>JAGTWJ010000019.1:3796875-5062500 GCA_020064725.1 Drechslerella dactyloides
TGACAAAAAATACTACCAATCAAAGCTTTCTGTTCCGTAGACGCCGCTGCGACGCACTTGTTGGTGCTATGCTATGCCTATGGCAAGTGCTCAGCTCACCAGGCAGACACATCCTCGCTCCTTTCCGTCCGTGGCCAGACGTACAGGTGGTATCTGCGATATGTGTATTCAGAACAGATCAACACTGCGACACGGCACACAATACCTCAGCTGCCTACTGTCGCCCGAGGCGGGAAGGTGTTTTTTTTTTTTTCTGTTCTTTTTTCTACACTCCTTTTCCTTCCCACCTAGCTGGACTCCAATCGACCCTCGACCGAGCGACCGAATCCTTGGCTCTGTTTCCGAATATCGACGACATCTGCATTTGGCCTTCTCGCAAAGGTCTCACAGGGATTAGTCGGCGTTCTAAAGCTTAAAGCTAACCAAGGTCGCTAGCAAGTCCAAGGACTCAGCTTAGCTCACCTCCGGCCAGTGCACCCCAACCGGCCCCGTCGCTCTCAGCTAGCCAATTTGCATTGGCTCCTCCTCAAACCATCGGTTTCAGTCGAGTTCCCCGTCCACTTGAGTAGTGACTTGCTGATGTGTGCAGATATATAATATAATGCTCGTGTATCTTGCGTAGTCTTGAGACAGAGCTAGCAGCGGGAATGGATAAGCCATGTGAGAAAGCAAGTCGCTTCGGCGGCGGGTCGTCTTGCCCCGTTGAGCAGCTGGGTTGAACGTGGCTGAATATTCTATTCGACTTCTAGCATGCGTGCGGGCCAACGGGTGAGCTGGAAACAGCTAGACGGGCGATGGCGTGAATATAGCATGTCGATTTGTTTCATTGTTTCGTGCGGAGGCCGACGCAGGCCTCCATCGCATCGGGGGCATATGCATGATATCTTCGATGCAGTCTCTTCAACTTCTAAATTTTCCGGCCGTCCGATCATGCATCCCTGGCCGTACTTCCCAATGAGCTGCATAATCCGATTAACGGTATTATTCATGACTCAACATCTTCGCAAAGCTATCCTCCATTCCGTCCTATATCGCATAATTGCGTAAGTAGATATGATCTCGCCGTTTACAATTTCCGTCTGATGTCAGATCGAATGTAGTATACAAATCCACCTATAAAATATATCCAAAGACCGAAAATTGCAGCTGCTCTAGGAAGCTCACACACGCATAAAACCTCCAAGTGAATACCAAGCCCAGACCGCATTACATGCCTGCATTGTAAAAATATAATATAATACCAGCCCAGTTCTATTCCTCCGATATATATTTGTTTCACACCCACGCGTATCTCCGGTGCACACTTTCAACGTGTATTGTTTCAAAATTCCAGCGCGTGAGGGGTCGAACGTGATTCAGATTCCGACACCTCGCTGACGTTTACGTTAACGAACAGTCGACCATGCACCCCGCAACGTCCTTCTATCGGTTACTCGGGTGCCTAGAAGTAGACATCGGAAGATGATACCACCATCCTGATCAGATGCTTTCTTGAGCAACTGCCATACGCACATGCGTACGGCCGGAGGGGGCCGCCGCGCGGGGACGTCTGGTGTATTTCAAGCGCTGTAATCGATTAATCGAGCTAGCGTCGCGCATGCATCGAATCTCTAATTTTTATCGGCAAGGGTTGAAGTTTCGCAAATTCGTGTAAAGATTTGAATTCACTAGCGATATCGGCCTTGCATGCATGGGTGGTAAGAAAAAAAAATTACAATAGCGCAAAAAGACAAAATATTCACTCTGCAACCCGCCTTCTGTTGTAGAACGCACGGCTTAGATTCCTATAGAACGGGTTTCGTGAGATCCCGATGAGGAACTAAAGTCCAGTCTACAGAACATGGGTGCTGGGATTGACTACATAAATTAATTGTAAATTGAAATTTTTTGTTAACGACATTTTCAACAATGAACACGTTAACGTTTCCCGCTGGTCGCATGGTTTCAGGCAACAGTAAGATAACCCCGCTGAAACAACTTAACAAACAGTCGGCCTCGTTCCCTCTTATCGAACGTAACAGTTAATCGATACTATGCCTTTCCATGTACGAGGGAATGGAAAGCGACAATGACACCTGGCATTGCAGTCTCTGCAACAAAACTCCAATATATCCCGGGCATACCTGTCATGCCGGCCGGTTTTCCCAACAATATTGTGTAAATTACCAAGCTCGATTCCTTCCGCCCAGCATAGCTACGTACTACTGACGGGTGTAACCTGCGCGGCTTCCCTCCGCTCGGGTCGCACTTAAGTAACATGTACTTGAACTGTATAGTATGTTAGTGTTGCACGCAGGCATGCACATACGATCAATTTTGTGTCCCTGCATACGATGCCGGACCGGACGTTAGGATTTATTTTGTTAGTCGTTACATCCGTGGGAAACGGCAGAGATGCACGGCGGCCGGTGGGGGTACACTTATATAATTATATATACCCCGCACAATATCTGATCGATTGTTGCATATTGCAGGATGCATGAAGCATGCCACCTGCCAACACGCGCACGTCGGTATACATGGTTTTGGGGGGAAATGTTGCTGGCATTGTTGGTCTTCATGCACTGCGTACGTGCGTGCGCATCAATTCCGATTATATTGATTTTGAATCATACTATCTAAGCTGATATTTTACATTGCAAATATTGGCGACCGGTGACCTAACCGACAGCCTGAACGAGGCGACCTAGCCCTACGGCATTCAGGAGACAGTAATACTTGTGGCGCAGATATAAGATCTAAATTCTCATCCGTCACATCTAGTCGAATCGAAATTTTATGTTTCAAACCGATATTTCGTATGCCTAGCAGCTAAGAATACCCGAGGGTTTATCTCAGAAGGAGAGAGGAACCTTGATGAGGACCCATATCAGCTGCACTTGCATCTTTGGCCTGCAAAGCAACCCATAAATACCGTGTTCCAAGCTAGCTGTGATATGGATCAATGTGTGCCTGATATATGTAGCATCGACTTTGGGGTTGCATAACATAGGCACCGTTGAAAGCACTTCTCGCAGCGTTCGAAACCAATCTCGTGGTTTCAGGACCCCAGAACGTTGGACATATCACAAAGACCATAGACAACCGGAAGCGAATGTCAACCAGACCTCGATCACGATATCTTTACATGGTGCTTACCGACTTATACGACATATATTTACACTGCTAGATTATGCAACCCAAAAGTCGATGCTACATATACTAGGCACACATTGATCTATATCGCAGCTTTATCGATATCGCGATATTCGCTGTCTGTATCACCGTGCTTGTGTTGAAATTGTTGGAGAATTTGACGTCGGGAGGTCTTGCGACCAATGAGCATCCCGTCGACTCATCATGAATGCGATGACTGGATACCAGATCATGCACGATACCAAATAAATCCGGATCCTGCCTGGCTGCATGCATGCGTCCCACGAGGCTGAGTGCGTTCGTTCAGAAATGAAAGTTTGAGAGAATGCCGTCGCGTCGGCGTCCTCCTCAGCCAGCCACTGCGGTCACCAACGACGCTCTGGCCGGTCTTTGCCTCGCAACACCCCGAGCTCGAGACAGCTGGAGTCGAGTCTGGTCCTCCATCCTCAGCCATGGCGGACCGCCGCAGCGCATGCTAGACCCAGACGGTCTGAGAATCCCCCCAAAGCCATCGACGTCGCATCTGACCTGTACACTGCACCCGACTCAGAGCACTTGCAAGCCCGATCTGGCAGTGTCGTCGGCGCGAATGGCTAGCCGAGGGCTTCCGCCGCTGCAGCTGCCATCGCAGGGCCCGCGGGGCGAAGGACGTCGTCAAGAATCTGTATGGTTTTGCGAGCTAGCGGGCTTGTATCGGAATACGCGCGATTGGATTAGATTTTTAATTTGGTTCTCCTCGCAATTAGCGATATCGGTATTGGTTTACACGCGTACAGACGTTAAACGGGCCCACGATGACCTGATTATCGTCTCGATGTTTCCCAGACGTCAGCGTTGTTTACGTACAGCCACCTCCTGTAACACAAAAGGTCTGTCCTTGCCTTCCAGCCTCCACGGTCCCTCATCCTGACTGGCTGCCCGCCTCGCCCGCTAAGACACCACTCGAACCAAAAGCGAACCCGAACACTAACAAAACAAAAACCCGGCTCGTTTCGAGCTGCCCGTCAAGAGACGTTGCCCCACCTCGCCAAAAAGGGCGTTTTGCCTGCGGCGCCCGTCGACATTCCCGGTTGACTTGGCTGAAAAGCCAAAGATCGAGTCTTGATTTGGCGATGGGGACCCCGTCGAATCGGGTTTGGTCGAGCGAGACCGGCTGTCCACGAGACCCGATTGCAGCGGCCAATCAGAGCTCCTGACCAAAGGACATGCAGCTGCAGCTGCTACTGCAGCCCGGGACACAGCGGGTGGCCAAACAGAGAAAAGCCACGGGAGTCAACTTGTGGGGAGCCCGTCGACACCACGGGTAGGCGTATTGTTTGTTCTTGTGTACGCCCACGGTAGGCTGTATAGCGGCCGTATAGCTGATATAGCCATGGGAGTAGCATCGAGGGCTCACTTCATCATAGCCCCGACTGACGGTCAGGCTTACGCGGATAGACGCGTTTGCGGGGCTGCAAGGCTAGGGAATCGCCAAATTGTCGTTAATGCCCCTAACCGAGCGAAACGAGCGCGACGTACGCATCCGCGCCCGCTGTCCGTGGATAGATAGCACGGCTGTGGTCTCGCAAAGCTGCAGCAGGCCACTGCACTAGCTGGCTTGGTGGAATCAAAATTTTTCAGCTGTCAAAAACTGCCACTCCGACTGCAGCTGATTGCTGATCTGCATGCTCGAGCATGCTCCGGTGGGAGCTTACTGGCACACGAAAGCTTGGGTCTGGCCAGCTCCATGCTTCGGCTTCCGTGATGGCAAAAATAAACAGGGCAAAACCATGGCGCTCACGATATCAACCATGCTGGCATCTGCAGTCCAGCTCCTCTCTCTTTGTTTGCTTGTACACACAAGCTTGTCTGCTTGCTGAGCTCGAGCTCGCCGGGACATCAGACCATTTCGAATTCAATATCAATCTTTCTCTTACGTCAATTGCCCAAGATGGCGTCCCGCCAAATCCTCATACATGCGTGGATGCAGCTGTCACTGGTAGATTCCAAGCTCGACGAATCAAGCTGCCGTTGCTCAAATGCCTCACTCGTGGCATGAAATGCTGTGAAGCCTGACGAAAACCTGCTTATCTGGCATGCACTCGCCAGTTTTCCGACATCTTGACATTCCGTAGACACTCACACCGTCGACACATATGTCTGTCGGTCTACATGTCGACGGATAGATGGTCGGGAGCTGCAGCTCCTCAGCTCCACACCCTTGCCATGCGTCCAACGCCTGAATTAGACACCGGTGCGCTCTGCACTGCATTCCTCGCTTTCATGCTTCAATCAATCAAGCAAGCAAGCAAGCAATCGTGCTTGCAACGTGTCGACGTGTCAGAGCTATATCGGCATGCAATAACACACCGATATGTACGAGGTAAACAGAACCTAGCTGTCACGTCCCCACAGATCATGGCCTGCAAAGGATCGTGGGGCCACTAGGGTATCCGGGTGCGATCGAGGCCGGCCAGGTAGGCCGGGTCTTGGTAATCACGTGTATAATGATTGTGCTGTGGATAAGTCAGCGGACGGAGTCTGACGAGCACTGTGCTGGCATGGCAGCGGCGGGTCCGACCAGTGCCAATGCATAACGTATGTACGTAACATAACGTACTCTTGGAGCGTCCGAGTGAGCCAATCTGGTGAAGCGAGCGCCAGTCCGTCAGTCTTATCTCGGGAGACAGCCGGACGGATCGAGCTCGACAACCTGCAGAAGCTTAAGCAGCATATCAACAGCCAGGCAGCAAACTTGGAGCAGCAGCGAGAAACAACTGACAGGACAGCAGGATTAAGCTTCCCGGGCCGAAGCTGAGAGGGCAAGCTTCCCGCAAGACGGAGCTTGTGATTTGCAACCGAGAGACGATGTCCTGTCACCGACCTCCAAGTGTCGACCAAATCACTTTTTTTGTCCCAAGACGGCCTAGCTGCAAATCGATGTGACGAGAAAGCAGGCATTCCAGCAGCAGCAAAAACACACAGCGTGATCCGATCTAACCCTTCCGGGGTTTCTCTCTTCTGCATCGATTCAATTGATCACTTGCCAGTCGGTAGCTGGCAGCTAGCCCAGGCCGGCGAGCCTCGCAGGGTGCACTGCGAGATGCGCCGTAGACGTGTTCGCGCATGTACGTTATCGTACCCGCTGTCGTGCCTCGATATCATGGGCCTACGGGGCCGAGCAAAGGGGTGCTCCTCCTGTCGACGAAAATGATGAGGAGCAGAGGGGGGTGTGGTAATGGTGGTGATTTGACTGCCTGGACGGTCGATATCGACCAGCGTTCCCTTACATGATGCACATATTTATAGACTGCGGTGTTTTGCAAAAGTGTGTTGGGCGTCCATTTGGACGTGTGTGCGAGGGCCAAGACAGGCTGCAGCGGCCTCGAAAAGGAAACCGCTTGCGAAAACCTCGCTTGGTTCGCTGCAGATAGTGGTTTCAGTCCTCGCGATAGCTTGCCTGCAGTGCACCGATCGAGGAGTTTCGACGATGCTTGCGGGTAGTGGGTGCGTGGCCATGGCAGGCCCCGTCCGGGTCGCTGGCCGGGTTGCTCGCGATCGAGCACCGCGCACTGCGGATCGAGAGAGGGCGGGCGGACGACAGGTGTGGCCATGCACGACGGAAATGAACATGCCTCCTGTGCAGGAGGCGTGATATAGTGGGCCAATGGATAGCTCCGTCAGCTAGGAGCTCGAGCTTGCCGGGCTGCATTTTCACTTCACATGAAGTAAGGGCCATGGAGATGCACGATGTGATTAATTAGCAGAGGGAAATGAGCTGGTCCGGCCTGCAATAGCTGCTCGATGGTATTATCGATATGTCTCTGTATCAGTTCCTTTCGGCTAAATCGAGATTTCGAGGCCAGGCTAGCTACAGAGCTAGCTAGCCCCCTTCTGCATCCTTATCACGCACCTGGGTGTGCGAACATGATAATTGTCGATTAGATATGGGACTTTCTGCAGTCCGCCGCCTCGGCCGTGGCACCGGACATGGGCTCCGAGATGCAGAATCGACAGCTGCACGAAAGAAAGAGGGTGGTCTGGCGGTCTGGCAGCCTGGGCGACTGATAAAGTACCTATGATCGAACGATGATTGCATCGATTGTGCAATGGCTATCTCCTATGGCTATCATTGCACTCCGAGGTAGGTGTGTGTGTCCGTGTGTGTGCCAAACACCTCATCACAGCAACATGAAACTCGACCCTCGACCTAACGGCCCACCGCCGCTTTTCCGCTTCCGCTGCCGCGAGTACGAGCTAGGTCGTCCTGCCCATGAAGCGACGGTAAGTACTGGTACCTCCTCTCCGCTGACTAGCATCAGCTTCAGCTCTCCAGGCGGAGCCCAGGCTTACCTCGTTGCGGACTAGCGTGTGCTCACCCAGCTGGAAAAACTTGTACCTTGCTGAAGCGATGGAGAAGATTTTCCTTCCTCCTGCTTGCCGACGACGGCGTGAGGCATGCCCAGTTTGGCTCTGCGTAATACAGCACTTGCACAGAACAGGTAAGGAGACAGGCCTTGGCGAGCCTTTCGTTCGACTTGCATGAATTTCATGCTGCATGCTCCAGGTTCAGATGTGCTGGGGAGGTACATACAGACGTCGGTCAAAGGTACATGTACCGGTACCTGTACAAGTCATCGAGGGGTGTGGAATGGAAGCTCTCAAGCTCCCTTATTATCCACATTTTGGATATTCAAAGCGAAAGGCGTACAGTCGATGTGGGCCGCGACTCGCGGAGAGACAGAGACACACATATCGCAAGGATGCACGAAAAAGGCTTTTCACAAACAGCCTGCCAGCTGGCTGTCCCGACTCGCACCTACATACAGATATGCATCAGGTGAGTTCCCGCTATGAAGCTCGATGATGGCTTGAATATGTCATCGTGAGTGCTGAGGCAAGCGGTCTAGGCAAGCGAATCGAAGGGCCAGGATGCAAACCACCCGTGGATACCTGCTCCGGATTCTGCCCAATAGCGACACCGACACGCCGGCCCGCCCAGCTCTCTCTCTCGCCCGCTGGACCAGATTCAGCTTCCGGGCTTGTACCGACTCGACTCCTGTGTGATGGCCTTTGCAGCAGGAATTTGGCCCTTGCGATCGAAATTTCTTTGCAAGTCAGAATTTCTGGCTACTTGTGGTGTGGTCCGAAATGACACTAGGCCGGTTCAAGATGGTGGCAGAGCCCTCCTCTCTGCACTATTCCCAGTTGAAACCTGCACATGGACGGTCAATCCTGGGCCCGGCTTCTCGTCCCCCAGCCCCGCAGCCAGAAAGTGGGCCGTCTACGAACCAGCCCTGTTGCTTTCTCGAAGTTCCAGCGCAAGGAGAGAGGGCTTGGGAACCAACCAGGATCAAGGTGTGGGTGCTGTGGAGATGTTGGAGGGACTTTGTCGGAGTACCGTGCATCTCCTTCCCTCGGTTGGCTCGTCGCGCATCCCCAAAGGTGGGTGGTTAGCGTGTCAATCGAGTAGACACAAAGGACTGGGTTCCGTCTGTGTCTCTGGCATCACACAGGAAGGGTCTCGTGAGGCGCAACCCCGATCTCGAAGGCAACGGTGAAGCCGGGCGACGCTTGGGGTGGGTGTGCGAGGGGCGAGGTCAATTTCCGGCGAAAACACTCCGCATGCTTGTGATGCATTTTGACAACGGGGCAAGTCCAGAATTTCCGCCGGTGCTGCGAAAAGTCGCAGAAGCGGCGGTTACTAACGCACGATGGATCTATTTTCTGCGCGAAGGGAGGAAGGGAGAGGAGGAGGAGGGAAGCAAGGGATTTTCTGGGTGGGCAGCCGAACGCCAGTCCGAGGAGGGAGGTCTCAGGTGGGAGGGAGCCTCCCGGACCATTCGCTGGCGGTGATTCCTGGCGGACAATTCTCTTGCATCTGGAAGTGCAAGCAAGCAAGAGCCGGTGCAGGTGGTGGTGGTGGTGGCTCGCCCTTCCCTCCCCTCGCCCTCGCCCTCGCCCTCGCCCTCGACTCGGAGGGGGGGGATGGTGGTGGTGGTGGTGGTGGTGCATGGTGGTGTGGCCTTTCTCCGGTGGGTATGTGCGATCCCTCTCTCGCAGAGGAGGGACAAGCCATCCCACACCATTTGCGGGTACATTACTTACACAGGCCGGACACCGCCCAGCAACCTGAAATCCAAAATCCCCAGAAAAAGAGAGCGATACCCCTTTCCCTCCTCCTCGCCCCCTTCCTCCCTCCTCCTCCTCATCCTCCTCGCCCTCCCTTACCTCCTCCCTTTTCATCTCTCTTTAACCCCCCCCAAATCACCCCTCCATCCCTCTTTCCTTTCTCTTTTCTGTTTATTATTATTCTTTTCTGGTGGCCCGTTGGAAAGGCTTCATATCCCTCCTCTTCCCCCCCTCCTCTCGTTGCTATTCGTTTCTGCGCTGCCCACTTTCTTGTCCATTTTTAATCCCCTCCCCCTTTTCGAACGCTGCCCCACGTTATTACCGTAATATTTATATCGTTCCACTGTATTTCGGGCTTGTCGTCGTTCGTGATCAGACTGACAGACTGACCCTCGAATTCACATCCATCCATCCATCCATCTACACGGAAGACCGCATACTCGCTTGTCGCCTCCCGTTGTGGTGTCTCAACTATCCCGTCAACCCATACCCGTGTCGAGAATATATATCGAAACACACGCGCGAAAAGAGAGGAATGCAATAGCGACATCTCCAACATCCCGCACGCTTCTCACCCTCCTGTTAACATCCCACCCGACGATTTCAACATCCGTCTTGCCCTTGCCACGTCCCTTGGATCGGTGATAGAGCCATAACACATCCAAGATGACCGGAGCCCAGACCCAATCGCGCCGGACCAACCTGGTTCAGGAACGTAAATACAAATGTGCGTACTGTGCCCGAGCCTTCAGCAGGTCGGAGCACAGAAGTCGGCACGAGCGATCCCGTGAGTAGACACTACCCGCAACTCCATCTTCCTCTTTGACCGGTTGACTGATTCTTTTTCTCCACAGATACCAAAGAGCGCCCCTTCAAATGCCTGAAGTGTCGAAGCACCTTTGTCCGGAGAGATCTGTTATTGCGACACGATAGGACTGTCCACGCAAAGGATGGCGGCATCCCTCTCACAAGCGAGGGAAAGAGGAAACCCCAGAACAAGGCCGCAGCCGCCCAAGCCCCACCGTCGAAGAAGACTCGAATCGCTCTCGAGCCTGCCACTCTTGAACACCTAGAAAACAACGACGACCTTGAGCAAGCCGCTGCCCTGATAACTGAACTTCACCACGCTGCCAATGCCATTCTTGTCAGGCAAGAAGAGTCCATGATGGAAGAGAAACTTGCCATGGTCGCCCACCCAGAATTGCCGGTCTTCGATCGCGCTCCCTATCCGTCTCTGGCCCATGTTCCCTGGGAGTCTCCAGCAACTCCAAGCGATTGCGAACCCATCATGAGATCTGCCAGCCAGACTTCGTACTCGAACTGGGACTCGGAACACCAACAGGATTCTCTTCCAAGCTCTCATCTTTCTCCTAGCCGGACTTCCTCCAAGACATCCAACAGCCAGGCACTAGCTCCTAGATCTGTGTCTCCTTATCCCTATCCGGCCGGCCCATACCCAGAGTCTGTCCACTCAACGTCCAGCACTTCTGCTTGCTCGCCTCTTGCGCCTCCCCAGGTCACCTCGGACGACGAAAGGGCCCAGATCATGACTAATATCAGAGACATTGACATCGAAGGTACTGTTTCTAACAGCTTCAAGCTTCCGAGTAAAAGTGCCTTGAACCGATATCTCTCTGCATATTTCAATCTGTTCCATCATCATTTCCCGTTCCTGCATCCGGCTACATTCAGACCCAGCAGAGCTTCTTCGCCTCTGCTTCTGGCTGTTCTTTCAATTGGCGCGTTGTACACTTTCGAAAGAGAGCAAGGGTGCATGCTGCACGTCGCTTCCAAGATTCTTGCCACCAACTGCCTGAGCCGTGATCAGCGCTTCAGTTCGAGAAAGTGTCCTCTGTGGAACACCCAAACCACACTGTTGAACATGATCTTTGCTAGCTGGAGCGGAGACGCCTCTGGCCTGGAGTGGGCATGCTCTGTCAAGGGCCTTCTTGTCAACATGGTATCAGGAGGCCGCTATGAACTTCAGCACAAGTGCGATCAGCGCGGTTCTGAAATCCCTTCTGTCGAAGACTGGATCGAAGAAGAAGGAGCCAAACGGACCTTCTTCTCCGTTTACACCTTCTTTGGTCTCTTGACCATGACCTTCAATCACACCCCAGTGATCTGCAACAATGAGCTCGAGTCTCTTTCTCTCCCGTGCTCAGAGTCTCTCTGGAACCTTGACTATTCAGACGAGCAAGCCTGGAGGGAGCAGTTCCTGACGAGCCCCACTCCATCCTTCAAGGAAGCACACAACAGCCTGTTCAAGGGAGAGATCCCACGATACAGTGCCTTCGGTGCAAGAATCATGATCAACGCACTTTTCCTTGAAGTCTGGCAGGTCAAGAGAACCCCAGACGGCCTCAGCAACCTTGTTGCAGAGTACAAAGATAAGCTTCACGTGGCGCTCGAAACGTGGCAAAAGTCCGTGGACTACTGCACATCGGAAACGATGATCGTGTCCTTGAACGCTCCTCAACGTGGGCCTCCTCTCCTGTTCAACGCAATGGCGATGTATCGAGCTACTTGCGCTCGTCTCGAAGTTGATTTCATGAGCATCCAGGAGGCACTTCGCTACCACGTACCAGAGGAGGTGGCTAGTACCATGAAACCCGCCCGTAACTTGATCCCTCGCTCACCTGCGATGACGAAGGTTATCCAGCTGTGTTTCGAGTGCTTTCAGATACCGGCTCTCATGGGTATTAGGCTCTTTGCCAAATCATCGGCGCTTAACTGGAGCCCTGAACACATTCTGTTTGGCTTCGATCTGATGCTTATCCTTACTCTGTGGCTGAACCGTCTGGAGCAGGAAAGTGAGACGTGCCCTCCCACCAGAGAGGAAGCCGCAATGCTTGAAAAGATCCGGGATCTCTTCGATGAGGATTCCGTTGAATGTGGATCTAGACTCAGCGTTGCTGTTTCCCGCATCTGGGGAGGCATGCTTGCCGAGGTCGTCGTCTGGGGCATCACCCGTGTCATCGGCGAGGCCTTCGATCTCCTTTCCCAAACCCTCTATGACGATGATGAGACTGGTTCCATGACATCTACCAGCACAACCTCCACCACCCCTGAGGTTTGCTCGCCCGCCGCAGACTACGACGACATGGACGTCGCGGTCGAGCACTAAAGAGCAAAACAAACAATCTGTTCCAGCAAGCATTTTCTTTTTCACATCATTACATACTAATTTTATATCCCTTTTTAATCCTGCAATGGCTTTGGAAAAATTCTCTTGTCAGAATACTTTTTCAGCTTGAGTTTTTGTCATTTGTTTTTGGGTGGGTTCAAAAAATCGGTGACGAAGTTACGACCATTTCCTTTTTATCTCGTGCGTTTATGCGTTACGCCGCTACGACTCTTTGCATTTTTTGCGCGTCTCAAAGATTTCATTTAGCCTCACGGCGACACCGATACCTCTCTAATGATTATACCTTAATTTTATAATACAGTTTGTCGGTTGTTTCTTGCAAGTTCAGCAGCACTGTACCATGAGCACTGCTTTGCTTCGCTCTTCTCAAAGAATTTTTTTCTCAATTTTTTCCCGCGGTATCAATTTTTTAGCAGCACAATTCTCTCGCTTTTGCGAAGTTTTATTCATTCGCTTTAAGTTTTTGTTCTGGTTTCTGGCCCTTGGATGTCCCTTTTCTTCTTTTCTGTGTTACAGGGCGGCGTATATACTACTTGTAGTAATAACTCGGTCGTCGGTTGGTTATCAAGGGCAAGAGGGGAAAGAGGGAGAGGTATCCGGTGCTACAGTACACAATTGCTTGATTTTTTGTTCTTGCTTGGGAAGCCCAGCCATCCATTCACATCTACACAAAACAAAAGAAATCCCAGAAAAAAAAAAATGGACACAAATCAATTGCTTTTGATTCAATCCTTGACTTTTTGACTGACTGATTGACTGATTCATGCTTTTACTTTACTGACTCGACTGACTGATATACTTCGTTGACTTGATTCTATTTTCTTCCTGACTATCTTTTTAACATGTCGCTCTTTTCTACAATATCGACTTACATACAAATGTGTCGATTCGCTTTCACTGTCAAGTTCGCGAATTCGTTTCATGCACATGTTTATAGACCTTCAGCTTGAACTACTATCACTAGCAAATACATGCATGTTTTATCAAATATACAAACACTTTACCATTGATTCACTTGGGACCTTTGATCTATCTGGCTTCTGAGTAGCTGCGTCGATATCGCTGAACCACCACGCTATCTGATCTGATGGCGCCTGTCCGGCCCTCGGGCCATGGCGCCAGCTACACCCGGACAGGAATTTCCTGAGCTCCATTCTACATAGCTTCGCGGTGCAGTCGTCTATGAGGGAATTTCCGGAATCTTTCTTCTACGGTATGGATGTATGCATCCTATTACCTGGAACCCTCGAAAATTGCTGCCAAAGTACATAGGTAGCCTATATGCTTCTGCTGAATTTTGTATGTAACGCACCAAGCCCGGAATCCGACCTACACTCCGAACGAAGCTTTCTACATGCATACGCGAATATAATAGCGAGCTCGAGGGCGACTTGCTCGAATATCGAGGGAAAGGTGTGTCGACATACGCACTGCGCGTACATACATGCCGTCCACATGACGTCGAGACGAAAACAGGCAAGCATCTCATACATTACAATATCCAGTACGTTGAATGCCCGCACACCAGCCGATGCACCATCTGTTCCCCTTCGATTGGCTCTGGGAATATTGCCGGAGCCGGGCGTATCAAGCATCACACGCCCCATCTGCGCCTCCTGCACTGCAGGTAGGCTAATCTTAACGGATGGCGCGATTGCTGGTACGTACTCATTGTCAATGCTGTTTGCTCTTTCCTACGCGCAAGTTTGCAAGGCCGCCTCCGATTGTGTATGCTGTCCACAGTGCTAGCTCTGGAGACGGTGCCATTTTGGGTAATCGATGTCGACGGGGTCGATAAAGTAGAGAAACACTGGTAGGCGCCGGTGGATGGGTGGTAACGTTGGACGCCTACGCATCTGACCTTCGGCACCAGACGTGTGTCTACCATCGATTGTAGGTGGCCAGGGCTTTTTTTGGCAACATGTCTGATGGAGAGCAAATTAGATGGCTTGTTGATGAACATCCGTCCAACATGCTAGCTTCTTTCTTCTGCTTCCTCCGGCCCTCCTTTCCTGGGCAGCTGGCTGGCTGGGCTCGGTAGGCGCACCGCCTTTGATGCAATGTAATGTCTACCTGAGTTTAGCGGCCGAAGCTCAAACGCTTTCGACGCGCAGCCGGACGATGCGGTTTTGGAAGCCGTAATTTCATTGGGCTGTCGGTCCTCGGGGCATCTCCGAACGCGAACGGAGGGCGGTACTTGTCGAAATACAGGTCAGTTGGCAGGGGAAGTCGACGGTTCCCGGTCACATTGCTGGCTGGATGATTGGATCATGGTATTATTTTGTTCCAGACGGCTTGCGCTTACGTTTGTGCCACGAATTCGCGAAGCGAAATATTTCGAGACTGCGGCTTTTTGATCAAACAACGTGAATAGAAACCCCTGTACGCATTTCCGCATTTCCGCATATTCGCCATGTAGATGGAAGCTTGAGCGCGTCGACCGTTTGCCTGGCGGACAGCCATGAGGAATGGGGAATGTGCAGACGAAGCGAGGAACAGAACAGGTTCATGAAGCGTGGGGGTTAACTGGCATCTGGACAAACTTTTCTTGCCATCCAGACCAGAATACGAGTGTCTCTGAAGTTGACCTGCTCGGCCACGCATGCACGCAAGAGACAGAAAAGAAAAATACAAAAGAGTACAGGATTTCATCGAAATGCGGTCAAAACTTCTCGATTTGTCCAAGAGGGCTCCAGCTAGTGTCCTGCAACTGCAGCCCACATCTTGCAATGCGGGACCTCAAGGTTTCCCCATGTTTGGGTGCGTAGTGGGACACCAATGAAATGAGATACCCACGGAATTGGGAACGTGGGCACTGAGATGCAAACCGCCAGGAGGCTAGCAGGGGTTTACTTTTTGAATGAGCGGTGGTACGGTGGGGACCTGGATGGACAGACAACGGTACAAGTACCTTTACAATACCATTCTACCCTTAGGCATCATTGTACCGGGCCTTTACTCGCTCGCTCGCTCGGTGCGCTGTGGTGTGCCTTGAGCTCGCGAGATGCAGCAGCATATGTAATGTAAGGTCATGTAATGTAATGTACGTCCATGCATGCAAATGAAGAAATTTTTCCTTTCTGGAGTCGATAGGAAAGACATCAGTGGGGCCAGCCGGCCGGCAGCTAGCTACCAAGTGATTAGCTTGTTTCCGAGGAGGCCTCGACATTACAGTATCTAGGTATCGACGCACATTGCATCACATGCGCGTTACATGCGAGAGAGGTACCGATTTGAATATTTCCTGGTGGGGAGGAAAAGAAAATTTTAATATTTCTTGGAAACCTCGCATGAAAGAAAAAAAAAATCGTGGTGCATGGATCAAATCTACGAACGTACAGTGCGTCTGGTAACTGAGAACCCAGTGAAGGTGGATTGATCGATCAATCAATTGCGTGACGAGCATCTCATCGGAAGAGCCTCGGGGTTACCTTTATTTGGTTCCTGTAGACGAAAATATCGATTTGGAAGGTCGGCTTCACACGCGCATTTAGATGCAGTTGGAGGTGTTCGCTCATGGTGGGATGTTAACTTTGCACAAGAAAAAGCCGAGTGCAGAGCGCCCGCTATCGTAAAAGGAACAAGAGCGCGGTGCAGCCCGGCGGCCTAGCTAGCTCCAAACCTTACACAAGGAATCGTTCGGGGCAGGTAATATCACGTCGCACAGAGAGCAAAAAGGAAGTCATCTGGAAGGAAGGGCAACTCGTTAGGTGACCCATCCGCCATGCGTATGCAAATGCTATTTTACCCGAATGCTCACAATTATTTATTGGTGGCAAGGCGACATTTTTGGGCAAAACCTACAGCTACGTGTCTGAAATTTTGCGCTGTTCGTGTTCCAGACGTACATTACATTACCTGCATGTATGGGCATATGCAGACCCAGGTCTACGAGTATTTTACTTCCATGCAGGAATCGAAACTTGAGCTCTCAGAGCTATTCCTAGTAGCTAATCGAGCTCTTAGCTCCCTGGCAGCCGAGCTGGCAGAGCGGACGTGCACTCCGCCCGTCTCACCATACTTAGTACGTCTCGGTAACGGACACCATGCGGATAGATCTCGCCGGGCGGAACCACCACGGTTCATCGAGCGGTCTTAGAGGGGATCTCGATCCGCACAACCTGGGCGAACAATCGCGACCACGTCAATGGTTACACGCAAGAAAACGAATCGAGGTATGGGGCGCTGGTGGCCATGTCTGAGCTTAGCTAAGGCGGCTGCCGGTGCAAGGCAAGGTCTACCGGGGCGCCTCGTTCTGAGACCGCTGGCGGAGGGCATGTCCGAGACGCTGACAACGTATCTTCCATCTCTTCTGAAACTTCGGGCACACTTCTCGATACGGAAGAGCAGGATAGGCATGCCGAGCCATATCCTGGGGGGAAGTTAACGAGTTTCGTATCAGGGTTCTTTGTTGGATGTGTTGGACCAGCGTCGAATTGGAAGGATTGTTGGATCGACCACATCGACAACGCAGCGATTAGAGTCTGTGTTACGTAGCTGACGGCTTCGGGCTGAGGATTATAAATTAGATTCCGATGGGGTCGGCTTATTGGCTGACAAGCAATCTGAATTTGGCCACGGAGCTCGACCGGTATTCTGGCTGCCGTATTAGCTGCCTGGAGTGTTATATTACTGGCGTGACGGGTAAAGCCACACGAGGGTTCGACGACCTTGCCGACATGCAGATGGCATGGACTGTAATATTGGCTTATATGTTATAGCGTATATCTGGTTAATATCTAGAATGCATAATTGGAACTTCGGGTTACACGTGAAACTGGTGCAATTGCAATGCAATGCATAAGCATACATTTATCGGGGCGTTTATGCGTTCCGAATTAGCTGTAAAGCTGCACAGACCAATTGCTCTACGGGGAATATGCACCCGAAACGTCGTGATCGCGGGAGCGGGGTAGCAATACGCAGGTAAAGGCATATACCGGAACGAGCTGAGACGTTTTATGAGTCGTCGTATAGTACTGAAGACATTATTGTCTACCAATGAAACAAAGGCATTCGAAATGAAGCAACTTGGTGGGTGAATGTGTGGAGTTATAAAATTACGGTTAGACATCCGAGGATCCGTCTGTTGCAGTCCATAGGATGTAATGCGCTAGACGTCGAGTGACCTTCCGAAACGGCTGAAGCTTTCTCCGCTCTGTGGATATGGGGTTAGTGCTGGTCTAAGTCTATCGCCTAAGCACAAATTAGCCACTAGAAGACTAGGCTCTGCCCCTCATGGCCGTTATACGTTAGAACTATCATTGCGGGGTAGTCAAAGAATTAGATACTTGAGTATTCAATATCGTGAATCGCTTGTAGCCTAGTAGTTGGTCTGGTTTTTGATATTCGTCTTCAGCTCGCTTTTCGGATATTCACCGGGAGTGGGCCGTGAGACCCCGCGGTTCTGCCATTAGCTTAAATCCGGGGATTCCGGAATCGAGAAAGCCGGAAAACTAACGACAAATTGAGCGTTAATCTTGACGCCATACGTGTTACTCGTGGCAGCCTGGGTTCGGATAGTCCCGTGCACTCCGGCATATATGTGCAATTATCCGTATTATTAAACGGTAAAAGGTGGCTCTGGGGGGGTCGATCAGGTGTACTGGCAACCGTTGAAGGGTCAAAAAACATCAGACAGTCGATGACGTTTACACATGATATGCACTGCAGGAGGTAGTCTCGCGGGGACTCAAGGTCAGTCCAAGGTGTACTTCTGGATCTGGCGAGTCGCGATATCGATACGACGGAGATCTCGCTGTCGAAGAGTTCAGACATGTAATCGGATCAGCCTGTGCCCATTTCAAATGATGCACACAATGCGTGTGCTACCCCGCCCTCCCTGCCACAGAGTTCCTCGTCTTGCAATAGACAAAGCATGTAAATCTGGCCAGATTGAGGAGCCCGTCGACAGATGTTGCATTCCGGCGCGTTGCCCGTCTGCAGTCGACAGCCGTATTCGCTGGCACTTCATGCCGGTGGAGAACCCGGCTGATGCCAACGGTGTTAGCGCCTCCGCGGATCCGGATAAGATACTGGATTTGGCACCGGAGACCTCAAGGTGGCTTCATGGAAAGCTTCTCGGTGAGAGCTGGGTGACGTTCGAGGAGCTGTGGAATGTAGCCTGTCTGTATGTGCACATGTGTGTGTACATCTGCAGTACCTACATGCAATCAGTGACCCATGCACGGCAATCACATCTCAGCATTGATAATATGCGGGCTGTTCACTTGGCTGCCCCACTTGATGGCAGATGACCTCGGTCGAAGGTCATGGTAGGCTGCCCCATCGATTTGCGGAGAGAAAATCCGTCGATATCGGTCTTAATCCGTCGAGGGTCTTGGCAGCGGTGTTCGCATGCGGTTGGGGGTCTGCCATTGCTTGTTTGGAGGCCTGGTTGGTTTCTTGGGTGCCTGATGGGTCTGGATGATTGCGATAGCGGCCGCGCGGGCGCGTCTCAGGCATCAGTAGGTCAGCTGTGTCTGTGTTCTCATATCTTCGATTTGGGACAATGATAGATCAGGTCGAAGGTGCGGAGAATGCCGGCGGTAAGAGCTAGAGCCCAAGCCAACCTCACAGCACGCCGGCGCGTAGCTCTGATGTTGGGAGACGAAGGCCGCCGCTGGCTCTCGTCGACGTCAAGATCAGGCCGACGTTGTTCGGCGCGCAACACATCAGGCGTTCGTGTAAGCGTGGGGCCTGGCGCGCGTCGCCCGTCTCGGCTTCCGCGGTGATAATGTACCATGTCGACATCTGCCCGTAGCGCACGTTTACGGACAGCATCCTCGAATCCACGCCCGCGCCGCCGACCATGGCGTCTGGACTGCCGAATCCGACGTCGACGTGGGAGCTTGTGTCTGGACAATACTACCGGAAGTTGACGCTGTTCACCCCCTCCTGGGCGCATGAGGAAGACCTCAACCTCGATGACTATCTCGTCGCGGGAGCGCCATTCGGCGGCGCGCTAGGTATGCTCTTCCTTCGCGATGAAGACTCCCCCTGTACTTCGAATCTTGACTGACGAGTCCGCCGTGCACAGCACTATGGAAGGACCCCCGAAAGTTCCATACCTACCAGGGCGTACAGTCGGCAAAGCCAAGCATCACCATCTGTAACCTTGCCGGTGGCCTCCTACGTCGAATAACGGTAAGATGTCTGTCTCTCGGCGACATCTGAGCTTTGGAATAGGGCGTTCGAGCGCTGACGCCGTGTAGTGGGATAGAGGACCGATACAAGCGATAGGATGGTCAGATGATGAGCACCTGCTTGTTGTGACGGCGGACGGGTCAGTACGCTGCTACTATGACTTCCAAGGGAACTTTACTCAGTTCTCGCTGGGATCGGTATGGGATATCCCTTCCTGCGGAGCTGGGTGGTGACAACTAACGAGTCTGCGTAGGATGCGGAGGAGCATGGGGTTGTATCTTGCAGGTTTTGGGGAACCGGCTTCGTGGCGCTCCTCGGGAATAACGCCTTTGTTACGGTCAATCGATATGATGAGCCGCGTCCTCGGCCGCTCGCACTCCCGAAGCTGCCGTCTCCGGAGTCGAAGATTCACTCGTGGGCAATCATCCCGCCCAACTATTCCGACTCTCGTCATGTCGAAGTGATTATGGCGACGGATCAAACGATCCTGATAGTCGATGCCACCGAATCGCAAGATCAAATCCTGCAGAATGGCCCGTTCCACCATATCAGCGTCAGCCCGAACGGTAGCTACGTTGCGCTGTACACGGGAGATGGGAAGGTGTGGGTCATAGACGTCAAGTTTCAACAGAAGCTCAGCGAATACGATTCGGGCAAGACGGGCGAGATTCCCATCGACGTTCAGTGGTGTGGAGTAGATAGCGTGGTGCTGGTCTGGGAAGACGAAGTTCATATGGTCGGCCCCAATGGGGCGGCGTTGAGATGGTATTATGACAACCGAGTGAACCTCGTACCGGAGATGGATGGCATCCGGATGATCACAACGGAGAAATGCGAGTTTCTGCAGCGAGTGCCGGGTATAACCCCCTGGTTATCAAATAAGTAGTATGAACAAGTCTAACGTTCCAATAGATGTCACCAGGTCGATATTCGAATTCGGCTCCTCATCCCCACCAGCCGGATTGCTGGAGGCAGTTGGCCATCTCGAACGCAAGTCACCGAAAGCAGACGATGCAATCCAACTTATACGCCCAAGTCTACCGGAAGCTGTGGCTGCTTGCGTCCAAGCTGCAGGGCACGAGTTCGATGTGGGATGGCAGAAACAACTTCTGAAAGCCGCTTCATTTGGAAAGTCCGTGCTAGAGCTCTACAATAGTGACGACTTTGTAGAGATGTGTAAAACATTGAGAGTTTTGAACGCTGTCAGATACTACGAAGTCGGGCTCGGCATAACGATGGATCAGCTGGAAAGACTCACGCCCGACAAACTGATCGAACGGCTCGTTGCGCGGCAGGAGCATCTCCTGGCCCTACGGATATCAGATTACCTCAGTTTGCCAACTGATAAGATATACATACATTGGGCATGTATGAAGGTGAAGCTGTCTGTCGATGACGAAGATGCGATATGTAAAGATATCGTAGAAAAACTCAAGAACGAAAGAGGAATCGCATACGACGCCATTGCTAAGGCTGCATTTGAGGAAGGAAGAGGGAGGCTTGCGACACAGGTATGGTCGGAAAGCCTATGCTCTACTCTTTGCAAAGTGGCTAACATGTAGCATGCAGCTGTTAAATCACGAGCCCAGGGCTGGACGTCAAGTTCCACTTCTCATGAGCATGGAGGAAGATGAGATAGCTCTAGACAAGGCGATAGAAAGTACTGACTCAGATCTTGTTTTCTACGTCTTACTGCATCTGAAGAAAAAGTTGCCTGTTGCAACATTCTTCAGGATGATCAACAATCGTCCGGTAGCATACAGCCTCATCGAATCATCGGCCAGGTATCATGATACAGAGCTCCTGAAGGATCTTTACTACCAGGATGACCGAAAAACAGACGGTGCCAACGTGATTCTGCGAGAGTCGTTATCTCAGGAAGTAAGTCCCTTTCCCACCCGCTCACGCTCACGACCTCTCACTAACGTGGGTAAAGAACTTCACAACTAGAATCGATAAATTGAAGCTGGCGAGCAAACTGCTCAAGGACTCCAAGGACCATCTCGTGGAGGCATCTGTATGCGACGAGCTCCGGCCCTACTCGATACGGCACACGATACTAACTTGTTTCTATTATAGGCCCTCGAAGAAAGCATCCGCCTCTTGACCCTTCAAGAGTCCCTCGAACGCGACATATTTGAAGAGTCCTTCGTCGGCCTTCCGCTCAACGAGACAATCTTCAAACTCACTCGTCTAGGTTTTTACCCACGCGCCAACAAAATCCGCGCCGAGTTCAAAATGCCCGACAAGCGCTTCTGGTGGATCAAGTTGCGCGGTCTCGTCGCGAAGCGGGAGTGGGCCGAGATTGAAGAATGGAGTAAATCAAAATCCTCGCCAATTGGCTGGGAGCCGTTCTTCAACGAATGTCTATCGGCTGGCAATACAAAGGTTGCCGCAATATTCATACCGAAGTGCAAGAACCTAAATCACACGGAGCGGATAAACATGTGGGTACAGTGCGGGATGATCGTAAAGGCTGGCGAGGAGGCAGTGACGGCGAGGGATTATCATGCCCTGGAGGCGCTTTTACCAAAGGCGACGGGAGCAGCGGTGCCGGAGATTCAAAGGATGATGCAAAAGCTACGGCCGTCGAAGTAAGACTTTATATCATCAGTGCTACCTTTTTCTCTGAGATATAATAGACCTGTTCGTTGGTGCCGCTTTTGGCAGCTCGGATTATATTGATATTCAGCATCTAGCCAGATACCACTTTGCGAATTTGATGCACAATACAATTTATTGAAGTCTACGTTTGCTTTTGTATGTTTCCAGATACCGGCCGAGAATCCATTCATTAATGCGTCCACAAAACACTTCAAAGAGTGATACCCAAATCCGAATGCCCTGCATCCCTCTGAACTCCACATGCAAAAACAACTACATGTATACAATCGTAACAGAATAACAAACTCTGTACTCCTCCATGCCCCCTTCCTGAACATCCAAAATGCAGACATGATACAAAAGAAAGGGTGCCACGACAGGTAAACACAGGGAAAAGAAGATATTTAATGATTAGCAGTTCACAGGCAGCTCCTGTAAGTACCTGATCTTCCCGCTAAACCTGCCGGAATCGTCTGCCAACTTCTTTCTAAAGTTGCCCAAATCCTTCATCAAGTCCTCCAGATGCAACGAAAGCTCCTCGTCAACTTCCTCCTGCTCGTCCTCTTCCTCGTAAATCATGCTGTTCTCCTTCTCCTCCGGGTCAGGAACCGGCGGGATCGGATTCTTCAAGCTCTCCAAGGCAAGCTTTAAATGTAGCTTCAGCGCATCGTTCTGGGTCTGCAGACTTCTGATCTTGCACTCGGCAATCTGGCGATTTTCCTCCATCAATTGTTGCATACGGTCCACCTGCTTCTGGTACTCCTCGAGCTGGACGTTCTGCGTCTCCGTCTGCTTTTTTGTAGCAGTCGCCTGTGATAAGCTGAGCTGCAACGTTCGAATCGTTTCGGACATTTCCTCGATCTGTGCATCGCGAGCGGCGCTGGAACGTTGGTCCTGGTTGACGATAGCGCGGAGTTTGATGTTCTTCGCCTGGTCGGCGTAGCGTAGCGTGGATAGCGTTTCATCATAGTCTGTGGGGGAGATGCAGGCAATCATGGCAGTTTTGCTGTTCCCACCCAGCGAGTCTTTCAGCAGCCAGGTAAGGACCGAGTCACGATAGGGAACGACATCCTTGCGGCGGGGATTGTTCCCTGATTCTGCCAAGGCGGCAATGACTCGTCCGAGAGTGGTAAGAGACTTGTTGATGTTTGAGCCTTCTCGAAGACGTTGGCCGGTTGCTTCAGTCGATTTGGCTCTCTCGGAACCGGCAAGATCAACAAGACGGATTCTTGCAAGTCTTTCTGTGGTTTCGTCGCGCTCCATGTCGTGGTAGATCTGCTTCAATACGAGCGTGAAGACAGCGTGAGACCGACTGGATACGTCGTTCATTTTCGTGGACGCCACAGAACGGCTCTACCATTGATATGTTATTAGCATGGAGTAACCTATTGCGAGACGCGAGATCTACTTACAGTATCACCTTGTCGCATGTATTTGAGAACTTCTTGCAAGTTCTTGACCGGTACCTCGGTAAGATCTTTGATATACGGCCCCTCGGTGGGCGATTCCCGGACCTTGAGGTAGTAAGGCGTATCCTTCTTCGGGACAAGGAGATCGCGAACATGTTCGTTGTAGACTTCAAAGTACGAGACACGAACGGTGTAACTGATGTTTGGGCAGTCGTTACTCTCTATTCGCTGGAAGAGGTCTTCGCACGTCCGAGGTATCAGCCCGGGCTTTTCGGATGTGCCCATCATCGTGTAACTCTTGCCGGAGCCGGTCTGCCCATAGGCGAATATGCAGGTATGGTAGCCCTCGAAGTTGTGGTCCAGAAACTCCTCCCCCAGGCAGTTGTAGACATCATCCTGATCGGCGTAATGGTCATCCTCAGGATTGACTGACCAGAACGAGTTATCGAAGGTGAAAAGCTTCTTCTCGAGCTTCCGTTTCATGTTTTGATCTGTGACTGTAGGGGCGTAGAGGATCGTTGATTGCGTATTTGGGTTCATCTCGACGAGGCATGGCGCCTCCTTGTCAAGCTCTAGTGAAGACACTAAAAGTTAGTATATCTAGTTTTTAAGTGATCGCTCGGAATTGACTTACCCCTTGGAAGCAAAGTTCTGACTCTGACGACGACCTTGACATTGCCGCCACTGTTATCCCCGGATTTCTGGACGTAAGTCTGTCCCTGGAGGCTTTCTCGGTACCCTCTGAACTGGACGGGCGTGCTCGATCGTAGAGATGGAGTCGAAGCAGAGCTTCGCATTCGAGCATTGGAGGCCATCTTGGCGGCTGAGGTGAATTGAAGTGGGGAGCCTTCCAATTAAGATGCGGTTCGAGGTGAGGATGAGCTGATAAGTATCGTGGATGACGATGGCGATGTCGAAACCCGGTGCTGTTGATGTTCGTCGAGAGCTGCGACGACGGTTTTGCGCTGGCATTTTTGGAATGCGTTGCGACGGCAGTAAACAAGTTTCCCGATCGGGAAGCGGCAAGTTCACAGGGGCAATCGCTTAGTCATCGGCTCTTCGGTTCCAGCTTTGAGTGCCAAAGACGCAGACGCACTGGCCGCCATCCGCGTGATAACGTTAGCAGACAGCGGGCTGAGATGTCGCGACACGCGTTTGACTCAACGTGATTTCTGCCTTGCCTCCCCGCAGTGCTGGTTTTGGGAACCCCTTTATAAGAGAGCTGTCATCCGGGAGGCCCTTTGTGAAGCATTCACATTCCTCCACTGCCCAAGCTTCTCCCTGATTGCCAGTTCTCTAGTTCAATAGCTTGTCACGATGGCCACCCGATCCGCCAGCGGCCGTGTTCTTCGCAGTGCCTCTAGGTCTCGCTCTGAGACTCCGGCGACTGGAAATGCCGTCGTAGATGACACCCCTTCCAGCTTTGACGGGGGCATCAAGAAATTTGCTAGGTCTACCGAGACCTCGGACTCGGCTGCCGTGTCCTCAGCGAGTGTGGTGAAGACTGCGGAAACTACACAAACCACAGAGATCGTGGAGTCTACGGAATCGCAGAAATCATCAACTAAGAGAAAGTACTTTGAAGCTTTATCTTACAAGGCTGGGGCTGCTCCTGGCGGGCCCAGGAAGAAGAGCAGCTCGTATGCCCCGCCATCAAAATACGCCCATCTCAACGGTGTTCCCGATCAGTTGAACGATAACATGCTTTGCATGTTCATTGGACTGAATCCGGGCGTTGCAACAGCTCAAGCCGGTCACTGGTACGATTTTTTATATTTTCGTTAATTGATTTGGAGGCACTCGTAGATTGCTAAGATATGTCATGACACTACAGCTACGCCAATCCTTCTAATTTCTTCTGGAGGATGATGTATCAAGGCGGCCTAACGTCAAGGTTGTGTCGACCCCAAGAGGATGTCATCCTTCCCGCCGAGTTCAATCTCGGAACCACAAATATTGTCGGTCGTCCAACTGCCAGTCAGGCAGAGCTTTCCCTGGAGGAAATGGACGCGGGAGTCGCTGATCTCGAACGGAAGTGTCGACAGTACAGACCTGAGTCTGTCTGTCTTGTCGGCAAGGCCATCTGGGAAAGCGTCTGGCGAGCGAAACACGGCAGCAAGATGACGAAGGCCCAGTTCAAATTTGGATGGCAGGACAAGAAAGAGAACATGGGAGTTGACAAGAAGAACGGATACCCGGGCGCAAGAATCTATGTCGTTGTGTCTACAAGCGGCCTTGCCGCTACCTATTCCATGGAATATAAACTTCAACTTTGGAAGGAGCTCGGTGATTGGGTGAATAAAAGGAGGGCGGAAAGAGCAGAAGCGGCAAAAGAGGAGGGAGATACAAAGGCGGTGAAGGCAGAAGACGATGTTGTCGAGGAGGCTTCTACCTCAACCGCTCCTGCCGAGACCGAGGAGAGTTCGAAATCCAACTGATTCCTGTTTCCGAGATTCTCTTACCTCTTCGCATGTATATATTCAGAAACATATATCCTTATTTCTCAGCGCTATCTCATTCCCGACACAATATATCCTGTTGCTGTGCATTATGAGCATGTCTTTACTACTTCGGGGTACACTGCGACAAAATTCAAGCTTAGAGCTATCGGCATGTTGCGGCTCTCGAGCTAAGTTTGAAGCTTTGCGCACGCGTTGCATGTTAGAATATGAAAGTTTGACCACCAGCACTTTGCTTCACCTTCCTCTCTCACCTCAAACCTCGACAGAAATATCCGAGCCAGATCCTTCCTATTAGTCTGAATGTGAAGATTAAGTCCTCGCAGTTGCGTGAATTGGAGGGATTTACTCATAAAACATCGGACCAACGGTATCATGGCCATGTCACGCGATATCCAGGAACTCCCTAGCACGACTATTCTTCTGGAAAGTCTGCAGGACGACTCCAAGGGTCTGGATATCTTCGCCTATCTGCTCGGATTGCAAGCGGATGAGAAGGTAAATTTTCCAACAATTGTCAACACAAGGAGCTCACGCTAATTGCCGTGAAGTCCAACCTAGGTTCTGATCCACGGGTACCAAAGCTTGCGGAACGGCTCTACAACTTCGTGTTTTACCCGAAGGGCCCCGCTCAAGACATCAGGCAAAGATTTCTAGAAGCAACAGAACTCCTTCGGAGACATGACAAGCTTCGTCTGAGGAACCATGTCCTCTCAATTCTGGTTCCAGAGTTGCTCCTTCTACTTCGTCTTTGCCTATTGAATTGCAAAGACGAATATGGACCTGATTTCTCGAAGATCTATGCTACTGTGCCGATTTACTCCGGTACCTTGGAAGGCTCAACTCATTTGACGTTGTCAACCTCCGAATTCGATGCCGAGCTTGAATTCCAACAAATCGAGGCACAAGCCGACAAACGGCTCTTGCCATCATTCGAAAGCAAATCAACGATTCTGCAGGCAACAAAGGATCGTTTTCTTTTCCTTGAAGATCTATTGTCGGAGCAGGATATTCAACTTGGATATCTCGTCACAGAACAGCCTCTATTTACGACATCTCTTACAAGATTATGCATGTCTGCAACATATGTGGTGGATCAGAGCATCACCTTGTCTTCAGTCCGGCTTTTGCGGCGTGTGAACTCTTTGCATAGCTATTTTCTCAAAAATTCATCACTAAAGAATCAACATGAGCTGGACTCTACGATCTTCGGCCACGCTGAGTCGCTTCTTCAATCGAAGCACAAAATGCAGATTAACGCTGGTTATCATCTTTGGGTCGGCCTTCTGGACAGCCATAGTGAAAGGTTCAATCTGAGTTCCATCATTCATACGGAAAGCTATTGGGGGTACATCTTGAATGGCCTCAACGGAGGCTCCGGGGAAGTCAAAAAGATATGCCTGCATATTTTGTGGTCATCACTACAACAATTGACGGAGTCCTTAGAACTGAGGTGCTCTCTTCCGCCTCGATATTACTTCTCTTGGAATTTAATTGCTAAGATAAATCTAGGAACTTCCGCTGGAGTATAAAGGACAAGGCATCGCTACTCGATTTCTGGAAGACATACATCACGTTCGTCGAGATGATAGCTTTGGACAACTCTGTGAAGCAGCTGCGACTCGCCTCGGCCGAGCTAGAGAGCCTCATCCGACATGCACACACGATTCGAGTTCCTGGCGAGTGGATTCTAGTGTTGCTTTCGCAGGGACTCGACAACTCTAGCGTGGGAGACATGTTGCTGCGTTTGTCGGAGCTCATTCTCAGACTGGACACGGAGGCGCTCTGGTGGATAAAAAACGATCGAAAGGACCCTATATTTTCGGAGCTTGATTTCCTGAAAAGTGAGAGATACAATCTCTTGATGCCTCGTCATTGAAAGGCGCTAATGACTGATCTATTGAGATAGAGCTGCTGTTTCCCCAGGTATTACGGACTGCAAACTTTGCAGTCAGCATCCTCGCGCAGAACACGTGCGAGCATGGAAACGCCATATCGAACTTCGTGAGACGGATTCTGGACATAACTTGGCCCGACGTACGTCGTCTCTTTATCCTAATAAAAAGCAAAAGCTGACATTACTCGAAGAGTAACGCACTTCAACCGCTGGTGGAAAGTCTCCTTGATATTGTAATTGCCCACACCGGACAAGCCAACGCCGGCCAATTCTACATCCTGAAAGGCATTCTGGATGCAACTGCGAATAAGGGGAAATGTTTATCTACGCAGCATGATGACCGATTGATTAAAATCGCCCATATTCATACCGAGTAAGTTGCTGCCTCGTGTTGCCACCTTCGATACGAGCGATGCTGATACGATGCTTGTAGCAATATTCTTCGGGGCGATCTGAAGATGTTGCTATGTCTATACTTGAGCTTGAGAGCCGGCTATACACTTGACATTACTGCTCAACAGCAGCAATTAAGGTACTGTGGGAACCCGTTGTATTTTCCCGTCGCGGTTATATATATGCTAATGGTTCTGATTATTAAAGCACCATCGCCCAGATCACGAGAAACCACCCCCATCTGCTAGATGAAACTCAAATGGGTTTAGTCATCGACGCTCTCCAGGTATGCTGACAACTATTGTCTGGGGCTCGTACAATAAATCTAATGGGGCACATAGTTAGAGGGACTGCCCCCAGCCTTCCTGTCGACAGCTGCGGCTAGTCGGCTCGGAGCCCAATTGTCGGTCAGCGAAGCGGATATCGCGCTTTACAGCCTCATAACCGCTATCGACTTCCAAATAAGGGCGAAGAAACCTGCCAGGGAGGGAGGCTGTAGAGATGATCCCTTCAGGTAGCTTGATACAGTCGATAACTTAGCGCTTAGCATAAGCTAACCTAAATATATAGAAACATCAGTGGTTTACCAAAGGATATTTACAACTCTGTGCTTGTCCAGCTGCTTCGATATGGACCCACTATACAAAATGGTAGGCACCTTAAACTTGAGAGCTCTCTCCAATCAGCGTTCATAAATTGTGCTAACCTCATTGTTTAGAATTGCAAAACATACCCGAAGTTCGGAATTACATTAGCGGGATGTTCAACGAAATCATGAAGACAAACGGTTCTATCCCGCAGAGCTGCGAGATAACGACGCTAGTGTCTCTAATGGGGTTTCAACATGCGGATAACCTTCGCCATCTGGCAATGAGTCGGCTGGAGGATATCAGCGAAAACTGGATGCATGGGTTCAGCAGCACGAATAGCCTGCTCCAGACGCTGAAGTTCTATTTGCGCGTGTCGATTGTATCTTCACGCCGACGAAGTCTAGGGGAATGCTCTGACGGCCTCATCAATGCGATTGTGGCAAGAACATCGTCCTTCTGCGGAGAGATATACGACAAGGTGAAACGCAAGAAGTGAGTTACTCAGACGCTCTATCGGTAGTCCTTGCGCCAATTCAGATTGCTGATAATATATAGGGACTTTCACGAGGTCATTATCTGCTTTCTTGAATTGATCGAGATTATGATCTCCACCAGAGGAAAGGTCTGTATACATTAATTGTCCCCCTCCCAACCGATCTAAGATCTAGCGTTTCTAGTTAATTAACGTTTGTTCTAGCTACCACCGGACCTTGGTTACTATGTATTGATTACGCTCCACCTGGGCGTCTTACCCTACATTGACGGAGTCGGGTTCTCAATTATGCTAGAATGCATTGAGCACATCCTCGTCTCTTGCCCGAGTGCACTGCAGATGGTCGAAAACCTCAGCGAATTGCTACAAGAGTGGGCTATCAAGGCCGCGGAATCCCGACTCGGTCGAGACCAAAAATCCAATCAGGCGAGAGCCATCGGGATTATCCTCCACCCGGTTGTTCTCGACGCATCCGTTGCGACGGGTCCTACATTAATAAAGGTACGCGTTATATAATCGTCCCATGAAGGTCATGACCCGGTACCGTGTAAGGGGATCCTGCTAACGTGGAAAGGGTAGATTTGCAAGGACATTCAAACGCACATGTGGAAGAGACGCGGACTCGCACCGGCGCTTGCAAGAGCTCTATGCCACGCTTTCGACGTCACAGCTTCCACGTTCTGCAGAGAACACGGGTTCACAGAGGTGCTGCACGAATTCCTGCTGCCGACGGCACCAAAGATGGATGACAATAACTTTGACGTCGAGGAAGCACTGGCTGTAATGTTTGATGAAACAGTCAGGATGAGAGGGTGAGCCTCCGAATCTCCGACGACCTTCGTCTACCAATTTTATAGTGCATGCAGCTGATTATCCTGTGTAGAGCATACGAGAAGTACCACGGTGAAAAGGAAAAGATAGCGCAAGCTAGAATCTTCGACTTACTCGCGCGCTTCGACTACGACGACGCAATACAGGAACTCTGGGCCAAGACGCTGCTTGATGAGATTTTTGAACCGTGGACGGAAATCGATCCCAAGGACCCTAATTCTCTTAGGATCGTACAGAAATGGAAGAAAGTAGGCCTTGCATGCGTCCCTATCATAGTGTTTTAGACATCGAATACGGTGCACCGTCAATGCTCACATGTTGCATTTTGTAGACTCAACAACTGCAGGCTGTCCTTCTCCTCGAGCGGTTCATCACGGACGACGACGCAGAGGATCACCTGGAGGCTGTATTCGTCGCGCTGTCACGGGAGGCGAATCCTCGGTATAAGTTTCTCTTGGAATGGATCGCCTTCCGCTGCATCCTGCGGTTCCCCGAGATGAGAAGCACCATATGGGAGTATGCAAATTTACCCCTCCATACTATAGGCCATGTCACGAACGACATTTGTCGCATGAGGATATATACCTTCGCAGCCAAAGGAAGGCGTCTGGCTTGCGTGACAGGATATATACTAACATTTATGAATTCGCTTCTTTCATCTACAGACGCTTTGAGAACACTGAGGAAGACACGAAAAGTTATATCGTCTCGCTACTGCGGCTCGCCCATCTCGTCGCCGTCCATATTAAGGATGACATGCAAGAGACCTTCTTCACAGAACTGGTGCATCGCGCGCTGCCGTGTGCTACTTCGAATAAAGTCACGATCCGGCACGAAGGCGCAGAATTAATACCCAAGCTGTTTGAAGAAGCGACTGCACTGTACGCAATCCCCTCTCCATATTCACATCAACCACATACGTAACCTACAACCTCTGGCATGGCTATATAAGATGATGGTCAAGATATATCGTAACTAACGGTAGCGATCTAGCGGCTACACCAACCTGACAGAGAACAAAATGTTCAAAAGCATCTACGAATACGTCCTCGACTCGCCGTTCCGCAGAGTCAGAGTACCCGCACCATCCCCGCCGGAAGCATTCGACCCAATCGCAGACTTCACGCTCGTCGGCGTCCTCGGCGGCCGCTACATCACCAGCGACAACGGCGGCGACATCATCCAAGTATTCCGCTCCGAAGACTTCACCGCCTTTTCCGAACAATCCACCACCCGCTTCATCCCCATCGGTACGAACCCGCCCATCTCCACCGCCCCAGCGGCATCGATCCCCACCGCGACAGACGCGGACATGGATACAGACACCGTAGACAAGACGACAAAGTCCGCGGCCACCGGCCCGGTACAGACCAAAGGCGGCGACTGGGACCCGACCACCCTCCTCACCCGGCAAGACGCCCTCACCGGCCGCTTCGCATCCCGCCGACAATCCCACGACCTCCTCGTCATCGCCAGCCTCGTCGACAACAACTACAACCTCGGCGGCATCTGCCGCGTCAGCGAACTCCTCGGCGTCCGGCAGCTATACGTGGGTAACAAGACCATGGCGTTGAAAAGCCGCGAATTCACATCCGTTTCCGTCTCCTCGGAAAACTGGCTGCCGATCGAGGAGGCGAAGAAGGTGGATGTCGCAGCGCTCATCGCGCGGAAGCGGCAGGAAGGGTATACCGTTGTCGGGATCGAGCAGACGGACCGCAGCGTCATTCTCGGGTCGCGGGGTTTCGCGTTCCCCGTGCGGACGGTGCTGGTTATCGGTGCTGAGAAGACGGGGATTCCACCCGAGTTGCTCGTGGAGATGGATATCTGCGTGGAGGTCAAGCAGGTGAGTTTTATCGATATGTTATCCGCTTGTTTGTATATGCTGGCTGACGGACGTAATTGTAGTTTGGCGAGACGCGGTCGATGAATGTGCAGACGGCGACGGCGGTCGTGCTGTATGAATACGCCAGACAGAACGGCGGTATCCAGGAGACGGCGTAGATTGTCATGACTGAATTATGTGTGTATGCATAGATAGGAATCGTCTGAGCGAGCATGTAGCTATTCATACATGGGGAGAATATCGAACTCAGTGATTAACATCCATCCATATTCTGTGAATCAAGCTGTCAGAAGATACTACTCTATGCAGTTAGATCTAATCTAGAAGATGGCTGCTAGATCGCAATACAAAATATACGATAAATATTGGTCTACGGCTTTCTGTTGCCCTTCGCCAGCAGCTCCTCTCCTACCTCCTTACACAACCTCCCACCTTCATCCCCAAGTACCTTCTTATCTGCCTTCCTCCCCTTCTCCCCGACAATTCTCGCAGCCTCCAGCACACCCACCAGCTCCAGCACCTCACCGTCAATCCTAGCTCCGTACACAATCAACCCAAGACTCAGCACCAATCCCCTCAGCGCCTCCGCGCTCTCTTTCTCCCTATCCACGGCCTCGACGAGCGTTGCAAGCAGCTGTATCTGGTCGTCGTCGGATAACGCGTCCACTCTCTCCGCCACGGATGCCGGCGACGACTCCGTCCTCACTTTCTGGTTATACGCTGCCAGATTGAATATCAGCGTCGCAGCCGCAACCCGTAACTGCGAATGCGACTCGTCCAGTAGACAGCTCGTCACCAGCGCGATGACCAACGCCGCCAGCGGCGCCTTGACCAAGTGTGGCGGGAACAGCGGCGTCGAGAAAAGGTTGCACAGCGCGTGCAGCGTCACCAGCCGAAGCTGGTAGATCCCCTTTGCATCCGACAGCGCCGTGTCTAGTAGCGCCTTGATCGTAGCATGGCCGGCCTCCTCTGCGTAGAATGCGGATACTCGAGGATCTATCAATGACAGTCGGAAGATGTCGACGAGGGGGAAGAGCGTCTCCGGCGGTAACTCGGAAAACCCGCCTTGTAAGAACGCAGACCACTTGTGCAGATCGGGGACTCGAGCTTCTATCGCGCCTTTACTCTGCTTAGTGGCGAGGAATTCCTTCATCGCGATGACAGGCGCTTCGGTGCCGACTTTGCCCAGCTTTGCGAGAACCTTGTCCATCGGTAGCTGCCGCGGGTAGGTCACCGGCGGCTGCGAGGCGGAGGATATGAAGACCGGCAGCTTGAGATTCTCGTGTGGGTGCGGTGGGTACGTTGCGTTCATGAGCATGCTGACGTTGGCTTTGAGCGTGCCGGGGTGCGCGCCGGACCATTCGTCAAATTTCTCGCCACGGATGTAGCTGTAGAAAGTTGGCGTGACGCGGATCTGGTACTTTGAGCCAATGTCGTAGGATTTGGACACGTCGACTTTGATGAATACGAGCTTGCCTGCGGATTCCTCGGCCAGCTGCTCGAAGTGCGGGTAGACGACGCGGCAGGGCGGGCAGGTGGCGCTGGTGAAGAAGACGACGGCGCCCTTATTGGCTGCGGAGGACATGATGCGATCGTAGTCGGCGAGGGTATGCGCTACCCGGACGCCGCCGTACGGTTGGGATGATGCGCCGTTCACACCGTTGGATGATGATGGCATCATCATCGGCGGATCTGTCGGGCGGGATGGAGGCTCGTCGAGAGATGGGGCGGTGGTGATCGGGCGCATGGCAGCATCGATAGTCGGGCGGAGCATCTGGCCAAAGGGCGTGGAAAGGACATCGGCGGGCAGGGAGGTGATGTGCTTTGGGATGCCTTGGCCGACTAGAAAGGTGGCAAAGTCGTCGGTGAAGTTGTTGCAGTTGTGCATGAAGAGGTCGTATGACTGTAAAGGTCGCGTTAGTACCTATAGCTTGGACGGAGACAGTTGATAGGAATCGATATGTAATGTACCTCGGGCCCGTATATCCCCTTCATGGATTCGAGGTACTCTGCGACGACGTCGGCGGGGAGCGCGGTGTACCCGAGATCGAGGATCTCCTCTGGCGCTCCATGATGCGTGTTTCCGGGGTAAGATCGCTGGATGCCAGCGCCGTAGTATATCTCGACGCCGTCGATAACAATGCTGTATAAAAGAGTAAGTTCTCGTTGTCTGCAGTGGATGGTGTAGAGCGCGCGCCTACCTCGTGTGGTAGACTGCGTCAACCTGCCGACCCAGCAAGGGTTGCGAGTACTAGTTTCCGGAGTATTAGTCGCGAGGTTTACGTAATGCGTAGACGACGATAGAACGTACCATGCGAGCAAGACCTACAGCTCTACAAGTCAGTCATATGAAGTAACATTAATATAGAAGCTGGAGCGTACCTTTGCTGAGGTCGTAAACGTAGAGCTGCACCAGCCGCTCTTCGCCGCTAGCCATGGTGACGGATGACGAACGAGTTGATCGCGTAAGCGCCGGGAGATATTCAATATGGTATTTTGAGCGACGGCGAAGAGATATCGGGAGACCGGAAGAACAGCTTTTCACAAGCTGGGCTTCGGCGCTGTATTTAACGCAGTTGGGGACGCGTACGCCGGGTCGCGGAGGCCAGAGATGTCGGTTGGAAGTGACGTCTGCAGGGTTCGGAGCCGGAGTGACTGGACAAGCCGCGGCCGCGGGGCAAGCTTTCGAAGCTTCCAGACCACAGCCGAGCCGCTGCGCCAATTTACGACCACGGATATCCACATGCAAATACTACCTCTCCAAGTTAACGTCAACTTAGCCTCGATACCAGACGTCAATTTTCGGGCTCAAAACCAAACTGCTTGTTTGAGAGTGTTACCGAGATTATAATTATCGCCTGTGCCAGCTTACTATTCCTGAGGATACCGTTAGTGACGCTAACTTTCTTCTTCGTGCGTCTGGTTTACGAGACCAGCTTTCTTTAAACGAGCAGGAAGTTAAATTTTATTGTATTTATTGGTTTTTTGGCTCCTTATAGTCTTCCTTCTCGAGAACTTATGAATATCTATTCTATTCTTCTACCTCTTCTATCAAGAGAGTACCTAGAGTATTCGTGACTTCGCAGATATCCGTATAGAGATGGGAACTTCCTGTTATTCCTGCAACAGCAAACAACACGTATACGCGCGTATTTGAAGACCCTTCTCTCACGGGGTTAGCTAAAAGCAGGAATTCAGGCTAGCTATTATGCTTCGGTAGAATTCTAGAATAGGAAACGCAAATTGAAAATGCAGATATAGCAGATGATTGACTCTTAACAAAGATATCTGAGCGTTGTATGCGACCATCCAATAAATCTGAAGCGTCGAGGAGGAACCAGGGAGTATTCCTTACTTCAACGATACAATAATTGCGTAGAATATTGAATCGACTAAATGTACTAGCAGTATCTTAAGATTTTTCTCGAGAATCGGATATTTTGCCGGGTCTATGATAGTACATGTACAGCGGTCTATAGATGCAGCTGCCCCGGAGAGCTAAACTGAATACTTTGAACGGAGTTTGTCTCGCAAGCCAGACGCCTTCCTTTGGCTGCGAAGAACGGAGTGCTAAATACGACTCTCGCCTACTGCTCGTATGATCTACTAATTATTTCGACCAATCGATTCAGTCTCTAGCCAATTAGTTGGACGAAGTTGCTAGGTCGAAGCATGACCTTGCTATAAGATAGTGGCATTATAGTTGAATCCCGGAATTGGGCAAGTCGGAATTAATTAGCTGATTGGTCTCGCTAGGTAATCGAATGCCGGTAAATATAAGTAGAAGTCTCGACATTGACGAAAAGTCGATCTTGCCTCACAAGTTAACTTCAGCAATCGGCACTCAAGGACGACGAAGGCGTAGCTACTAGGCGGTTGCGGTGAACGAATGATCGATCTGGAGGCAACAATGGCGCCGGCTGCAGTCAGAGGGGAACCACAGAGGTATCTAACTGCTGACTAATTAAAAAATTCTGGAGAGTGTGAGTACAGTTGAACTATCGAGTATCTCATGATAGCTATGGAAGAGCAAATGGAGGAATGGCGTTCCGACAGCTGGAATTTGCACTCCGCTGCTAATCGAAGCACCCCGGAGCCCGAGCATATCCCGAGCACCTCCCCGAGCATCAGCCCGGAGGCATGACGTGTCCCGGGGCCTGTTTAAAATCCCTGCATTCCGCCGAAACGGCCTCGAACATTCCCCTTTTCGAGCGAGTTCACCAACCGAAAATCGCAAGGAGCTTTAGCCAGGGCGGGCAGTTAAGCTAAGCTCGAGGGCAAGGGAGCACTACTTCAGAAATGCCCTGTCGCGACCTTCACTCCAGTCAAGATTCTCTACTTCACCATCCTCGTCACCCTTCGCCTGTCCTGCTGCTGTGCTTTGACCTGTCGCTGCCGTAGTGCCTAACGACCGCCGTCTCGATTGTCTCCGTTGTCACGGTGTGCCATCTCCTGCTAATCCGTACGTCCTACCTCCTCCAACCTACCCCCTTTAAAATTTTCCGGCGCCTGCAGGTGGCTTGATTTGTGAAATGAAGACGCTGACCTTCCGCCGCGTGCAGGACCGATTTTCACATCTCCGTCGGAGTGCTGGCCGCTGTCCGACCTCGCCGCCTCCCGCCCAATCCCATCGCCAGCGCGTCTGAACGCCCAGTCCCGCCCGTCCTGCATTAAAGGCCAGATATCCCATCCCGATATCTGACACTGCTTCATGACCGCCCGACGGAGATCCACCAGCCTCACGCAGACGAGCAACAGTAACGACTGGTCACTCTTCGGACGCGGACACAGCCGGACCCGCTCCGGTGCCACCGACGACCCCTTCGAGCGAACCTCGTATCGCAACGCCGCCCTCGGCGTCTCGTCCATGCATCCGTCGCCCAGCATGAACCAGTCTGCGAGGTCGAGGTACATCAAGGTTGCGGCGGTGCTGAGCTTTGTCCTGCTGGCGCTGTACTTTCTATCGCCCAGCGGACGCTCGAGCGTCTCCAGCGTCGTCCCGGGTTCGAAGGGCGGTACTGGCACGACGACGACGAAGAAGACCGACTCGTCATGCACGCGCTACGTGCTTATGATCGATGCTGGGAGCAGCGGCTCCCGGATACACGTCTACCGCTTCAACACCTGCACGCCAACTCCCGAGCTGGAAAACGAGGAGTTCAAGATGATCAAGGGCGGCCTGTCCAGCTACGGCGACAACCCTGAACAAGCAGCCGAGAGCTTGGACGTGTTGATGGAAGTCGCCGTCTTCACGGTCCCGGATAACTACAAGTCCTGCACCCCCGTCGCCGTCAAAGCAACGGCAGGCCTGCGGCTCCTCGGCAAGGAGAAATCCGACGCCGTCCTCGCGGCGGTCCGACACCGCCTCGAGACGAAATACCCCTTCGCCGTCGTCGAAGGCAACGGCGTCTCCGTCATGGACGGCAGCGACGAGGGCGTCTACGCGTGGATCACGACAAACTACCTCCTCGGCAAGATTGGCGGGCCCGACAAATCCCCCACCGCCGCCGTCTTCGACCTCGGTGGCGCGTCCACCCAGATCGTCTTTGAGCCAACCTTCCCCATTCGCGGCGGCGGCATGCCTGAGGTCCTCGCGCCCGGCGACCATCACTACGATCTTACATTCGGCGGCCGCTCGTTCGACCTCTACCAGCACTCGCACCTCGGCTACGGCCTCAATGAGGCCCGCAAGGCCGTGCACAAGGCCGTTCTCGCCGCTAAATTCGGCGACGGCCCCGTCGACAACTCCCGCCCGATCCTAAACCCTTGCATCGCGCCAGGCATGTGGCGCGAAGTCGAAGTCGACGGCACGAAAGTCAACATGACCGGCCCACCGAACTCCGCCGCCCCCCTCTGCCGCAGCTTCGCCGAATCGATCCTCCACAAGGACGAGGACTGCAAGTTGGCACCGTGCTCCTTCAACGGCATCCACCAGCCGTCGCTGGCCAAGACGTTCGCGCGGGAGGACGTTTACATCTTCTCGTACTTCTACGACCGCACGCAGCCGCTCGGTATGCCGAGCAGCTTCACGCTCGAGGAGCTGCGGGACTTGGCGGCCAAGGTGTGCGAGGGTGAGAGCGGGTGGAGCATGTTTTCGGCGGTGAAGGGCGCGCTGGAGGAGCTGAGGGACCGGCCGGAGCATTGTTTGGATTTGAACTTCCAGCTGGCGCTGCTGCATACCGGGTATGAGATACCGCTGCATCGGGAGGTGAAGATTGCGAAGAAGATCAAGGGGAATGAGCTGGGATGGTGTCTGGGTGCTAGGTAAGCTGCGAATATCTAAAGTCCTCGTACAGGCTGAATCATATACTAACGGGGTGTGTTTTGTAGTTTGCCGCTGCTGGAGCCCAACTCTGGCTGGAAATGTCGGATTAAAGAGGTTGGTCACTAGATTGGCGTTGATGTCTATACCGCATCATGGACGGACGGCGTGAATGTCGTCGCTACTATAGATTGGTTTGTTCAGTTTGGGGGGGCCGCGCTGCGGGGCCGACGGTAGCCTCGATGCCTGGGTGCAGTAACATGGCGTGTATGCATGCGTGCATGTGTATATGTTGATGATGTTGATGGTGCACATGCGTACGCAACTTCGTTTGTATAATATTTATAATCATAGCATAGATTCTACTAGTATAATGAATGTTGATGTTGAGTTCGCACATGCAGACTGCAATTAGATCTTCAGCCTTTCATGCGTGATAGCACCACGTCACAGCTAGGCCGGTGCGTGGAATTCGTAGATGTGCTGAATTTATGAAGAGTGAAGTGATTGAAGCTAGTAATAAATCTAAGCAACATGATGCTTTTACAAACCGAATAGCAACGGCAGCATGCAGACATGCCTACACCCTGCAGCAGGATACAGCCCCTACTGCTGGACCGTGTGAAAATAAACTAGAATGAGATAAAAATGATTCCGCTTCACCTATCGATGGAAATGAACCCAAACACACCCGCTGCCTTAACACACTACACGTAACCCGAACGTAGATCTGTCCGAACACTCTTAGAATACGGTAACGTAACCGCCAACCCCCACACCGCCCATGCGCACGTCCTGTCAATTCACTCGAGACGACATCTACTTCTTCGCGGCGCTCGACGTGTCTTCTAGCGCCTTGTAGCCCTTGTGCTCGCTGTGTTTCTTGTAGTAGTAGTTTTGCGGCGGCGGCCGTAGCTCTGGCGCTAGGCTGCCGAGGACGCGGTTGAGGATTGCGTCGATGGATTTCTGGTTGGAGCCGTCGCGGTGCCAGATGAGGACCAGATGGGCATTGAAGCGGACGGATATAGACACGCCGCAGATGTCGTCGCCTGCAAATGAGTTGATTAATTGTCAGTTAAATTGAACCGGTGAAGTGGTATATGGGGTGGATGGGTAGTTGATGTACGCACCCTTCTCGACGACCTCTTGTAGAACCTCGCCGATTGCCATCATCAGGGTCTCCTTCCAGAATTCGGACGAGTTGTTGCTCGCTTTGGAGATGCGGAAGGTCCAGGCGCCGCCTTTGTTGTTCCGGGGGTCTTCCCAGATTGGCTTGACGTTCTTCTTGAACATGAGCAGCGAGTCGCGCAGGGCGAGCGACTCGAAGGGGGTGTTGTTGAACACCTGCCAGAAGTCCTGTTCACCAAAATTAGCATCTACGCACACATTGAGCACTCTATAAACCTATACGGAGGATATATCTGCTGTATAGATGAATGATGTTGTGGCAATTTCGGATACATACCTGAATGGTGCTAATGTGCGCCAGCTCCTTCAGCTGCGACGCATACGAGTCGCTTCCCGCCGCGGCCGCGGAACTCGCACTCTCGGTATGGTACTTGTCGTGCCAGAACGTCCACTCGTGCCGCAACGGCAGCGGCCGCAGCTTCTTCAGCATCGTGTGCCGGAGCTCGGCGCGGTTGCCCATGCGTTCGATCACCGGCGATCCGTCGTTGGTGGGCGAGCTGCCCGGCGAGTTGCCTGAGGAGGAGGCATCGGGCGACGCGGCCGGCGGCGAATGCGACTTTGCTCCGTTGACGTGGAGAGAAGGTACCGGCGTCGTCGTTGCCATCGTGTAGAGTACTTGTATATGTGAATGTATGGAGTCGAGTTTATACGACCTGGGTAATGGCGGCTATATAAGCTGTGCTAAGGGTCCCGATCCGGCGAACAAACGTATTGTTGAGGAGCTGTATAAGGGGTGTGCGTCGACAAGAGTCCACGGCCGAAATCTAGGATACGGTGAACGTACGGACGTCCGGATGGAAGCTCAGGAGGCGGCGTCGAAGCAGTGATATAAGTATCAGTCAAGGCTAGTTGATAGTACCGGGTTATCGGTTGGAATGGATGGACGGGTGGCGGCGTCAATTAATCCAAAGCTTCGCGGTCACGGGCGATTCAAGGCCGAAGGGACGGAGTGGATTCTCTTAAAGGGAGGAATGCGTACGTTTACAGCCGGCTTGAAAAGGAGGATAATGTAATTAACAGATTCCAATGGTCCGTCGACCGTACCTGCTTTCCTTAAGTATCTACACGCATGCATGCACGCCTGCCATCATGCCACAGCTTCCAGCCAGCTTCCAACGATGCTAGTCAGGAGACATCCAATCCACGGTGGGTCGAACAGCCCAGCTCACCGAGCTTGCCCTGCTCAATTTCTCCAGGGCCCTGCGGTTTCATCTTTGTTTGGAGAGGCACGGACATGGATTAGCGCCGGCGCAGCCAATCGCGTCGGTTGAGATGGTTTCCCTCAACACCACCGCCTGGCGTGTGAATCAGGAATCCTCCTGAGCTTACGTTTGAGATCCGGCTAGTGCGCTCGTCATCGGGGCGTCCATGTGGTCGCCATCCGCTGAGACGAGACCGTGAGCCCGCTGCTGGGGTGCGGTGGGTGGTTACAGGCCTAGACGGTACTGCCTGCATGCATGCATCTTACATAGCCAGGGTTTTCCTGTCGCTTGCGAGCCTGCGGATGCCAGTTGCCGTTCATGCGAAGGGTTCTTTCGATGCAATGCGCGAGTGAGATATATCTGAAACATAACTCTGTATTCACCTGTACATGCATTGTTACGAGGTTCCTACACAGGATACAGGTCCGGTCCATACATACATGCTGTTCGTCAAGTGGCTGGGCTGGCGGTTGAAGGGGATGGATGATATCAGACTGGCCTGCTTCTGTCCTGCATGTCGTGCAACCCGAGCTGCAGGGGCAGCTGGCATCCTGGCTGCAGCGTCCGAGTCCAAGCTCAAGCTCGCGATGGCTGAGCCCTGCCAAGGTGCAGCGCAGCGCGATGGCCGAAATCGTGCAAAGCTCCGCTCGAGTGCCCCCGTCTTGTGCCGACTGTCGAGCCGTCTCTTACGCAATTCCCATTGGCTTCGGAACCCAGCTTTCTTCAGCTCTGCGGAATCTTGCCGCCCTTCTGCCGGATGGCGTAACCGTGCACGCATCCTGAATGGCTTGGGCCGCTGCCGTGGTGGACACGTCGAGGGCTTTTCTGGCAGCCCACTGCTCGCGTTGGGCTTGCAGCGATCTGAGTTTCGCCTCGAAGTCCTCGAGCTCCTGGTCCATGTCTACATCTGCATCCTTATCGGAGTTTGCGAGACCCGGATCTTGAGGCGCCTGGTCTGCAGCTGCAGAAGTGGGCTTCGGCGCGTTCGCGAGCCGCTTCTTCGCCGCCGTGCATGCTTGAGAATACTTGGTTTCAAGCAGGCTCGATTGACTGATCGCATACTCCGCTAGTCGGAGACACCTAGTTTTGCGATATCGATCAGCAACGTTAGCTCGAACATGTCGTGGAATGGTTTCTAAGATAATCCTTACCACATGTTCTGAGACAGTATGCACCGAGAGACGATATCATCGGTCAAGGAGGCGCTGCCCGCGGCCAGCTGGCCCTTCATCACAAGCAGGACCAAGAACTCGAGCCATTGGTAGGTGTACTCGCTCTCTGTCTCAGCAAAGTCGTCTCTACTATTAGCTTCGGTATCTTCCACTTCCTGCAAAGCTTCCAGAACCGTATTGATAAGGTCGGCCGTAAAGTCTTCGATGCGCGCATCCAGATGCCGGATCAGTGGCTTCCAGGCATTCGTCGTCTTGTATATCGACATCATCGTACTACAGCAGCCGTACGTTTAGCACGAACACGGCGACGCTGAAACTTATAAAGAACTCACCCGCTCTCCTCCATGGCAAGCAGATGCTCATGGACGAGTATCTCGAGGAAAAGCCCGTGCCCAGCCGACCCTTTGAATATGCCTGCCAGTTCCGCACAGATACTCGCCTCCTCCTTCTCCCCCTTCCTCGTCGCTGCCTCCCGAGACCGTCCCTGGACACCTTTCTTGAGAGTCTCCCATCTATCCAGCAACGACTGCACCCGGGAAATCTGCGCCTGGTCCACCGGCCTCCCCGCACTCCCTCCAATCTCATCCTCAACGCCACCGGATGAATCGATCCTGTCCCAGTAGTGCACCCACAGCCAGTCCAACGCCCTCGAGCATGTCGTCCGTAACACCCCAATCGACGGCAACCCTTCATGCGTAGCAGCGTGTCGGACATCCACAAACGAGGCCGGAAGATCCAGCTCCTGCGCGAGATTGTACATCGATACCGCGAAATGGGACCTTTGCGCCGGATCAAGCAGCCCGTTGACGAAGCGACAGATGGCAGTGGCGTATCCCATGCGCACCATCAACTCTGACTGGCGCGGAGTATCGTGTATGAAGCATTCTGTAAGCTGTGCCGTCGATTCTATCGCGTGCGGCAGGCGTCCTCTGGTAGACCAGGCTCGAACCTATATATTTCCAGCAATTAGCTCTATCCGTGACTATAATGTAAGCTAGCTGAATAGTGGGCGGGTGTTTACGATTTCCAGCGCGCGCGGTCGGCCATCGTTTCCGTCTGCGTGCTCGTAGAGCAGCACCTTGAGGGACTTGAGCTCCTCAATGGACGACCAGACGGTCAGTCGCGGTGGTTGCAACATTTAGCGGGGAGTTGGTCGCATGGCTGGAATGTGATCAGTCGGGTCCTTCACATTGGAAATTTTTAGATGTGCGACCCGAGATTCCCTGTTGGACGCCGGGGAAGGTGCTCGGGAAGAGCCGCCCGGAGTCGATGACATAATCCGCAACTGCAACACCAACGCGGAAGCTAAAAGTGGTGACGAGCGCTCAGCTCCGCAGGGCGGGCCGGCTGGGACTCGAGCTCCCGTCAATGCTTACATGCCGGAGGCGATAGGCGCCCTGTATCTCGACCTTCCCAGCAATAAATTCCGCTGCGAAATGCTCGGCGCTCCCCAACGTTCTCTGGTTCCATGAGGCTCTATAACTACCGAAGCACTTTGCGATAGCAGGCGTCTGCGTTCCATTTCATTCCGAGGTTACTCACTGGTGGTACAGCGCCAGCTCTGCCAATTGTTTTTCGAACTCACGAATCTCCTGAGTTACATCTCCTCAGATAGCAGTCGACCAAGCACTTGGCATAATCACGATGGCCGGATCAAGAGGCAGCTCGACCGGGGACAGCGACGGGGAGGGCACCATGATGGATGTGAGTGACGTAGTATTCCGCATATCGCTCAATCAGGAATCCGTCTCCCAACGCCACCACGACAATTCGATTCCCGCAAGCTAACGATGACATTTCATCACGCGAATATAGCAAGGTGCACGCAATCACTCTCTTGAAGTCCTTTTCGACCCGGGAATTCAGGCTATGAGACGGCGGAAATCATCAATGGTCGCGGGAAACCACTCTTTAAGCTCGTGCTTCGTGCACGAGATGCTCGAGGCGCAGCGGTTGAACAGCCTCCATCATGCGCAGAAGGTTGTGGATGCGCAGGCGGGTGTCTGTGTGGATGGGTTCATCGACGAGCGACAGTCAGAGGAAGGCGCTGGCGCCTCGCGAATATTGACGAAGAAGCAACTGTCCGATATGGCGATTGGTGTCCGCGAGCTGAGCAAGCATCTGGGTGTGTTTTGACGCTGTAATCCAAAAGCTGCTGGTGCCTCCATGCTGATATGGGTCCCCGTCTTAATAGGGAGTTTACGTATGAAACTCCCGAAGAAGAATGTCCGGATTGTGATCGTTGCGAAGACGCAAGACCACGAGAACATTGCTCATACAAGAGAACTCTTGGAGTGGCTTTTGACCGAGTTTGGAGATTTCGTCGTGTTGGTCACCAAAGAACCCATCTAAAGCTGGACCGCCTTAAGGGGCCAAGCTAGACTGTTTGCTAACACTTCAGTAGATATATTGAAGATATGCTGGAGAACCATTCAATAATGGACATTAATGGCCTTGTCGCAAAGTCTGCTGGTTTTGGAGAACGTATCCACTACTGGACTCCCGATTTTTGCACAAAGCACCCTCATCTATTTGACCTTGTCATATCGGTAGGTCGATTCAGGACGTTACCATTCACTTTATGACGGACCAATGGAAGTTGATATCGGATTGTAGCTCGGTGGCGACGGGACGGTTTTATATACCAGCTGGCTCTTTCAGAAGATCGTTCCACCCGTAATTTCGTTCTCCCTTGGCTCTCTCGGCTTCTTGACAAAGTTCGACTTTGGCAACTTTCGGAAGATTCTTCGTGATGCCTATGACGTTGGCATCACCATCAGCTTGCGGATGGTAAGCTGACCCCCCGTCATCCATCCCTAATCTCCATCTGATGCGATCTAATTTATTGCCTATCGTTGCTCTAGCGATTCGAGTGCACCGTCATGCGAGCGAACAACAAGGACCACAGCCGCGACATTTGCCATGAAATCTGCGAGCAAGAAAGGGAAGAACCAACGCATAAGCCAGGGGAATCGTACACCGTCCTGAACGAAATCGTCGTCGACCGCGGCCCGAACGCAACCTTATCTTCAACGGAGCTCTTCGCCGACGGCGAGCACCTGACATCCGTGCAGGCGGACGGCATCTGCATCGCGACACCAACCGGATCAACCGCCTACTCGCTGGCGGCCGGCGGAAGTTTAAGTCACCCGGATAACCCGGTGATGCTTATCAGTCCTATCTGCGCGCATTCCTTATCCTTTAGACCGATCATTTTGCCGGACTCGATGGTCGTTCGAATCGCAGTGCCGTACGACGCCAGAACATCGGCGTGGGCTAGTTTTGACGGGAAGGAAAGGGTCGAGTTGCATCGTATGTTCTCTTTGAGGCGTGGGTCTACATGGATGTGTTTACAATGCTAACGGTTATCTAGGGGGTGACTATGTTACTGTAGCTGCTTCGAGATTTCCATTTGCGTTCATTCAATCGAAGGCTCACCAGGGCGATTGGTTTGACAGCTTAAGCAGAACGTTGCAGGTGAGGAGTCTACATGTTCCATTTCAGCACGTATAGGAGCGAGATACTAACGTTAAATGTGATATAGTGGAACTCGCGGACTGCTAGACAGAAGGCGTATGATAATCCACAATAGATGTGCGAGCTCCTCTCGCTATCTGTTTTGCATCTTTTCGATTGGTGATGGAGATTGCGCTGGTGGCGCCTATTGGGGTATTTATCCTGGTAGTAATATCGAAGGTCTAGCTAGTTTCATTATATACTTATATCCTGGCTGGATATTGTGGCTTTATGATGCAGCTATACTTCGATGAAACTATTGTACGCGGTCCTATTAGCTTTGCTTTCGGCGTTAGAATGCGATGCCCGGGAGATAGCAAACAGCGACACCAGCACTATCAAAAGCAGACTATCAATTTATTCCGTCAATAGATTTAAGAACGTGAAAGTGAGGAGATATGAGATTATCACGCACCAGTGCCAATAGTGCACGTTATCCAATCGAATCGAAATGGTGTACTAGACACCAACTCGTGTTGCGGCATGACGTCGACGTCGACATGGGTTGAACTCCACGAGCTTATGAATCAAGTCCAGTATCGCTCCATTGATCCCAGAATCTGAACACCAGCCGAACGTGGACCTTGCGAGCCGTTATTCCTCCGCATTAATCCCGAAACGTTCATAACCAAGCTACTTAAGCAAGGACAGACATCTCGGTCCGGTCTCCGCATCAATCCAATTACAGCCCGGTAGTCCCTTCCTACACCCATGAGTTTCGCATTGAGAGCTAGTTCCAGAGCTCTGGCTAAAGCTACTGCCACAGCCTCTCCTCTTCGACGGCTCGCCCCATCAGTGCAGGTAAGCTACCCTATTCTTGCTGTTGCAAGTTTGACCATGTAGTACGTGTACTATAGTAATTAGAACTGCTGCTGACGCATTGCATTGGTTAACCGTCTGGTCTACTGCGATAAACAGAAACGAACGATGCATGTCCAGTCGATTCCCATGTGTTGGTGGACCTAATTGCTTGAACTCTGGATGATTGGAGATATTGATTGGAGATATGTCCAGGGACTGGGAGCCACGATAACTACTCTTATGTCGTCATTGATGATAAGACCAAGGATGCTATGATTGTGGACCCTGCCAATCCACCAGAGTGAGCTGCTTCTTTGAAGTGATTCATAATAACTCAAGGTTTTCAGTGGTGACTAATGCGTATGGCGATTCACTTTTTGATAGGGTTCTACCTGTTCTTAAGGAGCTGATCGATAGTGGGAAAATCAATCTCAAGGCTATCATCAATACTCATCAGTATGTTACGGTTTCAGATTCATTCACAGCTGTGTTCTGAGAATGGAAACTAATGTGAATGCACACTCAGTCACCGCGACCATGCTGGTGGAAACGCCGAACTGGTATGCGACTGAATACACAATCCACAAGCTGCCTCAATAGCCTCTGCTGATCATGAGACCGCACATTAATCATTTTTGGATTTCGATAGCTGCGGCAATATACGGGCATTCCAGTCATTGGTGGCAAGGATTGCGATAAAGTTACCACTACGCCAGGACACAACGAATCTTTCTCCATTGGCGACGGGATTAAAGTCCAGGCAATCCACACGCCCTGCCACACACGGGACAGCATATGCTTTTTCATGGAAGATGGTGCAGATAGAGTTGTCTTCACCGGTGACACGCTCTTCATCGCGGGTATGTTTCAATAAGATTCGCGGGTTGAGCCGGTCAGCGCAAAATTTCAGGCGGTATACTGACATCTTAACGGCGGTGGCCACAGGCTGCGGGAGGTTCTTCGAGGGAACAGCGGAAGAAATGCACGAGGCACTGAGTAGACTGGCAAAGTTACCAAAGGAGACGAAAGTCTATGTGAGTGTCTTGTACCCATGATCCGGATCGTCCTCTCAGCGCTGACGTTGGATATTTTTGCGGCAGCCGGGCCACGAATATACAAAGTCAAACATCAAGTTCGGAAAATCTGTCATAGATACCGTCTGGATGCAGAAGCTTGATAAGTTTTGCGATGAGAACCCCGAGACGCAGGGTAAATTTACGATAGAGGATGAGCTGAGGCACAACGTTTTCATGAAAGTCGAGGTGAACAGATTCAGCTGTGAAGAGGTGATGTTTATTGAAAATGCTAACTTCGTCGTAGGAGCCGGAGATTCAGCAGGTGACTGGGAAGACTGATAAGTTTGAGGTCATGCAGAAATTGAGAGATATGAAGAATAGTTTTAAAGGATGATTACTGGAAGCGTGCGGATTGTCAAGTAAATACAGCACTCAGCATGACCCTTTTCAAAAGAAAATCACATTGTATATCAATTAGAACATGAGCCTGCGTATTAATGAAGTAATAGTATATAAATGAGCAAGTACCCACGGTACCGACCCATGCAGGGGATTTGGACCTGATGACTCCTTACGGTTGATAGTTTGTGTCACTTGAGCGAAGAGACGTGCCATAAAAATATTGACAGGCCCTACAAGTACCCATTGATCATGAGATATGCATATGTAGTGATGACCTATATATATTCTGGCTTCTACATCACTTTTATATATCAAGCACTTTTTTTACTATTCGAACTCAGGCCCCACATGCATATGCATCTGGCCCCGAGACTATGCATATATATGATGGAGGATCGAATTTTGTTATTGTACTAGCTGGAGCGAAATGTCAACCCTGGGCATAACAGTCTACTGAACTCTCAAAGTTTACCAAGTCATAGATTCCCGATTACTTCATCCTGGCATCTGACCTAAAGATACACCTGAGCCTAATTAATAGTACCTATAGACTCTAAAGACATCGCAGGAGAGGCCGCTTCGGTTGAAAATGGGTAACTGCTAAGTTAACTCGGACTTCAGAAATTCAGACATACACATATTGAGATGATAGCTTTGTCGTAGCGCGCCGGCGTGTCATGTCATTCTACGGATTCATAGCAACTGTAAGCAAAGACTACAAATTTATATGTCTATTGTTAGAACCAAATCCTTTTGATCTCGACCGACAAGAAGAATGTTAAGCGTACCCAGTCTCGGCAGCAGACGCAGAGGCTCGCTGCCGTTTTTGCTGCCGTTGCGGTCCACTTTCGTGGGCCTGGCGCTCTGGCTTCAAGACTACTAGTAAAGGGTACGTAAGTATCGATTTACCTTTGCTTTACTTCGATAAGGCAGGAAATAAATACGTAACCTACTAGGTAAGTAACTAGGAAGTACACATATATATCTTACTTGCACTTGAACCGACTCGTGCAACTTGGAGCTATCCGCGTAAAGAAGCCGTCAAATGTGGTCTCGTAAACCAAGCCCTTCCTCGCCACGTCCAATGAGCAGATGGTGGCATTTTGGCGAAGGCAACGCGCATGATAGCAGCGGACAGTTTAAGCTTCAGCAACGCTACAACATCCACGCATCAAAAATTCAGACCTATCACAGTGTGAATTGTGGATTGTGAATTGACTTTGCTACTACCTTACTAGCGGTGTACAAAGTTGTCAGTTGTTGAGCATTTCGCCGTTGAATTCTAGAGGCTTCAACCACCGAGCTTTCTCTGTTTCCCCTCTCCTCTTCCTCTCCTCTTCCTCTCCCCTTCTCTTCTTCCTCTCCTCTTCCTCTCCTCTTCCTCTCCCCTTCTCTTCTTCCTCTCCTCTTCCTCTCTTCTCCCTCTCCCCTTCCTCCACCATAACCTCCACCAACCCATCTCTCTCCGGATACCCCGGCCCTCTCCCAGCTGCGTATGATACGCACCAACCTACCTCAAGCTCTTTAGTTCTTCTCCCTAACCATCTATTGGGACCTCATGTCATGATATACCCCCGACCATCCACCTCTTAGCCTCACCAATTTCATCGATCACATAAGATCCATCCTTGTTCAAGCCCATTCTACAGCACCTCATCGATCACGTACATCAATCCGAACACTCATCAGCACAATGCAGTCCCCTTTCAAGCCTGCAAAGATACAGCGGCGGTCCTGGCATCACAAATCTGAGGAGCACTTAGACGAAATCTCAGGAGTGTCCCACGCAGATATTGGCATTCTGCAGGCGATCCTGTCCACGACACCAAACCCAAAGCTTCTCAGAGACGTGGTCACCTACGACGCCGATACTATCACAGAACTTGCTAGAGTCTCAGCTGTGGGCTTAAAAGCCCTCAGATCGTGGGGTGGCCGCCCCGGTTCACTTGCCGCCTCACCAGCTACGAGGTCTCCAGCAGGAAGTGTTACCGCCAGCCCGATTTCAGCTGCACAGTCTTCCATTGCCGCACAAGCGTCCACAATACCTCGGGTTCAACAACTCCAAGCTGGACGCCTAACGGCTTTGTTGGCTACGTCTACTAACTTACCGGTCCTGGATCCAACTTTAGGTGAGGCTTCCCATTCTCATCTTGGATGGAAATCTACTTCCCAAGGTCTATATAGACTCGCTAACAGAGCATGTATAGGCCATGAGGTAATCAAGCGCCTCGAGATCAAGAAGGAGTTTCCAGACCTCGCGGATACCAGAGAGGCTCGTACTTCACTCTATAAAGAATTTACAGAGCGGAGACAACAAGGTTTCTGTCCTTTCACAGGTTTTGATCTCAACGAGGTGCCAAAAGAAATTGCCCATCTATTCCCGTTTTCACTCCTCGATCTAGAGTCAGGAAAGAACAGAGTCGCCTGGCGATTTATCGCCATCTTTCTTGGAGAAGAACTAAGGGACAGATTAGTCGAAGCTATCAAATCGGAAGACCATGGGATACAATCTCCAGCAAATAGTATTGCTCTGGACATCGGACTCCATGGACGGCTCGACAAGGGATCATTCTCCCTCGTCCCGGTCCGACAGTCACAACCACCTGGCAGTTTCATCGACGTACGACTTGACTGGCATCTCCCGCCTCGTTCAGCAGTGTTCTCCAGTTTTGTTCCGGAGAAACCGGAAGATCAGTACTCCTACAACGAAGACGAGCATTTGACAAGAATCTTCCTGAACAGCCCTTCCCAGCGGGCACGAACCGGTAGTGTGTATCGTCTTGGGACGAATGATCCACGTTTATTACCGATACCATCTCCAATATTGTTCCATTGGCACACGTTCATTTGGAAGGTTCTTGGGCGTGCTGGATTTGCCGTAACAGTCGCTTCTAAATCAGATACAGTCGGCAGCAGATCGCCAAAGTACTCACCTAAGCAAAAGAAAAGGAAGGAGCCTGAAAGTGGCGATGGAGGTGACGATGATGCTGAACGCGCGGAGGATTATGAAGGCAATCAAGACGGCGAATCCGCTCAAACCGGAAAAGGGAAGAAGAAGGCAAAGAGCAAGTATATCGCGAGCGGCTACGACGGAACTAGAGATTCGGGCGACGAAATACCTCAGGCCTCCCGAGGAGAAGGAACCCCTCTAGCCTTTCACGATTGGTCGTTGGAAGAGTACAACGCCATGGACATCGAACTGAATACGATGTCCTTTGTTCCGCTTGAAGATCTCGAAAATTTGAATTCCGATGAAGAGTAGGGCGCTAGTGGTAGCCCTAAGCTGTCCACGATCGAGATTCCAAAAGATATCTTCGGACCAACTGCATTGAATGGACTGGTTCCCAAGATTTTGCTAATCTTTGAGTCACGCGTGATTGACTTGAGTTCCTTCACCATCCCCGCTTCATTGCCATCACCATGTCCTAAACTGCGACTCAAGCCACTATCTGTGTGGGCATTCGTTTTCATATTTAACTTGTGTCACCTAGCCAAATACACCCCTATCTGTTATCTTGAATTGGTGGGGGTCCCCGTCTTGTTGATTTTCATCTATCGGTCAATTATTGGTCCTTCTTCTGCATCAGAACAGCCAACTGGATCCATAGATAGCTTCATACGTGAATCTAAAACACTCATTTTCTGGAGCACCCATATTCGCAACCCCTGACCCTTAGACCTTGGATATAAGATATGCATGCACCAGCTCGCGATTTCATCGCAAAGACAAAATATTAATACCGCAAACATCGATGCACGCAAGTACGTTCAGCTAGGTTGCTAGGTATTATTGTAGGCAGTCTCGAGGTCTGCCACTGGCTCGCAGTGGCTTGCAAGTCTAGCCTCTAGACTATATTGTTAAGTAGGTGCTTATTTGGGCATATAAATATCCAGTCTATGACTACTTATATATACCAATGCGGAGTCTGCAATACAAGACTATATATATACTAAGTAAGTAAGTAAGTAAGTAAGAAGTACTCATATATCTATATACTTTGAATACAAGGAGCCCCGCAAAGCTGTAACTTGTATACTTACATGATGGACTGCATCACCTCGGCGCCGTGACCAACTAACAGTATCCCTTTAATGTTACATCTTGACTATCAAAATGGTCATAGTTTGTCGACTGGGGTTTTTTCGGAACGTTGTACAGAGGGTGTTTATCATGTATGTCACTATTACGAATAGTCTCCCAGTCGATATTTCATTAGAATTTCTTGTGCTCCTGTACGCTGACAGAAGCTTTGCTTTGAAGAGTCTGATTTATAAGACCAGCAGTCGTTGTGCAGAATAGCACACTTCCCAGACCCGACCCGGACATTATATCGGGTTTAAGCAGACAGAAGCAGCCGAGCTTCTCCATCCAAGACTAGTACTGCAGGACCGGCGCATCGTCCCGGAGATCACGAAGACGGCTTTGTACTCTAACGCAGGTTGGAATTGAATCTCTGTTTGCTTCTCGGCAGAATTGTCGACACACTAATCGGGCTTCTCCTCAGAGTGACCTTTCGCCCAGGCGCCCAACATCACTTCCTTAAATATCCTGCGTAGGATACTCGACTCGCAACAGTGCGGCATTCCAAGAGCGCAGCCTTCCAGCGTCTACCCAAGACCATACAGTCCTGAAGACCGATTATTAGCAGCCTCCCGATCCCGCCCGAAACCCGCCCAGAACCTTAAACAGCTACCATTGGTTCTCGATATCGCCCTTGCCTTCTGGGTTCTCTACCCGAGAAGGGCTACCCGTAGATGACGGACAACGGCACCGGAGCCGCTCATCAAGCCTCCTCCACCTCCCCCACCACTTCCACCAGACCATCCGCGAGCTCAGCTGTCGCTCCAGCCAGCAAAAAACGGAAGCCTTCCATCAGCATCGCCTCCTCGCCGACCGACAACGGTGGGCAATCCTGCAAGCAGGCCAAAAGCGCTGCTTCCTCATTGCTGCCCGCGTCGCCACGCGACCCCACGACCGATAGACCCGCGAACCCCGCGAAACGAGTCAAATCCGGCGACTCAACGCCCACGCTGCCGCCGGCCGGACCCGCGGCTGCAGCGACTACCAGCATGACGGGCGACCCGTTGGCGAGTTCACCGCCGCAGCCGGCGCGTACTACCAATGTCGTGGACCTGACCAAGAGCTCTCCGGCCAAGCCAAAGGTGTACTCCCAGCCGAGTGCCCTGCCGCCCCGCAATGGCAGGAAGATCATGGTCAAGAACTTCAAGGAGCGGCCAAGTGGGGTACCGAAAGAATGGGTGGATAAGACAATGGGGATACTTGAGGACGCGTTGACGGCTGTATTCGAGGACAAGAACGATAAAGACCGGGGCACGAGCTCGGAGGAGATATACCGTGGTTGTCAGAGCCTATGTCAGGCGGGAAAGGCACCGCTGATACACGAGCGGTTGTTGATACGATGTAAAGAGCACGTGTGCGGGCCATTGAGAGACACGATCGGGGGCCAGTCGGGTCGGACGGACGAGGAACTAGTAAGAACTGTGAATGTGGCGTGGAAGAAATGGCAGGATAGACTAGTAAGTGACTTGCCGCTCCGACACTGGTGCTGTTCGAGCTAACGAATCGATGGTGAAATAGAGGATTATACAAGTTCTATTCTTCTACTTCAACCAGGCGTATCTATATCCCGCTCCCGACAAAGACCAGATCCTGGACATGGGAATCCAGCTATTCAGTACCCACATCATCACAGATACCAAGTTCAAGTTGAAGTTCCTCAACGGCATTTTCCAACTTTACGAGAAGGATCGCAAGGGACAGGCCGATGTCGACAATAGCAACTTGCTGATCGCTAGCATTCGAATACTGTCGACACTTGGACTGTACTCCACACTGTTCGAGCCACGGTTTATCGATGTTTCCGAGGGCTATTACCGTCTGCTTGCAGAGGAAGAGACAGAATCGGAAGACGTTGCGAGATACGCAAAAGAGTGCGCATCTCAGATCAAGGGAGAAATCGCCCGCGTCGAGAAATTCAATCTCGAAACGACGACACGCCGCGATCTCATCGCCATCATCGAAAAGGAAATGATTCTACACCACATGTTTGAGTTGACGGACATACAGGGCATTGCGGAGCTCATCGGTAAGAACGATGTGGAATCACTCGAGACCGTATACTCTGTCATCAACCGAGTGGAAGACGCTGGCCTCAAGCTGAAGCCGGTCTGGTCAAAGTATATCAAGGACAAAGGCGCCGCAATCGTCACCGACTACGAGCGCGAGTCACAAATGGTTCCTAGACTATTGAGTCTGAAGCACTCGTTGGAGAACATTCTCAAGACCGCATTCGAAAAGAACACCGACCTCTCACACTCCCTCCGTGAATCGTTTGAGACCTTTATCAATGAGCAGCGGAAGGGTGCCGGTTACAAGAAAAACGCGAAGCCGTCGGAGATGATCGCCAAATACATGGACTTGCTCCTGCGAGAGGGCATAAAAGCCATCTCGCGGTCTTCCGACGAAGACGAGTCAATGATGGGGATGGGAGACGAGGACGTGCTGCTCGGCCACCAGCTCGACCAGGCGCTCGATCTATTCCGGTTCATCCACGGTAAGGACGTCTTCGAGGCGTTCTACAAGAAAGATCTAGCCAGAAGACTACTCATGGGCCGCAGCGCAAGCGCCGACGCCGAGAAGGCGATGTTGTCAAAGCTCAAGACAGAGTGCGGGTCAGGTTTCACAATGAACTTGGAAATCATGTTCAAAGATATCGACATCTCGCGGGACAACATGACATCCTTCAAGCACTCCAAGGTGTGGGCGGAGCAACCGGATGATATGGACTTGCAAGTGACAGTACTATCCCAGGCCGCGTGGCCAACATACCCAGAGACGACGGTGACGGTGCCGCAGAATGTCGCGCAATACATGGAGGCATACCATCGGTTCTACACATCGAAGCACAAGGGGCGGAAACTGGCGTGGCAGAATGCACTCGCGCATTGTGTTATCAAGGCGAATTTTCCAAAGGTGCGTCGTAGTTTCCTTCACGTATACATCTAAACCCCAATTGAGGCGATGCCAACCTGTCCTGTTCTTGGGAGCGTGCAGGGGAAAAAAGAGCTGGCGATGAGTGCCTTTCAAGCCGTTGTCCTGCTGCTTTTCGATGATGATAAGAAGCCGCTATCGTACGAATACATCAAATCCTCAACTTCCCTCGGTACGTACTCCTCTGCCCATCTAAGCATACATAGATATATCTTCCACGTTCAAACTCAACTAACACTCCACTCCTCCAGCCGACCCGGAGTTAATCCGCACCCTCCAATCCCTCGCCTGCGCGCGTGTCCGCCCACTCACCAAGCACCCGAAGGGCAAGGACATCAACCCAAGCGACACCTTTACCGTTAATCTGGCCTTCACGGACCCCAAGATCCGGATAAAAATCAATCAAATCCAGCTCAAGGAAACCAAGGAAGAGAATACGGCTACGCATGAGCAGATAACGCAAGACCGGCAATACGAGACACAGGCTGCTATTATCCGCATCATGAAGAGCCGCAAGACGATTGGCCACAACGAGCTGATCGCGGAGACTATCAACCAAACCAAGAAGAGAGGCGTGCTCGATATGGCTGATATCAAGAAGAATATTGAGAGGTGCGTGTACCATTGTAACATAAATTGTGTGAGACTGTTACTGATTCTGGGGCTTGGTTGGGCTGTAGGCTTATTGACAAGGACTACATGGAACGCTCGGAGAATAACTCCTACACCTACGTCGCGTGAGCGATCAGGCGGTCTGGAAGTTTTGGCGACACACGCGTTGGTGACCGATTGGCATTTTGGAATTCAATATATTGGTAGAATCTGGCGTTAAATTACTTTCGTTACACGGACAGATCGTGGGCATAGGTGGTGGAGAGGGTACTGGCAGGCTGCATGGTTCCGGTTTATTCGACACGTTTACAGCGAGGTTGACCTTTCTTGTATTTATTTCAGGCTATCGCTTGAGGACGCTGGAGACAAATATTATATTTGGATTAAAGATACTTGGTCGATCAAGTACAAGTAAGGACGCTATTGGTGCTTCATGCTATGCCACGCTAACTGCAGGTGAACTTAACCTCTATCGAACGCTGAATCGACACCATCCTTATATACCGAGAACACTAGACGAAAACAAGAACGCCGTCCCGGCACAAGATTTTAACTTGGTCACCTAGCCGCTTTCCTCGTCCGCCGGACGGGGATCGGTCCGCCCAGCTCCTCAGCTGCAACAGTACTCTGCACGACCTTCCGCCCCTTCATCACCCCGCCGTCGTCCGTCAACGACAGCTTCTCGAACAGTTTCTTCCGCTCAGCCACCGCTTCCGCATCCACATAGTGAATCGCCTGCGACGCCTGCGTAGCGTCCGTGTCGACAGCCTGCGCGTCGCGCGGGTGGCTATCCTCATGCGAGTCGTAGAGCATACTTTCGCCGAAGTCGAGGGCGTGCGAGTTCATATTGATGTTACTAACCGTATACGAACTCGCGCGGGAGAGTGATTCCTTGCCATTGTTGTTTCCGTCACCGCTGTCCGGTCCGGCCGCGGAGATGTTGGATTGTAGGGAATTCGTCCGCGAGAGGCCGTTGCTGCCGCTGTTATTGCCGTTGCTGTTCTCCGCGCTGATGCTACCGGCGTTGGAGGGTGCGCGGCCCTGGAACTTTCGAGGCGGCCGCCGCGGGGCGCTGGCGGGTTTGTTCTCCTGTTTTGCGAGACGCAGAATTTCCGTTAGGTTGCTGTGGAGGAGGTGGCGGCCGGAGACAGCCGGCTTGTCGGCGGGTAGCAGCGGTGGTATCGCGTGCTTGGAAGGCGACGGCTGGCGTTTGGCGGGCGATTTTAACGTCATGATCTTAGACTTTGTTGGCGTCGTGGAAGAGTTGGAGGACTGTACGCGCTGCATTAGCGGACGCCGGTCCGCTGACATGGGTGGCTGGACGGCCGCATCGTCGGCGTCGTGGGCTTCGATCTCCTCAATGACGAATGGGTTCTCGCTGTCGGGGAGGAGTCCTGATACTGCGCTATTGCTATTGCTGTCGCTGCTCCGTACGACCTTTTGCGGCGTTGCGGATACATCCCCAGGCTTGTGGACAAAATATCTGTGCTCCGGCCAGCGCCGCTTATTCTTCATGCTCATCTTGACCCAGAGGTCGCTGACGACAAGGCAGTCGCCCGCCCGCCATGCCTGCCTCAGCTGCTCCGACGGATCTCGCGCGTTCCGGGCCAATGTGACGAAATGGGTAACTGGGATTTCGCTATCGAACGACGACACTATAAGGCCGCCCAGGCACCTAACCGCCTGTTCTAACTTGTCTCGGTCTTCCTTACGCCGTATGTATCTACATTAGCATGCTACACGCAAGCAAGCAAGCAAGCATTCGCCAAAGCAATATATGCAAAGTAGTAATAGTAAGCAAAACGAGTCTAAGAACTCACTTTAACCGCATCGTCAAACTTGACAGCACACCCTTCTAGCGCGTCCGAGCTTGTTTCCGCGCGTGCATCGTCAACCGGCGCCGTATTCAGCAGATACTTCGCAAACGGCAGCAGCTTCCCCTCCACGATGCATTCCAGCAACCAGTCCTGCGACACCATCGGTATCCTCCACGCCTCCGCTGCGTTTGTCTTGTCCTTCTGCTCTGAATGGTCGGCGGTATTCACAATTAGTAGACTGCGGTTCTTGACTACCTTTTCGCAAAAAGTGGCACCGAGCTTGGCAATCGCTTTGGTGTAGTGCAGGTAGTCCACACCGTCGAAGCGGGTGACCGAGATTGTCATCTTGTCGAAGCTAGAGATACCGTGCCGCTTCATCGGCCTCCCGAGCGGATACGAGTCGGGCTCGAGGAACTTCTCCTCGTGCAAGCAGCGCTCCAACCACCAGAATGTGACGGTCTGCACCGCACGGGAGGCATCGGAAACCTTCGGGCAGTCGTCCTGCGTGAATGTATCCGGGACGATGATGACGTAGCGCTTCGCGGACGCCTCGAAGAGCTCCTGGATGCCGGAGAAAGTGTTCCCGTCAAAGCCGCGGATGATGTCGCGGATTGTGTTTTCCTTCTCCGATGTGAAGCCTGAGACGTGGAAGCTGATGTCGTGGAACATCTTTTTCGGCTGCTCGGGGGGTAGGTCTGACATTGACATGCTGGCGCGTACGTTCACGTAGGGTGTGTTTGAATCTGATTCCGCCATCAAGCTGCCGACGCGGCTGCGTGATCGCGCGAGCGGGGCGTCAGAACCCCATTCGCTGGGCTTCTCAGGCTTCGGCGCCTTGCCCTGGCCCATGATGTCACCCCAGAGCGTCTGGCTGCCGCTGCTGAGTCTGTCAGAGGCTGCGCGCTTGATCTTCCGGCGGGCTGGGTCTGATTTCGTGCGTCCGTCCGTCTTGCCTGAGTCTTCCCGGTCCGAGAGTTTCCGCTTGCCGGCTGTGGGTTTGACCCAGGCGCCCACGCCGCGCTGTTCAGGCGGCAGGTCGAAGGAGAAGTAGTCCTCGTCGAGTGCCATGCCGCGCTCGAGGCTCTGGTAGAACCAATCTAGAGAGACGACCTTGATGTTCCATTGCTTCGCAAAGGTGTATTTCTTTCCTTCGGGACGGGCTGCAATGAGATGGGTGATCTGCTTCGTCAAATCGCCTTGGTATGTTGCGCCGTGCTTTTCCGCCTTCTTTTGGACCATCAGCCGTTCATTTTCTGCAGGATTACCGTATCGTCAGCCTCTATTCCTCGCTTTCTCGGTAGACGTAGTTGGTGTGTAGGGGTGTTGCCAACCATCGTTAATGTTCGTGAGACAGAGTCGTAATCCGGAGAACGGCGGAAATGCATGTCGAACTTCCAATTGCTCGATGAAGATTCTATCGCCGGCAACCCAGGCGTCGTGCGCCGTTTCTATAAAGCTGATTTTCATCGGCTTGACGTCCGGTCGCTGTTTCGCGACATACCGGTACTTGAGCGTATTGACATCGCCGACGATGAGGTGTGTAGCGTCCGACGTCAGGTCCTGCTTCCAGGAGGCGCCCATCTCCGTCGCCTTCTTTGTAATCTCGGCCTAAGCATGTGGAAAGCATTGTAAGTCAATTGTCGGCGAGGAGAAGGATGCAGAGGAAGAAAGTCTTGAGATACGGACTCGTAGGTCTGGCGATATCGAGGTGCAGCAGAGAATCAGTCCTCGCAGGGGCTGCTCGGCAGCGGTGGTGCCCTCCCTGTCGTCGTCCATGGTGTATCTACAGCTGCTGCTACAGGGATTTCGGCCTATAATATCGTCGGCATGGAACAGCTCAAGATTGCGGGGCGACGGTGGTTTCCGAGCAGCGGCGGTTGTCCGGTCTTCTGGCGGTGATAGCTGTCGTCCTCGTCGTCGACGTCGTTCAAAAGCGCAGCTCTACAAATGCCCGGCCGCTGATTCGCAGCTCAGCTTGCGCTCGGCTCGCGTGTTGCACGTCGTCGAGTAAACAGCATCACGTGGGACACGCGTGTTTGCTTCGCGAGATATGTGTTGTAGATGCGACAAACACCAACACGCGTTTGTCTCTTTGTGCAACGCGGTCGACACTTTCGTCATCTTCCTGACGGCTCGGTCGCTTGGGGATAAACGGAGGCAGAGGTGGGACCATGACTGCCCGGATGATGCATTCCGCTCACAGATCGCGTCCTCATGACCATATCCCACTCCTCGCCTCGCTGGACCCCCGTCGCGCAAGCCTGCTAGCCTATCATCATCCGCTTGGCACGTAACTGCGCATTTCGCTATCTAACCATATCGACACCGATATCGACGCTCCAGTTCCGACGCCGACGGTTCTCGTACGCAGCATTCTTGGATTACCATGCCATGAAGCACAAGATTTCCAGGTCATGTCACCAGAGCACCGCCCTGGACATCATGCCGGCATTCTGAGGTCACGCCGGCCGCCGACTCGTATCGGGCTTCAAATTGGCCAATGCACATCTCTCTTGGTGCATGCTGCCTGCTTACCTGCCTGCTGGTACATTACTGAACGACGCAGCTAGCTCGCTGGTGTGTTTCATTATAACTAGTGCAGAAGATCCGGGGCTTGGAAAAGGCGCGAGGATCGCAATCAAGCCCCAAGCTAGCAATCAAGGACAGGGAGCCTTAGCTCCCTTGCCTGTTGTTCTCGCCAACTCTCCAGCATGTGCTTGGTAATACATCTAAAGCTGGATGAGAAATACTAGCGGTACGAGGGCTTTCCAAAGATGTGGGACGAAATTTTTTGGCTTTCGTCGTTGTTTTTTGACATTCTCAAGCGGCTGGCAGGTGTTTACAAGCGGCAGGTCTGCACTTGCACATGACCGAAACCAGACTCGAGTCGAGATGTATCCCCGGCCATGGGACCAGCGGCTGGATGTCTTGTCTCTCGCTTGATTCGATTCGATTGATTTGATGTGGTCACGTCGAAACGTTAACAGGCACTCTACTGGATGTGGACGCAGCGTGTGTAAGAACGAACGGCAGCTCCGGGTCGGAGAGTGAGTGGTCTCGCATGTCTCGTCTGCGGGCGGGCACAAGATTGCTTAATTATCGTTGTTGTGTTACGGTGTGCCTAATAACCCTACCTTAACTCCCACGAAACAGCGTGGGAAATCTGCCTATAGGCTTCACAGATAGATTGCTTTGTGCAATTATATTAATATCGCACGGCTCGCGGAGTGCCCTTCGAGCCGAGGGCAGACCAGAACGCAAAGCTGGTACGTAGTCCGTCTGGAGGGATGTATAGAAAAAATTATCATTATATCACAGTCGAAATGCCACAACCCTTGTTCGACGGCCGCGTATATATGCAGCATGATGTAACCCCATCTGCCCGCCTCCGCCCCCTCCCACCACGGCGGGCTTGCAGAATCGAAATGCAAAGGTGGGGCAAAAATACATACGTCTGGGAATTATCGGATATTAAATTTTCAAGTGATGTCGACTCGACTATCGGTCGGCAGGCTGCTGACGCACCCTAAGAGGAGCGGTATCGATCGTGGTGACACGCATCAAATCGAAGCACAAAGAATTATAGAATACAGTGCACTTGAACGTGCATTGCAGATATCAACCAAGACCCACATGTTGAAAGAGAGCTGAAGACCACCTGCTTGTCTCGAGCTCTCGACTGGTCTCTGCAGTGCGCGTGTGCATGTCGGCCAGGGAAAGTCAACAGATGGCGTGCATATTATTCAAGCATCAAAAGTATAGTACATGCAAATACAACACGTACATTCGACGGAGAGTGCCGACGGCCGGGGTAGGGGGCCTCGAGGTCCGCCTGGGGTGGCTATACACTTTTTTTTTCCGTGTCGGCATATCTATCGGTCCCTAAAGGACCCGGCACGTTACGCGTCGTCCGGGCGAAGTTTTACTTTGATTTTCGTGAAGTAGTTTGATCATGTTGCAATGTTGCTGTTGGTTTACCTGCGGTGGCATGTTGGATACTTCATGATGATGTTGCGTAAACATCATCCTGCAGCAAAGGGTGGCTAGTGACCGAGTCAGTCTAGAGTTACCTGATTAGTCTTTCGCTGCATACGAGGCGGGGTGTCGAGATTGGGTAGCTTTAGATTGATTGATATCATACTACGTATCGGTCAGTGGCTTCGAGCGTTTGGGCACCATCTACCGATGGTGTAACAATGCAACCGAAGAGGCCGAGAATTAAGGAATGCTAGGTACAATACTATCACATTACTTAGCATCCGTAAGCTGCCAACTTGACGTCTGCCAACTAGCTTGACTTGACGTCTACAGACATATCCATCGATTTTCAACGGTTACTTAGTATTAACATATTTTTGCCCCCGTAGTCGTATTCAGGCGTGGATTTTCATTATGATCAAGCTTTTTTGTCCCCCTCGATTGCCGGAGAATAGCTCGCCGATCCGGCTTATTCTGTCGTTCTCCGGATTGCTAATGGCTGCTGCGGCAGGAAAGGGAAAGTCACCTTCCAATCACAGGACCCAAACTTGTGTCGAGCTCGTTATCTCGTGCGTGGAGTTTTTTGTGCCGGTGATGTCTCTGGCCGGCAAGACCACACGAACGACACGACGAATGATATGTAATGCCACCCGATTCATCATCACAAGCGATGAGATAGGTCTGGGCCGCCCCGATCCCATTGGCCGCTGTCGACGAGGCTCGACCCTTGTCTTCTGCGGTTTGGAGCGCCGGCGCTGGCGGCCATGGCCCTCAGCCTCGATTGGAAAAGGTTTTACCTAAGTCAGTCCTGAATAAGCAGTCGATACGGCGCGGTAGACGAGCCGCTGGAGTAAATGTTTATAGTGCATTCGCCAAAGGTTGATTGTGGAGCAAGTGTGTAGTTGGTGTAGATACCAAGTAGATTGACCTTGACTCGAGGATATTCCCTCCTTCCCTCTTCCTAGCGAGAGCCGAGGTGCTAACTGCGCGACGTGATCAATGAACGCCCCATTGCGCTTCGATGGTGGCCTCCCCCTGTATCAGCCCCATTTACATACACGCATCCTCGTTCGATGTCTTAGATTGTGCATGCCACTGGCGGTGAGTTCGGCTTCCACGTCATAGTCCCATTCACGTTCGACAGGTTGGCTTCGCTACAAACTATACGAGCTCCGACACACCTTGATATTCTATAGGTGAAATTCGGGCATCGATCCGCTGCATTCCTATAGGGAACAGATGCAGTAGCGAGCTAGCGAATGGGCAAGTCGAGCAGAAGTGAAGGTAGAGTAAACACCACAAAAAAATTTGCTCCCGCTCTAGCTTTTTCTTTTTCGGTTTAAAATTCTGCAGCGGTAGCTGTGGCTTAAGGTATGTATCTGTACTGCTGTGCTGGACGGTACATGGACATTGCTTGTGTTAGACATGGAAGTGCATGGTATCGATAGAGTCTGGCAACCTGGTTCCACGACATCTCGGCTCCGGTGGGCGGTTTGCGTTTGGAGCAGGTTTCTGTTGCACACTTGGGTAGCCTGTCTTACATGGTACGTGCGGGACTCTCGGGTTGAACTCGTACTCGCCGCTCCGGCACTTTGGCGGAGCGTCGCGTTATGACATGTATTGCTGGGCGCGCCGGCGTGGAGGGCGGAAGACTATGGAGGTGGAGGTGGTGGTGCCCTGTTTTTTCCGTAGTTATATTCAATTTCGGCGGGTGCTCACGCCCATGTTGTCATGATGATGGCGGGGATCATATACCCAATACGGTCTTTCGTTCGGATTGCCATTCGAACTGGAGAACGACGAAGTGCCGCCCGCCTGGCCCGCTAAAGTGGCCGTGACCAGTCGTCTTGCCGGGACGCATGAATGCCCGCTCCACCCGCACGACCATCGCGGGCCAATCGTGGACGGCGCAAATGAAACGGCAGCTGAGCTGCAGCAGCCTGGCCCGCATGAACAGTTCCTCTCTTGTCGAGAATCGTATTGGCTTCAACCAGAGGTGGGATGGAATACTAACTTACTAAGGATGGGGGAGGCTAGCCGGTGCAGACCGCGGTGCATTGCATGAATGCAAGGGTGCTTTGAGGCCGTCCATCGCATTTTTTTTTTTGTGCACGAGCGGAAGAGCATTTTCACTCGTTCGTTTCGTTCGCGTCCGGTGTTTTGGGAAAATGTTGTATGTGTGTGTTGGGAAGTAACCACTGCGGTGCTCTTGCCGAGATGTTATCCGTCGGCGGACAAAGGAAAAAGTTGAACACGCACTTTGAGCGAAAGTGTCACGCCGGATCGTGCTCGTGTCAGCGACTCTAGTCAAACAGATCCGAAATCTTATTTACGTTCTGATATACTCTGGACGTGCTATTCTTATCGTAGGGATGTAGGAATATAGCCCCGAGATATAGATTGCATCGTCCTACTGTCTCATGAAACCGCCGTCATCTTTCCGAACCTCTCGTTTCTCCTCCCCAATCCCCCTCCTGCCCCCCTTCCTTTCAGCGAGGGCCGATTGTTTAATTGTTTCGGCGCCTGGGACAGCCCACCGCGACTGCCTGGCGGCCTTGTCTTGACAGAAATATAAGGTATATTAAGTTAAGAGTCTTAATATAATACCAAACTGGAGGGCCAACCTCGCTTGTCACGGTCCGACCATTCAGACGGCGACATCATTATCATCAGAGTGTCTCCAGGCAGGCAGGCCAGGCAAGCAAGCAAGCACGCCGTCAGCGAGAGCGAGCGTCTATTATTTTTACCTGAAGGGAGAGCGACGTCCATCTCATCTCCGGAAGGGCAAGGAACTTTCAAGCAGGCGAGAGGCCAGGCCGGCTTGGGCATTACCTGCATATTGCCCTAAACCAGCACGGCGCACTAGCACGCAAGCAGGAAACTAAGAGGCAGCATCATCATTGTCGACTTACTTGCCTGACGTTTTCTGCTCTTCCACGCCAAAATCCCTCCCCCTGCGACAGACTTTTAGTAAACGTCTCTTTCTTTTTTTCATCGTGGGACCTTTCCCGTTCTTTCCTCTTTGATGTTTTACTTGGTTCTTTTATTTTCAGACCAAGCAGGAGAATAAGTAAAATACCAGCACTACTGCTGTTGGCAATAATTCGGTATAGTGCTGCGGGAGCACGGTGCTCTGGACCCTCAGCTGCGAGCCGGCCTAAGTTCCCCGGCCATTTCCATTTTTAACGCCAGCCCGCTTGATAAACCGCTGGCTTCCCTCTCCTCCGCAAAGCAAGGTTCCACGAAGGAGGTCTCTCTTGAAGTATAGTTATTCCCCCCCTTCTCGATTCAATTAATTCTTTTCTCCCTGGCTTTTCTTCATTCCTCTCCCTCTCCATCGATTTCTTCCGTCATCCCGTCCATATCGCATCGATATCGTGCCTCGATAATTGCACTTCTGTGATATCACTATATCACATCGCATCGCCCCAGCTGCACCTACTATATACTAGCACAGGCACCTATTTCTGCACCGCCGGCTGGCCGTTATAGTTTTGGGGAGCTTGGATCTCTCGCTTACGGCGAGCCTCGCCCTCGCCCTTGCCTTGCCCGGCCTGGCTTCGGACCAAGCGGTCGTGCGTGCTGCCTGAGTTCGTATTGAACTGCCTTGTTTCGACAGTTCTTCCCGGCTCGTATCAAGCGTACATCGTAGCTGCACCTACACAGAGACACTCGCCCTTCTATATATGAGCAGGCTCTTGACGGCGACGGCGTGTTCTTTCGCTCTTGCAGGGGAAAATGGTGAACCCGCATCGGATCAGTGGAGGTCTGCTTGCTGACAGGACGTCTGCCCACCCGGTTCCGCTGTCGGCCAGCCAGCGCTCTTCCCGAAGACGCACCTACCACGGCCCTTCACAGCCTCCGCCGCACCTGCCCCATCCAACAAACGTCTCCTCGACCGACCTCGACCGCCTCGCCTCCTCAAACACCAACCTCAACAGCTCCTCGCCCGCCACGAGAGCTTCCGGCCGGGCAAACTCCAGTCCGACAAATACATCCAGCCTCAAGTTTCCCCGATTCGCAGGCCGTCTAACTGCCAAAAGGCTCTTCCAGCAGTTTGTCTCTTCCGCCGGATTCTCGACCTCCCAACCCGTCGACGTCCGAACTTCTCCTCCTCCCCCGCCTGCCACTACTCTTATCGCTCCTGCTGCTCCTCCTGCTCCCGTACCTGCGCCAGCACCCGTCCCGACCACCACCAATTCCCCACCTCGCAGGCAACGAGAACGAGAATCCGCTCCTCCTCCTCCTAGTAGAGCAGCACCCAGACCCAATTCCTCTAGGTCCAGCCGAGCTGCTCCGACGGCTGGTCCTGCCCAGTCCAACGACAGAATGACACCAACGGCCGTGGCAATCGGTGGTGGAAACACAGGAATTCCCTCCCATCAAATGGCCATCTACGCACAGCAGCAGCAAAACCAGGCACAGTCGTCTCCGAGAACCAGCTCAGCGTCGCTAAACACTCGACATGGACGGTCTGGAAGCGTTGGTTCGAACGTGTCGTCATCTTGCATGGAGAAGCCGCTTGCCAGCACAAGCGGTGGCCAGATGACGCTGGATATCCGACTAGCAGAGCCATATCTTTTTCTCCAGGGGTACGACCCAGCACACCAACAGAGCGTCGGAGGCCCGGCTTTGCTCAGAGGGACGTTGGTGATCAAGATCACCAAGCCAGCGAAAATTAAAACCATCACTTTGACATTCAAAGGCCGTGCGAGGACGGATTGGCCGGAAGGTAAGCTGCCAATATCCACGGAATGTGCGGATAGGTTATTTTTACATGCTAACGTTATCGCCAGGAATCCCTCCGTCTAAAACAGCATTTTCCGAGGAAAAGGAAATCATGACACATACTTGGCCCTTTTTTAACGCCCAGTTCGCGGTAGCGGAAGTGACATACGGAGCTGATTCCACTAGACTTCTCCCGCCGGAGCCTGACACTCGGTTGTCACGTCCACTAAGTGGTGCACCCGGCGCCATCGGTTCTTTGGCCAGGACATCGTCCCCAATTGGAATCTCGGCGGCTTCGTCGACGCTAGCCAGCGACAAGAGATTATCGTTGCAACTAAATCAGAGCAAGACATTCAACAGGAGTGAATCCCCAGGTCGCTCCGTCGCTTCGAGGGGATACAAACTGTTCCAGCCGGGCGAGTACACTTACAACTTTGAACTCCCGATCGAAAATATCCTGCCGGAGACAATACAATGCGAGCTTGGAAGCGTCAAGTACGAACTCGAGGCGGTTATCGAGCGGGCAGGCGCATTCCGACCCAACCTGGTAGGCAAGAAAGACGTTGTCTTGATTCGGTGCCCCGCGGATACCAGCCTGGAGCAAGTCGAGCCGATCGCCATCAGCAGGAATTGGGAAGACCAACTGCACTACGACATCGTGATATCTGGCAAATCCTTCCCGATGGGATCCCAAATCCCCATCGCGTTCAAGCTGACGCCGCTGGCTAAAGTCCGATGTCATCGGATCAAGATCTATGTGACGGAGAATATCGAGTATTTCTGTCGGAATAAGAAGGTCCACCGGATCGAGCCGACGAGGAAAATCCAGATCTTTGAGAAGAGGGCGGATGGACCCATTTCGTCCCCGTATCCGGGTTCTTCAGCACGTGTTCTGTCCGGAGGCCGACGCGGAGATCCCGACAACCCGGAGTCATCGCTAAGTCCCGACCAGCGACTTGGTGACAATTTGCTCGGCGATTTGGAGGGCGATATCATCGGACCTACCGAGATGGAGTTCAATGTTCGTCTTCCTGGCTGTGGCGCGAAGGAGGGCAAGATCCACTTTGACACGACCTACAAGAACATCCAGGTTCATCATTGGATCAAGGTACGATTCTACCCAATTATATCATGGCTCGAATGTACCCGCTAACTTTTGCACAGATCGTGATGAGGCTGAGCAAGCTCGATCCCAACGACCCGAACAAACGCCGTCACTTTGAAATCTCCATTGACTCTCCCTTCCACATCCTCTCCTGCAAGTGCTCCCACGCCAACATCTCGCTGCCTGCGTACACAGACCGCGATCACTCGCAGCAGCTCACCAACTCGTGCAACTGCCCAAACTCCGGCCAGAACTCGCCTCTGCCGTTCGGCAACGTGGTGGAAATACCCGCGCTTCCCGACACTGCGCCAAATGATCTGCCTCGACCGATGCATTTGCTGCGCGCACCGTCGTTCAACCCGCCGGCGTTTGACGACGATATTGCCCCACCGCCATTAGCAACACCGCCTCCGCATTACGATACCGTGGGCGGCGGGCTGGCGGATTATTTCGCTCGACTGGCCGATCAGACGGCTGAAGACGAAGACACCGAGGACGAAAGCCCTGGCAGTCGACTAGCGGTGGCGCCGTCCACACGCCTTGCCAGGAGCTTGGACGAACGGCGGACGTGGGTGTCCGCCACGTAGATATAGATACCCGGGTGAAAATTTACTTACATACCTCACGACTAAGTACGGAAATTTAATGGAACGTCTACAGATACAGAGCCTTAATTTCATTTGTTAGAAGTTACACTCACGTTTTTCGGTGGATTTTGCCTTCCCTCTCTCGTTGGTGTTTTTCTGCGTGCGATTATCTTTTTTTCTTATATATCCTTAGCTTTGCTATCTTTGGGAGATTTTTCTTATGTTTCGGGGATTTTTTATCGACCGTTGGGTGTTAGAGATGACTTTGATCGGGGATCTTTCTTGAGTTCTCTATATATACTTTGGACCGTCACGTTAGTTTTATCTATCGTTGCAATCGCACTTCGGCGCAAATTTGTGATAGTCAATGCATATTTTATTTTATTTTATTCCTTCCGCAAGATGTCACTGCGAGTACACGTACGCTGCACGATTGTATCCTTGCTGCTGTACACTTCTATTCGTTTACATGATGCAGTGCGCTGCCTAGTGTTCCAGTGCGACGGGCGACCAGTACCGTGATCGATACTAGCTAGTCCGAGGCGACGGCAAGCTAAATATTGAACAGCATACTGTATCTCCACATCCTTTCTTTCTTTCTTTCGATCGAAAAGTATACGGATTACCGATTCGTTGCAATTCGAATTCGGTATTTTTATTTATCATTGCTATTATATCACGCCTCGAAGGGATTTGTGATGATTGAGTTTTGACGGAAAAGCAATGTGTATCGGTAGTTACGTGTATCATACGACAGTTTTTTGCTTTGAACCGGGTTATCTAGTGTGCGTGTGCGTATATATTTTATGTTTATATCTACGGTGCGCTTAATACAATCTCTGAACATCACGAGGGTGCAGGGACCGCAATATAATTTCTAGTGAGGCTAGCTGTATTTACAGATCACGATCTCGCGGCTTGGGACGATCGAGACGATCAAAATTGAAGCGGCGGATCTGCCTATAGTTCCGCATGCGTACCGGATTCAGACGATAGAACGGAATGCTAAAGCATTTGACATGACGCAGGTACGATGCATTTCACGACGGCCGGCTTCAGGAGCGCACGGTGTTAATTATGCTATGTTAGCGTGGCTTGAGTCGTGACCGTGATGGACAGTATGAGGTATATTTCAGGTTAGAGCAGCTTAGACTCGTGTGATTCAAACTTGGAATCTTACGGGCTAGCGTCGTGGCTAGCTGGGCATACATCATATATCTAGGACTATAAGTGAAGGTTTGTTTATATACAGTCGGGATGTACGCGTGTATTTTCGCGTCTAGAGACTGGGTTTGAGGCCGATGCGTACGCAAGGACGTAGGTAAATATGGACCGCGGGGTATCCTTTCCGTGAAGTTCGGTGGTATGGTAGATGGCGAATTGAATCGATAGAGGATGCACCGATTATGCACATGCACGCTGCTCCTTTATTATGGACTAGAATCTATATAAACCATGCTTCGAAACAGGCAATATCTACTAGTTCTTCGAGACTAGCTATAGCGTAGTCACACTCCGGCTCCACTGTAGATATCTCCAGTAATGTTCAGCTGTTTACCAAAGTTCATGTAATCTACCGGAATATTTTCAAGGTCACACTGATGAGAGCTGATACATTTTGAATTATATATTAGACGTGAGTACTTTCATATTCGCAGGCCTCCCGGGAGTTGTGATCTAAGGATTCCAGAAGGGGCTCTAACTCGTATAGTAGCATACCCCTCGTGGTGTCGTTTGGACCTGTGTAACGCACTTAAAATAGTAGTTGAGGCAGTGAGCGTCCGCGGCCGCAGCAATCTAGTTTCATGATATCTAGAGCACCATAGCTGAGCTTACGTTGCGGGTGACGTAAAATTTCTATCTTTGAGATCGTTCTTAAACCAGGCCAAGCTACCATATACCAGTAGTCTCGAGGCACTGACATATGAACTCTCGGTGATGTGTTGGTGCGTGGTATTCTGACGTAAATATGCATGCAAGCCGGTGCCAAAGCTTGAGTCTCGCCCCGCTAGTCAACTTGCGTCTCTTGGTGCTCACAATGGGAGGTCGTGCCGTTCCGTAGCCCCAACCGGCTGCGCAAGGTAACACTAGCACTGTCATATGGAGGATAGGTCTCGTTTGGGATGGACTGGCTAGCAGGACCAGAGACGGCGGATCTGGAGAGCTCCAGAGTCGACGGGGAACGATAGATTAATGCTTGTGGACGCCGTGGCGTTTGTCTGGGAGGGATGTCGCTGCACTTGGCGTGTGGAGGGCTGTCGAAATTGGCTAATGGATAAAAGGTTGTCTCATAGGGCGGACAATTGTCGTGGGTTATTCGGTGGGCAGCGAGTTTTTCTTGATTTAGTGGTTGGCATAGACGTGCAAGTGGGTAGTTTGAATTGGCTAATCATGTGAGCTGTCATGAGAAATTTCTTGGTCTGAAGATGCAGTTTATAGCACGTGATAAAATAATTACAAAGAGGAGCGCACATTGCACACGATATAGCAGAATGCCGGTTGTGCAAATGAGGTACATGGATACTCTCGTAGGAACTGCCGTGGTATCGTCTGGTATAGACTGCTCCTATACGGATTCCCGAGCAGCTGGACGTATGCAGGAAGAAAATAAAAATGTCGTTATCAAGATTTACACTATACCCGGGTCCTGTTCGTTGTCGGCGATTCAAGTCCCATGTTTCCTGCATATGAATATCCTATATATACACAATACAGCCATATAACAGCAAGTTACGCTGTAAGTATAGTGTAGAGTCCTAGCTTGTCGGAGCAGCAATCAATGGATCATCAACGCGCCGTGGGTTTGGATCGATCCAGCCACATCAACATACACGTGGCATAACACAGGCATCTATGTAAATTTATACCAACGGGCAGTCCCGTCCGCATTTTAGGATTGCCCGTCGGAGAGTCTTCGGATGTCCGGAGCAACAAACTCTATTCTCTGGCAGGTACTTATTGGAGGATCTAAATCTAGATGTACTTTGGGAGCGAGGTAGGCATTGCTCAGTAGGAATGCATATATTTCCGGGGAGCGAGACGACTATGTTACCCAAACGTGTGAATCCTGTGTAGGCAGCTATCTGGGGTATCGGCTTTGTTTTCGAATTTATGGTTAACGTTGCCGACGGCTAGCTGTCTACGGACGATTGCCGAGCGGGAGCCTGCAAAGATCCAACTGTATTTATACTCTGGTAGGCGTTTAAGTCGAAAGTGTACCTCCGGATTGAAGATCTACAAAGGAGGCAATATTGATAATACTTCTGATACCACATCGATACCGAGCTATAGCGTTATAATGTTGTGAAGTTATACACAGATGATTATATTTTGCCTGGTCTGCCTCGTGAGCTACCACATGATATTTTCTCCAGTTCGCCATTGAGAACTATGTAATGTATGGAGAATATTCAATATATATGTGATGGTATCGACGTCGCGACGTGTTGGAGCGGTGGAGCTGGACAGCTGCATGGAGCACAACAAGCTGTAAGTAATGCTTATGAAACCATGCATGCAGGAGTCCTGATGAAGTAATAAGAATAGGCAGTTGACTTCTTCGGTATAGCTCCGACTAGCTGGCGGTGCGATAGCTGTCGTGTGGTCGAAGCTGAAGCAGTTATGATATTATAATATTATGATATAGCATGTAGCAATATAGGAACATTAACTCGCGGATGCACTACCCTTCCCGGTGCCGAATTCCGCTGTCGGATTTGCTGATACTGATCAACGACGGCGACTACCCACTAGTCATAAAGATAATACTCGATCCGTCGTGAATATTAAAGCTTGGTACCAGTAAATTTTCAGACCTTCCATAATGTTGGTTGGATACGTCATCGACGTTGTATTTTGTGATCACGTCGTTGCGGCGAACTGGAGTCGCGATTACGAGTTGCAGCGTTCGCGAGCACCGTTACATTGCGTCCAGCTGTATCGATAAATCCTTTGCGTCGGTATACGTACGTATCCTGGTAACGAAAGAGGCTCTATCGTTAGTGCCTGCCGCCCCGATCTCGCGGATTCCCGTCGCCGTACTGGCAGCGCCACGCGATCCGCCATTGATGGCGTCTGTCAGCGGCGGTGCCCACGTTCCGACGGCGCGGCGGCCAAAAGCGGCAGCAGGCTGAAACGCCAACGCGCGACACTCAGCCCGCAGCCTGCGACGCCACTCAAACGGCCAACGTCGAACGTCCTCGCTTTCCTAACCCCGTAACTGCACAGAACTAACTGGCCATGTGAAGAGAGAAAAAAAAGCCTAAACGGCTCTGCGACTGTGAGCGTGAACTGATACGAGACCTGACATGCAGATCCACCGCCTTGCCAATTGAATTTGTGGGTGTGCCTCGAGTCTAGTCGAGCTCTATCGCCGTTAGCTCGACATCCCGCAGTCTACACAATACTCTCGATACTATAGCTCCATAATGAGCATGCACTTTGTCAAAGGTAAATAATATACCCCCTCTTCTCCCTTCTCCATCCACACTTTTGGAATCCTCCGCTACCTTAGCCCGCAGTATTAGGCAAGAGCGGCGGTCGCAATGCAACGAGCGCAATAGACGCAGCAGAGACATCGCGCGCCCCTGCCTTCCCTTCCTGACCGCATGCAGCAGGGAACCGACTGGGATGCGAATTGGAAAACGGTTCCTGAACTTGTATGTTTTCATGCACGCATCCGGCTGGTACCGTCTTTTCTTCTTCTAATTCTCCCCGCGTAGGGCTTAACGGCAGGGGGGATCAATTATTGCTTTGCGGTGAATCTTGGAAGCCAAGTCTGCAGACAGGTTGGATGTATGCATACGGTAGTACTGTGAGTACATTGCAGGACTGACTGAGTGTCTGTCGTACGTACCTCCATGCTCGCCGCACCATGGGTCCATGGGTTTGGAGAGTGGGTGTCCGGGGTTGAGGTTCAATATAACCTTCCGGCACGCCAAATTCTATAGCTGATTTTTTACAAAGCTTGGACTCTACCTTACCATTCTCTTGTACCTTCGCCTTGACCTCTTTCTCTCTCGCTCATTTCCCCCCTCGTTTGCATTCGTTCGATCGAATCTTGTATTTTGATTCGGATGTGCTGGTTGTTTTTTCACATCCAGAGTCTAGATACAGGTTTGTACATTCGTTCCCCCGTCTGACAGTGCAGACTCCCTTCTCTTCGACAACTTTCACTACCGTTCGTTTTCCGTGGACCTTTGTTCACTCCTCTTCGACTTCACTGTATATTATACTACATATATACTATATCCAACGCCCTTGGCGATACTCAAGACTCTCCTTGGGGGGCTTCAGTCCGCTTGGGCACACTTGGCGACATTGGCGGGCTCGTATATACATCGACTCACGGCGGGTTCGTGACGATTCGATATACCCGTCGCCGTTGACGCACACACCCATTAACGACACCGTCGGCAAGCCACGATGTCGACGTTTTCAGTACGCAGACGGCGTGTAAGGCCAGCGGACCTGGTGCTTATCACGCTACCGGCTTTCACGACAGCCGCGCCGGCCATCCGCCAGAATGGAGGCGCGGAAGCAGCAGATATCGTAAACGACGCCGCGCTGTGGAGGCGGGACCACGATGACGAGGAATACGAAAACTATGACGATGACAAGGACAAGAAGGACAAGGACAAGGACAAGGACAAGGACAAGGAGAAGGATGACGACAAGCATAAGACAAAGGCACCGAAGACACCAAAAACACCAAAGTACACGATGTCCTTCAGCTCCGCGACAACGACGACGACGTCGGAAACGAGGCCGACAACGATAGCAGCAGTACCAGCCCCAGTGATAGGTTCGATAAGACCGATGCCCGAAATGCCGCCGGTAAGCATGACTGTGTCGGACCTGCCGTCGATACCGTCATACTTTCCCAGTATGCCCCCGGATACGCCAACGTTCAGGTCGACATCTATTCCCGGCCCATCGGCTACAGGCATAATTCCCATGCTACCAGGTGGAACCGCGCTGCCCGAAGTCTCAGGACGACCCAACCCCTCGGCTGTACCGGTAACTGGTAACTCGGATAGCCATGTACGCATGGAAATCGGCATCGCATGCGGTGTCGTTGGTATGTTGGAATATTCCAACCGTTGAAGTGATGTCAATATCGTTCGAAAAGCTAACCGAATCTTCGTAGGCGCTTTCCTGGTAATCGGAATCGCAATGATCTTCTATCTGAAGCGCCGGCGCCGCGCCAGCTCCGTCTGGAGCGTTGTCCGCAGTCCCTTCGGCGGCAATGCAGGTAATAGACGCTCCATCGAGCCAAGGTCCATCCCACATGCAGAATACGAGTCTCGCACAACCGTAGACGTCTGGCCGCCCACCATGCCGGACGCCGTGATGCTGGGCGCCAACGACATCAAGCGCATCTCGGACTCGCCCTCGGACCTCGAACGTTTCGCCACCATCAAGCGCAAGTACACCATCTCCCGCTCCATCGACATGCCTCGCGAAATGCCACCACCGGAAACGACCGCGACGCGACGGGACAGCGTAAGCAGCTACACGACTATGACGATGCTCCCGAATATTTCCAACTCTGGTTTCAGCGAAGGATTCCTCGAGGGCATCGAGAAGAACGACCCCTTCGCCGACCCGTACTCGCCCAGCACTGCCTCCATCCCAGCCCCTCTTCCGCTGCGGATACCGCAGAAGGCATCTGCAAACCCCGGCCTCGCTCCCGCATTCCAAATGCAGCGGTCATCGCATAAGTACAGAGGCAGTGACGAGACACTGGAACTCACCGACCCCCGCGTAAGCTTCGGCGGACGCCTGGTAATCACCAACCGCACCCGCCAGGATTCCGTGCCCAGCATCCCGCCGTCCCCTCCCCAGAGAAAGCTGTCTCGTACCCTCGTACCTGCACCGCTAAGGATCGTCCGACCAGGCCAGCCGCCGGCTCAAATGCAACAGAACAATAAGAACGCAGCCCGACGAGGGAGCGGCATGAGCGTGGCAGAATCTGAGGGCCCGGCGCGGCATAGAAACGTGAAGAGCTGGGTGAACCACGAGGCGGACATTCGGGAGCGGTATTACACGCTAGACGAGGTCGAAACGCCGCTGTACGCTAAGAGCGAGGCGACGCTTTATAACCGGCTGAGTTTGAATAGCGGGATGGACACGCGGCGGACGGAGTATGAGTATTATCTCGGCCGGCGGTAGTTCTGATATTTGACGTTGTTATGTTATTGTATATTCTTTACCTGTCCTTCCTTGGGTCGAGTAAGTGTAATAGTAAAATTAAAGTAAAAAAATCATAAAGTAAAAAAACAATGTAATGAAAGTCCAAGATGATACAATGCTTTTATGCTCCGTACTTTTGACGAGTTGTACGCCTACTAATGCTGTTCAAGGATGTTGTTTCCCGTTGCCTGTATCGATGATCTGGTGTCTGCAACTGCTAGTTCTTGTTATGTCCTCGTAAAGATGGCAAAGTCGTTGTACCATATGTATCCTCCGATGGCAGCTAAGCTCAGCACTGCTGGCAGTAGATCCATCTGGATGACCGCGTACACCAGCAGCGTACCGAGCGGCGGCACCATTTTCATGATTGCGTAATAGCCGTGCATATTGACGTTGTAGACCATCCAGCAGCCGGACCCAATGGCGGTAGCCGTGAATATCGCTTGAATGATCGGGATATCGCGGCGCGGATGAGTGAGGTACACAATGAACCAGATGGCTACAGGCACGCGACATAGGTCAGCATCCGTCGATGTCAATGACTGCAACGGAGAACGGAAAGGGATGTCTGCATACGGATAAAAGACTTGACCGAGCGTGAAACTATCTCCCAGTAGTCCATCTCCTGTAGATACTGCTTCTGCACGAGAATGTGGAACGCGGACAGCAGCATCATCAGCGGGATCGCGAAGAAGAACGCCTGTCCGGCGTCTCCAATGACCTCAGCTTCCTCTTCCTCGTCGGGAATCTCGTCAACGAGCTTCTTCTTGCCGGACGTGTCTCGCTGCGGCATGCCCGTGGGGATATTGTATTCGGTGAACGTGATGCCATCCTTGGTTTCTTTGGAGAGCGCGGCGCCGAGGCTGCTGTCTAGCTTGGTGATGTCGAATGGGACGCCCGGGTTGAGCTTCGCGTGCGTGGCCTCAAGGTGCTCGAGGAGGGTCTTGCGCGGGATCTCCTCGATGTTGTCGGAGTCCGAGTCGACGCGGGCTGGTTTGGGCTTGTTGTTCTTGCGCTGGCGGGCCATGGCGGGTGAATGTCGGTCAATGCTGGTTTACGAAGTGTTTAGCTCGGAGTTCGTGAGGCCACGAATATATTGGACAGGGCTCCGGAGATATTACAGGCTGCGTACCCTGGGCGGTTGCGTCGGCTCGACTGGGGATCTTACCCGGGAGGGTCCGAGCACTTGGTCCGAGCGGGCGCAAGCTGGACGTCGGCCTCCAGCTCATATACGGCGAGAGTCCCTCCTTTGTTCGACTTCAACCTCAACATCGCCAGCACACGATGCCTCGTCTTCGCAGTCTGCGAGGGCTCGCCCTCCTCCTGCTGCCAGTTCTCCTCGCAGCTATTTGGTCAGTCAATTGCCATTCATATCATTATATCTTCAAGTCTACAGCGACAGCTAGCTAACCTCTAGACCAACTGAGTCCAGCAGCTACCACACCCTCACCGCAATCGCCAATCACGAGGTTATCCGCAATCGCTCGATAGCCCTCCTCATCGCCCACCCGGATGATGAGGCCATGTTCTTCGCCCCGACGCTGCAGGCGCTCACGCACCCGTCCGCGAACAACAAGCTGCACATAATCTGCTTCTCAATCGGCAATGCAGACGGCATCGGCGCCACCCGCCGCACCGAGCTCCTCGCCTCCGCTGACCTCCTCGGCGTCGCGAACGTGAACGACACCGTCGCCGTGCACGACCATCCGCGGCTGCCGGACTCCATGTCCACCGTCTGGCCGGAGGACTTGATCGCCTCGCTGCTGTCCGGCTCGATAACGAGCTTCAATACCGCAGCGGACGGCCAGCGGCCAATCGATACGCTGGTCACGTTTGACGGACGCGGTGTGTCCGGCCACCCGAACCACATCTCCCTGCTCGCTGGTGCGCGGTACTTTGTCAAGAACTACCCGGGCCAGCAGGACAAGCTGCTATACACACTGGCATCCGTGCCCATCTACCGAAAGTACATCAGTGCATTCGACGCCTTTGTCACCACTCTCCTGGACGGGAATAGTGGAACAGAGGATGGGGTTAGGAATGTGGTGGAAGAGCATACGGACGGCGCGCCAAAGACGGCAATGTACCTGAGCGGGTGGGCGGCGTACCGTGCCGCGCAGCGCGCGATGACCGATGGGCATAAAAGCCAGATGGTGTGGTTTCGGTGGGGCTGGATCACGCTGAGCAGGTACATGGTGTTCAACGACCTCGCGCTGGACGCAAGGAAGGCATGACGCCTAATTCGTAGCTCGATCCACGATACCCAGGGAATAAGTAGATTGTGATTGTAGATAAGTATATATAACCATTTTGTAAATGCATGCATCTTTCGAAAAGTAAATATTGCACAATATACCTAAATAATGCTAAAGCTATAATACACCACATACTTTGCTGCCATACGCATGAGGCTAAGCTCTATACCTCTATCAGTCTATAGAGCTATATTCCAAATATACAATGTCTACATCGCGGGGAATCCCTTCAACCCCACCATCGACGCTGGATACCGCGACCGATAGCTCACCATACCAGGCACAGCAGTAACCGGCCCCTCCTTCTCCGGCGGTCCAAACATCGGCCGATGCCGATGCCAATACGCCCCGAATTCCTCCATAAGGTTAATCTGCCGGTTCTCAAACTCCATCTGCGAAGTCTTCTCCGCCGTCGTCAGCTCCCAATGCGACCGCAACAATGCATACAGCCAGTACCCCATCGCATCCTTCCACATGCACAACTGGTACAGCTTTTCATTCATCGCCAGCTCCCGCCGCCAGAGTCCCCGTCGCTCGCCGTTGTTGTTCAGCCACCGGTCACGCATGACCATGTACTTTTGCTGCACGTGCGTCCGGTAATAGCGGACTGCGGCGCGGATTTCCTGCTCTGCAAGCTCGAGCTCGTCTGGGTCCGTTGAGCGGGCGAGCGAGCGGATGAGGACGTCGCGCGCCTGCAGAGACGGCGGCCGGCCGTTCGCGTTGTCTTTGCGCATTTCCACCAGCCGGGCGGTGGTGCCGGTGGGGAGGAGGTTGTATTTCGGGCGGGAGAACGCGTAGCTGTAGACGATCAGCAGGTCCCAGGTGTCGTCTTTGATCGGGATTTTGTAGGTTGTGGAAATGAGTTCGACGGCCTGTAGCGCTGCGGTGAACTGCCCGTTACGGCAGTACGCCAGCGCGATGATCTTGAGAGTTTTGGACGTCGGATAGATCGGTGAGCCGTGGGTGATTGCGCGCTTCAGGTCCCCGTTTTCCTCGCCGATAGCGATTCCATACACGTTCCTCACGAGTTTCGATATGCCCGCGATGTCGCCGACGGTCGAGTGCGCGAGCACTAGCAGCTCGACGGTCATGGTGTTTGGAAACAGTCCGTTCTTGAGTAGGTCCGCATAAAGTGCCATGGACTCTGTCAGCGCGTTCTGCTCCTGGCTCCGCCAGTAGTCCGTGTGATCCTTCTTGTTGACGAGCGGGAACTTGTTGAGGTTGTTCTGCGGGCGAATCCCCGCTACCATCGCCAGACGGGCGTTGTAGGTCCATGTATTCGGGCGAATCCCTCTGACCACCATCCGTTCCCACAGCGAGACCTGCAGCTTGGGACTTCGCGACCACACCGCTTTGCTCATCAGGTTTGTGTAATCCAGCACCGATAGCCCGTGGTCGTGCTGGGTCATCGTCTCGAGGACAAAGTTCATCTTCGCCCAGAACTTCTGATACACCTCGTCGTATGGATTTGAATCGGCCATCATGCCGTGCTTGATTCGCCGTGCCATCCAGGAGATCGGGAAGATGTTCGTGGGCTTCGCGGCCCTGATTATGTTGCTGAAGTCACCGCTGGCGAGATGGTGGGTCAGTCCGTTCCTGTACAGTGACTGGAAGCCCTCGAAGATTTCCGGAAAGCTGTGGGAGCGTAGTGACCGGATAAACGATTGGACGGCGGGAGGAGCGTCATCGCGCCTGATTGCCAGCGAGTACTTCGACGGGGCAATGAGAGGTGCCTCGGTGACGGCGGAATACTCCTCGGGAAGTTCGAAGTGCTCGAGGATGTCCATGTCAGAGGATATCTCCGACGGCTGATAGGAATCGAAGACGGGAGCAGCAGCTCCTGTATAAGCCATTGTCGACTGGAAGCGGCTCCATCGTCGCCACACGAGGCCGCCACGGGTACCTCGCGGACAGCAGCTCCGTCGGATGAGGTTGAGGGCGGGCGAAGAGGCAATCATATTGTAGCTCCGAGTCCACCAGCCAGCGTCCTATTCGAGTTGTCCTCCTAAGTATCCACCCGCATGCCTCCGTAGCTATCGATAGTATCGGTGGGCTGCTCCAATGGCCTTCCGCCGTCTGTTGGTGGAGCTGTCGATATTGGCCGCGGTCGAAAGAATGTGTGGTGGGGGGCGGTTGGAAGGAAGAGAGAAAAAAAAAAGTCAATTAGACCAGCCGAGGAAATTAACGAGCCCAAACCACCAATCTAACCCTCATCGACAACCTGTCCCTTGCAGCCGAACGAACCATCGATTCGCCGGCCCCACATCCACAACATCCCATGTCCGCAGCTTGACCATTGACAACATCGCATCGCGCCGCGGCTCGACATGTCGTCGCACGCAGCTACGCCTCCGCGCGGCACCAAGCGCTCAAACCCATTCGACGACAGCGAGCGTCCATCCCGCACGTCGTCGACGTCACGCTACGACCGTGACCGCGAAAACGACAGAGAACGAGAGCGGGAGAGAGAACGCCGCTATCGAGACCGGGAGAGGAGCCGTTCCCGCGAGCGAGACCGGGAACGTGATCGAGACCGCGACAGACGGGACTATGACAGCGACCGCGACTCTTACCGCGACCGCGGAGACAGATACCGCGCCAGACGGGACTCGCGAGACCGTTCGTTAGACCGCGGCGCCGATAGATACCGCCGGCGAGACATCTCGCGGGACAGGGATCGAGACCGCTCCCGCGATAGGGACCGGCGAGAGCGCAACAGGCGAGATCGAGACCGAGACCGTCGGAGGGATTATTCCAGGTCGCGGGATGCGTACCGTCGGCGAGACTATTCTCGGCACCGCTCGAGGTCGCGGTCTCGCACGCGGTCTCGGGACAGAGATAGAGACCGTCGGCGTGAATTTTCCAGGGATAGGGAAAGATCGCGGGACCGTTCGCGGGACAGCTACCGACGCCGAGACCGCTCGAGGTATCGCTCGAGAGATAGAGATCGGTTCAGGGACTTCTCAAGGGACAGATCGTGGTCGCGGGATCGCGACAGAGATCGATCTCGCGATAGAGAGCGCGAGCGGGAAAGGGAACGCGAACGAGAGAGAGAGCGAGAACGAGAGCGACGAGAGCGTGAGCGCGAAGCAGAAAGAGAGCGGGAACGACGCCTGCAAGAACGAGAAAGAGAAAGAGAAAGGGAGAGAGACAAAGAACGAGAGCGGGAGCGGGAGCGAGAAGATAGAGATCGGGAAACCCAGCGGCGACGGGAGCGGACTCCAGAGAAAAAACGAGAAGCATCACCAGACAAGCACAAAGACGCCACGGCCCCACGACCATCCTCCCCGAAAACCACCTCCAAGCTTCCAGAGCCGCCATCTTCCAAACAGTCTTCTACAATGACCCCCTCAGAAAAACCTCCTTCAAAGGGCAGCTTTGACGAAGAAGCTCTCCCCGAAATCGACCCGGCCGCGAAGCAACCGTCCGAAACCGCCATCTCCGCTGCCTTCAAGAAGAAAGGCCACTTCGACATGTACCGCAAAGCCTTCTACAATTCCTTCGAGAACTCTGTACGTCCATCACCCCTCCCTCTCCTTATACATACATATATATATCAAACCGCCCACAGAACACCCAACTAACAAACCCGATATCCACAGGACGCCGGCAAGAAGTTCAAAGAGGAACTGCAATCCTTCCTCGACAAAGAACTAGACCGCGACCCAGACTTCTACGACAAAGACACCACCGCCAAAACCGCCTCCCTGCTCGAAGGCGCCGTCGACCGCAGCGACGTCTACCGCCTCGTCGACACGGCCATCGACACCTTCCTCGCCGAAAACCGCCCCGAAATGGGCGACAAGCTCTACGCGATCTGGGCCGAGATGTACGAGGAGATGAACGGCACCCCACTCCCGCCCAGCGCGCTCGCCCAGGTGACAGCCGCCGGTAGCAAAGACGAGGAAGGCGACGTGCGGATGGGAGGTTCCGGCGAGAAAGGGAAGGAGCGGGAGAATGAGCAGCACCAGTTGACATTGACGGGGTTGCGTGGTGCCAGCGCGAGTATCTCGCCCAGTGCAGATGATAGCGCGTCCAGAACACCGGCTTCAGCGACGACGAGAGTCCACTAGCCGTAGACTTGATCGCGTTTCTGTAATGATGCCTCGTTGTATCATAGCGATGATATATCGCGAGGAACTAAAGATAACTAGACGAATGTAATGGATTATAATAGCGCCTGGCATCGAGGCGAGTGATGAATAGAGCGATGGAGTTACGGATACATATTCTTCTGGATATCTTAGGTCTTATGTATCGGGAGGCAAAACGACTTCAACATATAATAACAGCCCCACTGCCGTTCAGCTACCAACCTAGTCTTGTGACTACTACCAACCGAGCTTGCTGAATAAAAATTTCCGGGATTGCGATTGCAAGTGAATACGTTGTAGAATAATAATTATAGTAACAGGAACCGTTCGTTCGAATTAGTTCGCAGCAGCAGCCAATCAATAGTTTAGTCAAGACCAATATATGTACAATTATTACAGTCCAGAACGCTCAAAACATAGGAAAAACCACATTCAGTCGTTCGATCGACGAAAGTCATAAGGGGAAGGGGGAATACGGAGTCTCGAGACCGTTGACAGGAAGCGAGCAATATCCGTCACGACAGTTATCCATCGCAGCATCCATCGCAGCCGCAGCAAACATCCAAGATTCGGGGAGGGAACGTAGGGGCGTGAAGAGCCTACCAGAAGAACGAGAACACTCTCAGGGCCCAAAATGCTCATTCCTATGACGCCGGAGAAAGTATGAAAAGAGAGGACAGAGGAACATGGAAAAGGAGGAGCTAGCCAACGGTAAGAATTCCCAATCCGCAATCGCCGGAAACGAGGTGTAGTACTAAGAGAAAAATGTTCATCGGCGGCCGTGTCATCTCGTATACGAGGGCTGGAAACGAGGATAAAAACAAAAAAAACAAGAGGTCTACTAGATTCGAGGGACGGGGGACAGAGATCGAGGAAACAGGGAGGTCAACACCAAGAGGAAGGGTCGTAATGGTAGAATTTATTTCAGCGTTCGTTAGATTGTATTGACTTCTCGATAGTAAAAAGTCAATCGAGATCGTAGATAAAGATGCATCCAAGGTCTACAGTTGACCCCAAAAGAGATGGTCCTTCTATACGAAACTACCAAGAAGTAGAGAGTGGTAAGAGAAAGAAGAGATGCGGAGTACGGTCACATCCTGCCTGTTGTGCCATTTAGAACGAAAGGTCCGGCATTGTTTCTGGGGGTTTGGTTATTTGGGTCGGGTACGTCGGTTCCGTTGGTAGCGGCGAGGTTCAGCGCTGCGACTGGAATATGCATTGCTCCTGCGCCTGTATCAGTGGTAGTGCCAGCGGACTCTTCGGCTAGCTGTGGCGTCTTCGCTCTGTCGTCTCCGGAGCCATCACCGGCGATGGCCTTGGTGCTGTCGCCCTTACTCGCAGCTTCGTTGGAAGATTCATCTTTAACCTTGTCCAACTCTTCCCAGTTCTCGTCGGTTCCCTCGTCAATCTCCGCTTCAAGGTCGGCTATTTCGCGGCAGTTTGGACACGGTAGGATTGGGTAATTCTGCTCAATGACGGGGCGGATGCATTTGTAGTGCCAAACGTGTGAACATGGGGCGACGAAGAGCGGTTGGCACGGCTATAGAGCGGTCAATATCAACTGACGAATTTGATATAAGAATAGCCCGGGGAACTCACAGCAATGTTCAACAAGCAAATGGCACATTCTCCAGCATGAGCATCACTCCCCGCGGCGCCCTTATTAACAGACGGCTTCCCTAGATTTTGGATCCTTCTATGAGCAGCAACACTGTATACATGCGTTAGCTAGGGATTCCTCAGAGGTAAGACATTCATGCTGCAAAACTTCGAGATAATGGGACTCACTTGAACTGATTTATTGACTTGGCATCTCGGTTGAGCTCAAGCTTCATTTTGACGCATCGGAAGATGAGTTCTTCTCCACCTTTGAAGTCTATTCCAAGCTGGACGACATCTCCGTCATGCACCGCATAAGGCTTACTCTCAGTGTTTGGATGGCTCAGCCTGACGTGATTCAGGAAAGTCCCACTACTGCTTCCCACGTCCTTCATGTACCAAGAGCCGTCGGCCCACCAGAACTCGCAGTGTCTCCGGGAGACGACCTTGGATTTGAAGCCGACGGGGTTTCCGTTGTCACGATCGCTGAACCTTCCAACTTTGACAACATCGCCGGGAGATCTCATCGCTCTTTCCATGGGAGCGAAGGTGTGAGGCCGACGGGAGGATCTAGGGTCGACGTGCGGCACGAAGCGGATAGTCGGGATCTTGCCGTCCGGGAAGGCATTGGACTGGCCGTTCGAGGGAGGGTTCTGGGTCTGGGTCTGGGTCTGGGTCTGGGTCGTGTTTGAGGTGGCTCCATTGGTTGCCGGAGCAGTTGCTGCTGGTGGATGTTGGTCCGCCATGCCGTCAAGACCCTGGGTGGGTGCCGTGGATCGGTTCTGGAAGAACAGCGGGTTGGTACTCGAGTTGGGGGTCGGACAGACGTCCGGAGAGGATGGTGACACGCCGTCAGCAGAGGGAGCGGAAGGAGTTCTCGTCAGGCCGGAGACGCCGCCGACGGTGGGAAGCCATGACGTCGTGCCGCCGGCTGTCTGCTGGGGATGTTGGTTGTCGTCTGCGGACCCGGGGCTCGTCAACACTTGGCGGATGGTCGCTGTCATGGCAGCCGGGTGCTCAGGCGGGGGCGGAGGAACCGGGGTGGGAGGAGCAGAGTGGTGATGGCCGCGTAGATAGTTGAAGGCCCGTATCCTGGAGCGGGTGGAGGTCGGAGAGGTCGACTGGGGCGAGAGCGGTGGGGACGCGGAGGAGGAGAGCTGGGGAGGAGGAACGACGGAGGTTGGAGCCATCATTCTTGCACTGGCACTGGGCGTGGGCTTTTGATGGCTGGATCGGGTTTCCCTTCCTTGTCTGTCGCCAGTAACGCACGCACGGGACAGACAGACAAAGAACAGAATTCAATATTCCACAGCCCGACTGAACAGACTTTCCACGAGCGAGAACCACCACCGGGCCGCGAGCAAGACGGTCCCGTCGAGTGCAAATCGAGTCTGAGCCGATCGAGACGAGCCGGAGTCGACCTGCGGCGAAGACAAATGTTCTAGAAGGATTAGCCTGGGTGCTGCCAGATGCAGCGGCAGCAGCAGCATCAACGGACGACGACTGCGCTGGCTGACGGGCGGGCGGATCGCATGAGAGATCGGATAACTGCACACGCAATCACAGACCTGCCCGCTGCGGTCACGTACCTGTCTGTCTGTCTGTCTGCTGGTGGGAGGGGCGGGCGAGAGAGATTCCGCGCGGGATCGAGAGTTCGAGAGTTCTGTGGGTGGGACGCTTGGATCGTGATGCGATGCTTGGACGTTCGGACGGGAGGCCGTGTGACTGCCCGAGGGCGACGCTGGGCGGCAGCGATCTGATATAAAAACCCCAGCAGCAGGTACGGTCGCAGGATACTGCCTACATACAGCAATGCTCTAATACATGCAGGAGTGCTGCAGCACACCGTGTGAGAGCGAAGGGGCTGAACTCGGCCGGCCAGCCAGGAGAGGAGGCGAGCGTATCGAAGGGCGGAGAGGAGACGACCAAGCGGGCCCGCCTGCAGTTCGCGTGCGCGGGAGGCAATCAAGATGCTGCTTCAGCCAGCAGTCGGAGTGGCCAAGGGTCGCTGTGCCCCTCGAATGCTACTTGTGCTAGTTTCAAACAACAGGTATTTGGATTTGACCGTGAGTGAGATGTGATGCTTGAAGCTGAGGAGAGGGTGACGATAGTGATAATACGAAAGGCTGGGACGTCCCCTCCAAGGCAGCTTCACCGCTGGATTTGATATTCGGACCCCGATTCGACAGCGCTCGACCGGAGTGCATAATACTAGACTGTCCAATACTATATCATACTAGCCCAGCTGTCAAGTAATCCACGACGGCAGGTGGAGGGCATCTTTCCCATCTCCGACGAGCTGGCCAGTCCACGGACCCCCATCTGCATCCCGGCCGCCAGTTTGTCAGTCTGGTCTCTCCGCTACAGCAACCGTAGCCGACAGCCATGATCCGATCATATCATTCATCCCTCTGGCTCGTTCTCCAGACCCGTCTTCGTGTCCGGCAGGTCATGCAGCAATACGACCAGAGTCCAAGCTTCCCAAGCTGCCTCGTGATCGGAGCTGGGTTTCGCTACCAGCACCAGTCGACAGGGAGCTCCAAAACAGCAAAACGGTCGAAAAAAAGTACCCCCGCCCGGCTAGCGAGAGCAGAAGGAAGGCCGCCTGCAATCTCGGCCAGACGATTCATTCTCAGACCAGGAGGAGCTACCAGCTATCCATGTCGGCTCTCCCAACTGCCATCAGGGCAGGAGACAGAGAATACCTTAATAATCTCTCATGTCAGGTCTCCTCCCGCGCCAACATCACCATATTCTACCAGCTGGTCTCAGTTCACGGTGAAACGATTGAAACATAATCCTCGGCCTTATTTTTCAACTTTGAGCACAATAGTAGCACAAGTAGGATGTGAATAGTCGACGTTGCCCACGTGCGTGTCCGAAACATTTCAAACTACCATCGGTATCCGGCATAGTTAGTTTGTGTCCTTGCAGTTTTGGGGGCGCGCCCCGCTCAGGTTTTCGATCCTACTTGTATTCTCTGACTCTGGTAACAGCGAACCACCCGGGCAAGGGTACCTAGCTGTCGCACCTGCCAGGCAGCCCAAACCCTCTTCATTTTCTAAGAATTCAAAGGTCATGCCGTGAGCTTTAGCATGAGCAGTCCGACGTGAACTTGGGTCACGTCGGTTAATTTCGAGTCTGAGGCCTGCATTCTTCCCCCCGCATAGGTATTGCCCTTTTCATCGACGTGCTGCTGATGCCTCCGCACTACGGCCAAGAGCAGTCCAAGAATCCTGCCTGGCCTTGCCGTTTCCGTCGTCGGGGATCAAGGTTAACTGCATGGGATTGCGGGTTCACTCGACATAATTCGCCGTAATTGTAAGCTGTCTGTCAGGAATTTGATCCCAAGCTCTTGACGTCGTTCTGCAGGTCGCACGTCGGGAAGCTTAGCTCTTGCTTGCAATTGATGATGGATTATTAATAGCACGTACGGCTGAACCGACCGTCAACACACAGGTCGGGAGACCTATCGCGCTCGATTCGATCGAGTCGGTCAGCCAGATTCATTTACCCGGGTGTAATGGCACCTGGTAAGCCAACAGAATTGACAGCTCGTGGCAGTGCTGGGGTAGAATTTTTTTTCAACGCGCAAACGCACAATAGTCCGCCGGATAGGCCTGTAGGCCAAAAATAAAATACTAGGGCGGCTGTACTTCGTATCCGCGAACATTCGCGAATGGCTTACTTTGAACGTCACTACGTATATATGTCATACACATTTCCCAGTAGGATACATCTTGGCTTTGCTCACGTTCAGCCAAGGAGGCTCGGGCCGAGCCCGTTTGTATGCTTATATATAGCAAACGTTCGATATGTCTCGGGTACCCCGCTGCTGACCTACGCTTCTACGAACCAGGATCCCGGGATTGACTTCTTCCCTTATACATTTATTCAGCATCCCGATAGTAATTAAATGACTGTAACCGTTGTATGATCATTCGGCCGTAGGATCGGTGGTTGACAAGTCAGTCTCCCGACCGCAGACTGACAAACTCAGCTCTAGTTTCCGGGCTACAAAACGTCTGAACTAGCCCAACGGAGCCATGGGCCCGACAGGAAGTCTCGACGCTGAACTCGTAATAAACTTTCGCGTAAGGCGCATGCATGCATACGATTAGCCAGGCGTTGCTATGTATCCAGACAGATACTCCAGCATGGCCTTGGGTGCAGTCTCTTCCGCACGACCATGCAGCCTTGCAAAGATGCATTTAATTCAAGCGAGATCCTGATATTCCATGATCAGGAACTCCTCATTTCTTGATGTACCAACAACCCAGAGCATGCGCCCATCGAAACCAATCTCATATTAGCAGTGGCTTCGTAACCTTAGCCGCTGGGAGTGAGAGTGGCTAGTCCACGCTTGAGATGAAACCTGACACCTTAGCATTACATTCGGATATCCAGTACCTGCGCCCCCGAGATATGTATATATATATATACTGAGAATTAGATCTAAACAAGCTATTATAGGATCAATCTTCGACGTGCTCCACCCTTGCCTCCTATCTACCAATTTTCGAAGTCGATGTACTTATGACCATGGTATTACAAACTATCGCGAAACTTCCAGAAACGGGTTTAGCCGTGCTGCAACTATGAAGTCCTTGGTTCGCAGTCCGATTGACGGGTTGCAATCGCAAATGGCGCTGTTGTGTGCATCGATCCTTAACGTATATATGGGGACGCCGATCCAGAACCTGCATTCCAAGACATCGGGTTGATGACCTTTCTGGACTTTTGAGGTGCTTTTACCTTTTGAAATTATACACGGGTGTGCAAAGCTGATCACCGAGACAAATTGGTTATCTTGGTTTCCATATATATATTCGCATCCACAAAATTGCCTCCAGCATGCGTACTTCTGCAGCTCAGTCTTACTATGCAGGGCAGCTCAAGGAAGGGTCTGGTTTACGAGACCAGTATGCAGGTACCGAACGCATATGTGTCGGAAGGCATGATGTCTGGCGAGTCTGTATCGTGTACGTATTTTATGCCGAGCGAGGGAAGCCTTATTATCTGAAGCAGCATCGCTATATATACTACATGGCGATTTGATTGCTTCGCGAGAAAAACTGCAACATAGAGAACGAATTAGATTGGGCTACCATTCGAAGATTCGAACTGTTCAGAAAACGTTGAACTGCGCTGAGCCTGGCCCAACTCACTTGTCTCGTAAACCAAACTGCGACGGCGAACCAACTTACAAGTACGCCAACTTAAGTATGGATTTTACTTGGCTGTTGTGTAGCTACCTACTTAGTCATGGCAAATAGTCGTCGTAATATTCTTTATCAATGACCAAATGCTTCTGCAGGCCTTTGGTCTACAATCTACTAGGTGACACAAACATCTATCGATTGCCGAATTTGAAAGAAGCTATCAATTCGCGTTGCGATTCAAAATGCCACACGGCTGTAGACTCGCTTCACCATTCCGCATCCAGCACCCCGAGTTCCCCAGCCATGGCTAGCCATGGTATTGTATCGCCACGGCACGGAGAGCGCACCGGAAAAACCCAAAGCCAAATTAAACCCACAGCGATGATGCACTATCGCTCGCTGTTTGTCCGCGTGCCCGCCTGCGCTCCTGCCGGCCGCATGCCGTTAGCGGCTCCGAGCGGTTCCTGATTATCACAGAACGAAAAAAAAATACCATACCATACTTACTACTCAAACCACGGTAGCATTCCCCTCGATCCTGCCTGATCCCAACGTGAACCGTAACAGACCCCGTCCTCAGCTAGCATCCACCCCGCCGGTAACAACGCAGGGAGCTGTCCGCATTCCCAAAGCATCGAATTGCCCCAGTACCCGAGCACTCGAGCTTCGATTCGGCGCGCACAAGATCGCGTCGTCGCGAAAGCTACCAAAACAGGACAGCTCACTCGAACAATCGAATCGCATTGGTGGAGCTTGATTGAGCCCAGCACCCCGCCTGCCAATCGATACTGCTTTCCAGCACGTATATATCTACTCCGCTCTCCGAATTCGCGAAGCTTTTCAGCTCAGCAGACATCAATCTATCTCCAATGACTATGTCGGAAAACTCAAGCTCCCCAAAGCTCCTTTGGACGCACCCCGCTCCGCACACGACGAACCTGCACCGTTTCAAAGAGCACATCAAGCAGAAATTCAAGGTTGAGCTGGGGCCCGAGACGGCAGCGAACTCGCTTCACCAATGGTCAATTGACAACCCCGCTGCATTTTGGGCCGAGGTGTGGGAATTCACGGGCGTCAAGTCGTCCAGACCGTTTACCAAGGTTGGTTGGAGGTGAACCTCTCTTCCCTATTTCCCTCACTTTTGTGGTCTCGTAAACCAAACTCTTCCCTGCCACCACTTTTGCATCATCAATGCATATGCGCATTATCATTGTAACGTGGCCAGTATATGCTACATTCAATCGCGTCACAATGCATTGCAATGAGATCTATTGCCTATCTGATATCTATGTATACGTATATATTCTGCGGTGTCGCTAACACGCAACTGTCCTGCACAGGTCGTAGACGAATCAGCGCCAATATTCCCAAGACCAGCGTGGTTCGAAGGTGCAAAGTTGAACTTTGCGGAAAACTTGCTGTACCCCGCCTCTATCAAGGACGATAGCGACATCGCCGTCATTGCCGCGACAGAGATATCTAAAGAATCCGTCACCTGGAAGCAGCTGAGGGAGAAAGTCAGGAGATGCACAGCTGCCCTCCGCAGGTGCGGCCTAAAGGAGGGCGATCGGGTTGCAGGTACCTATACAGATCCCGCATTGCATCTGCTACTTCCCAACATTATCAGGATGTTATGCTAAGCGGGAGCAGGATACGTTGGAAACCACGTCAATACACTAGTCGCAGCGCTGTCCACCTCTGCGATAGGAGCAATCTGGACTGCCACCAGTCCAGACGTTGGCGCAACAGCAGGTACACACATTATACCCCTCTATTCCTCAGAAGTAAAACATGTGATATTGACGCGAAGCTGTACTCCAGTCCTCGAGCGGTTCGCGCAAATCGAGCCATCCGTCCTCTTCGTCGACAATGCAGTCATCTACAACGGCAAGACCCACGACAACATCGGCAAGGCCCGGGAGATCGTAAAGCAGCTGCCCTCCGTGCGAACAATAGTCGTGTTCCCGAGCGTGGCGACGCACCAGAGCTCTATCAGCCCGAAGGAGCTGCGGGCGGGACAGGAGTATCTGCTGTATCCTGCGTTCCTGAGCCTGGGATCGCACAATTCCGATCTGAGGTTTGCGCAGCTGGATCCGGACCATCCGCTGTACATTCTTTATTCGTCCGGGACGACAGGAAGTACGTACAGCGCATACTTTCTTGCTGAAATTTGGATGCAATGGCTGATTTGTCTGATGTGAACGCAGAGCCGAAATGCATTGTTCACGGTGCCGCTGGAACACTGATCCAGCATAAGAAGGAGCATCAGCTCTGCTCAGATATGGTACGCATGGTCCTGCAATACCTTATTTGAGACATCTGGCTGAAAATCATGCTAACCATGTCGATGTATACATATATAGGGCCCTGGTGATATATTCTTCCAGTTCACAACTGTCGCCTGGATGATGTGGCACTACAACGTGAGCGCACTTGCCAGCGGCGCCACCGTCCTTCTGTACGATGGCTCGCCATTTCGGCCGCCTGTCGACGGCAACGGAGATCTCGCGATACCGAGACTGATAGATGAACTTGGGTATGCAACTACTTATACGGAAAGTTTATAGCGAGTGCCAGCTAACTTGAGCAGCGTAACCTGCTTTGGCACGAGCGCAAAGTATCTGTCAATGCTGGAGCAGAATAAAACCATGCCCCGTAAGTCGCATTTCAAAAGAATCCAATATTGTGACCAGGACTAATACATTATGCTCGCCAGACGAGAAGTTCGCCATGGAGAAGCTGCGGGCGATTTATAGCACCGGCAGCGTCCTGGCTCCCTCGACATTTGAATATGTGTACAAAGCATTCGGCCCAAATATCAACCTCGGGTCCATAACAGGAGGTACACCATCCACTACAACCTCACAATTCATCTAATAAATACTAACGTAGCCGCTTAGGCACCGATATCATATCGTTATTCGGCGCACCGTCGCCGCTAGTACCGGTATATTCGGGCGAAATCCAGTGCATGGGCCTCGGCATGGCAGTGCAGGCGTGGAGTCCAGACGGCAAGCCGGTCGAAAACGAGCCCGGCGATCTGGTATGCACGAAGGCTTTCCCGTGCATGCCGGTCAAGTTTTGGGGTGTGAACGGCGAGGAGGCGTATAAGCGGAGTTACTTTGAACAGTTCCCGGGCGTCTGGCACCACGGCGACTTTGTCAAGGTCAACTCCCAGACGCGGGGATTGCTAATGGTAGGTCTCTCACACATTACAATCACCACCCCATAATGTACCACCGAGATTGGTCGACTGATATGTTGTGTTTTGTTCACGAACAGCTAGGGAGGAGCGACGGGATCTTAAAGCCATGTAAGACGCCCTTCCAACGATTTATCGTCCGATGAAGTATAAATGTTAACCCGTGTACCGTACAGCCGGCGTCCGCTTCGGCTCCAGCGAAATTTACAACGTCCTGCTTTCAAAATTCCCCCACGAGTTCGAAGACGCCCTGTGCATCGGCCGGCGACGGCCCGCAGACGTCGACGAAACGGTCATCCTCTTCGTCAAGATGGCGCCGTCGTACACGCTTACCGACGCGCTGGTAACGAAGATCAAAGACACCATCCGCGCAGACTGCAGCGCTCGGTATGTCTATAGTCTTGATATCGCCGATTTGAATGGATAGGGTGCTGATGTGGTAGTTAGACATGTTCCTGCGCTTATTGACGCGACGCCAGAGATCCCGGTTACAACTAACGGGAAGAAGTACGTTGACATGTCCTCGGCCTGCGTTTTACGGAGTGTATACTGACTAGGGTTTGTAGGATCGAAGTCGCGGTCAAGCAGATTCTGTGCGGTATGGACGTCAAGACGTCGGCCAGCGGTGAGTTGCTAATTGCTTCCCGTCTATATTGCGTCCCTTTTAGAATACTCAGTTTATATCACAATATACGCGAGATTCAGCTGGCTGATGTTTATGTGCATCGTTATATAGTGAGCAACCCAGGTTGTCTGGATTGGTACCGCGAGTGGACGGCCACTCATTAATCCTGCATCATGCATGAGTGAACGAATAAATGAATGTTGGAGTCTACGATTGATTATATAGTGCGCCTATACGAGTCATAGATATCATATGCTATTGTATTGGATAGTTTACAGTAATCGCCTTGATCTTTGTGGTGATATGGATGAGACCCGCTGAGCACAAAAATAGCACTGCTGAAGCGTAATTGTAACCCACATCTAGGATGCATATGATCCCATGAGAGATGGCAGCCGTAATCATGATGGATAGCCGCACAGTCGTGCATTTTACCGACCTATCAAACCGTCGTCTCCGCAATTCGGCCCAAAACCACGCCTCTTAACCCATTGCTCAGCCAAACAACCTCACCAGCAACGACATCACCCTTCCTGACATCTCCAGCCGTCGCCATCCCGTGCTCCAACACCCACCGCCGCATCGTCCCCGCCGTGCCGCCTGCGCCGTTCCCCGCTGCGTCCTCCGCAGACGTGGTGGGCGTGATCCAGCCGCCGCGCTCGGGACGCCAGAAGTAGATGTTCGTAATGCTGCCTTCCATGATAAGCTGGTCGGCGCTGTCGGAGTAGAGGATGACTTCCGAGGGTTCTGTGAAGGTGTGGATGCCTACGCGGGTGCGTGCGGCGAGGTAGTGGTTTCGCGCGGTGGTTTTGTAGCGGGTGAGCGAGCTTGGTGACATCGGTATCCTGTCGAGGTGGACGGTCCACGGCGGGTTTTGAGAGGTTGTGAGCGCGGTAGAGGGTGGCGGGAGGGTGGACGGGAAGAGGGCTGTGGCTGTCATTGACGGGAGGGGGTACGCTTCGACGGTGATGGCGGCGGCGTCGGATACGAGGAGGCGAAGCTGCAGAATCCATACATTAGGCGTCGGTTATGATATCAATTTTTTGATATTGGATGCTGTGAGATTCGACGGAGAAATACGTACCCGGAATTCGATGTCGTCTGCATTTGCGCCACCGTCGTCAGTGGCAATCTTGACGGCGGCATCGTCGACCGCCCGCTGACACTTCTCAATCAGCAGCGGCATGAAGCCCGATGCCTCCAGCGCCGTGACAACGTCCTGCCATCCAAAGTTGCGCGCGGCGGCCAGGATCCGGTCCCGGTGGTAGACGAGCATGTAGAACGGACATGGCGAACCGCAGAGACGCGTGTTCTCAGGCTGCGAGAGCAGGGCGCGAGAGTACAGGAGGGTGGAGAAGAGCTGAAACGGCTCGTCTGTCGTGGCGGTTGCGACTGCTGTCGTCATGTTGGGTTTTGCAGGTTATGTGTTTGGAGATTGAGGTTTATGTAACGTGCTTGCTGGCGTGAAAATTTAACTGCGATAAGAAAATATAGATTGGGAGGATGCACTGGTCGGAATCCAGATAGATTGATCATTAAGAAAGCGAAGTAGAAGAAAAAGAAAGCGGGCGGCCAAGGAAAATCGTGAGGCGCTCCGATTGCTCGTTGATACGAAAATGCCGTCGTCGTCGATAGGTTACACAAAATAGTACTATTATAGTAAATTCAAAGCCCAAAAGGTCCAAAACATCCGATTGAAGAAACTGTGCAAAATCCACCCCGCTAACCGCCCGTCCTGATAAAACTATTAACAAATTACCCCACAGCTATCAGCTAACTCCAACCCGCATCGAATCCAGCAAACCTGACACCACCTGCAGACACCCTCCCCTTTACTTTACTCTCTACTCAGGTTAGATGAAGTGCTCTTCCTTGCCCTGCTTCCAGCACTCGAGCAGCACGAGGATCTCCTGGCGGGCATCCCGGATGATGTTGTCCATCTTGATGTCGTTGCGGTCCAGGCCGAACGGGTTCTCGATCTCCTGCCCGATGCCCTCGATGCCGTAGAGGGTGAACGCGATGAGCGCGACCATTGGCACGGAGACCCAGCTCCAGTCATCGACAATGGAGAAGGGGAGGAAGAGGCAGTACAATGACAAGACCTGCTTCATGTGGATCTATCGAACGGATATGTTAGTAACAGATTCCAGTTATTCCTGGCCGACGTGGTTCTTACCTGGTAGCAGACGGGAATCGGAGTGAGCCTGCGATATTAATGATTACGAGGTCAGCATACAATCGGGGCATATAAAACTGGGTACGCCCAGTCTCATGGCTAGCGCACGAGGACACCTACATGATTGTCTCCATGTGCCCGTATCCGTCCACGATCGCGTTCAGTTGAGACGTCAACATGGACGCCTGCGGTGCCTGAAAATTGCCCCTCTTGTTCCCCTTGCGGATATATTTCTCGACGAAGAAGGACAGCTCAAGCGGTAGCCCGACGCCCCAGTTCTCGTGTCCTTGAACGCCAGGCGGCACTAGGCTGGTGTAGTCAGGCTCTTCCTCCGGATGCGGTAAGCCCCAGTCCCAGCGCAGGGACGAGCGCATGGCATACAGCATCGCAACCAGGACTTTGATCACCTTCTCGGTATCCTCGCGGTCCTCAGCAGAGTCGTTCGGTCCGCAGAGCATGAAATACCGCGAGAGGTTGCGCACGCCGGAGACGATGTGGCCGACATCCTGGCGGCCGCCCCAGAAGCGCTCATATGAGGAGCTGTTGCGAAAGACAAGGAGCAGGCCGACGACGATGGACAGACTGGGGGTTACAGTGCTGGGCACGCCAAGGCTTATGTTCAGCCGCTCGTCGAGGAAGACGACGAGGGTGGTGAAGAGAGTGTAGAAGATGATGGGCCCAATGATTGCTATCGGCGCGAAATGTTAGATATGCGAATACATTGCGCATCCATTGATGCGGTGGATACGTGCTGGGTGATGTGAGGCTTGCTTACAGGCGTGGACGGAGCCCTTGATGAATCGCAGCGCGAGCGGCCATCTGTGCGACACAAGAATCAGCATGCATGTTCTCCCCGCTCGTGTGATGGTTGTGCGACAACGAGGTATCTCTCACCTGCGAGGCTTCTGGCGACTGCTGTGGAACCAGGGAAACGACTCTGAGCGAGCGACGGGCATCTTTGCGACAGGATGCGAACAAACAACTATAAATTACAATACCCCAGCGAAATTGTCGGATGGCTTTCTACAGCCAGAGAGAGTCGAGGCCAAAGGATGGGATGAGATGGGGAGAACAGCGACCAGCCATGGACCGTCCACTGGCGAACATCCACTATATCAACGTGCTGGGCTCAGCTGGGCAGCGGGAGCTGACAGCCCCAGCCTGCAGCCCAGTCGCCTTGTCATGGGCTGCGAGATACCAGAGATACCAGGACAAGCGCAAGCCAGCTGCGCTCACCTGTGCAGGCTTAGCGGGGCATCTGCATTGCATGTACCGTACCTTGTTTCGTTTGTTTCGTCCGCGAGACAAACCGTCTGCACCCCTGTCACAGTACAGTCCACATGAGGACGATTGACTGCGCCGAGCAGCTGCTTGCCCCGCGGCCCGCCGCAAGCCCACCGTGACATTCGAATTCCCGGCGACAAACGGGATCCGGATCACAAGAATTCCATGGATCCAATGCAACAGAGCAACACCACAGTCGAGCGGCGGCTTAATTAGGCTTTCCGGGTGGAAATTTTGGCGACTTATGTAGACTCAGTATATATAAGTTATTGTCACGGGATCAGTCATACCAGAGTTATACTGCCGGGATGGCTGGCAGGGCTGAGGGCTTTGTGCGTGCTTTTCGATATGCATATCAGTATCAAACCAAAGCTACTCCAGGCCCGCGACACAATGTGGAACAATTAGACGCTAACTGACTCCTGTATCCACATAGGTATTCTACGTCATAACTCTTGCAAATGCATCCGTTATCAACTTGCAACATCAAATACTTGGTAAACGCGAGTAACAATATTTTTAATATTTATGCAAAGACTGAGGCCACCGCTTTACGTCGTTGAAGATTAAGTACCCGTTCTTTCAGTAAATACATCCGTTTACTGTGCGGCTTTGGCCCCGAATCGGTAGCCTGGTTACGACGAAGAGAAAACGGCCATTCTGACCCGTGTTACCTGTCGACTCCATGTTCGGTGTTCGCTCGAGTATCTGCACCTCAGTAGGTAGATCTTGACGATTTTAATGATCCCAGTGATATTGCATGTGAGAAGGATATAATTCCCCATGATTTGTATTTCTCAAACTCCTGTTCGTCCATTTGACCTGTCGGTGATGTATGTATAAAGCATACCCTTACCCTATTTATTAATTATTAATTCTGCTATTTTGGTTACGGTACTGCTTTAGAACTGAAATACCTCAGTACGCGTACGTCCTCGTCAGGCAGATTCTGATGTCTATAGCTACGTAAGCTTTGTCCTACTGGCCTCTGCTCGATCCCAAGATCTAGACCATCAGACTTTGGATTTGGATATCGAATTTGCGGTAAAACCAGAACAACAATCAGATTCATCGCTGTATACATGTACGTTTGGACGATATAGTTGGCTCTCAGTATGTACAGGCTCGAGTCGTACGCATATATCCTTGACGGCAATCGTAGCTTTACACGTTTCAATATGCATGTCTACGAGGTAGTTCGCGCATGTTGGCTTGTTCCAGAAACGTGCAGACGTGACAATTGGCTTTGATTTGAAGGCCTACTTAGTCCAATATCGATATCAGGTCGCTTATTCGTCAAGGCGAATGTCGCTAATCGCGGATTCCCAGGAAATCATTTGTGACAATAGGCTGCGCTCGAATCGGAATATCAGTCAGCTCAAGGTTCAATTTAGCAGTAGTGTTACGCCAGCGAACTTTCGGCCTACGCGTATATGCAATTGAGAGCTCCACAGCTAGGTCAGATAATCTGGAGGGGTGTATTGATTTGGGAGGCCTAGGACATGTTCTCCCATATATTGCATATGAATGGCATAAACGACCATAGGTTAAGTGATCTTGATACCGCATTCGCTGGACGAAGGCCGGATCGAATGCTAGTCATAACGCGATTGTATGTTGTCCAGTAGACTTGGTCAACAAGACGAAGCGTATATATATGCGTACGCAATTAATCGAATCCAGATATAGCACGCTCGTCGATGTCGCTGTGTTGCAGGCGCCAAGAAAATCGATATTGCCAAAAAGCGAGCCTCTTCAACGTAATTCGATAAATACTATAGAAACTTGCAGGACCTGATCTCATATGCAGGCTTGTATAACTGGCGATGTATCATACGCGTTACCATGCAGAAGGCGTGGGCTTCCGTGTTTCGCCTAGGCCTCGGGGAATGTGATCGGGTCGGGATTCGGGATTCGGACCAAGTGCTAGATATCGCGCAGAGCAAGCTCCCAACGGACTACGGTCGTCGGGCCCACAGGGATCGGGTGGTGCTACAATAAGGCCGCATCGCCCGGCAGCTTCAACTGCGGGTTTTCATTCGCATGTGCGTGTCGCACTGACGGACTGTCGGCGACGCTGCTGGCCCGACCCTTGCCCGATCGATTGGCTTGGAATTGAGGATAGACGGGCTAGGCGGGGCGTTGGGAGGAGGGGAACCGGAGAGCCCCGCCATATCACCTCATAAATACTCGACGGAGCACTAGCGAGCGTGGCTTCTTGAATCGAAAGCGCATCCTCGTCGAAACAATCAATCCGTCTCCATCACCAACCTCTCTCGCTCTATCGATACTGAGACCCCACTATCATTTCATCGGAATTGAAACGTGTGATATCGACGACATGGCGCGAAAGTTCTTCGTCGGAGGCAACTTCAAGGCCAACGGCTCCCTCAAGGCCATCCAGACGATCGTTGAAAACCTCAATGGTGCCAAACTGGACCCCAACGTCGGTACGCTACCACTCCATTCCCGTACCGAACTGTTTCTTGTATCCGAATATACGATCGTGTGTGTAATCGCTGCTGATCGTCGAATGCAGAGGTCGTCATTTCCCCACCAAGTCTCTTCCTCCTGACCACCGCAGAGAAGGTCGACAGCAAGATCAAGGTCGCCGCTCAGAATGTCTTCGACAAGCCGGACGGCGCCTGGACCGGCGAATTGACCGTCAAGATGCTTACTGAGCACGGCATCGAATGGGTTATCCTCGGCCACAGCGAACGTCGTACAATCTTCAAGGAGTCCTCGGAAGTACGTATCCGCTGCTAATCGTACGTACAGAAATCTGGCTGACGATGTCCCATCTAGTTCGTTGCCGATAAAACCAAGGCTGCCCTCGACAGCGGGTTGAACGTGATCCTCTGCATCGGCGAGACGCTCGAGGAGCGGGAGGCCGGCAAGACCATTGACGTCTGCTGCGGCCAGTTGAAGGCTGTTGTCGACAAGATCTCCACTGCCGACTGGTCGAAAGTGGTGATTGCATACGAGCCCGTTTGGTGAGTTGGTTTCTTGTTCTGTGAAATGGGATAATAGTTGAAGAGCAGCTCGTTCTAATGGTGGTATTGATATAGGGCCATCGGCACTGGCAAGGTTGCGACTACAGAGCAGGCGCAGGAGGCCCATGGTTCTCTCCGAGAATGGCTAGCAAAGAGTGTCTCCCCAGAAGTCGCTCAAGCCACCCGGATCCTCTACGGCGGCTCTGTCAACGAGAAGAACTGCAAGGACTTGGCTACACAGCCCGACATTGACGGCTTCCTCGTCGGTGGCGCTTCCCTTAAGCCTGCTTGTAAGTACTCTCTCTCCTCGAGATCCGTTGAATTAACTCTAGGTATACTAATTCGCATCACACAGTCGTCGATATCATCAACGCTAACCTCTGAGCGATTCGCACGAACACCCACACCCTACGCTGTATATAGAAACTACGCGCGTTTGGACAGAGTGATGCCTTGACGGTCTTGGAAGCCCCGTGGAAAGGTTGAATAAGAATCCCTCATGACATTATCGTACAGTCCATGCGGTAGACGATAGATACGTGAACCTCGAACACCAGCGAAAAGACGCTCTATGACTTTTGGCAAAAATCCAGTAGATAACCCCAATACCCGGTAACAATCGAAATAGCAGACAGATGCCCGAGGATATAGATATATATAAAACGAGGTGTGTTGATCGGGTGGAATGATCAATCATCTTCCTCGTCCATGGTGTCAACTTCTCTGACTTCGCTATCTGCCGAACTCCAGTACCTGCGTTATCCCAGCCCGTCAGCGAGTGTTACCATTACCGTTGGGATGGCGTGCTTAACTTACGCGATCAGCTTGACTTTGAATTCTGCCGTTACAACCCCGAATAGCTTCAGCAGCCTCGTCTGCTGACTGTTCAGCACATCGCCCTCCTCGCATACAGTATAGTCCTCGTTCAGCGTGACCTTCCCATTCACCAACCTCGTCGGCATGCCTAGTCCCCGCACCGTCGTCTCCAGCGAATGCGCCATTGGGACGTCTTCCTCCAGCGCGACCTCGCCACCGCGCGAGTAGACCGTCCCCGCGGGTATCGTGAAGGTTAGCGGCGACACCGCGCCGGCGCGGGCAAAGTCCATTGCGGAGAAGCTGTCGAAGAAGGTTGTGATTTCCTCTGGGGAGCGGCTGGTGAGCAGCAGGCCGACTTCGCCGTTCATGTGCTTTGAGAGGACGGCGAGGTTTTCGCGGTATTCGTCTTCGCGGGTGGTGCCGAGGGCTTTGGCCATGACTTTTGTCTTGCCGAAGAATATCCTGTTGTCGTATCTGCTGTTAGTTCGTGCACTATGTATTTGTGTATGGGTATGTAAATGTGGAAAGAGATGAGGTGGTATTGTACCTGCTGTCCGAGAACTCGGTGCGGACTTCCTTGAGCTGCGCATTGCGCATGCTGGCGACGGAGAAGACCCAGACATAGGTGTACTCATCCAGCGCCTGGCGGATGGCGTCGTAGATGCGGACGTTGTTCTCGCGGCCTTTCTTCTGCGTCTTCGTCAGGCTGACGAGCTTGTTCCGCTTTGATTTCGGCATTGTTCAGGCGGTTGGTCTGTGTGGCTGGCGGGGTGGTGGATTCTTTGTCTCTCGAGGTTGAAAATTTCTGGGGACGGACGAGTTTGGCGCAGCGAAATTTTTGGCCGGGGTCAAGCTTGCGGCGGTAGCGCTAACGAACGAACGGACAAGCTGGTGTCGCAGAACCTCGAATCGAATCCACAACCTTCATCCACCTTTTGAACACAGCGTCACGACAGCATATTTTCAAGATTGACGGGTCCCACGGCTACTCCCCGCTGCGCCGAGGCGGCCACCGGTTCGACAAGATGCTCGGCTTCATGGAATACGTGCAGAAGTGCTTCTACCACGCGACGAAATGGGACGAAGACAACTCCTACGCCAACCTCAATGCCACTGCGAGAGGTACCACCTCCACGTATATAACTTCGCCGTGACGAATGATGCGATCGCTAATACGTCGAACGAATGACTGGCAGCGCTCCTGGACTTCCCGACGCCCAAGGGCCTCAAGATGAACCTGTCGTCGCTGTCGTCCCCAAACTTCGCGACGTCCTACAGCATGGCGAGTCTCGGCGTCGTCGACGGCTCCGTATCATACCTGTTCTCGTCGCGGCCGCTGGACAACGCGCTCAGCAGCGGCGACGTGCAGCTCAAGGATGCCGTATCGGGGTACCGTGACTTACGGGAGATCATGAAGCCGGACGACCTGCGGGACTGGGAGATCTGGAAGGGCGGGGTCCGCGTGGACCGAAGAGGTCGGCTGCCCCACCTCCTTCTCCACCCCTCTACAATACATTTCAAGGCGAAGGACGGCGTAGGTTAATTTGTGACTGGCAGTGCAGACACGCTCCTCTACGGTAGGATGTACCTCCCCGCCTCGACGCTCGAGGCACTCTACCTCCGCCGCCTAGCACCGACCCGACAGCTCAAGATCTCCGCCGTCAGCAACTCGCGCCTGCCAAACGGCGGCACGATCCTCGCCCTCCTGCAGCAGGACAACGGCAAATGGTCAACGGAGTACTTGTACAGCACGGACGTCGCGCTAATCGGCATGCGCGGTCTCTACAACTTTGGCTTCGACCCGCGCAAGACTGTACCGCCAGTCCCACCGCTGGACCCGCGCAAGATCGCGGGCCGGTTCAGCGCCGGTGCGGAAGTCTACTATGGTATTCTGAATAAGAGCGGCGGCATGTCAACTGGCTTCCGGTACTCGACGCTGCCGTCGAACGTCGGCTCGCCGCTTACGGTCACGTTGACGGTTAACCCTCTCATGGGCCATTTTCAAGCGTCGTACGCGGTCAAGGCGGGTGAGGGGGCGGTTTTTTGCAGCCGGTATGATTTCAACATCTACTCTTACGAGAGCGATCTCGTGCTTGGCTGTGAATTGTGGAGGCGGAAGCAGGCGGATGATGCCGCTGCCGCTGGTGCTGCGTCTGGTGTGTCGGCGGGAAATAACACCGATGAGACGTGGCAGCCGGAGACGACGCTCGCTCGCCGTGGTGGCAGGGATGATGACGTGACGGGCGTGCTGAAGGCGAGGATTACGCAGAATTATAATATCGGGCTGCTTTGGGAGGGGCGTTACAAGCATCTCTTATTCAGTCTAGGTACGTTTTTCGATTTTTATCCTAAGGTGACAATTCTTTCATTGGCGAGAAATTAATATCACTTCTCGGGTTGGGGATAATAGGCTCCAATATCGATCTCAAGCGCCGCGAGCAGCCGTTCAGAACGGTGGGGATCGAAGTCCAGTATAACTCCTGAGTACGGGGCGCCTTCCCGCTACGTGCAGCTCTCCTCTCAATACGATATCATAGAAGATATGGTATGACCAGACCCACCAAATTTTTGTTTTAAATCCAGCCGGAATCCAAAGAAGGAAGAAAAATGATATACGTGAGAGATCCGTACAAGACAAAACAAAGATATACGAACGCCTGCCCTGATGATTTTGGCCGTAGTCTCCATACGCTCGGCCGTTTGCCCGTTGGAAGGAAAAGAAAAAAGAAGAGCAACAGAAAGAAGAAGGAAGAAAGGAGAACAGGACTGGGCTCCGCGAATTATAGATATGAATGTATGTGTGCCCTCCCCTTTATTCTCCAAAGCATTCCCATAGTTCCGATGGGAAAATACATGGCATAATAATTATAATTATGCAGCCTTCCCATTCTCCTCGTGGTCCTGCTCGATGATCTCGTTGACGCTCTCGTCGTCATCGACGACGTCCAGGTCGTTTTCCTTGCCCCATGCTAACAGCACGCTTCGCAGGCGGTCCTTCTCGGCGTGGTCGGCGAAGATGGCGTCGATGGAGTAGTACGCTAGATGCCAGAGCTCGTATCTGTTGATGCGGAAGTGCGTCGATGCGAGGTAGTGTTCGTTGGACAGCTCGCTCATAAAGACGCCGACGTCATCGGTCTAGCACAGGAATGAATACGTCAGTCCGATATCTCGTGCGGGAGAATTAGCCGGGGAATGGAGAATACTCACACCCAGTGCGACGGGGCAGTCGGTTCGCCACCAGTATTTGAAGTGGTGGTCCTGGAATCTGCCGCCCTCATGCCGGGACGGCAGCATCTTCGCGTAGACGTTGCACGATAGGCACAGCTCGATGCACAGCTTACGCTGGCGGATCTCGCGCAGGATTCTGTCGTCCGTGTGGATCGCATGGCCCAGGCGCTGCGGCTGGAAGGACAGCAGGATGTCTAGCTCGTCCTTGATCGGCTGGCGCTCGATTTCTGCGAAGTGGAGCGTGATGCCCAGGCCGCTTTCGCGGGCCTTGCGGAAGGCGTCGCGGAATATCCGGACGTCGCCAGCGCCAGGGTTACCGCAGAGGTCGACGCCGACTACGATTCCCTCGTCGTTGCGAAGCTTGATCGCCATCTCGACGGTGTCCATTGCCTCTGCGGGCGTGTTCTGGCGGTCGATGGCGAGGATTAGGCGGGTGTGCATTTTATCTGTCGGGAAGTCGCGGATGGTGGAGAGGATTGTGGCGACGTAGTTTTCCTTGGTCAGGCCCGTTTCTTCGAAGCCGCGGGGTATAGTCCGCAGCTCGAGGTAGGTGACGCCGTCGGCCTCGAAGTCGCGCAGGACGCGCTGGGTGGCGTATGCGACGCTCCATTCGCTGTTGACGAGGTTGTAGGTGTATTTCGAGAAGAGTGGGAAGAAGCTGGCGGGCCTGCACGTTTTAGCAAATCGATATAGAGTACCTACAAGCAGATGGAATGATTGTTGCCGGGGGATGTCTTACGTTTTCAGGTGAAAGTCGACCTTACCCGGGGGCATGGCCACGAGCGGGTCTTCGAGGGTGAAGTCCGGTTCCTGTTCTTTCCGTCTTCGCCATATTTCGCCCAAGGTCTCTCTCCTGATTGAGCCAGTGAGATGAGCATGTAGTTCCTTTTGCGAGGGACGGACAAAGGGAAAAGAAAGCACACCACGATATCAGTTTCCGGCAACTTGAACAGTAGAGCAGGTGGGTAGGCGCCACAACAATAGCACCGTATTCGGAAGATGTGAACGGATCTATAGCAAAAAGTACGCGTGCGACAACGAGTGAAGCACTGAGCGAACGGTAGATGTGGGTACGTCTAGCGTAGTGGAGAACGTAGAGGTTTTATGCAGCTGTGGCGGACGACGGCAGTTGCAAGCTGCGCTGCTAAGCTCGACGTGCGTGCGTGCGTGCGTCCGCCCTGCCGGACATGCGCTCACTTTTTCGCCGGGACATTACGTACAGCTACATGCATTTTCATGCATGGTTCCTGGCGAGGGGACAGACCGCAACGGAACATGCGCAATAAGGGGATTCGACATCGATATATCGACGGAGAGAACTTACAATCTTCGGCAGACGCTTGCAGAAATCCAGGTCGGGATACTCGTGCGGTGGCAGGCCGGCGGGGGAGTCCAGTGCGCTGATTACAGAGGTGTCGTCGATTATTGCTGTTGCCATCATGTTGGGGGTTGGTGGGTATCGTCGGCAAGCGGACAGGCTTGTGACTCAAGATATCGTAGAGATTGGAGACTCGGAGTGCGTATGCTGACAAGCTCAAGTCAATGTGAGGGAAAGGAATTGAACGTTATATCGACGTCCGTCCGTCCTGACTGAGCGGAGAATCCTGTTGAATCGAAATGAATGGAAGCCCGACAGGCACGAGTGTAGTGCTCGGAGAGTCGACTGGACCGGCTAGCGAGGGCTGCTTGCTGGCCAGACCGGCGGGCAACAGGCACGGATCGGGTTGCAGGCCAAGTTAATATAATTCTAACGTCAAGAGGCCTCGAGGGGAGATGTGAGTTCAGGACAGTTGGTAGCGGTCTGGTGTTTTGGCAGGCAGGCGGGCAGATATCAGGCGCAGGCGGGGGTCGACGCGGGAGGTTTTTCCTTCTCGTATAATAATAATCCTACAACGAGCATATATAGCTGTCTGCTATATATATAGCGGTCGAGAGGTTATAGTATAGAAACAGCCAGACGGGGTCCAGAGCAATGTAAATAAGACGAGTTCAGTTGGAGAAGTAAAGCCTTTCCGTCTTTCCTTTCTTTCCTTATTTCTTCCTTCTGCTTCCGTTTCCGTTGTTCGACATCTGATGACGCCAGTGCAGCTTCGGCCTTTTTATCTAGTCGCACACGACCTTGTTCACGACGGGGAAATAAAATGGGACTGTCCAACAGCAGAGAGAATAAGAAAAGGGAGTGCCCGCCGACTAGTAAATTTTCTCTGTCTCTTGTCTCTTGACTCTTGGGGGTGGGTTAACGTTTCCCCAGCGCAACCAGCTCCCAGCTTTCCTCTTTTAAATTCCGCGGCATGCACAGCGCTCGATCGAAGGGAAGGAAAGGGTGCAGCAGAGGGACGTCCAAGGTGGGTACAGACAGACAAGTCGACGACGCCGAGGGGGACAAGGTTTCCCTTTCCTTCCTTCTTTCTTTTTTTTTTTTTCCTACTTGTTCTTTGGTGGCTCCCTCCCTGATGGGCCTCCTCGGCCTTGGGACGGCGGTACGGTGTGGGCCTACCCCTCGATCGATGTCTCAATATCACGAACTGTCTGTATGAAGAAGTATCTACCAGTGTGCATCGAGGACAATCTAGCCTGGTGTGGGCACGCAAGCCTCCTGGATCATGGATGTTGCACACACCACTATCGCCGCTACTACTATATCGTGTAGCAGCATGCTAGCCTGCATCCCGTGCTCTGATATAGGGGACGTCGGCTTAATTGTGTAATGTAGGGTCGAATCGCACGACCGGTCTGACGACAGTGAGGCTACAAGCTACAGGCGGGCATGCAAGCTATACGTACAGATTGTATGTACCGTACGGCCAGCCTTAGGTGGGCGTCTTATGCATTCGGGGAGCGAGGGGGCAGATCATGCAGTCGAGCGACATTTCTGAAACGCCGTCGAACGAGTCGACTCTCCGAACGAGCCTTTTTGCCCTGGCGAGGACATTTCTGCATTCCTGCCCTTCGCCTTCAAACCTGCTCGAAGCAACCCTCCCTCGGCCTCCCTGGCCTGGGGCGAACGGCAGTCCGCAGTTGTGTATTTGGCATCCCGCCGCCAAGCTAACTGCGTCTGTACAGTCGGTGCGGATTGATACCATCATTCATTCTTCAGGTGCCTTGCAAGCCTTGCCCATTGCCCTGCCGTGCCCCTCGGTTCGCGCGAGGGAAGGGAAGGGAGGGAGCGCCTTTTGTGCCGGGAGCCAAAGCAAAGGTTACAGACATGAGTAAGGGCAGGGCGAGGTCGCTTCTGGTAAGTAGTGTATCTCTGTACGTAACCGGAGTGTCGACCTTCCCTTGTTGACCGCAGGCTGCGCGCCGCGGGACAATGTCCTGCCGTGGATCATATCGCGACGGAGCCCAAAAGTGGGTTGGGTTGGGTTGGGTTGGAAGCAGCAAACCTCTCGAGGCGGTCTCGAGCTCTTCGATGTTGAAATTTGCGCCGGGTGGGTTTGCCCTCCTGCAGGGGCGAACGCCATTCGGGCTGCGATTCGGGGGCTTCGAGGGGTCGGTGGCTTGGAGGTGCAGGTTCGGTGCAGATGCGCTAGAAGGAGACGGGCAAGCTCGACCATCCCAGGCTCTCTCCCCTTCTAGAAATCACAATGGCGGATCCGAATGTCGTGCCGGAGAGCTAGCAGGCTTGCTTGCTTGTCCGTACGTATTCTATGGGTCGAAGTACTGGCTCTGTATGGAGGTTCTGGATTGTCTCCACGACATGCGCGTACGGCACAGATACAGAAACACTTGACACGAATGCCGGCGGCATATCGCAAGGGATGCTGAAGATCGTTCGTTCGACCTGTGCCGCTAGCTAGCCTTGAAACGAACGAACGAACCGCACTTTTCTGATCGAGGTCTCGACCCCAGCGGCGATGTCATCGCTAGCGGCCAGCGATCGAGCTGGGTGTCCGTTTAGCGCGGTGCGGTACGTGCGCAGCCCTCGGGTTCGAAAGATTATTAGCAGAAGGATTCCGGCATTGCATACAGACAGGCGGTTCGATGTTTGGGGTCGCTGGATTGTCTTGATTGGCTTCGCACATGTCTGTGCGTGGATCCATGGAGAGGGCATGTAAGGGACATGACACACGGTGGACGACGTCGAGCAGGTTTGCACTTTGATCGGATCAGCTCAGCTGGCTGCAGGAGACCATTGCCGTGCTCGTTAAGCTACTTAATTTGCTACTTCCGGTACGTTACTGATTTCTAATATCACGATGGTCTTAGTATACTTCATTATTATCGCTGCTGATATTAATATTGGTCGAGAATGGTGTCACCGGATCACTATAAGATTGGACATCTACACACAATGCCGTCCCAATATAATATCGGGCCTACATAGTATACTAAGGATGCAAATTTTTTTATATTGGGTGAATGAGGACAATCCGGTGACGTCCCGCGGCACACCTTTGCGTCTAGGCCAGCTGCATCCCGATATCCCGCTCGCATGGAGATTCCCACAACGGCAGCATCCAACGATCTCGATCGACTGTCTCGATTCGAGTGCGCCCGCCGGCCAACCCGAACCACGGGATCCTTTATTGTCCATCTGCCCTGAAAGGTATTTCGCTCACCCGTTGATTGACTTTTCGCGCTGTCGGTGCGCCGGCTCCCAAAGACGGGACAGCCCCTCGGCATCATCCTTGCTGGCAATCAAAAGAACCCAAGCAGCATCGAGCCGGGCAAACGTTTATATGGAGTAGATGGTTTGCGTTTATGTTTGAGCGCGATAGCTTGATACTCGGGCCATGCACCGTGCGTCCGACGTCCGCGAATCGAAAAATGTAAACTGCGCTCCTGCAGGACTTGCATCGCAGCGCGCGCATACAGATTTGTAAGTCATGAGGAGGAAACAGAACAGACAGATGGAGCTGCGTGAGAGTCTTCAAAACAAGGGGTTTTTCGTTTTGCGCAAATGGTGGCTTTTGGGTCTGCTGGTGACCTAACGCATTTGGATAAGCTTGAAGGAACAGAGCGGAAGAGGATTGAGGGGTCTTCTTGCTCCGTCCTTGGAGCGATGGATTGATCAATCGATTGAACGGTTCATTGTCGACAGTTTCTGTTTCTTCCTTGCAAGTGTGAACAATATCGAATCTGTCACAGTCTACTTGATAGTGATGCCAGCGACACTTTGCCAGCAAATTTGGCTCCAACGACCAAGGCCGATACCCCTGCAAGATGGTATTGTCTGCGGCTGGCCTTTGCACTTGTGCTGAGACGCTAAACGACAATGCTGAGTTCCCGTTCCGCTATTGCCCCTTTTTTCGATGAAGAAGATGCCAATTCAGGTTGCTGCTCAAACTTTTGGCAGTCCGTTGACGTCCTTTTGCTAATTTCGATGGACCGAGAAGAATACCTTTGAATAGCACACTAACGAGATATTATTGTTATCAACGGTGTGATATTGGGCTTGCCGCGGCAGCGAGTAACGTTATCATGAAACAAGAAACATTTGTGATTGTAAGCGCACGAGACTTTGTGCGCTTGGCTATATATTTGGAGGCGAGAGCAATAGAACCAAATGGACTGAAGTGCACGAGGCACTTCCACCTCACAGCATTCTTGCTGCTTGTGCCACATCTCAGACCGATTTTTGTGCTCCACCTGTTGCCGGACACTTTTAGTTAGGTCGCTGTCTTGTCCCCAGCTGTCAGTTTAGCGACGCGTAATTGGGGATCTAACGAGTTAATACAAAAGCTAAAGCATGAAGTGTCACGATAATTAGTGCTAATATCGGGCTAATCGGACTCCGAGACGGGTGTCATCAAATATTGCAATGACAATGCTCAGCTGGAGATCGCGTTCGTGTTCCTATCTCCTCCAGCGGGCAGCCGCAAGTTTTCACGTCGCCGAGATCATATCAATTGCTTGGATTCGTCTCAACTTCCCTCAGAAGCACACAATCTAACGGCATTCGACCGAGCCCCCTGCGCTGATGAGCACGGGTGCACCCAGTCTGCACGAATATTTGGGGCCGTTATCGCTACCGTCGAGATATGAGCTGATGGCCAGGGCCGCGATGCGGCCGAAGGAGGAAGGACGTTTTTCTCGCAGGCGGTCAGGCACGACATGTTGATCCTTGCGTGGACCAGGTGACGTGGTAGAATTCCTGGCGAAGTTTGCCGGCGAGTATCATGTATCATGTATCATGCAGACAGACGCATTGGATAAAGATCCGTCCATCCATCCCACGGAGTCTAGTTGAACGTGGGCGGTAAGTTTTCCCGGGTTTCTCTCGAGCTTCAGGTTGAGGATATCGTATCATTTGATCCAGCGCCTTCCGACCAGACTTCTCGCTCGCTCGCCCGTCCGGTTTGCGCTAGGACGTCGAGTCGCGTATTGATCCTGTCGGCATCGCATCCGTTGACAAACTGGTCTTCCAAACAGGCATGGCCCACGTACGTAGTATTATGTATGTACGAACCATGCATCCACCCTCATTTTAAAGGTCCAGCTGGCAGCCGGAGTGGTGTTATCATCTGTTCTCGGTTCATGTGAGGCGCCGACGCCTTCACCTAGCTGGGACGCGGGCTTCGAACGGGCTTCGCCAGTCTCGGTTTGGATATCTTGCATTCGGATAATCCAGACTGTTCCTGTCCACACCATGAGGGTTTGGGATATGCAGTGACGCTGGAGTTGGCAGACGGTAGACCCTTTCTCTCGGGACCACCTGGCTTGTGTGTGGCTAGGCGAAGGGGGATTGGGGGATCCTTGTGAGGGAGGCCGTCCGAGAAGCCATTAGTTTTAGTAGTTATCGACAAACATGCACGGAGCTGCAGAGGGAACGTGTAGATTGTGCATGAAGTAATTTAAAGATTGATTTGGTCGCAGTAATTGTACGATTTCGACGCATGGTCATATCTCAGTCAGTGAAATAATATAATCTTGCGAGCTGAGTCTCATGATCACGGACTAATTGCTGAGACATGATACTACTCGGTGGTAAGTATAGCATCGAGTGCTCGAGCTCCCGTCTGATATTATATTGCCTGGGCGGTGGAGCACGGCCAGACGTATGCTATACATAGCAGACTCGAGGTGCCGGATAGATGAAGTGGAGCGAATCTCGGATCCAGAGTATGCGTCTGGCACCGGCCGGTCTTAAGCTTTGCAATGGAGCGATATTGATCGCGGACGAGGGCGTCTCGTCCAGTCCGTTCCGGCTTGCAATGCAATATGGCCTCATCAAGGATGCTTCGGGTCCCTCTGCGAATAACCACGGCCTCGTCGAAGAAGTGTCAGTGCGGGATGCATTATTACATCTTTGTCGCCGCCCTATTTCACTTACCTTGTCTGAATAGGAGCTAGTCCGCGAGTTAGCCCGCAGGCTCGTCCGCAGGCTCGCGAGCCAGCCAGCCAGCCAGCCAGCCGGGCTGCGGTACAGACAGGCCGGGCTGCAAGCCGGATGCATCGGGCATGGATGGGGGGAAAGGAAGAGGAGCGAAGGGTATCGCGTCTTTCTCGCCCGTAGAAATAAACCCACCCCTTTAAAGCACCTTCTTACTAACAACGCATCTCCATCTTTCTCCCTCCCATCGCTCCGCCCCCTGGAATCCTCCCTCTTCCTTCTCATCACCTCCCCTTAACACCCATCGCCAAATCACCACCGCCAACCATAACCACCACCACCACCACCACCCTTCTCCATCGTCGCCCATTCTTCCATCGCGCATCGCTCCGCTTCGCCGCCAGCCGATCTGTCGCCGCCCGAGAGTGTTCACCTGTCCGCTGCGATCTCTCCGCGAATTGATAACGTCGTTAGTGCCCCCCCGTCACTTGTCACCAGCCTCATCTCCGTTGCCCGCCCTTCACGCCATCTCGTTCGGCTCCCTGGCACTCTGTCTTCTCCACCACACCGCCCCCGTCTGACCAATCATCCGCTACACCTTTCCTTTTCCCACCGAATCCGCAAGCACCGCCAATAAGAAAGTGTGTGCGCGCTGCACTTGCAATTTTCCCTTCCCTTTCCTTGCTTTTACTCGGGGCTGTCTGGGCTGCTCATCAAAACCCCCGATCTGCCACCGAATTAACCCCGGCTTGCTGGCTGGGAAAACGGCTTTCGCGAGGAGATCCCTATTTCTCCCCTTTGATTCGTTTCCTTCACCCCCATTTATAAGAATCTCCGCCTCCACTTCTCGCATCTTTCGTGCGCACCTATACTCCGACCGTCGTCCGTCGCGTCTGGCACTCGACCAAAAGTAGCGTCTGAACCTTTAGTAACCAACCAGTCATCCACAGGAAAAGGGTGCGAACGAATTTTGAGGAAGGATAGGATATCCGACAAGCCTGTGCTGCGACTCTCGTCTGCCACTGCCCGTTTGCGATCTCCGGTTCGAATTGGTGTGGCACATCAAACCGCTACTTGACGAGTCAACCGACAGCGTTCAACAATCCCCGAATCGCGCATCTCCCTCACGACAGGTCGCAGAGCACGACGAACCAACTTTCCGTCTTCATCGGATTTTCCAATACATCGCGTCCCCGCTGTTATAACGCCGACTGCGCGAAAATATGTCCGATCTGCAAGATCGTATCAGCGCCGCCCGGCGTGAGGCTGAGGGTCTCAAAGAGAAGATAAAACGAAAGAAGGATGAACTCGCTGATGCCGATTGTAAGTCTCATACCATCAGTTAACTTGAGCTTTCATCTCCCGAGATTTGCGGTCAAGCTTGGCGGATGCTTCGGCAATATCGGCGCCGCGAAATCTTGCAAAACGTTCAATCGGAGCTGACAGAAGGGATATTACAGTGCGAGCACTTGCCAAAGATCAAATTGAGGCGTTACCGAAGACTCTCATGAAGAACCGCCGGACTCTCAAGGGCCATTTGGCCAAGATATATAGTATGCACTGGTAGGTTTCGCGCTTTATATCTATCTCCTTATCTCGAGACCACCACTAACAATACATGCAGGAGTACGGACCGAAGGCACCTCGTGTCTGCTTCTCAGGACGGCAAATTGATCATTTGGGATGCTTATACCACAAACAAGGTCCATGCTATCCCGCTTCGGTCGTCGTGGGTCATGACCTGCGCCTACGCACCGTCGGGAAATTTTGTTGCTTGCGGTGGTCTCGACAACATCTGTAGCGTCTACAACCTGTCCGCACGCGACGGACCGACCCGTGTCGCTCGGGAACTTTCTGGACACTCGGGTTATCTGTCGTGCTGTCGATTCCTGAATGACAAACGCATTCTCACCTCCTCTGGTATATGCGATAATCTTCCGATCTGCAATTTATAGCAGGATGCTAACTTTGATCGCCAGGTGATATGACATGCATGCTTTGGGACATTGATACTGGTGCGAGAATAACGGACTTCGCCGACCATCTCGGGGATGTCATGAGTTTGAGTGTCAACCCGACGAACAACAACATCTTTGTTTCCGGTGCCTGCGATGCTTTTGCGAAACTGTGGGATATCCGTACCGGCAAGGCGGTTCAGACTTTTGCCGGCCACGAGTCGGACATCAACGCAGTTCAATTTTTCCCGGATGGCAATGCTTTCGGCACTGGATCCGATGATGCAACTTGCAGACTCTTCGATATCCGAGCAGATCGTGAGCTGAACCAGTACTCGGTAAGCTGGACTGTTAGGAAAGACTTGGCCAAACCTGTGCATCAAGCTAACTTGTGCGCGCTCTTAGTCGGAATCGATTCTTTGCGGCATCACATCCGTTGCGTTCTCCGTATCTGGGCGCCTTTTGTTCGCAGGATACGATGATTTCGAATGCAAGGTGTGTACAATCAGTAGATCGAATCCTACATGCAACAATTAGCTAACTCCGTGTGTGTAGGTTTGGGATGTCCTTCGAGGTGAGAAGGTTGGCTCCTTAGTCGGCCACGAAAACCGTGTCAGTTGCCTCGGTGTCAGTAATGATGGCATTAGTTTGTGTACTGGGTCATGGGACAGCTTCGTATGTGCTCCGCAGTTACCTTCTGCTCTTGAAGCTCGGGTTCGCTAACAATTCTCTATAGCTTCGTATTTGGGCTTGGTAAAATTACTTTACCGCGTTATACCCACCGTTGAGAACCAAAAGAGCATACCTATACCAATTTTTTTCCGGTTATGACGATAACGATTCGCTATTTCCTTTGAGAATCGAAGATGACATCTTGTGCCACACTCAGCCCGCTATTCTGACTGGCAGGTTCGAAGGAGCTGTCAGGAAACCTTCGACAGCGGCGGACAAGTCGACTCGAGATATCCTTCTTTGAACAGCCAAGTCTTGTCGGTTGTCTTAAGTACCCCTGCGCTCTCGTTTAATCTTTGTGGCGGGTGGATGTGGTATCAGTCATTGTGGAAATAGAAAGAGGAAAAGCATCAAGATCGTCATGATTTACTGTGCTTTCTCGTCGGGTGTTTTCCACTCTTGTCTAGATGTTTCTTTTTCCTATCTTGCTTCCTCTTCTTCTGCTTGCTTTTTCTTGAATAATGCATCTTAATCAGCCGCAGTGTTGCTTGCAGTCATCAAGCAAAGGAATGGTCTTGTCTCTGTTAGCCTGTAACTCCTCGCCGGGGCTTTCTTGTTTCTCGCGTATCTCTTTATTTCGGTCTCTTCTAGTTCTGACTAAAACTTTATACGATTCGGCGATGAACGCTCTTCTTCCTTCTTTCTAACCTTTTCTACTGCTGCGCTTACGGTTTTCCCCAACCTTGTCTTTTTATATATATTTCCCTTCACCTGTAATATGTGTTATAACAAAACTTTTTACGTGTTCTTTTCCAACCTTGCCTCGACGGCCGTATGTGAGATGAGAAAAATGTCGAGCCGTCGAATCGCCCTTGAAGTGCCAGCGCATTTGCCGTTCCTTCCATTCGAGCCCCAGGAGAAAAAGCGTATTACTGACCCATTCCCTTCCGCTTCCCTTTGGAGGTTCCCATCTTTATTTACTGATATGTTCGTCAACCTGTCCTTTTCCGTTCCCGCTTGTCGTGCTACCTCATCTTTCCCTTCCCGTTTTAGCTTTTCAGTAGTTGGTGTTAATGTACCGAAATCAAAATACATGGAATAAGAAATATCCTCTGAATCCTATCTTGCCTTTTGAGTAGACCAGCAAGTTGAATTGCACCCGATCATGATGGATTTGGCGGAATCGTTGCCTGCTATGACCAGGTGTTACGTATACGCACACGCATACATCTCGTTTCATGAATTCAATCACGTCAATTACAAACCACGATCTGGCGAGCTCTCCTCGACCTCAATCAGAGACTGATAGTATCGAATATTCTCCAATCCCGTGCTATGACGAAGCTTGCAAGGGCATGAGCAGCCATGCCCAGGCTGCATGAACGTCAACTAGGCGAGCCAGCCTGCACGCCACGGCGCCACAGGCCAAACGCCGCCGTTCGAAGCGACGATGCATCTGGCATTTTCTCATCCCGCAGCTAAACATCACGCCCGTCGGTCGAAGTTCGGACGAACGAGCTACGTACGCGCGGTCTCAACAAAACTCCCTGCCCCGGTCCAGTTCGCAGTCGGACCGCAGTCGCAGCTAGCTAGCTAGCTAGCTAGTATGTACAGTACATATGTTTAGACCAGCCGGCCGGCTGTCAACCGTAAACCCGATGGTATACCATGCCATTTGCAATTAGCATACCCAGCGCCATCACCACGAAGGGCAGTTCCTCGCCGCGCTGTCGACGAGCACCATGCATGTGTGTATATGCGCCCCGCGCCGCTTCCCGTTGTCCGGTCTCGGGCACCGGTCTTATCAAAGGGTATGCGATGCCGGCGCACCTAGTGCAGCCGACCGTCGTCCGATCTTTGCGCATGCGCGGCGTATTTAACGTCCATGCGAGATGGGCGTTACGTACGTACATTATATATCTACGCAGTGCACATAGTATACTGCGCGTATGCAAGGTGCATATTGTTTCTGGGGCGCAGATACCTGTCAGCGCTATTTTGCGGAGGGCGGTCGATACAGCAGGTGGATACCCGCTTGGAATGGTGCAACCGTGGTGCGCGTACGTGGAGTCGGTTGTAGAGGGGTAAGTCGCAGATTGTAGACACAGCTTTGGTAGAGTATATATAAGGCCTTCTCCTGCGCCACGGTCTGGGCGCCGAGATTGAAATTGATGGATACGGGATATACACCGCTCTTTTCATACTTGCATTGATACCAAGATATTTTTTGTTTGTTTAGAAAATTCTTCAATCATACAGGCCTGCAGATCAACTTGCAGTTTTGATGTGCCGCGCGGCGGGGTTTCTCAGAACGGTGATGGTGTATGGGGTAAATGTGGTGAATGTGGCATCTAGCATATAGTAGAGAGTACTGACACGCCACTATAGTAGACGCCGCGCCTGCCATGCATACATGCATGCATGTCTAGCGAGGGACAAGAATCGAAACTAGGAAGATAAGGCGCTAGAAGAAGGGTTCGCGAATGAAACGGAAGGATTTTTTTGTCATCATGTCATGGTATGGTAGGATATCGATCGATCGCATAGTTCTACAACAAAGCTTGCAAAGTACGTGTTTCTTTTCCCAAAAAATGATATCAAAATAGAACGCCGGCCGGCTTGAGGCGCCAAAGGGGAAAAACACAGAAAAGGGGGTGGTCTGAATGAAAGACGAGAAGTGAAGAGAAGACGGACGTGTGGCGACAGGAAATGCTATACATGCGATGGGAATACTACTGATCATGTCGGGGAATCAGATGATATCGCGGTATCGGTGGAAATTTGCCAAAGATAAAACGAACAGACCAAGAAACTCCACATGCATGTACATTGTCTTGAATGAAGTGCAATCGCAGCCCAGGGTCGTTATGGGTGTGATTGGCGGCTCTCTCTTTTTCCTCCCCTGTATACTTACCATTCAATGTACGTGTAAAATGGTAAAAAGCAAAGACTTGTTCGCATGTAGGGCGGAAATAAGCGCAAAGAAAAGCAACGGGGCGGGGTATAGAAGGAAAAAAGAGGCACTGTTGCGTGCATGCTGGGTTATCCGATTAGGCCGTCGGATGCGATTCCCGGCCGCCACTCCTGACCACCACCGGCGTGCCCACCACCATGCCCTTCGGGTGGGTTCGGGTCGTAGAATGCAAGCACGGACAGTACGTAGTATACCATGAGCAAGAACATGCCCTTGAGCCAATGTGTCTTGCCGTCGCGCACAAAGTTGCTAAACACAATGATGGAAAGCAGAAGCGACAGAGCGATGAAGAGCTCGAAGTTGAGATCCATTTTGAGGTTAGCAGCCCAGCCGACGAGGACAACGAGCGGGGCGACGAGCAGGGCAGTTTGGATTGTGCCGCCAAGGCAGTGAGAAAGTGCCAAATCGATTTGGTCTGCAGTCTTGATGTTAGCATCGCCGAATCACAGATGACCATGTCATTATTCCTTTGGCAGTTTGCCATTTGCAACAGAGCTGGAGTGGTGTTGGGGCAATGACAGGAGCGACCACTTACTGTCCCAGGCCTGGTTGAGGGCGGTCAAATGCTCAGAGAACTTTTCAATGAGGGGTACCATAATCAGACCCATAAAGTTCTCCGAGACGCCTTGTGTTTTCACGATATACGGGATCATCTGGACCATGAAGTATGCAGCGAATGAAACAAAGGTGAGGCCCATAAGCGTAAGGATGATAGCCTCCAACTGAGAAAGCTTTGCTCGATACACCTTCCTTCCAGTGTATATGCTCGCGGCTCGTTCAAGGACGTGGTGGTAGGCGGTGCTGTGCGTCATCAGCTGGAAGAAGAGGAACCTAAGGGGTGAGAGCTATGTTAGCACATCCGCACTTCCATAGACCAATAACAAGTAAATCGCTCCGGACACCACACTGCATTAGTAACGCGGCGTCTCCTGCGCAGAGGCTATTCCGGCGATGGGGACTAGATCTGAGTTCACCTACGCAGCATATGAGACAAGTAGCCCGATGCTAACGACTCTACTGGCGAGCAAAGTTTGCTCCTTCGACGTGTCTTTTCCGACATCCTTCCTCGTGTGGACCGTCTGGTAGAACAGACTGGGAGACACCATCCCGACGGCGCTGACAAGCAATGCCGCACTGGAGACTTCAGTGATATATTCCGCGACTCTCTGCTCACGAAAAGCGATGCCGCCGACTATAAAGCATATCCCGGAAACCAGTAACAGATTCGCAAACATGGATCCCAGCAGAGCAGCGCGCACGACGTCGTACTGTTTATCGATGAGCAAGATGATACAGATGATGGTTTCGACGACGGCACCAGTAAATATACCGAGTGTCGCTCCAATTGTCTAACAACCGCAATTTATCAGCATTCGAAATTATCAGACGTGATATTTACTAACTTCTTCCTGCGTTGATTTGCAGAACTAAGTAGGCTTTTAACTTGACAACAGCTCGACGCTCGCTCCCCGCTAACTCGCGGAGGGCGTCAGGGTTCAGCTTACATGCGGCATCTGGTGGTGTAACTCTCCGCTGGCAAAAGCTAAGAGGTTTCCGGCGGGGACCATAGCTACGAAGTTGAAGATGAATGTTGCCAATGGATATTCTTTCCTGCTTGTATACCATAGAGCGATACCGGCGGGGATAGTCGGAAACAGGATGTTGCAATATGAAGTTAACCTCGATGTGCTTCTGAGGGTAATCCCAATGGCTTTGATGGGGTTGAACCGCCAGGGCGACGGAATACCCTCTGCTAGCCTGGCCGCATGTTTCTCGTCTACTCTCTTAGACTTGCGATGGAATAAAGGATTTTCCCAGGTTGCCGTATCTGTGAACAGCGTAGATGTATGTGTCTCGGTATGATGGAGGGGGGCAGGATCAGAGCTTTCTCCTCCCGTCCAGGACCTCTCAGGCCGCGTGATGCCAGCCATGCTGCCTTCTTCGAGGTCTTTCTCATCGCTGCGGTCGTGGGGGCCGTACCCACGGTCACCGTCGCGGCCGTCGCGGTCGTTAAAGTCCCTTGGGTCTTTGTGGTCGTGTCCGTCCATGATGGACTAAGATTCCAGTTCCAGACTGTGTAAAGAAAAGAAAGAGGGAAAGAGCCCAGGAGGGAGGGAATGCTCAATCCATGAATTGTCTTTGATCTGGGATCATATATACGCAATTGTAAGAGGACTTGGCACATTGGGGAAGCTGGGCTTATAACAACGGCGATGGTCGCGAGCCAGTCGGATGGCGGAAGGGGGTAGCTAGCGTCGGCACGCGAGGCCGAGAAGGGAGTTTGGGATATCCGTCGCTCATGCCTGCCATCTGCTTACGAGACCAGAAATTCGAATCGATGATTCCTAACTGGGGAATTTTAGACTCTGCTGAGAGGTGCAAACCATGCAGCGTGTCAGGTAAATATACTCTTTCGATCAGGGAAGCATTATAAGAAACGAGCGCAGAATGAGAAACAGACATCTGCGCAAGTCCTTGGCACTGTAGACGTCTTATCGAGCAGACCGATGTCTCGTTTTTCTGTTTCGTGTTCCTGCCTCAGCCTGTGTTGATGTTCACCAAATGGGTAGGTTGGTCAGCGAATTTGCCCTGTGTAACGTCTGCCCGCCGTGGCGCCACCTCCACTCCACCACCACTTAAGTCAATCTTGCAGCGGACAGCAGCGTTGCGCCGGAAGAACCGTCGGCCGTCTGTTGGAACTGGAATCCTCGGGCCAATCATGCCGCCTAGAATAGCCATGAGAGTCATGCCAAGATGACGCGTCCGAGTCTGGATGTCTCGCCTCCTGTCGCCAGAAAGTGGTGCCAGCCGAGCCACATCTGGTGCATTGCAGTGCTGCGCATGGCGTGTTATTCAATGAGATCGATAGAGCCGAAGTTTGAGAATCAAACGGCCTGTTCGGAAGAGGAAGCAGCAGCTGGAGTCCTCCAAGGCGCTCCTGGTCATGCCTTTCAGGTAGACCGTAGGGTTAGCAGGGTCGCCAAAAAAAAAGAAAGAAGGAAAGAGAGGCATACCGGTCTTCATTTGCAGGTACCCGACATCCAATTGGTCCTCTCAACCGTAGGCTGAGGCTAAAAACTTACCATTCCGAGGTACGATCGCGGATCGCCCAGAGGCCATGCCCAGGCCATTCCAGATCAGTTGAACAGGCGATGAGATCACTTACCGTCGACGATATTGGGGCCTGTGGAACCGGAAGTCTAATTGGGTTGATCCGCGAATTCGGTATCATTGACGAACCATCGCTTGACCAATGGGTGTTCTTGGCTCTGCGGATAATCCTGTGTGCCGAACTCCTTGACCAGCCAAGCCCGTCTATCTCGCGAGGGCCTTGGCGTTTACCCACCATCAGATGAACCCAATGCAAATTCAATGAAACAAACGGTTGGTGCATGCATTTACTGCGCACAGTTTGACCCCCCCATTACTGTTCTTGTTCGGATACAGCCTGAATCGGCGTTGGTCCCCTCTGTGGTCACCGACGTTGTAGATATCTTAGCCTCAGCCGTTTCAAAGCCAGACAGTCAAGCTTTTTCATTCCTTGGTGATGGTGATATCATGATTCACCCCTTTAAACACCGATTGTTGAGGCGGGACAGACCGACTTGGCTAAACATCTTGCGATACGCCTGGAAGAGAAAAGCATCTAGAATCCTCGAGTCTGCGGGGCTAGTCAGTGCACTGGGCGCAAATTTTGTGGCTGCAACGAGAGAGCTCTTATTCAGAGATTGGCTGAACTCAAGAAGCTGAAAAAAATCCAAACTTTGCATCTTGTGGCGGCTCGAGTCCAGACGCCCGTTCTCCTTCGCCTTTCTTTCTCGCCAGATCTGTCCTCGTGATGTGACAGGGACGGCGAAGGTGCATGAATTGGAACGGCCGAGCCTGTTTTGTGCCCCTGTGAGTGCATTTTGAATGCACTTGTGCGAGGGTTGGTTGGTGATTGGTGGCCACGATGCAAGGGACAAGGTACGCGCCGGCTCGACAACGTGATCTCCTCGTCTGTGTCAGAACTAAACAGGCCCTGCGGGTCCTGGCTGGCCATGGGCAGGCAGGGATCCTGCGCTTCAGGCAGATCTGTTGCATGTTCTGGAAATCCAGTGTGTAGTTTGATCACTCGACAAGTTGAATGGCGGCAAGGGCCACCAGCCGTATTCGTCCAACATGGTTGATGACAAGTCGAAATTGGACCGATTGACATGACAAATGTGACAGCGCCGTCTGCACTGCATATCATGAGGCTGACAATTGACTCCTTTGTGAACGTGAATGGAAATGACCGTCTTGATCCTCCGCGATCCTTTCTCCGTTGGGCCATAAGGTTGTCTCGTATGCCACAAAGGGTGGTCGACGAGCATGGTACAGGCCGGGTCAGGGAGAGAGGCGGGAACGAGCCCGGTCTTCCACCGGCGCGGCACCCTCGAAGCATCCTCGAAAGTTGACTTGGCCCTCCTTTGTGATCTTTTGTACGAATGTCGCGTACTTGCATCCCTCTCCCCGCGGCCTTTATGAGGTTGCTGGCGTCAAGTGAATCTGCTGGGCGTGATAAGGATCCGAGCTCGAGCGAAGGAGAGTTGGAAGAGCAACATCATTATCAGCTGAGGATGAGCTCGAGTTGCACATTTTGCTATAAGACAGCAATTAGCCCACCGGGCATCAGGCGGTTTCATCACCACATAGTCATCCGTCCCTTCCCAGCGTCCTTGTAGCACTGTGCCGTCGCGATTTCCAGAACCGAGCAGAAGACGACTCAATTGGCTGCAGGTTGCCGTACTGCTGTGACACCCCGTCCGCCAAAGTGCGACTTCTGGGACACCCAGCAGGCTCCCCGCCATTGATCTTGAACCTGGCACAGGCGGCATCGACGCCGACCAGCATCCCCCATCGGTCTTAGAAACCGGCTTCGTACCCGGATTGTGCATCCTGCTCACCCTTGGCACGACTCTGAGGGCCCCTTGGTCTAGCCCGACGTTCATTTGGAAACCGAGCGGTCGGTTTGACAGGTTTGTCTTCAGACCCTGCGACGGGGCATATAACTGCTTCCTCTTCGCCTCCTCCTGCTCACTTCTAACGTCGTCCTGTTCATGCGCCAGACTCTCACGCCTATCAGGCCTTCGTTGGTATCATTTGGGTCCATCCTTCGGTTCGTAAGCAAGCCTGGATGCGTCCGGCCTATCCTGTTCCTGCCCTGCTCGATACGTATAATCTCCCTTCTCTTGACTAAGCGCAGCGTCGGCTATAATAAGACTCAGCCGTGACAGCGTATAATCACGTCCTGATTGCTTGGTCGCAGCATTAATTTCATATTGATGTAATTCCCTTGGCTCGAACTTGCACATTTCGTTGGCCTGCGTCGCATTGCTTTGCCTTGAGGCCGTTGGTGCTCATTGGTGATCTTGCCCAGCTGACTGAGCCCGCAAGCTCATCTCATAGGCCGAATTTAACCGTCCAAGAACCGTCCACGACTTGCCATCCCAGCCCGTCCCCGACGGCTCTCATCTCGAGCACACGCGCCGACGGGTTTTAGAGAGTGTTCGAGCGAGGCCTCAAGACTCTAGGCTGCCCTTTGCGCACCCCCTTCCTCCTTCTGAAACGCTGGTGTGCCCGCACTGCGAGATCAACAGAAAACCCTGCACCAACGGCTCGACATTTGCGCCTGCCTTCCACGCCAGTCCGGCCAATCCTTGAAGGACTCCGTCACCCTGTGGGCAGAATCGCTGCCACGAGGTCATCCTTTCTTCTCCCCGCAGGAGGTGTTTCTTTTCTTTTCCTCTATCGAAGTTTAAAATTTATTGCACCAAGTCGCGGTGTGCCCCGGAACTCGTCACAGCAGGTGGCTCGTATTAAGCTACTGCCAAAAATAGAACCACGCGTTCACCCGCGAAGAAAAAAAACCTTCCTCCCGCTACCGCATCCGGGATCCACTGACCACTGAATCTTTCTTTCCGCTGACCAGCTGCGAGCCAAATCTCCCGTCAACGTGCATATTCAGGCCAACTAGAGTACCGAAATTCGAGAACCTGGTACCTACGGCACAGTGCCGTCTTCTTTGATCGTCATATTGTATTCCATCCTCGTGCCATTGCAGCTCTTCCGAAACTTTGGCGCTGCAAGGAGCTTTCGCGCATTATCATTCGATACCAGCCGAGAATATCTTGTGCCCAAATTTGGGATCCTGGATTAATATTCTGCTGCTATTACGGGTAGGCAGCATTGTCCAACCGCAGCTTGGCCATTCAGTCTTCGACCTTTTCCTCTCATCTCCCGGAGTGCCCCCAGAGGAAAAAGAAACGACAAGAAAAGAAAGCGCCGTCCCCTCGGTAGGACCACGAGGAAGCCTCTGACCCACAACCGCCCACCCCTTAACACTCGCCTTACGAGTCCAATAACATTGATTTTTTTTGCGCATGAGCACCCAGACCTAGGCCTGAAGCTCTCCGTCGTGGCTCTCATTCCTCATTAGAGTTCTTGCATCGACCTAACGATTACCCGCGGACCCCTGGTAAACCAATCCCACGTTAATTATTGTCTAGCTGCTAGCCATGAGTTCTTCAGCGGCGGCCGACGAGTTCGCTCGCATGACTTCGGGTTCAAAAGGGGAGGGTTCCCTCCCCCATCCCGAAGACAGACTCGAACATTCCAAAGACAAGCAATCCGACTATCCTCAATCGGATAGCAATAGCACTGGAACCAACAGCGATATAGAAGACAAAGAAGAAGACGAAATCGACGACGTTGGCAATTCATCAGACGATTCTCATCGCAAGCCATCATCCTCGAAGAAGACAACCTACATCCACAAGAAGACCGGCTCTATCGCCCCCTCTATCCGCCCCGCCTCCTCTATCATAGACACGATGCCTCAATACAGGCTGGCATCCTATGGCGCCGCCAACACCGGCCCAAAGGGTGTCCTGGCGGACGCGAGAAGCTTTGAGATTGCAAAGCGACGAGAGATGCAGGCGCGACAGGCTGGTGTCTACGGACGCAAGACCTCGATCGATCTCCCGAGCGGGCCTGCGGCCGGCGTGCAAGCCCGTCTTCTGGACGAGCGCATGCGACACTCGGATAACTCAGATGACGACGATGAGCTCATGCAAGCATGGCGACAGAAGAGACTGGAAGAGCTCAAGGCGGGCTCGAGCTTCAACAGACGCAAAGTTGCCACTGGAAGGCGATACGGCAAGTTGGAGGCCGTTGATGCAAACGGGTATCTGGACGCCATCGAGAAGGTGACCGCAGATACGGTCGTCATTGTTCTGATATACGATGAAAGGGTATGTGCCTTCCTTCCTTCTCACCCCGCAATTTCATGCAACCGAATTACGGAAACTAACGTTTACTTGTTCGCTCAGTCATCCGAGTCTCAGTTCGTTGAAGATTGCATCGGCACTTTGGCGAGACGTCACGTCGCCACCAGATTCGTCAAGCTACACTACAGCGAGGCAGAGATGGACAGACAAGTCGTCCCCGCTCTCCTCGGATACAAAGCCGGCGAGCTGATCGTCAATCTCCCCCGCGTGATCGACGAGATTCCTACGGGCCGGACTCTCAGCTCCGAGAGCCTGGAGAGCCTTCTCAAGAAGTGAGTTGCAAATCCTTCCTATGCAATTTTAATCACTGTCAACTAACATGCAGTTAAGGCACAGTGCCCTGACAGGAGAATCCTCAAAGAGCAGCAACAGCCTGACCTCGGTTGGCTCGCGGACCTCCCTCTACAACTGGGACGATGACTGAACGATACGCTCCTATAATCAATAACATCTACCATCACATCTACCATCACATGTCCTCCTCACCTAAGATATCTTTTTTATTCATTTCCTTTGTACATTTTCTTTTCAACTTTTATGATCTTCTTATCTCTCCTTCCTCAACGAGCTTGGGACTGGGGAGCAACCTGTAGATGTCTTATTGCATCCTTTTGCTTTCCTCGTATGCTTGCCTTTCTCATCATCGGCAGATTGACGGCGTTTTTTCGATCTACCGGGTACAGCAGCTCAGTTGGCTTTTTGATTACAATCGTTTATTCACACTACTGGAGTTGGCACATTGCGATACTGTTCTTTTTCAGTTTAGTCCTTTTGGAATGTTGGATATACTCCCTTACGACTTACTTGCGACACAAGATGGATGATCGATGGACGGACAGGCGGACGGACGGAATTGCTTATTTTGTATTTTGGTCTGCTGTTTCAGTTATCGTTGCTACTGCGCGCGTTATACATATGCATATTGCTTTGCTACATGCCTTGCAAGTGATACATACAACTTTATAATGTCCGCTGCCTCTTCGTCTCCTGCCTATCTTGTATTCACACGTACGGAGAGATACCAATCCACGCCAAAAACAAAAAAAAAAGTTACATAGTACTGAATGGACGTCCCATGTATGCATGCTAGCAGATCGTTGATACCACGTGGATGCATGCAATCATGCAGGCGTGCAGCGTTTAATTTTAATTTAAGATCGATCACGTTCTACGTGCCGTGAAAACCGACGTCGCGCAAAGATCTACCGTTTGCAGCGTGCTAAGTGCATTTATAACACCTTACTATGCGTTCATATGATCGTGTACCTAACCGTCCACGTATCGAATATTATCTCGGCGAGCAGCTCGCTTGCGGACGTTTCTCATCTGTATCATGTTCGCTCATGCATATATGCCGATGCAGAGTGTACAACTTCGTCTCGAGTTGACGTTCCTGGCAATTGATAAATCTATCGGAACTAGCGTTTACAGTATCGTATCCCGAGATGCATGCGCTTCGTACCTTACTAACAGGTCTGGACATTGATCGTGCAGAGATATATCATACCTTACAAACAATGCAATATCATGACGTGTGCTGGCCTGATAATACCTAGCATACCCCTAGTACAGTCCGTTACGTTACGTTACGTTACGTTACGAAAGCCACGCGATTTACACACCATTGAACTAAACAGTACACTGCACTGCATGCTTCTCAAGATCTTCCTTACATACATGTACGTTGAAGTATGCACGTATGTTACAGGAAATTAAATCACCTTCGTATCTGCACACGTGCACAGATCGATATGGCAGGCCAATTTGAACGTGATATACGTCTCGCGCGTGGCGCCGACGGAGAACTGTAAACGGCAGCTTCCTCGAGAGGCCTGTTTGGAAATAAGTATGTAACGTAAAGCCATGCATGCATCGCAGCTAGCTAGCTGTGGGTCCGTCCATCCATCCATCCATCCACCAGATCGTATGTATGCACGCCATCTTTCGGAGTATTTTGCGGATTGCGGATTCTCCGGGCCCGGGCTGCGTACGTGGGTCGGGCACAGACCGCGGGCACGGTCGTGTTCTCAGACGCCGGCTGCGCGCGAGTCGGCACGTGGTGTGTATGTATGTACGTGAGTAGGTAGACATATGCATATTTGCCTACGGATGCGCCATGGGCTATTTTAAGGACGAGTAATTTGAGGGTATCGTTGGATTCAATTAACCGTAATTACGATTGCGTTTGCCTTCCGCCATTTTTTTGAATCATGTCCGATTCGATTCCTATATCTCCGAGCGGGAGAGTGCTCGAGCGTCTGTTCATTCAAGATGAAATCCAACGGTCGTCAACGCAGGGTCTGGATCCACTTCATTCTCGTCAACAGTACAAACAAAGTACTCCTTAAGCCTTGCGATACTGTTTAGTGCTATTTGTGATCCCGCACATTAATTTCCCATGCATCGTATCTGCACTTCCCGATCGATATGCCAGACGGGTCAACCCCCACGCGCGCAAAGTTGCTGCTTTACGCCGCTCGTATGCATATACGAGGGCTACTAGCTAGCCCCGCTTACATCACTGCTTAGAAAGAGCCTCTCGCTGCGCGACTGAAAGTCCTCCATCCGCATTGCCCTGGATGATTCTCAGGTACTTCGCCCGTCAAGCGGGGATTGCGGGCTTCGTATTGGCAGACGGACGGACGGCTGTTTGGCTAATTAGGCATTCATGCTGCCGTATCGACCCTTCAAACAGGTCTGAAACGCACCTAAATGCACAGCGATAGGATATCACACGGACGACACGTATACGACATTAGACTATGCGATGCTAACTTGAATCACCCACTTACTACTTCCTACGGACACCGAACCTCAAGCAAGCACATTGATCAGAATAATCGAATATACAAACCCTTTAGCTAGTTATTTTTGTTTCCGAATACCTATCCTGCGCACGCACGCATGCAAGTAACAGACTATACCGCGAACGACAAAAGAGTAAAATGATAAGAAGGAAGAAAAGAAGAAAAAATTCAGAATGAAGAAACCAGAACAAACATCTTAAAGTGGATCCAGTCGCTCCCTGCGCTGTGGTCAAGGATTCAAAAGGATAAATAAAGTAATTATGCAGTCGAGTTGGGTAGGATGGCGCGAGACGGACGAAGGGAAAAGTGCTTGCAGATAGGCTGTGTACGTGTATGCCAGCTAGCTGTTGTCTCTGTTGAGTCGTTTGGTGGTTTCCCTGCGAGTGACTAGGAATGAATCGTTAAGATGGCTGGAGTGCTAGCACCATCGTACCCATAGAAGATGAAATGTCCGTGTACGAGAAAATAGAGAGAACATGTGACAGTTAGGGAGACGGTGTTCCGGGAGAGTTCGTGAGAAAAGGGTCCGCCGAGTCAGTTGACTTTGATGTGCAGTGTGAATTTGATGACCTTGTGGTGGGCACCAGCGTCCGTTTGATGTCGATACTTGCATTTAGTAACGCCGGCGACGGGGGTCAGATCCAGAGTCCCCGCCTTCGTAGCCTCTCTTCCGGGAATCGTCGTATCGGCCGCCATGGCCGCCATGGCCGCCGCTATAACCTCCACCATCACGGTGGTCTCTGCGGTCGTCAAACCTGTCACGTCCACCCCCCCTGTCTCCATTCATCCGGTCACGGTGCCCACCACGGTCATCATGCCCTCCGCGTGGCGGACCGCGATCATACCCACCTGGACCGGTGGGCGGGTTCCCAAAGTTCCTCCCAGCCGGGCCGGACGGCGCGTTTGACGGTGCGTTTCCGCCCTGGAACCCAATGCCGCGGTTCCCAAACTGCCCGCGCGGCGGACCACGATCAAAATTCCTACCTCCAAACCCACCACCGCCTCCGCCACCTCTGAATCCGCCGTGCCCGCCGCGGAAGCCGCCAAAGCCGCCGCCGCCGTATCCGGAGGGTCCGGTTGGTCGCGCCGCCGGGATCTTGGTATATCCGCGCCCACCGAGTCCGCCGCCTAATCGTCGTGGCTTCCACCCTTTCGTGGTCCTCCCGCGCTCGACATCGACGCAGATTCGGCGGTCTTTGATTCGCATACCATCGGTTTCCTTGAAAGCCGCTATATAGAAAAGATAAGTAATGCAAAGCGAGGTTGCATTGACCCCGTGTTAGTTATACTTTATACCTTTATCCCGTTTCGAACGTTGCATTCTTGGTAGCGGTGCTGGTGGTGGTATATATCTCCAGTCCATCGCATTCCCCAGCGTCGGCAGGATCGCCGGGGAGGAACGAGAAAGGAACAAGAGGAGGGAAAGAGGGAGATAAGATCCCTTTCCCAGGATGAAAGACCGGTGGACTCGGCGGGCTCGTTACAAGCCGCCAGAAGAATCGCGATGAACGCTATACCTTCTCACCTTTGATACAGAAAAAAACATACCAAGAGGGCCATGCTTGCCTCGGACATGTTCACATATCACAAAAACAGGGGGGAGAAAGCGGGAAAGGGGCATCACGAAAATCACCAGAGGGGGGTTATGGTTTCAGTACCCTTCATGTCCTTTTCACGTTCGAACAAGATGAATGCATATCCTCGCGGCTTCTTCGACTCCTTGTTGCGGACGAGACGGATCTGTCCCTCGATACTCGTTAGCCCGTGATTCCCCGCTGAGGCATGCGCGATGAGATTGACCGTTTACCCTATCGATAGGCCCGAATCGTCCAAACTCTCGCTCTAGATCCTGTTCTTTGACATCATAGCTTAATCGCGACACGAACAGCGTCTTGTACGGGTCGCCACGAATGTGCGGGTCGTTATCGGGGTTGTCTAAAAGCAATCAATCAGCACCACGTCGTATCGTAGACGTCGAAAGGACGCTCGTGCGAGAGTCAAGCCACATACACGTCTCTAGCCCCTCGTTTGTAGCGCGTTCCTGTCGCTCCTTCTTCTCTCGCTTCTTGCGATCGCGCTGCTGCAGCCAGCTTTCGGTGGGCATGTAGTTTGGGTCCGGCTTCCGTAGCTCATCGAGGAACTGGGCGACGCCGGCTATCGGCGCGGTTTTGCGCTGCTCGGGAGCGTGGTCGGCGGGGTGGAGGTAGCGCAGGGGAGGGCGCGGCTGGAAGAGCGCCAGGAGGTTGGTAGGGAGTTTATCGGTCATCCTTGCGTGAGAAGACGAGCGGAGGTGGATTGATGGAGATGCTGAGCAGTTGAGATGAGGTCGTGAACTTATTGTTTGTGAAAGGATTCGCTGTCGCTAGTGGAGCATGACTCGACTTGGTGACGTTCCGTGGTTCGTTGGCGCGTCGCTTTTGTCGCTAGGTTGACACGAACGGTGAGCTATAGGACGTGTCGGGGTGGCCTGGGGGGCGGAATCAGGGTCGGATGCGTGTCGCCTAGCGGATGGCGTAGCCGTCGTCGGTTGGCTGCGATGGGGATGGCGACGGTGGTGGTTGAATTCGGCGCGGTGGAGGAGGAGGATGGAGGATGAAAGGGTGGTTGTCGATGAGAACCGGCCTCCCGAAGTTTTGCGTGATGCGTTGGATCCACTCGCTGCAGCGCGCCACACACACTCGCCATGCGCCACTCTCGACCCTTGCAAAATTCGGTCCACACAACCGCGACATCACGACTTCACGCCAAACGACCGACCACCCGCCACATCGACGACTTCGCTCCACCGCCCCTCTGGACTGTTCCTGTCATGGTCATCAAAGGCCTGCAGGCCGTCTCGAAGGCCCAGAATGGCGTCGGCGCCTTCATCCTGCAATGCAAGCGGCTCGAATTCAACTTTTGCGATCACGGCGGTAGCTCCCGTGGCATGAAGTTCGTCCCGTTGACCCGTCCTACTCCCTCAATTGACGGCCACCGCTAACCTCCTGTCACTGTTCCGCACCTATAGAGCCTTTCTCCGCACGCGGCTAGCGACCTTTGCCAAAGAAAACCCACAAGTCGAAATCGTCGTCGCCCCGCGGCCGCACAAACACCCCATCATCAGAGGAGTCTACAGTACGCATCGCGCATAGACCCTCCAACATAGATACGAACCACGCTAACCAGGCCTCTGCACCTATAGTAAACGGCCGAGAAAAAGTCGTCTGCGTCCGGAACCTCGAATTGCTACAGGTCCTGCAGAAGGCAGAGCTGCTACGGGACGCATCGGGCGTCAAGCTCAAGAAGATCAACAAGCCCGTGCAGAGTCTCAACGAAAGCGTCAGAGGCATATGGAGTCCGTACCACGCCAAGGGCGAAGATGTGTATAAAGTGTAATATAAATATAAATTTCTGTAACATATAAAACTATCTCAACATACCGAGTAAAGCAAGCACTCTGTAGGAGGCATGCACCGTTCGAACGGTTTAGATTTGACGAATGTTATATATGCTGGGTGTAACGTTTTGGCAGTGTTCTTGTGAACGTTTTTGGGAACGTTTCTCGAAAGGCAACTTTAGGAATAACATTGGTATTGCGTGATCACAAACGTTCTATCAACGTATCTGGGAAGTTTGTGATAACGCTATATGAGCGGTTCTGGTACCGGTATACAAATGAACCGAGCAAGCATTACACCTTCATTCCAGAAACACAGGTACGTACGTGTGCGTGCATTCGCAATTGTATAAACCAGGGTTGAGTCATGGATAGCCATCGCCTCATTCAATTGTTTGCATATCTGACTAAGTACTCATATGGCTATATCCATGCATGATTTCATAAAACCAGGCAGACTAAATGTGCCAATAGTCCACCATATACCGAGATATAGAGACCGTTCAGGTCAACCCCCATCCACCCAAAACTAACCCGTCAACAAGTCAACAGAATCCGGATGACCTGCTCGTACCACTGCTGCCATCAGGCACTTCCATGCGTATGCTCCTCCGCGCTCCGTTGAATACCTCCACAAGCTATGCTAAATACCTCACTCTTCGTTCTGGGCTCCGCCGGTTATTCGCAGATCCAATCCGCGCACAGACATATCCGTGAGTCGTTCGTTCCACCGCGACACCTGCCAACCATGTTGTCTCAAAAGACCTGGCGTATACCGTGCTAGAAAGGATACGAGAAAGGAATTCCAAAACACAGCACAAACTGCAGGCAAGCAAATTGCAAATGTAACACACGAACAAGTGCTCATCCAACTCCCAGTTACCAATAGAGGGAGCTTCGCGCATGCGCACAGCAATCGACAGCAAATAATCCTTTCAATACCTGCACTTTTTTTCTCTCTGCACCACGAGGACAGCTTAAGAAAGATAGAACGTAGGAGAAACCCATAGAGAGGCTTGGACCATGACCCCATTACCATTGATATCGGACGCCCGAGTCTCATTCATTTTAGAAAACGAAAAGAAAAGAAAAGAAAAGAAAAGAAAGAAAGAAAGAAAAAAACACTCGAATGGAAGAAAAAAGGAAGCATTAATTAAGAGAAAGGAAACAGAAGATCGACAAAACGCCCGCTATGACAGAGATACTTCTGGAATGTCGTTTCTTTGTAAAAGACATCCACAAAGTATCTTTAACTTTCAAAGCAGTGATTGCAAACAGAAAGAGAAAGAATAATGAATGAAGGGAACCATTGCATTGCTGCACACGTGGGTATAACCTTGGGTCCAACAAGCTAGCAATTTAAACACCGTGCTGAGTGGCGAGAGTATCGAGAAAGTTCATCAAAAACGCGGTTTGCTCCAGACTCAGCGAACCTGACCTGTTCATCGGAGGAGCGACCATCTTCTCCACTGCCTCCTTGGGCGGGGCTGTAGTCTTCGGCGTTACACCGCTATGCGACTGAGAAACAAGCATAGGAGCGGGGGCAGGAGCGGGGGCAGGAGCCTGAGCCTGAGTTTGGGCCGGGATATTCTCTGCAGCTGGCGACTTGAAGAGACCCAGAAGAGTGTTTGCTTGTTCGGGCTTGATGGTTGCGCGGCGATCGAAGACTGGCATTTTGCCGGTGGATCCGGTCCCAGTGGGTGTCTGAGTTGTGATTGGAGTAGAGATAGACGTGGTAGGAGATTGTCTCTGGAGAGTAGGAGATTGCGTAAATCCATTTACAGATGGTGACACTAAGGCTTGCGGCGGCGGCGGCTTCGAGACTTGGGATGGCCTATTTTCAGCCGTTTTGGGGAAAGCTGGCGGGTTGGCTTGAGCGGGAGAGATAGTTGCGGGAGGCGTGATTTTCTTGGGGGTATAGTTGCCAAGTGATCTCATTAACGTTGCGAGATGTTCCGATTGCGTAGGCTTCTGCGGGACGCCATTAGTAGGCGCTTTGGGTTCCGTAGTCGCAGCCATGTTGGTCGTGTTCGGACTTTGAATCGTGTTCTGCGTTGGCGATTGGACATTTTGCTTAGGAAGATTGATGCCTTGTTTGGCTAGGATATCACCAAGAGATAAGGGCGAAGATTTCGCTGTAGCTGCCTTCTCTAAGCCGATATCCAGTTGCATCGCAGGTTGAGCGGGAGGTGGCGGCCTTGCACCCTTGAGAATATCCAACAGGTTGCCCTTGTGCTCTTGGGAGGGTTGCTGCGCTGGGTTTGGTGGGATAAACGAGTCGATGGTGAGCACCGGCCGTCTGGCCATCTTGGTGTTTGGCGATGAGACCTCGTTCTGGGCAGCTGCTGGTTGGAATGGCTGTGATGGCTGTGGTTGTACCTGCATTTGCGCCTGCGGTTGTGCCTGCGGTTGGAATTGTGGTTGGAATTGTTGTTGTACTGGCGGCTGTAGAGGCGGCTGAGGGATGGCAAGAGGTGGGAGAGGAGGCGGGTTAGCGATAACGGGCGAGGATAATTTGGGTTGCTTCTGGATACTATCCGGCAGAGGCTGTCCCCTTTGCAAGATTGTCACTTGTGGCTTATATTGGGGAGGATTTTGTGCCTGGCGTTTGTACCCATTCCTTGGTCCTTGCGGAATCGGTAGCTGCAACGATTGTAGACCTCCAGGAAGGGAGGGGTTGAAGTTGCTGCTACGAGATGTACGGTTCGATGGCGGCCCAAATTCAAGCGGTTCCTGGCCCTGTTGGGGTTTCTGAGGCTCTTGCTTGGCCGTACCGAAGAGTAGAGAAAGAGGAATAGAGGTTCCTGCGGGAGGGTTCTGGAGAGGCTGTTCTGTGGGAGTTGCAGAACCTGATGCCTGCAACTGAGCCAGAAGTGACTGCCCAGCACTGACTTTGTCGAATTGACTCCTCTGTGGTTGCTCGGGGATAGGCGTGCTACCAATACCAATCATTTCACGCAGTTTTGCGGATGCAAGTGAAAGAGACCCCTCATCATCTGGAGCGCCGGCGACTTGAGCAGGCTCCGGGACGGGCTGTGGCGCCCGAGTTGACTGCTTTTGTATATTCATGAGACCGCCCGAAAGCGCTGCGGCAGGGTCATTCTCGTAGCCTTTCGTCGGCCTTGGAGGACTAGTCTCAACGGCAGACGATTCCGGCTCAGTTTCGTAAACCGGGCCGTGGTTCTTCTTCCGGGCTTGTTGCCTCATAGCGCGCCTTTGCTCCTTGGTCCATCGAACTATTCCCGGGAGGAAATTGAAGATTTTGAAGGCGCGGAGCTTGTTCTCCGGGCCTCGTTCAGGGTCCTGTTCGGGGCCTTTTTGGTTGTTCTTGGCGAGTTCTCTCTTCCTCCTTTGCGCAGCCGAATGGGCCTGTAGGTCGGCGATTGGGAACCACGCAACTTCCTATTTTCTCCGTCAGCACCGCATTGACGAGCGTCCCCGTGTCAACAATAACGGGTAAACATACACTGATCTCCTTCCTGGCCAATGGGTGGAATTTGAAGTCCTCCGGCACGTTCTTGATGAGATATAGCTGTAGATGTCGCTCCGCCTCTCCTTCGGCATCGAGAAGATATGCATCGGGGTCTATCAGCTCGGAAGCGTCAAAACCTGTCTCTTCCAAGACTTCGCGAACGGCGCAAGTATGGTCCGGCTCGTCCTTGTTGATTTTGCCTCGAGGAAAGGCCCAACTAGCGCCTGCCTTCCAGCCCTTGACGAGCACGACTTTGTCCATCTTTGCATTGAGCAAAATGGCACCACGGACCGGCACCCGATGTTTGTATTCCATAAATTCTCGGTAGGCGTCCTGGTGCATCCCCCATTTGCTCAGCATGGAGTTGTGTGCGAAAATCTTGCCGAGGAAGGCCATGAGGTTGAGGTTGGGCAAGTCGGGTCTCTGCTCTCTGATGAAGTCCTCATAGTACCAATGAGCTTCCTCGATTTGGAAGCAGACTCTCTGGGAAGCGCGAATGTCAGCGTTCGGGTGCAGACGGACGCGATTGTGGGGCATATTGTCAGGCCTACCTCTCTTGAAACGAGTTCTTCTTGCGGCAGATTGATTATGAATCTGACGCTGAGGTCGCTGAGGACCTCATCAAACGTAGCGTTCGCGTACGACTAGATTGCGATTGCGTCAGCCAGGCAGCCCACTCGATGATAGCGGCCAACGAGACGGGCGTGTGTACCGATGGTAACTCCATGGTCGTGTGGAAGCGTGTGAGAACGGGCGCCGAGACGCCCAGCTAGGCAAAGATGGCCGTAGATAGGACGAGGTGAGATCAATTGGATGGCGAAAAGAATGTCGGCTCCAAGATTTGGCGATCTCCAAGGTGTGTGTTCTGTTGCGTGATTGGGCAATTGGACCCGAGTTTGGGAACGTAGCGACAAGACGTTTTTGGCTGGGGAAAAAGGCCGGGTTGCGAGGGACAGAAAGCCGCTGCGAAGGAAGGGATGGATATGTCGGCTGGGGAGAGAGAGAGGCGGCAATGAAGGGGTTCCGAGGAAGGCAGTGTAGATGTCAGGCGATGGCGAGGGAGCGGTGATGATGGAGGAAAGATGATGCGGGATGGAAGTGGAAGTGGGATGGCCGGACAGGGTTTCGCGAGCGGAGGGACGGACGACGGTGTGGAGCGGTGATTTTGGAGATGGGAATCGAGGTTTCGGCGGCTGCGAGCTTGGCACAACTTTGAGCGTCGCTCGCAGCCCCGCCACACCGCGGCAGCCACAGGCACATTTCTCGTGGACTATGCACAAGTGTGTCCATTACCTTATAGGCAAGATATGACGACCAGCCACGGTGTAGTCACTCGCCACAGCTGATTGTGGCGGGTGACCTATGCCGTAATGCTGTGGCTGTGCGGCTTGGCCAATTGCCTGCGAACACCAAGCCTCGTGCCTGGCATTGGTCCTCCATTTACAATTCGACCATTTGCCCCGAGGTCACACCCTCGCTACTACTAGACTTATAACTACGGTACTATGTCCGGAGCATTCCATCCCTGGCCCTCGCCCTGGTTTCCGCGCAGGCTGGGTCGCTTTCACTTTTCTTGCGCGAGCGAGCTAGCAGGGACCAGCCAGTAAAGCAACTGAAGGACTCGGAGGCAACCAAGCTACGTCAACCTGCGAACGAGCGTCACTGGACGTTTTTTCCTGCTTGTCCAAGATTTCTACTTTTATATATATCGCATCGGGAGGCTGGCGGACTCATCTTCCCGTTCTCTCGTCCGTCCGTTCGCTTTTTCGTTTTATTTGCGCCGACGGGACCGCCTTTTGGATTTGCGCCGGCCTGACTCGACGTCGCACAGCTCAGTCGCGGATACGAAGCTACTTGTGCTACCTCTCAACCCCCTGTCTTCAGTCCTTCGACAACCTCACCTCACGACATTAGTCCTGCACATCGTATACCAGGAGCCTCGCGATTCGCTCCCTCGCGCTCTCTCTCTCTCCTCGACTGAAGTAGAATCGCACGACGAAGTTCGGTCAAATCACCCAAAATGTCCAAGGGTATGATCGGAAAGTTCGTCCTGGGCCGGGTATGTTCCTCTCTCTCTTCGATCGCCATCTATGTCACATCACCACTGATACTAATGGTTTCCCCCGTCTATGCAGGTTTTCAAAGAATCCGCCGCGAACAAAGAAGGTCGCGAGGACCCTTACTACGAATACCCCGCCGCCGAACTCAACAAAGCCGGCAAGCGCCGCTCCCGCCGTCGCAAGAAGGCCCTCCCACCCGGCCTAACCGACGAGGAAGGCGAAACCCTCACCAAAGTCAAGCGCCGCGCCTACCGTCTTGATATGTCGTTCGGTTCCTTCCTAGGCGTGCGCTTCGGCTGGGGCAGTGTCCTCGGCATCATCCCGCTTATCGGCGACGGCCTCGACATGTTGCTAGCGCTGATGGTCGTGCGAACCGCGACGCAGGTGCAGCTGCCCACGTTTTTGCTCCTCCACATGCTGATCAACGTCGCCTTCGATTTCGTCGTAAGTGCCTATGCTTATACTACCTTTATGCATTTCATCCCGAGAAACCCCCAACCCCCAATATCCCATCCATGGCGCCACCATCACCCGTACCGGTTCCTGAATCCGCTATCCGAATCTACCGATTCCCCAATTCGGTTGGCAGCTCGCTGACGGTTCCGCCTATATTTCCAGATCGGTCTCATCCCCTTCCTCGGCGACCTCATCGACGCCGGCTACAAATGCAACACCCGCAACGCCGTCCTTCTCGAACGCCATCTCCGCCAGGTCGGCCGCGCCCGCCTAAAGGAGCAAGGCATCATCGACCCGGAAGATAATTCCCTACCCACCGGCTCTGCTGATGAGTCTGGCCCCTCCGATATCGATCTGGAAGCGCAAGCTCCCGCTCCCCGCCGTGGCGACCGCGACCGACACCGCAACGAGCATCACCGCGACGACGACCGGCGGCATGGCAATAATGGTGGTAGCAGCGGTGGAAACCATCACCACAGCGGTGGTGGCAGCAGCCGACGGGACGACGAGTACGAACACGAGCGTCGGGATAGAAACAGAGACAGGGACAGGCGCCGCGACACAGACTCATCCGACAGTGATCGGCACCGTTCCGACAGAACGCATACGAAGAGCAAAAGGAAGGGCGGCGGTCGCAGCGACGATTCCAGACGAGGCGGCAGCTCGAGAAGGTAAAGCGTCGGTTCGAAAATTTCCCGATAGGGCATATGTCGGGACGGAAGACGCATGGGTTAGATATAATCCGGGTACATTTGCAAGGCGCATTTTAATTAATGATATATTGGCACGCACGCTTCCCGGCGGAGCTGCATCTGGGAATTCGCTTCTTTTTTCTTCCTTTCTTCCTTTCTTTCCTGGTAGGGCACGGCATTTGCCCTCTTGCTGTTGAAAGGCACATGTATTACCTACGCACACGGTTCTAACTAGCGGATGATTCGGCGATCTATGATTTACAGTTGCAAGTCGATTCAATTCATCAATTAGTTAAATGAATAATTCCAAATTTTGTCTATGTCTTTGGCAATGTGTCCGCGTGCCTCCTCGTAAGCATCCGCGGTTCCACCTCCCAATGGGATGGAATATTTCCAACGAGATGGAATATCGAAGCATACAAGATATCACCTTTGAATAGTGATAGGAAAAGCCTCCATTCTTGTAATCTCTCACATGCAGGATTCATCGATCGGGGCACAAAAAATCTTAAAATGTACAAGATATCTTTCAAAGGTGCGTTCTACTTGATACCCGGATGTATAATGTATTACATACATGACACGCGAGATAGGCCGTAAAATTCATAAGAGGTGAACCTGCAACGTTACGCATACCCTGTATATACGCAAGATGAGAAACCGGAGCAACCTAGCTCAAGAGGTCCTTAATATCCTCTATCCGCTGTGCCCTCTTTTCCTCAGCACTCATCATCCCCAGCGACGACGCACTATCACACGACAACAGTCAGCACACTACACCATAATCATGAGTACCCTGGGAGAAATATCGCAATCTGCACTCACATAAACTTCTTCCGCTCCTGTATCTTATGCACCATCCGCTCTTCCACCGACCCCTTCACAATAAACCTATAAACCACACACATATCAGCAACCCGCTCTCACGCCAAAACCTCCAGGAAACCGGCCACAAACCTATGCACGACAACCTCCTCCGTCTGCCCCATCCGATGTATCCGATCGATCGCCTGCGACTCAACCGCGAACGACCACCACGGGTCCATCATAAACACCCTCTTCGCCTCCGTCAAATTCAACCCGACACCGCCCGCCTTGAGCGATATCAACAGCACCAGCCCGCCCACGTGCGTCTTAAACTTGGCCAGCACCGCCGACCGCTGCTGCTGCGACATCGCGCCATCGAACCGCACGAACTGGATCCGCTCCCGCGCCAGCGCCGGCTCGATCAGGTTGATGAAGCTCGTGAACTGCGAGAACACCACGCTCTTCATACCGGGATTCTCCCGCCGCAGGCGCTTCAGATTCGTGATCAGCGCATCAATCTTCGCGGATGACTTGCCGGCCGCTATCCGCCGCAGCGTGAATTCCGGCGTGGAGGCCGTCGCGTCCTGGAACGCGGCGGGGATGTTCTCCTGCTCGTGCTTGACGACCTCGTACAGCTCCTTTTCGTTGATGGGTTCCCGGCAGCTGAAGCAGCGGGCTTGCTCGTTCTTGCCCTTCGCATACTCGATCAGGCTCAGCAGACACTTCTTGCACGCCATGTGGAAGCAGGCGGTCACCGTCATCTCCTCGATCGGCTCGTTCGAGCAGATTGGGCACTCGTTCTCCGCTTCTTCTTTGATCTGCTGGAGGACGTGCGCGTTGTAGTTGTTCACTTCACCCTTGTCGTTTTCCTGGGATGTGAACTTGTCGATGAGAGCCTGGAGATCCATGTTGTCCGTGAGGCCCTTGGCGTCCGCTTCGGCTGCTTCGGCCTCGACTTCGTCGGCGACAATCTCTTTCTTGCGGACAAGCGTTGGGTGGCAGCAGGACTGCCGTAGGCGGAGGATCTGGGCAAAGATCGTAGTGTACGATTTCATCACAGATCCGGCCTAGAAATCAAAGTTAGAATGAGTGCTCAAAGGGGAGGCGAAGCTGTACTTCAGTACAAGGGCCACTGTATCCATACCTCCATGTTTTCGGTGAACGACCGCTTGACGTACATGTATATGAAATCGTACACAGCACGCTCGGCCTTGGATAGCTCGATCTCCTCGATAATGATCGTCTTGGGCGGCAAGAACACCAGCGGCGTGCCGTCCGGTTGCCTCATGTCCTTCGTGCGCCGCATCACCAGCGGCTCCAGCACCGTCTGCACGACATCTAGCGCGCGCAGGAAGTCTTTAGACTCAAACGGCACCGTTATAAATGTCCTCCAGAACGCAAAGTTGCTCCACGGCTCGACTCTCAAGAATCTGACGAGCGAGAACAGGTCCTCCAGCCGATTGACAATCGGCGTGCCCGTCAGGACCCATCGGTGAATCGCGTCGAGTTCGTAGCATGCTTTGGCAGTCTTGCTCTGTCTGTTCTTGATATTATGCGCCTCATCAAGGATAATCCTGAAGAACTGGACGGAAAACAGGCCACCCGAATTCCCTCGCGAGCCACTCGCAGAATTTGCGATCTGTGTGAACTCGGAAAGCACAACCCCGTAGCTTGTAATGATGACGTTTGGCGCATTATAGGCATTCGCAACGGAGCATTGGGCCCTCAAATCGAGGCTCTTGTCCGCGCCGTAGTATATCATCGTTTTGAGAGTACCCGGCTTCGATGCTGCTTCCGCTTCAGATGCCCACTGGGACAGCAAGCTCATGGGGGCAACAACCAGAGTCGTGTAAGGCGCAGGCTCCACCACGTCGGAGTTCTTAGGCAGCCGTGGTAGACTCAGCGGCTTCGAACCGGAATCCATGTTTATTTCGGGTTCGATTCGGTTCGAGTGAACCAGCGAAAGCATCTCGATTGTTTTTCCAAGGCCCATCTCTGTGAAGTTGTTAGTGCTTATTTCAAAAGTTGGTTTATAGTGAAGGGCATCTTACCGTCTGCCAGAATACCACCGAGACAGTTCTGCTCTTGTACCGGAAATTTGAGCGAGAGCTCACCCGAATACGGGTTGACGTAGAACTTTTCCTGATTCTCGACGGTGGGCAGCTCTCGGTCGTTCTCGTCCTTCACCGGCCAAGTATACTCTTCCCACAGGGGATGCATGGACTCTTCTTGTCCTTCGTTCTTCTTATCCCGCTCCTTGTTCAACATCCAATGCAAAGCTTGCTTTTGGTATTTGCGTAGATCCATTGCAAATGTATCAGCAGGCTCAGCCTCCGGCGAGCCAAAGTCAAACGTTTGGGCTTTCTTGTATAATTGGTCGAGCTGATCCTGCTCGAGCTCCTTGCCTTCCTGTGGCTCCTCTTCGTCCTTGATCGGAGTGCCGTTGCCTCTCGCGGCCTCTTCCTTTTCCTTCTCCTCTGCCATTTCGGCAACCTGAAGCAGCCCCTCGCGCTTAGCTTTTGAGTCTTGGCCAGCGCTGGTGGGGTACAGCTTTATCTCGTTGAAGAGTTTCACCAGCGAAGTCTGTCGCAGTCGTAGAGCCTTCTCCTCCTCCGTTTCCTTCGCTTCAAACAGCCCGGTCGATCTATTGGAGTCTACCAGGCGGATGGCGCGAGGGTTGAACGTCTGGCGGAGCATGTAGCAGTTCAACTGCAGGTATATAGTCTCGTTCGTGCGAAGGACGTCCGGGGCGTAGACACACACCGCCTTGAAGGCGCATATCTTCTGATCCAACAGCGTGGACACGAACTGCGCGGTCTCATGCTGCAGACGGCCGATTTCGTCGCCTTTCGAGTTGGAGAACCGGACGACGATGTCCTTTCGCTTCGAAGCAGCCTGGGGCACGATCGCCACTGCCTTGCCTTTGCCTCTCCTAACGGTCTTCTGCACTTGCTGCGGCTGCTGTCGCTCGATGAACACTTCTTCGCCGTGCTTCAGCAGGTCTCGACCGCTCCTCGTTGCCCAGCCCTCGGCGCCGAAGGACCCTATATATCGTTCCGCGGGCATCTTATCCAGTCGCTGTGCTGTTTCGTCATCCGATGATGGAGTCGGTGCTGCGGAACCCTGAGCGAAGCCTGTCGGTGTTTTTCGTTTCCCGTTTTGCCCGAATAGCGATGTGAGAGGGGAGTTTCGCTGTATCTTAGGTGCCTTCTTGATTTCTCTCCAGGATCCGTCCAGGTACATATTAATGGCTGGGAGATGTTAGCTGCTGTAGGTAAATATAAATGGCATGCAGCCGGTGTGCTAACATACCCCTCTCAAGATCCCCGCCAGATACGTCGTCCAGCTGCTTCAAGACATCCACGGGTAGCTTCTCCCCGAGGACCGATTCGATAGTGACGGCATCCAGTCGGATGCCCAATGCCTGAACATCGATAGCATCCGCATCATCATCCGCATTGTCGTCCAATATCGCAACCGGATCGGCATCGTCATCTGGGTCCGCGAAGAGTGGAGCGTCGGAGCCAGGTTCTTCGATAGGAGCGTAGCCGTGGATTTCTCGCTGCGGGGTCGATAGAAGCACCGGATCCGACTCTTCGGGAGGCGGAGAAGGGGATGACTGGGCGAAGAAACGCCGTCGCTTGGTAGGGTGTGGGTTATCCTCCATCTTTCGAGAATAGAAGACTACTGAGATATCGGCGCCGAACTCAACTTTCGCGGTGGAAGACGGGACATATCTCAGGCCTTCATGAGTTCGAGATGACGCTGGACAGGTCTAGGATGCGCGCTGTTCAAACTCTGTGAAAAGGCTGTGTCAGGTAACTGGGCGATAAGACAACTGCCTGCTGTGGTTTCTTCGTAGTAGACTGGTTTGAAGTCGGGGTGCGCCTAACCGAGACTCAAGAACGCGTCGGTCGGATCTGGCGGCCGCGCCTCACACGCGAGAGCATGCGGCATGCGGCATTCAACACGACCCTGCGGCACGCCTGCTGCCCCCACCCATCGGAGAATCTATTCAAGACATGCATATGCTTTGGATGTAGGATAGTATCATCATTTCCCGAGACTATCCTCATCTAAATTTAGATACTACTCTGAACGGTAAGCTGTACTCCATGAATTCTAGTACGCCTGATCCACGGAACATCTTTATTACATTTCTATCTGCGATTCATGAATATATTGATATGATCTGGTGCGTTTGCACTTATATATACCACGATTTCGCAAATCGAAGGTTCGTTATAGCGTTAGCTAACAGGTTCAAACTGACAATCTTGTAGGCCAATAGAATGGCTAAGCTTGTGCGCCTCCTTGTGCAAGAGAGGCTCGTCCTGCAGGCGGAGAAGGCATCCTCTTCACTTTACAGCAGATGCTCATACCAAGCCATTAGCACATCTACATCTATGCTCTCTTGCCATGAAACAGTATACTCGTGGTCATACTCATACTTTAGGTAGATGTGCCGTACTAAACGATTGTCTATCCCAAGGTAGGTCGATAGGTCGCCAAGATCGCGCAGAAGGCATCCGAGTCCGCCGGCTCTGGCATCGCTCCGAACAGCCCATTGCTACCGCACAATGCTTCTACGACAAGCAGTAGCATTCTCTTGCGAAGGCCAGAGAGCTGATAGAGAACTCAGCTGCCGCAATTACGAAAGAAGATGCGTCTGGGATCCAATCTGGCGAGGTACGCATATGCTCCAAGCAACATGCCTGTCAAAATACAAATAAATACGATGTATAGCATACCTGAATCTAGACTTTATTGACAGCAATGCGCTCGTCGTTGGCCTAGTATAAAGCCATCAGCAGCATTCGTCCAAGCGGGGACTTTCTGCCGTCAGTCCCCACCACTTTCGACCCTTTTAACCTTACTTTCACTTGTGTTCTATATATACGGTCTGGCTCGCGAGACCAATACATACTGACGTTAGGACAAACGTATGCCTGAGAGGCCATCGAATAGAGACTATTGCCAACATTTTCAGGAAGAGTGCCGCGAGACCTCGACAGACAATCGTAGAAAAGATTGAACCCTCGATCGGTCAAGAATGTGCTGGGTTCTAGAATTCTTGTGGAGACCACCTTCAAAGACGTGGAAGAATAATCGCGTATTATTTTTTTGTTTAGTGAGCTGATTCAACCAAGGGTATGGTATGGTATTTTATTAACGCCGTTTGGTACTGCGTGTATGCCTGCTGGGATTACATATCGTCGGGCTAGTATGCGGTATATTCATGCTTCACAATCGGACGCAAACGGCTGCACATTACGTCAACGAAGGCATGTTCTAGTAGTTACTAGAAATGATCTGTATAGAAGAACACACGAATCCTTCGGCACTCTTGCGGGATCTCTCTAGACGGATACAGATCGCGACCGTTGTCTATCCATATGATTGATACGGGATTCGATGCATCGTTAGTGCTAGTCGTCGCGTCTGTGGTAGTTTGTGCGTTGCGTCTGGGAGGCTGCCGAGATTTGTCGGCGCTCGTTGACTGTCGGCCACTCGGCGCTCTTGTTCGAGTTTCGCCGCAGAAATTTTCCCAGCGTCCTGCATCGGCTGCTGGCGCCTTATCTCTCTCCCTTGCCATACATATCGCCGGCCACCCTAGATCTCCTCCTCCTCATCCTCTACCAACCGCCCCGGAGCCTGATAGTCATCCTGTTGGTTCCTTCTACGTCTACACCACTGTCGCCTTGATGAGGTATTTCTTATAACGGACCTCAACATTTACAACACTTGACGAACGACACGATAAGATACGTACCTTCACCGCACGATGTTCCGAACTAGCTTGCGGGCCGCCAGGCGGTTGCCCACGCTCTCGGCTCCAAATCCCGTATTCCGACGAACACTTGCTTCCGCGAGGCCCGTCTCAGTTGTACGCGACTCTCCGTCTTCCGGATACACATGGGTTTCTCTGCTAACGGAGTTCCAATCGTAGGAGTCGCCGGAATTCCAACAGGTTACCAAGCTGTCGAATGGCATTCGGGTGGCAACAGAGGCCGTACCCGGCCACTTCTCCGGAGTGGGGGTATATATCGAGGCAGGCGCCAGATACGAAGACGAGAGCTTACGGGGAGTCAGTCACATAATGGACCGGTTAGCATTCAAGGTGATATCACCCACAGCTACCCGACAGACGGACGGACTTCAGTTTACTAACGGAATTGTAGAGCACGAACCGGAAAACAGCAGACGAGATGTACCAGACGATAGAGAAGCTCGGGGGCAACATACAGTGCATTTCATCACGAGAGTCGATAATGTACCAGCTGGCGGTCTTCAACGACGACGTATCGAACGCGATGGAGCTGCTGTCCGAGACGATACTGGAGCCGCGGATAACGGAGGAGGAAGTCTGGGACCAAACCGCCACGGCCGAGTACGAGATCGAGGAGATATGGAAGAAGCCGGAGCTGATACTACCGGAGATACTACACGACGTTGCTTACCACAATAACACACTCGGAAACCCGCTGCTGTGTCCGAAGGACCGGCTGGCGGTGATGGGGCCCGACACTATCAGGAAGTACCGGAGCATCTTCTACAAGCCTGAAAGGATGGTGGTTGCGTTCGCGGGTGTGCAGCATCAGGATGCCGTCAAGTTGTCAGAGGAGTACTTTGGCGCGCTGAGGTCCTCCGCCCAGAACGCGACCGCAGCGGCGTCGTCATCGTTATCTGCGAACGCGAAACAATCGTCGACAGCGCCACTACCCGCGTCGAATCCGAAATCGTTCCTATCGAAGATGCCGTTCTTAAAAAACCTGTCGACAACCGCCTCGCCGTCTGCCTCACATGCCTACCCGTACCTGGACCCGCGGAACCCGTACCCGGAACTCACAATTCCCGCACATTACACCGGCGGACAGAGGGACGTCTATCTACCGGGCGCGCCCGGCCAAGGCAAGGAGCTGACGCACGTTTTCATCGCCTTTGAAACGCCAGGGATCACAAGCGATGACGTCTATGCCCTTGCGACTCTGCAGACGCTGCTCGGCGGGGGCAGCTCGTTCTCGGCCGGCGGTCCTGGAAAGGGCATGTACTCGAGGCTGTACACAAACGTGCTGAACCAGTACGGCTGGATCGAGAGCTGCGCGGCGTTCCACCACTCGTACCAGGATTCGGGAATTTTTGGGATCGCTGGGTCGTGTCTGCAGGATGCGTCCGGCGCGCTGATCGACGTGATGTTGCGTGAGATGGCGAATACGTTCACAGCGGTCGGATACAATTCACTGCAGGTATCCGAGGTGGAGCGGGCGAAGAACCAGCTGCGGTCGTCGCTGTTGATGAATCTGGAGAGCAGGATGATCGAGCTGGAGGATCTGGGCAAGCAGGTCCAGTGCCACGGGCGCAAGATCGGGCCGGCGGAAATGTGCCGTGCGATCGAGAGGCTTACAGTGCACGATTTGAGGAGGGTTGCGGAGAAGGTGTTCACGGGCAAGGTGATGAATGTCGGTGGGGGGACTGGGCGGCCGACTGTCGTTATCCAAGCGCCGTTGGACATCGCCAAGGTCATCGGGCCGGTGGACGAGAGGGCGTGGCGGTTCGGGCTCGGGAGGAAACCGTGAGTGGCGCCCCGGCACGGACGTCCGCGGGCAGCGTACGAGTCGATCTGATGACATTTTGCTTCGCGGTTGTAAGAGTAAGGGGAGATTACTACTTGACTACTAGACGGCCTTTCTGTGCATTTTCTCGGCTATTTTTACTTCATATCTGTTGATATATTGGCTTTGAGTTTTTTCTATACGGCGTACGAGACATCTGGCTACGGACGGCGAGGGCGGACAGCTTCGGGGCCGCAAGGCTGATATTCCATTTTTTCTTCTTCTTCGAACTTTGGGAGTACGCCCTGGCATGGGGCTACTCGCGATGCTGGTTACATATGTTCTTCACTCATCTCTGTAAATACTTACTTGCAGCTTGCCTGTGTCTATTCCCATGTTGTCCGCCCGTGAAGATGGATTCGGTGTTACATCGATGGCATTGCCCAGACATGTTGACACGCGTGCATGCAGGTTCGAGAGAGTTTGGTTCACAGACGCGCCTGCTTGACGCCTACGGGCTGCAGGTATTCGGATGCTTCGGGCAACGGGTACCGTCGAGGAAGCACAGATCGTGTAGACGTGTCGCCGTGCGTCAATTGGCGCACACGCGGTCAATGCGCCAGCGGCAGCAGCAAGCTCGCGCAGCTCGAGCTCGAGCAGCACTGCCTCGCTCCTGCCCGGGAAGGGAGCTGGTGGCGATGCTGGCGATGCTGGCTCTGGGCGGAGGAGTGCTGACGAGCGCTGACTGGCTGAGGCTCCACTGCCGGTTTCCCGTTTGGGCAGCAGCCTCCTTTTCAGGTCCGCAGAAAAGTCTCCTCCCAACAGCCCGCAGCAGAATTAATCTTAACCTCACGCCATTTGTTCCGCCTCGTGCCGACCTGCAGAGTGCTGTCTGTCTGTACTTGTACTTCTATACGGGCTTCCTCTCTTCTCCTTGCTTCGGTTCGAATAATTCCATTTCTTCGTCTCCTCCGTCGCCGTCGTCTCGTTCAAAGCTGTTGTCAACTGCCCGGCATTCCAACCAACGTGTCGGCTGCCTGGTTCCGTCTTTTGCTGCATTCCTCGTCGCGCACGATAGAACCTTCGTCGTCCTTGGAACACGGACTGCATCCGTCCTCACGGCTCCGCATCTCACCAGCAGGCTTCAATTGGGCCGGCTTGGATGCTCGACTAATCGATAATACCATAATACGCATCCGTGCAGCCTCGATCGCAAGAAGACCAGCCTGTTGTCTTCCGTCGAACCTCGGCAGCTCCACTCGACGCTTGCTGCTCTCACCAAACAGCAGGTCCTCCCGGCGCTGAAGCTGGCAACGTTGACAGATCGGTAACATATATCTTTAATTACGCACGTTCCGGAGTCCCCCGAGCGGATTAAATATACACCTTGGATATAAAAGAAAAGTAAAAAAAGAAGGCTTGAGGGAACATTGGGGTAAGTGGTTTTAAGCTGATTAATTGTTTTGAGGGCGGCACTCTGGCTCTTCGGCTTCCTCAAGATCCGACGAGCGAGAGCTACCATCTCGCCCAGCATCAACAAACTTCTCGTTATCCGCGTAAACAGACAGAGCTGACCGGATGGTGCGCGCTGCTGCAGACTCTCCTCTTATCTCTCCCTGACGCATCCGTCTGCACGCCGCCCGTCACCCTTGCAACTGACGTTCCGACCCCAGGCTGTTAATCGACACCGAGTGGAGCCCACCGCACAAGGCTTGACCGAACGAACCCCTCACGAACATCACACCACCCTTCCAGCCAAGCCACCGTAGCCGCCATCGCCGCCTCTGCCGAATCCTCGCCCCTGAAAGGAAGGCATCATTGGCGGCCCGTTCAGCGTCTCGTCAGGCGTTGAGAGAGAGAGAGAGAGCAAGAATAGACTCGCTACCGATATCGTGATCCTCTCCGGTTCGAACGTGGTTACCAATGCCTCGTAAAGCCTCCAGCTCCGTTAGCGGCATCATCGATACTCCCAAGCGTGCGACAGCGAGGACGACCAGCAAGATCGTGCAATTCTTCTCCTCGGCTTCTCAGAAACCGGCGAACGGCGACGCAAAGCTCTCCAGTTCTTTCCCGGGCGCCCTTCCAAAGCTGGGCGGATCCCTCTCATTGCCCACCATCTCCCTGTCGACCGCTACCGGAGAGAACACAACAGAGTCCCCGATGGTCGTGTTCTCTCCCGAGGAGGCACGCCGAACCGCGAGGAGGCACGCCCAGTTCGGCCCTCTGCTGCACCCGAGCCACAAATACGTCAGCCAACATAATGATGGGGAGGAGCTTACGGAGCCCGTGGAAGATGAACCACCGTATTTTATCATGATCACGACTTATTTTTCCTATCTTATTCTCATCATCTTTGGTCATGTTCGAGACTTTTTCGGCAAGCGTTTCAAGAGCCGCAAGTACAGCCATCTCAAGGCCAAGAATGTAAGCTCACTCCACCGATCGGGGAGTTGTCAATGCATGCTAATCAGGAACGTCTGCGGATATAGGGCTATGCCGCACTCAACAGCGACTTTGACAATTTCTACGTCAGACGGTTGAAGCAGAGACTCGACGACTGCTTCAGCAGGCCGATTACTGGCGTTCCCGGCCGATTCATCACCCTGCTCGACCGCAAGAGCAACGACTACAACGAGACATTCTACATGACCGGCGAGAAGGTTGAAACCCTCAACATGAGCTCTTACAATTACCTTGGTTTCGCTCAATCCGAGGGTCCTTGTGCGGACGCTGCGGAAGACACCATTCGCAAATACGGCGTTAGCGCAGCCGGCACCCGATCCGAGGGTGGCACTCTCGACCTCCACGTTGAAGCTGAGGCGCTAATTGCCAGATTCGTTGGAAAACCTGCATCCATCCTCTACTCCATGGGTTACGCCACAAACGCCTGGGTCTTCCAATCCCTCGTCAACAAGGGCTGTCTCATAATCTCCGACGAGCTCAACCATGCTTCCATCCGTACCGGCGCCCGTGCTTCCGGCGCCATGATTGACATGTATAAGCACAACAGCATGACCGACCTCGAGAACAAGCTGCGCGAGTACATCTCCCAGGGTCAGCCGCGAACCCACCGACCGTGGAAGAAGATTCTCGTTGTCGTCGAAGGCCTCTACTCCATGGAAGGCACCATGTGCAATCTCCCCGCATTGGTCAGACTGCGCCGAAAGTACGGATTCTACCTGTTTGTCGACGAGGCTCACTCCATCGGTGCTCTGGGCCCCCGCGGCCGTGGCGTCTGCGACTACTTTGGCGTTGATCCCGCCGAAGTTGACATCCTAATGGGCACGCTGACCAAGTCCTTCGGTGCGAACGGCGGATACATTGCCGCCGAGAAGCAAATCATCGATAAGCTGCGGGCCATCAACGCTGGCGTCCTCCTCTCCGAATCTCCCTGCCCCGGTGTCGTCACCCAGATCACCTCAGCGCTCAAAATGATCACCGGCGAGCTGAACACAGGCGAAGGTGAGGAGCGGCTGCAGCGTCTGGCATTCAACTCTCGCTACCTCCGTCTGGGTCTCAAGCGACTGGGCTTCATCGTGCTCGGCCACGACGACTCGCCTATCGTCCCCCTGATGGTGTACAATCCCGCCAAGATGCCCGCGTTCTCGCGCGAGATGCTGAAGCGCAAGATCTCTGTTGTCGTCGTCGGTTACCCCGCTACTCCCCTTGTCAGCTCGCGTGTACGGTTCTGCCTGTCAGCTGCGCACAATAAAGACGATCTGGACCGTCTGCTGAAGGCCTGCGACGAGGTTGGCGTCGACCTGGACTTGAAGCTGTCAAGCGGCATTGCCGGCGGCGCGATACCGTTGCCGGAGGGCGTCACACCGGAAATGGAGGCGGAGCGGATCGCGAACGGCGGGAAGATTGCGCCGCCGCGCTGGCCGATCGAGGAGGTTATCAAGCGGGGTGTGCAGGACGCTCAACTGCCGCTCAGGTAGAAGATATACGCACCAGCGGTCCGTCGTCCGCTGTCTTTTTACCCGTCACCGTACTCGTTACCGTCGCGTATCTTTGAGCGTTTACAGTACCTACCAAGCACCCATGCACTTAATAATAATGGATCCCGAAACACCTCCTTATTCTTCCCCCCTCGTCGCGTCGACATGCGGTGCAGTGCGATTGCTTTGCAGTTAATTAGATCTCACGGTGCTACGAGACTTCGAATCCGACCGATCGATGACATTCATGCATGCTTAGTCTTCCCTTTTCTTTTTTCTTCTTTTTCTTTTGAGAACTTCTCCTTGGGTATTCCTACTACGATAATACAATAGCAACAGACAAACTTTTGTAATAACGGCTAAGACGTCGACTTTGTTCATGTCACTCGCTCGTTCTGTTCAGTTTACCTACCACCTCTTGACGAAATGGCTTGCTGCAAGTACTAGGATACTTGTCGGTATAGGATATACAACGTTCTGCTTGCCTGCGTGCATAGATAGGTACATACCTGGTATCGATCGGTTTTCGCAACTTTCACGATATATATATAGACGACGCGACCGGTCTTGTAGTAGATGTGTATGCACTTCTCTTCTTTCTTGTCAAATTCCTCTTACTTGCTTCGATTCTTACGTTGGATAGAAGGGTTGTCTTTTAAGCTCTTTGTATCGATCAACTTTCTTGTTCATAAATTAGATACCCCTCGTTATATCTTTCTTACTCAATTTTACCTCTTTGCCTCCCTCCATGCATCATTGGCACTTGGTACGCTTATCACATTATAGATGGATAGATAGATGGATGGCTTTACGTGCTTCAAAGCTAGCTTGTTTTCATAAGTCGCTTTTAATTCCCGTCTTTTGCTTGCTGCATGCCGTTGCTCTGTCATTGCCGACCATGTCCAGTGGCCCTGGTGCTTTTGGCTCGAGACTCTAGACTTCTGCTTCCAGTTCTAGCATGGTGCTAAATTATGTATACGGAGCTTGAGACGATCGATGTCGATAGATGCGCTTGCTGCAGGACGCGTGTATTACACGTTGACATGCATTTGCTATATTTCTATAGATGGACAACAATACATGGTTTTATATCGATATATCGCATAAAGTCAAGCTAAATCAGTATCAAAGATATCGATGTCCACGAGACAATGTCGTTAGTGCAATCATGAGTTTGCTAGCGTCGAATTTGCGACGGTGTATCAGGAATCATGTATACCGGACCCGGGCCCGGCTCCGTTCATTACAATAGAGCCAGTCGGACAGGATGCAGAATCCGCAGTTAACGAACGTCGACAGTATACTATATTATTATCCAGCAATCTCATCTTCTTCGCTCCGCCCAGCTATTTAACATACACGCCTTCTCCCCGATCTCATCATAAGAATATCCATGTATGATGCGCGACGACAAAGAACGGCTTCGACTACCCGCACGCACGGGAGTCGACGACTATCGGTATGCATGATATCAACAAGCACCAGCCATTCGTAAGGAAGAACGAATCTATCGCAAGCACAGGGATCCGATACATCCATCACATGCGCCGGCCGCAAGTCAACAGCCAGTGACAAGTAACAAGATCAAACGACAGATAAGTAGAGAGCAAGAAACCGCGACGAAGTGAGAGATCTTTGAATAGCGTGTTGTATGACCGCGCGTCTAGACGTCGACTCTGGCGATGGTGAACTGCCACAAGTTCTTGACGAGGTGGTCCGGCAGCGTGTACAAGTCGACATGGAACTCGCCTTCTGTAGCCGTTGCACGGCGACCAATTAGCCTAACCCTGAAGTTCGAAAGCTTTCACCAAGCTTGGAAAATTAGGATGGGGAAACCTACGCTCTACATCGTTCTTAGTGTACGTGTCTGGAGTTTTGTGCTCGTGGATCATCTGGACAACCTTCAGCAGGTCGTCCTCGTCGAGCTTCTGCAGACCTTCAGCAAGCTTTTCCATATCGATCTATTCTCAGATTTACACTTAGTATTGTGATGAAACCAAAAACCGCAATATTATACTTGGAAAGGGGAGGTGTGCATACATTTTTGGTGCTGCTTCGCCCCTTCTTGTTCGACTTCCCCTCATCGTCGCCGCCCTTTCGCTTATCCTTCTTCGAAGTGCCGTTCTCTTCGCCGAGAGCATCGAGACCCGGGACTGGACCAGACTGGGCGAGCGCCTTGAGCAGCCCAGGCTTGGGGTTCACAAACGTCTTTCGAAACCAAAAGTTAGCAAAACACACTCCTCCCTATCAGATAGACCATTTTGTTACGACCTGATTAGGATAGAGTTACTACTTACGACCTCTTGCTTGCTCTCATAGACGGGCTTCTGGAAGTTCAAATCATGCTTGATAGAGATTTCCTGTCCCTTCTCCAGGGGGTACAGGACGATCTCCATGTCGAACTCTCCCCATCCCTGCTCGCTGAGCCTGTATGGGGGCTTTTTGATTGCTGTAGTACGGATCGGTACCCATCAGTAAACAAACCACTGTATAAAAGATACGGTGTGACACGATCTGGCGTGGTAGCATGAAGGGACTTATGTGTCTGCGACCCGGAGAGGCGGTGAGAAAGTACGTACTTCGGTTTGGGTTTTGGAACGTCGGATGCAACTTGTATATCACCTTGTCGAAGCAATTCGCGGGTACCTCCCGCCCCTTCTCGTCAAGCAGATGGATCACGATCGACCATTCTCTCATCGGGAAACCCTCGGCGACGGGCTTAGCGCCATCGCTATCGAACAGCAGAGTCAGATTAGCATTGCCGCCATATGACGCTATCATACGCCGCATCTAAAGAAATAAATAGACTGGGGAAGAGAGGAAGTGATCTTACATGACCGACTGACTGGTCGTCAACTTGACCTTCCGCTTGACCTGTGGCATATTCAGCTTGGAACCGATGGAGGAGCGACTGCGTAACGTGAGAGCCATGATTGGATATCGACAGCGAAAGCGGTTCAGCTATATAGCTGAACGACAAGCGGGAGCTAGCAATAGGCTGGTGTGTACATAAAATGCAATGCAATGTGACGAACGATGATGAGAAAGAGTAGGAGGAATAGGCATCAAATGGTGGTAGGATCAAAAAACAAATATGCAGTTGCACAGAAAGGATAGCGCAATGAGGGGGGACGTCTGTGCATCACCAGCCTGCGGTATGGGGTGGGAGAAATAAAGACGGAGTGTTGACCGTGTTGCATATTCTGCCGCGCGGTGAAGCTTCACGCAAATTGTCACCAAAGATGGAAAAAGGGCGACTTACATCCGCCATCTCGACCTTTCTTCCTAAACTATCCTTCCTTCTCTCAGAAACACTCTGTCAAATCCGCTCCTCGATCTCTTTCCCCGCGCCTTCTTCTCCTTCTCCCTGACTTGTATCGTGTTCCTCTCAGTATACCCGCGCGCACGGAATACGGGCCTCGCGCAACAATATACCCACGAGATCGAAAGCTAGCTGTCTTGTCCGTCCGCGAATGTAACGTCCCACGTACAACTCGAGCAAAAGTTCTGCAAGCCCACCGTCTGCCGTCGCACGATTATCTTGCGAATTGATCCGGCCTGCGTCCGTCCGTGGCACTGTCGCTGCGCTGGCGTGTGTAAGCTGCGTGTTTATATACCGGATGGTCACCGACGTGGGAGCTGTCGCGATGGATGGGGTGCGTTTTTTGGTGGATGGGGACGAGACAAGGGCGAACAGCCGGAGCTTGAGTTAAGCTCGCTCGCTCGCCCGTGTCTCACGCGCGCCAGTCAGCCAACCGCGCCAAGACAATCGCCCAAACTCACGCTATCGAGTGATATAAAGGAATTTGGACGGGATCCTCCGTGGCTCGAATGCGGCAGGCGGGAGTATCAGTCACGCCGCCGTTTGTATGCGTTTGTATACGCGTATACAGCCGGGAGCCTATCATTCTCCCGTCGCGCTACAAGATAATCAGACCGTCTCATAATTCACCGCAAGCTACTCGCTCGGTTTATGTATATTGGTAAGCTCATCTGGCACGTCAAAGAGTCCTTTAACAACAAGTATGAGGCGCGATTCGACCATAAATTTGTAAAGAACAAAATTACACACGCACAAACAGTGGTGTAGGAAGTCTAGTTTTTGCAGTGAAAAGCGTGTTTCTTTTCTTCTCGGTTTTTGCTATATCAACGTTGCTGCGATCGGCGATATCCTAGTTTACAGCCAAACAGATAATGTGCGGGACTGTGTGAAACCAAAGGGGGTAGAAGCGTGGACAGGCAATATGGTGTGCAGGGAGGCAGGAAGGGAGGGTGTGAGGGGGGATAATCTGGTCATAGCAAGAAGTTCAAGAAGAGGGGTAGCTATGGGTTGCTCTATATCTAGAGATGACGTTCAGAGATTTGGGGGTGTCATCTTTGTCGTCGTGCGGGTGTCTAAGAAAGCTTGGGGAAACCACAAGAACGAGATCGCGCTCAAGCGTCCGTTCTCTCGCCGGAAACCAGGGCCTCGTTCTCCTGCTGCGCCTTGATGAACGCCTCTTTGAAGAGATTGGCGTCTATAATTGATCCAAAAAAGTCAGTGATAGGTCTTCGGAATTCTCAGAAGTTTTGATAATGCACGTACTGTCGCTGTTGGCGAAGCGAATAGCCAGTGTCTGCGCCTCTGGCGCACCCTCGCTGACGTCCGCAGCAACGTTCCAAACCCAACTCCTGTCGCTTCCAACGTTCGGCGTCAACTTCATATCGGGGACGACTATCCATTCACAAAATGACACATTAGCTCTCATCATCACCGCGTAAGTCGCAAGTAGACATCCGGCATCAGCAACGTACTGTAGTGATTCGCGCAGACCTTCAAGGTCTTGTCCCGTCGCATGACTAGACGTGTCTTGCCATTCTCCTTGTGTTTGAGGAGCTTGGCATCGCCGGTTCCGCGCTCTTTCCATTCTTTCGACTCTCGGTCAAACTTGAAGAGTTTGGCGCGCCTGCAGAATACAAACGCGGGCTGTCAGTAAGCTGTCGTAAAAAGCCGGGTGCTTGGTACGGCATACATCTTGAAGACGACGTCCTCAGACTCCTCATTCGTCTTGACCTCAACCTTCTCCAACGTGACCAATGGCTCAAAGTGAACGTCGGGAGACTCTTCAACTTCCTGTATGATGGTACCCCGCAGTCGTCAGCAAGCTACTCCCTCCCCACATCCTACTATCAAGCACCATCACAGCAGGCGAGTATAGAAACAAAAGGTTAAAAACGCCAGATAAGGTTTCGCATACCTCCTCTTCATCGCCGGTCTTCTTTTTCGAAGACCCGCTCGGCTCGTCGACGTCGTCCTCTGGCTTCTCCTCGCGCTTCTTCCCAGCGCCACCGCCGAACATGCTAAAGACGCCGCTTGTCAAATCAAGCGGCTTGCTGGTCGTTTCTTCCTTCTTCTCCTCCTTTGGGGCGACATCCTTCTTCTCCTCTGCCGGCGGCGGGGCCGTCTCTGTGGGCTTTGCGTCGGTCGACATTATGACGAGCTAGAAGGAGAGAAAGGCGTAAAGAACAAATAGACGCTCGAGGGCGGCGGATAGATAAAAGCAGGCAAGATGGCAGGCAAGTAAGTTCAGGATCTAGGGCGCGACAGCAAAGGTCAGCATAGGATCCAGGACAGCGTTTGCATGTTTTTTTTTTCTTTTCCGAAGCTCTCGAGCTCCGAGCCGTCGAAACAGGGAGAAGAGCCCACTCACCAGCTCGCAAGCTTCGCTAAGCACGTGCGGCAGAGCAGAAAGGAATGGAGAGGACGATAGGTGGATTGACAGAGGGATAGCTGCTCGGTACCGGTGTGCGAGAGATCTATCGTGGCAGGTAGGAAGCAGAAGAGAGGAAGTGGTGCAGGAGGGTAACAGGAGGTTGCAGGCGGGCAAGGAGGGGTGTGCTCGTTCCCCCATTTGGTGCCTCCCCTCGAAAAAACAAACCCCGCCCCACCCGCAACGCATCCGCCAGAATCAGCCCTTCTTTCTCTCGACGCATGGCATTACCAACGGATTTGACGATATATACCACACGATATGAATCTTTGCTATGATTATGCGGCAGCCGCTTTTAAATTTTACAGCTAGAGTTATAAAAGATACCAGTTTAATTTAAATTCGAATGAACAACCCAACTAAAAGAATATATTCGTGGAAGCGTGCGCGTGTATGAACTCCAAAGACCCATTTGAATTCCCCCGTGCTGCACAAATTCATGACAGAAAAAAAAAGAGAAATAAAGAGAACACCATCTCCGATCCCAAGTCCCATTCCATCCTTCTCAGTTGCCGTTGCCATTGCCGTTCCATTTCTCCTTCCTGATGATGCTCCCGTCCTATCAAAACAAAAACACCGCAACAGAGCAAAGTAAAGGGGATTCGCAGCACGTGGGGAGGGCCGAATATAAGTAACGTACTGGTTGTCGAACATCATAATCATGTAGGAGCAGCGTTCTGAAATAATAAAAGACAAACCGCAAAGAAAAACATTTTTCGAAAAGCCAGACCACCGCTAGGGCTTTAAACAGAATTATAGAATACCGTGCTGTCCTCCAAGCGCGCTCTTCGCAACAGACACAGGCGTCTGGCCGCAAGACTAGGTGAAAGAAAATGCAACATGACGATGATACTTATCGGAAAGTCAGCCGGTCGTCCAAAGTGCTCTGCGCAGCGAGTCCTAAACGCGGCCAGCGCACTTCCCTATGCGACACGACTTCGCCTTCTTCCAAGAATATGTTCTGGATTGTCGTGCTTTAGAATCTTTCCTGCCAGCAGCCTTTCTAGCACCACCGGCACCACGGACCCAAATGCGGTTTGCGTTCTTCCGTGCCTTCCTGACCTGTTCGTCGAATTTCTGCCCGTACTCTTTGAGGGTGTTCGAGTTGACATACTGGTCGAGCTTGACGTACTGTTCGAGCTTGAGTTCGTCGAACCCGCCCTTCAAGACCTTGAACTGAGATTCAACCATCTTTTTGGCGACCTTGGACTGCTTGGCGAGCTCTTTCTGCAGCTGGACAGCCTCTTTCTGCAGATATTTCACATCCTTCCGGGCGCTATCGATCTGCTTTTTGCTGCTCTTCTGGAGCTTCTGGGCGTAAACATTCGCTTTCGACGAAGCCTTATTCATGGCCTTTCTCAGATCCGAGGATGTCGCCAGAACCGTTCTCTTCCAGGCGGAGGTGCTCAGCCACGGGTTTCCGAGGTCCAAAACGAACGACTGGTTGATGATCGGCTTGCTTTCCGTCTTGATCGTGATGTTCAAGACTCCCCAAGCTTCGCTCAAGTCCATCTTGATGGCATAGACGCCGCGGAAGAGTTTGGTGAACTCGATCGGGACGGTCTGTTCCCGCCGCTTCACATGAACGATCAACGCCGGGGCCTTTCTCAAAGCCGCGAACTTCTGTGGAGATCGAAGGACGATATGGCCTTCGCTAATTGTGTACATTGCAAACTCATTCGAGTCGTTTGCGGGTAGCGATGGAATGTCCTTAACGCTCAGCGAGGTGACGCCTCTTGACACCAAACTGGACGGGCTCGATTTGGAAATTGCAGAGCTCGATGCCTTCGACCTGGCCGAGATGCTAAAATAAGACGAAGAGGCCGAAGACTGTTTCGTCGGTGCCAGTTTGGAAATAGATTTAGTAGAGCTAATAATGCTCAAGCTGGTCGAAACCTGGGTTGCCTTTGTCACTGAAGCATCCACCGTTGTTGAGATCGATGTTGAGGCATTGTGCGGTATGGCCGCAGGCTTCATAAAAGCAGCAGTCGAGATAGAGATGCAAAGACAGATAGTGCTCAATAGAAGACCGAACAAGATCATCTTGGCAATGTGGACATATTGCTCTGGGTCGTTGCCCTCAAGCGTGTCGGTGATAATCTGGAGGGCCTTCTCCCATGGGCTGTGGATGGTTTCGACAGGCGCGGTCTGGTCATCATCTTCCTGCTTGACGACAACAGCCAAGCTTCGACTCAACTGCTGGGCGTCCAAGCTGAGGAAACTTTGTAGATCCACAGGAAGCTCCTTGTAGACTTCCCTTGCCAAATTTCCGCTCTCATCGACCCCCCGTGACTCGATGGCCATATGAAGGATACGGTAGTCGATCTGGTAGTCCTCTGCAGACTTGTACAGCTTCTTGTCGGAGATCGAAAGGAATGGAATCCCATGGCGAGCGAAGAAAGCACGCGCACAGGCCCGGGTCTCACGCTTCTGGATGTCGTCGTTGGCCTCGCAGTAGATGATGGCAAGGTGAGGTAGCCTCCAGCCGGGCGCCTCAAGTTTGTACGCGTTGGCGATTCTCCGAGACCGAATGGTCATCTTGGGCTTGATGACGAGGGTTAATAATTCGCCGTCGGTTTGAGAGGTCGTAGTCGCGAACGTGCAGGTGTCCACGGCCATTTCCAGTCCGAAGGATTCTACAAGTTCAACCTCAGGGTTTGCGGAATCGTTGCCAAAGGAAGTAACAGGGACAACGTTGAAACGGGAGGATGACTTGGAGTCTTCGAGGCTCTCGGATGCAGAGTGCACAACCAAGGCAGCACCGAGCTTTCTGAAGATCTCGTCCTTGGCAGACTCGTCTCCGACGTAGAGCACTCGAAAAGTGTCCGTGACATCTACAGGTTCGAGACCCATAGAGCACCGAAGAACGGAATATAGGACTGGGACGTCTCTAGGTACGGAGACCGCAGACCGTAGGTCATCGAGCTCGGGTCCTGTGAACTCCTGAATGTCGTACGACAACAGAGCATCCTCACCCAGCGGAACATCTTCGTCTTTGAGCTGGATTGTGACGCCGCTGAGTGAGTCCTCGCTGATGACATCGTGAGATGTAGGAGGTTCGTGTCGGTCTAGACCATTGTAGGTCGGTATTCCTGGTAGTTCGAACGAGTCAGGGACATCGGGAATAGACTCCGCGTATGTCGAGTGGTGGGGATCTTCAAGGGTTTGTTGCGAGGCTTCAAGGCTAGGACACGGGAAAGCGAATTTGGGTTCGCTCTCTTTTTCGTGCTTGATCTCCGTTTCCTCTTCCTCATCCTCTTCGTCGTCATCGCCGGAGTACTCTGCTAGAGAGGCGAGAGACGAGAGGTCGTCGTCGTCGTCCGAGTTGGTAGGGATGGAGAGGTCGGACAGGATCTCGTACGTGCTCTCCCCTAGGAGGCCGTCGTCGCTGTCGTCCGGATGGGAGATCATCTTTCGAGTTCGTCCAGACATTCTGGTATACCGGCCGAGGGCCTCCCCGTTTGTGAGGGCTTGTTGGTCAGGAATGGTGTGTATTCGTTGGCGGGGTGGTGAATCCTGGTACATGTTCGGTGCCATCTTAGCAGGTTGACCTAACCGACGAGCTGGAAAGCTGGAAGGTTCTGGAGGAAGCCAGTGGAGAAGAGGAGGTTGAAGGGAGGAAGCTTACAGAATCTAGTGTCGAAGGCTAGTAAATGGATCAAAATACGTCCAGGGCTCGCTTGCTACAGTGTAGTGATCGGTAAGGTGAAGCAGATGCCTGGGTGATTGAGATGGTTTGAGCAGTTGCGAGGGCGGGATGCAAGGTGTACCACCGCCGGCTCGAAACCTCCAGCAAACAGAACCCCACCGAACAACGACCGACAGCAACAACCGGCGGCACCCAGAGCGAAGGAGAAGGACTGCCGTCGGGCGTTACGGGAGCATCAGTGTGTTTTTGGACCTGTCTGCGGTTAGATGTCGAGGAGAACGAGAAGAGTCAAAGAGATGTTTCGTTTGCGCGGCGTCGAGTTGTCCTGCCAGGGCTACCGAAGGATCCCCTCCGAACGGACGGGACACGATAGTATTCTGAATAAGGCCGCGAGGATCCAGCCAGCGGCAGCCAACGAACGGCCTTTGATGCAACCCGGCGGGCAAGGCTCGCAGTTGTTCAGGCGTGGGATCGCAGGCAAGAAATCCGGTTCGAGGCGGCAGGGGAGTGGAGAATACCGAGCGGCGAATGCTACTCTTATATCGAATCAAGGCACCTGCTGCTGGTGAATAGGAAGATGCAGAGCAGCTAGCGTGAGAAATAAATGTATCGACTAGAGAAGAGATCGGAACACCTTCTCGCGGACGCTAGAAGAGTGCAAAACAATATCAAGGGGCACGGCTACGTGGATGTCTAGACGCAGAGCAGGTGTTCCGAAAACGCGGGGCTCACGAGAGATGATGAATCCAGGTCTGGATACATGGACTAATCTCTGAATACTAGTAGCCTTCGAACTGATGGTGGTGCGGTGGTGGGGCAAAGCTGGCCATCCTGACCCGATGCCACCGCAAACTCCCGAAGCCCCTCAGCAGATACGCCGGAGTAGCGTTAATCTTATTTATGATTCGAGCAAACCGACGGCTATTGTTCGAGGATGATAGGTCTCGAGTTAAGTTCAGCTCGACGTTGGTGCTCTGGCCGGATTGATATATCCTGGCTAGAGCTTATCGCCCCAAATCTGAGAATGAAGGCAACCGCCGCCAGTACCAAACGTTGCAGACTACGGTATTACCCGTTAATCTAGCGCGCGCGGTCACGACCATATTTTCAGGTACCTGTTGCCGATGTGATATAGATCGAGTGCCGACGTTTCGACGAGTGAGTAATATACCTATCGCCGAATATGGATCCGTAGACTCTTTTCGCTGTGGCGCTATGACTAACCGCAGCCGAATCCGTTTTCGAAATCTTACTGGCCCAGCGGCAGCCGTGAGATATAACATTCAATCGTCTTTTGTAGCTGAGCCAGCAAGTACTGTACTTCCTGATACGTATCTACAGACAGGATCTCTCTGGAAGACATCGCTGCAGAGTATTAATATGCATGCGCACAGCGAGTTCGCGAGAAGTCAGTTTTCGAGGCAACACCTAGCATCCAAAGAGCATTGAAAGCTTTGTGAATATTAGCTCCCAAAGTTTCAAAGTTTATCTTGGGTAGTAGCTTACTCTGTGTATACCTGGGTGGGTACTTTCAATACCACTAGCCACTGAAAACCAATATCTGTGCAGCTATCCTGACTCTGATTTGTATTCCAGCGAATGCATCAATTCAATGTTTGCTCAATGTATAAAAGGCAGTCGCGGCTGCAGTCTCTGGTCGACACAATTGCACAACTATCGATCCTAAAAGGGCAGCTAACGTCGTCGTCGCTCCATACGTATACTAGCTTTGCTTTTCGATCGATCGATCGATCCCAGTCCGTTGGTTCGTTCAGTTACACAAAAAAGGTATCCATGCCAAGCGATTTTTTGTCCTGTCCATGGCCAGCAGGCCCTTATCTTGCATGTGCGCTGCCAGTCATTTGCTAGCTGTACTCTACGTATACACGTATATACTGTAGATGTAACCTGTGCTAGTTTAGCCACGCAATCGATTGTAATTGCGAAAAATTCAAGACCCGCCATCTAGCCCTGGAGATTTTCTTATGGATAAATATCTTCTATGAAACGTAGTCAGAAGGGGTTATGGATCTCGCAGTCTATATATTCCAAATAGTTGAACCGTTGTAGTCTCGTGTGTCCAACCAACCTACAATCGTGAATAGGTCTATACTAGATACCACTGCACGATTTAAAGTGTCCAGTCTTCAACTACGAATTGTCTTAATTCGTCGAGCCTTGTTCCTACGTATTAGTTTCGAGGACCGACTTATAATAAGACTAGTCGACTGTGAACCCCGAGACTAACTGTGAACCATTGCCAACGGACACGATTCGGGAAAAGTGCGGCTCTGCGGTCTGTGTTTCGTACTCTCCAATTTGCTTTGCACACCACCACTCACAAAATACTTCCTGCCGACTCGAGCACCAGGCTCTTCGCGGTGTGCGAATTGGCAGGCGCCAATTCCTCGAATATTTTCAAAATGTTTAGTATTCAAATCGCCGCTGTCTCGTCTCGCGACTACCGGTTTTACGTGCATGATCGACCGCGACCAAGGTGCTGAGAGGAGATTTCGATTGGACTGTCGAAGAATGGCCTGCTTGCAATGTGCACATCCATGTGCACATCACCAACCGGAGCCCGAGGAGAACTGTGCAAACGCAAGAAAGGCGCATTAGCGGTTGAAATCTTATATTTTGCCTCTGGAGCTCTCTCTGCAGATCTGGTCCATGCAATGTTTACAAACATTAACGACTTAAATCGGTGATCGTGCTTCAAGCTTCGCTTCGACTTTCGAGCGTCTTGCAGCTGCATCGACATTGCATATGGCGGCACACATCGTGCGGGTGGTCAGGCGGCAGCAGCTCATAGATCCGGGTTCGCCAGCCAATTAATTATCGCAAGAAACGGCGACATCCACACGGGAAACCGCAGTCCTGGCCTGTCGAATTGAGCCTGCATAAACTCTCTTACTGGTTTCGCTCTAGTTTCTCCGTTGACGATTACTCACGTCAACAGCGGGACGACTCCAATTCTCTACTATTGGCCAAATCGGACATCAGCACCTATTGTTGTTCACCCCTCGTCGACGTCCCGTTTCATTAAAAACTAAATTTTTGACAATCCAAAGCGTTTCTTACCTCTTCCAACAGCGATAGATCCTTGCCCGTAATACCGTCATCGAGATCGAACGCTCAAGATGGAGACGACGCGAATCGATGCGGCTGAATCCAACCGACCAACAAGATATTACAGATACTCGCATTGCAGGTTCCGCAAAACAAGCAGGCGAACGTTGCACACCGATGCCGCAGACCCAGCCTTCCGAGCCCTGTTCCTTTTCGTTTCGTCAAGCGTGGGCCACGGCCAATCGTTATTGCGCAGGTGATATTAGGACCTGCCTGTTATATTACTAGCATGTTGACAGCCTTGCGCTTGAGCGGTCGAGCCGTGTCCCCAATTCCAATTCTGAGGTTCGAGTTCCGACGGCTCGTGTCAATATATTTATTACCCACGTCGGCCCTGTCTGTCCGTCCGCAATGTCTTTCTTTCGTGGGCTTCCCACATGTCGACATCTGCACGGCCTGCATTAGCGGTAGCTAAATTCGACAGCGGACCACCATCGCCGACGGTGGCGCTATACCAAGTATTTCCCTGCTATATTTACCGTCTCGGCGCTGTCTTCGATTCTCCACACCTCCAAATATAAAGCTGCACCTGATAAGCATTCGATCCCCTGCCCGCACAAATTTATTTTATCACCAGCGCTACTACTTTATTCCTTCTTCGCCCTTTTCAGAAACGAATAATTCTTCAGCTGGCGACTCAGGATTCAACGGACTTATTCTTCCATAGCGACAAGCCACGAACGGGGTTTGAATTTTTGTTCTGGAAAACATCGCAACTGCGACAGATATCGATTAAGTGCAGTTTCAGGAATAAAACAGGGAGCTCTCGAATCGATGCATGCGCATAAAGGAGGGATTGCCTAGGTATCTTGGCACCTACTACGATATATTGACGATACTACGACACTCTCCGACATTATTCTCCCTTGTCAGCAAAATAATATATTATATGGCCGAACAATCCTAATCCAGTCAGTCAGTCGCCGTACGTAACACAAACCGACGCGAGCGACGTCGAACGTCGACCGACAATGAGCCGTCTCGCAATGGCCTGCACAAGCTCGCCCCTCCGCCTCATCACCATCCTCCTCTCGATCTCTCTCCTCAGCACGCCGCTGGCCGCCCAGGAATCTACACTCAACGAATACATAGACATCAATTGTGCGGATACAGCGCTGAGGTCGCGGCAGGTCGGGACGCCGGACGGGGTATGCCAGCCGATCAACACGAGGAATACGACGGCGGTGGCAATCGGGTCGTTGGGGCATGGATGCACAAGTAAGAGACCGATCTAGACCCATTGATCTTTTCTAGCCTCCTGCGATCGAGGCTGGGTGTTGCATTCCATTTCGAAGTGATTCCATCGATGAATGGGATTGTACGGCTGTCGCATTGAAATCCCATGCACCAGCCCCATAACGACGCTGGTGCATATATGCGTACAGACCCTTGTACATGCACATGCTCACTCGAGCTCAGATGACGGGATGAGCGCTGTATATGTATCAACGTATAGAGACGTGGGGCGGCGGTATACGTATATCGTGGTTGCAGTTGTATTCATGAGCGCTGAATGGGAAAAAAGAAGAAGACAAGCATATGATGACTGACGTGGATTTATATCTCTCCAGTAACCGCCTACACCGACCAATTCTGCTCCGAGGACGCGACGGCAGTCTTCGAAGGCAACTGCGTCTCCATCGGCGCCTTCTTCGCCTCCTTCTCCGTCGACGGCTGCACCGCCAACCCACCAACCAGCGTCTCCACCCGCATCGTCCCACTATCGATATCCTCCACCCGCCGCCCTCCCTCCGGCACGTCCCCTGCTGGCGGCGGCTCGTCCGTCGGAGACACACCCGCCGATTCAACCGGCACCGGCACCGGTAATCTATCTCCCGCAGCGTCGAATTCGTCCGGCCTGTCGAACGGCGCGGTAGCGGGAATCGCAGTCGGCTGTACGCTCATCGGGATCATCCTCATCGCCGCCATCGTCTGGGTGTTCGTGATCCGCCGGCGACGCGCAAGCCTACCGCCCGTACCGCCGGACGAGCGCGCGGACGACGAGCCGCCCAAAAAACCCTTCTGGTTCTTCGGCAGGTCGCGACAGCCGTCGTATGCGAATTTCCCACCGCCGCCCGCCGAGCTGTCCGGCTCGTACCCGAACGGCGGCGGCGCTGGTCCTGGATTTGCGAATCCGGTGTTCGAGCTCGCTGGCGGCGACGAGGTGCCCGAGCTGGCGGCGGCGCCGGGTAGTCCGATGGAATTGAAGGCGCACGTGCCGATGTCCGAGGTGCAGGTCGTACCGCTGCTGTCGCAGCACCCGCAACGGCAGTCGGTTTACGAGACGAACGCGATAAGTCCGGCTACGTGATGATTTAGTAATGTTTGAGTTTTGTATTTGTATATATTGTGGAGCATATTGGCGGATAGATACACCGTATTTGATGTCATTTGGCAGTTTAGTTTTGTAATTGATCGATTGCAAAACATGAAGATATGAACTGGGCACCGTATACCCGTATAAACTTTTCTCTAACTCTGTGTATCTTTCCTGCAGCCTGTGTAAATATATGTCACGGGTCTACACTATGTAAATTAATTCTCTACACATCCACCGGTTACACTACTGTGGGAGACGCAACAATACCGCTGTCACGTTGTTTCTCTGCTGAGAGGTTAATACAGAATATATATACGATAATTTATCTGAGAGTAGCCTCCATCAATATCGCGCTGCCATTGCAAGCGCAATATATTTCTACTGGGAGACCAGTGTACAGCATACTATATGCAGGTGTTTGACGGAATCGTAGTACACAAATAATCCCTCAAGCATCGATAGCGTGGATACAATGTATTATTGATAGTTCATGGATGGACAGATTGTGACACAGCCATCTGTGTCCACTGGCACCGCAAGGTATGTGGCGTCATATTAATATGGTGTAGGTACGGGGAAAAGTTTGCGGTATATATACCTGTAAACGGCCATAGAACCTCAACTCAGAACCGGTGGCCGAGTGGTTATAACCTACAACCACACAGCGACACCGCGACAGTGACCTCCGCTCGCCTATACCATCGGGGAACAACGGGCGGCATGAGTCCGGCGGCACACACGACAGCCTGGCCACCTGGCCCCCGGGGGGGTCTGAGTAGTGGACCAGGCCCAATTCCGAGACCACGGAGTCACCGGTTCTGGGGAGTTTTTTTTGTATTTTTTTTTATTGTTGGCTCGGGGCTCGGGGGTCCTTCGGGCGTCGATACCGTCGGTTCGAGTCACGATGCTTCCTTCTCAATCTAAATTTTTTTTTGGCTTGGGAGTTGCTGCGTCGTTGACACCGATGGTTCGAATCGTGATGATGCCCTCTGGAGAATATTTATAGCCCACACTATTACGCACACCGCACCTGACAGCTCTACCTAGCTCTAAACCGGACACTACAATCACAGCATCCTTTCGATGAAACCAAACAAATATCAATCCATCACATACACCAAAATCGGACGCTCCACGAACGATATATCCATCGACCAACCAACCAATCTAGCCCGGGATGAGACGCATATATACCTACCCACCACAGATATATCTCTACCGAAAATGCGTTGAAAATGTTGCACTTTCAAACACGGCAATCCGACGCCCAGCCAGCTCGCACCGTCGCGACACCCTCCCGCGCCGCTAACGGCTACCCGGTACCCAACGCCCACCACGCGTCCGATCATGCCAGATAAGCCTGCCATCCGCAAATTCAAGCTTCCGCTCCCGAGCTGCCGAGCTCCCACCAAGTATAATTAGTACCAAGTTCTCAGCCGACGTACCCGCAGTGTATTACCTGTCTACAGCTAGCCGCACGCATGATGGAACACCACCCGACCAAGGCTACTCGATGCCGAGCCTCTCAATTCAGTAAGTATATTCAAATTTCGAACCGTAACTGTATTGCAAAGTTGCGTACAGTAGTAATATCTACATCTCGAGCATGCAATATAGGCTATAGAGCACGCGGACTTAAGGGTGCCAAAGCTACAACTCGGCATGACGTATCCGTGCATCGCGCAATGGCTATATTGCATATAATATAAGCTATCAAGCAACCCTCACCCCTATAGAACGAGCCCAATATACCACACCGGATACACAATATCATTCAATTTCGCCCGCCGCCGCACTTCACTTAAACCTCTAATCCTAAAGATAGAACAAATAGAGTGGAAGGAAGTGAGAAAAAGTCTGATATATGTGATATCCCACAATCCTCCCTCGCCAGCTACCCTATCAAAACATCGCCCAATTCTCGAGACCAGACATCGCCCGAGCCGAGCAGCGCAGCGCAGTATGACGGAAAAAAAGCGACCGCAAATGTAAAAATGAAAAAGAGGGAAAAAAAAGAAAACCCCAAGATGTAGAAAAGTGGAAAAAAAGGAAGTAATGTATGTACACATCGTGATCGGTATAATAGCTGGTAAAAAAAAAGGACAAAAAGGAAGAGGGGTGCGAAGAAGAAAAAAGGGTCTCGAGCAGAAGAAGAGGATGCGAACAAAAAGATGCCTGCACGGCTCTGGCGAAATAAATAAGCAAGAAAAGAACTCCAATAGAAACAATCAGAAATTGTACACCATGCTACAGTAGTGCGTGCAGTGCGTAAAATCCGTGGGTGCGTCATTAAGATCCGATCTGCATGCGAGGCCGCCGATGGGAGGCACGGTGACAAGTCCGCCGCCATCCGATGCATGCTGTTGAAAAAGCCAAGCAGTAGTATAGTAGTAATGCTCAAAAAGTACTTATATATAACCAAAACCAAAATCAACATCTAAAAAGCAGGGCGAGCGGGCGGCGAGCAGGACTTTACTCCTGGATCCAGCCGCCCGCGACGGCGACCCACTCGGGTGTGCAGCTGCCCTCCTTGCCTTCCACCTCCTCGATGTCGGTGTCGCACTTGCAGTGGCAGCCGACACCGTTGTGTTTCGGTGTGTCGTAGCTCGCCCAGTAGGCGTCATCCTGCTTGGCGATCCTCTTGTTCCGCCGCTCGTCTTCAGGATGGTAGAACGGCTCGCGCTTAAGCTGCTTGCCCGGCGCGTTGGCCGGGCAGTGCTGGATGGTGGTATGGCGGTAGCCAAAGTCGCGGAAGTAGTGGACGTCTTTGGTATCGAGCAGCGCACCGGCTGCTAATGAGTGCACTGGCGCATCGCCCCACTATAAAATGAATTAGCTCTGAAGTCTGCAAAATATATGTTCGTCTCTCGACTCACCCGCTCTGCCCAGAAACCTCCCGATCTATCCATCATCTGGAAAAAGTCTTCGTACGCCTTGCTCCGGAAGAAATCCAGTCGCGCGATCTCAAAATTACTCCAGAAGTGGCACATGCTGCAAACCATCCGATTAGCACTCTGCTGTACTCGAAAACCATATTCGCGTGATAACTAACTTGTATTTTTCGCCCTCCATGGTCTCCCCGTCAATGTCGGGTAACCGCTTGGCCGGCTGAGATTTCCGCACATCCTCCGGAAGATCAGTCGGCTCTTCCACCTTTGGTGGCTCGGGCCGGTCCGCGAACATATTCCACAGGCCGGTTGACGGCAGCTTGTTTATACGCTTGTACGCCGAGGCGTATCTGAACAGATTCGGCACCGTTTCCCGGAGTTCCTTGACAGCAATCGTGAAGCCATATGTCTTGTTGTTCCGTTCCATGTGCATGAATGGATCGCTGTAGATGGGTCAGCTCAAAATTCCACTTGGGCAGCGTTTGGGATATGTAGACGTACTAGGTGATGTCGCAAAAGTACTTGATATCCGGCTCCAACCGCCAGTACCACTTGTACTTGTCGAGGAGTGGGTGCTTGTAGAAGAATCTGGCCACAGAGTCAATATTAGCTCGTTAAAGTTCCAACAACAAGCCGGATGGAGCTTTCGAGCTTAGGGGAGCTTACCCGGAGTAGAACCGACACATATGATGGTAACTCTCCATACCACCGTACATGATGACTCGATCTCCCTGCTTCGCGATCGCCTCCTTGGCGTCCTCATGGTTCGCCCAGTCGGGGAACCCCCACATGCTTTTGTCTATCTGTCCAAACTCAATGTTCGAGCTCGCATACTTCTTCACGGTCGCCTTGAAGGTCTCGTTGAACTCGCCGTCGTTCAGGAAGACGTAGGGGTAATGGAACCAGTGGTTGAAGTGGCGCTCTATCGACTTCATGGACTGGATGACGCCGTCCAGCTCCTTGTTCCGGGCCAGGACGACAAACGCCGCGCTCGCTCTCGGGCCTTCTGTCGCGGGCTCCAGGCAGCCGGTCACGAACGGCTTGTCGTACGTCTCGTTGATTTTTCTGATCGCATCCGGCATGGTTATTAGCTCCCGCTAGGCTGGCTTACTCGTGCGTTATAGCGTCTTTTTTTCGCGCACGACGCGTTGTCGCGATGAAGTTATATATTACGAACGGCTTCGGGTCGGGAAGGGAAGAAAGAAAAAAAAACTCACAATATCCCAGGTTCTCGATTGACAATGTTTGCGACGACGGCCCCGGGGGAGTCGGAGTGGCTCAGGATCATGAGCAGGATGACGACGAGGATCAGGACGGGAAAGGCCACGACGATGGCGAGCGGTATTGTTATCGTGGAGCCGACATTGAGGCGCACTCGTTTCGCGAGGAAGCCTTTGCCGTATGGCTGGAGATGGCGAAAGGGGAAGCTGTCGAGGAACGGCGATCTCCTCCGGCCCATGAGGTTGTCGACGGCCATGATGGCGGCGGCGACTGCTGCTTCAGCGGTCGACCGATGGGCGGGATCGATCGCAGGCCGAGATGGTTAGGGGGCGGCGGGAAAGATAAGCAGTCGACGGGCACAGAACTGCCCCAGAGGGCCGAATCTGCTATACTGTTGGAGGGTCCACGGCTGGCTGTTGGCGAGCTGGTCGGGTTCGGGATGGACGGGAAGGGCGACCCTGAATGACGGGAGCTGCCAATGCACAGCTGGCTGACGGGGGTTGGTGGTGGTGGTTGTTGGAAGAGGACGGAGGGAGGGAGTAAGGAGGGAGGTTCAGGAGCTGACGACGTGCTTGACCGGTTGATTGATTGCAAGATTGACTGACTGCAGTGCTGACTGACTGATTGATGGGAGGATGGAAGGATGGATTGGATTGGACGGGTGACCGATCGGGGCCTCGCGACGGACGGACGAGTTGGGATGGAATGGCGAGTTAGGGGCGACGGGGGCGGATGGACGCGCAGACGACAGACAGCCAGACGAGACGGATGGACGGCTGGATGGACAGGGACGATGAATTGACGAAGGGGCCTCCGTTAAATGTCTTTCGGTCGATGGATGGACGTTCGAGGTTGTGGTTTTGCGCAGGCGGTTCATTCCATCGCTCGCTCTCGTCTTGGGAAGCAGCGGTAGTCTGGTATGGATGGCAGCAGCCCTAACTCGATGGAGTCTTGTATTTTATTTCACTCGACTCTGTTTTATTCTCTGCGTCGCGGGTTATTTCCGCCGCGGCAGAGGTTGCGACTGTAATATTTAATTTCAGGGAGCCGAGAGCCCAGAGACGAGGGCAGCTGGTGGCCACGATAACAGCAGATGGAAGCGGGATAGCGTCGTCAACTTGTTCGAGAAGACCTGCACCGAAGCAGGAGGCACAGCAGAGCAGGCAGGCAGGCCAATACAACGGGCTTCGGGCAGCTGGCCAGCCTGTCTACATCTCCATCTCCATCTCCATCTCCCAACTGCAATCACCCGCCGGGTGCTCGCTCGGGCTCGTATTTCTGTCCCGGCTGGCTCTCCATCTCGGGCTGCTGTCACGTCGGCTGCCGTCGTCCAATTCGCTCGACACCTGCTCCTTCGGTCTGAAACATCCCTCCCAACCGCAGTTTTTGCACCCCGTCCGGACCCTGAAAAGGTTTTTTTCCATTCCTGCGCACTCTGAAACAGCCTGACTCGCTGCTCCGGGACAGGCGTCTACCACCATGTACGTTCGACGGAATTGATGGGATGCGAGTGTCTGTGACTGTGGATGCATGCTCCGCCCGCCTGACGAAGCACGGTACCTACATACACATGCACGCCTGCGCCCCGCGGTCCCGAATCCAATCGAAATCGAATCTCACGTCCTCGCGGTGGCGGCGGCGGAGGGCGAAAAATTACGGTCGCCTGGGAGCTAGCTGCTGCTGCTGCAGCATGCGCGAATGAGCCTGAAATTTAATATTGGCTCCGGTTAACTTTATGATACGTGCCGGACCGCACAGCATCGCGTAATTACTCGCGCATTGCGTTTCGCACGTCCCCGATCGATGGCCCACAAGAACCTCAGCTACGGTATGTCCTATCGTGTATCACCTGATATCACAGCTACAGCTACATTCCAACGTATATCCTGGATAAAGACCGCCTGCTAACCCGCCGTCGATACCGCAGAGTCGCGGGAGCCGGCCTTCCTCCAGCGTCTGCGCGCCCAGGCCGCGGGTGTCCACCACGAACGCCCGCTCAACCGGCCGAAGAAGCAGCGGAACCCCGAAGACGACGAGGAAGACGAGCCCGTCTACGTCCTGGAGGACAACTCCACCCTCTCCGGCAAGGAATTCGAGGCTCTGAAAGACGAGACGGAAGCCAAGGCCAAGGCCGGAGAAGCGGACGATGCTCCGACCTCGGACGCGACGTCTATAAAACCTTCGGACGGCGACCAGAAGGGGAAAGAGAAGACGAAAGACGCGGTGCTCGAGGTAGGCGCGAAGGCGCAAAAGCGGAAGATCGGAAAGGTCATTGGCGCGGGAACCTCAGGCGATGAAGCGGACGGGAAGGGGGCAGATGATAAGAGAAGTAAGCAGGAGAAGGATGGGAAGGAGGAACCCCGTAAGACTAAGAAGCCGCGGCCGAAGCAGAAGGTCAAGCTCTCGTTTGGCGACGATTGATGGGTCCATCCGTCCATGTCTTAGACGGCGTATTTCGGTCGACGAGTATCGAGATGAGAGACTGAGACTCAACGGCATACCGCATGCCAGCTGGGCCTTTTATATTATATGTTGCCCAGAAGCTTGGGCTGATCACAGAGGCTTATAGTTACGACCTATATCAAGCCCTTTGAAATCGCATGTGGGGAGTATAGATAGAGACATTGGATTCACACCTGGCATCGAGGCTAGGATTCACAATAGCAGAGTGTGAACCAGCAACGAGCCCTTGCCCCAACCCGGAACATAAGCTTGAGGTCGCCTATGCATATCCAACGTCGTGATGCTGGACATATGATTCGCTGCATTCGACGAGATCCATTGATACCAATCTGATATACTCGACGATATTATCCAAGATGCTATTCATCGGCCGTGAAGCTGTGTGTTCCGTCTTCAATGTTTAGAGCTTCATGTATCCCTGTTGATGCATGCCAGGGTGCTGCAAGCTGTTCGGCCGCCGCGTTGCGCCAACACTGCCGCCATGCAAAAAAACACGACCTCGACCATCGCCAAAGCTGGTTACTCACTCCATCCAGCCCTCACGACACCCCAACATCCATCCCATCACCCATCACCACCCGCATCCATTGAGTCGCGATGCTTTGCGCAAGTACGTCAGCTCCAACGAACTCTCCACCGCCTGCATCCGCTGCTGACGTCCCTCGAACCCTCCAGTTTCCGGCGAGACGCCGCAAGTCCCTACCATCTCAGCCAAGAGCGGTGAGTCTACAAGGATCCCGGGCATCCATTCCGTCCCAACGTCGACTAATCACGGTTCGCAGGCCATGTTTTCGAGAAGCGGTTGATCGAAGCGTATATTCAAGAGAACGGAAAGGACCCCGTAACAGGCGAGGAACTCACCCTCGACGACCTCATCGACCTGAAAAGTACGTCCGCCGTTCACACCACCCGTTACCCGAGCATTTCGCTCGCCGTCGTCGAAAATACTAAAACTAACGTCCCGTCACGACTACAGCCGACAGAACCGTCCGCCCGCGCCCGCCAACAATCACCTCGATACCGTCGCTCCTGTCCGTTTTCCAGAACGAATGGGACGCCCTCGCGCTGGAGACCTACACGCTACGGCAGCAGCTTGCGCAGACGCGTCAGGAGCTCAGCACCGCGTTGTACCAGCATGACGCGGCGGTGCGCGTAATCGGCCGGCTGATCAAGGAGCGGGATGAGGCGAGAGACGCGCTGTCGAAGATTACGGCTAGCGGGGTCGCTGCCGGTGCTCCGAGCGGAGGGGATGAGATGCAGGTTGACAGTAACGATGTTCCCGCTGACGTTGTCGAGCGGATCGATGCCACGCATGCCGAGTATGTTTTATTCCCCCCACCCCCTTTAGATTGTATTATTTCATATTGAAGACAAGTGGATTGTGCTAATGTGTTTTTTTTTTGTATAAAGGCTCTCGGCTGGTCGCCGCAAGCGGCCGGTGCCGGCTGACTGGGCGGTGCCTGATACCATTGGATCCTTCACGACGGTATCCTCATCCAAGTCGCCACTCTATCCGGGCGGGGCGTCCATTGCTCTCAACGCATCGCAGGAGCTGGCGCTGGTAGGAGGTGTCGATGGTGCGTCTGGGGTGTACTCGCTGGGAGAAGAGAGTGTTTTGCGAGTCCTGCCTTCGGAAGATGGCGCGATTACGGATGCGACATGGTGGGGCGACCGGCCGGTGACCGCCTCGGCGTCTGGAGTTGTCAGAGTGTGGGAGGAGAGCGGCGACGAGAGCACGACCTTCCAGCGACACGCGGGCAAAGTCAGCGGTATCTGTCTACATCCGAGCGGCGATCTGCTCGGGTCTGTTGGTGTCGATAAGAGCTATGTTTTGTACGATCTCGCGGCGAGCAAGGCTGTTTCGCAGGTGTACACCGAGTCTGGTAAGTTGCGCTTATCTTACGTCTACACACGCGGCGCGAAGACGACATGGCTAACCGGTTGTGATACAGCTTTGACGAGCACGCATTTCCACCCCGACGGCCACCTGCTCGGGGCGGGCACGCAGGATGCCACCGTCGAGGTGTTCGATACCCGGGAAAACAAGGTGCTGGCCAAATTCGAGCCGCTCGCCGGACCGGTCAAGGCGCTCAGGTTCTCCGAGAACGGATTCTGGCTGGCGGTGGCGTGCAAAGGAGACAAGACGGTGTCTCTGTGGGATCTGCGGAAGGGACAGATGACAAAGGCGATTGAGATTGGCTCGGTGATCGAGTCTGTTGCATGGGACTACACCGGCCAGTATCTCGCGACAGCCGGGCCGCAGGGCGTGACGGTGCAGCACTACTCGAAGGCGAGCAAGGGATGGTCTGCACCGCTGCAGAGCGCGGTGCCGGCGGTTGCTCTCGCATGGGGTGCGCGGGCAGAATCGCTGGTTACGCTGTCGGGCGACGGCGCGGTCACGGTTCTAGGGAAGGCTGAATAACAGGGCTATATATCATTGACGAGGCTATGTGGAGGTTGAGGCCGGATCAGGCTGTTTACGATGCTATGGTTCATATTACAAAACTGCTGCTGCTGCTATCACCGTGTACAATAGTGCAATCCTTCTTTCTGTCATTTAGATATAAAGTATCCGTGGAGATAGTCGGGGTTTGCCGGCCAGTCGCGCTTGGCGAGTTTGCCACAAGGCTCAGAAGATTCTCGGCCGATTAGTAAGAACTCGCCAGCTTGGGGAATTTCTGGTCTGTTTGGGGACTGTCCGGCGGCAGGAATTCGAATCCAGCATCCGACGCTGTTGCCCTCCTATCGCGAGCTCGGGCTGAGGGACGGAAGGAAGGCAGGAAGGAAGGACGAAGGACGAAGGACGGCGTTCTTGCGGGCCTGGGCAGCGGGCTTCCACTGGCGCTAAGTGTACGGACGCCCGAGCACTTTGTATGCTTTTACGAAAACATCCCACGTCGTAACCTGCGCACCTCTCCTCCTCCACCACCTCACCTCCTTCGATCTGGCCGCACGGTTAATTGCCCGCCGACGCCGCGACGACACGTCCATTCTTCCAGGATCCTTCCGGGCTCTTCGACGGCCGTCTCTTTCTTGGTGACTGCGGCTGCTGGATTCCGTCTGTCGTGCGGGTTTATCTCGGTTCCCCTGCGCCGGTATCGTTGATCGTCGAATCCGCTGGAGGACGCCAGTTCGCGGTATTACAGTGCCTGAATCTTCCCTTCTCACCGACTCCTCGTTCGTCTTGCGTACATGAACATACGCACGGCTGCGTTAGTAAGCGTTTAGGGCTAACGCTGCTGCACTAGGCTTCTTAAATTATATCTCCTGCCGGCTCTGCCTCTCCACTCCTCCGTCTCTCGTTCAACCTCCCTACTACGGCTGCCTCTCCACACCGCTGCAGCAAGCGACGGCAGAACTCATCCATCCAGCCGGCCGGCTTCGACACCGTAGCCATGATCAGACTACAGCGGGGTGGCCAGCCCGCTGCCTCCAACGGCCCCGTTGAGGTTATCGACCTGACCAATTCGCCGTCACCCCCACCCTCGCCACATGAGCCTCGCCCTCCGGTCACACGTCGCCCGCCGACGATAAGCCGACGACACGCCCCCTACGACGCCAGAGACCGAGACCGCAACCGCTATCGAGAACGAGACCGGGAACGAGACCGTCGCCGCCGCCGCGACGCCCTCCAAGCCGATGTCATCGACCTCGACGAGCTGCCGGACCCAGAACCGGCCCGTCGAACGGAAAGCAACCGCGAGGAACGCCGGCACTTCCACCACTTCCCACCGCCGTCCCCCGGCGACATCGAGCTGACGTTCGCCCACGCGCGGGTCCGCCAGCCGTCGCGAGACCCCTTCGTCCCGCCTGAGAACCCGTATCCGAACCCTCACCCTCCCCGCGCGGGACCTTCAGGTGCGCCTGCCGCCGACCTCCCTCACCCGGACAACTGGTTTCCCTTTCTTCCTCCTCTCAATAACGCGAGGCCTAACTTTGTAGGTATAGGTGGCGCGCTCGAAGGCCTGCTGGATCTGGTCAGCGGGATCGGTATCCCGTTTCCCACGCGGTTTTCCGACTTTCTGGGCATGCCCGGCAACAATCATCGATTCCAGCTGCCCGTGCCGATTATACCGCCCCGCGACGCGGCGAACGAGGGCAGGGAGTTCCGTGCGCCGGGGATGAATCTGCCGTGGAACCAGGTGCCCGTGTTCGTGCGGGAGAACGAAGGCGAGGCGGAAGTCCAGATTACGGGACAGCATCATCCGGAGGACAAGCCGATTAAAGAGGCCCGTAAGGGGTTTACGCGCTCGCCGCAGAGCGACCAGGCGATTGGCTGCTCGAATTGTGATCAGGAGCTGGGAGATTCGGACGACGAAATCCAGAAGCAGATTTGGGTTATGAAGTGCGGACATGTAAGTTTTATAACACAACTTCCACGCCCTTGATGCAAATATCGGTGGACGAGTTATCGCTAATGAGTAATGTAGTGCTATTGCGGAGAGTGTGCGAACGAGATGCTTAGCCAGCCGACGTCGCGCGCGCCGCGGGGCAGGAGACGGAAGCAACCGAAGTGTGCGGTGACGGGGTGCAAGCAGATGGGGACCGCGAGGACGAAGTTCATATGGGAAATCTACGTCTAGTGTCGCTTGATCTCCTACGCCCTACCTAGCTCTCACCTTCAATTGGATACACGATCGACGTAAACTACGTCATCTCTCTTCTCTTTTGGCCTTTTTTCTTTCTTTCCCTACTTATTTTGATTTTTGGTGCATGGACGGTTATTTTTTCACGTCGTCCGGCATGCTTGGATATCGGTATATTGCTATCGTCTGTTTTGCGTTTGGAAATGCATGCATATGGGGTTGGTGTTGCATTCGTCTTTCCGATATTCTCGTCTTGCGCTTCTTCTTCTTATTATCATCTCTTTTTTTTATATTGGTTTTGGTTTGGTTTGGTTTTAACTGTCCATACGTTGCAGGTGCGGGGCGTTTCTATATTCTCCAGGGCGAGATTGTTGGCGGGGTCTATTTATTCTATGCCGTTGCTGTTGTGCTTGCTGTCTTTTGAATTTTTCTTCGCACCTGAATGGATGGATGGATGGATGGACGGACGGACGGATTGATGAAGATTGATATATCGATAGAATTTGATATGGAAGCGGGCTTCATCGGTGCTTGCACGCAGTGCACTGCACTGCATGCATGGCGTTAGCTAGTTTTGGTTATTTACCTACCTACAGTATTATCTTATATTATCGATTGAATACTCGCTAATACTGTTGCATGCCGCTTCCCGGCCGTCATATAGTCGTCTTTAAATTTCCATGTTTCTGTGGCGATATATAAGTATATATAGGGTGGTCGATATCGATATACCATATTGGCAGCCTGTAGAGATAAGCTAGTGCGTAATTGATATTTTATGACGGGTGTATAATTATAAGACTGCGGTAATGTGCCTATTTCAGACACGAATTTAAATTTATATGCGGCAGGATCCAGCGTCGAGAGGTTGTCAAATTAAAGCTGTCCAGGTTGCCTGGCTGCAAGCGGCGGGTCCGGCCGCGGCCCCCAACAAAAAAAGTTGCCGCCGCCTGTGATGGCGGCCTATCAAACCCGCCTTGAAACTTACAACCGTGTACAGAACTTATACGACACCTCGACGTCCATAACTTATTACAGAAAACAGCAACCTCCAAATAATAGTACGCCCCGTCACTCGCATTCGCTGAGTCACCTACCTATCCGGCAGCTAGAGCAACTCAGCCAAGCAGCAAAAGCTTATCTAGGTACTGAAACTAAGCTCACGATCCCGCCGTCACACCAGCATCGACATACCCGTAATGGCGTCCCGTCTGCCCGCGTCGCAGCGGCGCTCGCTGACGCTCAAGGCCAACTACCTCGTCGCCTACAATACGCTTTCCGCCGCGCTCTGGGCGGTCGTGCTCGCACGGGTGGTCGCGACGAGTGCCCGCGACGGCGTCGAGAACGTGTATGAGAATGTGGGGAATTACGTCAAGTGGACGCAGACGCTGGCCTTGATGGAAATCGTTCACGCGATCGTTGGTGCGTACTTCTTTACTACCCGCCGCTATATCTTTACTACACTATTCTATTATATTCTATTCAGCTGGCTGTCTATGAACCATCGATATATCCAACTGATATGTGCTGCTGCTAAGATATTTATGTGTGTGTAATAGGTGTCGTCCGCACCCCGCTCTTTACAACCCTCACACAGGTCGCCTCGCGGTTCAACCTCGTCTGGCCGGTGCTCGGCTTCACCGCGACGCCAATGCGCTCGTCGCCAGCCTACGCGGCAATGCTGCTCGCCTGGTCCGTCACCGAGATCATCCGCTACAGCTACTACGCTGCAAACCTGCAAGGCGAGCCGCCGGCCTGGCTGTCCGCGCTGCGCTACAACACCTTCTTCGTGCTCTACCCCGTCGGCATCGTCACCGAGATGTGGGAGATATACGGCGCCATGGGCGACCTGGAGGCCTTTGGCGGCGCCGGCTCGAGCGTTGGATGGTGGCTTGCGGCGCTGGAGAAGGTTGTGCTGTATGCGACTTACGTGCCGGGGTCGTATGTGATGTATACGCACATGATGCGGCAGCGGCGCAAGATGATTCGCGGGAAGAAGGTTGTGCGGAATTGAGCGGTGGCGGTGGTTAGGTCTATTCTATTCTATTTTGCGTATGTTCTAGTTGAGGTGCTGGACTCCTGCGTGATGGGTGCTCGTTCGATGTAGCTTGCTCGCCCGCTCGTTTTTGTGTATATGCAGGGATTGGTGGATTTTTGTCCGGTAGATAGAAGAAAAGTGGAAACCGGGCGGGACTATAGGGTCTTCATGACTTCGGCGACGGCTTTGGCGGCGAACGCTCGCTTCTGGTCCTCTGGCAGCTCGGATACCATGTCTGCATGCACACATTCGCGGTCAGCATTGCACTATCGAACTTGCACATGTATACACCTTGTAATTATATGGTCTCGACTTTACTTCAATCGTTCGTATCATGTTTGAGAAGGATGGGTGGGTGAAACTTGGTTGATGGAAACGCACCTTTGACGGTCTGCAGCCGCTGCATGGCCGCCTCGAGCTGCTCGAGCTGCAGCTCCTCGTCGTCTTCCTCGTCGTCGTCTTGGTCGCCGGCGGCCTCGAGGATGGCCTGGTGGAGGCCGAACATCTCGCGCTCCATCTCGTCGGCTTCGAGTTTCAGTCCGTTGCGGACGTTGCCGTCGCCGTCGACGGCTGATTCGCCGGCGAGTTCGGCGAGGTCGTCGTCGTCGAGTTCCTCGAGAGCGTCAAGGTCGAGGCTTGGGCCGGCGGTCCAGTCGTTTGCCTCGAGTGCTTCCTTGACTCTCTCCATGCCGGTTGGTTCTACATATCGCGTCATCGATTAGCACCCGTAGTAGATGCGTATTACGCATCGGTGGATAGTATGGTGTGAGTACCCCCGTAGTCGTTCCGCCCCTTCGCCTCGAATTCGATAAACTCGAATCCAAACTCGCGAACCTCATCCTCCCACTCCTCGGCCGTCTTGCGCACTTCCGTGCCATCACCAGCCGTATCGTCGCTATCCGCAACGACACCCCTCACGGGCATCGCGACGGCCAAGCATACGCCATCCCAGCCGTACCGCCCGCCGCACGCGTCCACCACGCTCCCGATACCAGCTAGATCCCCGCGTACGGTGGCCGTGAGCTCGGCGGCCGTCGTCGGCCGACGGAACACGTATACGATGGCGCCGAGCGCCTGCCGGACTTCGCGCGCCTCCTTGGAAGCGTAGGCGGCCGCCCATTCGGCTGCCGGGTCAGCGATCTCATCGATCCAGATGGGGATTGTGGACTCGTAGTATTGCGTTTTCAGCGGGAGGGAATGCGTCAGCCCGGCGTGGGACGCGGAGGTGGGGTGGTGCGCGGGGAGGGAGCCGGTGAGCGCTGTTCAAGTGCGGTAAGACGTTAGCATGCGTGAAATCATAGACGTGAAGCGAGCGAGGGACGCACATTCGAGGAACTGGAGGACTTCGGCGTCGCGCCGGCCGACGAGGAGGATGCGACGTTCAGGCATCGATGTGGTGTAGCGGGGTGTGTTTCGAAAGGAAGGTGGGATGGAGGCGGGCGAGATTGAGCTCAAGCTGCAGTTGACGTGCAGCTCCTTGGCACAAACCGCGCGATTGCACGACACAGCTTACATTTACAAAGACCTCAAATACGACAGGCCAGATATCATGTACACGTTTACAGATTCCTATACGTGGCGTGGAGTATAACAAATGTATTGGCGTCCGGTATACAGACGCCCTTGCCTGTGAGAAATAACATGATAATGTGCATGCGACATTCGTCCTGGAACTGAAATTCTATCTCCACTAGCTTATGGCCAATCCGGCGTCTTCTCGTCTCCAACGACCGCGGATGACATTTATTCGACCGGGCACCACGGTTCCTGTATAGCGACAAGTCTAGTTCCTGTCGCCGCCTCTCCGCTGCTGCGTCTTCGCCCTGTTGACCGTCGCCCGTCCTCTCGCCATGCCGACACCGCGACCACGCACTGCCCGCGACCGGAACATCGGCGCATTCCTATAGTCATCCCACTGTTAGCATTCGTCACTGATATCTCACATGTAAAGCCGGAAGCAAAGGAAGAAGTGGGGCGTCTCCAGGGGATGTATGGGGTCATTCGCACCTGAGCATATCCGGCACGATGAAGAAGCGCACGTGCGATCCGCGAATGTAGACTTGATCCAGATGCGAGACGCGGCCGTCGCGCGCGGTGACGGTGATGTCCTTCAATTGGACGTTCATGTTGTCCTCGGCTGCATCATATATACAAGATTAGCTGCTGCTGTCCGTGATGGCACTTTGTAGAGGAGCCGTAGGAGAATAAGTGGGATCGGTACCTTCGAGCAGCTTGCCGCGGTAGACTTGCCCGGACGTCAGCTCGAGCGTGACGACATGGCCCTGTGATAGATAGACAGGTTAGTATAAACGATCAGGCAGGACACACGTAAAAGATCCATGAGCTCTTGGAAGGGTGGGTCTTCATATTCTTATGTATGCACATAAGTAAATAAGTACTTATGCGACTCGATCTTTCTGGTGGCAGTGCAGGGGACTCGAGTGGCACAGTACATACCTGCGACTCGCCTAGGAGCTTGAGCGGGATGCCTATGCTGCCCATTTTATATGATTCACAAGGTAGGTAAATACCTGAAGTATTTCTAAACCTTGTGATTCCCTGTCTGGAATTTCCGTGACAGCGGTTCCTCGGAGTGTGTGTGCGGGTCGGGGGCGGGCAGGTGGGACTGTAGCTGCGCTTGACGGACGGTGCTCGAGCGGCGTCAATCGAATGAGGGACAGATGGCGTGGACGTCGGTCGGAGCGCGGTGTGGTGATGCTGTCGTGATGGCTGGAGCTCGAGACGGTGGAGTTTGTCGACGCGATGAAGTTGCAGCTGGTGGTCGCCAAGAAATCTGTTTTTGTGAATCACAGCTTCAAACCTTCTCAACTTTTCCCTCCTCCTCCACCCCGCCATCTCCTGCTCCCACAGCATCATCTACCACCACCACCACCACCAGGAACCATGGACCAACCAATGGAATTCGAAGTTACGATGGCCGACATCGCCAAATCATCCGCCGCGGCCTCTACCACCATCTGCAGGCGCTGTCGCACGGAACCCCCCGCCGTCACAATCCGCACGGAACCCCTCTGCGCCGCCTGCTTCACAACCTACCTCCGCACAAAGTTCACCCGCCACATGGAACCCTTCCGCGTCAAGCCCGGCACGGAAGTCCACCGCCGGCGCCTCCTCCTCGCTCTATCCTTCGGCGTAGCGTCGACCGCCCTCCTCGACCTGCTACACTGGCACCGCTCCCTGCAGTTGCAGCGCGCACGGCGTGCCGAGTACGATGTCCTCGTCATGCACATTGACGAGAGCGCCGTAACCGGTGTCTCATCACCGGGTGCTACCGACACGCATCTGGAGACGTTACGAGGGCGATACGAGCAGTTTGAGTTCCGCAGCGTCCCGCTGCATCATATCTACGAGCTGCCAGCAACAGTAGCCGACGTCCTCCCGGACGAAATGGTGGTAGAGACGAGTGAGCAAGAGGGCGGAGAGGGTATAGATGCAGACGCAGATGCAGACCCGCTATTGAGGCTGCAAGCACTGCTATCCCGTCTCAACTCCCGCGCATCGCAGGCGGACGTAATCGCGATCCTGCGTGCGCGGCTCCTCGTTGAGCTGGCGAAGAGCAGTAACTGCGAGGCAGTGCTGCTCGGCGACTCGATTACACGTATGGCGGCGATGGTGCTCGCAGAGGTGACGAAGGGCCGGGGACACGCCTTGCCGTGGCTGATATCAGATGGTCCAACACCATATGGTACGCCATGCACTCCTGTACTTTTTCTTTCTTTCCATTCTTTCCCATCTCTACCACCTGGCCGGCTCTGCACTCTTCAACAGACGTACAGTGCCGTTCGGGAGAAGCATATTGCATGAGTAGCACTAGCCACTAGTACTGCCAATTCACAGAAAATAGATATTAACATCACCAGGTCCCTCCCTCGTTCGGCCCATCCGCGACCTCGCAACCGCAGAACTCACCCACTACCTCTCCTTCACCGAAATCACACACCTCACCGCCACCATCTCCCCAATCGACAAACCACCCGTTGCCGCAAAAAACCAAACCATCGACGAAATCATGCTCCGCTTCTTCGACGACATCTCCAACAGCCACCTGACCGCCAACGTTGTCCGCACAGCCGCAAAGCTGCGCTTTCCGGACGACGAAGACCGCGTGCAACGACTGGGATTGTGCGAGGTGTGCGGGCTGCCGATGGACGAGGATCCCAAGCTGCGGGTTGCTCGTGCGAGGGGTCAAGATGTCCATGTTCCCGGTGGCAACGGTAACAGCGTGGATGAAGGTGCTAGTAGTAATGATACGAATAATGGTGAGAGTAGAAGTCATGGCGATAGCAGCATGTTTGATGCGGATGCCCGGATATATTGCCTCGAACCGCCGCCTGGGGAGGAAGGGCTGAAGCAGCGGCGGTGTTATGGGTGTCGGCGGACGACGCTGGGGGCGGGAAAGGTTGACTGGCCCGTAGACAATCGATGATGCGTAGCATGTACGATTAGTATCGTACGATGTAATGATAGACATAGCATCTTTGATATTTACATCATAGCGCATAAATATTACGAAACGTTGCATTGGTTCAGCACTCTCGTGATGTCGGTGCGCCATCCGCTGAAGCTGTGCAAATATATATGATATGAAAACATTATAGCTAGGTAGATTATATAAATATGAACATGCAATGCATTGATGCATGATAAATACATATTCTCCACATACATTACTTACCATCTTTCCCCACGATATTTTACCCATTATACATATAGAAATCAAACCGCTGATCAGGGCTCAATCGTGATCCGATTGCTCCCAGTGCTCCCATCATCCGCCTCCACATCGGCAGTCCCGCTTCCCGATGGCATCTCTTCCAGCACCTCCAGCCCGCCGTTCGCCGACCTCAGTGCCCTCTTCTCATCCATGCTGGTATCGCCCCCAAAAGTGAACCGGCGCGCAGCATTCAGTTTGATCTGTGTCCTCAGTCGGCGCTCATGCTTTACGCGAAGCGCGCGCGTACGACGGATATGACGTTTCCGGAACAATTTTGTTATCAGCCGGACCACTTGACCGTTCCTACCATCGCACAAACCGTGTTAGCAAGATAAGATACGTGGACCGGCGCGGGAAGAAGGTAGGATGATGTCTTACAAGAGTATAAACATCGTTGCGATGGCGATTGGCACGGCGAGGTACCAGAAGAAGGCATCCGACCGCTTGATACCGCTAAACTCTTCAAAGTTCATGCCAAAGTACCCGGTCAAGAACGTCAGCGGCAGGAAGAATATCGTGACAATCGTCAACTGCTGCATGCTTTCGTTCTGCAGGTTCCCGACGAGATTGAAGATATAGTCTCTACACGCCATACCTTCATTAGCAACAATGACCAACGAAACGATGCCAGCAGGGAGTGTGGCCGTACGTTAGATTGTCCGCCGAGCGCTTCATCGTTTCCACCGTCTCCAGCAGCATTATCGTGTGATCTGAAACGTCGCCCAGGTATGTATACGCTACGCTTGAGATCCCCACGGTCGTCAGCGCGTCGAGCTTGCTGTCTTTCCGCCTCGACTCATCCCGCTTGTGGTCGCGTAATGCATTGATCAGTCCTGTCAGCGGCTGGATCGTGGTCTTGAGCAGCGCCAGCTCGCTCGTAAGGATATACAGCCGCTGCGTATCGTGCAGCGACGTGTCCGTGAGCACGCTGAGCTCCAGGTCGCCAATAGTGTCCTGGTAGGCGCGGATGACAGGGAAACAAAGGTCGACAATGGTGTCGATAATGGCCTGGACAATCATGCTGCCGTCGCAGGAGTTGCGGAGGAGCGTATTTGTCGAGGCCAGACGCGCCATGATGGGCGGTTCGATATCGTCGGCAGAACGCTCAAAGAAGGAGATGACGGTGTTATCGTCACACAGGAAGATGGAGCATTGCTCGACGGAGACGGCAAGCTGCTTCTGCGCGAGAGACGAGTTTCGCTCCATGTATAGGATGCCTTCAACGTTCGGTCCGCCGTGGTAGCGTTGCAGCGTCTGGATGACCATGGGCTCGCCGCCCTCAGTGTGGCCGCGGACGTCGGGAATCTCATCGTCGTCACTGTCGAAACCGCTGTCCGGCACGTCGAAGAAGCGTTTGAACCAGCCCCGCTTTTTCTTCTTTCCGGTGTCGTTCTCGACACCGTCGAGTTCGACAAGTTTCTGCAGGGTTAGGACGATAAGTGCGTGGTCGGAGTACCAGTCAGCTTTCGTACGCGACTGCGGGTTCATGATATCCTCGATCGCGAGGCGGTGCAGGCCTTTGTATTGGCCGAGACACTTGATGACGTCCCATGAGAGGCCGTTGACGTTGATCCATCGCACCGTCGCCCACCTGGGGCGCGGGCGCTCGAGGAACTCAGGTAAGGTCTCGTTGATGAGTTCCGTGGTAACCATGTCTTCTGGGCCAAAGTCGACGGTGGTGATCCCGCACCGCTCGTAGAGGTCCATGTCAATTTCCTGCGACGCGGAGATGCCAGGCTCCGCGCCGATGACCTTTTTGGGATGCTGGTAGCTCGTCGAGGCCGTCATGCGCTTCCCACGGCGTCGGAAGGCTGCGAACCTCGACGAGCCCGTGGACTGTGCATCGCTGTCACGGTCGCCTGGGCGAACGACGCCCTGGTCGAGGGACAAGCGGACCTCGGGTTGATGCCGTCGATTGGAGCTTTCATCGTTGGGGCTGATAGGCGGCTCCTCCTCGATCGAGCGGGGTGCGCTGCGATTGTTTTGACTGGCCATCACGTCGGATTGAGGGTGAGTTCGTCCCAGCGAAAGATTGACGGGGAGTCGGCTGCCAACATTGGGGCAGCGGTTCCAGGGGTGGTATAAGAGGGAGCTGAACAGGCGAAATGATTACTGACGTGAGCAGGGCGGGAGGCCAGACGCGTTTGACGACGGGCAGTTTTGGATTGGCGATGGTCGAAATAGGAGGTTGTATGCCATCGGCGGCGCCGCCCAATAAGGACGGCCAGCCTCGATACTCACAACATATTACCCAAAAGGGCAGCAGTAAGACTGATCGCACCGCCACATCGGACAAAAAAGCGGGAACTGTGGCGTCGGGCGGCCTGTCAGCGGCGCATGACATCATAATGACTGCAACGTCCTGCAACGCATTCGCCGATGAAGTAATGCGATATCGATACCTAATATACCTGGTGATACCAGCTGGGGCAACTAGGGCCGACGCTTGCACGCGGCCGTCGACGTAACATTCAGCCGCTAGTCGCCAAGCTTTGTAGATACAGACCCTTCCTCTCATCCAGCTACTTCATGCTCGACAATTAAGCTTTGCCGGGCTTGCCGTGCCCGTTGCCCAGGTGTGAGCAAGGGTGCTCTGGGCCACCGTATTGGTGAGACCTGTGAAGTCATCTTTTCGATCGATCCGGCTTGGATTCCAGATCGCCAGCGCCGGAGCAAGCAAGATTTATCCGATGGCTTCCAGTATACGTATATAAAGGCGGGGCCCTCAGCTTCAGCGTAGATTCGCAGTTATTTCGTTATCCGTCCTTCCATATATAGATTCAAAATCCAAGATCGATACACTCGATCTTCGATATCAAACCCAATAAATCACAGCCAAGCATCTTACTCTAGATATTCACCTAATCGAGCACTCATAGATCTATTGAAATACCACCAGTGCAAACCCCCGCTTTATAATACTAAACACCACTAGCCAACAGAGCTACCGCATCCACAATGGAGACAATTAACCAGGCTGCTACCGTCGTCAAGAACACAATCTGGGGCGAAGATGCTACCAATAATGCTACCACCACATCTGGCCGCGGTGGCGAGCACTCCGAGTACCATAAGTCCATGATCGATGACCACGTCACAGAAGCAAAGTTTACCGGCCGCTTCGAATCAGACCCCGATGCCGAGGGTGCCTACCAACCCGGAGACACAGATAGACAACCCCAGGGCCCGATCTCAACGGGTGGAAAGCCGCAGGGCAGTAATGTCACTGGTGACAATCAAGGAACCAATAAGGATTCTCACAGTATGTATCCACGGTTCCATCCAATTCCTCACAGTTTCTCGTGATAATATTTCTGTCAATGAACCCCGGAGGCGTCTGGCTTGCGAGACAACCCTTTACACATCGAACGTATAAGTAACAGTATTTGGATCAAATAATAACGCTGATGAAATACACAGGCTCCTCGAATGAACCGAATACTGGCTTCGGCGGCCCTGGCTCCGGCGCCGAGCCCAGCGTCTCCTCAGACCCTTCTTCCGCCCCACAGCCTACCCACCATCAACACCAAGGTGGGGACCGCCCCAACGTTAGCCCTGACACTGCCTCGTCACAGAAGAGTGGTCGCATTCCCTCCCCTTCCCAGTCAACGGGTAGCGGCTCGAGTTCCGGCGGCGGCTCTGGCGGCCCTGGCGGTCCCGGCGGTCCCGGAGGCATGAAGTTGCCGGATTCCGATAATCAGAGCAAAGGCGAAGGCACCGGCGAAAAGTACGAGCGCAGCACCGGTCTTGCGGTCGACGGCGGCGATTTTGACGCCACGGTAAGCGCAAATACGTTTACGTCTACGAAATGTAAAATACAACGTCACTAATTAATACACGTATAATTTAGCGTCCGGGAGCAGCTCGCGAAGCAGCCCGCCTGATGGACGAAAAGGGCATCAAACACGGCGAAAAGGACGGCCAACCTGGCGAGCCGCCCAAAGAGAAGAAATGTAAGCTTTAACATATACCATCTACGTCCAGCTTTGGTCCATACCGTCAGATTAACACGCCATAAATTCTAGGGTACGGCGTCGACCATAGTGGCTTCGGCGGCCACGGCAGTCATACGAACAAGCGCCGGCCCTCCAAACCCCAGGCAATTGACGACGCCGACGAGACCGAGCAGAAGACCGAGCATGCGCAGAAGACCGAGCAGACACATAATCTCAACGTCGACGACAATGACGAGCATACGGAGAAGAAGGGTCTCAAGCAGAAGATTAAGGAAAAGCTGCACCACGGCAAATCGTCCGCTGATCACGAGTGATCGGCTTGCGAATTCCAGCGAAGAAGCGTCTTGTATGCTTCTGGCTAGAGGGTTCTGAATTTATTCGTTAGCCCGCTCTCACTTGCCTCGTAAACTGGACACCCTCCTCACCTTTCCTTTAATTTGTATTCTTAATATGCGAATCTGAGTTTTTCCCTCAATGCCTTTCTCTATTCGAAAGTAGGCCTGGTCTCGTAAGAAGCAATTTTATTTTACGTTCACACGTGGTGAGAGGTTATCAACGTAACATCCACCTACGCCAGTAAACCGTTCTAGGCAAGTAGCCGACGTACGCCTTACTGTAAACTTTTAGTAAATAAGTAGTAAGCACAGTTATGTATTTATCATGCCTGATTAGATGAAAGCCCCATCCACGTATACACTGCAATCGAATAAGAGGAAACCGCGCGGTAGAAATTGCCGGATATATATGGCAGAGCTCTCTTCAAAAATGAACAATAAGTCCTTCGTAACCCTATATTATATAAAAGGATATAAAGGCGATAGATTTGAGAAAGAATTAAATATATTATGTACACATTGCAGACATTGCAATGAAACATTTCAACCGCAGAATGCATACATATGCACCAATCGCAATATATAACCACCGGCCTGCCAAGTCTATAATTCGTAAAAAAACCCCAATATGCAAATGCAAAAAAGCTCCAGCCCCGCCCATCTATCTCCAGAGATCGATAAGAAGAGAAAGAAATGGCCCGCAGGTGTATATACCAAAACCCCGTACACGCAGAACATTAGTAAAGCAAAGGCCGGCGGAACCTTACCCGCCATACGCACACAAGTGTACAGCGACTCAAAAGTCCAATTACTATATTACAGTGACGGAACAATCTCGATCGTTACGTCCCACCGACGCTTCCCCTGACCGTACACACCGCCCAGCCGGTCCGTGATCCGCCGTGTGATTCTCTCGCGGATCTTCGCTTCTGTCGACGCGTCGGATAGGCGGGCGTGGATCTTGAGGTTCGCCATGCATAGGCTGTAATGAACCTGCCAGAAGGATGCTTCTTCAATCGTCGTCACGGCTGAGTCCTGCTCGATCTGCACGGTCGATACCAGTCAGCACGTGTACAGCTAAGGTGAATATATACCAGTCGGATATTGAAAGGATGGGGGAAAGTAGTACCTCTTTGACGACCTCCGCAACTCCCTCGCCGCCGAACCGCATCAGGAGCATGCTGCCGAGAATCTTGACGAGCCTGAATCCCAAGACTATCATGGAGACGGCGATCGTCAAGGAAAGCGTCCGGTCGAGCCACGCGTACATGGTCACGGACAGCAGCGGGAGGAGCAGCAGGAGCACAGAGCATGAGAGCGTCAGGAAGTGAGAAGGGTTGCTGAGGACCGAAGGAAGTGAGGAGATATACGCGAAACGGAGTGCTATATTACTCTAGATTAGCATGGAGAATCAAGGTTGGAAATTTACTGCAGTGTTTCATGCTCACCTTTTCCTATCCGCGCTTGGTTCTTCAGCCCGAACGCCGAGATTAGGGTCGCTCCGATAACTAGTAGCGCGTAGGTATCGATGGTTCCGTTGGCAACTCGCTGGTGTCGGTGGCTGTGGGTGTGTCCATGTTCCTCCTCCCCTTGCCATCCTTCAATCAGGTCCTGTGCCGCGTGTTGGATCAGGTCGAAACCCATGAACAGTAGCAGCACCGACATGGCGAATCCAATCAAAACCTCAGCACGTTGCAAACTAAAATATACCCGCAACCGTTAGCCGCACTCCTAAGTGACAGCCATCATCTGACGAACACAACATACCCGAACGGATGCCTGACACTACTCCTACTCCAGACGTCAAAGTTTCCGAGAACATCAACCACCACGCAAAGTGCCGCCGAGACCGCGTCGTATATCACCAGGTGCGATAGCGCCGTCATCGCCAGCGAGCCGTGTCCGTACCACGCACAATATATCGCGATCGCGAAGTGCATCAGTCCCCAGCCGAACCGGAGCTTCTGATCCTTCGTCATGCTCTGCCGCCATTCCTTGAAGGTCGGTATGGGAAGTGATAACGGTACGGCTAGCGGTGCCCGGGGTTTCGGCTCTGCGAAAATTTGGTGGCTGATACTCGACCGTTTGTATCGATGTCCACGACGTTGGTTCTACAGCAATTAGTGCGATTAGCTCGACGTTTTTCTGGGACTACCGCTGGCGAAACGCAGCTATTTTGCATGATTGAGCTTACCGGCTGCTGGGCGACGACTGGTCCGGCATTTGTCGGCGGCGCCATGGGCATCTGCTTGAAATTGAATGGCGAGCGTGTGGGCGGTGTCGACGGCGGCCCATTGATGGTCGCCGTCAACGTCGTCGTTGAGCCATTTGCGTAGCCGTTCATCCTGGGCCGTTGCTGGGCTGAGTACGTTGTCGATCCGTTGAATCTTGAAGGCGACGACGAGTAGGAATATGAGAGTGTTTGCGGTGGCGTGGAGAGGATGTCGATGCCGGCAAAGTCGGCGGAATTCCACGAGAGTCTGTTCGGTGTCGGGGCGAGGGAGTTTCGGTCGTATTCGCCCTCGTCGAGATAGGGGCCCTCCGGCAGCGGCGTGGGAGGGGTCGGGGTCCTCGGCGGGAGGGGGATGGGCAGGTTGTTGTAGGTGGCCATCGCCGCTTTGCCCACGCGGTGGTGTGCCTGGGAGGCGTTTTTCCTGAAGCAGCAGTTAGAGGTGGGCCGAAATTGGCCGTTACGAAACGAAGGAGGAGGTGGCGGGCTGCTTCGTCCTGTTCGCGAACAGCGGTGACCCGCTTTGAGGTGCAGCTGGACAGTCAGAAGATCTTGACGCCCGCGGCTTGAGGTTGAGTTCGACCGTCCAATGTGGCTGCCACGGGGAGGTCCCTGAAGATGGGATGAACAGGTTGGTGCAAGCAAGGAACGGCGGGTTTAGTCCTGTTTTCTTTCACTCGACAAGCCAGCCTCTGGAAAAAGCCGTCAACAAAGAGGCAATGCGCGAGAGTGGCCTCAATCCGGTGTCAGTGCTGGTGGTGGTGATGACATGCGGTTGAAGGAGAAGGTGCCAGTGTCGTGGCGGTCGGTCCAGAGCTCTCGCGATGTTTGTCGGACCGTCGAGGTCGGCGTTGTATCTAGCCCGCCGTCTCCTATTTTATGTCTTCGTCTCGAGCTCGACAAGGCCATCTGCATCACATACCTGCAGCCCATTCCACCGTCACCGAGTCTTTTCACTCGCTCGTGCGCCTGCCTGCATGAGCAGGGGATCAGGCATTGGCCGGCTTAATCTCATCCGGCAGGTGCGCTAAGGGACACGAGCAAACACTGCAGGCGGAGGGAACCGTAGCAGATTCGCGAAAGCGGCTAGATGACGAAGAATCTCAAGACGTGTTCGAGTCAATCATGCATCAACAGTGGAAGTTTGAATGTTGGTTCCATGGAGCTTCCAAAGCTCCCACGTGAAATCCGGGGTCCATATATGCATTGGGATGCTGGAACATCGACACAGTATCAGCATCAGCATGCTACCTAAGTATTCATCTTTTACAGACACCAAGCTCGCGCCAGATCACATCATTCCAGCCCGTTGCATCACGTCCTCAAAATCCCGCCTTCGTCACACCTGTTAGCGCTGTATCTCCCAGTTGAAGCACGTGCATTAGCACTTACTTGTTCACAAGCGTCCTGTCACCGGATGACGATGCCTCCCATAGCATATCTTTCAGCATTTTATCATCCACATCCTCGCCTAACGTTTTCGCTACTTTCCTCAGGTGCTGCAGCGTTATTGGGCCTTCGTTGTCACCGCCCGTGAATAGCTGGAATGCTTTGTCCACCTCTTCCTGCCTGTCCCTGGCTGCACGATGTCAATATCAATAGCTTCTGCAAATGTGTAGGGCGTCCCGGAAAGGAAAAGAGTAAAATGTCACCTCTGATTTTCATGGCAGCAACTTCGAGAAACAGTTCATAGGTGACTAGTCCCTCGTTCTCTGGGTCTACCGTCTCTATTATATCTCTGACTTCACTAGCTGACAAATTGAAGCCCAAGGCACTGAAAGACAATCCGTTAGTGTGATAGTTTAAAAGCCGTATTGCGATATTTGAATGGGTGGCACGGCTGTTGGTCTCTGTCGCATCACGGGTGCCTGTAAGATATCAAGGGCTGGTGGGACATATACTAGTTACCTAAAGGCCTTCTTTAAATTCGTAGTTCGAATTACATCTTCACCAAGCTCTTCAGGGTCTGTAAAATAATCGAAAGCGGCGCGGACTTCTTCCGCTTCTTCAGCAGATAAGCTCAGGTCCTGTGCGAGCTTGACCTTTGCCCTCTTCTTTCGCGGAGCGGGGGCCTTTTTCTTTGGAGGCTGTGGTACGAACGGCAGCTTAGAATCGCCAACTATACGCTTTACTGGTATCCATTCTCAGAGCAACTTACCATGGTCCTGACCAAGTGTTAGATATCGTAGATGCGGTGAATAAACCAAGGGTATGATTCAAGATCCAGGTTGAACGGCGGGCGCAACTCCAGAATCCCTGGTTTGTTGCGCGCCCCCCGGTCGACGCGCCAAGCCACGGAACACCTTTAAACTTTTTTTTCCGCATGCATAGCAGCGTTTTCTTTTCTCTTCTCTAATAATCTCAAAAAAATTATCATCTATACATATGCTAGAGCTTCATTTCGCCATTACATACCAGCACCAGGAATTGGAGTGTGGACACATAGATGAGATGGAACCCTTTTACGTATCTCCCTGACCCACAAGTGGGATCGGGGCTTCGGGACATGGAGCCGTCTGGCAACGACATGTCCTGTCGAGAGAACTGAGGAACATACGATACTAGCCTCGATGCCAGGCGCTGTAATACGATATAATCGCGCCGCATACGTCGCATCTCGATCTCTACAAGTGTACAAACTATAAGCATCGATCGATCGATCGGTATATACTATAATAATCAATTGATCAAGAGTATGATACTGAGGCCCATGCTCGCAACATTAGCTTGCTACTATTTTACACGCTATGAATATGCTGTAGCCAACATACCCATCAATGCTGTACCTACAAGAAAGATTATAACATCTGCATCGAGAAACTCCGTCTAAAGAAACGCGCTAAAAAATCAAATAATAGTGGTACTAGGTCTTGTTTTACATGGAGCCTGAAAATTCGCAGAAGTACCATGATAGCAAATGCCGTAGCAGCGCAGCAAACATCAGGCTATTAAAGAGGCAGAGATTACGCCTAGAGAATAGCGACCAGTTTCTAATGAACGGATTGCAATTCTGCGTCACTCGGCACTCACCTCCACAGCATCAACCATCGAATACAAGACTACAAACATATCCACCAGCGGACCAATGTCGACATTGGGGTAGGTGTTTCCAATATTAGCATGCCGCTTGAGTATCGAAGATACCAATATCCTGTTGTCCGCCAGGAACTTTTGTGTCTGCCCGAGCTCCATTTTGTTATAGAGACCTTTGCAGAGCAAGCAAGAAACAAGAACCCTGACAAAAGATAGCAACAGGTCGTAGTAACTGGATATGTTCTTGCCGCCCATGAATGCTGTAGATTGCTCTTGTTAGCTGGATGACACCTGCTTATTTGCGCCTGGAATACACTCACCAATGCCAATGTCGGGATCTATGGTGAACAGCCCGCATTCTTTGAGAATACCAAAGTATCCGGCGTTCAAAACCATACCGGCGCCTAGCTTTGTCCGGGACAGTCGCAGGAGGAAGCCGGTGATAGCCTTGACAAGCGTCATAAAGGATTCACCACCTGATGCATTCAAAGTTAGCGATGCATGTATCATAGGATGTAGAAGGACGCGAAGCAACATACCGTCAGTAACTTGCAGTGCTTCCTGGTCAAGACCCTTGAGCGACTGCACAAGAACCACGATGAGATTTTGCCGCCTGAGTACATCGACAATATACGTAGATTCCTCTTCCTGACTTAGGGCGACGAGGGCGTCTAACAGATTGAGCGCGAGCAGCTTGCAGGTACCCGCACCAACGTACGCGTCGTTGCACAAGATCTCAAGGAACCGCTCGCCGCTGCCCCGAATCGTCTGTAGGCTACGACGGTTGAGAATCGATAGTTGGGAAGATAAACCTGCCATACCGTTAAGGTAACGGCATAGAATGTCGTAAAAGTCTTCTCGAATCTTGGCCGATGCGATTGGAGATTGAACCCCCCGCAACGACAGCCGGAAGAGCTGATATAGACGGTCGTGTGCGACGTCAGCCCCTCTGTCCCGACCTAGATTGATGGAGTTGAACTCGAGGTTCGAGATCAGCGACTGCGCTACAACCGTAAGTTCAGCTGTAATTCGCTCGTCGCTCCCACAGTATTGTTCTAGCTTCGGTATAATGGTCTGTAATGCCTGCATAATGTAAGATGACTTGGAGACTGGGTCGGAGAGAGTCGTCTCGAGGATGGCAACAACCAGCCGGCACCAGTGCTGCAAGCACAAGATCCTAGATACCTTGTACTGCCGGAAGTTGTTGTCCTGCTGTAGGGATATCGTAATTGCTTCGATTTCAATATCCATGGCCTCTTCCGCGTCGTCTCCGCCCACCATGCCGCTCTTCTTCAATTCGGATTTTCGGAGCACCAACATAGACCGGGCATTGTCGATATTGTATTTCTCGACATCTTGTCCCGATGCGCTTCTCAGGTATGGTGAAAAGCTTAGACCGCTGAAAAAATTGAGATCTGGCGTAAGGAAACCGTTGTCGACGTCGAGCTCAAGGAAGTCAAGGTAGTCCAAGATACTAGGATGACTCAACCTCGTCCCAAATGCCTCCGTGACACCCATGAGGCAAATATAATATGCCTTGAGGGAACTTGAGGCGCCCAATATTGACATCTGCCGAAGTTCCAGGGCAAGATAATCAAGTATAAAAGCCCGACAGTCGACATACGCTCGACAGCATTCTGCAGAAGGGCTGAAGAAAAAATCCTGTGAGGGGAAGGTGAGGCCATCCCAGAGTGTCGAGTTACTGATGACAGCCTCCTGAGAAAACTGGGCGAAAAAGAACTTGTTTTCTCGAAGTATGTAAAGGGTGTCGGAAGATGTTAATTTGGATTTCCAGAGGAAGTGTAGCACCGTTAGAGCCGCACGCTTCAGCGCCATCATTTCTCCGTCAAAGATGGTACCTTTCTCATCCCTCTCATCCCAACAATTGGCGATACTCAAGATCGAATGGAAGACAGATGTTCCGGATCCAATGCCACTTGGTTCCTCGCTGATGCCAACCTCATTATCATTAACGGAAAAGCCGAGTATCAAGTGCGCTAAGGTTGGCTTGTCTGGCGTCGAGGCCAGACATGTAATCAAGAAAGATAGTATTTCGAGTTTGACAGCAGTGTCAGGGTGAAGTTGTCCCGATACCAATGTGGTCGGATCCATCTTTTGATCCAGGCGATGTATGAACCCGAAGGCAATCCTTCTCGACTCTCCTTCGGAATCGGTGATCGTAAGCAGTCTGTTTTTACCACTCGTACGATTGAAGTGAGAAGCGGGTGTGTTGGTTACTGTGCTAGAGCCAGCCAGTCCGGTGAGGAGTTTCAGTGCGGCTACTGCGAGCGTAGAATGTTCCATTCCACCTAGAAGACCAAGGTGTACGATGATAGAAAGATGATAAAGGACAGCTGTTTCGAACGAAGATAACGCAGTATTAGCCACGCTCTTTCGCAGCGAATGATCTTCTTTCCATAGCTGTGGTCTGACGATTTCTAGGTAGGTAAGCTCTTTTTCCATGATTATTGTCATGACTTGTACTGTCATCAGGAGGCTTTGGACGAGCGGGGAGTCTTCCTTCGCATCACTAGCAGACTCAGCTCCTCTGCGAACGATCGAAAAGAGAGCGCTGAGCACTGGCTCGCTGAACAGATGATCCATCAACCGAGAGAAAGGGTGTAATCTGATGTAGCTCGCCAGATTAGATGTCTGTATAACCGCATCGACAGCGATTGGGGCGGTATTCGCAACAACGATCAACTGGTCGTCGAAAGACGACAGGGCTGTCAGAATGAAATCTAAACACGCCGTCTGAAGTAGAAGGGCTTCGCTATCCGAGAGCTGTTTCTGGCCGGTGGACTTGGTTGTGGCATCAGCCTCTGTCAGCATCTCCACGATGCTATCGACATAAAAGTCGATACCAGGAAGGCGACTGGATGAGCCCAGATTCTCAGGAAATGGCAGCGAATCAGTCATTGTTGGGTCAACGGGACGAATCAGAGCAGTCATTAGTTTGATGAAGGACACCGCGGACGAGAACGAGGTCGTCACTATCTCTGACTTCAGGAAAGTGATGTAGCCATTTGGCTTGGTTCGGAGTGGCTGCATTCCGCTGTGGGCTGGCGCCGTAATTGCCCATCTGTCGACCGCTTCCCACAATTGTGCATTATCGTTCTCCGATTTGCTCAGGCAGAAGGCGGCGAGTGTGCTGAAGATCGAGGCAATCAGTGTCCCAGGGAGAGGCGAGTCCAGCATCTCCATCATCGTAGGAATCAACTGCGCACTGGTGTTTTCAAATATTCGGTCTCGAGCATTTTCTGAAAACGTGATGACTTGTGTGATCAGACGCAGGTACGCGTCAATGCATTTAACACTTTCATCGTCGAGCTCCGCAGCTTCGACTGGGAGTGTAACACTACGGTAGCTTGCGGCCGGGGCCGGTTCGGGCCGGGGTCTGAGCTGAGTGACGTAGTATTGTAGAGATTGGAATATAAAGTCCCATGAAACCTGTTGCGGTCGACGGTTCTTCGGTGTCTGTGGGGCTGTTTCCTCACTGAGGAATTGGTCTGTTTTCTGAGCACTGTCTGGGCCGTATGCAAGAGAAGAGAGCATATCACAATACGCAGCAGCCATCATTGGCGTTTGGCGCTGGGATGCCCATGTCAGGAACCCGTAGAGGTTGCTCTCCCGATCAGTCCAGAATGTCATTCCGGCATCCAACCGATCACGGAAAACAAATCCAATGAAAAGGAAGAACCTTTCAAGATTGTAAGTGCTTTCTCGCTGGATCAAGTGATCTTCCTCCTCAATGCCTTTAATTTCCTTCAACATGTCAGCCATGTTGCTGATGAAACTGTCCATGAAGTTCTCCAGAAGATTATTCATGGTTTTCCGGAAGGCTGGCAACAGGCCCGCCATTTCGGTTGCTTGAAAGGGTGTCTTAGTCTGCAAGAACCGTCGGAACTCTAATCTTGACGCCTCGACATCGGGTGAACTATTGCTGTCTGCTGCAATCGCCATCATAAAATCCAGCGCCCCATCGGCAAGGGCCAGCTTTGAAGGTTCGTGCACCTCCTTTTGGTAGTCAACCTGAACAGGGAGCGTGGCGGGAGCGTCCCGAACCAGGCCATTGATTTCGGTGAACCAGCATAGGTGCACAGCGGCATGCAAGTACTGGAGGTCCCAACGGTCGTCCTTGCTAGATCTTACAAACTCAGCCTGTTTCTGCTTGAGTTCTGTAACGGTGCATTTTGTACTAGGCGATAGTAGAAAGCTTATGATGGAGAGTAACGCTGGTATCTGATGGACGATAAGAACATCATACTCCTTCTGCAATTTCAATCCGGACACAATGCCGTCGAGTTCAGCCATGCCACATTGCTCAAGCTGCACTAGCGAGGCTAATGACAGCGCAAGAGCTTGGTGCTGTTGAGATAATGCATTCGCCTGTAGCCATAATGTGCCTTTCAATTCTGCCGCAGCACTTGGATTAAGGAATGTCGTGACCCTAACTCTTTCAGCAAGCTGCTTGATCCAATCTCGTATGCGAGCCATGGCTGCGATGATCTTTTCGCCGAATTTCGTGCCTCTGGCGGCAATTCCCATCGCCGTCTGTTTCAACACGTCTCGTAGTTCCGGGTCTGCATCTTCATCGGCTGACAAAGAGAGTATAAGGCGAAGGCATTCCGCGATATAGTGGCGGCGGCGATGGAATATGATAACAGCAGCTTGTCGCGGCTCTCGGTCCAGATCATTACTCTCATCTTGACCCAGTAGAAGTAGTTCGGCAGCCGTGACCTCGTCCAAGTTTAACTCGTCAGCCAGCTCAATCGTGGCTTGGACGAAGTGGTCGTTCAGTTCGTATTCATCATCGCTCAGTTCGACCTTGCCTACAATAGAGTGATCGCGTTAGTTCTGGTGCTCGTCGATATGATTCCAAGCCCTGCAAGCGCCACCGAGACGTATTCCCATACCAGATTTGACCTTTCTCCGACTATCCTCGCTTCTAGGGCGTTGGTCGAATAGCAGCTTCAGCGCATCTTTATGACGGTTGAGGAGGTCGTCCAGAGTATCGGGAAGGACCGCAGTCGACTCCGCGATTGAGAGCAGCACCTCGTGCAGCTCCTCAAAATCCGACAAAAGCCATGCTGGCAGAGACATGGTTCCCTCAATTATGCGATGGATGCCGGTCTATGGCCCTATCGCATACTTCGTTGGTGGTCCCCTCGGTCCTGGCAGGCGCGAGTCGACCCAGGCGCGAGTTGTATCGGGGCGCGTTTCTCGGCGGGGCGCGTTTGAGGGGCAGCAATTCGAGCTGAATGGTTCGGCGACCGCTGTCGAGGGTGTGGGGAGCTTTTGCGAGTGCCGTCCGAGTGATGCTTGTCGCTGACAGCTGGTTGAGATGAGAGGACTCGGATGGTTACCGCTATGATGGGTTCTAGTTAGCAACCGAACTTTTCTTGGGCGCTGAGACGCGTCGTTGGATGTCACAACGTCCAAAACGCAGAGGACCAGAACCAACCGACTGTACCCACACAAGAAAACTACCCGAAATGCCCGGAGGCAGCCTGCTAGACTGTCGTGCACAATCCTAAGAGGATAGATCATATATCTTTACTATTTGGCGCAGCCCTACAGCTTTCGAGCTCGTTCCCTTTACATGATCCTCGTGTCGTGTGATGTCTGGGGGCACCTCGAGCGCTAAAGTTGCCGTCGATTCGTCTCAGCGAAACCAGCTGTATCTTTCAGTTCTCTCGAGTCCGCCTAGCGGTCTGCTTATTGTATTTTCCCAGCCGAGCGAGTAAGTATTTTTCCCGTATAATTTGCTGAGGTTTGGTCTCCGTTGAGTGCCTAGACTTCTATGAAGAATATACTGGACGCTTCTAACTGCTATCTTTCAGGCACTTCTTCCAACGCCGTGGCCGCTTCTTACATATCGTAAATACAATTACTACAACGAGGCTTGATGGCTTTATAGATCGCTTAACCCTCTACTGTCTTTACTTTTCACTAGAATTGATTCATTCTTTTTCCCTATCGCCAGAGTCCAGCGGAACTATACCCATACATTGCATCTAGTTATTGCGTGTCTTCATCTCTTGTATTCTCGGAGCGCGTTCATACGCTCCCTCTTGCTACTTGACCTGTGGTTCAAATTCACCGATACCGGAATATCCGAGCCAGCGGCTGGATTATCTGCTTTCCCAAAGATTCGGAGCTTGAGCCCTGAGCGAACCGTGATCGCGTATAGAAGCGTGCGCAATGTCCGAGGCAAACCTAGCATCGGCTTATGGTATGTTCGTTGTTCACCAACAGTGATCACTATGGATATCTGCTTACATTCATTGGGTAACCTGTAGATTCCATTCAATCGGATAAGGCGAATACGCGGATTGGAGGTCTCAAAGGTCCGTCGAGTCTTCTCCGAGCCTATTCGTCAATTCGAATTTCGGACACACTAATTTTCCATCTCATGCCTAGATCTACGCCTCATCCTTCAGAATGCAGCGACTCTGTAGGCATCGGCTGTCTTACTCATTTCCAGCCTTCCATGAACCACCACTGACCTTACTTTCTACTTAGGGAGAATATCCAGGAGAAGGGACTCCATAAAATGTTCGAGGCTCTGTTCAGAGTATCAATGTTGGAAAAGTCAGCCGCCTTGAAACAGACGAAAGACATTCAGCGAAACGCGGCAATCAACCGACTCGATCTATGCGCCGAGACGATCAAAATTGCTGTTGACAAGTGTGGAGGCCGTCTACATTACAAGGCTGTCAAGGCAATCGCTTCTCATGTCACTCAAGTGCTACTGGCCATCGAAGGTCGACCCTACGATGTGATCAGAACGCAATACATGCACGCCTTGAGCTCCATCCTTTCTCACCCATCACATCGAGAGCACCTCCTAAGAGAGGACTGGATTGAGTTGGTTGAGTTCTGTTGCCATTGCCTTGAACAGCAATTGGAGAAAGAACGTCAAGAGGCTTTAAAGGCAGCCAAAACCGGCCGTAGGCCAGAACACCAGAACGGCTTTGGCTGGATTGGTACCGAAGTTATGCTCTGCCTCCAGAGATTAGTGTCGACACCTCAGGCATATACCGTTGATGGCGATCATATGGTCAAGTTGATTGATAGCGTTCTGGCGGTTTTGCAACTCGACCGCGACGACATTCGCTATCTGGGTTTCTCAACTCTGAACTGGATTCTGGATGCTGTGGGGGCTAATAACCTGGAGTATGCGGCAAAGATTGTGAGGGCAACCTCCTCGCTGGTCTCGAAACCTTGGGTCAATACGAACTTGATTCCATTAAGAGAGCAGCTCATCATCCACATCGCTCTCGGCTTGCCTCACACCCTCACCTTGCTCAAATCATCTTCAGAGGCTATTCTCCGTTCCAATCTCGAAGATTTGTTCCAAAAGATGATCGAGGAATATATCAGAGCCCGGTTCTCAGTACCGCTATTAAGCGGAGAGCACTTGGTCTTCCAGACCTCATTGCCCTCGAGCTTTATTCGAAAGAATCCTTTGAGAACTAGAACTTTTGCGCTTCGCCCCGGAGTTGGTATCAGTGAGCAGACTTGGGTCATCCCGCAGCTGTTAGCATCGATGGTATATACTCTTCAACAAGATCCTGAGGATGTCCAGGCTATGGATATCGACGAGTCAAACGGAGTCAGTATCAAACGCCAGAAGATGGGGTCTTATCTTGATGATACTATTCGCCAATTAAAATCCCCCAACAGCCCTGCCAAAGTCTTGAGCATGCAGATTCTCTTGTTCTACTTCGACAGATGGACGCCGGACTTCGCTGTTGTAGAAACAGCATTCGGGATTCTACAGCATTTGTGTTCAGACGAGAAGACAGAGCACGCATTCTGGGCGATGCTCGTGATAGCCACGTAAGTATATAATAAAGTGAGTTGAAACCAGTGCTGCTGCTGATATAAATTCGCAGTCTTTACACGAACCCAAAGTCCAAGGAACTTCTCAAGTCCATGGATCACCTAAATATATGGCATGCTGCAATCCGAAATATGACTTCGCCTTCCATGTGTCGATCAGCTTGTCATTTGCTTCGAGTCATGCTCTCGGAAAGAATTTTTCCATTTTCCGACGTCCGGGATTCAGTCGACGACTTAATATCCAAAATTGAAGCTCAAGGACCCGCCTCACTAGCGGATTCGAGCATAGGATTTTGGCATGAGATCGTTAAAAATCGTAGAGAAAGCGCTGCCATCTCACGAGTCCACCTGGAAACCCGTCTTCTACAATGGCTACTCATGAAATGGCGTCCAGGTAAGTCGAAAAGACCACATCAAAGACTATATATGCCATAGAATTCTAACGGGGATCCAGGAAATTTGTCGAAGTATGCGGGATTCAGCAGCTCAATGGCAATAGCATCCGTTCCAGAAATAGTTTCCATTATTGCACTATGCTGCGGACAAGAGTACTTTCCATATTCACCGTACTCGGAAACTGTTTTCGGTACCATTGGCCAGGCGCTACAAAGAAGCATAGCTTCGCTCAAACCGCTCTCCTTCCTACTTCTTGGAAACGTGCTTGCAGAAGAGTATTCGAAGACTGAGCCAGTTCCCACTTTCCGACAGTGGACAAAGCCAGAAACCACGAAGCGTTCGCTGGAAGCAGAATCGCAGATGCTTGAATTCGCCAATCAGCAGCTCGATGACTGCTATGAGGAATGGCTACTTTTGACTGAAAAAGACACGTCTACCAAGAAGAAGCTTAGTAGTGGTGGAGTCTATATCATGACGTCTACTATTGCAATATTTTCGATATTCGGTGCCTTTCTTAATCAACCACAAACAAAGGCCACCGAAACTTTCTTCACCAAGCTGGCCAACGTGCGAGATAGTTTTAGTCGCTACTTCGCGAGACGAGAGGTGGACTCGTCATACGTCGACGTTCTGCTGATCAGTGCGACCAGCTTTCTACCTCAAATTAGCAACCAAGCTTCCAGCACAGAAAAATCAATGTCGACGTTAGTTGAAGATAACTCTTTTACAAAGTTTCTGCTGGCTATCGATACTATCATCGCATCCAAGCTCCCACAGGTTACGATTGGCTTTGGACATCGCACCGATACGGAAGACTACGATATGGAGATAGATGATATCATGCTCGATAATAATGGCTCAGATTCGAAACTGTCTCCAGAAAAGATCCCGCGGGAGATTTATGAGGCAGTGTGCGCTTCGGAGACCAAAAAGATGATGATCCATGAGGCTCTCCAGTTCCATATGCTAGCGCTCAACCATGGAGAAAAAAGCGCAGCATGCAGACAATTCGCATTATACCTCGCAAAACTATCGCCTGTTCAACTGATATTATCTCGGCCCATGATCAATGAATTCCTGTGTATGGATTCGAATTTATCAAGGTCCGAGCTTGCTGATTTGGTGACTTCAGTTGCTAAAAAGCTGCTGTCAACTTACGAACTCGAAAGATGTGAGGTTGGTAGCATGATCTGTATTGAGATGCTCAAAACTCTCCTTCAGCTGTGGGCACCGCAGTCGATAGAGGACGACTTGCACAGCCGATGTGAGAACGTCTATGACTGGCTGATTCTGGCCGCACTGGACAAGAAGGCGTTGTCTTACAAAGTCCGCATGGATATTGCGGGCCTTCTGAAAGATATGCTATCAGTCAATATGTCATACGGACAAAAACCGGGTTCGAAATCGCTGCGAACAAACTTCCTCAGATTACTACAGGACGAAGATATTCGCGTACGCTACCTGATGGCTGACTATCTTCCGACCCTATTCGAACTTTACTCAATTGAGCTGCACGCACGCGTTTATGACGATGTTACGAAATATTTGGAGGCCGATGTTGATAATTTGGAAGGACTAGCAATGAGAGTCCACAGTCTGTCGCGACTGATATCGGCCTCCTTCCACGTCATGAAGAACGCCGTTTTTCACATCTTCGAGACGGCGTGGAAGGTACCACATTCGAAACCTCATGCCGCAAGTGCCATATCAACCGTGGCAAAGGCGCTCAAAAACAGCGATCCCAAGGAAGTGTTCAGGCTGTTCAGATCTCATGTCATACATTTGTTCCTTCAAGAGGGCGCAAAGCTTGACACCGACTTTCCATACTCGATATTTGGGTATTCAAGCCTCGGCGAGCTCTATTCCGACGCCGAAGAAGAACTTGTCGCCCAGCTTCTCATGTTTAGTCGAGATGAGGATGCCAACGATGTCGCAGGAGTCCTCGATGTCGCCTACGAAAGTCTCATCCAAAAGAGCTTTCACAAAATCATTGCATACAGTACCGCGTGGACATCAAGCTCTGCCAATGATACGAGACGAAGCGGTAAAGGGACCGCTGATGGAAGGGTCAGGAAGAAGCTCGGAGATATGGCCTACAGTGAACTTCTAGCCGAGAAGTTAGCACTCATCCTCTCGACATTCTTCGAGATTTACACAGAAGACGACGACAGCGAAAGTTCAACGCAGAGCCAGGAAAATTCCAACAGAGAACACCACCTTGCTCGAAATGCTTCTCTAGCACCAGCATGGGATATCATGAAGGCGATACTCACTATAAATTACTCGACAACAAAACTCGGACAGGTCACGAAGCCCGCATTCAAACCTAGGGTGATCGTCACATCGGTTAATTACATCTGTGGAAAGGTCAACCTGGGCACCATCGGATCGATGTGGGACGCTCCGCTGTATACCTTCGTTGTACGACGCCAACTGGAGATGATTCAGGAGGCACTCGGCAGTATGCAGAGTTGTGTCGTGATTCGAACCATTCGCTTCGTTATATCATTAGCTGGAAGAGTAGCCGTCGAAGGCTACCCGCTGGAGCTTACCATTCATGGGCTGTTGCCATACCTCGTGGATCCAGTATGCACAAGGGATACGATTGGGATTCTTCAATACCTTTTTACTTCAGGAAAGGATCATTTGATAAAGGTTCCCAATTTCGTTTTGTCTTCGAGTCTCACTATTCTATCGTCGATGAACACCTTCCTTAATACGGAGATATCAACTCCTACAAAGCAAGCGCAGATGCTTGATTGTCGAGACGGTGCAATTGCATTCAAAGAATGGTTCGCAGAGTACCTCCAAAACTACAAATCGTCCACCATCAACGAAGCCCAGCAGACAACCTTCCAGTCCGTGACATCTGCAATTGTGGACAGCCAGAACCCCACATCCGATAACATACTGCTTCGTAGTCTGTTGAGAGACGAGAACAGTAACTCTGAGAAGCTCCTCAACGAGACTACGAAACGGACAGCGTACGCTATCTTGGGTAACAACTTCCATCGATCGTTTCTCACAGCTCGAAAGTGGGTACAGACCGATAAAGAGGCCCTTAATATCGGCCGAATTCTTTTTCGAGTCTGTCGGAATTTTCACACTAGTAATGAGTTCCTGCTATGGTCAGCTCGGGTCTTTGGTCGCTCATTTGCAGCTAGTGGAATAGTGCTCGATGAATGGACGCAGGAGAGTCGAGTGAAAGACTTGATAGTTAAGGACTCTCAAGCCCTACCCGAAGGCAACGCGTCCAAAGTTTCACTACTCCGAATTATCGAGGGCTATCTGACAAGCGCGGCCAAAGACGAAGTCGGAGTGGCAGAATCAACTCTTCGCAATATTGCTTTTCGAGACTCTTCCTCTCGAGATAGTAAGGACAGCATTGTCGAGAAGTACCTATCGGCTCAAGTTATCGTGGCGATGCGATGGACAACTATGCAGCCGCCTCTTTATATCTCTGATACAGAGCCGGTCCGACTACCAGAGTCCCTAAAATTATCGAAACCGCCATTCGATACCTGGGTCAAGCAAGTCGCCTCCTGGCTTTCCAGCAAAATAGAACATGACAGTATATCCGCAAACATACAGCCGCTACTGCTCGCTGTTGACAACTTTGCCGGGAAAGCACTACCATATCTACTTCATATCCTCCTTCTGGAACAGATTCAAAGCCAGGGTGTGAAAGTGAGGAATCAGGTATCGGAGTTCTTCATCGATTGTTTTTCGAATTGTACGGCAGAAGTCATACCCTACGTTTCACTCCTCATCGAAGGTGTTTTATATCTACGAACCCAAAAGGTACCCGGTGAAGTTACTCCGTCCGAGAGGGATAATTGGATCGATCTAGACTACCGGGATGCGGCCAGAGCAGCGGCAACTTGCAACCTTTTTAAGGTGGCGTTGATGTTTGTCGAACTGCAAGTTTCACGCAGCGAACACTCGTTCGAAGACACGGATCTATTGATGCACATCTACCAAAACACTGGAGAACCAGATTCGTACTATGGAGTGCAGAAAACGCAAACGCTGAAGTCTGTTATGCAGAGGTTCGCCTTTGAAAACGACGGATGGAAGAGCTTGTCATTCCAAGGAGCCCGGTTAGAGAACTACATGAGACATCTCCAACCGGGGAATCCAATGTTCGACGTCGAGACAGCTCTAGGAACTGTTAACGCCCTGAGTGCTATCGGTCTCAATGCTCTATCGTATAGCACGTTACAGACCCAAGGGGATAGCGGGCAACATACGGATAATACATTGCAAACGGCCTGGAAACTGGAACAATGGGATCTCCCATGTCCAACCAACTACTCCTCGAACTCCAGTGAAATCTACCAAGCTTTGCAGACGGTCAATTTGAAGAAAGACATGAGGTCTGTCGCAAATTGTTTAAACGAGCCGTACCTAGCCTGTTTGAATCAGGTTCTATCGACGGAGAAAACAAGTCTTGGTTTGTCGGCAAGCATGCGGACTCTGGCCATGTTGTGGGAAATCGAGGAAGTACTGAGCGCAGAGGATGGAACATCACTGCGCAAGATATATGAAACCCTCTATTCCCGTGATAAATGGATGGAGACCGGCAGGTCAGTTTCAGATTACTGATCCAATCATCGACGTGAACCGATTAGATACTTACTTGATACACAGTTTCCACGATGTCGACGATATATACTCGGCCCGGATGGCGACATGCAGCTCACTTGTCAAGAGACCACACCTCCGTGCTAACGCTGGGATTGAGATCCAGACGGCACGACTTCTAGAAGCAAAGACGTTGATCAAGATGTGTCAGATTTCGCGAAATCACAATGTACTACAGAAATCGTTGACTACCTCTGTATCATTGAGCGAAATGGTGGGCCCTTGCCGGGATATCGGCGTCGAGATCGAGGCAGCAGCAATACTTGAGGCAGCCAGCGTACTATGGGACCAAGGAGAGACGCTCCCGGCCATTGGCATGCTACAGCCTCTGTTGGAAAACTCGGAGAGAGATGGTAACTACTTGAGACAGTCGATTCAAGTCGGTCGACCAGAGCTCCTCGCGAAAACTGTAAGATATAATAATCTTTCGTTGCCCATAGGACTACAATGCTGATTCATTCTCCAGGCAACATGGACGGCGGAAGCCCGCTTGAAGAAACCCGACTTCATCCTGGAGGAATACTTTACCAGAGCGGTCAAAGAGCTCGAAAAAACCGCCGTAAGCCAAAGCGATGGGAAAGTATACCACCAATTTGCAGTCTTCTGCAACCAACAGCTCCAAGACCAAGGCCTTCTTGAAGACTTCAAACGCGCCGAGAAGCTCATGAAGCAGAAGGAAGAGGAAGCTGCCGAGCTCGAGCGCCTCGTGAGAGGCAGTACCGGGTCCAAGCAGGACGGCTACCGCAACTTCAGGCAGAAGGCTAAAGTTCTCCTGGCCATCGATACAGCAGAGTACACTCGCCTCTACAACAACCGTCAACTTTTCCTCGAGAAGAGCCTCGACAACTATCTCAAGTGTCTGATTGCCTGCGACGACTACGACAGCGATGCCACTCGCTTCTGCTCCCTCTGGCTCGAGCACTCGTCCAACGAAGGTGCAAATGACGCCGCTCAAAAGGCCCCCTTGAAAGACGTCACCTCGCGCAAGTTCATACCGATGATGAACCAGCTCTCCTCCCGCCTGCTCAACGACGAGGATAAATTCCAAACCCTCCTCTTCAACCTCATCTTTCGCATCTGCCGCGACCACCCCTACCATGGCATGTACCAGATCCTAGCTCTCGACCGGCAAGTCATCCGGCGGGATAACAAAGACCCCTCGGCCGCTGCCCGCCAGACCGCAGCCAGGCGTATGCTCGAGATGCTGCGCTCAGACCCGATCTCAAACGTCACGACCCACAACATCTACACTGCCACCGAATACTTTATGAACCTCGCGCAAGAGAAAGTCGAGAAGAAGCTGAGCAGCGTATCCTTCAGGCGCCTGCTACCCCGCCACTGGCGCATCTTCGACCAGGAGATCCCCAAATGCAAGATACCGCCACCTACCATGCGCGTCGAAGTCCGCGCGGACTGCAGCTACGCCAAAACGCCGTGGATCAAAACATTCGAGCCGGACATCGGCATCGCCAGCGGCATCAGCATGCCCAAGATCCTCGCATGCCGCGCCTCCAACGGCCAGCGCTACAAGTTGCTCGTCAAAGGCGGAAATGACGATCTTCGACAAGACGCAATCATGGAGCAAGTCTTCGAACAGGTCAGCGAACTTCTCCAGAAGAGCCGCGTTACCCGTCAACGGAACCTCGGCATCCGCACGTATAAAGTCGTCCCCCTCTCCACGACCTCCGGCATCATCGAATTCGTCTTGCACACCGTCCCGTTGCACGAGTACCTCCTCCCCGCCCACCAGGCCTACCGTCCATCAGACTGGCAGGCGCCGAAATGCCGCCGCGAGATCCAAAACGTGCAAGACAAACCCCGAGACACCCGCGTCCGCATCTTCGAGCAAGTGATGAAACACTTCCAACCCGTCATGCGCTTCTTCTTCTTCCACAAGTTCGTCGGGCCGGACGACTGGTTCAGCAAGCGGCTCGCATACACGCGCAGCACGGCCGCAATCTCCATCCTCGGCCACATCCTCGGTCTCGGCGACCGCCACGGTCACAACATCCTGCTGGACGAGCGTAGCGGTGAAGTCGTACATATCGACCTGGGTGTCGCGTTCGAGCAGGGTCGCGTGTTACCCGTGCCGGAGGTCGTCCCCTTCAGATTGACGCGCGACATCGTCGACGGCATGGGCATCACGAAGACGGAGGGCGTGTTCCAGCGGTGCTGCGAGTTCACGCTATCGGTGCTGCGGGACGAGGCGCACAATATCATGACGATACTGGACGTGCTGCGCTACGACCCGCTGTACTCGTGGACCATCTCGCCGGTGCGCGCGAAGAAGATGCAGGAGGAGCTCAGCGTGCAGAACGAGGCTGGCGGTGCGAAGAAGGGCGGCGAGACGACGAACGCGAGCGAGGCGGATAGAGCGTTAACGGTCGTGCTGAAAAAGCTGAGCAAGACGCTGAGCGTGCAGGCGACTGTGAACGAGTTGATCACGGAGGCAAGTGATGTGAGGAATCTGGCAGTTCTATATGGCGGTAAGTTATTCACTCGGATTGGTGTCTATCCGACTTCTCATCTCTTGCTATCGAGAGGCACCTTACTAACCGTGGCTTATTCTTGTAGGTTGGGCAGCGTACGTTTAGACAGGATGGGTGTATAACAATTCACACGGTTATGCGTTTACATATGGGAAAGAGGATTGGTTTATGGGATTGATTCACTTGAGCTGTCGACATTAGCATTACCCTTGTTACATTATTAAGACCCTGCGCTGTAGCATGTGAACATGCCCGATTCGAGATTTTGTTCTTATTCATATTGTCAATTAATTAGTAGTGTTAGTATACATCTACAAATACAGCCCAACAGTCGACATAGGCGCTCGAGTCGTGGCCAACGATGCAAAAGCAAGTCCTATAACGCCATGAATATGCACCGTCTCCAAGCTGGTCACCCACACCAATCCATGCAGATACAAGATCCCCAGAAACTTCAAAACGACGCCGCTAAGTGGCTGAAGAGAAACCCCCAAGTTGTAAAAGTGAAGAGAAAGGTAGAGGGAAGAAAAAATATACACAAGAAGCTAAAAACTTTTCGACATTTGCATGCAAAAATCTAGCCGCCCCGCAGGCACAATGACCGTACAAAACAATATATAGAACCAGATATTAGTACCTCACGGCACCAGAAAAGTTCAATGCAGGTCTAGACTTCTGAGTCCGTTGGGGTGGGGTTCGCGCAGCGGCAGTACCTGCAGGTGCAGGTCTATAGCCAGCCAATTCGCCCCAGCCATACTCACTCTGCGAGGGATGATTGATCGGCCGCCACGGTTTCTCTATAAGGGCCCAGGGATCCGAGTCGCTATCATCCCACGCGTGGGCATCATATACCGGCTTGCGCCCCCTCGTAAGCGTCGATCGCATGAGCTCTGGCGCCTCTGTTCTTAGCTCCGCCAGAACTTTGCCAATTGCCGCATCCGTCTTCGCTATCTGCGCTTTCATAACGTAGATGTTCGAGTTGGATTCGTCAGCCAGGCACTCCAGGACCGGCGTGCGCGGCGTGTAGGGGAACGTCTTTTCAATCTCAGTCGGCGGCGTCAGCTCCTCGCCGATGGGCAGCAGCTCCTCCTTCGGTTTCTGTAGGAGGGTGGTGATATCCAGCGACTCGCCGGACTCTATTGGGTTCGGATTCGATGGCGTGACGCAGTCGAGGTCAACCTCTTTGCGGAGGACATGGTCGATATCGACTGCGGAGAAGAAGGCACAGGACTGCGGGAGGTCGTTGATGCCCATTTGCTGTGCAAACATGGCTCGGGTCCACAGGTTTGCAATTTGAAGCGCCATGGCGACTTTGTACTTGTCTTCGCTCTTGACGATATACCGGATTTCGTCGTGCACAGTAATCATCAATCTGGCCTTGAGCTCGTACTGTTGGATAAGGTAGTCCATGGAGACGATAAGCAGGTGGAGATAGTCGACGCCGGAGCTCTGAATCGCCCAGTTGATTCTCGATGTGAGGAACTCTCCCTTGTTGATATGTCGCTTCTGCAACGCCTGCGTGATACCAGCGGCGAGTACGGGTGTTCGAGGAAGCTCCTGCTCCGCAAACTCCTCGAGCTTGTTGAACACAAAGCTCTCCGTCCCTCCACGCCAGAATGCTTGCTCGCGGAGGACCCTCCTCAGCGTCTTAGTTCCTTTTGTAACTTTGTAAAGGTTGCCAGCGATGACGTTGGCCTCTTGTTCGCTAACATTCGGGTTGAATTGTCGAAGCAGGCTGGCAGCAAATTTCAAACCAGCGCCGTATATTCTTCCATAATTGAAGATTTTGGCGTTGTTCCTGGAGATTCCCAAGACCTCGGCGGTTCTCGAATGCATGTCTGTTCCTGCCGCCTTCGATCCTTCCAATGTCATGAAACCAATCGCATTGCCTCCATGCATCTTGAACTCTGCGTCACCGATCAAGCTGGCAATCCAAAGCTCCTCAGAACTACAGCATGTTAGCATACCTTCTAAGGTCATAATAAAGAATCTGATCAACTTACTCGACATCAGCACCCACAAAGCAATAGCCGGGGGGTGCTTTAATCATAGCCTTGAGCTCAGAACCGACTCTGTTCTTCTTTGCATTGCTGGCAGTCAACCACGTGTTCTCGACGGCCCTTCGTGTGATCGTTCCCATCGTAACGATTTGCGGCAGGATCAGTCCCAGGTCAACTGGGGCGTTTGGCATCTCTTCAGCTCCTGTCAGGCCACCCTTTCTGAAGCCCATGTCTAGAGGTGGTATGATTTCAGCAGCTTTATACTCTGTCGCCTGTGCATTCTCCAGGTTCATAGTGGTTTCTGTATCATGTACGCCTTCAATGCTCGCCGTATTGTTTGTATTCTGTGCGCCTTCTCGTCCGTCGACGTTCTTCGTGTTCTTCGGGTGTTCCCAAACCACGAACTGCGACTTGATTCTTTCGCGAGCACTGATCCAGTAGGAGCAAGCAGCATTCATATCCAGAGCCTCTTTCGCCTGCTCAAATTCAGATGTGAGGACCCCATCCTCGAAGTACCGTTGGTAGCCTTTGGCCAGCGGATTGACGCATCTTGTTGTGCCGTTGCCGTTATGAGGAAGTTTGAAGTAGACTGCCGCCTCATCCTGAGCGACATGCTTGTTGGGTTCATCCTGGAGCTCGCCACAGCGAACCATGGGCGTGTTCTCGTATTTGTCGACTTCGTGATTGGGCACCCGGAAAGTCCACCCGTATTTGTCGGTCCAGACGAGAGGGTAGCCGTCCCATTGCAGCCGCAGCATCAACGGGGCAATTCTGGTGCGAACCGAGATGTTCATCGGACCGGTCTTGAAAAGGTCCTTGTACCAAGTAGGGTATCCCGGCAGCTTTTGACGTGCAACCGGGACAAGAGGATCGGTCGGTTTCTTTTGCTTCCTGTATTTGATTTCCCGGCCGCTCCAGTCCAGCTGGCTTATCCAGGCGTTCTCCGAGGACCATGGATTCCTGTTGATCTCGGCGACGAGCTTGTCACCTGCTTCCGAGCTTTTTACCGACGTGGTCTGCTCGAGTGACAGCGACTTCTCCAGCTTGTTCAGTTGCTCGGTCAATGCTGCTTTCTTCTCTGAAAGTTCTTGCTGGGCAGCTTTTATATCCTTAGTAGTGGCGAGTCCGAGCCGAATCGATATCTCCTCCGGAGTCTCGATATTTCTGGACGACGCCGCCTTTGGTTTTTCCTGCTCAGCATCCGACGCTTTTTGTTCCTGTAATTTTAGCTTCTCTTCTTCGAGCTTCTTCTGCTCTTCTACCATGATCTGGACCTCCGCAGATAGCCTCGCGGAGAGCTTCTCATCGAACAATTTGTCGAACTCAAGTTGCGTTATCGTTGTTAAAGAAGAGGTGTCGCCAGCATCTTTCCTCGGTCTCCCTCTCTTCTTGATGGTATATTCTTTATCCAGCTCATCTTTGATCTCTTGCTTCAGTTTTTTTGTCGCCTTTGTCTTCATCTCTTCTATCCCTATAGTTGCTTCCGTCGTCGCCTTTGTCGTTGTCTTCTTCGTTGCCTTTGTATTATTGAGCCATTTCTCAAGCTTTAGGATACTCTTCTCTTCAGCCTCCAACTTTTTGTATGCAGCATTGGCATCTACTACGGCCTGAGCAGTTGTGACCATCACCCCGTCCGCAGCTTTCTCTTTCCCCTGTTCGCTGCCGAAACTTATAGCTGCAGTTTGCTCCGCCAAAGACCTTAGGTGGTCCCGAACTTTCCCCAGAAGATCTTCGTAGGTATTCTCAGACGTATTGATATAATTTGTCCATGAAGAGTTGACAGGTAGGAAAAGAGTTCCCATGTGTCTCAACGCGGAGAAACTAACAGGGTGAGGGCACGTTTCCAGAAACTTTGGTAGGACCCTTTTGTAAACTTCGTGAGTGACCTTGACGTCGGCCGCGCAGTATCTCATACACTGCTCCAGCTTTTGTCGTAATTGGCTAGGGTCAGTCATTTCGGACATCATATCACGAGTCTCCTTCGATATGGCAAGGTTGCAATGGAATTGTGCGACATCCCGCAACGAATTGATCGAACTGTTCTCGATCCAAAGCTCCGTCTCGAGCTCTGCCGCCGCCTGCTCGACCATCACGGATAGCTGCGGACCCACGCCTTCGGAGAGTTTCTCCTTCAGCTCTTTGTTTTTGCGGTGCTTCATCCACGCTGGCCGTTGGCGGGAGCACATGCCGTTGACAGCAGCATGTAGTGACATCGTGTCGAGGAAGAACGTGCCCGATTGTTTCAAGTTGTACTCGTCGACGATTCTAGCGCGGTCATAGCTGACGTTGTGGCCGATCACGATGCGCTTCGTTTCCGGCTCCCCGAGAGGGATGAGGTGGTTGGGGTGGTCTGATTCCCCCAGCACCCAGGGCGAGATCCAGCTGTACCAAGCCGTCGGGCTCATGGCGCACGCGAGGACGGGGTAGGGGCTGATTTTGTAGAGCACCTCCACATCAAAGACCAGCATTTCCTCCTCAGACGGCGGGCAGTTTTTGTCAATAGATCCATCTTTGTTATACCTGGTCCATCCACTAGTCTCCAGATTCCAGTCGAATTGCTCCAGTTCGGCCGGGCGACCAGGCTGTCCAGGCTGTATTGGCGCTATCGTACTTGCAAAATTGGTCGCCAGGCCCAGCCATGGGTCCGCCGTGTACTGGCCCAATTTGCTAAAGTGTTCATCGAGGCTGTTTCCGAGTAGTTTTGGAAGTTTGAATCCGATAGGATCGGTGGGCGCGGACTGCTTTCCCAACAGGTCATGTAGCGTCAAATGTTGCCGAGCCAGTTCAACCAGCTCCTCGGGCGGCGGCGAAGGATTCGTCCCGAATAACTGTTTGTGTAATTGGTCGCTGATATGCTGGACGTCGATTTCATTGAAGCCTAGATAGAGTCCATTAGACGTGGAAATAAGAATATAGGTCGGACGTAGATAACATACGTGCTTGCGGCTTGGGCTGTTCCGGAGATACCAGCTCCGTTGGTGCTGGCAGCGATTCGCTCTTCACTTCTACAGCTGTCGAAGCTGTGACATTTGGAGGTGAATTTTCAGCCGGCACCTGCGGGTGCCCGATTTTTGCTGTTGCCACCGTTGGATTGACGACATCTGGAAGCAGGACATCGGATGTCGCTGCTGATAATACGGTAGCCGACTCATTCGACGGGGCAGAAGGAGCTGCCGCCACTGCCTTCGAGGCAGCGAGTCTGCGGACCGTTGGCTTGTTCGTCAGAGCGGCGAAGCATCGTGCTTGGGGGAACAGCCGGCGGGGCAAAAGTGGGTTAACGAGCGGGAAAGTGGGCTGGCGGGGCGCGACTCTTGAGAGCCGCGCTATTCGATGCATGTCACCGGTCCGTCTTGGTAGGCGTAGGTAATAAGACCGGGCGCACAGGCGGTGGTACTGGCATGATCATACGATCATCAGCGGTAGCGGCAAGTGTCGGCAGCGGAGCGGTGACGATGGAAGAAGAAGAGAGAGTTTTTGGCGTGGGGGAATTCAAATTAATTTGGAGGAAGGTGCGGATAAATTTTCTCGCCAATCCAACAGCGGACTTTGGAGGATGTCATGGAAGTGTCGCTAGGCCCGCTTCTGGCTAGACCGCTGCCCGATGGCCATGCGACGCCGCGAAGGGTGCGATCCAGGCCAGGTCAGGCCGATTCGAGGCCCGATTCGATCCGGAAGCGCGATCGAAGCTCGGAATGTTCTGCTTCCAGCTGCGTCTACGGATTCACCGCAGCTGACAAAGACGGTAGATAATTTATATTGACGGCAACCAACTATCGCCACCAGCTGCGGTGCACAGCTTGTCCAAGCTGTAAATACAACCTTCGCATTGACGCTTTCTGCACATGTGTAATTAATATTTCGGAGTAGTCAGAACAGATTGCAATGCATTACTCAGCATCTTCAACAAATGCGCGGAATTTTTCGCTGTTGCAAAATGCAGGGCGCCGTTAACTCCGCGCCCAATGAGCAGGGTCCTCGGCCTTAAGCGACCAACCGCCAGCTGCCACCAATATAATCTTAATCTTCGCTCCATCACAACTTCACCAACCAACAAGCATCGTCCAACAGCCCGAGGCGCGATAGCCGCCGTCCGAGTTCGCCATCTCACCGGTGCAACCTCAGCTGTGCCACACCCGATTGCTTATTCAGCCATACGTTAGTTGGAAGTAGTGCGGCACAGAACCTTCGCGAGCTCACGCGGTTGGCCCCCGACACGTCTTCAGGCACCGTTATCTGGAACCCTCAACCACAAGCCAGCTCCTCCTCCCTTCACCTTCTGGAGCTCCACCTTCCATCTCTCGGCTTCAGAAGCGAATCGTCTCCCGGACATCGTGCTACCATATCAGCTTTGCTCATCGCAGGGACCTCCGCAACCCGCATCCGCCACCATGGGCGATGTCATCGATCTGACGACTCCCCCCTCCTTCCGCCAGAACCGAAGCTCAGCGCGCACAGCAGCCGTGCGGGCGAACCAGCCGACAACCAGAGCAGCTGCCGCATCGCGAGCGACAACGATATCGCGACCGGCACCCGCCCGTCAAACAAGACTACCTCCCCCGCCTCCTCCTCCTCCGCCCGTTCAACGACCACCAGCGAGGCCCTACAATAACAACAACAGTCTATTCCTCCCCGAGCCCTCCGTGGACGACTCCTCTGACGACGAATCGCTTGAAACCGACTCTGAATTCGAGGAATTCGGCAACCCCATATACCGCCGCAATTACGACAGCTACAGCGAGGACGAAGAGCTATCCTCATCCGACGAAGTCTATGCCACCAATGAGTCGGCCTCCTCGTCAGGAATGGACTCTCCCGCCGCCGCCCCCGCCGCTCCAGCCATCCCCGTCGTCGAACCACCCCGCCGAACGTCCAGACGCTCAACAGCCAACGCTTCACCCGCAGTCAACCGTCTAACAGGCCCCGCATCCCGCGCGTCGAACGCGTCGCAGAGCGCATCGCCAGCCGCAGAGCGGCAACCGACCCCCAAACAACCTTCAACCTCCTCCCCAGCCCTCAAACGAAGCAGGAAGCCGACGGACGAGCCCCCAGCCGCCGCATCCTCCAACCCGCCGCTTAAGAAGCCGAAGATCGAAGTCGCCGACATTGTCAATATGATCGACGTGGAGGACGACGACGATGTGCAGAAGCTAGTCCAGCAGCAGATGCTCAAATCGCAGCGCGAGGAGAGCGAGGAACGGCGTAAAATCTCCGACTTTAAATGCGTGATATGTCTTGACGACCCCACGAATCTCAGCGCTACTTCCTGCGGTATGTTGTTACCCCGCTATATTATATATATGCCCTGCATCAGAGTACTAACAAGTGTGTATGCAGGCCATCTGTTCTGCAACGACTGCATCAAGACGACGCTGCGATTCGGTAAACCTGCCGCTAAGTTTGGCAAGTGTCCGGTGTGTAGAGGCAAGGTTGTGATCAAGGATATCGTCCCGCTGGAACTCAAGCTGATCCAGCGGGTCCAAGGCAAGGGCAAGGGGAAGGCATGATGTGTCGATTGTTATCAAATTTCATCGATCGTCGAGACGGATTTGCAGGGTCTCTATGGAAGGATATCATCGCGCCGACAGCCTCAGCGGGGCGTCCTATTGTTTCTCTCCACGTCTTTTCACTCGTCGCCTCGTTTCTCATTTTCCGGCATCTTTCACTTTATATTAGTATCTTCTAGCGCGGCGTTCATGGCTCTCTGTCTTATTTTTGGAACTCCACCGCGTTCTCACATTATCATTGTTATTGCTCCACGACACTGCAGCATAGTGTCCACGAGACCACTACCACATCTCAATCGATTGGCATTAATATCTTGCATGCATGCAGATTCGCAACATAAGCGGCTAGCCTCGTTAGATCGCCAATGCCAGATCCCCGTCGATGCGCAAGCAGGGATAGCTGAGTCATTCCACGGACTCGCAGCTGGCTTCTTGGATCGATAGTCAAGTGACCAGCTGTTTCCAGTGTATTCCTTGCCGATTTCTCGGCGGTGCGATACCGGTGTTTTTCTGTTGATACCACTAGCTAGTATACGGCATCACGGCATCGCACACCATCGATAGATCGGCGGGTCCCGATGTGAAGTCGCACGTTTACATCAACGTCCGTAGCACAAATGACATGACCAACGGGTCATTTCAGAGACCGGCCGAGCTCGCAAGACTGCAAATGAATGATGGCAGAATTAAAAGTACCCTTATAAGCTACCCCAGTCTACATCCAGAAGCTTCAAACACAGATCAACAGAGTTCTCTACGATTCGGAAAATAAAAAAATAAAAAAATGCTAATTGTATAAAGAAAAGAAGAAAAATTCCGCGCGAGAGTTTCTTTTACCAAATTTCCTAATCTGTCGGTCAGCCGTCCGAATCCGGCAAGCGATGCTGTGCCTGGAATTTCACCTCAGACTAGTGACTAGCTACACCGCCCCCTGTCGAATCGATACTTGTAGTTACTCCAGGTTCAGTAGCCTGGAGACGTACGGGAAAATCATTCCCTATTGATTACTCGCTCAAACGACCGCCTCGCGGACCAGCAAGACGATCACTCGAAACGATGCGGTCGCCGGAGAAATAAGCTGTCTGGAGACGAGGTACTATCGAATCAATCGAGGATCGCTAGGTAGCAGGGACGGCGTTGCTTGCAGACTGGAACATGGAATGCAGGGGTGCTGCTGCGAATCGATTTGAATCAATGCCCGCCGCGCCGCAAAACCACAAGGCTGCTAGGCTACCCTCCTATACAACCATAAAGTCTCAGAGGCAAGGGGATTATGATAATTCATAGTCAATATATCAGACGATGCGATGCATGCACGTACGGGTCTTAATTGTCGGTCTATATGGATGGACACGTACGTCTGCAAGACAGATTCCAGAAACATAGAAGCGAAGCTCGCCGATGACCTGAGTTGATTCTACTTGTACCGTCTACATGCATGCATCTCGATCGGAAAAACCGGGGAATCGTGCATGCATACATTCAATCGTGCGACACACACACACACACACACAAACACAAATTGCGAGCGTGGCCCAGGGCGACGACACCGTGCGCAACATGTATACGAGCTCCCTCTCAATTGATCAATCACACAGTTAAAGTACTCAATCAACCTACTACAAGTTGCAAGTACTCAACCGATCGTACTTGCAAAGCCGGTAGCAAGCAACTTCGTTCCACAACGAGCAGGTCAAGCATTTTCTACGCCCACGATCCGGTCCCGGCGCCCGGGTCTATTGTCCGCAGTGGTACAATACTGACGCCAACCAACATATCTCACGCACGCATCGTATAGAAAATAAAATTCCCAACAAGCAGGCAACCCAGCTCGTAATATCGATGCGCGACCGCTATTGGCCGCCCCGTGCGCTATAACTAGCACGGACGCCCGTCCGTCACACATTCTCCGCCCGAGATCCCTCCGCAAGTTATGTATAAGCGTATGTATATTAGAGAGGGGGTAACTAGGTGGCTAGCTCCACAGCTGGCCGGCTGGGCGCCGGGCGGTCACATTTCATGACATCATTCGGCGTCCCCTTGAAATTTCGAGAAAATCTACAAAAATTAACCACAGCGAGCTAGCCACGAAGCTAGTCCGTCCGACAAGACAACCAAGCTAAGGAGCCGCTGCCAGACGGGCCCCACCGCCTATCAAATTCCGTTTTGCGAACGGACAGCGCATATGCAATGTGTGTGATTATTATGCCATGATGGAAGATTGCCGGTTAAGTTACAGATCGAATTTCTACCCTTTTCCCTGATGTAATGGATGGATGATTGGATTGTTATATTTGTTGATTGCTTGCAGCCTGGACATCGTGCATGAAATGCATGCATGCACGATATGATATCATCGCCGTGACCACTGTCATGTACGATGCATACCCGCCCGCCGGCTGGTTGGTGGGATTAAATTACAAAATAAGGTGGTTACAAGAATAGCAGGGAATAAAATAGAAAAAAAAAATATTTGTATCGATCGCAAGATGGGTATTCGATCCAAACACAGCGCACCGAAAATGCCAAACAAGAAAAGCACTAAACTCCAGCCCTTTTCTGTATGTGTAGAATTCAAGCTGCTTTCCCAAGCGATCGAAAAACGCCGTGTATATGTGTGTGAACAAAACGGACAAACAGAAAACCCCGTAGAGTACAGCTGTACGACATTGCAAGGAAGCAAGGAAGTCGTCATCATAACCTCGTCTGCGTACGAATGCATGCATTCGCATACGCATGGCGGATAGGATAGATAGAAAGCACACACAACAACAACAACCGAAAATAAAAAGTGAGAGGTGCAAAAATACATGATGCTGCCGTTGTAGTTTATGCGCCGTGGTGACCAGAAAAACCAAAACCAACCCAACCGAAAAACAACCCCAGCAACGAGAAAATAAAAGTAAAAATAAAATATGTACGTTGACGTATTTATGCACGTCCGTAAAAGGGATATGTAAAAATATGATACAGAAGAATCGAAAAGAGAAAGAAAGGGTTGGTGTGTATGAATGAGGTCGGTTCGGGTTAGATGGAATCTGACGAAGAGATGCTCTGGCTGTCAACGTCGGCCACCAGAGTCTGGTAGGTCGGCGGGGATACCGGCACGTCGTCGTACCGCGGCGGACACTCGTCCTCCCAGCTGATGCCCATCCCGCTGCGCGCCGAGGTGGGCATATTGAATTGCATGCGTAGCACCCGCGCGCTGCCCGTCGGAGTGACCATCTTGCTGTTCCGCGGACAGTACTCCTCGGCAACGATCAGCTCGAGCACCAAGCTATGCGACACGCTGAGGCCGGCGCCGTTGTCCACGTCGTCGGTGGAGGTCACGTACGCGGGGATGCCCGGGTGGAACTCGAACTCGATCTTGCCGTCGGCGGAGCTGTAGTCGGTCTTCCAGCCGCTCTTGAGCTCTTCCTGCGCGAGCACCTTGGTGTCCTCGTACTGGACGCCCTTGCCCTCGCCGCCGAGCTTGTGGCCGTGGTGCTTGCAGGAGACGGAGACCATGCGGGAACGCTCTTCGAGGCGCCAGGTTGCTTTGCGGAGTCTCCAGCGGGTCATGTTGGGCCGTGTGACGACACCCTCAAGGCGCATCTCGACGGGGAAGGTGCCACCGCGGTGGATGACTGGCGGGAGGGTGAGCGTGGCGGCCAGGTTCGTCGGTGGGAAGACGCGTAGCGAGTTCCTGTCGGTCCGGTCGAGGAGGGAGCGGGAAACCTTGACCTCCTGTGTGAATTGGAGAGTCTCGCCGGCCGAGGTTGTGGCGCGGGCGAGGAGCTGGTATTTGATGGTGGCGACCTGGGAGTTGGTCGATGCGGGAAGGTTACCTGGGACTAGGTAGCTGAATGGGTAGTTGTGCATGCCGTGGGAGAACGGGTAGGGGCTGGTGAGGAAGTCCCAGGATTGCAGATCGGTCGTCTTGGAGGTGCAGTCCGGGCAACCGACGACGACGGGCTTCTTGGTGGATGTTACGGACTGGAAGGTGAGCTTGAGGCTGTCGAACTCGGCTTCCCACAGGTCAACGGTGAGCCACAGCATGCCGGAGAGGAGGGCACCGGCGGAGTCGTTGGGAGCGCCATAGCAGACGATGGGAGGTGATTCGATCTGGATGTTGAGGGAGCCCGGTTGGGGAGGTCCCAGGCTGTCCTGCGAGGACCTATGGGACGATTTATGCGAGCGGAAGGACCTGATGCTGTAGTCGGCGCTGTTGCGGTTCGACGATCGAGCGGATTTCAGCTTGGAGGGGTCGACGTCGACGATTGTGCCGGGTGCACTACCGTGCGAGTGGTGGGGGAAGGAGCGGATGAGCGACGGCATATCTGGAACCGCCAACTGGTAGAGCCTGTAGATGGCGTCCAGCGTGGAGTGGGAGGTGTGTTGTTGGTGTTGCAGAATGCTTTGGTGTGTGCGACGTATACGCAGGGTCGAGGAATTACTGCTTATACGTGGGATCTCAAGGATGTCTGTATGTATGTAAGTCTATATGTGTATGTGATGCTGTGAACCGGTACTGGTGATGCGAGACAATAAGGGAGCGCCTGGCTTAATATAAACGAGAGACGAAGGGGGTGTTCCTAAGAGGAATCGATCTGATAGACTGCAGCACTGGTCCGGTGATGCGACTGACTGGATAAAGCAGCTAAGTTATTCTATTAGTGAAGTTGGAAGCCAAAGCATGCGGCCGTGAGTATCTTATAAGGATTCCACTTCAAGGCCGCCCGTCGAGTGCTAGATTGGGATGTGAACCAGCGCCATGGGGGAAACATGCTTTGGCTCCCTGACGAAGGTTCAGTGGCCCAGCGGGAACATTAGCCAATAGTCAGCCGGGATTCTCTGACGTGGAAGGTTTTCTTTTTTTTTTTCCTCCACCCTGCGCGAACTTTCTTTTTCTTGCTTCCGGCCTGTCGCAGGAGAGCAGGAAAAAAAAAAAAATACCACTCTCGGGCTGGCTGAGGGCTCCTCGCAGGAGAGCTTAAATCGGTCGGGCGGCCGGGGCTGTGGAGACTCCACCGCCAAACACTCTCTCTAGAATTCTCCAAAAGTGTTGTCGCTGGAGCTCTCGCCCGGCAAATTTTGCGCAGGGATTTTGCTCGCAACCCTTGCACACGGGACCTTCTGCATCATCGTGATTCGACTGCACCCTCGCTCTCGCAGCATGACTGTTCGCTAGCTGACCGGCCCCAGCAGCTACATCCTCAGAGCTGTTTATCCGTGCCAGCTGCTCGATGCGGACGGCAGAAATCCTACGGCATCTCATGCTGCTAATCATGGGCGAAACAGCGTCGGATCGAAATCGACAAGTGACAATGCGAGAGCCCGCAACCTACAATTATACTATCATCTTTCATACAAATCAGCCAATTGGTCGAGCCGGGTCGTATTATATCGACATTTGAAAATAGCCTACCAGCTGCTCGTATGGATGTATGCACAGCTCTCGATCCAGCAGCAAATCATGCACAGTCTGACCCCTCCGCCGGGCCGCTGGAACGTCCTCACATACGTATCGTACGTATATACGTATGTAAAGTACGTATGTGTGCGAGCCAATCGACCGGCGGTGGCCTGGAATCCGGGCTATGTCCTCGGGCTTGCAGACATGCTACATAGCCGTAACGTATACCGCTGTACAGGCTATACGCCGTCCAGCTCTCCAGCCGACGTTGCCTGTAACCGGAGCGTCGACGCGGATACTCGCACATATCCCTCCATCCACCATCCCGCATCCATCCAGTTTGCCCACCCCCTGTCTCGGCCGCAGACCCAAACATAACGCCCACACCGCACAAACATCCGACGGCGTTCGAACGGCGGATTCAGATATATGCCACCCCAGGACTATTATAATTATAATTATACCGGTTATAGACATCTTTCGTGGAAAGACCAAACGCGACGAGGATTTCGGGGCGAAGAAAGCGAAGGAAAAGGAAGTGAGCGGAAACGGAATGCGCTGTTCCACTATCATGCAACGTCCTGCAATGCAATCCGATTGTTTCCCCATCCGAGGTGCTGCAGCTGGCTTGGCCTATCAGGCGGTTGCAACGACGGCCCTCGTGCTCGCACCCACGTCCACTGGGCACCCCCCTCCATCGCGAGATACCAGCTGAAGATTGCGAGAGTCGATAAACTACTAGTAGAATAGTTATAGTATGTATACCGTCCATCTCATGCATGCCACTACAAGCAAGTTGATACACATACGTGTGTGCTTACAAGCGCCATGCTAGTAGAGCTGGCTAGTGCTGGTGGGTCCATCCATGTCTCGCGGCGTATTATAATCTCTTAGTAGTTGCTTAGCACATACCTATATTTGCACGTACATGTATCTCGCCGACTTGATTATTCATGACCGCGTCGACGACAATGTCGGCAGACTAGCTAGACGAACGGCAGAGATGTACATGGGGCCATGGGTCTGCCGACAGGGCCCACATGATATGCATGATACGATATGATTAATTTCGAGGTATAAATCCCAGCCGTGCGTGCATGTATCGATGCAATATGTGTCGATAGCGTCTACGAATCATCGCTCGTACCCAGCACGTACACACCGGTGACGAGGCGCATCGTCAACATCAGTCGATCAGGGTGATAGCACCCATGTGTTCAGCGAAACTAGTACCGTACAGTCGGCAGGTCATGGCGCCACGGCGTCGGCGGACCTGCCTGCCTTCCGAGTCGGTAGAAGCTCGGATGGGGGAATTACTCAGTCGGGGAGGCTGCGCCCTTCCGAGGTTCATGCGATACCGTCGCCATGGCGTATGCCTGGCCTGGGCGTGTGTTCGCAGCTTACCGCACGTACGATGTTGAGCAGGTTGTGAATTTCTGGGTATCTTGGTCGTGCGCGACTCGATACGAGGCGCATGCATGTGCGCGAATCCAAGTTTGTCGACTTGTTGCGTTTGAGAAGCTGCAACGACATCGGTAGGCGGACAGGGAAGGATGACTGTTCGCTTCCGTTCACTTCATACTTAGTACACATACACACACACGCATGCAGGCAGGCAGGCAGCTCATGGACAACCCTGCTTGTTCCCCAGATTTCAAAAGTTAATATCAATTAATCCGCATAGTCATTTAAACCTATTATAGTACTGCTGTGTAGACGGCACAAACCGGGCACAAGCTAGCTAAGCATGCGCCGCATAACTCGAGTACTCCACAATCTGAACTCCGCACATGAATGTACTCCGTAGTATACGGTTAGCGACCCCGTCCCGACTCGAGCCGATTAAATTCGCAGATCGCAAGCACAGCTATCCGGAGACATCACGAAACATCTCCGAGGAGATGCACGCGCGATATCTCCCAATGCACAATGATAAAACCATTTATAAATTATCAGCTAAGCAGCGCCACATGTAGGTGCTCCGGAACCCGGATCCCACGTGCGCCTACCGCCACTAGCACACTCTTTACGTAACCGCACATACTCTTCTCCCAGCCGCGATCGCACCGCATTGGCTGCCCGCCGCGGTGCAGAATTCAGTTCGCATTCTAAACCCTGTCACCGGATCGTTTGAGTAATGGTGATTGCAACGAATAACGTAAGCGCGAGGGCGACGTCAGCCCTATCGCCGTGCATGCCACCAACGGACTTCTCCGGGCGGCGTGTTCGCGGTGCTCGGAATTGATGCCGTCGCGAAATATATCTTCACGCACTAGTGGTTGATCTCAACGCGTGCTAGCGTAGGCACAACTAGTGACTGACTAGCCAGCAGCTACGGCGAAACATGTTAACATGCAAACCGTTGGAACTAGCAAGCCAAGACTGGCCGGCGGCTGCGCTTGCAAAAGAGTGCGGCGCACGGGCTGCAGGTGATTGGGCTGCGTGTTTGCATCGAGTAATGTGAATATAAATTCCTCAAGACATCTTAGGCTGCTTAGTACGTTGAGCTCGCGTTCGTAGGATCCGTTTGTTCAGATGATTTCTGTCGCGCTATATTTCGAGCACCCTGTATCTGATATCACCTGCGCTCCGCTACTGGGAAAATTTTCATCTCAAATTAATAGTAGTATACAACAGCCAAGCTGCAAGTCTCGGGATAACGTCGGTACGCTAGTACGAGTGCTACTAGTGCTACTAATCATGCAACGCGCAGCTTCGCGATCGATCGATCGGTCATCGAGATCTCACAGGATTAATTGCGACCAACACGGTCATCTAATTTACTGGAGACAAGACGCCCGTTCATACCGTCAAGGCATACGCACAGCTGGAGCTCGTCCATCGCGCACTCCCCGGTGTCTCTCTACATCTCATCGGATACGGCATGTCCGGGCGGGCCACGGAGTGCTGCCCCAGCTAGCTCTGCCCCGTCGAATTTCCCGCCTGCTACCTGAATCGAGTCGTGAAGAGAGAAGAAAAATTTTCCACCCCGGGGTCTGCCCGTACGTACCTGTCTGCGTACCTGCGCGATTCGTGCCACCCGGTACCCAGAGAAGCGTAAAACGAGAGAAAACGAGAAAAATCTTAACAATTAAGCCTCATGTCGTAACCGACGTAACGGGCGACGTATGCTATGCATGCTAGCTCCGGTACCACCGTTGAGCCGCCTGTCGATTGCCTGCCATGGCATGTCTGTGGCGGGTAGATGCAACGCACGCACGCACCCAGGATGATGGTGCACGTACGTAGCTACCAGTCTGGTACACTTTATTCGTGAGTACGTACGATTGCGTCGACAAGGCTGAGAAATCTGCTAAACGACAATTGACAACCGAGCCTTCTGGAAGAGGGAAAAATTTCATTCATGTGTCGGCGCTAAAATTAGGTGTGTGCGACCACGGGCCTGGTCGTTGATACACACTACGAGTAAGTTTGACATGTAGCCAGGGGGGTAATTCAACCGAGGAATCATCGCGTACGTATGTATCAAGGTAAGTATACATGGGTATGATCCTTATTACTCACCGTGCAGGCGTCTCGTATTCGGCATTCACGATCACGACTAGATCTACGCAGGATCTATCATATCGACTACGGTCAATGCAGCAGCTCGTATGGCTGACTGTATACTACGTACGATAGCGAGCTAGCCTTCGAGAAAAAGCCGGGAATATGAATGCAATTGACTCGAATGTTAATTTACAATTAAGATTTTCCCTACCGGGCTCTGTACGTCGAATCGAATCATCGAAGTTTCGACGGTTGCCGTTTTCGAACCAAGATCCACGGATGCTCTAGCTAAGCTTTCAGGAACGCTCGTTAATTGGTATGACGCCCGTTTCCGGCCATTAGTCACGTCAGCTGTCAATTATAGAAAGCTTCGAACGTTGGAGTATACCATAACCGGCAGTACTGAGTAACGGTATAAACGCTCACGTTAACTCTAATGCAGGTGCACTGGTACGCTACTATAGTATGGTATAGTATTGCTATTTCAACCGCCGCAGTTAAAGGCGTGCTTGGCAACGTCTTGTCGCAGGAACGGTACCGTAGTTCGACCGCGATCCGATAAGAATGATGTAGCCGCTAGCCTTGTGCGTCATACTTCCTTTAGTTATCAGCCAGCTAACACAATTGCACAATGCTATTGTAGTGAGCTCGCGTTCAGCTTGAGAATTTCTTTCAGTTTCATTCCTTCCTTCCTTTTCGGCTTCTCGAATTGACTCCGCCCGGCCGGCGTGCGCATGGCGGCGGGAAAGCCGTGTAGTGCTCGCACGTTCGCCACCGCGAAAAATCTAAAAAGTCGCCCGAACCGAGGAACATTACTCGAATCCTTCACCGCGCGACAGAGACAGCGTTAGTTAACAGTTACTCGATCGAAACTAGCCGGCACGGGGAAGATTTTTTTAAAATGTCCCCTGCGACCGGCCGGCCCGGGTCCGTGGAAAAAAATTCTGTAGATGGAAAGGAAAAAACCCGATCCATAATATTTTCGATCCCGGACGTTGTAATTTCCAGCCGAGACATCAGCGGCTCGGGAGCAGATGCTCTGCCGAGCTTCACATAAATTCAAACAATCCCAACGTTACAACTGGCAGAAAATTTCTGCCTCGAGCTCTCGTTCAGGTACCGTAGTCTCGGGCAGGTACGGCTGTCAGATAAAATATTGAATAAGGCAAGGCGCGACCCATGCCCGTATGTTTCTACCACGGGCACGGAACACGGACGCGGATTTGCTGGATCCATGGATACGATGTGTCTTCCATGCAGCCCGATTACAACGTTCCGTGTGTTGGCTGGCAGTGCACCTATACTATACATCCTATCCATGTACGATACCACGGGCTTCACCAACCTTGTGTGTCTCGAATATATTCTATATGCGGTACATGGTATGATATCGATCGATGCTGGGAGTGGGAAAAAAAATTTCTGCACGGGATACTCGTAATATACAATGCTGTTGCATCGGCCGGTGCTAACGGCTTTATCACGCCAGCCTGAGTAGTCGGATGGCGTTCCCACCGAGAACGGACTCCTCCTGCCCGTTATTGTCGCTAAAGGCGTCGCGTATCGCCTTGTAGTTTGTCGTTACGCTGAGCCATTTCTCCGACTGCTTGCCGTCTGCGCTTTCTCCCTTGGCGTCTTCTTCGGCTTCCAGCGGCGGGAAGAACGGGTGGTCCGTTCCTGGCAACATTCACGTATCATTAGCCATCGTGTCCAACCTCTTCGATCATATTGATATTGCCGTATACTCGGTATAACTTGGTAGAGATGAAGGGTATTGGAAGTAATGCGCTTACCGAACAGCACTCTATCCCCGCCGCTCGCCGCAGCTGCAGCGCGCACGCCCAGCTCGGAGTACACGACGGCATCCAGCATGATATTCACCTTCAGCACATCCCAAATACTCCTCCGGCCCTCCGGCCGATAATGCGCATCGTGGGCAATACAGCTCTCCAGCCGCCCCGCCAGAAACGGCAGCGTGCCCCCGCTGTGCGCCAGCAGCACCTGCAGCTTGGGAAACCGGTCGAACACCCCGCTCAGTATCATCCGGCTGACCGCCACCGTCGTCTCGAGCGGGAACCCCAGCGCCAGCGGCAGCACGTGCCCGTACTCCGCCGCGCGCGGGCCGAACACCTCCTTCGGCAAGCCGTAGTGCGGGTGTAGGAATATCGTCATATTGTTCGCCTCCAGCGCCCGGTACACGGGGTCCAGCGAGAGATCGTCCAGGCCGTTGCCCAGACCTCCCGTGCCCATTATTACGCCCCGCATGTAATTATACCCCGGCAGCCGCTCGATCTCGTTGACGATAACGTCCGTCGTACCGGACAATGGCAGGGCGCCGAACGCGAAGAGACGGCCCGGGTAGGTCTTGCACATGCTGTCGAGATCGTAGTTGATCTCGCGGGCGACGGCGGCGGCCTCGCGCGGGTCGAGGAAGTCGAGCCAGGGGTTCGCGAGGGAGATGACGGAGACGTCGATGCCGTGGGTGTCCATGAAGGCGATTTTGGCGTTGATGTCGTAGTATTCCGGCCCGATCGGGCGGCCGGCGGCGGTGCTGTGGCTGGAGGGGGAGTCCTCGCCGGGGAGGATGATGAGGCGGGAGGGCTGGCCGGGCGTCGTGTCGCGGACGTAGGGGACTGTCGTGCGGGATTTGAGGATGGAGACGTAGCGGGGCGGGTAGACGTGCGTGTGCACGTCTACGATTGTGACTTTCGACATGGCGAAGTTGCGTAACTACCTGTCGTTGGGTAGACTGGATTTAGTCTGCTCGACCGAGCGGCAGCGCGATGTGGGACGGGAGTGGATGCTGTACGTACTACTAGTAGTATGTGGGCGGGTGTGTGTAGATATCTTGAATGTGGAGCGGTGGGGCTCGACGTCTCGCTTTAACGGCGTCGCACAGCGGCGGGCGGGCAGCATCGCACGGCAGCTCGGCTAGTCGCAACAGGCAAGTCGCATCCACAGATCCAAATACCCCGCCATCCACAGAATACAGTATCGCACAGTACAGCACAGCACATGTGTGGTGATACGTCCGATAACACAGATAGGCTAAAGATCACGCTGATGCGGAAGCTCCCAGGCGACACCGCCAGCAGCATCGGAGGGCAGCGTCCACCATCGCCAGCCTCCGATCGAGCATCTCACCCAAGTTTCCCGGGATCAGCTTGCACGGAGGGTGCAGCACCTGCCCGTTCTGAGCGGTGAGGACGCAGCTCGGACCCGGCTGATACGATAGTTACCTGATGCATCCGCTGGATACACGATAGCGATAATGCAGTGTCGTTCAGCCCCCACACCGCATCTCATCTCAGCTGGGTACATGTGCATAAGTTTACATGCACGGCTGCTGGTTCTCCGGTCTTTCAGCGCCGTGTACGTGTGCATTGGTGCATGGTTGCAGCTCGTTTAACGTTGTAAGGTAACCTGGACAGCTGATCGTGCGTGCTGGAGGTATCGAGATGGCGATGGAGTGGCGGGGTAATACAATCTAAACGGGTGGAACGTTCGAGCGTCGCCCGTTGCGGGAGCTGCGAGGCGCCTGAATCGGGGAGCTGCACTGGCCGCAACCCGGATTCCCGCCAGGCGACGAGACGGCCTTGAACTCTCTCCAAAAGGCATGATGCAGTATCGCTGGCGTGTGTCTGGGCGCGTATTTAAGCTAGCTCGTCCGTCCGGCTGCGTCGCATCTGCGCTCTCGTCTCGTAGTTTGGTCCGATCTGTAGCTTCGAACTCAATTGCAGTCACCCCCACTATCGCCACCTTCGACTATATACACATACCGTAGATTCTGCCTAGCCCTTGGAACACCCAGAGTAGTCACGATGGCATCTGAAACCGCTGTCTCAAAGGACGGCCTGAGCCTCCCCGTATGCACAGTCCCTTCCACGCATATGCACGACATCTCAAGTTACTTTAGCTTAGTATGCATGAAATAATGCAACAGCGACTGACGGACTGCGCAGCTCATCGACTTCTCCGGCTACCTGCACGGCGACGAGCAGCAGAAGCTGGCCGTCTCCAAGGCCATGCTGGACGGCTTCCGCAACGCCGGATTCGTATACATTAAGGTGCCTATAATCCTTCTTGACGCTCGAGCCGCGATTTCCATTACGTAACGCTAACCGGTGCATCGACGACAGAACTACGATATAACCGACGAGACCGTCGCCAGCATTTTCGCACACGTGCGTATAACTTCTTATCCCTCTCATAAGCCCACCTTCTACAAGTCCATCGATACATCTTGAACACTATGCTGAATGGTGATATGATAAGTGTAGTCTGCGAAATTCTTCGCCCGTCCAACCGACCAAAAGGACAAGCTCGCCTGGACAACCCCCCAAGCCAACCGCGGCTACGCCGCCCCGGGCCGCGAAAAGACCTCCCGCATCGAAGACGCGGACAAAGTCGCCGCGCTAATCGCCGAGTCGCCGGACCTCAAAGAAACCTTCGAGATCGGCCGCGAAGGTGTCCCCGGCCTGCCGAACAACTGGCCGGAAAACCTGGACGCCGACGGCGCCGCCTTCACGGACGCGATGAAGGGGTTCTTCCTCACCTGCCGTGACTTGCACATGCAGGTTATGCGTAGCATCGCGCTGGGGATGGGGCTTGACGAGGCGTATTTCGACGGTTACACCGATGGTGGGGATAATAATCTGCGGCTGCTGCATTATCCGGCGCAGCATCGGAGCGTGTTTCAGCAGGGGAAGAACGTCGTGCGGACGGGACGACACACTGATTACGGTGCGTAATAATACCACTTACTTACTTACCCATGGTATCACGGTGTGTATGTTGACTGACGAGTGTATTGTAGGCTCCATCACGCTGCTGTTCCAGGATGGGAAGAACGGCGGACTGCAGGTCAAGTCTCCCCAGGGCACCTTCATCGACGCCCCTCCCATCCCCGGCACCATCGGTAAGCCAGCACCACTAATATAATAATACAAATCAATCCAGCATTCACGCTAACATACCGCGCGAATACAAAAGTAATCAACAGCGGCGACCTCCTCGCCCGCTGGGCCAACGACACAATCCGCTCAACAGAACACCAGGTCGTCGAACCCCCGCACGCGGACGACGTGGAAACCTACCCGCCCCGCTACAGCATCGCGTATTTCTGCAATCCGAACTTCGATCGCTTTATCGAGGCGATTCCCGGCACGTTTGAGGAGGGGAAGAGCGCCGAGGAGGGTGGCAAGAAGTATCCCGGTATCAAGTGAGTATATCTTTCTATCAATCTGTATATCTTCAATCCGCATTTAGTGGTATTATGCGCATTTTCGTCTCGAGAGGGCGGTCGGGCTGACGGCTGTGCAGTAGCGGGGAGTACCTGGTCCAGCGGCTGGCGGCGACGTTCAAGGGCGTGCCGCGGTACCAGACCGCTTATTAGAGCAGTATGCGTAGCATAGAGACAATGGAGGTGTTCGAGCTGCGAGTTCGATCAGTCGTTCGTTTTTCGTGAGAGTCAGTAGTGTTACAGCGTTAACGTAGGACGTAACGTTGCTAAACTGGTAGAATTGATTACCACGTCTACCTCCTTCCCAGTATCCTAATCGACCTGGTGCATAATAAGTAAAACCCTTGCTCAAAACGTAGATAGAGATACGCGAGCCTCATGTGTCCGTCCACGATATATAATATCCATAAGAAACCACCAATATGCCTTCCGGAACATTCGAGGTGATTGAATAATCACCAAACGAGCGCAAAGTCCTCCAAGTCGAGTATCTTCCAAACCTCCTCCGCAAACCCTTCTTCGTCGACAAACACAAACTCCTCCTGCATGTCCACCCCGCCCCATTTCCTGCCACTATCCGCGGTGGCATCTTTCGCGCCTATTGCGAGGTCATCCCATGATGGCGTCTTGCGTTCCCCGAACAGGCCCTTCATCACGGCGTCGTGGAAGCGGCGCTTCGCTAGCTCGAGTACGGGACTTGCGGTTGCGGTTACATTCGCATCGGTAGAATCAACTGCGTGGTTGGCGAGCTGCGAGCGGTAGAGCGGAACTGCAACTTTGAGCAGCTCGAGGATGTACGCTGCCGTCTCTTTCCGCGCAGCCTTTTCGGCGGCGGGGGAGGTGGATGGCAGACAGAGGCATTTCCCCGCGGCTTCGACGATGGTGTAGAGGATGTTTTCCGTAATGTCAGACTGGGGGTTATTATTAGTAGACGCGGCGGCGAGAGTGGCCAGGAAAGACTGTAGGATGTTGGTCACGCCGCTGCGGATGTCGCGCGTGCACGTGTGTGGAGTGCGGGCGTGTTCTTGCGAGGCGGCGTGGATGGAGTCCAGGATCGAGCAGACTAGTTCTGTGACGGCGCATGCGACGGACGTGCAGGTATCCGCTGACGACGGGTCGCTCTGCGTGATGTCCTGCAGACGGGTGATGGCCATGAAGAGGCGGCGGAAGGCGTCGTCAAGGGCGGTGGTGACGTCTGTTACCCATGCTGCGTCGAGTGAGCGGCGCTTGGCATCCGATAGCCGGGTTCGGCGGGCGTCTTGCGGGGGCTGTGGGGGTGGGGTGTCGTCGTTGGGTTGGCGGGTCAGGGTATCGATCTTCGAGGAGAGGGCTTTGCAGAGGGTGGTTGTGCGGAGGGCGATGGTTTGGGCGTCGGCGGCGTGGTGGAGGGAGCGGAGGGCCGTGAAGAGGTTGCCTCCTACGTTTGTTATGTTAGTGTCTTTTCTTGTGTAGGTGGTGAGGGTATTATATGAGTACCGGACGATATGCTCGCGTAGATCTTCTGCACCGGCTGCCATTTGATGAGGGCGTCGTGGTCTATAGTAGTCTCCTCGGCCGCCGGCTGGGGTTTCGCTTTCTTCGGCTTCGGTCCGCCTATATTATCATTGTCGTCATCGTCGCGTTTCCGCTTCAGCTGCTCGGTGAGCCGTCTGTTCTCGATGGTGGCATCGACGAGCTTCTGGTCGAGCTCGAGGATCTTGAGGTCTTTATCCTCGACGATGTTGCGCCAGTAGGCGTCGTTGGAGAGGTGGTGGAGGTGGCTTGTCCTTGAAGCGGGGTCTTTCTGCACGCAGCCGCGGAGGTAGTAGATGAACTCTACCCGTATTCGATATCATATGAGTATCAGCTTGTCGGACACGAAAGAAGAGATGTGGTCGGGTGGGTGGCGTGTACGTACCTGTTGCTGAGAGCTCTGGCGGCTTGTTCAAGAGAATGAATGATGCCTTGGTTGGATAGGTGCAGGTTAGCGACGTTGGATGGGGGTATTGTGAGGTACAGCGATGGAGCTTACGAAGGCGAGGGTCAGTGTTGATGTGGCGGGTGTGGTAGTGTCCATTGCCTTCTCTGTCGACGGCTGCATTGTGGCCAAATGAGGTGTCATAGACGCAGCGTTGATGATGGCGATGGTGTTGACAACCGATGTCCCAAAGTGTCGAGACCGGTCCGAAAGCGTGTTGCGTTGTCGTTGACAAAATACCACGCAACGCCGCCATTTCGAGATGGCCTGTCCGCATTGAGACTCACGTCTACACAGTGCTGCTGCGACCGATTCTTGAGGCACGAGACAATCACACCTTTCAGAACCCCAAACCCAGGCAGCAGAACCCCCCTCAAAGAAACAGACAGACGGATTGCCTCCGCGCATCTACATACTCGTATACGTATACATAAGACGGGCATTGCGTCGACACGGCTGGCTGTGCACTGCGGATAGACGTCTCGCGTTGAGCTGACACCTGTTTCATGTGTGCGCAAGTTCGTCCGTTTGCCTGATGCAGCAGCCGGGTCCGCGTTTCAAGTTCCTCCCCGCCCCGCCGCCCGGCCGGCCGCAAGCTCGCGCGAAACCGTCCTATTACACGAGTAAGTCGATGAATATTGATATTCCATAATGGTATTCCTCAGAAAGGCACCCGGTGAGGGGTCTGCGATTCAAATTGACCGCACGCGATCGAGCGAAGCTGCAATCGATAGGAATATATTAAAATTAATGAATGCTAACGTTAGTTCACTTCGACAGAGAGAGGTCGAGCTTCCCCACACGCGCAGCTAGCTGCGAGGCGCCAGCCATCATTTTGCAGATCTCGCGCGTGGGACCTGTTCTGGAAGTGCTCGAGATTTTTTATATACACGGCCAGGCGTCTGTAATTACGACGCGACGACAAAAAAGCTAGCGATGGCGCGTGGCGGCCTGAAAGGCAGCAGCTGGGAGGTGTACGCTAGCGTGCACGTATGTGTATTTGATGTGTGTCTATCGTGCATGGCTGGCATTCGCGTCCACCGATGTGCGGAGTGAGGAATCGATTTGCGTGCCCGCTGGATCAATGGTCGGCTCCGTTGGCACAATTGCACAACGTGAGGGAGGGAGGGCCGCTGTTCGAACATCCATTCATTCGACTCCGGCTTGCGTGTCGACTCATCCACCTCCTTACTATGATTACCATATAGTATAGTATATTATAGTATAGGATACTAAATATACATACTATACTGGTGGTTGAGGAGGAGGGTGGATCTGTAGATGCACGCAATGTTTGCGAGTGGCATGTCTCCTGTGTGGCGCGTGGAGACATCTCCCAAGGCAAGGTCCGGGGCGTCAAAGGGAGCCGTGGACGAGGACCGCTTTGACTGAAAGCCACCGCTGGGCTCGATAGGCCATCATCAGCTGCGAGCAATGCACCGCATCTCCGCCCACCGATCAAATTTAACGATTAAGATTAAAAGCGCCGGCATGTTCCTGTTGGCCAACAGACAGCAATTTCAGATGTTATATTATATCATTTGCAGCAGCAGCTGGAGGGGGACTTCGCCGGACTCGCCGGGGCGACTGTCGACGCGAGAATGACGTTTCCCCAACAGTTGGACTGCATTCCTTGGGGTGGATACAAGGGAGGAGACTGGCATCGATAGTCGGTTTATGCTGTCGGCAGGCATGCATGCTTCGGGATATGACGAGCAAGCTGGAATCCGGTTATCAGCGCGGTGCCTGGGGATCCCAGGATGCTGTCCGTCTGGTCAAGCGAGGTCGAATGGAGAAGGAAAGCAGATTGCATCAGCTGCGGGTTGCTTCCGAAACGACCTGACATGATTACGCTGGCTGGATGCGGGCCTCGATTCAAAATATCCAGACCAGGTACTGACTCCCTCCTCCAAGCAAGACTGGCCCCATTCCGAGCCCCTGGGCAAGGGACCCGCAGGATCCAGTCGATTTTAATAATATCTGCTCGAAGACGTAATATAATCCGCGGCCCTACCTCTGCCTGCTACATTTAGCACGATTGACCCCATCCACCAGTCCCAGTTCCTGTTCCTGGCAGTTTGGTTCCTGGCAGCACTGTTCCTGGGACTAGCAGCACCACCGCCAGCCTGCTCTCGAGAAAGACCGTGCGGCACTGTCCGCTGCATGCTCTGCTCAGGTTCCTTTTTCTTATCTGTCGACGGGAGCAAAAGAGCAGAGGTATCGAACTAACTTTCGTTCCCCTGCATATCGATTGACCAGGGGGCCCCCTCCTCCTGCAGCCTCAGGGGCGCGGAGAACCTTCAGACGCGCCTTTTGCAGAGCCGTCAGACCGACAGACCGACAGGATAGACCGACAGGCGGATAGATAGAGGAGGAGGAGGGACCGACAATGCAGCATCGTTTGTAGAAGGGGTAGCGAGAGAGCGAGAGAGAGAGAGGAAAAGCGCATGGCCTGCTTGCCTGTTCCACCCCGGTCCACATTCACGTTCCTGGGCGTTCGGCCGGCCTGTCCTCTTGATTCGACCTGGTTTCCTTCTTCTCGCAGACCTCTCCCCTCTCTGGCTGTTTTAAGCTATCGGGCCTTTTTCTCTCCATTCGTTCTTTTTTTTCCGCGTCCCTCTTGATCATTTTTTATTTTTTTCTCTCTTCTCGCGATTCCATCCTAAAGCTCCCTGCGAGGCAAGCCATCTTCTCGTCAGATGCTGCTGCTGCGGCTGCGGGCTGTTAGTGGCGAGCAGCAACGTTAACCCGGCGTACGGCGCACTGTGCTTGTGCATGCAGTTGGCAGTCACTCGCTCGCTCTTGCTTGCTGGCCCGCTCTCCTCCTTTCGCCTGGGACAGCTCGACCGTTGAATTCTGTCGAATCGCATCATCATCATCATCATCGTGGAGACCCGCTGCCGTCATCGACGACGCCGACTCTCTTGATTTTCACGAAGCTACGCAGTTACGCCGTCTCCGGCTCTCTCTCTCTTCTCTCTTCTATCTCTATCAGTCCAGTTGTCTCTGTCTGTCTGTTTTCATTGAAGTCTCCGTTTCTTGCCTCGCATTACTCAGCACAGCAACCGCCCGCCCGCCAGCCGACCATTCCAACGATCCGACTCCGAATTGACACTGTTTTGGCTTCCGCAACCCATCGACAAACGCTGTCTCCCCGCCGGCCAACCCAGCTCGCCGCCTGCTCTCGCCGCCGACGCCGACGCTGAATGCCGGCTCCATGGCGCTCAATGGCCTGGATGCACAGGCGTTGAGAGACGCCTTTGACTACGCCTGCTCCGAGCCCGGCTGGTACGCCCGTCCCCGACACTGCTGCTACTCCTCCTGCTACTCCTCATTCCCGCCGCGTGCGGTGCTGGCGCTTCAATCGACACCCCGACTGTCGCGACGCTGCACCCCGCCGATATTTCTCTCGAGTCCAACCGCTAACGATGCTGCTCGCCGGGTATGCTGTGCGTGTGCGTATATAGGTTTTTGATGAAATATGAGACCCGCGACGATATCGCGCTGCTGGGGAAGGGCGCTTCGGCCGTCAAGGAGATGCGCGAGCTGATATCCGAGCAGCAAGACGACTCACCAATATATGGCTTCATTCGCTATCGACGGAGGAACATTCTGATCAAGCTAGTGCCCGAGAACACTAGTCGGGTGCTGAAAGGTATGCTTGGGCGCGACACACACACACACATACACACACGCATCTTCGCTTCGAGTCGGTCTACGTGCAGTTTTGAATGAGGGGTGGGCGGGTATCTGCATGAGATTGATGGACTCGAGGATACACAATGGCTAGGTAGCTAGGCTGACTTTCTCTCGATAGCTCGGTCACAAGTGCACTTCCAGTCCGTGATTGAACGATTTTCGCCATGCGACGTTACCGTCTCGCTCAAGTCGTACAGGGAGCTGACGGATGCAGCCCTGACAACCGCCTGTTCGACGCATACGGCAACCGCCTCGATATCCTCGAGCTCGAGCTCGCTACGACAAAGACGGCTGACGGACATCCAGGAGACGTCAGAGGAAGGTCTCGAGAGCCAGGACCCGGAGCCCAAACCGGACTCCACCAAGGTCGTCGAGAACCAGCAAGGGCTGCAGGTCATCGTGACGACGCACGACCCGGGCGTGTCCAGCGATGGGAAGAGAGCACCGATTGAGGTTGAGATATCGGCGTCCGAGCCGATTGAGGTCGAGCCCGACCTGGATGACTTCCCCGCCGTTCCAGAGACGGTGATTGACGACGAGGGGAGCGTGGCAGGAGGGGAAGCATCGTCGTTCGGCCTGACTCGGTCGCACTCGTTCGCCCACAACCCCAGGGTAAGCGAGAGCGAGGGAGGCGGGCGGAGGTCGACCTCCCGGCCCACCGCAGAGGACATCTACGCGGAGCTGGCGCTGAAATACCAGCCCAAGGTGAAGCTGGGCCCGCGGCCGTCGGCGGACTGGAACCGGCGCCCGCACACGTCGTCGTCGGTGTCGTCCGGGCCGACGTCAGAGAAGTCCGGGCCGACGGCGTCGGTGCCCAAGAACATCCACCTGCCGACGCGGATGGGCACGCGAAAGGCGCGGTCGGGCAGCCAGTCGTCCTCGTCCTCGAAATTGCAATTTCTCGAGCGAGCGTCGAGCCCGGGCCCAGCCAGTAATAAAGGCCCTCTCAGGCACCCCGGCCCCCCACCCCTACAATTTGCTAGTGCAAACATCGCTCCGCCAAACTCTTTCCCTTCCGCACCTCTATCCCCTACGCCCTCGTTCGCGTCCTTCAAAAGCACCCATTCCACATTCTCCCTCTCGACCCCCATTGGTGCTGCGTCGGCAGCAAATGCGGGCTCCTCGACATCGTCCCTGATCTCCCCTGAAAAGGCGAGGTTGATGAAAGCCCTGGAACTGCGCAAGAAAGCGCTGAGCCAGCAGTCCGCCACAACGCACTTAAAACCCGCTGAGGAGTTGTCCGGTCCACCTCCTCAGCCCGGAGCTTTCAGATCCTCGTCACCTGCCGCTCCCGCATCCGCAGCAGCAGCAGCAGCACCACCCTCGATGATCATGATGGCCTCTCCGCTCGCGGCCTTCAGCAGCACCGCCAGCCAGCCGTCGCGCGTGAGCTCCACGGACGGCGTCGCCATGGCTGCCATGGCCGCTGCTGCCTCCGTCGCCGCCGGATCGCCCCCTAATTCGTCCTCCTCGTCCTCCTCGATCTCTCCCCCCTCGGAACCGGCGTCCCTGGAGAACTCGGTCCCTGACACTCCCACCCAAGACTCCTACGCGGCAACAACCGAGCCCGCCGCGACCGCGTTTGCATCCGCCTCCGCCTCCGCCTCCGCCACGGAAACAACCGTCCCCTCGCCGACACAGGCTCCCAGCACGTCTACGGAACGCGACTCGCAGAAGAGCTTCTCGGACGACCTGGACAAGGAGTCCGAGTCATCCTACGCCGTCTCCGACCTCAATGGCGACTCGCTCGAGAGCAACACCATCACGGACGACGGCGAGGATCGTCTGGCTACCCGCCTCCATCCGCCTCCTCCCACTCTCCTTTTACCCACCCCTAAAGCCTCACCGCTCGAGCCCGAGCCAATCAAGAAAAAACAAACACCGCCCCCAGAACTGACACCCAAGCCCTACGATGAATCCAAGAGGGATAGGGATGACACGCCACCACGGTCTCCCCTTTTGCACCTGAACATGCTCGCCCCAAAGGCTCCCGCCGACTACATGGAGTCCCAAAAGCTTCCCAAGGCTCACCATCGCCTGCCGTCCGACGTCCCCGTCATCGAGACCGCACGGTCGGTGTCGGCTCCGTTTCTGATCAATCAAGAAAAAAAGCAAGCCTTGGTTTCGTCCAGGAAGGTTAGCGTCTCCAGCAGCGTCTCGCAGAGAATCAAAGCACTCGAAATGCTCTCCAACAAGCCGGCCGCCGTTCAGGCACCGTTGACACCGCAACGCTCTCGCCCATCCTCGCCGACACCGCAATTCCCACCGCTCCGAGCCAACAGCCTGAAGACTAGTGCTAGCTCCCCTAACCTTACGCCGTTGCCCGGAACGTCTACAGGTGAGAATGCCCAACAGCTATTTTTTTGGTGATAGCATCGGCCTAACCAATGTTCTCGCACCAGTGCCCGCCCTGTCCTCAATCACCCAGAGGGTAGAGTCACCGTTCCTGAACAAGAGGAACGCGGATGAAGCGGTCACAAATGGCAGATCGAATGCTCTGCCCCCGTTGGGCAGCTACTCTGCTTCCAAGTCCAGGACCGGGTCCTTTGGCGAAATCAGCATCATTCCCAGCCGGAAAGCATCCGTGAGCAGCCTCAACATCACGACCATGGCTGAGCCGGATCCGGTTTCGACGGCGTCTTCTTCCGCTGGAACTAGCCCGACCGAAAAGAAGATCAAAATGCCACCCCTGCTCCGTCGCATGTCATCGACCAAGTCGGCCAAAAAATCACCAACCCCATCCATTGCCTCGCCGCTCAGCACGCCCGTTACTCCGGTCGTAAAGACCTCTCCGATCATGAAGCCCACGTCGATTATCCCCAAAGCCGCCCCGGCTGCGGCGACCCCTGCTCCAGCACCGGCTCCAGCTCAGCCTGTCAAGACGACGCTTCTGACCGGCTGGGTCAACGTGCAATTGCCGGATACCATGCTTTGGAAGCGTCGGTATATCAAGATTGAGTCTGATAACTGGCTCTATCTCGCCAACAGCGCTGACGAGGTCAGTATTGTATTCCTCTCCAAGCGACCCTGCATTACGGTAATGCTAACAATCTCTCAGGGCTCGGGGTTGACCGGCAAATACAACATTCGGACCGACGTCCAGTCTGCCGTCGTGCCTGATATCGACGAGCAAGAGCTCCCAAATAGTATGTCGTCACACCCCATACACAAGTTGAACCTAGCTGACCCGTACTTTCAGGTGTGAACCTCCGTCTGAGGGAGGGCGGCGTGCTTGCGTGCGCCTGTGAAAACCAGCAGGAGCAACACAAGATTCTCAAGGGTATGTCGCCACGATCCCCCCCGATCACCGGTTTATGCTAACGACGCGACTAGTTGTGAGATCATGCATCGCGTAGGCTGTCCTCGAGATGATTCCACTTCACAATCGATCGATGCCGGCTGGCACTCACCTCTTTTCTCGAAATTTGCGAGCCGGCCCCGATACTTCCACCCAATGATTTCCGATTTGGTTGTCCTCATGAACATACGCGTTGAAGTTTTTCTTTGTTATACCCGGTTATTTGCGATCCACCAGATTGCCTGGATGGCGACTAGAATAGCTTAGTTGTCGTCCGGGCCCTTTCGAGCGTTAGCCTTTGCCCTCCTCCTTTGTCAGTTATTCTTTTTTCTTATTGGCGTCTGCATACACCATGTCGGTCCCCTATTTCATTGCGTCTATAAACCTACCTTTCCTTGTACATCTTTGGTCCGGATTCTATTTCGCTGGTTTATTTTTCGCACAGTTCAGTCTTATGTTTCTGCGCACGCCCCTACTCATCACTAAGTCATCGGTATCTAGTTTGTTTTTCTGCCTCGTTTTTTCCTATGTTTTTTCGGCCCTGTACAGAGCATTTCGTCGTATATTTTTTGCCATCTGTATAGTTTTTTTTTAGTTTTTTTTTTGCGTCTCTTTTTCTCCTTTTCTTGCGTATAGCCATCTTAATATTTCTCCAGCAGGCCCACTTTCGGTTTCATCTTGTCCATTCTTTCTTCATTTTTCTCTTCTTTTTTTTGGTTGTTTACATTCTTTAACTTGATGATGTACGATACACCCATTTTTCGGTTACATTTTTTATCCCCTTCAGCGACCCATCATGGTCGGGCTGAAGCCGGGAGGGACGGAGAGCGATATAATTTGACTCACTAATATCTGGGGGAGCGACTCCTCATCAAGCTACATGATTTTCTCCATACGTACGTGTGTATAACAGTCGTGACCCGGCCGATAGATCAGTAGGAAGTCTGGATCCGACGATTAGAGTTTAGGTGCGTTGCACAAGCGTCGAAATAAAGTTTCGCGCGCCCCCGCCAACGTTTCGTTCGTTCGAAAAAACCGAAACAGGCGCGTACGTTTAATTCTCAAATCGACCTTCTCCATTCGACGACTGATCTGCCAATCGAATCAACCGTTCCTTGCAACATAACGTAACGTAACCGCCTGCTACTGTCAAGCTGCAAGACAGAAAAAAATCCCACGCGACACGCACGCACGACCGCCTGCCTGCCTGCCTGCGCGTATGATGCCATCGCGACTGTCATCGACAACGTAACGCACAACATGACGTCGACGTCGACATCGACATCGACACCTCTCGTTGTCCCCGGGCAGCCGCTGGGCCCCGCGCACGCGTACATTCCCGGAGACGGCGTGCATGTGTTCAACGGACAGATAGTCGCCTCACTCGTCGGCCAAGTTGCCACTACAACTCCTCCCACGGCGGCAGCTACGAATACTACATCTACGAATACGACGCCGCCGACGATATCGGTGGTCAAGCCGGCGCTGAGCGCGGACGAGGACAGCGCGAGCGCAACGCTGCTGCCGGACGTGCATGCCGAGGTTCTCTGCCGGGTGACGCGGATCAATGCGCGGCAGGCGACCGTGGGGATCTTTGTGGTCAACGGGCGGGTTTGCGGGGACGAGTTCCAGGGGGTGATTCGGGTGCAGGACGTGCGGATGACGGAGGTTGATCGGGTGAGGATATTTACGAGTTTTCGGCCGGGGGATATTGTGCGGGCGCGGGTGGTGAGTTTCCTCCCTCCTTACGTTACTTTCTTCCTTACTTCTTTACCTTCCCTTCACTTCCCTTTCGTTCTCTTCGTGCGTTCGGTCGTACCTTCATTGGTAGTTGGATGGCTTGTTGTGTCGTTCCTGCATGGTGGTGGGTCAAATGCGATGCAAGGCCAGGCAAAGGTTCCAGGTGGTGGAAGAGATGGCCAGGTGGATGTGGCGATGTGCGTGCGTGGAGATGATGTGCATGCATTATGTACGCACGCATGCATGCACGCATGCGCGTATATCTTTCTCCCACGGATACATTCCATTGTTCCCTAGCCTCGAAGCCAGGCGCTATAGATTGTTCCCGTGGAGCGGTCGGTGCATACGCACTCTACGCACGCACGCGCATATCGTTCCTAGCCTCGATGCCAGGCGCTGTAGCATCGTTCCTATACGATCATTGCTACCTTTGCATGCGTGCGTGCGTACGTACATACATACATGTACGCCGGCCGTTTTCTTTCTCAAACGTGGAGGCTGGCATCGCCGTCACAGCACAGCACATCGACTTTCTAGAAATTCGACTCCTACGCTGATTCATGCAATGCATGCACGATGATGCCAATGAATGCTACCTCACCTGCGGCCGGGTCTGCTGACGGCACGGCAATGTTTATACTGATGCTGATGTTATGATTATTGGTGTGGCTAGATTTCCCTGGGCGACCAGTCAAACTACTATCTTTCCACCGCCCACAATTCGCTCGGCGTCATCATGGCGAGCTCGGAGGCCGGCGACCCGATGTATCCTATCAACTGGCGGGAGATGAAGAGTACTCGCACCGGCGTTGTCGAGGAGCGGAAAGTCGCAAAGCCGTTTTAAACTCATCCTTACACATCAAGAATAGAGCGTGCGATTGGCATTGTATTAGATAGCGCGGCGTTTTTTTACAATTAATTATCAGGATATTATATTGTTGACTACGGATCGGACGAATATTGTGTGATGGAAGAGGTGCAGTGCCTCGAATTCTTGCATTTGTATTACAAGCATGTACAGATAAAAACTCTATCTAAGGCGTGAAAAGTAGTAAACATACAGTAACGTAACACAAAGCACGACTCACTTCGACAGTGCACTCGTCCAAACGTACCCAACCATTGCATTCCATCGCTGACGGAACATGAACATCCCAAAAAGACACTAAGTAAGTAAGTAGTTACTGGACGGTGAAGTTCTGCATGCCCTCCGCCACCTTTTCGACATCGCCCGTCGGCAGCGGCTTCGACTTCTCCCCGCCCTTCAGGTAGAACTCGCTCTCGCCAATCTGCGACCCGTTCGCCCGCCACCGCTCCTCGTACCGGCGCCGCCGTTCCGTGCACAGCTCGACAAAGTTGGGCCAGTACGTTGCGTGGTCGTACGTGAAGTCCACGTCGCCTTTGAATTCCTTCAGCAGGTGGGACTTGGGCACGTGGAGGGACATGTCTTCGTTGTATTTGAGCTTGGGGCGCGTGACAGGGTCGATGAACGGCGTGATCGCCTTGAGGAATAGGCTCGCCCACCATGGGACTATGATTTTTTTTGTTCTCGTTAATTTGAAATCATAGAAACTGTAATATGGAACGGAAGGGATTGGTTATGCACGTACTGTTGACGATGAGGGCGCGGCCGAGACGCTCCGGGTAGTGCATCTGCAGGATGTCCATCACCTGGCGTCCCTGGTTGAGGCTCGCGTTCTGCCCCGACGACGCAGCCTTAAAGTCGATCAGCAGCGCCAGCGTCTCCGACCCCGCCGGCGCGATGTCCAGCACGCGCTCGAGCATGAAGGTCAAATGCTGGATCTGGCGGTCGGACCGCTCTGTGTTCTGCCGCGCCGGGTTGAGATACAGGCAAGGTCTGGTCTCCTTGTCGAAGCCGAAGAGGACCTGCTTGCCCGTTTCGTTCTCCGGCTCGATGTGCTCGGGCGTGTGGTCTTCGAGACCCCATTCGCGCCGCCAGGTGATGGTGCCTTCGATGCGCTTCCGGGCGTCGGAGACGTGCCATTTCGTCGCGCGCAGATACCGGAGCAGGCATTCTTTGGTCATGAACATGCGCTCCGAGTCCGATAGCGGCTTGCGTTCCGCGTTGGACTTGGCGATGGGAACGTCGGTGATGGCTTTGCAGAGGGAGAGGAGCTCGTCATATTTGGCGGACTGCTCGGGTGTCAGCTCTGTTGGGGACGGTGGGACCGCTGAGGCGTCCGGCGAGGCGTAGGGGACGCTCTTGGTGTTTCCCGGCTCGTCTTCTGCGATCCTGTAGGAGCGAGTGGGCGTGGCGGACGAAGGAGCGGCGGCAGCGGTGGAGGTGGGAGGGAGGTCGGGGAGAGGTTTGGTGGGAGGTTCCTTCTCGATTGGCGGTGGAGGAGCAGCAGAGGTGGTGTTCTCGGCGGGAACAACGGCCTCCGGAGCGGCCGCGGTCTCGGCAGGGGCAGCCGCTGGAGGAGCGGTCTCCGAAGGTGTCTCCGCTGGAGCAGCAGTGGTCTCCGGGACGTCCTTGGGGAGAGGCTGCGGAGCGTCGTCTTTGGGGACGGGCTCCGGAGCTGGTGGAGCGGAATCCGCGACGGGGGCCGTCGGTTCGGGCTCTGGAGCTGGAGCTGCAGGAGCGACGGGAGCGGTGGGCCCGGGCACGGGCGTGCTCTCGATGGGCATTGTCTTCTCGGACATGGTCTCGGGAAGGTCGTTCGCGACGGGATGCTCGACAGCCAGCGAGGCCATTGCGGATGTGCAATCGATCGATCGTGGACGCGTCGAAGGGGCGGTTTTTGGTGATGATGCGGCAGAGGTATATACACAGCACGGCGGAATTGAAGAGAGGCGGTTGGAAGGGCGAGATGAGCTCAGCAGCTGTGGGCCTCCTTTTATAGCAGGCTCCCCTTTGTGGGTCTCTCGCGCCGTGGAAACCGCCAGCCTGAAACCTCCAGCCAACCGCACCTGCTGCCCGAATCCTGTCTCCTCTCGTCCAAAACCTCCAACATCCCAATCTGTCCGCGACTGCCCGGCCCATCGCGTACAAGTGCCCGTGGGCGGCGGCAGATTGAACTTTTCGTGGCGCGTGGCGGGCAATCTGGACGCGTTCGCTCGCTTGCCCGTCGACGGAGCATAACTCGTCAGCCACCACATTTGCAGCCCTCGCCGACGGATCTCCAGCTCGCGACGCGATCAGCTTCCCTCCGTGCGTGCCCCCTGCAGCCTAGCCCGACGTGCGCTGGACGTGCCAATCTAACTGAATGCTTCCTAGGTAGTATACCTCGTCGCTCGATCGTACCCCGCCCGCGATCATGGCGGACGCCGAGGCCCTCGCCGACAAGTTTGGCGACCTGCCCGACGACATCATGGTCGAGCTGCAGAGCATGCTGCGCCTGTACACCATCGACGCCGACGAGCTGTTCATCGAATGGGAGGGCTACTGCATGAAGATGGGCGAGGACCTCAAGCTCGATCTCAAGACCCTCTTCGCCTTCAAGAAGGAAGTGCAGGCCGAGTTCGAGACCAAAATACGCTCCAAGGCCCGGCCGGGCCAGAGCTCGGCCCCCAAGCCCGCCCAGCGGCCCGCTAAGAATACCGGCGACATGTTCAATATGTACGGACGAGCCATCATCGTGCCGGTTGCGTGAAACATCTTCATTCGAGCTGACGGACGGCTTGGGCGCAGGCTCGACGGACTGATGCCGAACACCCCGAGGTCGGGACCCGGCGCACCGAAGCGCAAGCTCGAAAAGTCCTACGAAACACCCCTCGCCGAAAGAACCAGCAAATTGGCAATGGGCTCCTCGCCCGTCGGGCCGTACTCGAGCTCCAAGAACTTCAACAGCCCCGCTGCAACGTACGTGAGGTTTCATTGGCGCTGCTCGTTCACGTGAGCTTCGATGCTGATGTCGTCTCGCTGTTAGCTCGATACCGTTCCACAAGCGGCTGGACCCCGGGAAGGTCATGGAGGTCCTGAATCCGCACATCCCCATTCCACCCCTGCCTCTAGCCGGTATCGAGTCCTGGCAATCACGTGTGGAGCTGCAGCTCCAGATGAAACGGGATCCCTTTTCCTACAAGACCATGTTCCAGAAACTCACCCAGGTCTCGCAGTACCTGGACGACCGCATCAACAATTTTGCAGATCTCCTCCAGCAGGAGCGTAACATACCCGACGAGGACTTCTGCAATCCTAATACCATCTTACCCGAGGAGGTTGTCGTGGTGGGCAGGATTGTGTCCGACGCCATAGACTCCCAGAAGAGATCCAACGAGGCCAGCTTGCTGCTCGAAAGCTCGAGAGGCAGAGGCGAGGGACGCAGAACCCCGCTGGATCTGTCCAATCTTCGCGGCTATTCGTTCTTCCCAGGGATGCTCGTCGCGTTCAAAGCTACAAACCCCACGGGACGGAAGCTGATAGTGAATTCGATCATCGAACCCCCCATGTGCGCGACGGCCGCATCGCCTGTTCCGCTTCTTGAGAAAGAGCGGGACCGCCTTTCGCAAGGTAGCATGACCGTCTTTATCGCGGCGGGTCCGTACACGACCGACGACAACCTCGAATTTGAGCCGCTGGTGGAACTCGTGGACAAGATTGTGGAAGCGAGTCCGGACGTAGTGTTTTTAAACGGGCCTTTTATCGACGCCGACCATCCGAAAGTCAAACTTGGGGACTTTCAGGTGGATGAAGATGGTTCTTCAGGATACCCGTTGGAAGAACTATTCAAGCAGAAGATCACGTCGCAGCTCCAGAGGATCACGAAGAGCCTGGTGCTTCTCGTGCCCAGCACGAGGGATGCCGTGTCCAAGCACATTGCATTCCCGCAGGAGGCTCTACCGGGGAGAGCGCTCGGCCTTCCATCGGTACGCGCTTCATGCCTCCTCCGCGAACCGCAAATAAATACGCTAACTAGTGTTGCTGCAGAATGTCAAAGCGCTTCCGAATCCATTCATAGTCTCGCTCAACGAGATCTCCTTCGGCGTCTCGAGCTTGGATATCCTGTTCCACCTATCCATGGAGGAGGTCAGGGCACCCGGCAAGGGTATCGAGCCGAACACGTTCCATCGGGTAGCAGACCACATCATCTCCCAGAGCAGCTTCTATCCGCTGTTCCCACCGCCGGCCAAGTCGCAGGTCGGCTACGTCACGCCAATCGACGCCGCGAAGCTGGTGCTCGCTGAATTCCCAGTCCCGGAAGATCCCGACAGCCAGGCTTTGCTCTGCCCGATCAAGCCCGATGTGCTGATATTGCCCAGCAACCTGCCAGGAACCGTCAAGGTATGATCCTTTCCACCCACACAATACTTTTATTATCTATTTTGGGGGGCATTGCTGATTGGGGCGCATGCAGGTTGTGAGTAACGCGGTGACTGTAAACCCGGGGTTCTTAAGCACGAAGAGGGCGTCAGGGACGTATGCATTCATGGTGATTGAGCCGCCTAATAATATTCTGGATGAGAATCATGACCCTGGAGCAGCGCTGAAGCGGCAGATTTACCATCGCGCGAGAGTTGAGATCCGACGCATATAGCATTATTTTATTTCCTTCTACATTATATTGTACAGCAGCAAGAATAGACAGACTCCACAGGCTGGCGTTAACGTTCTGTATGCATACATGGTACTGTAGCTGCTGGATAACTGCAGTATACTTCCGCTCGTCCGTATTCGCAATTGCAACATCTTGCCGTCTCCGCTGCGTTGTGTCGCACAAACTTTCACCGCAATATAAACTCCCCAGACGACCACGACCCCTCGCTTCGGTCCGGGCTGCCCCCGTCCGTTCATCCACGCTACACCATATGAACGACACCACACCCACCGTCGCCGCGTCGACGTCGACGGCCGCGATCCCCGCGGGCGACGGGCTGATACATGTTCGGGTGCTGCCGCCGGACAAGTTGACGCTGCACCAGCTGAACTTCAAGTATCCGCTCAAGTTGATATCACCCGCGCCAGCCCAGTGGGCCAAGTCGTTGACTGTGTTTGTGCTGAGTTATGGAGGTGGGCTGGTCGGTGGAGATCAGGTGAATTTGAGGGTGGAAGTCGAGGAAGGGGGACGACTGTGCTTGCAGACGCAGGGTGGGTTCCACTATCCGTCCCCCTCGTCGTATTCACTACCCGCTTCTAATTCAATATTTGAATCATACCATGGGAATTCTTATATAGGTACTAACGCAGGGTATAATGTATACAGGAACCACAAAGATATTCAAGCAGACGGGACCGACGCCGACAGTCCAGCGCTTCACCGTCCGCATCCACCGCAACGCCAGCCTCCTCCTCCTGCCGGACCCGATCCAGCCGTTCGCCGACAGCAACTACCTGCAGCACCAGATCTTCGAGCTCGCGGACACGACCACAGACACCTCCTCCCTCGTCCTCCTCGACTGGGTGACCGAGGGCCGCGCGGCGCGGAACGAGCACTGGGACCTAACCCGCTTCGAGAGCCGCAACGAAGTCTTCGCGGTATCCGACGACAACAACAAACGCAGCAGACTCCTCCTCCGCGACGCAATGGTGCTCGACGGCCCGCGACACGACGAGAGCGAGACGCTGCGTTCCCGACAGGACGGACAGACGATCTTCGCGACGCTTATCATCCGCGGGACGGCGTTCGCGCAGCTGGTGGGGTACATCACCGCGCGGTACGCGAACGAGCCGCGCATCGGGCAGAAGCGGTGGGACACAGACGATGATTCCCGGCGACACAGCGCGGTGGAGGTCGCCGCGAGGGGCAGCGGGGTGCTGTGGGCGGCGTCGACGGTGCGCGGGTTCTTGCTGGTGAAGGTTAGCGGGGTGGAGATGGAGGGGGTGAAGCGGTTTGTGAGGGGTTTGCTTGGCGAGGTTGATGGGGACGGGGTGCCGGCGGCGGATGGGTGTATTACGGCGGCGTTTGGAGAGGGGATGTTCCGGTGTCTGGAGTAGCATGAATGTATATTCACAGGAGTATTGTGTATGTGTAGATAGCGATTGTAGACTGTAATGATATTGACAATGCGGCAATAGATAGGCTTGCTATGTGAATAATGATAGAATGCGAAAGACATCGGTAATGAAATGACAAATTCGGCGGATATCAATGGAAATGGCAGCCAATCTACCCCGCGCCAGAACGCCGCCCGACACACCCACGAAAGATACATCATACACACGACGCGATAACTGCAGTTAAATGCAAAGTAAAATCATGACGCCATCTGCTCGACGGCCTTCAGCGCAACAGGCTCCTGCTCCAGCGTCTTCAGCACGCCCTCCGCCTTCTCCGCAGCCACCTGCTGGTCCGCAGGCCCCACGCCCACCAGGCCCTTCGACTCCGCCAGATGTGTGCTCCGCGAATAACTCGGATCGCTCTGGTAAAACTGGTCGATGATCGGATGAATCAGCACCGTCTGCTTGTTAACCGACAGAATAGAATTCGTCGGAACGGTAACCCAGTCCCCGCGCTCGAACGTCAGCGGCTCGCTGGCCACCATGATGAGGTCCTGTCCGCGGTCGTGGCGCTCCATCCGGTAGAAGCCGCCGTGCTTGTACTCGTGGAACCGCGTGCCGGAGCTGAAGTACAGACTCGCGGCCTCGTCCGTGCGGCTGCTGATGTACCGTGTGCAGACGACGCTGTGGCCGTCCGTCGCGGCAAAGTTGAGCAGCGAGGGCTCCGTGATGTCTGCGGAGGCGCAGAATTCGTTGAGCCGTGTGATCGTGTTGAGCATTGCCTGGCGGAGGATTTGGTGGCCGAAGCCCGCGGGTGGGGCGGAGGCTGGATCCACGCCGAGCCTGTTGAGGGTGTCGAGGAAGAGGGCGAATGCCTGATGCGGAAGGTGCGTTAGCTCGGACCGGGGTAGCTATACGATAACCGGGGAATGTTGTATATTGATTAGATATACGCACCCACTCGCTGTCCGTGCTGCCTTCGACGACGAGGAAGAAGCGCTCCTCGATGTCGAGGACGATGTTGCGCTTGATCTTGGGGAAGCAGGCGATGTTGCCGTTGTGCATGAACATGATGCTGTTGTATTTGAACGGGTGGCAGTTGCTCTCGGACAGCTGGCCGGTCGTCGTCGCGCGAACGTGCGCGAAGACCAGGCTGGAGGTCGTCTTCTCGGCGAGACGGGTCAGGTTGTTGCAGTTCCAGGCCGGCGTCGTCGAGGTGAAGATGCAGGGCTCGGAGCCGAGCTCCGGGGAGGTGTAGTAGCCAATGCCGAAGCCGTCGCCATTGTGCGGGCGTCGGGTGTCCTAGAGATGACGACTGGAATTAGTATCGTGTATATTCTCGTATATGTGGCTGACAGCTGGAAGCTTACAAGGCGCAGTCTGGAATCGTAGGACTGTGTGAGGATGGAGTGCGTCGGGTTGAGAATCAGGTGCGCAAGGAGGATCTCCTGCCGGCCCTTGTAGATGAGAAAGCGACACTAGAAGCAACAGCTGAGGTTAGCACTCCTCCAGTGGTGTATACGGCCCGAGCGTCAACGTACCATGATGCACCAGTCGCCGGTAGATTCTGCGAGCAGCGGACGGTGGAGTTTGACAGGTCAAGTGTGAAGTCGCCAACTTGCCACGAATGAGTCGATTCGTCCATTCAAGTAAGTAGCTCGGGGCCGTCTCGTGGGATCACGCGATCGGGACTGAAAATGGCGCAGGGCGCCCGATGCCGGATTGGAAGCAGTGAGCAGAGTCGCGGAATGGATTGGCAAACGCACTCAGGTAATCGACTCGTCAGCGGAGTCAGCTTGGCGACCAAGTGCCATGATACGATGATGTCGCGTGTGTCCGCCCACACGTTGCGGCTGGCTGTTGAAGGACATCACGGTCGTCATTCGGCCAGCTAACGAGCTGAGTCAGCCCCGGGCTCCCCGGGATGACGCTCCGGGCTCCGGGAAGCTGCTCGGCCGCCAACACATCAATCCGCCACGGTTCCGGTCTGCTCTTCTCCCTCCCGCACACCGACATCCCGCTTCGTCTTTCGCTGACTTCACCCCAATTATCGCCACGCGCCTCTCGCAGCAGCTGCCCTCTCGCAAATTGCACACGACATCGAATCCATCCGCCTGGCCCGTCCATCACTTCATGCAGCGACGATAAGCCGCGGCGCACCTCCTAACCATGAGCGGGCGACTCCTAGCCTCACGATGGGCAGCGGGCCCGCTTCGACGAATACGCCCCGCTACGGCAAGCACGAACACCACCACCCTCACCCCGCCGACAAGAGCATACAGCCTCCTCACACCGCACACAAACGCAGCTGGCCTGCTGCGACACCATGCTGCCCCGAGACTGCGGCACGATACGCTGACGGCCCAGCGGTTCCGGTCGATAACACAGGTCCCCGCCGTCAGACCGATAAGCTTCCAGAGGGCGCTGCCCAAGCTGTTCGTCAAGTTTGTGCGTATCCCCGCTGCGTTTGGGGGTGCCACGATAGCCGGGCTGGCCTATGTGAACTATAAGGTTCAGGAAGCGGGGAACTGGACGATGGGCGTCTTCAACGACGGCAAGGAGATGGCGTCCGGCTTGTTTAACTCTGGGAAGGACGCGCTGGGAGGCGTGGTGACGTCGATTGAAGGGCTTGAGAAGCCGGACTGGTTTGCCAAGATGCAACAGTCGGTGAACGACGCGATGTCCGGGCTGGGGGGGTCGGGAGCGGGGAAGGAAGGGAGTGGCGGTAGCGAAGAGGGAGATGGTAAAGGGCCAGAGGAGGACCCCGGAACGAAGAAGGCGGTAGCTCAAGCTGCGGCTGCTACCGCGTCTGTATTGGGGTATTCCGGTGCGGAGGACGACAAGCAGAGCGCGCGAGACGACCAGATGATGGTGCTGACCCGCAAGATGATCGAGATCCGTACGATACTGCAGAAGGTCGGGCAGACGGGTGCCCTGACGCTCCCCTCGATCGTGGTCATCGGCTCGCAAAGCTCCGGCAAGAGCTCCGTGCTAGAAGCCATCGTCGGGCACGAGTTCCTGCCGAAGGGCTCCAACATGGTCACCAGGCGGCCGATTGAGCTGACGCTGGTGAACACGCCGGATTCCAACGTTGAATACGGCGAGTTCCCAGCTCTGAATCTCGGCAAGATCACAGACTTCTCGAACATCCAGCGGACCTTGACGGACCTCAACCTCGCCGTACCCGAAAAGGACTGCGTTTCGGACGATCCGATCAGACTGACCATATACTCGAAGAACGTCCCGGACCTGTCCCTCATCGACCTGCCCGGATACATTCAGATATCCGCGATGGACCAGCCGGAAGAACTCAAGGCTAAGATCTTCCAGCTATGCGACAAGTACATCCAGCCGCCGAACGTCATCCTCGCCGTCTCAGCGGCCGACGTGGACCTCGCCAACTCCACCGCCCTCCGGGCCAGCAGACGGGTGGACCCGCGCGGGGAGCGGACGATCGGTGTCATCACCAAGATGGACCTGGTGGAGCCGGATCGAGGATCGAACATACTCAAGGACAAGAACTACCCTCTTCGCCTTGGCTACGTCGGCGTCGTCTGCAAGGTCCCCCAGTCCGGCGGCCTGTTCAGCCGGCACGTCAACGTCCTCAGCGCGATCACGAAGAACGAAAACGCCTTCTTCGGACAGCACCCGCAGTTCGCAGGCGACCAAGGCCTGACCGTCGGCACGTATTCGCTCCGACGGAAGCTGATGGAGGTGCTCGAGGCCACGATGGCGCAGTCGCTCCAGGGCACATCCGACGCCATCCACCAGGAGCTCGAGGAGGCCGCGTACGAGTTTAAAGTCCAGTACAACGACCGCCCGCTGACCGCGGAGACGTACCTCGCCGAGTCTCTCGACTCGTTCAAGCACTCGTTCAAGGAGTTCACCGAGCTCTTCGGGCGTCCGCAGGTGCGCATGCTGCTGAAGCAGGAGCTCGACCAGCGCATCCTCGACATCCTCGCGCAGCGGTACTGGAACAAGCCGTTCTCGGACCTCAAGAAGACCCGGCCGGAAGACCACCCGCTCGCCGAGCTGTCCAAGGTCGACCCGGAGGAGCTCTACTGGCACCGCAAGCTCGACGGCTCCTCCAGCGCGCTGACAAAGCTGGGGATCGGCCGGCTAGCGACGAATGTAGTCGCGAACTCGCTCTCCACGCAGATGGAGCAGCTGATCGAGTCCTCGACGTTCCGCAACCACCCGTTCGCGAAAAAGGCGATCCAGGACTCCGCCAACACGATCCTCAACGAGCGCTTCTACGCCACCTCGGACCAGGTCGAGAACTGCATCAAGCCGTACAAGTTTGAGATCGAGGTTGACGACCGCGAGTGGGCGCACAGCCGGGAGAACGCGCAGCGGCTGCTCAAGGACGAGCTGAAGGCGTGCGAGGACGCGTATAAGCGGCTGCGGGACCAGATTGGCGGGAAGAAGCTCGGCAGCGCGATGACGTTCGTCGACAAGATCCGCACGGGTCGGGCGCCGGAGATGCAGGAGGGCTCTGAGGCGCTTGGCTTCAGCCAGGCCATGCTGGAGAAAGGTATGCATCCCACACCCATTCTCAGACATCAGCTATAAGATATTAGGACTAACACGTGATATAGGACGGGAGGGCATATTTCTGCGCGACCGGGCAGATATCATCAAGATGCGCATGTTAGCGTTGAAGAGCAAGGGCTGCGCGACAAAGGACAACAAGTACTCGTGTCCGGAGATATTCATGGACGTCGTGGCGGAAAAGCTCACTTCTACGGCCGTCCTATTCCTCAACGTCGAACTCCTCTCCGAGTTTTACTACAACGTATGTCCCTCCCCCATTTTCTCTCTCTCCTTATACATGCATGCATGCACCGCTACGAAATACACAGTGCAAGATATGGTATATGGAGTAGTTGTGGACATATTGACTGATTTTGTTACGTTGGACAGTTCCCCCGTGAGCTGGACCTCCGCCTCGGCCGCCACCTCTCGCAAGCGCAGATCGAGGCCTTTGCGCGCGAGGACCCGAAGATTCGAAAACACGTCGACCTCCAGCAACGCAAGCTGCTGCTCGAGCTGGCGCTGCAGAAGATGGACAGCCTGATGGCGCTGGAGAAGAGTAAGAAGGCGCAGGGCGACGAGAATACCAGCGGACGAACCCCGGGGCGATGGGGCGGCTTCTTCTAATCGGCCCCGGCATCCTGCTTCTTTCTCTATTTCTCTATATATATAAATTGAAGAAAGGAACGGACGGACGGAGGAAGGGGTGTGGGTAGTATAGAGTCGGATTATATCAGCTACAGACTTGTAATGAAGTTTCAAGTTGCTTTTGCAAGCAAGCGGTAGGCGGGCGTTCACCGGACCTGTTTCGCTCAAAAGAAATAACACACCAAAAAAAACACACAGACGATGCATACATACTCTGCTTTTTATACATACTCTCATCTTATCCTTATATTACCTACTTTCACAGATCCTTATATTACCTACTTTCACAGCGCAGCTACTATCTCTACGTATCTCTTTTAGTATTCTTTCACACTTTAACTGTAAATGTTGGACGCTAGCCTTGTACATAATCAGCTCTCAATTAAAACATTACACGTAGATACACTGATATCACATATAGACCTCCATGTGAGAATGTAGGTTTAGATTCAAATGTACCGCCCGTATCTGTGCTGCACTCCACGGACCTCTGGGACCGAATTTCAAAAAAAAAACTCAGAGCAACTCATCAGTAAGCGATGACATGTTGTATTCCGTAACTAAACAGAATATGGCCAACATTCTCGTTCTCCCCATGGAACGGACGTGACATGAAAGTATGATACCAACGATGCCATATCTTATCAGAAGTGCGAGGAAAGAAACAGTGGATGAAAAGACTGATATGCCAGGTCTAACCGGCTGTCGGTGCCGTGTAACCTTGCCCGAGGGCCGGCTACAACGGCGCCCACAGTAGATCTGGACATGGCTTTTCGTATCTTTCATTCTTTCTCGTATTTGTTCCTGTGGGGGGTTTCATTATCCCCATCCGCGGAGCGAAGCGGGGTGTGTCTGCATGCATAGAACACGCATCTTACAGCTTGATGCTGCCAAAATAGTGCCAAATCTGAGAATCGATATTAAGAAGTACGCATACTATCCAACAAGCGAGAATCGAATCGGACGGCGTATTTCTAGCGACGACGGAATATAAGTTACATCCCTAACGGGTGTTCTTGCCCAAGCCGGATTTATATCTCTCCAGCGCTCGCTCGCGGGCAAACTTGTGCTCGACAATGGGCTCCGGGTACCCTAGCTTCTGGAATTCCTTCGCAGGCAGTCGGCCGTGCGGGTCGTGGACCGCGTTGCCCTTGACGTCGCGGAGCTCGGGGAGCCAGCGGCGTATGTAGTCGCCGTTGGGGTCGTGCTTTTCGCTCTGCGTTAGTGGATTGAAGATTCGAAAGTACGGCTGGGCGTCTGTATGCTACTGTCAGCTTTCAACCCTCAAAACGAGAAGGGATGTTCGGTCGAATATACCTGTTCCAGACGAGCTGCAAAACTATAGATGGATGTTAATAGAGTGTCGGTGAAAAGTATTTGAGAGGGGGTTCGCACCTGCCATCCGGCGTTGTTCGACGCAAAGTCGCCATCGATCAAATGCTCCATGAAGAACCTCTCTCCCTTCCGCCAATCGAGCAGCAGGTGCTTGCACAGGAACGACGCAACGATCATCCGGCAGCGGTTATGCACAAATTTGTCGGACATCAATTGCCGCATCGCGGCATCCACGATCGGATACCCGGTCTTGCCTGCCGTCCATCGCTGGAAATGCTCCTCGTTGTACTCCCATTGGACTTTGTGGTAGTCCTCGTGGTAGGCCTTGCTCATGCAGACGTGCGGGTGGACGGCGAGGATGTTCTTGTAGAAGTCTCGGAAGCAGACTTCGCGGATCCAGCCGTAGTGTCCCTTGTCCAGCGAGTTGCCTTTGTTGTGGTCCCTCGCGGCGCGGACGGCCTGGCGAGCGCTGAGGGTGCCGCATGCGAAGTGGAGGGATAGGGCGCTGGTTCCTTCGGCGAGGTCTGGTCTGTCCCGTCGGTCTGCGTATTGAGCGACACGTTCGTCGAGGAAGAGCTTGAGGCGATCTTTAGCCTCGTGCTCACCCGCCGGCCAGAGCTTCGCGAGGCGGCGGACGTCTTCCTTGCTCAGACGCTTTTCGTCATCCGGGGATGGGAAATCCTTTTGGCTGAACAACTCCTTCAAATTCTCGATTTCAGAGTCTGAATTCTTCTCCGGTGGAGGGGAGAGGTTGTCGAGGATCTTCTTCCTCCATACGTAGGGCTCCCATGCTTTGAAGAACGGCGTGAAGACGGCGTACGGCTTCCCCGCGCCCGAGCGTAGAGTCATAGGTTCAACGACGCAGGTGTCGTGGTAGACATGAAAGGCGAGGTCCTTCTTGGTTCCAGCTTTGACAAGCTTTGCGTCGCGACGCAGCTCATCGACCTCGTACTCCATGTTTGCATGCATCTCGTTGATGTGCCATTCTCGACACCAATTCAGGATGGTATCCACGGTCTGTTTCCGGTCTTTGACCTCCTCCACCCAGAGCGGTATATTGAGCTTTGCGAGGTCGTCCTTGAGGATCTTGAGCGTCCGCAGGGCCAGGTCGATTCTGGCAGGGGAGGTGCAATGGGCTTTGAAGTCCTCGTGGGAGAACACGTAGAGGCAGACCAACGGGAGGCCCTTGGCCTTCGCTGATCGGTGTGCCTTGTGCAGGCCCGTGTTATCGTGGAGTCGCAGATCCCATCTGAACCAGTGGGCTACCGCCTTGCCGGGTTTGATATCCCCTTGGGCGGACGCGGCGTCCTCGAGGGCGCGCGTGAGCTCTTCGTATGGAGTTGGGATGGTCCCGTCGCGGTAAGACTGGACCCGCTCATTGGTCATCTCGGGAGGGTAGTACTCGCGGACGATGGCGTCGTCGCCATCCGCCGTGGCTGCATGATGGCTGGAGGAGGATGGGGAGCCACGGTTCGGCTTCTTGACTGGGGCGTCGTCGGTCGGCTCAGCTTTGCGCTTCGCAGCCTTCGAAGGCATGATGGAGAACGGGCGAAAAGATCGAGGCAGACGATAAAGGTTGTATATGTAGCTCGAATTCTGATAATACTGGCGGATGGCAGGAATGTGAGATTGTTGAAGGCGTCGAGGGAGTGAGAGGCTCAGCCGGCATCCAACTCTGTACATGTGGGCAGCGGTGTCTGTAGATGCCAGCGGTGAGGTGACTGAAGGTGCCAGCAGCGCGTGGATGATGGGGACCCTGGGAGGCCCCCTGCGTCGGGTGCCATGGCGAGAAGGTTCAACTGTGGAGCCGGAGTCGGGCCGAGATCGATGGGCGGGGGGGAGATCGAGATCCGGCTCGCAGGGACGACGGACGCGGCGATCGAAAGCAGGAGAGATCGGAGCACTTTTATTCGGCGAGATGACGTCGAGGCGAGTTTGGAAGATGGTGTTGTTGGTTTGTCTGTCTGTTTTGTCGAGGTGCACGGTGGCCGACTCTTGGCACAACACATTCGATGATATTACATAATCAGCGGGTGCTGACCTTGGCCTTGGATCTCGGTCAGAGCTGACGACGACGATGACAATTAGCACACGATGTTGCAATAGAATCGCCGTTACATTAACGAGTTGCACCTGATGGCCGGCAGCAGACCTGATGTCCCGCCGGAGATGCTAATAATACGTGCATGCGAGATGGCGATATTTATAAAGGCCGCCTTATGTAATGCGCGGTAGCTATATTAAGCCCAGGCGAGATGCGCGGGCGGCGGGCTGAAACCTGCCACAGCAGCCAGCTTTTCTCGAAGCAGCCCGCATCACGCTTGCATCACCAGCAGTCACTCTGCTATAGTATCTGGACTGCCGTACATGTATTATACTAGCATCAGCACTGGGTTGGCGAAGAGGAGCATCCCGCCCTGCTGCGCTTTCCCCGTTCGCAAAGGGGGCACCAGCGGGACCGAGGCCGCGTCGGGGCACTCGCGGGCACGGCCTACTCGAAACGTCCACGGATGCTTCGAGCTAGGCGAGCGAGCTTGAGTCCATGTAGCAAGAGGCCCTCATGCCAGCTGTTCCTGCGTAATCGGGCTCGTCTTAGCGTCCAAGCAGTTGATCGATTCGTGGAGTTCTGGGGGCCAGCCCGGGTTTCGTCTTTATATAAAGCGATGCCACGGCCAGACGTCTGCGAGGCGAGTGCGCCATCCGCTTTTCACGCCCGCCAGCGCAGCCAGCCAGCCAGCAGCCAGCAGCAGCAGCCAGCAGCCGGCCAATGAAATTGCGTCGTCGTGCAGCACGGTGACAACCTCCTCAATTGCGCTGATTATAATCCACCCTCCACCTCCACCTCCTCCACCTCATCCTCCACGTTTCTCCCACATTGCCCTCTCGTTATTCTCTCAACCTCGCCTCCCACGTTGCCCTCCACGTTTTCCACTCATCATCATCTGTCCTCTCCCTCGATGCAGATGCAGATGCCTCACCCGCCGTAACCGTTCTTCCCCCCCCGCCCGCCAAAATTTCGACTCCCGCCGGCCTGCTCCGAGGATTGCTGCTCCTCGTGTCCATCACAGAAGTAGTCTCCTACGATCACCCCCCCGCTTCCGCACCCGCGCCTCTGCAATCGCATCCCACCGCCATGGCCCAGGTCCTGTCTCCCATCGCCTCCTCCGCGGCCTCTGCCGCCACCCCGACTCCCATGCGAAACGAAAACCGCTCCCTCTCCCTCGACATCGCCACAGCTTTCTCGCCAGTCGACGAAAGAGGCGCCTTCATGCACGACAGGGTTTTCAAGGAAGGGTGGTTGCTCCAGAGAACACGAAAGACAAAGGTATGCCGGCTCCCCAAATAGCTTCCACCGCAAAAAATCCGAAACCGACGCACTCAGAAACGCTAACACCTTCCCGTTTCATGCACCCAGAACTGGAAACGACGATGGTACGTCCTCAGAGGATCGGCGATCGGAATTTACAAGGACGAGCAAGAGAAGAAGCTCCACCGCCAGATCCAGCTCAGCGAGCTGACCGCCTGCGCTCCTCTAAAGGCCGACAAGCGGCCGCACGTCTTCGGCCTTTTCTCCCCGGCGAGGAACTACCACTTGCAGGCATCCACCGAGAAGGAGCTCGAACAATGGGTCAAGACAGTCCGCGAAGTCGCCTGTCTGGAGGAAACCGACGAACACCTGCTCCTGAGCCCGACAGCCGCCGAAGTCCAACCGATACCGATTCCCGGAGCATCGGTGTACCACGCCGGTCCATCTAGCCCGACCACCCGCCCGCAGGATGGCGGGGTTGGATCCTTCACACTCGACTACTCCGGCGCATCCATGTCGTCGACCTCCGAGCTTGGTGGAATGGTATCGCAATCGTCCCTCGCCATGCCGCACGGTGGCGAATCGAGCGCTTCAGGGTTCCGGCCGACATCCCCGCCCGCCACGGGTATGAGCGCCGCCACAGCGGTCTCTGGGACATCGCCCGGTACCTCGGCCCCCCAGAACGCTGGAGTGCCAGAAATCGGCGTCCAGCGCCAGGCGTCGGAGCTGTCAGAGCTGGAAGGCCAGCTGAATGACTCCAGGGTCGTCTGGCACGGCTATCTCTACTTCCTGAAGTCCAAATCCGGCATCAGGCAATGGAAGAAGATATGGGTCGTCCTGCGACCCCGGAATGTCGCCTTCTACAAGAATGACGAGGAGTACCGCGCTCTTAAGCTGATACCGCTGGAAACCGTCATCGACGCCGTCGAGATCAACGCGATCTCGAAGAGCAAGCAGCACTGCATGCAACTGATCCTGGAAAACAAGTCGTACCGGTTCGCGGCGAGCAACGAGGAGAATATCACGAAATGGCTCGGCGCCATCAAAAGCACACTTGCGAAGAGTCGAAGATAAAGTCGGCCAATTGCCGTTTCCACTCTGTTTCTCTAATAATTGGTTTCACGAAGTCTAACTCTATTAATCACGGCCTTGGCTTTTTCTTTTTTTTTTTTTGGTTTCCTATTCTTGCTACTAACGACACTCGTTACGATACACGACACACACGGCCTGTTCTGCCAGAAGTTTTTCCTTATGGTTTCCTTGTATCCGTACGACTGCACGAATGGACGTCAGCGGGGTTTTGGTCTTTTTTGCTTCTCTTTTTTTTGTTAATCATTTGGCAAGGGGTCTGGTTTCTTTCCGTATTCACAAATTCTCCTCCTTCCGTTCGCCCTTCCCATCCTTTTTACTTTTTCAGCCTCTATTTCCTAGCGTTATGGTCCCAGAGCGCTTGTTTTCTGACATTGCTCGGAACGAAAAGCAAAATTGTAACAAACGAAAGTCCTGCAGCCAACTACTACCCTCATTAAGTTGTTTTTCCTTCTTTCACTGTCTTTTGCTTACTATACTGTCGTTCAATCGGCCAAACGAAGACTGCGGATTGGACGATCGATTTTAATGTTTTTGGCGGTTTTGGTCGAGCCTTATATGCGGTTGAGCATGCAAGCATGCAAGCATACGTGCAGGATGAATTGCGGTGCGACGGTGGAAAATATGTAGCCATCCTCCGACACGCACTCGGTGTACCATAAAATACTAATTTTTGTATTTATAAAGAAGTGGGGTTATCGATCTAGTGGGAATGAATACGGCTAGAGGCGGCGGATGAGATGTCCGCTTGTCCTGTCTGGCGGTTCTTGACAGTCACGTTTAAATCTCTCGTCGAGATTGAGCTATATATTCGCTTTGAGGTTCGCAACGTGTGGAACACTAAATTCACGACTCGATGACCAGGCTGGCCAGCTTCAGATCTGGCGTCTTTTTTCACTTCAAGAAATAAAATTTCGAGCCATAATGCATGCGTGCACGCAGAAGTTTTAAGCTAAGCCAGCACGATAGAATTAATTATAATCGGCAATTCGCATAGCTATAGCTTGCAAAGGCATGTCTGCGCGCTGGGCGAGCATCGATCGATCGCGCTATAATTAACCTTACCGCCCGCATAAACCGGACGGACCTGTCATCGGGAATTTCTACCAAGTTATTAAATGCCGCAGGTACCCTCGGCTGCATGACCCCTTCCTCCCGTACCGTGTATCCTTCCCGCCAACTTACCCTTCCACATTACCCTTCCCCACGGTTCACAGTATACTAGTACAGTGTAGGATTCTAAAAACGAAGTACTAATAACACCCACCGCCTTGGTAACATGTTATAATATATCCATCCCGAGGAGATATCTTATTTACTTATTCAATAGGGAAATAAACGGAAAGCTGTGCCATGGCTATACCGTAGGGAGAAATATGAGCGAGCGCTCGGTACCCAACTTATGCCTCCATGCAACGTTCACCAGCAACTTACTACCTAAGAACAGCGGGTATGCATGCATGCACGGACGTGTGCATGCCAGACAATAGGCTGCAGCTGCAGCTGCATGTACGTACGTGCACACTGGGAAGCCTGGTAGTATGCTATATTTATATATCGCACCGAGGGGTATAATTATTACGTACTATATATGCGAGCGTAGCCTTCATGCTTTTTTGAAGCGGATTGTGGCACGGTGGCTGAATTAAATCTCGTTACTTACTGCGATATCTCTTGTCTCGCAAGCCAGACGCCTTCTCTCGGAGATATGAGTTATTTTGTGGCGTGCTGGCGCGGTGGTCTAGCGCTGGTGGCTGGTGTGGGTTATACGGTGGCTTTTGGAGCATTCCGAATTCCTAACTAGCTAGCGGTCGGCTGGTCGGTTGGTCGGAGATTTGAGGACTGGATTTGCAATTGATGAGATCGTGTAGGTTCCTGAGTTCTTGCGTTAGTGTCTGTACGTATGCACAGGGCTTCTAGTTCTTTTATGGTGGCAGGAGTTAGATGTGTGTGGGGTACCGATGGGCCTTCGAAGCTTTCGAGTTCTGGTTTGAGATGTTGCCTGGAAAATTGCAACAAACTGATGTGTTAACGTTCCGGACACTGCATTCCATAATGCATAATTATTCATCATCGCCATGATCAAGTGGAGTATCTGTGTGGTTCGAGCAGTACTTCCCAGATTGCTACGTAGCCACGAAAATAAAGTTACAGATACACCATGTCGTGGTCTGATCACCAGCCATTAAACATCGACGAACGCGCGAAGCAACTTTGGCCCGACCCCAGAGGCAATTGGAGCAGAAACCGCTTGGTGCTGACGCCGCGCCGCGGGACGGGCTGTGGAGGGATATCTAATCGACATTCTAATTAATCGGCTAGCGCTGGACCGCCGCGCCTAGGCGCCCACCGCGATCGATGTCGCATACGTGAATATCACGGGATGAGGACATTATACAGCATGTGTCCATCGACTTCACATCTCCCGATATATCGCCTCGAGCGGCACGCGCGGTGAAGTGAACACGCTATAGATCTGCCCACTACCAAAGCAGATCCAGCGAACGCCAACGGGTATCTTCATCGTGCGCGCCTGGTGATCACGCCTAATATATCCGACTGCTCTGCATCGGTTTTATTAATGACTAATCTCGGCCTATTTCTCTTCGTTCATATATTTATTCTCACGGCGAGCCAACTCTTACCCCAAGACTAATTGATATCTATGTGTATTCTTCCTGTTTTCCCGTTTCAAAATTCTGCCGGGAACCCGGGATTAGCAGTGAGCCGCAACTTTATAAATCTGACCTCCTCGTGTCTTCCACGTGGCCTCCCGCTTACTCTTCCCTACGCTTCTCGCCTCTGTGTGCGTTTGTTTGTATGTTTCCATGCCTTCTATACACTTCGATGCGCTTCTATACGACTCCACGGACTTCTACGTGTTTCCCACGACCTTCTGTTTGTATGGGTGCTATATGTTTCCATCGAAATTGACGATTGCCGTTGGTTCCGAATTGGTAATAATCCGATATTGCAACAACAAACTGCGTTGTGCTTAACTGGATGACAACATTGATTTCCCTTTGAAGGACTCAGTATATTGGGACGCTGAGATATGAACATTAGCTAATGTTGCTCTAATTAATAGAATCGGGTGTAGGAGGGTATGTTCGGAGAATATATATATCGTAGACGATGAATTGTCTTGTAACCCAGACGCCCTCTTCTGCAGATATGCTGCGAAGAGAGCGTTTACATAATATGAAGTACATCCTTAGTATGCAAGTAAGTAAGTATACATATGTACTAGCTATACCGATAGAGGACTTTCATCGATAGTCAAAGCCAATCAGTCTTTTACCTAACTCGTTGCGTAAAGCACATGTATGCGGACGCCGTCGTCGTGCACCACCATTGACAGAACTGTCTTCTACAGACAAATTCCAGCGTCCGAGGACACAAACAATGCTGGTGCCTAAAACATCAAGCCTCCAAAGCCGCCCCAGCGCAGCGTTTGGATCCGAGCACCCAAGCTTGCAAGCGGAATGGTGGCAAAGTCGTAAGAGACACCATCTCCTCAGAGCGCCGCGAGGAAAAAACTGGCCAGTCCAGAACATTCCCGAGCAACGCACAGGCCGTGCGAAACGCCACATTTTCACAATTTTGCCCGCCACCGTCACGGCTCGTTTTCGCTCCCTGAGCGCCAACGGTGGAAACCCGACCTGTCAAAATGAGAACGAACAGCCGTGGGCCAATGCGGATGAAAAACGGACAGACACACGCACGCATTCGCGACTCCACGGATCCACCCTCGGATCCATCATGTCAGCCGTACGTGTTTGTGGGTAACGTTCTGAGTGACCGACCACCCACCAGGAAAGTGGATCCTATACTTGCATCCTCAGCTCAGCTCTGCATCTCAGCTGTCTGCCTGCCTGCCTTCCCCGTTTGCCAGGCCAAACTTCTCGTATTTTCCAACTGCAAACAGAAACCCCGATCTCTCGATCTCAATTTCGCAGCTTCAATTTCGCCAATGCAGTTTGCCGGATCTTGCAGCCGGCCGTTCTGCTGCATCGCGTGGGCGCGCGTGCACATGCATGCGTACTTAGCCTAGCGAGAAATCGAACGGAGGGAGGGAGGGAAAACAAACACTGTCCCGCACGTCTCCATGGATTCCCCAGTCGCAAATAGATTGGATATGAGGGGCCACGGCTCCTGGTGGTGATCTTATCGGATACAACGGAACCGCATGTGAGATAAATTCGACGATTTCGCATACTTTTTCTTTGACAAAGTGGTAAATGCATAAAGCAGATTTGTAATATTTACAGTCAAGGTAAGAGCGAACAATCAACAGAACGGTCAAGCAAATGCAAATGCAGGCGACCAGAAACGTGAAAATGTCGAGAAGCAGAAAGATTGATAGAAATACAAACATCAGTGTCAAAATAGAACGAAATAAAAGAACGATGATGGGAGAAGAAAGAAAGAAACCAAAATCCTTGCAGTATATGCCTGTCCCTAAAATTTTGAAAACCAAAAGACACCGGCACAATAGCATCATCAAAAATCGATAGCAGATAAGAATGGGGGGGGGTATAATACAGTTATATCCAAAACACTCAACCCAACATGCACACACCCACAAACGAAAATGTGAAGGAGGTGAGGTGTCTTTTCACTATATGGCGCGCAAAAGGAAAAAGATAATAAAAAAAAACATTGTAAAAGAGTGATTTGAAACGCTAAATCGCAATTCATGACGGACATGAAACGAGCATAAGAACGAAGGCAACAGAAGGCAGACGAGTTATTTGTTTACGCCGCTTTCACCTGACTGGCGGCGGGGAAACTCAGCTGCTGGATCTTGAACGACCGAATCTGCGTCTGTATCGCCAGAAGCAGCTCGTTACGGTCCTCGGAGGGCTGGGCCGCGCAAGAAGACGCGGCTTCAGCCTTCCTTAAAGCTTCAATGTAATCCGCCTCCGACTTTGAATTTTCCTTGACGACTGCAGGCTCGAACGTTGGCTCGTAGATGGTCTCGAAGCTCGGCTCGTGAAGAGGAACCGATCGGACGCTGCCAGCAGACGAGGCCGAGCGTGCTGTAGTCAGACTCGGTGCGTTATCGGCGGCGGGTGCCGACCCCTCGCCGAGGAAGTATGGAGTCTGCGGGGTGCCAACAAAGCTTGGGGAGCGCGGCGGGTCACCGGACGCACACGCATAGTGTCGGACGAGATTCTCTAATTGATAGATGGAATTGATGTTCGTCTGGATGACTTCTTTGTGTCGGGATTCGAGTTCCCGCAGCTCTGTTTCGTAGCCTGCCGAGATCGCTTCCTTGAGTAGCATACCGGCATCCCGCTCGTCTTCGATCCCAGCACTCGCGATCGTGGCCAAGAGGGTCTGGTTCTCATCACTCAAAGTCTTGATCTGGTTTTGGTATACCTTGGCGGTCTCGTCCGCGGCCTCCTTCTGCTCCCAGAGGCGCTTCTCAAGAGATACGTTGCGTTCAAGGATGTTCTTGAACTTGCCCTTCTCAGACTCGAGCTGGAGTTCGAGATCGGCGATGATGCTAGCCTGTCGCTCAATCTCGTCCTTCTTGCCTTCGAGTTCCAGAGTCAATTCGGAGATCTTCTTCTCGTCCTCAGCAATCTGTGTGTTGATACGAGTCTGGAGCTTCTGGAGCGCCTGAAGCTCGGCCTTGAGGACGGCGCACTGCCGCTCATAGGCCTCGGTGGAGGCCTTTTGTTGCGACTCGGAGTGCGCAGTCACCTTTGCGACTTCAGCGGCAATGCGACGCTCGGTCTCATCCTCATCAGAAACGGAGGTCACAGATTCGCTGGGTGTGTAGCTCCTGCGCGACAGCGAACTGCCGATGCTGTCACGAACCCTGCGGTGCAGGAGTTCCTCGCAGTTGCTCGACATCCGCTTCAGATCAGACTCGAGCGCTTCCTTCTCCGCGCTTGCGAGCTTCTGGTCTCTCGCCTGCGCAGCAGCCATAACCCGCTTTTCTTGCGCGAAGGATTCCTTCTCTTTCATGTGAACAGCGACGAGTTCGGCTTTCTCGCCCTCGAACCGCTTGAGATCTTCCTCTCGAGAGGACTTGACCGTCTCCAGAAGCGTCTCGTATTCCGCAACCTTTGACCGCTCGGCTGCGAGCCTCTTCTCCAGCTCCTGAACGTCCTTCTCGTGCAACTCAAAGATAGACTCCTTTTGCATGCGGAAAAGCTCTACCTGCTCCGCATTCTTCTGCTTGAGCTCCTTGAGCTCGCCTTCATATCTATCCGAGGCGGCCTTTCGCCTGATGTTCTCCTCGCGAACCAGGCGTTCGTACCTCGACCGCTCATGTTTCAGGCACTCCTTCCGCTTTTCGTCGGAGGCCGCGAGCAGTTGCGCCCGGATTCGCTGTTCGTGCTTCTGAAACTCCTCTCGCTTCGTTGCCTCTTCCCGGACTGCCGCTTCAAGCTTCTCCTTGTCGGTCTGCCGGCCAAATTCGGAAGCGTCGAGAGCCACCTGCAGCTCGAGAGCTCGCTCTCGCTCCGAGGTCAACTCCTCGATATGTGTTGCCAACGCCCCTTCAAGGTCGATTATCTTCTGCGCCACGATATCCTTGTCAACGTCATTCGATAGATCCAGTGGGCGCGTGATGATTTCTTTCTTGAGCTCAGCGATCTCGCGCTCGTGCTCTTGTCGTAGATTGTCCAGCTTGGCCTCGTAGTTTTTCTGGAACTCAGCTTCCGTTGCGGTGATGCTTTCTCTGAGAAGGGCCATGTCTCTTTCGAACAGCTCTTCCCGCTCCCGCATGCTGATTTGGTGAGAGGCCTTGATGTCGGATTCTCGCTTCTTCAGCGTGTCGATCTCCGACTGAAGTCTTGCACACTCTTGGTTGCTTTGGTGGTCTCTCGTCCGCAGCTTGCCTTCCAGCTCATTGCGAAGGTTGGTAATTTGCAGAAGATTTCTCTGATGCATTTCAGATATCTCCTTCTGGTAGGCTGAGACCATCTTTTGAATGTCGGTTTTCGTGGCTGCATGGAACTCTTCGATTTGGGTAGCATGTGTACGTTCGAGTTGGCTGATGTGTGCGTTCCGCTGGAACAGAAGCTTCTCTCGTAGTTCGAGTTTCTTCTGCAGTTGCTCGTTCATGGCCCGCATGACATGTGCAACTCGGTGTCCCTGTTCGAGGCATTAGTTATAACCGCCACCAAAAAAAAAAAAAAAATACAACAAAGGGCAGCAATACCTCTGTAGCGAGATCCTCAGGCGGGATGTCCTTTAGACGTGTTCTCGATAGTCGGTCACCGAGGATCAAAGACGAACGTTTCGAAGGTGTAGACGATGTAGCCACTGCAACCGGCGGGGTGTACTGGCTCATCTGGATGATCTTCTCCTGGAGGACCTCGCACATCTACCAGACCGTCAGCGTTTCACATTCCAGATATCGGTATCGAGATCGAGATACAAGAGACGATGGATCAACAGACCTTGCGGAGCCGGACGACCTCGGCGTCAGGCGACTCTTCACCCTGGGGGTTCTTTGCGGACGGCATCTTGGTAATGTCAAATTCCTCGTCAATATCACAAGACTCTCTATTCAGCAATGGGAGATCTGGTTCAACAACTTTCGACAAAGAATTCGACAAAGAACTCTTCTTGTCTTTCCTCCTGGGACTTTGCGACTTTCGATCACGATTGCTAGATCTTCTAGGAGGAGGAGAAACTGGGGGCGAGGCTGGCGGCATATCTAAATTATTACTGGAAGGGTAGTGGTGCAATTCTTCGATTGGTTGAAAGTCTTCGGGATTGCCGGGGAAAAGATTCTCCTGAGATGGCTTGTCGAAGAAATTTAAACAGGTTAAAGATGAAGCGGCGGTGTCAATGTTGTCATTATATTCCGGGGCCACCTCTTCAGGAATTGAATTGGCAATGTCATCAAATGAAGGGACGTGTCTGCGCAGGGTTCTGCTTCTGGTGGCAGACTTTAGCGTGCTCTGGCGATGGTGGGCAGAGAACTTTCTAACAACAACATGGGGAGGAGGCTCGTTGCTCGTCTCCCTGGTGATAGTGGTGGTGTGCACGAGCTCATCGCCACCCAAGTGCAGAAGATAAGTGCTTCCGGAATCATCATCATCGTCATCATCGTCCGACGACGACTCAGGATCGACCCACGGGACGAGGGTGGACGAGGACGAAGCAGGCGTGGTAGGGGTTGGGGGTGGTGCGGAAGCTGGTCGCAAGGGATACTGAGATCGGGCAAGTCGAGGACTCCACGGCCAGGAAGGCATCTTTGATGCTGATAGGTCGGCGTGTGCCGCGATGAGACGTTGTGGTATATCGACAGACTATTATGGCGGTCCGTGTGTAAGTGATAGTATCAAATCAGGAATCTTGGAAGCCTTATGTGACGGGCCGGCCTTCAGTCCGGATTTGTAAAGGGATAGTCCTGAAAAAACATTAACGTCGCAGCCAAAAGGAAACGTGAGAGGGCCATGAGGGGGGCGTGGGATTATCGAGCATTTTAATACCCTCTCAACAGCCCACGCTGAACCCTGGCCATTGCGCTGGTGGTGATGTTATTCGACACCTCATTGGAGAGGAAGCCAAGGCAAGATCGCACACCCTAGGCAAGCCAGGAGGAAAATCCAGTCTGTAAGACTGAAAAGGCCATTGCCGTGGCTTTTTTGCTCTTTTCTTTTCTCCCCGCTGCCGTCGTTGCTTCTGCGGCGCATGCACATTGTTTTTCATCCAGGGAGCTTCATGCAGCTCAGGTGCGTCTGCATCTTCGTTTCAGTCGCACGGGAAACGACAGGAACAAACCCGGTCCGGTGCGAGTTTGTGAGAGATAGAAGTGTGGGTGTGTGGACAAGGCCCGGCCTGCGTCTGGGGCGAAAACGAATATGCATGCCCCTCTCTCCAATGCACGCACGAACGCCAGGTGGGATGCCGGGTGGATCCCATTTTCTCGAGCCCCTGCAGGCCAAGCGTCAGGAGAGGAAAGGACAACGATCCCATTTCCCACCTGTCAAACCTTTGGTTCCCAGTCGCATGGAGCATGGAGCATGGATTTGGGGGAACAGCGGCCGCTTCCCCACTGCCCTCCCACTCATGGAGACCCGCTATCCGCTCGTCTCGTAAAACAATAATTGCTTGCGATAATTTACCGGTGTCGTGGCTTATCGGCGGGGAAGCATCTGGATTGAGCTCCATTGTAGCCGCGCTTATTCGAGATCACGATGTCGAGCTTTCTGAGAGACGAAGAATGCCAATATCGATGGACGCGCTAGCGGTGCGCACGAGCAGCGCCGACACGTGTGTGCTTTTAGATTCAGCTCCTCGACCGATTGTTTAAATGAGGCGCATTTCATCATTTCCCAATGGTAGCCTCGCTGCAGTCTCGAGTTCGAGCTGTCCCTCAAAGCGATCGATCGGTGTCCCAAGATTATTCTGCCGTGGATCGAGCGGTAGGCTCCAAGGCGATGATCGTGTGTGTGAGAGCCATGGAAAGCAAAGTCTCACCATCCCAACAATCTCGCGAGCAGCGTCGGTTCGAGCTCGGGACGGCTAGCACGGGATTGGTACCAGTACGTACACAGAGTGTGTTTCCAACCTGAATCGCGTCTAGCCTGAGCCTGTTATTGCACAATTGTATAACCAGTTCCGGCGACGAGACGGAGTCTATGGAGAAACACAAGCGTCAGCCCGTCGCGATCGTTGCCGGCGCTTTCTTTGTGTCCGAAGGCAAGTTACACACCGCAGCATACCTAGGTATGCAGTGGCCGTAACGTAACTGATATGCAGCTTGCCGACCATCGAGCTCTGCAAATTTGACAGCCACAAACAGTCAGCCTTCGTCCGCTCATGTTCGTAATAAAAAAAACTTCCGTCTCTGTCAGTTTATCGGAGATCGACGGGCCAGCGAGGGGCTCAAGTGGAGGTACTTTTTAATTATGCAGCCTCTAGCGTAGCTGTAACTAGCTGCATGCAGGGCCAGGGAGGAGAAGAATTCGAAGCCACTGTGCATGCATGCAAGGCACCGTTGTTCATATGACCAGGCCGCTGGCAGAAATGGGCCGTCGCCCGTTGGAGCATCCCACCGCAGCGGGCAAGCTGCCGTAGCATCGATACGCGTATAGGCACTCGGATGGAGAGAAGGAGAAATAATTGCGTGGTCGCATCGTCGTATGCACGTAAAGTTGCGCCCTGGTTTGATGGCCATGGGTAAGTACCTAGTGGTGATATGTGATCGAGGGCGGTTGCGTCGGCCGACGGTTGTCGCGGCAGCCTGTTCAGCGGCGCAGCTTCTATTTCTCGCCCGACCAGCCTCGAAGCTCCAACATGCAACAATCCCCCCATGCGGTGCACATCAGCACAACATTTGTGTGCATGTTGGATTGTTGCACAACCGTCGACCACCACCACCCGAGACTCGACCCCGCCCACATCTCGCGAGCTCGTATAAGCTGCGACTGCGCGAATGAGTCTAGTCCCCCAATTAGACCTCCGACGCTAATAGTTGCTAATGTCGCCAGATATTTCCAAATTTCCCAAGCGAACGCATTTTCGAACCCACGGGCCCCGAGCCCTAACTTTCAAATTTCGGCGTGCATAATCCACGGGAAGATCCGACTTGACATGGCCTGACACTGTGTCGATGACCTGACCGATCTCAGATCCATCGAACCATACCTCAACGACAAGAAGATTGATCTTAATTCCGTACAGCTATTGCGATGGACCAGGGTGGTTAAAAACATCTTATTTTAGAAAGAAAACTCCAGAATCGAGTAATCGTTGAACCACATGCACAACTAGTCAGCTTTCAGCCCAGCTTCAAAGACGCAAAAGCTTAAGCAATCTCGCTTCAAGTCTTAATCTCTTGTGCGAGAAGACGAACGCCTGTCGGTGGTCACAGCGTCGTAGGGAACAATACTCGCACTGACGCCGTACGGGCCACAACCGTTGACAATATCGTCAAATCTTTATGCATAACTCAAGTTGAGTTCTGAACGTTGGCCCGAGACTAATGTTCAAAGTGGGCCGGACCAACGGCACTTCCAGCTTGGCCGTAGCGTTCCAAATACATATATACATTTGGACACGAGAGTAAGTTAACCTGTAGCACACCCAAGCTTCTATTCTTCGCGTCGTTGGAATGATATCATTCGCGACACCAGTTATGCATGCGCGTAGCACATTTCCACAACATGGATGGCCCTGTACAACGTGGCGTAGTGACATCTGCCGATTTGAAGAGGCCAATATCACACGGAGGGATGTGTCTGCGTCCCCGGAGAGAAATACGCCCACGCAGAACCCTCGTGACCTTTCTGGAGCGGCTGAGATTGAAAAAAATTCCTTCGATCTCATTACGCTGTAATTACGCAGCCAGCTCAAAGATCTAGACCAGATGAGCATGCCGAATTATATGCAATTCAGACGGATTCCGACCTTGAGATCAAATTGTCGATCACATGAAGCGGCGGTTAACTTGATGTTGAGTCAACATCGTAATCTCAGCGATGGCCTTAGTCTTGGGGACACCGCTCTCCGAGCTTGCTGCCGGTGACTTCATGGGTCTAGATGGATAACTAGCTAAATGTAGATAAATTATTGGTTCAGCTTCAGCTTAGTTTCGGGGACGCTGAGCTTCAGCTGTAGCTACCTAGCTGAGCGAGATTAATTCTACTTGTAGGACATCCAACATCCAACATACGGGTCGCGGAGATGCAGCATTGCGTACTTACAATCATCGCCAGATCCAGGCCTGCAGGCCTGGTCTTGACGTTCTACTCAGCTCAGCCATCTTTCGCTACAGCCTGTAGAATGATCTCGAAGACCCTGTCAATACGTCCAATGTTCCTATTACGGTATAATAATCCCCTTTATCATAGCGAACCGGCATCTTCCCCGAGGCCGGCTAGGTGCCTACCTGCGCATAGTGTGTAGATGGTCGACAAGGGCCTTCAAGAGTAAAATTGGGGTCCTTCTGTATAAGTATACTCTATGCGAGCAGAGCTTGTACCCTGCACGCATAAAGTATTACGTACATATATCTATTCTGTGGCACTCGTGAAGGCTGGGGAACAGAATAATCTAACTACTGTAGATAGCTAGGCTTCAAGCTTCATGACCACGCGACAGAGCTGAAAGAGATCAATGCGTCCGTTGCTATCAGAGCTTAGGACTCGGACCTATTAGGTGGCTACATATATAGCGAAGCATGTTCAGTAGGCAACAATTTCGATTGGTTGCAAGCTCTTCAGATCTTGATCCCCGGGCTCAATCTCCCTCCGGAGCCGAGTGGCTTGCACGTTGGTGGGCGTGGTGGCTAAGTTAAGTCCGTGATATATTGATAATGTCAGCCAAAGGGCGTCCGTGCTGTCAAAAGTCATGCCATCGCCACTCGCACTGATTACGCCAAAACTACAGCCACGATCGATCTGCATTGAGATATCTCAGCCTCGAGATTCCATTGACACCCGAGCTCGCGACTACCATGCAATAGAGAATCGACCCCCCTGCTAAACGTAAAACAACAACCGTGCATACCGTCTAATATAACATCCCGCTAATGAACATCGTACGATCACTCCCGTAGGCATCTACATGTACATACATACATTGCGTACCCACAAATCAAAATCCAACACCCATCAACCACGATCAATTCGCCGGCGCGACCCTCGCGTGCCGGAAATACTTCATCCCAACCCACGCAACGACGACCCACACCCAGGCCACCACCCACGTCAATATCACCAGCGCAGGATAATACCCCGGAATAGGCACATCATCATCCGGATCGCCTTCCTCCCCATCTCCCCCTTCCCTCGCGACGGACGCCCCGTGCCACGCCCAGTCCCATATCCCCAGCACGCTGCCCATACCCACCACGAAGACAACCCACGTCGTAACAAGAACAACCCACCCCCACCATACCGTATCCGCAGGATCCACCCGCGACGAGCTCACCCGTCGGAACGACCGCGGTATCCGCGCGGACCCGCGCGACGCAACGCTCGCATCCCGCATCATCAGCGGCGGCGAGGAGAGCGCGTCTTCATCTTCGTCGTCGTCGTCGTCGTATGAGGCTTCCGAGTTATTCAAGCTGGATGACGCGCCGTCGGCGATGCGCGAGGAGATGGCAAGGTGATCGGTGATGGCGGCCGCCGCAGCGGTGGCGGCGCCGGGGTTCTTGGGCTTGGGCGCGTGGATGGAGATTGTCGGCGACGATCCAGAGGCGAAGGTTAGCAGCGACTTGCGGAGCGAGCGGGCGCGCTTGCGAGGTTTCCGCGGCTGCGGGTGGTGCTTGATGCTGCCGATTGCGGAGCTCATCGTGTCGGTCGTATCCGTATGCTGTGTGCGCTATACGTATACGTGGTGTCACGAGAGCGGTCCGAGTGCGAGGTATAGAGCTGTAGAGCTATAGGCAGCAGCGATGGTGCACGGGCGTCGGCGTGATTGGCGTCCATGTGGACGATCAGCTAGAGCGGGGGTTGCCGTGTGTCTGTTGGCAACATCGCGCTGGCGGAGTGTGGTTGGTCCGAGATGGAGTCGTTCTCGCGGTCGTTCGTAAAAGATGTGGTTGGTCGTCGTGTGTTGGAGGTGTGGTTGGTGGGTTGTCGTCAATTCGAGGGATGAACTCCAGTTAATCTCGCGACGCGGACTCGGATCTCGGTCCATTGCAACCTCAGCTGCCTTACGATCGAACTGGCGACCTCGGAGAATATTCTCATCGACACGGCATCTGAGACCTGTCCAGCTACGCTAACCGGTTCAATACCGGATCCACGCGTGTAATTCCAAGCCCAGGCATCAACGTCTGCCTATCGACATTTACGATAGGTGCCGCCGTAACACAGACGAAATATAAAATCTCTCGCGCATCCGTATAAATTGTCGATTGCGGATCCATTCGATAATGCAATGCCGACATGTATCCACTCTAGAGTTATAAGATACACTGTTATAATATCACGAAACGGTGCTTAGTATTAGGCGTAAAGTCTCCGCCTACAAGTGCACGCTGTCAATCAAATCTGTAAACCGAATATTGATCAGCGGGCAATCATATTAACCGCCCGCCGAACCGATTCTCTCTATCTTATATCAGAGAAAAAAAACGCTAGATTTAAAATGACCACAAGAGAAATGAAGCCGCTAAGCTGACATTCGGAAATATCAAATAGGTGTGGAGAAGAGAATTGAATAGACCGGTGTAGTAAGAGAGAGGGGCCAAAGAAAAGAGAATCGATGGGGATGCATGACACTGGTGGGGTGCGAAATTGAATACGAGAGGAGTGAAGGGGATTTGCAGTGCAAATGCGAAGGTCTGATCCATCATGGTGCACGGCTAAGGTGCAATGGACAAACGAATCCCAAGTCCTACTCCTCCTGCTCGCGATAGAACTCGACGTAGCTATCGATAACACTCGGCCAAGATGCTACATTGCAGGACACCAAAGTCAGCAGCGTTCTTCCTCCCACGTTATAACCATAGTTTGGGTAGTCGGTTCATGCACATACACATCTCATCGTACGTCGCCAGGGTCGGGTCTCCCTGCGTGAAGACGGCAAAGCTGTACAGCATATTCCATGTATCCTTAGGGACGCTCTTGTTCCACTTGGTCGTCAGAAACTCGATCCAGCGGTCGAGATGGACTGGGAATTTGCTCGACAGAAGCAGCTTCCACCACTCGACCGCGTTCTCGAGCGGCAGGCTCTTCTGGCCCGTTGGCTTGGCCCAATTGAACGTCCAGAGGTAGACTTCCTTGAAAAAAGGCTCGTTGCTCTCCATGGATTTTCTAAGTCCGTTAATTTTCTCCTTCATCTTGTCCATCGTATCGGCACTGGATGATTACATGCATCAGCACGTATTAGCGTGTCTGCCAAAACTGAACCGAAAAGTGGCGAGAGGGAGTATAGATACCCTAGCTGGCTCCATCCGTCGACAAAGCCTTTTCGTGTGAACTCGCCCATCGAGGGAGAATCCAGCGCCTTGCTGAGTGCGAGAACAGTCGGGTCTTCGAGGCCCAGCCCCAGGGCTTCAAAGTAGCCCATCGTTGCCCCTATCGAGAAGACATCGGGTCCATCATCGGGAACTACGAAGAGCATTAGCATGCGAGATACACCGCAGTGCAGCTCACCAGAGCTTCAAAACGAGACTATACGGCGTGGATGTACGCACGTCTGTACTGGTCAAATATGGCGTGGAGGGCTGCGATGTTGGTAGGACCGCCTGTCGAGCCACTGCCTGGGTTTTGATAGTACCTGCAAAGATGACACGATGAGCAGACTGCACGATGATAGTAGTGGGTCCCCCTCGATGCTTGAGCGACAGGCGCCAGGACGGCGTATCGAGAGCTGCGCACAGATGCAACAGCGCGCGAACAAGTGAGAGATCCAGGGTAGTATGAAAAACGTACGAATCAAGGGCAAATTCGAGGTGCCAATTGTTAGCTTTTAGTATCTAGATACCGAAAGCCCGCGCGGGGTGGTGTAAGCGATTTCTGCGGACGCAATGCATAGCGAGGAGATTCTCGCGAGCGGCCTGATCGATCGATCAACCGACTCGACTCGACGGCAGTAACGGGGGCGGAGATGTGTGGAAGGAGTCGTGGTCGTGACTGGAGCTGTACCTTTGCTGCCGTCCTCTCTGGCGTCTGTGTGAATTGCATAAAGTGTGACAGCGCCGCGCGCTGGGAGCTCGTGTAACTCTGCAGCGGCGGATAGCGGGGGCGGAACATCATCTTGTCAGCGTGTGGTTTCCGGGACGAAGCAGCTGGAATGACTGGCGATAGAAGGGGTGAGGTTGGTGTCGAAGGTGAGAGAAGCACTGCACATACCATCGCCACCAACAGCGCGACAAGATCGCCAATGCTGTCCGGCGTCTATCTGCCCGGCCGTCTACGCCTGATCCGAGGCTCGATACCCAAGCAGTATTCCGGTATTCCGGTATTCCGACACAAAAGGCGCCCAGAGCCTCGATACTCTCTATACAACTGGCGGTGCTCCAACTATCAGCCAGCTCCAGCTAGATGGGAGAGGGAAACCAAACGGAGCAGAGATCCAGAGTCTCAGGGAGCTGGATAGGTCCGTCACAAGGCTCGATCGTGATCCTTACAGCGCAGCTCAGCTTCCCGAGGCCAAGCGGACCCCAGATGCCGTCTTGTATATATATAAATAAGTACTCTTCGTCCCGTGCAAGCAGCAGTGAATGTCGTGCGACCGCTACAGCATTGCTCTGCTCTACTCTCCGGATTGATCACACAGCGGGCGTCGGGAAGGTGCGGTCCAGTGAGCGAATAAGTAGGTAGGTTTGAACTCGGCTTCAGCTGGGGAAAGAGCAGGAATCGGAAGGCCGTCCGTCGGAGGCTGCGAGAGTCATGCGATTTTGGTCGCGGGCGAGCTGTCCGGACGGAAATCTGGCGCAGGCAGGCAGGCAGGCCAGGTGGGGGTTTTTCATTCCTAATCCAGCGCTCGATCGCCCGGGCGGCGGGCGGGGCAGCTTCATGCGGGTTCGGCTGGCGACAGCACACCGCTCTTGCGTGTATGTCATGTATGTAATGTACGTATGTTCCGCGTAGGTGGAGATGCGAATCACGGATATGCTAGTCATCCTGAGATATCGCGGGCACTAGTCGTATATCGTCCAGCCAAGTGCTCGGATTCCGGTGTTCTGGCTTTTACCGCATGATATCCGCCAGTGCGGGCCAGCGGGGCGTGTTGACGGACGTCGGCCAAACCACCATCACGACTTTCACACTTCCATGTAAAATATACCGATTCCGCCGACATGTCGACGCCACGCGCCCTGCGCCGGCTGAGGCCCGCACTCCAGGGCAGCACCCGCCGCCACTCCACCGCTGCTGCCGTCAGCACTGCTGACGCCAGAGCATACTGCCTCAACCTCCTCAAGTAAGCCCACGCGAATCGATATCACTTATTCCGGCCTCACTACACCGTCTAACCCCCCTCCGCCAGCTAAGATCGCACGACCACCCTTCCTTCATACTCTCCGCGTTCGTTCCGTTCCCCGCTCGCAACGCCCACCTCGCCATCCGCGCCTTCAACATCGACCTCGCACGTATCGCCGATGCCGTCTCCAACCCCACCGTCGGCCGCATGCGCATGCAATTCTTCCGCGACGCAATCGAGAACACGTTCGCCGGCCGCCCACCGCAGGAACCCACGGCGCTGCTCCTCGCAAAGGTCCTGCACGCTGACGCCCTCCCGCTGACGAAATCCTTCTTCCTAAAGCTCATCGCCGCGCGGGAAGGATACCTGTCCAACAGGCCGTACGCGAGCCTCGACGCGCTGGAATCCTACGCCGAGTCAACGTACTCGTCCCTGCAGTACCTGTCGCTCGAGTCTCTCGGCTTCCGCAGCGCGAATTTAGACCACGTGGCCTCGCACATCGGCAAGGCCGCGGGTATCGCGGCGGTTCTACGCGGCACACCCGTCCTCGCCGCACCACCCGGTGGCGTGAACAGCACGCAGGCAGCGGTGCTGCTGCCGGTGGACGTCTGCGCGGAGCACGGACTGCGGCAGGAAGACGTGATACGGTACGGCGGGACAGCCGAGGGTCTGAAGGATGTGGTCTTCGCGGTTGCAACGAGGGCCAGCGACCATTTGATCACGGCCCGGGAAATGTTGAAGCATGCCGGCGACGAAGGGAAGGGAAGGGCGTTTACGACGTTTCTCCCGGCGGTATGTCACTGCTGGATACCACCGTCGCTGAAATTCGACAGATTGACTGATTGACTACGTGCCAGGTGCCGACATCGTTATATCTCTCCCGACTGGAGAAGGTGGACTTTGACGTCTTCCACGCCTCTCTGCAGCGCAGAGAGTGGCGGTTACCCTGGAAAGCCTATATCGCAAACATCAGGCGGCAGTTCTAACATATCTACTCAATCACTCACCTACCCACCCACTCATCTCCTTCACATTTCATTGTACATATACGTCACCTCGAGACTGGCTACGAGAATATAAGGAAAAGAAGATAAGGGTGGTTTCGAAACTTTTGAGTGAAATTGTATGTTAATACAATCCGGACGGCCGAAACGAAGTAGAGTTGTAAATAAAAAGTTCAAAGCTGAAAAAACGGCAGCGGAAACCTGGATGAGAAAAAGGAGAAAGGCGAGAATGCACAAGTGTACATACATACTACCACTACGATTAAATCCACAACTAACACAAAATAAAACAAAAGAGCCTCACAAGCAGACTAGTAGAGTAGAGCAATGCCCCGATCGTCGACGGGGATGGTAAGGGTATCGAGATGAGAAAAAGAAAAGGAAGTATAGATAGATAGAACTCCAGAGTGCCATACCATAGTGGAACGAAAGGAAAAAGAAACAGAGAATGAGAAAAATATATAATTGATCGATCCAACGAAAAGAAAAATATGCCCACGATGACTCCATGCCAGAGAAGACAAAGGGAATATAAGAATAAGAAAGAGAAAACGAATAAGAAATAAACGGAAATTATTTCCTGACAAGAAAGAGAACAAGGATAACAAAACCGAAGGAAACAGAGAGATCGTTAGTCATCATGATAGTTACTAGTATACAATTCCACACACAGATTTTACAACAGAGCAAAAAGTCGAACCGAGGAGATAGACAAAGAGGATCCGAATGGGTGTCGATAGACGTAGAGGCTGAGAGAGTGAAGGAGCGAGCGAGCGAGAGTGAGATAGTTGTAAAAACGAAACGTCCGAAACGCCAGCGAAAATATTTTCCCAGATGTTATGTTGCAATCGACCCGGCGAAGCGACTCCCAACGATGAGATGAGGTTAGGGAACGGAAGGGAAAGATTAAGAAATAAAAGAAATTTTCAGCGCTGATACAAGGAGCACCCGCGAACGAGCTTCCAAGAGCGCTGAGAAACCGACTGCGATAGCGGGGTCGCGGCGACTCAGGATTTCTGATGATTGGTCCGACGTCCCAGAACAAGCGTTGATGGGAAACGAGGAATAGGAAGCCGACTCCGGCGTTCTGTAGGAGGAGGTGGAGCCGGACGGCAAGGCTTGAGAGTACGACTAGATTCAATCGTAGAAGGACGGCGAATCTACCGCCGGGACTTCCTATACCGATCCAATATGGAATCGAGTCGCTATCCACAAATGTCAGTAAACGAACACCGGGAAAAAAAGGCTATAATAGATTACTACATACCATTGTCATATCCTTGAGCCTGGAGTTTGCATCTGCAAATAGAGGAGTGATCACCGGGTGCGTCTTGACCGCGGGAGCCTCAGTCCGATGGTTCACAACGACAAGGAAATCGCGGATATCCCGGTTGTCGTCATCCAGATACGTCCTGAGCGCGGCTTCTGACCATACCAGTTCCGCAGGAGAGCCCGGATGAGCAACCAGCGTGTCGGGATAGGCGGCCTCAGTCGGAGAAGTATCGAGAGGACCGTTGTCCTCGGATCCACTACCATTGTCAGGTATAAGCGAGGGTAGTTCATGCGGGGTGAGGTCTTCAGGAGAGTCCGAGTAATACCCATCAGGTCTTCCATCTACATGATCAGTGTATGTCACTACTGGGTCTGCTTCGTCGCTCTCAGGCCTGGGTTTCGAAGCGGGAGATTGGATGGAGGCAGGGGAAGCTTCCGCGTGCATAACCTGTTGCAGTGCTGCAGGCGCTGCTGATGGCAAGATATGCTGCTGCTGCTGCTGCGACGGCTGCGGCTGCGGCTGCGGCTGCTTCGTAGAGGTACCTTCTGGAGCTGCAACCACCGTTGACTGTTGCTGATCGATAGGTGGTATCCGAGTTGCAAACTTCATTCCCAGCGGCCGCTCGTCGTCTTCCTCGTCGACTTCTCGGACAGAGTCGATGGTTCTGATCGGCGCATTCTTCAATATCTTTGGAGCAGACACAACTGGTTCCGGTGCTTTCTTGGGCTGTTGGTGCTGGTGCTGTGGGTTTTGCAGGAGCTTCTCGTTCTGCTGTGCGCGCTGCTGCAACTGAGGTGATTGCTCGACGGCATTTCCGTTCTTGGTGCCATTCGTCCGCCCCCCGGACTCGCCCCGCAATGATTCGTCCGATTTCTTCTCGTTCGAGTGCAAGAATTCGTCAATCTCCTCGTCCTTGGAGTTGCTCTTCTTCTTCTTGAACAGGCTTCCGAGTATCGACTTCTTCTCCTTCTTGACCTTCTCATTCTTGGTAGTTGACGGCGGGGGGGACAGAACTTCTTCTCGTCTGCCGGCGGACTTGTCGGTTGCAGTTTTCGGTTTCACGGGAACAACGCTGGGTGCTGTCGTGATGTCGTCGTCTCGAACAAGCTTTGGTGTTAACGTGATACGTCTTGGCTCCGAGTCCGCGTCGCCAAAGAAAGCCGAATCCGTATTCCTTATCGGGCTCGGCTTGGGCTTGTTCTCTGCTGCGGTAGATGCGTCGACTGCGGCTCAAAAATTAGTTTCTGCGATCAAAAGCGCGGGGATAGCAGGATTGAAATGTACCTTTCTCGGTCTCAAAGATATCCTCGCTCTTCCGCACTTCAGCTTTGCTCTTAGCCTGTGATTTATCATCTTTCTTCTGGCCGTCCTTTGACTTCTCGTCCGGCAATCTAGCTCTGTCGGATGTATCAGGCGCCTCCATTGGCGTTATCTCGTCGTCTTCTACGATGGTCGAGCCACCGAGCGACTTTGTATCCGCGAGCGCATCCTCATCATCCAGAGCGGCGCCTTCGTCCTCGTTGCTGTAATAACCCCCTTCGTCATCCTCCTCGTCGGTGCTGTATTCGACATCTGACGGCTCGAAATACGTCGGTGGGGCAAATTGAACGGTCTTCGCTCCTCGTCTCTTGATAGCCTTCTTAAGGATATTCTTGGACTTCTCCTGGTTGTCACCAAGCATAGGCGTCGACAGCTGGAGCGAAAGCTTCGTTAGCATCATCTTCTCGATATCTCGGGCAGAGGGCGTCCGTACATCAACATTCCGGTGCTTATTTAACCGAGCCAGTCTCTCGGACGGTGTTTCGATATGCTCGGCGGGGAGGTAACCTGCAGTCGGTCAAATCGGTCAGCGAAGGCTTGCCCAGGGATACGAGAGCGCATGAACCGCCACTGTGCATAGATGTCCCACCTATCGAAGAGTCCTTCACAACACGGACCAGCCACCAGTATGAATTCGAGTCGTCCAAAAGAACCATAGTATCGCCCTTGGTGGCATTCGCCTGGCCCTCGACGGTGGCGATGAAGGTGTGCAGCGCGTAGACAAACTCGAAATCTATATCCTCGTCCGAGATCGACGGGCTCGACGACATCCTGTCCAGCATCTCCTCATCCATGTCGTCCTCGTCGTGGGCGTCGTCATCGTGGCCGTTTGCGTATTCGGGCTCGTGGTTGTAGGGACTTATCGAGTCCGGGATGTACGAGTCGCCGTTTGTCGCCTCCCCATTGACCCTGGTGCCGTTGCTGGTGTGGACCGTCATCAAGTCGTGTTGTTCATGAGCTTGCTCCTGAGCAACGTTCATAAGCGCGTTCGCCTGCGATGGTGCTATGGAACCTGCCTTGGTCGCAACGCCGTTCGAGTGGTCTTTCGCGGAAGGATGGTCTTGGTCTTGTTGGAGGTCGATCGTGTCTGTGCGGGAGGGAATAGCGACGGCGGAGGCAGCGAGCGAGTCAGTTAGTCTTGATGAATTCCCAATTGCGCGGTGTATCCCAGCCCCGTAGGTGTGAAGTCAAAAGCAGCAGCAGCAGCAGCGGTGGGTTCGGTTCCGGCGTTTAAACAACAACAGCGCAGAGCGAGTTCGAGGTCCCCCGGGCTATAACCACCGCATGATGGTCACGAGAAGAGAAAAGAGACAGCGACGAAGGGAAGGGAATAAGAAAAGAGCAAGAGGGCTCGGAGCAAGCGACAGACGGTCTATCTGGCGAGGAGCGATCGAGGGAATGTGTGTAAATAGACCGAGATCAAAAGTTGATCCACGTTTGCGGAAATAAAGGGTCTGTCGTTTCAGGACAACTCGTTCGGCCGCCAAAAAAAGGGGACACGGCCAATTTCGAGACGAGGACAGCCACACCACCCATCCACTCTCTCACAGGAAGGGCATCACCCCAGCCCGTTTGGCCTCTTCCTGCTGGCTGGCGGGCCACCAGAGACATTGCGTCCACGATTCTTGATAGACCGGGGTGCCGGGCTCTGCGGTGCGACAAATGGAGGGGTTTGGGGCTTCAGAACTCGAACTTCACGCAGGGCACACAATCTCAGCTTACCGGCTCGAATGATCTGAGGCCGCGGCATGCTGGGCCTTCTGTTTGTGGGAATTGGCAGTTACGTCGAAAATGCTGTTTCGGCAAATGCAGGTACCATACAGGTAGAATATCGGACCGGCCTTCCTCGTCGCGAGAGTAAGAGAGGCGGTGACGAATGGAGAAAGAGAGAGAGAGCGCGCCTTCCAGTAGGTCTCAGCTCAAGGCCGGGCCGATCGCGAAGTATGAGGATCGAAACGATGGCTGAACTCGAGCGAACTCGTCCGTATCTGAAATCGATAGCTGAGGAATGCCCGCGGACTGAGGTTTGTGAAAAAGCCCCAAGCTCTCGCAGAAATGGGGCGAGACCTGGCTGTCTGTCGGGCTGGGCGACTGTACCGGGGAGGCAAGGCGTATCGACAGAGAAAAGATCCAGCGACTGACCGACTGACCGAACTGAACTGAACTGAACTGACTAACTACGGCTGATTGGAAGCAGACCAGACATGTTGGATCCCTTGGGGGTTTGTAATGTGTTCAAGTCGACGGCGTGCGAGATGCTTGAATGGTTGACGATGGCACAGCGCTACTCCAAATGATTGAATGCACGGCGCAGGTTTGCGAATGCAGCTGCAGATGCGACGCACGAAACTGCAGGCGGGCGTATAGCAGCAGCAGCTCTAGCAGCTGTTGAACTTGACTCGGCGGTTAGCTGTTGGAAAAGGGGGATGCAATGACGTTCGTAACCGTTAGATGTTGGCTTGCACAAGCTTTGGTTTGCACCTTTGGAGGAGAGATCGATCGGGGCGATGTGATGTCGCTGGGGTGCCGGACGATGCAGCGGGCGGGCCCAGGCAGACGCTGACAGAACGACAGCCGACGACGCACCGCAAAAAGTGGCTGCAGATGCGAAATGCTTCCCAACGTCAACGGCAAGAAATTATTAAAAAGCAGAAGATATAGCAGCGGTATAATTAACAGATGCCTCTAACGTCCCGAAATGTCGAATCGTCCTCTACAGCAGCACTGTCGTCAACAACCCATATCGCAAATTGCGACCGAACGTTGAGAGCAAAAAGGGAAGTGAGGAGAGTCACCGAGTCCGTCTTCTTTTGCCCTCCCTTGACGAGAAGAGGCAAGCGGGCAGGATAATCCGCAGCAGGCACAAAGGGAGACTCCGAAACCTTCATTCACTCGTTCATTCATTCATTCGCAGGCCAGGCCATCCGGCGGGGACACGCCGTGTACCAGTACCTCTCGCAGACCCTCAGATCGTCCCGGCGCACAGGTACAGATACCCTAACTGACTAGGTGACTGGCTCTTTCCGGGCGGGCGACAGTTTAACTGACAGACACCTTAGTCGCAGCATTATTAACCTGTCCGTAAGTGTCGTCGGTTGGGCAATTTTGCGCTTGCTTTTTAGGCCGACGCGCAAGGGGAGGAAAATATGCATCCCTCCCACCGAGTTACATGTCCCCAGCTACTCCTTATTGGCCTGCAATTAATTGTCCTTCATATTCGATCTCACCTTCTCATCTTCCTAGCCCGAGTGCCATCCCGGACCCTGTTGGCAAACTGAAACGACCAAGTTTAAGGAGGCAGCGAAGGGGCCTGGCGCATTATTGCCAGCCCGAGCATGCGGACATTCCCATACATTTGAATTATAAGTGGCGACGTATTAATTGGGCAAATTATATCGGCCTGCAAAGTGACAAAATACCCGCATGGAGGGGAACCGATGTCTGTGTCTTGCAAGCTTGACACGGAAGGGATGCCTCTTCCAGAACCTCGATCTTATGCGGTCGATGATGTAAAAAGGCTGGTGGAGCGAAAGGAAAACAGGTTCCCAGGCCCTGACCCGGCCAACCAGCTTGCGCCTGGATGCGGAGACTGACAGTGTTTGCGCGGAACGGAACCAATAGGCAGCTCGCATAACCTGCAAGACGACGCAGGTCGAAGGAACCAGCATCTCGAAAGGTCTGATAAGTTACCGCTGCGCATGGCAGGTCTCACCAGTCCGTCGCTGGGACGCACGAACCGGTCCATGTCCGCGCCAGCCGTATACTATACTCCGTACGTACGATATCCGTATATCCGGAGAGTACGTCCACACATTCGCACATGCATACAAGCCTTACACGCCGATGAATGCAAAATGTAGCAGCGTGCGTCCATGAAATGCTACGATGCAATGTAATGAAAAAGTGCAAAAAACTCGCCGCTGGTCGTGGGAGCTTTGCCCGTATGCAGAAAGGGCATGGAACGCGCTTCCACGAGCCCGATGCCATGCCCAATGTTCCAGATCAAACCCCATCCTGCGGAAAGCTCAGGCATGTGCACGTCCTCGGAGGCGGCTCTGATTCGAAGCTCGAGCGCTCATGTGCTATATTTAAGATTTCCCACTGGATGTGCGACTGGTTCACTTTTGTGGAATCAGCGTGGACCGAGCACCCAATAATGGGGCGACCATCCCATGCTCTCGCTTGGTGGATGCTGGAAGACCACAGCCGGTCCTGAGCAAGAGCGAATCGAAGACAGACCTCCATCCTCTTTCGGCCATGTGGATATTCGCCGCCCATGCAGGCAACCAGTCGGCTGGCGGGACTAGCGCTCGAGCAAGTGCAGCGTCGTCGATAAGTTCCATTTTAGCCCCCATTTCAAAATCCCACGCGACGACGAATAAGAGATACACCTAGTGCGGTGAGATAGAGACTAGAGTCCCAACGGATTTTGTGGGATATCCGCGTTCGGCAAATGATATCGCTGGAAGCTCACTGGGCCCGATTGCCAAAGGCGGATGCACAACGCCGTGTGTTTTATATAAGCTGAGGATCGCTAAGCCCAAGCCACGGCGCACGCGGTGCGAAGCCATGCTGTCTTCTTCTCACCAACTGCCGTTATAACGTTAATTTCAGCAAGCTGAACGCGACAGCTTGAGCTGTACGAGCTGCTGAGGCAACAAGCCACAGCTCAAGCTGTGGGAATCGACAGCTGCTTAGCTACCTAGCTGAGGTGCGCAAATGCAAATTGTTCAGCATGCAATTTGCAAATATCAAATACCAAGTGTATGCTTACATGTAATTACACCATGGATGTATACCATGATGGAATTGACTCTATACCTCATGTCAGAAAGGCATTGCTCGTACGACCAGCAAGCCTGCCCCAACCAGCATGCAATGGACGCGACGTCGTCCGCCTCGTACAGAACCCCTACTATACTTATCTCCTGGATCACCTACCAGCTTCGCTAGCTTAACTCGACGCCCGCATGGCGCTATCGCAACCCTAGCTACCACGCTCGATTAAGCACATTCGGATCCGCCCTGGTCAGAGCTGAGTGCATGCATGCGCCGTATATATATGCACGTACAAGGTCTCTCTGCAGCTTGGGATTCCGGACCTGATATATCCAGCCATGATCGGCCTATGATATCCTTCGATCTCTCGGTATCGAGACAAAGTCGGCAATCTACAAGAAATCTTCTAAAAACGAGGGTCAAGGGCGCGAGTCGTAAGATCTAAATTCGAGAACAGGCATGCATACGATCACAAGCCGAAATCAAATTGATCAGCTTGCAAGGGACCCAAGTAGAGCGCATCGATACTCTACTCGGAATGCTGTGATACCTCCCATCTGAAACTCAAACCCACGACAACTAGCCCCATGAACGATGAATATGACGTCTGCCTCATGACAAAAGAATATTTCTTACACCGCTCAAATCCGCACCGACCGGATCCGGATCGATCTCGATCTCCCAAGCTAGTCGTCGCGATAATATATCAGACGAGTCTAACCTACCCGTCGTAGAAATTCAAGAGCGTCATTGGCAACAACGTCGCATATCAGAGTGCTCACCATTCATCCGTCCGTCCACACACGACCGGTCGACCCATCAATCACGAACACGTTAACTTTTCACACGTCCAAATTTCTCCTTACTCCCGACCGTATGTAAAGTCCCACGTGCATGCGCGGCTAGCATCCACGGTATTTAAAGGTAACGTTACTCGATCGGATGGCCCGCCATTGAATCAATGCTATATTAAGGACAGAAGCACGCACGCAGCCGCCGGCTCGTTGACACCTACGTTCAACTAAGTATGTAGCTACCACCAGCATCCATGCATGCATGTACGACGCGCACTTTAATCTTACGCACGGAGCTGGAGCTACCGTAGCTTGTCCGGGGAAAGGTGGTTGTCGTATGCCTGGCGTGCTGATCTAAGCGCCAGCGTCGCAGGCCGGGTATGCGCTGCAAGCCAGACACAGTCGCCACGGCGCGACGGCGTCTATATGACGCTAGTTGCAATTACTGCTTGAAGACAAAGCTCGAGAGCTCGGATGTTTAATCCAATGGTGATATGACATGTAGCTTGTAAACGCGAGAAACGCCTACAATCACAGCCAAAAGTTTTCCTGTGTTAATTAAAGGTGCTACTGGCCGTATAAATTGTCCAGTGTGACCGCAGATCGACATTTGGAACCCCGATGATCATGGTCCTGGCTGGTCTCGTAGACCAGGCCCTCTGGTAGCTGTATGGGACCGGCTTGCGAGACCAGTCCTGGCGCCGGGTTTCAGGTTGTCAGTTTAGAAGTTCAGGATATAGGCATTTTTGATCTACATGAAGGCGATCATAAGGTCACTCATACATGCACACCTGGCCTCGTAAACCAGACCCTCCCTTTTGCACAGTGGAACTGCGTGTGTTTGGCTTGCGAGACCATGCACAGTCCATGATTGGCTCGGATCAAGGCTCACCGAATATTGACAATTTGATATCATAATGCGCAGTAGTCTCGGGATGCGCAGCCCATTCGAGAAAGGCCAAAGAGGTGCCAATTTTATTACAGAAGAACTGAAGTCGGTATGTATCCTGTCAATATACCGGCGTCATGGTTATCGCAACTTTTATTGAAAATCTATATAGGTCTTAACGTAAATATCATATACTATATATCGGTTGACCGAACTTCGTCTAGATCTATATGCCCAGGACCTCTCCAAAGGGCCATAATTATTTCCGAACTATATTACGTACCGTGTGCCCTGCTTCTGGTTACGGGACAAGTACCGACACCCGCCATTTACCACTTTAGAATATATGCATGTGCCCTATCATCACTTCTATGTTGCTGCTTCTCAAGGCTAAAGCTCTGTCAGATGTGTTTCTACTCGGATGCACGACATGCTAGGAAGGAGCTTGGCTCGCAAGATTGATCACAGGCACTCAGACATATATTAAAATTCTATGCGAAAGGGCCAGCATTCGTACACGATCGTCATCAACGTTAGACATATCCAAAGGGTTTGAAGATTGTTCATAATTACAATAGACTTGAAACGATCTGTCTTGTGAATTTGGCACACCAGCTGGGTAACAGAGTACGTATATACGTACACGGGGACTTCAGTTCATCTGTGATGGCAACAGCCCCCAATACCCCTACATGACCTTGATTCGATGCCTGTTCCATCATCTGGCATCTATAGTGATTGGAGAATACGACTGCGCCACCCAAATGTGATTGATATATTCAAGTGGTTCCAGATTGTACTTGGTCTCGGGGCGATTGTAATATATGTACTAAACTTCAACAATATTAATAATTATTGATTCTTGTGAATATTTACCTAAGACGTAGGCCTGAGGATGGCCGGTCTGGTTTCACGAGATAAAGTGACTTGGCCAATCGATTATTATCCAAACTTAATAGTAGATCATTGAGGCTTATGAGGGGACACACTTAGCCTAGAAACATTCATTGCTATATGCATTATTTTTACAATATCAGAAAACGATTCTTTTAGACGGCCCCCGAACAACTTGGTTTTAAATTTCCGTGATTCCGAGCTCTCGCTGTTTCCCGATAACATCTGAATAACCCCACACTGGAAAACATATGAGATTCGATAACATCATTGACGTTTGAATTACTACAGCTGGAGAATGATTCCATTTTAATTTTGGAAAACGCTCTTCAAATGGTACAAAATAGCGGTGGAGTTAATTAGGACCAAAAAATTACTCTCCTAACTGTTATCCCTTCGGTACGAACTTTTAAAGTGGGGCCAGTAAAATTATTTGGAAATATTTTAATGCATTTATTCCTATAGTTCTTGCTTACACAAGGCTATTATGAGACCACGGTCCTGTAACCACCTGATATCATATATATAAATCCAAACCCGGAATGGTTGAAAGAACTCGATGAATCCCATCACCCTGCTGATACTAAACCGGCGGTCGATATCTCTATATATATGAAAATTTATTTGTCTCACGGGCTAGACCGTTGTGCTTCCGCCTGCGTAAACACCTATAGCCCAGTTCACGGAACAAAGTAATCCAATTAATCATATCCGTTGCCCGACCACCAGAGTGACAATATTGGGGGACGTAGAGTCCAGTCTTCGACTGCTAATATATGCTTTTCGCTGATTTATCAGCCCACCTAATATAACATAGCCACTATAATACTAGGAGTGATGGGTAGATATATTCAGATGTTATTCCACGTGGTCGTGATTAATATAAGGTCTTGAAATGTTCTTGTGACGGCCCTGTTTAATGAGCAATCGAGGCTATCGTCTTTCGCCAGGTAAAGATGCGATAAAGATTCGATGTTTACCATATAGCCAACAAGTTGCCGATAGATATATCTAAAGACGAGGGTTTAAGTTCGCATTCGGCGATTAGACTTATGCGCCCGCCGTTAAGTCAAGATTTACTAATATATACTTGTATCTAGTACTATTTCAACACGGAATCCGGGAAGTATGCGAGACAGTGTCGACCAGATCTACGTGGAAGCTCGCGCACGTGCGCACTAGAAACCTATATCAATGTGTTCCGGGGTCCAGCTACCGCATTAACGACTTCGATTGCGACACCTGCAGCCTTTCGCAATGTCGGTTCCCCAGTCTAGAGTGCAAGTGGGTCTCGCGCTAAATTCGTCCGACAGCGAGCCGACGCCTGGAACCCGAAACCACCAACTCCGCGGAGATGTGCGCCTACTTAGTGCACACCACCCACGAGCTCAGCTGAGATTATCGTATCGTATCTCGCCGACGAAAATTCGATATCTATTTCTTAGTAAGGGAGCCTTACACATAAGTAATATACATCGTATTTGATAATCGAAGGCAATTATGTAATCAGGTGGTTCGACACGAGCTAGCTGTTAGTCATGGAAATTACATAAACGGGCATCGATTCGGACAAATCGCATTTGGTAATGGAAATCGTATAAACTTCAACGTCACGTCACCGGTTTCCTGAATTCCCATACCATATGCGCGGGGTTCGTAATGGGTCGATAAATATGACCAAAGTGGTAGAGTCTACCCGGACACTTGGTCCTGTATATGTGGCGCTGGTGGGGCTCCCGCACGCACACGTTCGGACCAGGTTTACGGACGCACGAGCCAGAAAAAAGTTAGCTACGAATACTTAGCTCCGCAGAAGAAAACCACGGATTGGATGACTGACGCTTGTCAACATCCCTGGATCCGTCGATCGATCTCCGCGGCCGGAGCCGCCTTGTACTCCCGCGGGCACGCCGAGCTATATTCTACAACCACTCTTGGATTTAGCGCAGGTGATGCGTAACTTACACTGATCGTCCCGATATAATGAATATTCAGCTAGTACGATATGTAAATTTATATGCAATAACTAACCCCGTTCAGAATCACGATCGATGGAACGCGGTCGAGCGAGACGCATTCTACCACGCCCTCGCGTGTTGACACTTGTGACATGTCACGGAACACGATAGGGCGGAAAAGCGCATTTTATATACATTGACGTTATAGATGACCGGATTATGGCGCCGTGGTATACCTTGGCGAGTATCGATACTCACGTGTGGATAGTACTATAGTTACTAACTAATTGTTATGACCGCATCTTGGTAAATATGGAATATGATACAACATCACAACCGATCTATATATCATACCATCGACATACAATACAGCGGGCTCGAATTACGGAATATGCATATATGAGTGGCTAAGCAATTTAATATGAGTAGGGTATGCATGTTTAAACGTGGCGACCAGGCTAGAGGCAGCGTCCGGAGCTGCTGGCATTATAGCAAGGGTGCGTGGCTTCGATCTCGTAAGCTGGACCCTGGATCATATACAGGCGCATGCGCACCTCGGCACCAGTAATTTATTTATCACCTCAATGATAAAGGTACTTCCCGTGCGTCGTGTCCAGCGTTCGGTTCACGATATGGTTATATTCACGCCTGATCTTAAGAATCGCCACCGTGAACATGATGGAATGACCTGCTATCATGCTAACTAACGCTGTGACATCTAGACTCATGATTTCGTGATGCCGCTGGGGAGCCTGGGTACAGGGTTGCAAGCTCAGCACAATGTATATTACAGTCAATATTCTAACCGGATAACGAATTTAGGTATTAATAGTGGCGTGAATGTTATTTGAACGACGTCAACTCTTCTCGACTCATGCTCAGAGCAGGAAGTCAGCTACATTGGCATAGATACCATGATAACCAGGCGAGATGAAAGATTACTCAGTCAGTCAATGTCGCATGCGCATGAACGTTTCCCTTGGACCACCTATGCATTGCTGGAGGATCCATGCATCCATCCACACCAAGCACATAAAATTCCGAGCGTCCCACCCGCTGCAGTGCGCTGTCGGATATCCCTCGACATACCCAACGGGAGCACAGCCGAGTAAAAGCGAACTGCGTCGTCCGACGTCCACGTTGCGCTCGATTATCGTCCCGCGGCATGGTGCCGGCTCTCGTCATACGCTGCTAATAATATCTGCTCACCCAGCACGGATGCCTGTATACGCCGTCGTACAAAATTTCTCAACGAGGGTGTAGCCGGATATTCATATTTATACGGGATAGACGAGAGAGTGGATGGATGGATGGGTGGTTGGCATGGATGTACTGGCATATACGGCGCCCGGCGGGCGGATTTGATTCGTCTACTACCTGCAACCGCCACGCTGAATTGCGAACGTTGTCCAGCTTGCTAACATCTTACTAACCGTCGGCCGAATCCCCAAACCAGGAAAATTCGCCCATTCGTTAATGTTGGCGTGGTCGCGGGGCCTGAGGGTACGTCAATCGGCTATTACACGAAATCTACAGATTTTTCTCTTTGATGCCAAATATTCGTGCCGTAGGAGTTTTGCTGTGCCGTTATAAAATAGCATATTGCGGCCGGCAGTAAGATGCACGTAAGCTCCCAACAATCACTGCGAAAGCAGCGAGTTATAGATAGAAAGATATATGTATGCTTATGTATAGACGTGCAGTATATATACGATGTGGCGTATATTTGCTTGATCGTCCGCTCGACATTCAAGGATGGTCGTTGGAGCTCGACTCGCCGCCTTCGCACTTGGAGTTCCAAGGTTGGCTAATTTACGTAATTGACGAAAGGATAGCTGTAAAAGAGCGCCAGTGCTCCTTCGCACAGCAGCACAGCAGTAGCTGTTAAGTTAAGCTCAAGATGGTAAGTTCATCGTATGTACGCCATTTCCCTTAGCTGCGCTCGACGCCCAAGCGCACTGAACGGGGTGAATAGTGTGTACTTTAATGCGCCACGTATGTAAGTTGCTCGCGCAGGATAAGCTTACGAGAGAGGATTCATTCACGTTATTAATGGAGGCTAGTATGAATCCTTATCTCAAAGCGGATGGGATGGAGGAAGAAGAAGTGTCAGTCACGTTGTAGGAGGCCGTCTCGGACACTTTGACGAAGTCCGCGAACGGTTGTCTCGAAAGACATTCGGTCTCGTGGCCACGACTGGCCAGTCACGTCAGATGGATGCAGGTCGTCGCGCTAGAACTCAGACTCACTCCGTCATGGAGCTAGAAGGAGGAAGCGAAGCAGCGAGCGAGCGCCGTTAACAACAATCGCAGAGCTGATGCATATTTTATCTCATTCTTGGGACCTGGACCTTGCGTCTCGTGTCGTTGGAGATGTTGGATTAGCCTTCGTTGCCGCATTTGAATTTGTGGAGAACTCCATCGGGGAGCTGCCGCATTCCGCGACGCGTTGCGGTGTGGCGCGGCAGAGGCTCCCGTCGGCGAGATTCCGCCGTGGTTATTGCTTCGTGCAGTCGCGAGCGGGCCTGTCCTGTGGATACAGTCGTCGAATACGGAGCGGATGGGCAGCTTTTGATGAGCCCATGCACTGCTAAACTCGTCGCCGACAACGTAGCCGCTGTGGCCATTCGGCTGAGATCGACGATCGGCCCGGGGGTGTGAAGTGTGGGAGGTTGGTGGAGTGGCTTCAGTGGCCTTTGGTCAAGGGAGGCAGCAAAACGAACGAGTTCCCTGAATGAGAATTTTCACTTCCTCAGTTGCCGCCACTAACGTCGCTTGTCCGCTCGCAACTCCGCGAGATAACTCCGTCCGGGGTTGACTTTTGTCCTGTCCTGCAATGCGATTTTGGACTGGCTGGGCCGGCCTGCAGGGAGGGTGGGAACAGCTGAGACCTCTTCGTTCCGTAAACGCCCGATACCAAGAACTTTGGACCTTCTGAATGCCGAAGGTAAGCTAGTTTAAGCATAACCGGGACCCTAACAGACGAATGTCTCGCTCGCTGCATCACCGCGAGCAAGCAACTTAAGGCAAGCAAGCAAAGCAGGGAAGCAGCAAGCAGCAGCAAACTAGAGCGCGGCGGGTATCGCCAACGATGTTGGGTTCCCAGGGTTGGTTGCAGGTGGATGGATGAAGGGAAGCACTCGTCGGCCAAACATGGGAAGGGTTTCTGTTTGGTAATAGACGGCGACTTTGGCCAGACGAGCCTGGAGTCATCCGTTCCACCATGGACATGGAGCAAGAGCGGGCGAACGACTGACCTTGACGAAAATCTTGCCCTGCGCCGTCCAATGGAATGCCGTTGCCTGCACTCGGGCTGGCATCGTGTGGCCTGGATAAGAGTTTTCTGTGCATGTCAGAAGGACGCATTTCTTCTTTACCCTGACCTTCCCCACACTTTTTGTTTCGCCGTGGTCCACGCCCTGGAAGCTGATCCCGGCCCGGCTGGTGATAATATCTTATTTCAAAGCAATTAACTGAATGCACACACACAGCATACCTCGTACCATCTGGACAGACCTGCGCTTCTGCAGAAAAACTGTTGAGCCATGAGCGTACACACATGTACTGCAACTGTACAGCACATGGTCGGCAGTCTCAATCTGGATGTCAGACGACGTCTGCTCAAATCGAAAGGAGGGGCTGTTCGGCCAATTGATGGCGAGAGATCAGCGGTGGAGCCTGTGTATTTTGTCCCCACAGCGTCGATGCTTCCATCTGTCGATATACGACGGTAGATGACATGCCTGGGGCTGTTAACGTTGCAGGCTCAGATCATGTCGGTTGTCGACAGAAGGACACTGCAACTTTGCGTAACGTTGCTCGAAGAGGAGATGGTCCCCAGCCAGCTGCCGCGTGCATGCTCGCAGGATCGATCTGGCCGTCTGGAAGCCGGTTGGCTGTCGTGCAGCCTGTTTCTTCCCGAAATAGACGTATTCCCATCAGCCATCTTTGCCGTCCTGGGCTTAGAGCGAGCCTGGTCGATTAAGCCCCAAAGCTCAGTTCATTCCGACAGGCAGGGTTTTTCCTGCCAGCGACTTGACTGGCCTGGGTGAGCGAGCGCTGGCCGGCGGTTTTTACATTAGACTGGCTGGTTGTTCCTCGTTTCAAAGGACATCGATTGAAGTTCGCTTGGGGCTTATTTGGACGAGCTGGGAAATATTATTACGTACAAAAAACGGTTGTTCCGGCGGGAATAGCGTCATGTAGGGGCAGCGCAGGCTAAAAAGGGTTCGCTTTTTTATAAAACAGCGAAAATTGAAATTTCTTTCATGATTGAAATTTGTGGGTGCACTAGCATTGTCGGCGAGGAATGCACACGAGCAATTGATATTCATTCGCGGCTCCCATGTCAGCCTGCATAGGCAGTTGCAAATAAAATGGAGATGCTATATTCCTGTGTGTGTGATATATTATATTAGCAGATGCAGCCAACGGGGGGGACACAAGGGACACAGTATGTACACCCATACTAGCATGGACGGCACGCACGATGCTGCCAACAGGGTGAATGCGTTTAATTGAAATTAGTCGGACGAGATGTTCGACGGAGGAGGCCAAGATCTGAGCTCTTTGCCAGGCAGCGAGGTCCGAATTGTCGCTAATGTCCCCGAAGCAAGGAGCCCTTTCATGAAACAGGCCAGCGATCGCACTGGAATCGGGGCGAAGGAGCTGAGGCCGGTCAATCACAGTCGAGTCGGACCCGTCAATCGAATCAAACCGTCCGTCACGTCGTCATTGCGTTCGTGGTCGGGGTGGCCAGGCCAAGGGACGGCCGACGGGCTAGCAAGGGCGGACAGGCCAAGGGCGGGCAGGCAGGCAGGCGGACAGGCAGGCAGGCGAGCCTGATGAGGTCGAGAGAGGACAGGCCAGGCGAGCCAGCCGGAAGGGATGGTCGCAAGCTGCATCCCCCACACTCTCCTGTTCCGTGGCATTTTCGTGTGCGCCCTCCGGCGAATCACCATCCTCCGTCCCCCATCCTCGCCGCCATCCATCATCCATCCATCCATCCACACCGAAACCGGCTGCCGGGGTGGGCAGGCCCTTTTCCTTCCCAAACCGCCTTTAAGACGAGCTTCTTATAATAGCAGGGTCTCCCTCCCCGCCACATACTTAGCACAATATACGACGTACACACCCATATACGCACTTGGTACAGACATACGCTTGCTTCCCTCCCGCTCTGACGTTCACTCCTTCTTTCCCCGCCGTGTCTCAACAGCATCGCCATCATCGATAACCCTACTCGCCGTCGTGCATGTCCCGGCCCTGCACTCTGACAGCCCTCGCCAAAGACAGCAAGTCCAAGCCGAAGGTCCCCAATATCCCCATATAAAGGCGCCCCCTCCGTGACCACCCTTCACCAAACCTTACTTCTTATCGGAACCCTATCCATCCACACGCCCGTAGATCCTGCTTCGCTCCTCGACGACTGGATTTACTACAATCGGCATCCCTTCATCATCAGATCGGCTGGTGTAGACAGACTCCGGCCGCTGAATCAAAACTCTCCAGTTCCGAACTGCTGACCAGCACCACACCAGCTCGACCGTACGAGACAAAGAACCGCCTGTTCGAAGAAGTGGAAGAAGGTGGAGAAGAAGAAGAAGCCACAGAAGAATAAGAGAGAACATTGTTCGACGTTGACGCCACTTCCCGACTCTGTTGTAACGAGCATATTCTGCGCGAGATAATCTTCCTTCCAGCATACATCATCCATAACTCGAATGCTTCGGCCAGGTGGAACCAACTGAGCTCCTCCGTCCGTCCTTAAATCAGCTGCCGGACGACCAAGCTTTGGAAAGAAAAGCAGAAAGATTTTGTCCTCTATAGTCTGAACCCCATCGCTTCCCTCGAAACCCCACCTCTCTCTTCCCTAACCCCCCCAAACCTACACCTACTCACTCTATAGGACGAAGAGCGTCCGATGGACACTGCAGAGTTTGGACACCGACGATTCCACAACCTCAGGCTTGCAACACCCGCCGCCGCCCCTCAGACATCGTCACTTTCCGAGGGATTGGCCGCCCAGTCGCTACAGCGTAGACTATCATCGACCCCTCCCGTCTCCGAACATGCATCTACCCCGCCCATATCCGTCACACCCACCGGTGCGACCGTATCGCGGACTGAGATAAATGTACATGGGGCCTTTGGGCGGTCTGGCGGGCATCGCTCGCCGGACGAGTCGTCGCACCTGGGGAGAAATGGAATCGGTGGCAGGAGGAAGTCGATCACATTCGCTCCGAATGTAAAACTCGATTCGGGACAGCAGCTGCCTCTACAGCAGCCACTGCCGCGACACAAAGACGATCTACCGTCGGAGGACAGTCCGATCGCGCTACATATCTATGGTTCTTCTCCTCCAAACCCTCGAAAGTTCTCGTTCACTGGAGTGCGACGGGGCTCTGGATTCGATCTCTACGACAACAGATCCGAAGATGACGACAGTCAGTCTTCGAGGGGCGGGTACGGCTCGTCTATCGGGTCGCCGAGGATCGATGTGGATGCTATGAGCGACCGGGATGAAAGAGACCGCATCGGCTCTCTTACATCCGCAAGCACTGCATCTCCCATGCTTGACGAGGCGAAGACACCACCCACTATCATTGACAACTATCTCTCACCGATCGGTCATGCTGCACGGAGCCCTCAATCCTTGCAGGATGAGCATACACTCTCTCCCTGGCCGTGGTCGGGTTCAAGCAATGTCCAGCGGTCGAAGAGCTTTTCGGTCGACAAGCCGAGGACGACCCGGGCTCAACGCCAGGCATCGTGCCCAACTTCGAATTCGCCAGCCTCCCGGTTCCTCGGAGGTTGGAAGAAGGCAAAGGCGGCTGCGCCCGATGACGAAGGCCAGTCGATCGGTGACTACATTATCGGCAAGCCAATCGGATTCGGCGGGTACAGTGTTGTCAAAGAGGCTCATACCATCGAAAGAGGCAGGAAAATTGTTCGTGCAGTGAAAATCGTCAAGAAGAGAGTCAGGGACTCCGAGGCCGAGAACGATGCCATCCAAGCGGAATTTGAGCACGAAGTCAACCTGTGGCGTCATATTTCGCACCCGCATATTCTTGGTCTGCTCAGCGTTTACGACACCTCTTACGCATACTTTTGCATCACCCGCTACAATATCGGTGGCACCCTCTTCGATCTCGTCAAAAAGAACAGGAGCGGCTTGGACCCCGATCTTGTCCGCAAGTATACCTTCCAGCTGTCCTCCGCTCTAAGGTACCTTCACCAGGACATGAGAATCGTTCACCGGGACGTCAAGCTCGAAAACGTGCTCGTCAATGTCGAGGAAGACCCAAGTGGGCACATCCTGCTGTGCGACTTTGGAATGGCCGAGTATATGTCCAGCTCGCACCCAGATGCCGACTCTGACGACGATGGATATGATAACCCGCCTAACAGGCCTCCTATCAAGCGTCACGGACCTGCCGGTTCCTCGACTGCCATTGCTGCGACGTCCGACTCACCGGTGCTGGGCTCGCTCCAGTACGCTGCGCCAGAGCTGCTCCTTTCTGACTCTCCAATAATCCAAACCTATGTCGATATCTGGGCACTCGGCGTCACAGTCTACACGATGATGACGGGAAATCTGCCGTTCCAGCATAACATGTCGGGCATACTCCAAGAGATGATCATCAAGGGAGAATACGATAAGGAGTTGCTGTGCTCCAAGGCAGCAGGTGGACACGAGGACGTTGTCGACTTGTTGGAGGGCTGCATCGATATGGATATCGACTCTCGATGGGACATCACGCAGGTGCTGGAGAGCAGGTGGCTCGAAGACCTCAGCGAGGAGGGCTTCTAAGTCTTCTCTTCCTCTTCAATTCTCCCTTTTCACTTCTCGGAATCGCATCTTCTATCCACTTCTTTTCTTATACTCTTTGCTTCACTTCAGTTTCGGTCCGCTTTGTGATTTTCGTTCTTCCTTTTTCATTTCGTTCAGTTGACCAGTGCTACTGCAATTATACTAAACTTTTCGCTTCATCCGGTAATGCAGTTGAAGGATATTTATACCACCTTTCATCATTGCATTTCCTCCATTTTTTCATGTTTGTCTTTTCTCACTTCGTATTTTGGTTGGAAGGATACACTGACACTTTCATGACACGTTTACTAACACATATATAACGACTTGTCTGCTGCATGACATCATTTCTTTACGGCGTTAATCCCCAATATTCCACAAAAGCATTTTACCGCCTCTCGACTTCACGTTTCCGTCTATCAGATATTCTCGTTTTCCGTCTTTTTTTTCGGTTTTCATATTTTTTTTGACGTTTATCTTCGAAGGATACCAATACCATTTTTTCCTTGGGCGGTTTGATAGGGAAAGAAAAACGGAGTTGGGATTTTGTTCTTCGATTTTTCGGTTTATCTGTTCATGGGCAAGCGGATCTCGCCGGTTTCCGGGTGGTTGGCTTTCGCATTCGCACTTCATCGTCACCGTATCTCTTCTCCTTTCCGTTTTGCTTTGAATTTTTATTTTTTTAAAGTAGGGCGGGATTACTGTACGATAATAGGATGAAGGTAATCAAATATATATAAAATACAAAAAGACTGAAAAGTGGAGTAAAGACTAAGCACTTAAGTAATTTTAGACTATGGGCACCCCAATCCCCAACATGGCCCACGTGCTAGCGTGTCGTTGGTGTAGACGCTCACACAAAAAATCATGGCGCTGAAGGTGTTCTTCCATCCTGTGCACCCAATATATATGAATATCGATATGTGGTGTAAACTGGCTGCAATTTTGTTACCCAACTCGACTCGGTCTTGATCTCGCAGCTTGCTCGAGAGATCTCGGGAGAAACGGACCAGTGGCAGGATACAAAATTGAGGGATCGGTGGTAACATAAGGACATGCATACTATATAAAAGTACTGAGATTATTAAATAGAATCTAAAGTAGAGAAAGACCTACCAGTAACTGAAGAATAACCAAAAGAGCATCTGTGCCCCTAACAGGCAACGGGTGCGATACCCGCAGGTGGCACCGGATCTTGACCCACTGCCGACTATGGAAAATGATCACAGTCCTAGCAACTACCCGCAGCCTAGGAGGAGTTGGATAACGATGTAGGTATTTAAGTAAGTAACCAGATGCATACCCCTCTTTTCGAAGTAAAGTTCGAGATTACTCATGCGTACCGGTCTATATAGTATCGAATTATTCGCTTAGGCGGCCTGTGGGGCTCCCGGATGGTACCCTGGATTATGGTCTTGTAGATATCGGCTTGTCATTCATAACGTGTATCTATATATGATTTTAATATTTAACTAGAATTTGCAAACATTAGACCGGCAGTCAAATCTGTAGATACCATCATTTGTAAATAGTGATAGCAATGTATAAAAATGTAAATAGTGATAGCACTGAATAAATACATCTATATATATCTAGAGCCGACCCCTCGTAGTTTCGGAAGCTCAGGCATACGTAGACGTTCCTTATCCAACCAGTATCACAAAATGGCGCTCTTACAACGTGAACGACAGCACGGCGACCAGATAATTCTGACGACGATTATTTATCCAAACTATACGAGCATGGTTTGCCGTAACCGTACCACCACATTGCGAATACCCAAGGATGATTATGTGCCGACCGACGAACAAGTCGTTGCTTTAGCCATCCTGCAACAGAATGTCGTCAAGAGAATAATTTTCAGGCCCATAGCTAGCAGTCCTAATCACTACAAAAGTATGTTCAAATTCTATACATCAATAGTGTGGATCCGGAGCGGAAAGTCCATAGTTGCGAGGTTTAGACTCTTTATCAGAATTCTAGAAGGACAGACTAGTTAATTCTTGGCTGCGTCTATAATTTGTAGTTGCCGGCTTCCAGTGACCGCTCAATATATATAAACCCGGTCGTCGCATCGCTTACAACCAGCGTTTATGATTACACATGCTCGTCTGGGGGGTCAATCGAAATGACCATCGTACTACGGACGCGCGCCTACCCCTCAAATTTGCCAGCATTAATGGCGGCTGTTTTTGCATTCCTCGCAACGAGATGCGGAGAGTTATCGAAAAACATCATGGAAGGAATCGCCCTCGGGCTGCTCGTAGCCAGCTACTTCATCATGTCTCAGTAATTGGATGTGGAGACGGAAAGATTGGGTAATTTTTCGCTGCGAGGTTGGAAGCGTCACGTAACCTTGAGGATAAGGTTATCATGGTCGTGTTTTTTTTTTAGAACGCACCGGGTTGGGTTTATAGCAGCAAAGTCGTCCGAATCAACTGGCGAAATGTCAACAAGTTCGATATCCCGTCTCTTCTATTTATATTTCGTTCCTTCATCCGATAATAGTAGAGGTACCAGTATGTACAGAATGCCCGCGAAGCAACTAGCTACCGCAATAACCTTAGCTGATTGCGTCGGGGTGCTTCTACAGATCTGGTTTACGTGACAAATCAGAATCATAGCAGCCCAAAAATAGCCGCGCAACGCTCTACTAATACTATGCCAGCCGAAGACCTACGACAATTCTAATTGTATTGACCTAGTATCTATTTACCAAGTACTTATCTAATCCCGTTTACGATATGATTATGACGAGCCGTGTCGCCGGGTCCTTCTGAATACAGTAACCCACATTGTGATGTTTCTGCCGTTACCAATCATCCGGCTTATTATATACCCCATATGATCGATCAATCAGCTTGACTCCAATCCGTGCATGCGCCGCGCGCCGCCCACTATGGCATTGTTTCCTGGCACTACGTAGAATAGTACATTTGCGCCCATATAGGTACTTAGTTTGCCTTACGACCGTATAGCAGGTAGTTGAGTATGAAACTAATACATAGGCTGCCGGTTAACCGGTTGTTGCCTTCTGTGTAAGTAGATACATGAAGAGGGCATGTGCCTGTAGACTTGTCTCGCCAGCCAGACGCCTTCCTGTAGACTATATACTAAACCCTTGCTTGTTCTTTCCAATAAAAGAAACCAGCGAAGGCAGCGAAGCCAATACAACTGGGCTCGACTGAAGGACAAGCCGGCTTCCCCCCGCGAATCTCGCATATACTGTATCACATAGATGAGATGAAGTAAACGAGTAGATAGAAATAGAAGGAATTGACAAGTTTTAATATTCTCTTGCTCCAACATCTCTATATATATTGCACTTGATCTTATTAATATATTCCGACATAGTTCCATAGGGAAGCAAAGAGAGCCAGAAGAATGTAGAGAAGCTGAAGGGAGACATAGAACGCATCTAGAAAACGCACGTCGCAATATAGCCACGCGTGCGACAAAACGACAGGTCGTTGTAACGTCGACGCCACGTCCCAGCTGGAGACGGCTGCCTTAATCGGTCAAGTAGCTTGTTGAAACAGCTCCCTTTGCAATTTGCTTTGGTCCCGTGTTGGCGGTGAGACCATTGAAACAACGGTTCGTTGACGGCCTGCCAACACAGTGGTACGTGTTAATCTACGATACAACAATGCAATCTTAACTTTACTGTAGATACTCACCGAGAAGGTTGCGAACGGAACGCTATCGGATCGAGTGTAGAAGAATGACCTTGTGTTCTGTATCTGGAAAGCTGTGTGAAACAAGTAATATGATGTATTTGAACCCGCTTCTCAGTATTATAATATTGTGTTATTGCGATATATATCTTACGGTCGAAAATATACTCTGTAAATATCTTAATTGACGTATTTGCACCCTATACGGGACGAATCCTAAATCAGATCCCAGAGCTTTTGTATGAATATTAATGAATCGTACCAGGAATCAGAAACTAGTTCTCGCAATATCGAAATAAAAATATATAGTTCCTGTACTACAATGCCTTCACGGCTAACGCTGTCTCATCGAACCCGACGCATGCCCCTTAAATAGAAGGGGCAGCGGTGCGAGAGAGGCGCTCCATGCGAGAGAGAATGCGCAAGCTGAAAATTCGGAGAATATTCGGGACAGGAATAATATATTATCACCAAGGCTCTTTAACAATTGCTGGAAATAGTAGCATATAGCATGGGATTGTTTGTTTTCGATTTAAGATTTCATGGGAAATCCCAACCAGCCGATCGGGAATTAACAATGGGAGAATCGAAGACAGATGTGGTTTCACAAAGTATCCCCGCCCCAAGCCATGGCGCCGCCCATCATGCAAGGTGGTGTCTCGGACACATCATCTTGGTATACCACACGTCTATGTGTTGACCAGCTCGACATGTCGACGTCGACGCGACACCGCGTGCACCGGCACTCTATAAAATGCCATGAATCCTGCATGTTCTTGTTCTCGCAATCCAGAGCCACACAGGTTCAAGTCTTCTTCGGGGTTAGGCTTTCCTTTCTTGACGTTCTTTCAAATCAGCTCTTGTTCATAACTCCCATTCCCTTTCTTAGTCTCTCTTTCATTTTACGTTTTCTTGTAACCAAGCTCGAAGCTTGCTCGGTCTTTTCACATCTATCCCGGTACATTTTCTGGGGCAAAGATGCGCTGGCTAGCATATTTAGGGGTTTGGTTGGGGGTGATTGCAAGCCTGGTGCAAGCGCTGGACACGAATGTCGATTTCGAGGTGACTTTTGATATCGATCGTGAGAACGGTCAGGTTGCCACCGCTGTTCAGTTCAGAAATTTCATTCAGGACTTGCGCGTGCGAGCAGCTGAGCCAAACTGCCTCGTTGGACAAATACCAGTTCTACCTCAGCAACGAGGCCATCCCACTCGATTCTTCGATATAGTTCTGAGAGTAACAGAAGGGGCTATAAGGCTCAGATTTCAGAGGGATAACCTCTACATGATCGGTCACCGAATCGAGGGCGGCAACAATGCACAGTGGTTTGAATGCAAACCCGACCCAACGAGGGATAAGAAGGGCAAGATGGTAACGCGGGCCCCCTGGATCACCGGTGCCCAATACCTGGATTTCGGCGAGAACTACGGGAGCCTTCAAAGTTACGCGAAACAGACGAGAGGTGGAACAAATCTAGGCTTCAAGCCACTCAGGACATCAGTCCGTGATATTAGATCAGGAGGCACACCCGAGGCCCAAGCAAGGGCATACCTTGTCTTCATACAGATGCTGGCTGAAGCCACCAGATTCACCGACCTCCTCAATCATATCGTCGACCATTGGGAAAACGCGGCTGCCCCGACGGAGGCAATGATAGAACGCCAGAACCAGTGGTCACCTGCATCTTCACTTCTGCTGCAAGACCCAACGCTAGCACGCAATCGACTTGCAGCTCCAATCGACCAAGGCGGCGTTCGTATCACCGGGGTGACCACTCTAGCGTCGTTGATTCAATTTATGGCTATCTTGCTGCGAGTGAACCCCGGAGGCGCGGGCGGCAGCCCCAAGCTGCTCCGACGGAGCAGGGGCGGCCAATGTGCGGCGCCAGAAGAAGGTTATATCCCCCCCGGCCGACAATTGGTCGACATCCTCTCGGTCAAGACCACGTACGATTTCAGTTCACCGCGAAAATACGAACTTTACGGAAGAATCTGGGTGAGCGATACTCCGGATAAGCGCTGGGACATCTATAACCTAGGGGTTTCGCAGTCGGCCGCAATCGCCGCCGGCAATGGTTACGAGGTTCCTCTGAATTTCGGCGGCCTGGGTCGGGCTCTATCCGCCTCGAACCACTTCACAATCGGGCTCGACCTGAAGAGAAACGATATCCCGTTCGGCGACGTCCTCAGCGCTGGCCAAATCGAATGGGATGCCTTTGCTAACGCAGATGTCAACGTTTACGATTCGGTTCAGACTCAGCGAGTCACTGGCGAAACCGGCTGGGCGGATGTGGATTACATCGTTATGAGCAACGCTGCACAAGCTCACGTCGAACTGATCATGCTCAACGGAGATGACGAAAATCCCGCCCAGGTCTACGGGACCGTGACCGCCTCATACTCTCTACCAGGTGGCCAGCAGCGCCCCTCAAAGTGGGACGGCGCCGACGCTCGAGAAAACGGCGGGCAAACGCAGTCGGTTCTCCTCATGAAAACCGGCACTCCTGGACAGGATGTCAAAGTGGGTGGTAAAATCACCCTACGGAAGCCTTTTGTAATCCTACCGTGGGACCAGGAACTCACGATCACTATCGACTTGTGGGATCATGATTACACGCCTGCAAATCCTGACGACCCCATTGGACAGGGATCAGCTATTTTCACTCCTGAGTTCGAGCAATCTACCTATAAGACCATCAGGGGAGACCGCGGCAGGATCGAGGTGAGAGTTACCTGGACGTAGTGCTACTACGTTGCAAGTACTCCGCTGTCCACAAAATTGGGTTGAAGAAACAAAGGTGGCATCTGGAAATGGCAAAGAAATAGCTCGGACTCAAACACTCGAAGACAGGCCCAAGAATTTACAGTCGGACAGCAAGATATTGTAGAATACGCATGTCATGTCAATATACTGTTGCGCAGTTTAGAGGATCAATGATATAGCTGTAGCTAGCTGCCCGCCGTCAGGCCTTTGTTTTCCACATGGGAGCCGTAGACATGAACATAGAGACGGACACCTTGCAATCGGTGCTTCAATATTTTGATACTCACTCAAATGCGCAGGTTTTGTTTCTTGTGACATGTATATTTTAAATACGAGGTCAGTCCTTTCCATCTCCAGATCTCTCTCACACACAGTCTCTCAACTCCATCACAACTCTCGTTATCGAACCGGCATGCATATTGGTGCCATAGATAGCTATAGCTAATCCATCGGGGTCACAAAATTTAAAAATCGGACCATAGGCTCAAGTACTCACGTACTTGCCATTATTCTTTCGTTACCGATCTAGCGCAGCTTTGCAGCGGGCCATACCCGTGGAATTCTAACATCTACCCATCAAAATGGCGCGGTATCAATTTCAATTGCCGAGACATCGATACGATTACCATGAGGACAGACAGGCCATAACGCTCACCCCCAAACATGATGTTGGCGCACCGTCATACGGCAGAGTAATCTTGACATCCCCTCAGGACGGGCCACAGGACAAAGACATCCATACCAGAGCAGTGCTTTGGCTGGAGAAATGGACACAAGCGCGAGATGTGACGCCAAGAATACATCCAAACATAACCCGCGATAATCCCCCTCCGCATAATCCATATACTTCAAGAATCTGAGTGGGCACGGGGCGACATTTTCGATAGGCCGAAATTTCTGCGGACGTTGTACGATGAATGTCCTTCGTGCGAGGGTAGAGACAACCTCGCCCTCGAGATCGTCTTGACTGCGATCACGGGAGATCCGATAGCAGGAAAGCGCTGCATCACGACAGTTGCCGAGTTATTGGACCTGTCGGTCTTCCCGGATTCCAGCGCGGCTCGAGCTTTCAAGCAACTCGATCAGCTGGCAGATGACCTTCTGTGGCTCATGGTACACCCTTGTGAGTATATATATAGTCGCCCCGAATATATACCTGCGGCCCGCATCGCTAATTGCAGGTAAAGTCGTATATTATGCAAATAACATATCCGCTGTTCAACGAGAAGAACCGGATACGGATGAGTCCTTGCCCCCGGAAGCAGTTCAGGGCACCGAAGGGAGACTTCGAAATCTGCAGCAAAAGGTATGCCTTGAAGCTTAGGAACTTCGGGCGAGCTGTGCTGATGTACGATGTCGTCATCGAACGCTAGGTGAACCTCAGAGACAACTTTACCTGCGTGGTATCCGGGTTCACATCCGACCACCTCGAAGGCCTGATCCCCGATGACAGAGTGCGCGAAGAGGACATGGAGTTCGGTCGCGTCGAGTGCACCCACATCATCCCGCATATGATAAACGTGCCACCCAGCCGATGAATACCGACCAATCAACGCAGCCAACGAAACCCTACCTTTTCTCGCGCATTGGAACTCACCTGGTCACTGCTGGATTTCTATTCACCAGGGCTGTCAGACGTGGTCAAGAGTGGGAAAATCGACGAACCGACCAACGCCATGTTGTTGAACGACTATTTTCACCGTAAATTTGGCAACTTTGAACTGTGGTTTACCAGCGCGAGTGATGCGAACGACGAAAAACGGGCGGTGTACAAAGCGGAGGGTGTACTTATGTGTATAGGATATAGACCATTCCATGGATATCAGGTGAAGTACGTGACTTGGATACTCGATGAAGAGGATACCACGGTCACGTCCGAATCCCGTGAAGGCGTTCCGTTACCGTCGCCCAAACTCCTAAGTGTCCACAGGGCGCTCGCCATAGCTGTGCACCTGAGCAACGCCCGGGAGAGATTTGATGCTATCGATGGCCGATCACGGGAGTAGCTCGCGCTCGGAGCTTCCTTCTATGCGAATGGATTTCACGGTCGTTCGGAGGGAGAAGGAGAGAGTTCTCGATCGGCCCGGCTGGGGTCCCAGAAAATAGTTATGTGGGTTGAGGTTAATATTGTTGTATTTTAGTAACCTTAACACACAGCTGAGCCAACATCCCCGGCTGATTGCATTACAAGAGCATACTATCGATGTAGCGCTTGCATGCATGATTGTAGATACCATTCTAATAGACGACATGGTTCGCGAGTGTTCTCTTAGGATATCGTGCTGGTGGATTACCGTCATCCTTCATTCTGCGGTATCGATCTCGAGATCTCGAAGAATCGCTTTAACGTTGTGTACATGTGTTCAAGAGAATCAAGTCATTGTGCAAACAGTGCAATCAACCCAGTTTTTCTACCTCCACGTCGATACATGCCGACAGTACTGCAGTTCCCAGCCTCAGCAATCTATTCCCATGATAACTAAACACACACTTCGGAAATGGTGTATCGATCGATAGGCAGTTCGAAATAGAAATAGATCTAAAGTCGACGCCACTCTAACGCATCGCGTCGCAATTAATTACGTAACTATAGTACTAGCTTGACCGCTACAGGGTAGCGCAACGGGATCAAGGCGCCAGACCGTATGTTGTACAGATATCGAGAGCTACGTAGCGTACCTACTAATGGTAGCTAAGCCGTCCGAAAACTGGTGGATGGAGATAAATAATCCACCGGTTGATAGAATATACTTCGTCCCGCAATTGGTATAGATTTAGATGTTGGAAGTCGACCCCGCAAGATATAATGTCGCTAATAGAGGCCGTGCCGTATCGCCGGAGACAACTTTTGCAATATTGTATCTTCGTACGAAGATTTTTTTTAGATATCATAGACTCAAACGGAAGTGCGGCTGTAGATTTGCGTAGATATATCCATTTCAATTTTACTTTTGAGGATTATATTCTATTCTTCCCGGCTAGCCTTGTGCGAAGCAGACAGTGCATGTACATGGATACGTTTCTGGTATGTTTATATTTTGAAGCCATGAATAGTCTGGACATAGGAGCTTCTAATTCTTAGCTGAAAAAATCACAGTCGAACCCTGAGAAATACCAAATGCACACGTCACTCCAATATGTAACGGCAGGCATAATTAAGAGTAGATATCGCCGATAAGTTCAGACGCATGCGTGTCTATTACATGCTTTTAGGAGCTTCGCGTCCTCTAAATACTCGAATTACTGTTTCGTGTACGCGTGGCCTGCGAGCGTAAACTAGTTGTCCTTCTATATGCTCCGTGCGGGATGCTGGCCGTTAAGGCTGGCGAGACAAAGATGGTGGAATGATATCCGCGTTGATAATTATAAAGGCATGGAATCTGTTCGGATCTATGGACACTCGAAAATCCCGTTCGGGTGGTATGTCGCTGGCAGGTCTCTGCCCTGGCGCTTGTTTTTGGTCCACATTTGTCCATATGCTTCTGGTTTACGAGATAAGTCCATAAGTAGGTAATTACCCGGCCCCGATTTGCCTGACGATACTAAAGTAGTGGGCAAGTTTGTGTATATTTATGCCACGTTGAGGGGTGAAATGGCGCAACTGTTGCACGTGCTAGCGTGTCAGCTGCGTTAGACGAGCCAAACATGCTCACCAAGAATATTTAGAGTTCAGTTCAAACCAGCTTATTGTTCACGCATAAGTTTTATATCATCAGTTTTAATGGAGCAACAGCAAAAGTAGTAAGACTCAGCTTCAACACATTCAGACAGCGGGACAGAAATCCTAGACTGCCGATTAGATAAATCAGATCACACCACCATCATTCTGCAGTAAACCTCCAAAAGCATCATCAACCACCATCTCGCCGCTCTCCTCTCGAGCCCTCTCACAGAGGCTTCCAGTTCTGGCTACCAGCCACACCCGTTTCTATCTCCTGCCGGGTCGCCAGACCTGTGCAGCTTGAATCCGTCATTACCTTCGAAGGCCTTCCTCTAGACCTCTTCTCCTCCGTCCATTATCGCTATCGCGTTAGGTCTCATCACCAAGCACGACCACACCAGCACTTCCTGGATTTCCGACTTCGAATAACTTTATTTCCTACAACCTTCGCTTCAAATCGAACGGCAGTCTCGACCCTGCTCGAACGGACCGGCCACTTGCTTCTTTAAGACTACCGCCGTCTTGCCAGCTGCATCCCACGAATCGCGACTAGACAATCATCGACTATATCTACCTTCGAAGAATCACACATCTCTTTTGGTTCTGTTCCAGGTTGAAATTCCTAGAATATGTCCCGCTACGACTTCCAGCTATCCCAATATCGACACGATCTACATCAAAGCGCTCAAGCTCTAACCTTCGCGTTTTCAAGCGAAGATCCAACAACGTTCGATGATAGCGCGGTCAAAATCAGTCTCACCACCCCACCAGGTGGTCCGGAGGATATTGAAATCCGTACGAGAGCTGTCCTCTGGCTAGAGAAATGGGGTGAAGCGACCGCCCCGCCACCAGCTAAGATAAAAAATAGATACGCCTCTCTCAAAGACGTTAACGCTGGCGTGAAATCGGTCGTTCGGACCTACGACAAGCCCGAGTTTCTGAAGACGCTTTACAACGAATGCCCTTCATTCAACGGTAAAAATAATCTCGCCATTGAGATTATCTTAACCGTTATATGCAAAGGTCCCACCGAGGGGCGACTGCAGAATATTGCTACAGTCTCCCAAATCTTGAACATCTCAGTTTTTCCGCAGCCGGATACCTCCCAGGCCTTTGAACAGCTTGGCCTCTTAGCAGACGAACTGCTCGTCTGCATGATTCAGCCACGTGAGTAAGATCGCCCTGATGTGGACCAACACTCTACAGTGCTAACTGCAGCTCAAGTGAGGACATTTGGAGGAAAAACACCAGCGGTCCGTAGTGTAAAATCTAATCTTGAAGATTATCGTCCTGCGTTGGACCAGGGCACCGAGGGTCGGCTTTCAAACCTGCGAACAAGAGTATGTTATAAAGTTCAGGAGCCTTTTAGGTTTATGGCTAACGGTGTCACTCGCTAGGTCATGTTGCGAGATGATTTTCGTTGTGTGGTAACGGGGATGATCTCAGATCATCTAGAGCATGAAATACCACAGGAACGGATTGCGGAACAGAATCTTCGGTTCACAGCAATCGAATGCGCCCATATAATCCCGCATATGCTAAACGAATTGTCCAGTAGGCTGGAGCTGGTTAGACATCCCACCCAATTTGCCTTAGGTTATAATCACTGACCTTCGTTGCGGTTGCAGAGTAGCGAGAAGCAACAGACATGGCAATTGCTCAACTTCTACTCACCAAATTTATCGGAGACGTTGAAGTCGGAAAAGATCGACGAACCGCAGAACGCTCTCATGCTATTCAATAGTGCACACAACGAGTTTGGTAAATTGCGACTCTGGTTTACCAGAGTGGGAGAAACGAACGATGATAATCGGGCGGTGTATCGGGTGGAGGCGAAAAGCGGCCGGAGTATATCCCAATCAGTATGGTCGAAGGATCCGGTTGTTGTATTCGAAGCCCGAGAGGGCATACCGCTGCCTTCAGCATACCTTTTGGCGTTGCATAGAGCGCTGGCGATCGCACTCACAGTAAGCGGAGCCGGAGAAAAAATGGATTCTATCCTTGACGACTACTTTACCCCTCGAGTATTGGCGGAAGACGGAAGCAGCACCGAGATCCTGGAGACCAGATTAAGACTTGCCGTTGCGTGTCTTTGAGTGCTGTGCCGCACCCTTATGTCAATGTCCTCATAAAAAATCGGGACGTCGCATCACGCTACACCACGGTGTCTGGCATTTGTATCATAGATTGTAGTGTGGTGGAGCTTATCCCGTACATCTAAGAATTTGGCGCAGTGGGGTTAATCTGGGTGGGTGATTCAGATCTTCGTTCGCAGATTTGTTTTGATCCTCGCACTTCCATGGCACGGCCTTACTACCTCGTACGACGTCTGACGAAACTTACCAAGTCTCGCAGCTTGTTAACATGTTCTTTATCATTATACAAGCAGTTTATTTTCGAGGATACTATTGCCCTTTTTTGCGGCTGATGATATTGATATGTTGGATGAGCGCCTACATACTTAAGTAGGTAGCCAGCAGAAACACCAGTATACATCCGTCGATAATAGCGTCATGGGTAAGTTAATTTGCCGCGTGCGGACATCCGGTCGAGATGGATAGTCGCCATTGACCTAGAGAGAGAGACGCTAATAATATATACGCTGTGAACTAGTAGTATGTCGGTATTCGAGTTCACGGAGGGTTGAAACCTTTGACGATACATGTTCAACGCAATCATTCGATCAGCGGCCGCCTCAGCCAACCAATTGATCAACTGATCAATCTATATTCATACCTGATATGTGGACATGAACCCCGGGTGCTCAAGCCAAGTAAGGAAAATAAATCAGTAAGTAAATAAGTCAGTACTTTACCTAAGGTCTTTGCCTAGGTATTTTATACAGGTATACATAATATAAGTACTTACGTAAATGGTTGCTTACATTCATATATACCCAATCAACGTAATGCGAGATCTATCGAATCGTGCTAGTGTCCAACTTGGCTATAGATCGATACATTATTAGACGAGTGTATTATACGGTGAACAACATCCTATTCTCTAAATCCCCGCCAGTCCCCATTCTATAACCCTCCGCTATAGACACGCCCTTCACCCCCATCCCCCACCCTGTATCGGCATTTATGATCATACACAAAACATAAAAAAAGAGGTACATTCAGGCGCTTCCCATTAATATCCAGCAGGAAATATCGAAATCAAAAAAACCAAAACATAAACCAAAGCGTAAAACATACATCGAGAAGTGAAAAGCCACCGCAATCGAACCGATCGTGACGAGAGAGAAAAACAAAAGTATGCGTGCTGCTTGCAAGGTGATTAGACACTTGCTAGTATATGTCCGTGATGTATATTATGCATAGCCAGTAGTGATAGACCAGAGCGAACGTACGGCCGGAAGACGGAAAGAAAGAACGAACGAACGAAAGAAACGATACCGCTGAAACCTCTCCTCTTGCCTTCTCCTCCTTCCCTCCTCTTCAGCCATCCTCCTCTTCATGAAAACCCGATAGACAGATGCATGTGGATGAATGTATGTGGCAGACATTTGACAGCAGAGCACAGCTTGCACACGCGTGGGAAATCTCGAACGAACATGCGTAGGTCATGTGATACAGAAATAACAGATTCTTCTTCTTCTCATCTTGCTATTTGACATACATATTCATTCATTATTCGCAGTAAAAAGCAGGGGTGGGCGTGCGTGCAACCGTAAATTAGCCACCAAAATCAGATATCCAATGCACCGCATCGATCACATCGTACCATGGTAGACAGGCAGAGAGATGGATAGTTAAATCGTAAGAAACGACGAGGAGATTAAACGAAGGAAGGAAGTAGCAATAAAGGAAGTGTTTCAGCGGCATCGTTCTCTCTTCTTCTTTCTCTTCTTCCTCACGTCAAAGTACCTGCGTCAACAGGGACTCGGTTCCGCGGGCGTGTAATTTAGCGGTAATCAGTCTTGGTGTAGTAGGTCTCCTTGTGGTGCTCCTTGCCGTACTGAGAGTGCTATATCGTGAGGGTTACAGTTAGATTGCATTCGCGGATAACTCCATCATACACATTACACATGTCGAATGAGAGTGAGCGGGTCAACTTACCTTCTTCTTCTCGAGGGCCGCCATCCGCTTCTTCTTGGTGAGAGCGTTGACGTAGGTTCCAATGATGAAACCGATCAAGTTGAAGAACGGAACTATTCACGCTGTTAGCACCAACATCATGAATAAGTGATAGTGAAGATCGAGATTGCATACCCCAAGCGTGCTCCGGCAGGAACTTCTGGGCGAAGGCGAGCGCCAACGGGCTGGTGATCCAGCTGACCTTCATGACGGGGAAGAAGCCCGTCCTCACCATCGCCTTGACGTTCTCCTTCTTCCTCGCGCCGGCGATGACAGCCATGCTGGCCAGATACACGACGTTCTGAATCGGCGAGACGATAAAGTTGCTGACGAGAATCTGCAAAATCTTGGCACGGGTCGACGTGCGGTTCTTGAACGCGCGCTGCAGAATGTTGATGAGCAGGTGGCCGAGCGGCGCGGAGATGAAGGCGCCGTAGATGGCCATCATGGGCACGCGCGGCGTCAGGTAGCTGCCGTGCTTCTTGTCGCCGGCGATGAGCGACGCGAGCAGCTCCTGCAGCGCCGACAGCGTGCCGGACGTCACCATCTTCGTTTGAAGAGGGTTCGTCTGCAGCAGCTGCAGGTACGACTGGATGTACGTCTGCCCGGCGGCTTTTCCTTTGACAGGCATGGTGGGCGATGTGCTATCGAGATGTCTCTAAATCTGTTTCTCACGTTATCCGTCAGCGACATTCTTCCATTCATTCATTCATTCAGCCGTACATCAGGAAACAAAGCACCGACGAGTTATCGTTAAAGTTTTAAGCAAGCGATATATCGGACGTCCGACACTTGTCTTCGCGAACGAACGAGAAGCTGAAGGCACGTAGGATGAGGCGACACGGCCGAGCAATGGTCGCTTGCACGTACGCAGCCGGCAGCCACCGCCGACCAGCAAGCATCACGACAGCGCAACAGCATCATCGAGCAAACACCCTCGTCGACGACGACACAACAGGACATAGCGATAGACAAGCACGACCGACGGACCGACAGACAGCTAGACGGATACATCACCAAGCGCGACAAGGGCACCTTGGCAAAAAGCAAAAGGTGTGACGCGTTGGGACTGACCCGCCGGCCGCATCGACGGCTGACGTCGAACGTAAACGTAAAAGTAAAAAAAAAAAAGCACGCCAATGCAGCAGTATACCCGAAGCGACGGCCGGACGAACAAACGCGGAAAGCCTTACCAGGAGAGAGAAATGGTTCGATCGGACGAGTTTGTCGGTCGGAGGCAGGCTGGCAGACTCGCAGACAGGCTCACTCAGTTGTCGGTCGGTCGGAGAGGACGGGCAGAGATATGCTCGACGGGGCCACGGATACGGAACGAGACGTGATGGTGATATGATGGCGGCGGCAGTGGAGGGAGGGTTGGTGGAAATGGCAAGCGGTTTTGGGCCAGGCGGACGGATGGGGAAGGGAACTTGAAGGGAGAATGGGCGAGTCGAAAGGGAAGGGGAGCAGGAAAGAAGGGAGGCTGGGGAATTGAATTCGCCTGGGGACCAGCTGCGGTGTCTGGACGACCGCCGGTTTCGATTGGCCGTCTGCGTCTTATATGCTCGCAGCCCACAATCTCCTGCTAACTGCTTGTAAACAAGCCCGCGCAGCTCGGCGGCGGGCCCACCGGGTTTTGGAAAGACCGGGACGCTGAGTTTTTTCACTTCTTACATTGGACTGCTGATGCTGGTTCGTTCGGTTGGGATGGATGGATGGCGGATGGTGGATGGGATTTTGGACCTCGGTCGGGCCCGCTGCGCTCAGCTGCCTGTTGCCGAGGGCGCTCGCAGGTACGGTGCTTGTACATTTACATTCGCGTACATGTGTACTTGTTGCTTGCTTACTCGTGTAAGTATTCACGGCGGTACCTGCTGGACGCCTCGTCCTGTATTGTATTGTTCTGCGCTATATACGAGCAAGTGCGGTGCAGGGCGTGCGTGCTTTCCAAAACAATCACGATCCTCGCGGTTGGTATCTCGCGGTTGAGGCCTTTTCCTCCGCCTGCAGCCGGACAGTGCACACAAAACAGCCCGCATCACGAGATCCCATTGGCCCAAAAGTCAGAACCCCGGTGTAGATTCAGTATCCCCGTGTCGTCAGACGGTGTACGTACAGTGTACATACATGTACTCGGTACTGGAGATGGGGTCTCACTTCTTGCGCGTGCTCTGCTTCTCGGCGCTCGCCAGCATCTTCTTCGCGACAAACAGGCCCTTCCGCACCCGCACCGCATCAACATACCGCTTCGCAACGTTCTCGCGATCCGCCAGCTCGCCCAGATCCTCCAGCTCGTCCTCCGTGTGCGGCACCCAGAACGGGTCCTCGTCCACCACGTTCTCAAACCCGCTGAAGATCAGCTGCGGCGACGCCGCGCCCGACGTCTTGGTGCGAATCTCGTCCGCGAACCCGAACGACTCGACGACGGGCAGCAGCGACTTTATCGTGAAGAACGGCGTGCCTTCCTTCATTTCCTCCGCGACGATGCGTCCGCGCCGGCGCGTGATGACGCCGTACACTCGGCCCAGCACCTCGGCTGTAATTTCACGTCACACCATCAGTCAGCACGTTTCCTGAAACCAATCTTCCTCAAAAAAAGCATCCCTGCACCTGTGAGGCAGGGGTGGGGACGAGCGAATGGAATTCATTCGAACGGACGAATGTTCATGTCATGCAATGTGGAATGTGTTGTCAACCACTTACTGGACGCCTGGATCTCGCACGAGTACATCGCCAGCAGCAGCCGCGACGACCAGTCCACAAACCCCGTCCGGATCGCCCCCGTCACCGCCGTGATCACCTCGCCCACCAGCTGCCCGATCTTCAGGCGCAGCGCCGGCATCTCCTCCGCCGTGATCTCGACCTTGACCTCCTCCACAAACACGGCCACGCCCTGCATCGGCTCGTGGCACAGCGGGCCCTGGGACGTCGCGCCCTGGAACGCCTGGATGATCCGGTCGTGGAAGTCCTTGATCGTAATTGGCTGCACCTCCGTCTCCGGGCAGTCATCCGGCGCGCCGCCGTCGCCCTCGCCGTTGTGTAGAGATCCTTCTTCTTCTTCGTCGTCGTCGTCCTTGCAGAGCGCATTGCGTAGCACGTTGGCGTTATCGATCAGAATGTTCGGCCCCGCCCGCCGTGGCCCGAACGACGATATCCTGCCGACGGCGTTCGCCCACACGTTCTTGGTGTCCTTCGTTGCCCCGGCCGTCAGCGCGGCCTGTAGCCCCCGCTCGAACTCCTCAATCGGTAAACACCCCTTCGCTTCCTCGCCAGCTGTTAGCGTTAGCTCGTTGCTGTCGAGCTCGTGCTGCCCCGCGTGCTTCTCAGCGAGGAATCGCTTCAGCGAGCCGACGTTTTCTTCGAGATACACCGTCGCCTGCGCGGGTAGCGGGCGGACCCGTAGCCTGAACGTGACATGTTTACCCGGTGTGCTGACGACGACGGTGCCGCGGGGTAATGTTGGGTTCTTCGGCGGCGGCATCTCAGGCGCGGAGAGGATGGTTTCGCGATACGGCACGATGGGCTTCGACGCCTCGATCTCGATCTTTGCAAACCGCTCCCGCAGATCCTTCAAGCAGCGCTGTACACCGACACACATCCATTCGTTAGTGATGCGAGATCTTCCATATATGTAAAAAGACGGTCTACGACGCTGTACCTACCTCGAGATGCAGCTCGCCGGCCGTCAAGATGACGTGCTCGCCGTTCGACTGCACCAGATACTCCATACACGGATCGGCCTGCTCGAGCATCTTGAGCCCCCGAATCAACTGCTGCAGCTCGCTCGGATTCTTCGGCTCCAGCGCAACCCGCACTATAGGCGCGCCGCCCATCCCCGCGACGCTGGCAAGATTGACCCCGCCAACCTTCGTAGAGCACAGCGTTGCATTTTTGAAAACCTTCCCCTCCAGCCCGCCGATGCCAAACACGTTGCCCGCGGGCACCTTCTCCAGCGCGACGAGCTCCCGGCCCATCATGAGGTAGAGATCCGTAACCGTAATCGACGAGACGTGCTGGTCCGGGTATCGAGGGTCGTACTTTGGCCCCAGAACGTAGAGCGTCTGTCCGACGGATATCGTGCCCGTGTACAATCTCGCGAACCCGATCAGGTTCTCCTTGTCGGGGTCCGTCATGCCGTTCTCGCCGGCGCCCTTGGGCGTGCTCGTCCCGCTGTCCGGCTTTGGTTCCGCGGCGTTTATACCTGTATTCTCAAGGTCTGCGGCTACCTTTTGAACGTCAGCATCCAGTGGTGCGTCGCCCGACGCGGCAGCGGCTTCGCTGGCAGCATTCGCAGCGATGGCTCTCGCCATCTCCTGCCGCTTGATGCGTCCCAGCTCCCGCAGCTGCTCGGCCGTCAGCTTCTCCCGCTGGTTCCTCGGCAGGTCCTTCTCCGGCACGGAAATCATCTTGCTGACGTACGCCACGATCGTCTGGTCCGTGGCATCGAGCGTCTCCATCGCGCTCTTGATCTCCGGCGCAATCGACCCCGCGCCTCCAGGACTCGCTTCGATCAGGTTTGTTATCCGCTGCTTCTGCGCGGCCGGTGGCGACGGCAGCTGGCTGACGACCGTCCCCAGAACGGCCCGCGACAGCGGCAGCCACTGCGTGAATATCGTCGATAACAGCGCCCTCGCGTCCTTCGACTTGAGGTCTCTCGGGAGCACCTTGATCCCCAGCGTCTTGACGATCTTCTCCACCTTCTCCTGGTCCCGGTCCCTGCCGTCACAACCACCACGTTAGACACACCGATCGAGCGACAACTCCACGCGAATGTACGTACTTCCTGAGGACGTTCTCGTATATCGCCCAGATGTTATCCAGCGCAAACTGGACAAACATGGGCTTCAAATTCCGACCCTTCAAATGCTTCTGCTTGAGCATCTTTTTCGTCTTCGGATCCAGGTAAAAACCCCCCCACAGCACCTTCTCCAGCACCGCGCGCTTGACGCCCAGCTTCTTCTCGTGGATCGCCGCGAAATCCTTCACCGTGAACGCCCACCCGTCTATCGCACTCGCGAATATAACGTTGAACTTCTCCGGCGAGAAGTACAGGTCCTCGTCGTCCTTCTCTTCATAGTCGGCTTCGGACCCCATCATGCTCCTCGCCGCGTCTTCGTCCTCCGCTGCTGCCGATGCACGCCGCGCCGCCGCCCGAGCCTGCTGCCGCGCCTCCATCCGCTCCCGCCACTTCAGATCGTCCTCCATCCGCTCGCCCGCGAAGAAGCTCCCCATGACGGCATTCACCTGCTCGAGCAGCTTGGACAAGTGCACGTTCGCCTCGACCGGCGACAGCTTCCACTCGGTAATCAACCGATCGATCTTATTGATCACGAGCACGGGCCGCAGATGCTCAATCCACGTCTGCCGGAGCACCGTCACCGTCTGCGAGCAGACGCCCTCGACCGCGTCAACGAGCACCAGCGCGCCGTCGCACAGCCGCGACGCCGTGGATACCTCGGACGAAAAGTCAATGTGGCCCGGCGAATCGATCAGGTTGACGAGGTAGTCCTGCAGCGTGGGGTCCGCGCCGGGCGCAGCGGGGGGCTTGAGGCTTTGGAAGTATAGCGAGATGGCGGAGGATTCCATTGTGATGCCGCGCAGCTGCTCGTCGGGCCGGGAGTCGAGGAAGCGGACTTTGCCCGCGAGCTTTGGGCTGATGATGCCATTGGAAGAGAGGAGGCAGTCGCTGAGACTGGTTTTGCCGTGGTCCTACTTGAGGTTGTTTTTGTGAGTTGTAGCGGGAGTGAAAACGAGCTGGGTGCGGGGTGTGCATGGCGGGGTGCTTACAACGTGTGCTAGGATGCAAATCTACCGATGCTGTCAGTATATACTGGTATCGCCATCGTCATGGATGGGTTTTGGGGGAACGGCCTTACGTTTCGAATGAACTCGCTGTCGCTCTGGAGAGCGACGAGCTGCTGCGACGGTATGACAGGCATCGCGGGGTATCGACTCTAGTATCGCAATGGTAAAACGTCCGTAGTAAAAGAGTCGATGTCGTGGAATGGTAAGAGGAATGGAAGGGCCGGAGACGCTGGTGATGTCTTATAAGGTAAGGTAAGAGGTCGAGGTCGGTGTGGCCAGCTGCGGGCTGGAGTTAATCATCGTGAGTCAGAAGCGCGGCGTGTGGGTCAGAGGGGTGTGGTTTGAAGCCAAGGAATAAACGCGATGCGGCAACGCAACGCCGCAGAAAAATTCAACGTCCGATGCAACGCGGCCGCTGTGACAGGTTCAAATAGTATGGTATACTGGGATGAATTGGGCTGGGCTACGAGGGCCGGTTATTATCGTATTATGACGGTGAACGATCGATTGTGAGCCATCGCTGCATTGCGTGAGATATATAGTACACCGCCGATGGGCATCTACGCCAAATATGTACAGTAAATACGATAACCCGACTCGACTCTACCACCGCCACAGCCCCGACTTCTTCTTCTCCTCTTCTACCGCGGCCGGCGGCGGCGGCGGCGGCGGCGGCGGTAATACCTCAACCTGCGAGCTGTCGATAGTTTTGACACCATCTGCCTCCTGCACCTCCACGGCAGCCTCCTGTACCGCCTCCTCGCCCTTTTCCGACGGCTTGCCCGAGTCGACTTTGCCCATTCGACGGGCCTGGTACCGTATGTACTGCTGCGTCTCGAGGTCGTGCGTGACGTTCTCCGGCCACTCGGCAGCGTATTCGTTATCGTAAATGTTCATCCAGCGCAGCCGCACCTTCTCTTCGGGCTTGACGTCGCGCTTACAGATCGCGGCGATGTCGGCGATGGAGTTGGCATGCTGGTCCTGCAGGATGCGGCTGCGGTCGCGCTTGGGTTTTTGTAGGAGGTCGAGTTCGTATTGGGTTTCGTGCAGGCGGCGGAGCTCGCGCAGGTGCTGGAAGGCCTTGAGGCCCGTTGCTGGGTTGGTGAAGGAGGCGGTGAGGAAGGGCTTCCAGTGGTCTTTGCGCAGGTGGGCGGGGACGCTCTTCTTGCCCATGAAGGTGACCTGTTTCATCGCCTTGGTGTTCTATCGTAACGTGGGGTTAGCTTCGTGCTTCAATTGGTATGGTGAACGAGAGGACGAGAGATTGGGTGGATGGATTGGGGACGCACGTAGAGGTTACGGTAGAGGGAGTAGATGACGCGCTTGGTGGCGATGTGCGTGTAGAAGTAGATGTGGCTGCCGAGCGGGTTGGCCTCGCGGCTGACGTCGCCGACGGGGTCCTTGGGATAGTGGGCGGCGAGGAACTCGGCCCGCTTCTCCCATATCGGCTTGGGCTTGCGGAAGGTCTTGTCGGGCAGGCGGCGGACGAGGGAGGCGGCGGTGATGCGCTTGGGCAGCGGGGCGAACTTGGCCGCCAGGGCTGCCGAGGGCCGCATCGTGGGGGCTGATGGAAGTTGGCGACGTCGTCGAGGGATATTCAATTGTTCAATTGAGAAGCTTGAAGGGCGAACTTGGCGAGGTGCTTCGGGTCACGTGGCGACGATGCTGAGTCAGCGTTCTTCCGATCAACCGCCGTCACTGCCGCTGGCCCGACGACGACTTCTTCCACAGCTATCGCCATTGTGGGTTGCAGAGACCATTTATATCTCGTAGTGTATCGTAGATTGTCCAGTGGTATTGCAGGCTGTCTTGTATTGTGGGCATAGACGGCACTGTCAATCGATATCCAATCGCTCGAGTCTCACTGTAATACAACGCTGGGCGCACGAGACTACGCGTATGTATACAATCGTGCCAGAAGTCGACTGAGAACTGCACAAGGACACCGCTGAGCCAGCTCGCCGGGGTTTACCAGCGGAAGATACAGCAGCTGACTGCGATCACTTGAGCGTACCAGTAGAATATCAAAATATCACGATAGCCGGCGTGCCTGGCGCTGGACCTCGGCTCGCGGTGACGGCTTCACGTTCACCAGCCAGCAGCAGCCGTGTGTTGTCCTCCTCGCAGTCCGCCGTCAACCACCATCGCTCCACATCCACATCGACAACATCACCAACCTCCTCGCCCGAATATCCCCGTCCCGCGCTCCCTCCCAGCTCTCCATCGCATCGCATTAGGCTAGATTTTCGCTCGCTCGCTCGGCGCCCGCGGCCATGGCAGACGCCGGCCACTCCGGGTTCGAGGGCGTGCCCATGCAGGGCGCCGACCCATACGGCACCGTCAACGCGAACAACGGCGAGGACTTCAAGCACTCGTCGCCCTATCCCGTCTCCAGCCACCAGCGGCCCTCGCGCCCCCAAAGCGACCTCGCCCGCTGGTTCCACTTCATCCTGCGGCACCGCAAGGGCCGCGACAACCTCGCCCACGCCAACCGGTACCCTCTCCCCCATATCTCTTTAAATTCCCTTCCGTCGCCAATTATCACATGACGTAAACAAGCTGCGAACGACGAGCTAACGACATTTGATAGCATCCTCACCACGACAGCCGGCACGGACAAGCTGCTCATGCTCGCCGGATACACCCTCCTAGCCCTAACCTCAGCCCTCGAGCGCGTCAACGGCCCCGCCCCCTCCCCCGCCGTCCTCCTCAAAACCGCCACACCCCCCTTGCCCCCCTTCCCCGCCATCCGCTCGCTCGAAACGCGCCTCAAGAACCTCTCCGCGCTGATCTCCGACTTCCGCATCTTCTCCCGCCTCTGGGGCCTCTTCGGCATCGCCGAATGGGCCGCCCAAGTCTACGAATCCCCGCCGAAAGACCAGCAGCTCCGCCAAATAGCATACGCGCAGGTCGTCGTAAACATAATCTACCAGAGCTTGGAGAACATCGCGTACCTAAGCCAGCACCGCGTCCTGCGGTACTCCAACACCGTGCAGAACAAACTGTGGGCGTGGAGCTGCCGGTTCTGGGCCGCGCACGTCGCGCTCGACTTTTGCAGACTCTGGCGCATCAGAATGCTGCGGCACAACTACAAGGGCGTGACCGACGCCGAGGACCACGAGTGGTGGCGCCAGATCAGCAGCAACCTGTGCTGGGCGCCGTTGACGATCCACTGGAGCGTCGAGAACGGCGGGCTGCTGGACGGCTTCACCACCGGCTGTCTCGGCACTGCGGCGGGCATCCTGAGCGTCCAGCACGTCTGGCGGCAGACGGCGTGAAAAGATGCAGAGAGGGGCAGCGTGTAGGATATTAGGGTAAGACTAGATTATTATGGGATGGTGGTACGGCACGGTACGGTATATCATGGGCATTTTCTTTGTGGATTTCTTTTCTTTTCATTTTATGGTTGCGATATGGGGTTCAGCGAGTTTATACATCTCCTATTCGAATTTCCTATACCACCTTTGGACGTAACTGCTTATATATACTTTACGGATATTCAACCACCATGTCACCTCATCTCATCTCATTTCACGTCAATTGCTTCATGATCAATCAATGCCTGCTAGTATCATATCTGCCCGCCCCAAGTGAAAACTATAAAACGTCGCTCGAAAAATCCATGATCGAAAATGCATGCGATAAATGCCTAAAACGCCGCAATCTTCTCTGTCTATGTACACGCGATATCAACCAATGCATCCCATTCCATTCCACCCCATGAACCCACCCCGCACAACCAATATCACACTGCAAATAAATGTAAACCGCGCTACAGCACATCCTGCGTCTTCCGAAAGTCCCGCTTGAACGAAATCGTCGACCGCGTAATACTCCCGTTCGGACTGACGCTCGCAAACCCCCTCGTGCTCTTCGGCAGCGACCGCGACAGCAGCAATTCGCCACTATTCCCACCCGCCGCACCGCTAGCATCCGCCGCTACCGCCGCCGCCCGCCGGTTGATCGGCAGCGAGAACACCTTTGAGGATCCGGACGGCGGTTGCCGTTCTTCGATTCTGAACATCACACGGTGCCGTTAGTATCGCTATCGTGGGGACGGCCGGGCCAGCAGCGGTAGTAGGAGCAGGAGCGGGAGGAGGGAAGGGCGACGCCGCCGCCGTCGTCGCTACGACGGGCGAGCAGGGGCGAGGGGAGGACAACATTTGCGTTCTGCTCGCGGTGGTCACGTAGAGCAGGTACTTTAGGTTCGGCAGCGTCTGGCGGAGGTCCAGCACGATACACTTTTGCGACTCCATCAACTAGACCCCCGATTAACATAATTGTACATCGCGGTGTATGGCGTGGGATCGGTATGGTTGATTACCTGCTCGATGTTCTTGTTGAGGAGAAACATGGCGTACTCGAATCGAAAGTACGGGACGCCCTTCGCCCATAGCGGGAAACTTGTATTAAACCACAAATCAGCTTGCCGTTCGTATAATCTCGCAGCTAACATGGTGCATGCATCCTTACAATCTCGAGCCCTGGATGATGCTGATCGGGTCGTGCACCATTGAGGAACTGCCCTTCGGAATCACAGGGTACCGCAGGTAGACGCTCAAATAAAACGACAGAATATACACGAGGTGCGCGACGTAGCCCAGCGCAGCGGCGATGACGTCTTCGTTGTGTCCTTCCGGCGGCTCGTTGGGGAGATGGAGGTTGCATATCGTGAAATTCAGCGGCTGCTCGGGGATCTATACCGTCGTCCGTAACACATCTTTAGCCCGCGGTTAAACAAGTACATGGTGGTGAGATCTCTTACATGCTCAATGGGGTAGATTTTGGCAAGGTCGTCGAGTATCGCCCGCCGTCGGGATGCGATGCCCGCCGTCGTCGTATTCGCCTCGACGACGCTCTGCCCCAGCAGCGCTTTCGCATTGTGTAAATGCTTCTTCGCCACCGCGCGGTTTTCCGCGCCCGCGTCGATGGCCGCCTTCCGCCCGCTGATGCTCTGCTTGAGCGCGTCGCGGTGCTTGCGCAGCGTTTCCAGCCGCTTGCGCTCGCGCGCAATGATCTTCCGCGCATCCTTGAGCTCGAGGTTCTCCTCGTCCAGCGCGCGGACGTGCGAGAGATACTCCGCTTTCGTCGATGCCGTTGCGTCCATCTGCTCCTCCAGCAGGGCCTGCGTTTCCCTGGCGTCGTAGATGCAGTCTTCGAGGTTGCGCATCTTGAGGATCGCGTCGAAGGAGCAGGTTTCCGCGACCTCCGTGAAGACCAGGCTGCGGTTCGTCGAGCGGGGCGCGCCGAATTTCTTGAGCAGCTTGGGGTGCAGCTCGCTGAAGATTGTGTAGCAGCCGTCCGAGAGCCCAAAGATGACGCAGTTGTCCGGGAACGTAAACTTGCAGTCGTCGAGCTAACACCTTTTGTAAGCATGCGTGTACTGAAGATATGATGAGTCTTTATCGGACGTACGCTACGGCCGACAAACTGTAGATAGGACAAGTTGAGCGTCAGGTCCATCAACAGTGTAAAGTCAGCGCGGGGGTCCTTGCGCGACCACACCCGCACGATGACCGAATCCAGCCGTGTGATCGCAGGCCCGCACTCCGACAGCTCGAAGCTTTGAAATGTCGGATTCTAACCACCCCGCTACACGTTAGCAGCCTCGCCCAGCGATAACGACGATACCGGAGAAGGACAACATACCACAGACTGCGAGACAACCTCGCTGATATAGAACGGATATTCTAAGCGTCGCCGTCGTCGTCAGCTCCTCTCCTCGTCCAATAGCGCACACACGCACATCCACTCGCCGGCTTGACCCACGCACCTCCCGCAGACTCGTGATGCAACGTGAAGAAGCAATCCACCAGCCGCCCCAACGTTGCATCCACCAGATTCTTCTGCCGCGTCGCCGCGTGCTCGAATATCGTCCCGGCAAGTATCGAGTTCGCGCGAGTGTTCCGCCGCTTCCTGACAAGACTCAACCGCCCACCCTCGCTCACGCTCTCGTCCGTAACCGCCGAACTGCTACTGCCGCCGCCGCCGCCGCCAACCTCCCCTCGTAAACTCCCTCCCAGACTCCCGCTGCTCCCACCGGCAGCGCCCGCCGCCGAGCTCTCCGCCGCCAACGTCGACAGGTCAACCGCCGACCGCGAGTGCGTTATCGTCTTCTCCTCCCCCCACACGGCAAGCTTCCCCGGTGACCGCCATGTCGCATGCAGGTTATCGTCATCGTTCGACCGCCGCCGCGCCTTCGCCGGTCTGCTCGTGATATTCCGTATCGCAATCCCCGTGAGATGCCGCAGATGTCGTCCCTAAACATAACAAATATAAACACCGGTGCGACGCAGGCAGGCAAGTTGGTTCGGTCTACGTACATTCGGCGACAGCAGCGGGCGATCGCGCGTCGCACGGACGGGCGTGCCGGGGCGGGTTAATCGGCCGTCCGGGACGCTGAGCTTTGCGCCGGCCGTCGACGCCGACATCGCATGGGCGAGCGATGTCTCGTGTTCGTTAGACTGCGATGGCAGCCATATATGCGAGGCGCTGTGGGTTTCTTTTTTTCTTTTCTTTTGTGGTCGTTGGAGATATGGTATGGTATGGTGCTATTGGCGCGATCGGATTGTGATTCGATGGGCGGGTGTGTCAGGAGGGAGGCCGGACGCAGGATGACGTTGTTGTTGTGCTGCGTTTGCTCGCTTACACGCAAGCTGCTGCGAGCAACAACGATGCCGCTGCTGCGACCACCATCACGGATGCGAACCGAATTACAAGATGGAAACTCGGGAATGATATATCGATACAGTGAGGATATTCGAGTAGTGTATTCAAAGGACTGCCAAATCTTCCCTTCCGTGCGATAGAACTCAAGATAGCCCAGAACGCCGCCCGCTTGTACATTACAGAGTGCCCGCGGAAACATCATCCTCGCATCCTTCCTTCCTTCCTCCTTCACCAAAGTATAACGTTGATGCACAGATCCGTAGGACGGGTTTATAACCGAATAGATGAGTGGTGCCCGCATATGCAGTGTAGAGGCCGTTCTGGTATGCGTGTATGTATGCATGTGTGAGTATGGCTTAGGTCTTGCCCAGGTTGTTAAGTCTGGCCTGGAGGTCGTCGTCTCCGCCTCCGCCGATGGCCTGCGCGACGCGCTCTTCCTGCTGTACCTCGACCCCTCCCAAGCCGAGCGGAGTATTTCCGAGCTGTCGCAGAAAATGGGTTTTCGTAAGCATGCTGCGGAAATGCAGGGGAGTGATAGAACAGCGATGGTATATAACAGACTTACCTGCATCTCCCTGTCGACGCCTATCTCGTCCAGCACCTGGTTGAGCACCTCGTCCTCCGCTTCTTCGTCCTCGAGGCCGGTGACGTCGTCGACGGCATCGGACATGATCTCCTCCCGGCTCTCCATGATTTCGCTCTCGCGGGCGAACTGCATGGCGATTTCCTGCAGCGAGGCGATGTTGGTCACCTTGCTCATGGAGCGCAGCAGGCCCGTGGCGCCCTTCATGGACTGCATCATCTGCTCGTTCGATCGGACGGTCTGGATGCGCAGCGAGATCGCCTGCAGCTGCGTGCGCATTTCGTAGAACTTCTGGATGTACCTGCGGTAGAGAGTTCCCAACGTGAGTCACGCATGGTCGCCGGAGAGAATACGAATGGATATATCGGGAGAGCGGTACTTTCTAGTACGGACGAGGTCCTTGGCCTGGATCTTTGCGGCGCCCAGCTGGTTGTTCTTGGCGGACTTTTTGATGTCCTGGATGAGCTTCTTCTCCTGCTGCTCGAGCTTTGTCCGCTCGCGGTCCAGCTCCCGCTGCGCCTTCTCGAGCGCCCGTTGGTTCTGAAAGATTCGGTCAGCATGCGTGCGTGCGTGTCGGCGGTCATCGCGGCGAGGCTGCTACTAACTTTCCGCAGACGCTCTGCAGGATTCCATCGGGGAAGGTCAGCCATGTCTGCCTCTGGATTATAGAGAGAGGGTATGATTCGCTGGATGGGCTGGGAGCTTACCCGCCGGCGTCATGCGTTTCCCGAACGCCCATTCCACTGTAGACAAATCCCATCGTCAGCATGAGGCCGGGTGGATGAGGCTGGCGTTTCATCCGGGAATGCAAATTGCGAATTGCAAACGCACCGATATTCATCATATGGTTGACGTGTCGGCCGGCGCCTTATCGGAATTTCGAGGGAGGCGGCCAAGGAATGCGGTGTAGCGATAGCGAGCGGGAGAGCTCCGGCAAGGCGAGCGATGTCGAAGTGTTTGATGTTGGAGGACGGTCAGGCTGTCCAAAGCGCATGGACGGTTCGCGTCCGTTTTACCCGCCGCCCGCATCTCGACCTGCTTCGGATTACGTACAGCAAGCATCCAGCGTGGATCGGACGACACGCCGTCCCGGACTCGATTCACGCAGGTCTTGAACGATATAACGTCTGAGAGCGAGTGGTACAAGACGGTGCTGGCGACAGTTGGGGGTGCCAGGACGTGCGCCGGGGCGAGCGTAGCCCTGAGACCGCGCCCCGTTGCTCCGAGGTTGCCAAAGCTGGCTGAGCATGAGCTCCCGGCATCGATCAATCAAATCAGCGGCCGCCAGTTGTTCCGTGCATGAACATCCCGTCGGGGGGGATGGGATCATGCGGATGCCTGGTGCTTGGACTTCGTGTGCATGGCATCCCGACCAGCCCAGCCTAGTTATTCCACAGCTTCGTTCAGCTCTAAGATCTAGCTAGTAGTTCACGTCGGTCTCGCTGCGACGGTGGAGAGCTTCGTTCTGGGTTTTCTGCTCTGCATGCCTGCATGTGGCGCCATCATCGATTCATTCATCGCCCGTCGACATCAAGATAGATATCGATCTAGGCTGCTTTGAGAGCAGAGTTCTCTTCTCGTGCTCGCCCCTCCTCGCCCAGAATCGATAGTCTGCAGTACCTGGCAGGTGCTCAACTTTAGCCTCCCGCTGTGCTGGCCAGCCCGTTCTCATGTACGGTCCATCGTGTAGTATTACTATTATTATAAGTCTGCGGTGTTTCCGCCCGCCCGCTGTTGACTGCTGTTTGCATCTGACGTTGTTGATAATTTTTAATCCCCTTCACCTACTGCTAACTACCTCGCTTCTGCCCTTCCCTTCCCTTCCACATCACACCATCCGCCACCCGCTCCGATACCCACCGTACATCCACCATCACCGCTGCCTCTCTGTCTCCCCAATCGCCAGCGGCTCCCCTCTCTCTCGCTCACGGGCGCCCAACCTCCCTCCGATAACAGCCCGCCCTCACTTTTCGCGGTCGTAGCACCGCTGCTAAGTTTCCTTTTCAAAAACAATAAAAAAAAATGTCGCAACGATACTACCCGGCGGAAAGCTCCTCTAGGGGGGCTAGACGCCCGTTTGCCCGAGCTGCCCTACCAGCACCGTCGGAGGCGGGCTTCTCGGACTCTGGCTATGGAGGCTCCATCGCCGACGACATGCGAAACTTCGATCTCAATGAAGACATGCCGACGCCACCCAGACTACCTGTGCTGCCCGGTCCCAGCTTGGATGCTCGTACGTTCAATCCGTGGATGTTGAGGGTTTCTTACGTTGGATGCTAATTGTGTTTGATACAGCGGAGGTCGAGCGTCGACAGCACCAGATGCACATCCAGCAGCTCCATTAGTACGTCGTCTCGTGGGAATTGCCACCGTCTGCTTGTAGCTAACGATGATTGTAGCAATCAAAACCGGGTTGCCTTGAGCCGGTCGATTTACAGGACGATAGACACATTGAGGGTAGGAGCATCATCAAGTTGGCATTCGAGCGTACGCTGACATTTGCTATCAACCAGGACCTGCAAGAGATGAACCAGACCTGGCCAATTCATTATCCCGCCGTCCAAAGACTCGAACCTTCGCCAATGCGCCGCATGCAATCGTCTACGGCCGATGATTTCTTCACGCCCGACACCAGCTCCCACACGAGGGAGCGATTCAAGCCGCCTCGCCGGGCTCTCACCAACTTTGACCCTTCCGCTCGCAGCAGCCGAAGCGGCACACCGGAACCTCGATTGATGTCGCCGCAAATCGCACAGGAATTCAACATTCTGAAGCTCGATCTCAGGATAGGATCGCTGTCTCAAAACGAACTGGTTCACTCGCTCGAGAAGGAGTCGATAGCGTCTCTGCTGGATGGAAAGCTAGCGCAGTCCATCAAGCACCTTATGTCTCTGCGTGACCGTATCGAGGACACAGCTTCCAAGGTGCTCGTTACCGGTGATTTGAACGCCGGAAAGTCGACCTTCTGCAATGCCTTGCTCAGGCGCAAGGTGCTGCCGGAGGACCAGCAGCCATGCACTGAAATCTTTTGCGAAGTTCTCGACTGCAGGATCAACAGTGGAGTGGAGGAAGTTCACGCCATCTACAAGGGCGCGACATACGACCGATTGGACGAGCGAACCTACGAAGCACGACCGCTGAAGGATCTCGAGGACATTGTCATCGAAGTCGACAAGTACTCTTCGGCGAAGATTTACGTTGAGGACTCGCGACCAATTGAGCAGAGTCTTCTGAGGAACGGCGTGGTCGACATTGCCCTGATCGATGCCCCGGGTCTCAACATGGACTCCGTCCAGACGACAGCTGTGTTCGCCCGACAGGAGGAGATTGATGTTGTTGTCTTTGTTGTCAGCGCGGAAAACCACTTTACGCTTTCGGCGAAAGAATTCTTGTGGAACGCGGCGAACGAGAAGGCCTATCTCTTTATCGTCGTCAACCGTTTCGACAACATCCGCGACAAGGTCCGCTGCCAACGCATGATCCTGGAGCAGATCGCCAACATCTCTCCGTCGACGTTCAACGACAGCCAGGACCTTGTGCACTTTGTCTCGTCCAACGCCGTTATCGACGGGAAGGACCCGGACAAGAACAATGATTTTGACAACCTGGAGTCCTCGCTTCGAGGATTCGTGCTCGACAAGCGAGCGCGCTCCAAGCTCGGCCCCGCGAAGAGCTACCTTTTGAACTTGCTCCAAGATCTCGAGCAGCTCGCTCTTATCAACCAGAACGTCGCCGGACGGGAGCTGGATGCTCTCCGGTCAGACCTCGCCCGTCTCACGCCCAAGTACGACGAGTCCGTCAAGGCGCGAATCGCGGTCTCGGACGACTGCGACCGCCAGATCGAAGATACTTGCAATACAGTGTATCGCAACTCGCGTAGAGAGATCTCGCGGACCATCGACGAAGTGGACCAGCAGCAGACTGTCCCGTGGCGTGGCGTCCTCAGCTCCTTCCAGTTCGCGGAAGAGACGCGAAAGGTCATGCTGGAGATGATCACACGGTCCGTTGTAGAGGCCGAGGATGCCGCTCGGAGGTCGACCGTGTCCGGCGTTGGTGCGATCAATGCTCTTGGCTTGATGCACCTCAAGCAGGAATACGTTGAGAGGACCTTCCGTCCCGACTTTATGTTCAGGAAGAAGCGGGATGCTCTCGGCCGCCACATCCAGACCCGGCTTGACGCCTTTGATTTCTTCGACTTTGACCGCCAGGAGAAGGTTGCCGGCATGAGCTTGTCGTTGACCCTCTTCTCGGTTGCCAGCAGCCGCATGTTTGGTATCAGCTCGTGGGTTGACGGTATCGTTCAGGCGACCAATATCGTCGGCATCCGTAACACCAAGCGCCTGATCATTCCCGCGATCGTCTTCGGCATCGGCGCGGCAGCGTACTACCTCGTTAGCGACGTGCAGCGCGCGATCCCCAAGAAGCTGGCGAAGAAGATCAAGCGCGAGCTGTCCGAGATGGACTACGTGCACCAGAACTCCGAGCGGATTTCCAAGGAGGTCCGCAAGGTGCTTCGGTTCCCCGCCGAGGAGCTCCGGAGCGGGTTCCAGAAGAATATTGAGGGGCTCAAGATCAAGAAGGAGGAGGCGACGAAGCGGAAGGGCGAGTGCGAGGTTGCCAACAAGTATTTTGGCAATCTGCTGCGCGAGTCGCGCGAGCATGCGGGTGTTGTGCGGCGGTACGATCTGGAAGCTGGTTCCAACCATTGAGGTTGTTAACAGCGGTGAGTTCTTTTTTGGTGCAGGTTTGTCCCTCGTCCCTCGCCTCTCTCCACGTAGCCCGTCAGCTTCGGATGGATGGATGGATCGGGGTCGGTGGAGCCTTTTCTTTATAATTACGATTCCTTCAAGCGACACTCTTTCGATTATTTCTTTATCTAAAGTAAACCACTGTCTCCCTTTTTCGAAACTTTACCAGCGAAACTCCACACTTAGTATATCTGTTTTAAAAAGCATTACAGTCCGCCTTGTATAGTCTCTGTTTACTTTCTCTCTTGACATGTGGATGAGCAATGAGCTATTGCATGCATGCATGATGAATTCACACGCCTCTCTTAAGTTCGGAATCTCCGCATCCTGTACGCATGTACGTCTTGTTTTTCTATTCGCTTCGGTGTGTTTTGTCGACTCGGACAGCAGTGGTGGAACGAGAATGACGATGCGCTTCACTTTCCTTTCGTTCGCGACCTGCTCTTGATGGCTGCAAGGTTTTATATTTAGTTTACGGTATTGAAGAAATCGGTCATGTTGATTCATAGCTGTTACGTTTATGTTATATATATTCAGATAAGGACTAGTATATAAACTATGTTTGTAATTGCAGGCTTTCGAAGGTGCTCTCCAGATCTAGAATTGAATTCTGTCTCGGTGATGTAGTGATATGTGATATGCTGCTGTTCGCCTCGGAAAAATTTACCACTCAACAACCCACTTTTTGCATCCTCAACGTCCACGACCATGGCCCTACGGCAGATAACCCGCGCGACATGCCGCAACCTCCACCGGCCTTCCCTCTCCCTCCTCTCGATCTACGCCGCTTCCTCCTCCTCCTCGGCTCTGCCGCCGTCCTTCCTCCTCCCCTCCGGCAACCATGACAGACTCGTCACCCCGCACCCACACCCCTCCACGGTGACGGCGACGACGCAACGCCGACACGCCTCGACCAGCATCCGGTTCCCCGCCTCGCCAAACCTCGGTCCGCAGTTCATCAACGACGAGCGCGTACGGTTCCCCTACGACGAGGAAATAACAGCCCACACAGCCTCGTACGTCGACGAAACGGGCAAGCTGGTCGGCAAGTTCCCCGTTTCGCAAATCCTGCGCTCGTACGACCACAATAAATACCACCTGATCCAACTCGCGAACGCGGATACCCTCCCGGACACCGCTGAGGGACACGTCGTCCGGCTGTTCCCGAAGGAAGCGCTCCTGGCGCGGATAGCGGAGGAACGCGAGACGGCCGTCCGCCGCAAGAAGAAATCACCACGGGATATCGTCAAGGAAGTGCAGATTGCGTGGGGTATAGACTTGCACGACCTGCGGCATCGGCTCGGCAAGACGGCGCAGCTGCTCGAGAAGGGGAATCGCGTTGAGATTATGATTGCGAAGAAGAAGGGACAGCAGCCCGTGCCGCCGGAGCGGCTGGCGGAGGTTATGGCTGTCGTTGAGGACTTTCTGTACTATAATGGCGGGGATGCGGTCAGGAAGCGGGATGGGGAGGTTGGCGGGCAGTTGAGGATGTTTGTGCAGCGGCCGGAGAATTGGGTGCCGCCGCCACCAAAGCCCGAGCCCGAGCCGGAACCCGAGCCAGTAGAGGGAGAGGGAGAGGAGGGTGGAGATGCAGCGGCGGAGGGAGAAGCGGGTGTAGCTGCGGAAGGGCAGATGGAGGGACAGGCGGCGGAAGAGGCGGCACCGGCGGCTGGGGAAGGGACTGCGCAGAGTACACAGGACGGATACGTCCCGCCATGGTCTGCGAGCCGGGAACAGCAGTTTTGAACGGCATCTATGTATTTCGAGTGTATAGATATAGCATGCATGTTGGCGAGATGGTGCTCCGGGCTACCGGATGGATATATTGTATTATATAATGTAACGCTGCCACGACTAGCCATCCCATCCTTCCTTCCTTCCTTCAATTCACTTCCTGCGGAGATACTAGTAGTACATGTACATTCTGGCCGTGTACAGACGCGTGCGCGTGTGAGATATAGCACTTTTATTCGTCTATGCGAAGGATCCGGAACGCCGTCCGTAAGTCATCGATGGGGCAGGCCATGCTCGAACTCTGGTCTAGATGAATCGTTCGACCGTCTCAGCTCAGGAGCACTAGAATCACGGAATCGCCTCTCAGGAACCTGTACAAATATCGATCATACGTCAGCCGCCGTCTAATTTCCTCATCGGCGGGGTGTTGATAATGATGATAATGGAAGGGGCAACGGACATCTTGCTGATGAACCGGTCTTTATTCACCGGACGGCCCTTCTTGCCCTGCGCGTTGCGGGGCGTCTCCGTCCACATTTCCTTCACGTTCTCGAGCACCATGTTGCTGTGGCGGTCGAAGGCCTTGACGCGGGCGAGCAGCTTGCGGTTGTTGCGGCAGGAGATGAGGACTTGGTTGTGCGTGCGCACGGCGGTCTGCAGGATTGAGAGCGGCCCATTGGCAAATTCGTACTCTTCGAGCTGGGCGATCTCGTACTCGCTAGATGGAGGAGGTTAGTAAAAATCGGCGCAGATATGTAGGTAGCTGGGTGGTTGGTTGGTTGGTCGGGGAAGTGGAGGACGTACGTGAGCTCGGAACGGGGTTTGTTCAGGAATTCACTGGAGAGAGAGAGAGAGGTTAGCGGGAGGCTTATACGGCGGGGTGGATAGGCGATGTGCTTACGCCATGGCTGCTGGGTCGGTCCGCGAGGAGGAGGATGATGAATGGGTGGATGGATGGTGGTGGGTGAGTCTCAGGCTGGGCGGTCGTGATGCGGTCGCGTTTGCGGTGCGAGAAGCTTTGCTGGCTGGGCTGGTTGTCTAATCTTATCGGATCTAATCTAATCTCGATCAGATCGGACGATTGATGAGTCAGCGAATCAGACAAACCTTCCTAATCGGGCGTTGCCGGCTTGCAACGTCAGGACAACGCAAAACGGGCGCCCGGTCGCAGACGGCGGGAGGGCGAGAAAGAGGCTGCTGCTCCGCATGCGCCCGTTGCTCGCGATTTGTTTATTAGCCGACAGCAGGTGCTAGTGGCCATGTGGATACTCGAGGTAATATCCTCCGTCCGGTAGGAAAGAAGACGAAGAAGAAGAGCGAAGAGGCCCCGTTTGCCGGACCTGCAGCTGCTCTGCTGCTCTTCGCGCCGTCTGATTGGGTGCCCGCCAGCTGCTCTGCTGCTCTGCTGCTGCGTTAAAAGAGCTGCTGCTTGCTGCTGTGCGCCGGGCAGTTGTCACCTCCCAACCTCTCGTCTTTCAATCACGATTCCCCATCCAGGCGACCTCCAAATAAACTTCCCCAAACAGCCATGTAATTACCCTCGTCCGAAAAAAACCCTTCTCCTCCGCTCGTCTGCCACTGTCATCATAACATCCAATCACGTCTCGAAAGCGTCATCGCTGCCCTGAATCCCACTTGGCCGTTTTCCAACCTAGCGCCCGTCGAAGAGAAAGAAGCCAAAGCAGGCACCGACGCGAGGAAATCGAAACAACCGCCTCCTTTCCAGACCCCTTCCATCGAATCAATAACATCAACAAACCGCATTGCATCCACTCGCGGATTCGCCGTCCTGGGAGCGTTCTCCCCGCCCAGCCAGCATTCCTCACGGCCACGTTCCATATGGTCGGCGGCCGTGCTACACGCATCCATCCGCCCTCTCTCACCGACCGACGCTCCTTTCTCGCCCTGACGACCGCGCCGGCTCGTCGCCCGTCACCCGTCGCCCCTCTCGACGGGGCACCCGACCGTCCTGAAACACGACCGGTATAGTGCTGGCCTAGCGCTGCCCTCGCCTCCTCGGAGCAGTAGAAGGGTTCTATCGTGCGATAGACACGGACAAAGACTTCTACACACTCCGCCGTACGCATACGCTTCGTATCCGTACGTACGTTCTTGAATCGCTTCATTGCGACTCATCTCGAATTCCTGGAGCACCGAGAGGGCAGAACACTCGAGACAGACAGAGCATACACACACACGCACACATACGCTCATACCGACAAAGAAAGGCCTGGCGCATCATCCTCGACCCGTTCGAGCAACAACAACAACAACATCACCGCATCTCGCAATTGATCCATTGATTGCTACCATCCAAGACGACCAACCGCGCAACACAACGCCCGTGACCACCAGACATACACACGCTCTTACCAAAGGTCCCCTTCAAGCAGGTTGCGGTGGAGACGCCACGGGAATTCGGGTGCGACGGGTCCACTTCGGTGGCAAGGGTCAGCCTTACAAAGGGGAAGCATATGGCGAAGAAGCCCGCGAAGAACCCGTCCGGCTCGGGACTCGAGTCCGAGGCGGACACTCCGAAAGCTGCACCGGTCGCCACAGCAGCATCCTCGGTTGTGGCGGCCCCAACGCCTGTCATGATCACATCTGACGCCCGAGATGCTGGGACACCATCTTCGACAACTCCGGCCCCGAGGCCTATGCGACGTGAGACTGTCCACGGATCTATATCCTTCAAGACCCCATAGCCCGCTAACGCCCATGTGCATCGCGTAGTGAAAGTTCTGTACAGCCTCGACGATCTGTTACCCAACTGTCTCGCACGGGCGAAGGAGGTCGTGCAGGTGCGCGTTGCGCATCTCGATGAGAACACGCCAATTGGTCTGGTGGACCTCAAGACCTGTGTCCTCAACGTCGTCTACTCGAGGTTTGTGAACAACTAGCGCACTGGACCCGGAAACATCTCTACCTTTATGTAAAAAATGTGTGACCTAATCATCTCTGGTGCGTGTGTAACAGCCCCGAGATCCTGCATCACCATGGATGCGACTACTCCGTCTACGCGTACGACTACTCGGAGCCGGACACCCCCATGACGGGGCTGGGACTGCTCTCGTGGGTCCTCTCGCTCCCGTCGCTCAATGGGCAGCAACCGGATCCTGATGCCATTGACCCTGAGCAGGCGAATCGAATGGTGACGGGGCGAGTGCAGAAGAACCTGCTCGGCCTGTTCGCAGGAGACGTCAAGGAGACGCTGGAGGTCAGGATGAGGCTCTGTCGAGTGCCGACGCTGAAACAGGTTGACTGGCTCAATCATATGAACCAATACTCGCAGCTGGCCCGGAATATGCCTCCGGGTGCAGACCCTGCCGCAGTATGGACGAACGGTATGATGGCACAGGGAACGATGGGTGGCCGGCCTGGATATATGCAGCAGCTCCCTGGGACACCGGGGAGCATGCCAGCGTACCCTCCTAACCCGTATATGCCCCAGGCAACACCGACATATGCGGGTCTAACCCCGTACCCGCACGCCCCTCCGGGTCATATGGCGCACCAGCCTCAAGCTTACCCCCATGCGCACCAGCCACAGGGCCAGCTCGGTGCATGCGCGGGCCAATTGCAGGCTACGAAGGTCCCTACGCCGCCGGCGAGCCAGTTACAGGCGGGCACACCAGAGGGCGGAGCCCTAGCACCCCCACAGAAGGTCGAGGGAGCATCACCAGCAGCGATATCGCAGACCACGCAGACCCAGGACTCGTCGTCGGTAGCCATTGCCACCGCGGACGGGAAGAAGGACGACGGCACGGCCGACGCGGACAACGCCCAGCCCGCAGCGAAGAAGCGCAGGGTGACCAGGAAGCCCACTGGCAAACCTAGAGGGCGCCCCAGGCTGACGGACATAAGGAAACCAAAGCCCGATGCACAACCCTCGTCTCGGGAAGGTGTCCCGCAGGATCCAACCCCAAGCGACGTCGTCCCGCCGACTATAAAACAGGCGCCCACCCCCTCTTCCGCCGCGCCCTCGCCTAGCGTAACTTCCACCTCTGCCTGCAACAATAAGCTTACATCGACCTCGAACCAATTTGGGGTTGATTCAAGCATTGATTCCCCGCACCCGTCTCTTTCGCAGACTACGCCTCTTCCGCCACCGTCGTCCGCGGCTCCGTCGCCGGTTGCGCTCGTGCCCGTCGTTGCTGATACCAGCGAGTTGCCTGCTGCTACAATGTCGCCAGCGAACGAAGACCGAGACGTCGAGATGACGCAAGATGGTCCTGAGGTCGGCCAGGATGCGGATACTGAAGTCGCGGAGTCGCCGCGTGATAGCGATATCGACTCGCTTTTCATGGGGTCGTCCCCTCCGCCATCCCACTCTGAGGCGTCCGCGCAGAACCCATCGTCGCCGGTCGATACGTCGCCAATTGTGGTGCGTGAGCCCAGTAAGGGGTTCTTTCCTAATCAGACTCGCCATTCGAGCTTTGCGCTCCAGGAGGCAATGTCTCGTGATGACGCTGCCGAAGATGAATTGGCTACCCCTCTCACCTTGCCTGAAGCCAAGCCGTCCGAGGAGCCCTCTCAGGACAACAATTCGCCTTCGGAGAAGGCATTATCTCCTCGAGAGACCGATGATCAGACACCAGCAAGCTCCCAACCCCCCGCGGTCCTGCCCAGGAAGCGGGGGCGTCCGCCGAAAAATGCACCACCCAGACCGGACCCGCCGAAGAGAGAGTCGAAGAAAGACGCCATCAAGACGGACCCGGTACCCTCCGATATCCCCACATCACCTGTAGAGCCCAAGCAAAGGCCGCAAGTGCAAATGCCAGCACCGATGCTACCGCCTGGTCTTATGTTTCCAACCCTCCCATCGAAGGAAAACGAAGCGTTGCCATTCAGTCGGAAGCGGCGATCTAGTGAAGCCGGTTCCGACGCGGAGACGGCACCCGCGAAACGAGGCTCGACTACTGCTCTTGTCCGTGCGCGGATCGAGCGGCAGATGCTCGAGAAGATCCAGGCCGGCGAGATGCCGACGTACTGCATGCACTGCGGGGCCATCGAGACGCCGACGTGGCGGAAGGCCAAGGTGCCCGAGATGGATCCTGCCACAGGCGAGGAGGTGGAGAAGGAGGTTGTCCTGTGTAATCCTTGCGGTTTGTGGCACCACAATCACAAGACCATGCGGCCGGAGCAGTTCTGGGACAAGTCGGAGAATGACGCGAAAGAACAGAAGCCGAAGAAGAAATGGAAGAAGCGGTCGTCGCTGGCCAAGACGGGGTCTACGATGTCGACTTTGTCGCGGCCGGGGTCGAGTGCTGCTGCTGTGCCGTCGTCGCCGCCGGGTCAGGATAGCAAATATAACCCCCATAGAGCGACGAGTCCGCCTGCACCTGGTGGTGTTAATGGGAGCGACGAGTGGAATCAGGCGGTCAACAAGAATCTTAGAAGGATCCAGTCCAGTCCTTGTGGTCTGGGGACCGTGTCGCACCCGATCAGCCTGCTCAGTCCGGACCAGAAGACGCGGAGGGAACTATTCCCGGAGGCTAAGAAGTCACCCGCTGGACTCGACGGAGAGCCGATCCCCGAAAGCCAGGAGGAAGATGCGAAAGTTGAAGAGTTGTTCTCGCCGGACGAGCCTGTCGGCAGCCCGGAGATGGAGAAGGAGAACCATCCACCTCCTGTGGATGTTGCCGCCATGGAACTCGACTGGGAGCGAGAGCTTGAGCAGACGCTTTTGAAAGCCACCGCGGAAGTAGCGACGGCCGACGAACAGGGTGAGTCATCGACGAAACCCGCCGAAGAAGATGAGGAAGAGGAGGGGGAAGCTGGAAGCACGGACGACAATTCGGATGATAACACCAAGAGCGACGATACCGTCCGCCCACGCACGCCTGAGCAGCAGACCGCGTCTACGCAGATCGACTTTAAGACACCGATCCGCCTGACGCCGCTGCTCGCGAGCATCAACGTTGACAGCCCCTCGTTCTGGAAATCCGCCGGCTTCCTCGGCCTCACGACGCCATCCGGCAAGATTATAAGCGCCCACACGACGCCGACGCCAAGCAAGCTTCTCATGAACATGAACATGGTCAGTCCGGCAACCGGCGAGATCATGCTCGAGTTCCTCAACGAGTGGAGTAAGACGGAGGAAATGGCCGCGACGGACGCTGTCTGCGCGTCGCCGACGCCACTCAGGGGCGCAGACGCGGAGAACGACGACGACGCCGACGCCGACGTGTTCTTCTCCGAGATGAATCTGGAAGTGCCCGAAGAGATGGCGCTGACTTCGGAAGGGAACGCGATGCCGAGTAGTCCTCCTGCCATGTTCAACCTGTACGACGAGGAGCCCGTGTCGCTGGTGGACGCGGTCAGCTCGAGTCTGTTCAGCGACGTTCTGCCGACGAGTCCCGGCAATGCGATAACTTATCGGCTGGAGATCGAAGAGGTGAACGGCGGCGGTGGAGAAGCCGCGGAGAAAGAGGATAAGGAGCCGATGATTGATCTGAATTTCGACTTTGACGAGGCGCTTGTTGTTGATTTTTCAGACTTGGTGCCTGCTGCTGCGGCGAAGGCTGCGGGTGCGGGTGCCACTGTCGTGACGCCGGTAGTGGAGAAGGTGCCGGCACAGGCGGTTGCGAGTGAGAAGAAGGAGTCGTCGGAGGACGACAGCTCATCGACGGAGGCGTGAGTTGATATTATACTTGGTCTACGAACGTTATAGGAGGTTGACGATTACCTCCACGGTTTGGTATTTACCACACTTGAGCCATCACTATGCTTTTTGGCTCGCATACTCGGTGCTTCTAATTATTGCTTGATTCCAGCTGTTTCCTTACTGTTCCGGCGTTTTCCAAAGGTGGTATTCTACGATTCATGTGTTTTTGTTTTCCCTGTATACGGCGAATACCCATTTTTCCTTGATTGTCATCATATCATATCGTTCGATTCCCTTCCATTCATGTAATCGACGCAAAAGAATTAGCGGCCTGTTTTCCTCTTTCATTACTTTTTCCTTGAGTCTATTCTCTGCCGTTGGCGGGGGATGTCGACGGCATTGATTGTGTATTATATTATATCATAGTGGGGATGGTGCATGTTGTGGCTTTGCATCTGCCCTGATCAGTTGGGTGGAGTCTATATATGCGCGGCGAAGGGGCTGTCTGCGCTGGTTGGGGGTTCTCGGTGCGTACTTTGGCAGTTGGCGGTAGGAGGAGAGGGATACAATTCAGATAATAAGAATAATCAATCGATCGTTGACCACTTTGCGTGCAGTTCGTAGGGTAGAAAAATAAATCGTGGCACGGAAATGGTTTGTGTATATGGCTACTGTATGTACAGACATGCGCGGTTGAGGGTATCGGTCCTTTCATTGCATCGTTCGAGGTACATTACAACCATCCCCAACTTGGCGCTTCTAATAGCTTGCAGGGGGACTTCCAGAGTACCGACAAGCTTCTGAAGATGCGCATATACCGTTGTTCGAATTATATAGCCAGTCGCGCACCGGACGGCGTGCTAGACGTGTACGCTTGTTCTGTTCATTTCGCATCGTAGAAAATCTCGCGGAAGGTGTGTGTCGCATGCACGACGGCATCGACGGCCGCCATATCTATAAAATATTGCCATAAACGCACCCGTCAGCGTGTCCGGTAAATGCACAGTTGCGTGCAGCTTGTATAATCATATGTGTATCATATATTGTCCTGGTAGGAGAGGAGAGAGGGCGAGGTGGGATGTATGTATGTACGCACCGACGTCCGGGCCGAAGTCTGTGGAGACGAATTCTTTGATCGAGTGGTCGCTGTTAACCTTGCCGATGATTTCGACAACGTTGCCTTGCGTCTTGACGTTTGTGTCCTGTATTTTCAAAATTTTACATGCGTCCGCCATACACAGCGGCACGTCACGTCAGTTCGATTAGCGGTTGCGTGGAGGTGTGGTGTAGTTGAGAGCAGCGGGCGGCGAGCTTACAGCGTCCAGCTGGATGGCGACGGTGCCTTGCGATTCGATGGTGGCGGTGGAGCCGCGGATCTGGATGACCTTGCCCGCGATGCGGACGGTCTGGGTGGTGAAGTTTGCGAGCAGCGGGGCGTTGACGCGGGGGGTTTGTTCGGCCATGGTGATCGTGGGATTGATCGATAGATAGATATTGTGGTGGAGAGGAAGCTTGGGATGCGGTTTTGGTGGGAAGACGCGGCGCGGCGCGTTTGTCAATTGGCGGCGCAGGCGTGTGCACGACAGACAACTCGCGACTTTGTGATATTATCTCAGCTGGGATTTTGTATTAATGTATTGGAAAACAACAGTTTCAAGTAATATACCTGCCTCGATGCCAGTGGTATACCGTGCTCGAGACCATATACCGTGCATGCATGCTAATAGCGAGTGTCCTCCGGTTTCTATCTAAGAATACTTTCCGAATCCCACTCGTGAATGTTGAACCTTGATATGTCCTCCGTTTCGTCCTCGCTTCTCCTCCCGGTAAGCGCCAGCGGTGTGCCCTTCTCCCTCGCCACCTTCAACTTGTTCCTCAGCCACGCATCAACCTCAAACCCTATCCTGAGATCAGAGTACGGCTCCTTCGCCATCTCCGCGAGTTGGTCCATCCCCGCGAAATCATGCTCGAACACCGGCTCGCCGTTTCCCCGGACGTTAGCTAGCACCGCCTGGCGGAAGTGCCATCGCAGAAAGTCGTCGTGGACCCTGTTTGGGTCATCTGGATTTAGACAGATTGGGTCTAGATTTTTGCCGTCGACGGGGTAATTCTCCTCCGCGAATAGCACGATTTTATACCCGTCCTGTACAAAAATCGTCGTATCAGCCACTACACACTCCCTCATGGCATATCCGCTGAATTTCAAGATGGGAGCACGTGTGGATTGGACTCGCCTCGGGGATGACGGATACCGTGTAATCCGCAAAATCCGCCACGATAGACTGCTGCAGCAACAGCCCGTTCTGCGGGGTATCCAGTCCCTCGGTCCCCACGATATTGCCATCCGCCAGCTGCGTGTGCATGTCGCCGTGCGCTCCCGCCCACCAGCTCTCGCAGTGCAGCGGGACGATATGCGTGGCCGTGAAGGGGACCCAGCTGTTGCGGTACGCGCGTAGGTTCACGAGGCCTGAGAAGACGCATCTGCCGTCTCGTTGGCGGACTTTGTCGCGGAAGCTGTCGTTCGCGGAGGTGGGCTCGCGGGGCAAGGAGCGGGGGATCCATTGTTCGTCTGTTACCTCTACGGGTTCTGCATTCGCATGCATACAATGCGGGTGTTAGTGCCCATACTATCCTGTGGATGGTGACGATAGGTATGTAGGTAAAACTATGAGCAGGGCAGAGAGACGAACCTTCGCAGTAGATGTCGTATGCCCCGTGGTCGATTATGCGGTTGCAATTCGTGAGGATATGATTCGATTGGCGGTGGAGGACGTCAATGGGGGAGGATGTGGTGACCAGGATGCTGATGATCAGGAGGAGGTTGGCCTCCGTTATGGAGCCGCATTGGTAGAGGCCGCCGAGCTGTGTGGATGGGTTTGTGGAGTCATAGATGAAGACGTTTCTGCCTTCAGCTCTGTCTGCAAGCATTGGAAACGTCGACCGAGCTGGTTCAGAATTCCGACTGACTTTGTGCCTGGGGTTGAGTAAGTCCTATTAAAAGATAGCAGGGTGCCAATTGCCGTTGATATGGGCATCTAGTATCTACTGCGGCAACAGGAGAGGTATACGGTGCATCATCGTTAGAAGGTATCTTGTCGATTGGAGTTGACGTCGACGTCGTCCCCGTCGCCAACGCAAGCCTTGTTGCACCCAGCGGCCGCTTACCTAATCCGCTTCGACAAGGCGAGAAAGGCACCCGCCAGCGAGCGCCGCCAGACGACGTCCAGGCCATCCTCATGCTCCGTCTCCTCTTCCGCCGCCATGGCAGCCTGCCGCGACCCCGTCATCGCCTTTCGACACCCTTCTCGATAGCCTCCCGCCTGTTCATCCGCCGCAATGGCACATCAACCGCACCATCCTCTCAATCCGCCCCGCCGCCAGACCTCCCCTCCTGGGCAAACACCCCGCGCTGGCGCCGGGCCCTCATCTCCGCCATCATCGGCTTGAAAGTCATCGCCTTCACCCACCTGATCGTCACCAAGGTGCTCATAATCAGCCAATGCGAAGGCGCCTCCATGCTGCCCACGCTGCCGGGCACCGTCAGCACCGTCATCGTGAACAACCTGTACTCGCGCGGGCGCGGGGTGCGCGTCGGCGACCTAATCACCGCGCACCGCCCCGACGACATGGACATCATGATGCTCAAGCGCGTGATCGGTATGCCGGGGGACTATGTTGTCGTGGACCCCATGGCTGCGGGCCTCGGCGAGGAGACGATGCTGTTGCGCGTGCCGGACGGGCATTGCTGGATCACGGGGGATAATCTACCGCATTCGATCGACTCGCGGTTCTATGGGCCGTTACCACTGGCGTTGATCATGGGGAAGGTTGTCGCGCAGGTGTCCTGGCGCGAGTGGACATGGTTTGGCGAGCCGTATTCGAGGGTGCCGCCTGGAGAGTAGCGACATATATCTACCCTGTCCATATGTATAATGAATATCTATTATGCGGGCTGTACATATAGACGCTGGGTGGTGGCGCTGTCATTGATATGTACATACATGCGAAGACATGGTGGAACTACTAGATGTACAGGTGTATGATAGATGATATTTACAAGGCGTCGGTCGAGTCGAACCGGTCGTGTTATATGTGTTCCGGGTGTTTCACGTATTTCATATTCCAGTCCTTCCGCCCCATGTTCTTCATCACCTGCATCATCGACTCGTCGAACTCGCATCGCCAGAGATGCGCGCCGATGACGGTGAGGTTGTTCTTAGCGATGAAGGACCGGAGGTTGAAGCCAAGTCTCTCGATCCGCGCTTTCTGCTGCTTCGATGATTTGACAACCTTTTCAGCAGCATCCGTCTTCACCTCACTCGCTTCCGCCTGGGCTTCTTTCGCCTCGCCTTCCTTCACTCCATCCTCGACCGCCTCGCTCTTCGTCTCGGCACTCTCTTTCCCAGCTTCCGTCTTCACCTCCTTCGGCTTTGTCTCAGCTGGTTTCCCGATGTCCAGCCTGCCCTCCTGCTCCAAAATAAAAACGCAGTACCGGTGGTAGTTCTCCCCCTTGTACACGTACGGGGCCTCGTACGGCACAACCTCGTCTCGGCCGCCGTGGGCGGTGCCTCGTCCGATCGCTATCGGGTTCTCGATGTTTACTGGACAATTGGTGACCATCCACTGGAGGTAGAAGTCGAAGCCATTCTTCTGCAGATTTGGCTTGTCTAATAGTGGGCGTACCAAAATCGTCAACCGACTGTCTTTACGAGATACTAAACTTAATTTCGGGGGCGGAAAGAGCACATACCGGGATCGATAACGAGGACCGTCACCAGTCGCTCCTTCGAGTCGAAGGGGATCACCCGCACGGATGGATGGTGCAAGACGTTCCTTGCGACGATCTTAGCGCCGAGTTCGGCGTTCCGGCGTCGAAACCGCATGCGAACGTCGACGATGGGGTTGATTGCTGGCAACAGATCTGGCACGACGTACATTTGCGTTAACCGCTGCATGAGGACCTTCCGCCGCATCGCTCGCCAGGCCTGGTCGTCCCAGTATTGGTATATCCGCCTGTGCGGGTCGCCTGTGGTTTCAGAATATATGTTAGAGGGTTGCTCTCTCTGATAGATACTCGAGTACATTATAGAGATCGTGTAGTTACGGGTATAGGGTAGGAGAAAGGTTACACACGCTTCACTTTATTGTCATAGTTGTATTTTATACGAGGATTGTTCTTGTCAATGTTAAGCAGCATTTCGTCGATGAACTTCTGCATCCCCTTGATTCGTGTGTCGTCATCAGTGTAGCCATGGTGCTTCTTCAGCGCGTCAATGCTCGCCTGCTCGGCTTTGATCCGCTCCAGCTTCTCGAGGCGGTCTTCACGGAGGATCTTCAGCGCCGCCTGGTAGCATTTGTACGGCATCGTTTCGATGGTGTGGAGGGTCCCATCTGCGTATTTGGACTTTGCCCTACGCTGGACAGGCGGCGTCGATGGAGGCAGGCCTGATAGCGATGAATCCAGGCCGACAGTTGCATCGGGAGGAGCTGCATTGGCCGCATCAGTTGCAGCTGGTGGCGGCGGCGGAGGTGTTTCGCTGAAAGATGGAGGCTGGGATTCGGCTTCTGTTGCTAGTCGTCGTCTGAGGTAGATGTGGGCCGGCTTCGAGACGACCATAGGCCGCCGGCCGGCCTGCAGGACTGCGCGGGAGCACAGCGACATGGCGAGGTGAAAGCAGTGTATATTCAGTGACTGTCGACGGCTACCTCATCGCAGGACGGCAGCGGTATGCCCGGTAGTTTGTCGCCTGTCAATTGGCTCGAGATGCGTCGTGTCGCGGGGTCCGTGTTATCGCAAGGTCGGTCTCGTGGGATGTTGCAAATTTTCGATATGCGCCGCGTTGACGAGATAAAATTCTTGCCCGCGAAACCTTTATCGACAAACCTCACCTCCAACGACCCCCCGCGACACGAGACCACGACAGACGAACCCGGCGGCGGCGGAGGAGACGCATTGGACTGGAACAATGGCGTCGAGCTCGAGCTCGTCGGCGAGGCTTTTGTGCCGTTCGGGCAATTCATGGCGGCGGGCATGGGGCAGGGCTGATAACTGCAGTGTACCGAACGTATGTCGCGGGCCTCCATCGCGATATCCACATCATGGCATATTTCGAGCTAACAATGGCCGCAGAGTATCGGCAGACTGGTGGCCCGACGGTCCATGGCGACTGAGGCGTCCCTGTCATCAGAATCCGCCAACGACTGCATCAAGGTCTTCGAAAGCCAAGCGCCCCCTCCCATAACGAGGCAGGAACTCCTCTTAACACGTACGATAATAATAAAATACTTCAATGAATCGAGCAGCACGCTGACCCAACCTCTCCACCCGCAGCTCCCCCGGTCGTTGCCACTCTGTATAAATTCCCAACCCTCGAGCCCATCCAATTCTACAAGTACGACGCCAAATTCCTACACCTCCCCCTCCGCAGCGACATTCTCCACCGCGCAATCGTCTTCGAAGGCAACGCCCACCGCCTGGGCCGCGCGAAGACCAAATGGCGCGGCGAGATCCGGAAAGCCGGCAGGAAAATACGACCGCAAAAGGGTACCGGCCTGGCCCGTCTTGGTACCAGATCATCGCCCATGCTCCGTGGTGGCGCGAAGGCGCACGGTCCAAAGCCCAGAGACTTCAGTACAGATCTACCCCGGAAAATCTACGATCTCGCCGTCAGAACGGCGTTGAGCTACAGATATCGAAAGGGGGAGTTGATCATCATCGGCGAGGCGATGCAGCCAGCGTATTCAAAGACGCGGTACATGCGGCAGGTAATGCTGGCGAACAGGTGGGGCGCCGGCAATGGGAAGACGCTGTTCATCACAGTCACGCGAAGGAATAATCTGTGGTGTACGTTAAATATGCTGGAACATCACGGCCGGGTCATGCTCGTGAAGGATGTGGATGTGAAGGATCTGTTGGAGGCCGGGAGAGTGGTGATCGAGCAGCATGCGCTACATTATCTGGGCGAGATGCATGGGGCGCTCCCGCGGAGGAAGAAACCATCTGAGAGGCGGGCGGAGAAGAAAGCGGCCAAATTGGCTGAGAGAGCAGCGCAAGAACAGGCGACAGAAGCTGTTGCTGCCGCGGGGACTGAAGCTGTGATCGAGGAGATTGCTTCTATACAAAGCGAAGCTGCGGAGCAGACAGTTGATGTGGAATCTGCAGAGGTCTCCAAAGAGACGGATGTGGAGACTGCCACAGAAGCAAGCGAAGAAGCCATAGCAGGAATGCCTACAGAAACGACTGCAGAATCCCTGTCACAAACAAGGGCAGAAGCATCACCTACAGAGGCGTCCGCAAGCCCCGAAGGTGATGCCCAACCGGCTCCAGAAAGCGCTTCGAGCACACCGCCATCTGGCTCCGATAGGACGACTTCATCATCATCATAGTACCTGTTATTGTAAATAGAAGCTATCTTGTGCATATATTTTGCCATGAAGACCAAGATATCCATATTCCGCACACATAAAACGCACGCTGTCGACCAGCCAATCGGCGACAAGTCCGACGTCCAAACTCGGCTATCGTCGCAGTGACGTCCGCCCGCCAAAAACTGCAACAGCCGCCGCCCGTTACCTCGGAACCGACCTCTCCACAACCGCCCTCCGACAGATCCACCCTCGGCGCAGAGCGTCGCCCCGGTCAATTGGACGCATCTATACGATATCGAGCCATCGACCCGCTGAAACTTCCCGTCCAATCCGACCCAGCGCAGGACATCGTCTGGCATGATACTACGACGGCTCTGCACGGCACGGACGGCCCGCGCGCTCACAGTCTCGGCACACGCGAACGTACGGCCGATATACGCTGCTACGATGCCACTGCGGGCGAAAATTGGAATTTCGAATGCGATGGCACAAGTAGGCCCTATATCGCATTTGATACTGCAAGAAGATGTAGCTACGGGGAGCTAACGCTGGCCTAGGGCAGCCGGATGAACTCGACAGACGCCAAACCGTCCGGCGTCGTTACCCAGCCAGAGGAGCCCGATGACGTCCTTTTCGATTCCGTGTACGGCGTGCGCACGATCCTGTTGAACAGGCCGGCGAAACTCAATGCCCTCAGCGGCTCGATGGCCGGGAAGATCCTTCCGCGACTACTCGTACGCTCCCTCTCCAAGAACTTCAGTCGTGGAGTTAGAAACTCACAGGCTGGTGCACCTACCTATCTTATAGGAATGGCAAAAATCCGACATGGCAAACGTGATCATCATCAAAGGCGCCGGTGATAAGGCATTCTGCGCCGGCGGTGACGTCGCCGTCCTCGCCAAGCAGAACAGAACACGAGAAGGCCAAAAGGCCTCCCTCGAATACTTCGCCGTTGAATACAAGCTTGACAACCTCATCGCCAAGCTCAAGAAGCCCTACGTCGCCTTCATGGACGGCATCACCATGGGAGGCGGCGTCGGGCTCAGCATGCACGGCCACTTCCGCATCGCGACCGAACGCACCATGTTCTCCATGCCCGAGACCACCATTGGCTTCTTCCCAGACGTCGGCGCCAGCTTCTTCCTACCGCGGATGGACGGTTACCTCGGCACGTACCTCGCACTGACAAGTGCGCGGCTAAAGGGCGTGCAGGCGTACTACGCGGGCGTTGCGACGCACTACATACACTCCTCGAGTCTCGACGATGTGCAGGCTCGACTGGCGGAGCTCGTGTTCAAAGACCACGACGACCTGCAGTTGCGCCTGGAGCTGATCAACTCCACGATTGAGGAGTTCGTAACAGGGCTGCCGCCCAACCAGCCGTTCATCTTGGGCGGCGAGACCCGCGAGGCCATTGACCGGTGCGTTCATACCATCGTATTCCATACATATAACACCGCATGCTAGTATATATATCCTCATACCCATAAACAACAAGCTGACAGCACACGCACATGAATAGCTGTTTCCGCTACAACACCGTCGACGAGATCATCCAGGCTCTCGAGGCCGAAAACACAGAATGGGCTGCAGAAACTATCAAAACGATCAAAGGCCGCTCGCCGACCTCCGTGCGCGTCACGCTCCTGGAAATGCGCTACGGCGCCCAATGGAGCATCAACACGGCCTTCATGCGCGAATACCACATGGCCCGCCACTTCATGAACCACGACGCCCACCCGGACTTCGTCGAGGGCGTCGAGAAGCAGCTGGCGAAGAAGGACGCGGAGGGCAACAAGCCGCAGCCCGTATGGTCGCCACCGACGCTCGAGGAGACCACCGACGAGGACGCGCTGAGATATCTGGGTATCGATGCCGCGGCGCAAGGGTTGGATATCATCAAGGTGGAGCCGGAGAACGACTACCTGCACTATCCACACGGCTGGATTGGCCTGCCGTCGGAGAATGGCGTGCGGCTGGTATTGGAGGCTGGTGAGGCCAAGACGGTGGACCAGCTGGTGGAGAAGGTGGTGGAGCAGTGGGATGCAAAAGTGGGTGTGCGTGAGAAGCTGGCGGATATTGTCGCGAGGAAGATCAAGGTGAATGAGGCTGGATTTGCCGAGTGGAAGAAGGCGTAGGGGCTCTCTATGCCATGAGGTGCTGGACGATGTATTTTATGTATGTATGTATGTACGTGTAGGTATCTCTAGATATGTGTGTAATACCAGAATCAGTGGTATCGTATATAGTACACCACATGGATGCAAAGTGCTTCCCTCCCGACTCTATCGACATCGACATGTGATTTCAACGGAACCTTCGGAAGGACCCTTAACCATTCAAAGCAGCATTTTGACCAATACATGTATACAGCTTGAGCAAAAATACCCGCGGCGATATTTGCGACGCCGCCTTTCGCATCTGCATACTGCATCAACCCGCGCACCCTACAAGGCTTGATCCCTCAGTCGTAGCCGCAAATGTGCGCGCATATGAAAGGAGGCACGATGGGTTCAACGAGTTTCTTGGCTACGCGTATACGAGTAAACTTAAGAAGCATCTCATGATATAAAGATTACTATGAAATAGTCATTTTGCATTCTTTTCTCTTCCCGATCGAGCACCCTTTTTTCTTATGTTCGTGTATCCATCGCTATCCAACATCACATCGCATACATTACACGGATTCGTAGACCTCGTCAAACATAAGAGAGAGAAAAAGAGCACCCGAAACCAGGCTACAGGAGAAAAGAGATAACAAAACACTAGTGGCTCCTTAATCCAACCCCTTTTAAAGCTCTTTTTGATATACTTGCGTAGATTTTTGTTTTCAAAGCTTCGACCTGTTTTTTGTCCATCCAAAAAACCCTCAAGCGCAGGGCAACAGACAAGCTTTTCCCAGAGCTGATGCAGCACACAGCTGAAATGTGATATGATTGCGACGGCAGGCAGACAAACATCAAAAAATACAGTAGTCAAACCTTTTGCACACCATTGAGCCCCGCGCAGAGAATAGAGTGATAATAGTAACCATCAGGAGAACCGAAAACGGACGCATGTTCCGAGTAACATCCCGAGCCATCGCTGAAACAAATGGATGGGAGGGTATACTAAATCGTTCAACAAAATAGTCGACAGTGCAACTAGCACAAAGGTCCAACAACAACCAAAAAAAATGGTGGTCAGCTCTTGACCCACCGATGACAGATCCAAAAGTACATATACAAAACAGACCGGACAGTCCGAAAACTCCCTTCGCCCGCGCGAATAATTTTTCTCTTTAGGAAGGAAAATTTTATTAGGGAAAAAAGAGGCAAAGGAAATATTAACCAGCCGAAGTGAAGAAACAATGAGATATCGATGTCGCAGGCAAACAAACAAAACAGACCAGACCACCCATTTTTAGTCAGAAATTTTTCGTTGAGAATTGATAAAAGAAGATTCACAAACGACAGCGGCAGAAAATGCGGTTAGTAATCGGAAGTGAACAGCGGGAATTAAAAAACGTAAGCGGTGCGTCCCCTGCGAGACTGTGAGAATCTTGTCTCGATACGAATAAGCCGATCCAATCACACAGCCCTTTGATGGTGGTGTGCGTCGTGGCGTTCTCTTTGACAGCCCAGTTGGAGCAAATCGAAACGAGTGTCCAGCATGCTGCAGCTCGATGGGGTGAAGGCTGGGAATAGGCCAATTAGGCGAGCAGGTGCGGGGTAGATCGTTCTGCCGTGTGTAGCCCCACCAGAACGCCTCGATAGCCTGATAATGGGTTCCTGATCCGGACTGTAGTAGGAGGGGATCCTTAGTAAGTCGAGGGACAAACAACCACTACTCGAAGCCTGTCGGGGATGTGACAAAGTCCTCATCGAGCAAGGTGAGCTGGTCTCCGAGCAGTAGCTTCTGGAAGTCGTCGTCGTCAAAGTCTAGAAGGTGGTTGGACCGCTTGAGGGCCTCGCTTTCGACCTCCTGGAAGCTGCGGAACTCGTTGAGCCAGCTTGGGGGTTTGAGATCCTCCGGTTTGAGAGCTCCGTTCGTTCCCGCGATCTTAGCCCCTCTTTTGAGTTTCTTGGCAGAGTCGTTTGTGTCCGCTGCCAGGTACTTCTCGGATTCCTGATGTAGATACTGCTCGATGGGTGCGTTTCCGCATCCGTGGTGAGTGAGCACCATCTGCTTCAGTCGTAGGACATCGCTGCGAAGCTTCGACACGGTTGCCGAGAGGAACCGGTTCTGTTGGATGAGCAGCCTGCTCTTCTCTTCCAACCGCTGGTTCATGATCTTCTTCTTCTTTCGGCACTTGCTGGCGGCAATCCGGTTGCGCTCGAGAAAGCGCGCTCGTTTCTCGGATTCGTTCAGCTTCGACGAGTCCTCGTCATCTTCCTCGCAGTCCGTTGTGGACTTCTTCCTCTTGCGACCGGCCGCTGCGCTCGCGGAATCGATCGTGTGGAAGCTAGTTGATGTCGTCGGACTGAGGGGCTCTGCCTTGATGTCGCTCGATGAGATGCTCTCAGTGACAAAGATCCCATCCATGCGGGAGATCAGATGTGGGACCGGCGCATCCGAAAGTCTCGTTCTTACTCGCGATGAAGCTTTCGCCTGACCTTCTTGTTTCCGTGACGGGACTGCAACCTCGTTTTGGGCGAGTGTATCCGACATCAGATGGAACATTGGGTCAGTTGAACTCCAGCTTTGCGGCAGCGACATGTTTCGCTTGTGAACAGCAGATTTTGTAGCCCCCGACATGCTCTGGCTCTTTCTTGTGCCCTGGACTGTCGAGGACACGAACGGAAGGCTCTTCGCGTGTTCTCTCGTCAGCGTTCCGGTGGGCGTCAGCTCCTCCGGGCTGGTTATCGGGGTTATTGATGAGACGGGGCTATCAGGGAATGTTGTGGCAATCGAGAACGTGAAGGGACTTGGGCTGCGAGAAGCACTTAGTACGGACGGAAGGGAGCCATCGGCAACGGTTAGAGACTTTGGCGACTGTTCGGGCGTGAGGGTTTGATCGAGTTTTGTGTGGATTGTGGGCAGGGTATCATCTTTGATGAGCTTTGGCTTATCGAAGACGGAGGCCGCCAGTTGATGTTCCTTGCGTAATGTCGAGTTGGCGAGCGAGAGCCCGGCCGCCGTCGAGTTACCAAAGTATTCGTCAAAAGGGTTCATGCCGTCATTAAAGATCGAATTGAAGAAGTTTGGGGTGAGCTGGTTGGAGGGGAGGTCAGCGATGGTGAGGCTTCCGCCTGCCATGGTCGAGTGCTTCGCTACAGCTGCCATTTTGACGAATTGCGAGTGTTGGAATTAGATGATATAGTAGTTTCTTCTACCGGAGGGTACGATAAGAAGCGGAGTTCGGAGGTTGACCAGGTGGCTGAGTGGCGTGTATTATCTTACGATCGATCTTGTTCCCCGCGATGCAATCGACACCTGACTTGGCGATCTGGACTGCGGTTGCTGTCAGCTCGAATGCCCACAAGCCTTATAAATAGTCTCCTGGGAGAATTAATTGAAGAATGAGTTCTGCGATAGGCTTTGGGACAGAGATAAAGGTCCCGGGCCGTCCACAGAAAGGCGGGTGTTTTACGGAACAGGGTGGGATCAGAGAGCCAAAGCAGCCAGGGCAGCAAGCCGGGTGGACTGATTATGGGTCTAGATGCAGTTCAGGAATGTCGACGTGCATGGCAGCCCGCCGTCGCACAGGCCGGTCCCGAGCATGTCTGTATGTACACATACATGCGAATGGGTATTCCGCCCAGCGGCATTTTTCAACATGGCTGATTGCGGTGTTGAAGAAACGGGAACAAAAAACTCTATTCGAGTCTCCCTGGTCAAACAGCCAGATAGCCAGCCAGGCTGCTGCTGCCGTAGCATGCACAGGGGAGTCGACATGGGTGGAGAGGTGGTTGCGGTGGGAATGATACATGGACTAACTAAGTAGCTTGGAGATAGAGGCAAAGTGGAGGACTTACTTGCATTCACGTTGGATCCGTTGCTTCCTCGCCAGTGGAGTAGTCCGTGAATTCAGCCGAATACAGAAAAAGAGGTTACTGGGGATCGTAAATCGGCGGCCATAAGCTGCTAGGCAGCCTGCCTTTGAAGAAAAAGCGGTAGAGGCGTCGGCCCTAAGAGCTCTTCAATCTCTCGATCGATCGATCGCTGCGTGTTTGAGCTGGTGGAAGCTGGCGGGTTGAATTCGGCTTGTCCCGTTGAGCTTGTGGGCACTTGTTTGCCGCAAACGAGCAGTGCTGCGAATAGTTCGGCGGAATGCGATCACAAGCCTCGAAGTACGGATATCGAAAACGTCTAAAACGCTTCCGGAGGCCGCTGCTGTTGCTGAAAAACAGAGGAGAGGGATACACTGGGTTCGTGCGAGTCACAAACCCGCTGAAGACAGAATCCGAGACTGTGAAGAGTTTGTGGAAGCCGGGTAGGACGTGTTCTTTCTGGTCGGGTTCAGCGGGGAACGAGAGTGATATTAGTAGTACTGAGAGCAACCACGACAATATGCAATAAGTATCTCCTTCGACGTGGCAGCGGTATCCGAGGGGTAGGCAAGGAGTGGCTGGTTGGCTGGTAGTAGGCGGGTCGACGTCGAGACGAGTCTCCGTGCTGCTGGTAGACACACTTCAAGTTTGCTGGCCGTCGTCGTCTCCTTGCTTCTAGTCTTCGTCCTTGTTCTCTTTGCACAAGCGATTGAAAAGCACGATAGATCTTGAGTCCAACTTCCGGCCGTTCATCACTGCGGAGCGTGAGCTTATATATGAATGGCAGCTTCTTGCATGCATGCCTCCTGGCTGCCTGCCATCGGCGGAGAACCTTATATCACCAAGCAATAATCATATTACACGCTTGCTGGCCCAGAATCAGGATCGAGCGAGATCGAGAGATCGAACGAAACGGACGCGCTGCCCCGCCGAAAAAGAAACACAATGCGAAAATCACAAACAGGCCGCCCGGAAAAAGCAACGACATCCGAGGCCGAATGAAAGACGCAGAATCTGCTTGTCCGTACTTAGTACTGCTGCTGCTGCGATTGAAAGAAACATGTGCAGGAGTATTCTGACATATCTGGACGCTAGGAACAGACAGGCATGGGGCGAGGGTCGACGCCCTTTCTCTCCTTGTCCTCCTCACTGCAGAAAACCGGTTGTCAGTCGACAGTGTGGCTGGAGGGCTTTTGTTCCCGTTGGGCAGGTACATATCACATCCTGTACCGTGTCTCCACCGTGTACAGTCGTACGTCGACAAGTACATGTACATGCACGGAGCAGTCTCTCGACTACCTATGGGCGTTAAGCTTTCTGGAGGCCATCGATATCCGGGTGTGGCTACACACGCCTCGCCTGCCCCGCCAGATGAAGACCTAGTTTCGTCGCGATGCACCGCGATACACCGATCGCCGTTGGAACCGCTCGCAGCGCTGGTCAGGAGGCGGCATTGACATCATAAGTCTATCAAATCGTTCAATTGGTGCCTGTCGTGGCAGCGCCGCCACGCCCGCTAATTAATTTGAGAGGGAGCTTTGTTTTGGCTGGTGGGGTGCCTGCGACGACTCTTTCATCATAGGCTCATGGGAGCGCTCGGCGGGGACCGGGGTGCCCTCATCGACCATGACGCTGGGCATCGGACGCCGCGCCCGGCCCTCTCGCTTACACACACCAGCCTAAGACCTCGCCTGCGGCGCGGTGATCTGGGGAAACTTAGTTGATCGAACACATTCTGGACGGTAGCTTCGTTTTCACCATACTCAGAAACAGGGAAACGCCTCCAAGCAAAATTTTCCCCATTGGCTCGAGGAAATGGCTGCATGGAATGCATGTCGACAGTTCAGTTCAACCTGGTCCACCCGGCACAGCAGGACTGGCTGCTATTGTTTGATTCGGTGCCAGTCCCTGTGGCTGGCCGAGCTAACGAATCCGGCTTTTCGATGAGAGCTTCCCACCTCTTGCGAATCTGACACACAAAAGACGCTGGGCACTTGCACATACCCGACCTTTGCATTCGCAAATATCCGTGGACGTGTCATTCCGCATGCATCCAAGCACCCCCGCGGACGGTTTCCTCACCCCCAAAAGAAACCCCTCGAAATCCCGCTGGGAATTCCTTCCATCCCGGCGGGCCTGTCTACCTGCGTTTCAGTTATAACCCGCCAGCTTGTTTTCCCGACCTACTTTATTTATTTCTTGCCACACCTTGGTCGCTCGGTGCTTTCCGCGGCATCCCCCCCGAGCTGACACTCTGATCGTGCCCAACATGTTTGTTTTCCGTGATCTTTGACGTAATAGCTTCACCGCTCACTCGCGGTTATCGATCGACGCTGCAGCGCCGCGACGACCGCCCACTCAGAAGCCGTTAGCCGGGCGGACGCCATTTTCTCCATCTCATCTCTGCAGAGCAGGAGGATCCTGTGTGATCCTGCTTTATCAGCGTATCGATTTACCAACGGTGTCCTGATGAAGCCCTAATCAGAAGACACCAGCGTCATAGGCCATTCGTTCCCAGTCTACTGAGATTCCCCCATCAACTAATGCTGTCACTCCAGAAATGCATGCCTGCAAGTACCAGTCCTGGCGCCGTTATCCCCCCCATGTGCATAATAGACGGCGCCACCCTCATGCCGGAAGTTTGTTTGTCAACTTTCCTCCTTCCTGAACGTTCCAGTACCCACTTTGAACGCTAGGCATTCTTTCACGCAGCCCGTCCACCCAAACCCAACCCGCTGTTCGCTATAGCTTCTCCCTCTCTTCTCTGGAAGCTGATAAGAAAAAATATCTGTGGTGAATTTGGTGGTTAGCCAGCGCATGCCTCGTGCGTGTGTTTCTCTCGTCCAATCACCGTTCGTACGTTCCCGGCTTCCTTCTTCCGCAATGTATGCTAGTTTGTCCGTGGAATGCTTGGGCTTTGCTTCGGGAAGATGACAGGCCCAAAGACACAGTCAGAACTGGTCTTGAATTGGAGGGTTGCTTCCTGTCTTGAAAGCCTGCATACGCATCGGCCGAAGCTAACTTGGCAGCGCGCGTTCCCCATACTATATTCCGATCCACGGGCCCTTTCTCAACATTTTTTTTTCTCTTCCTCTTTTTAGGCGGTCGTTATCAATTCTCGGGGTTTCGAGATTGACATTCTGGAGGCCCGCTTTCAAGACGACTGCTTGCAGATGTGTGTCTACTTGCATAAGAAACCAAGTACGACTTCAGATCAAAAGGATTTTGGAAATGAAAAGGACGAAGAAATTGACGATTGCGATTCGATATGTATCGGATTGTAACCTTCAACCTCTTCTATCCTACGTCCCTCCGACCTTTACTACCGTATCAGGATTCCCCAAGCTAGGTAGCTGCTATCGGAGTCACAGGTCACATTGACACTGTTCTGGGAGCTCTTTAGCAGTCCAGATCGATCGAGTGGCCACAGATCGAACATCAACGTATACCACAACATATGCCTGTTTAAAACCCCAGATTCATGGGATAAATGTGGTCTCGTAAACCATATCCTCCCTGGAACCGTGTGGGTTTGGCTTGCGAGACTGGAATAAACGTATTACTTGCTCAAAAAGCCAGCATCAATCATTTGAAATATTTAACGCCTATATTTAGCCTCTACAATCAATAATAAATAACAATAAGGTGTTGATGGATGCATGGCGTATACGTGGCTGTGCGCATATGGTGAACTCAAAGGCCTAGTCCCAGACGGCCCACCGCATACATACATGTACAAGGTTGTGGCTGGTACCCTTTTCTGCATATAATATTCTTCTTGTTTGCCGGTAGTTGGACGTAAGCTTCCAGTCTGCCAGCATACGCATTCCTGAGACGCCTAATACAACTTAATAGTGCCATATATTGGACAGAACGGTCAATAGTCTGGCGCCATAACTTTTGTTACTATACACAACAAGCGTTTCAGCTTTGAGTGCCGGAGTGATGCATGGTACTATACCTAGCGTGCATTTACATGTAATAGCGTACTGGAACGCTGCCACGTTAAGCATCGGCCGGCTGTGGCTTGTCAGCAGGCCGACGCTGTGTCCGAGAGGCGGAACACAGCAGGTCGCACAGCATGCGGACACGCGACCATACGCATGGGGACACGGCGGTCCGGAGCTAGGCGAGTCTGTCAGTGATGTGCGGATTTCCGACTCCGCGAATGACACTGGGCGAGCAATTCTATATCACCAATATTCTGCATGGATGGTCAAAACGGGCTTCTTTATTGAAGTCCTATAGCGCCTGACTTCGAGTCTACTAAGTGAAGTCATCGTTTGCAACTCCCCACACAATGCAAAGTATTGTGGACTGCGAGAAATTTGTATGCTATATTATATATCAGTAGATCGTTCGTGGCCCCTGGCGCTCTGGCTTCGAGACCATATCAGCAACTAGGTTAGCCACCGAGGTCAATTTCAAGTGCCTGATACGCTAGTATGCTAGTATCACCCAAATGTACTAGCGCTGTCATCTGATCGAGCGCTCGGGCCCGGATACGTACAGTGCTAGCGTACTTTGATGCCGCAGATCCACCGTGGAATATACATACGACTGTCGAATCGTTCGATCGACAAACCATAAATTGAGGGCACGTACGTACGGGCTGATATTTCTTCAAACTTCTGAACGATGAGCCGTTTATTGGTGTAGATACCAACGTCAGGGCGAGAAAGAATCGATATCTTCCGTATGTACCTGCCTGAGTTTCCCATATGCCATGAGCATTCGGACATACGCCTGCTGTAGGATCGATCCCACCATTAGATATCTTTGCTCAAGGCACCCTGGACAATATACGTATTAATTGCACACGCATGAGAGGATTCAAATGATAATTCGATTGCCCCAGTGTCTCAGGCGTGAATAAAACGGGGTAGAAACAACCAGGAACCCCCTGACCCTAGCACAATACCGCAGCGTAGATCTAGATAGCCTGAATATATATATAGGCGTAGTATAAATTGCCAAAGATATAGCGAAAGCGTACTCAGACGAGCACCAGGTGATCGCCATGGCCACGAGTACTTGTAGATTATCAACATACTAAGGACGGTCAAAATAAGTGAAACTTCAAGCCGGGGCTTGTAATATCGTCTATGCAAATACGTCACGCTCGTGGCTATATCAACACTACACAGCCCAGCTATTCAAGGCCTGAATTTGATATAATACTATTATTCTGCAGGAGGGTCACTTTTATTTTGACTCATGCGATCTATTTCTGCATTCATACACCTCAGTATTTCCTGCGGGTTCATGCACCAGATATGCCGGATGGGGCCGCTCAGTATGTATTTTTCACGGTCGGTGTTGCGCTACAGAGACTGGCTTTTCGGGATCTCGATCCACGCTAAGTTTGTGGCTCGTGAAGCTGCGGCCCAGATGTACTGATATATTTTCGAATGTTCAAGGTCCTTTCGAGAATCTAGATATTTGTGTACAGTATTCAATTGAGACGAAGTAGACACATAATTTTCAAAGCCGTTCTACAATCCGGTGGATAAGTCAGTGGATACTCGTACACTTCTATCGGCAGAATATGGCTCCCAGTCCCATAGCGCGTAGCAATCATCGGCATCTGGACGCCGAGACGTATGGAAGGCCGATGAGCCTTATATGCCAAGGTTTCATGACCACAGTTGATGCGTTATGCGAGAAAAAGTATATACTCTGACTCATGAATGGACTACTGCCCGTTCAATACTATTATAAACGTAGGTATGAAACCACTCATTGCGGACGGAATAGTAAATTATCCGTGGCTTATTTTCAACCTCTCGGAATAGAAGAGAGCCCTGTGGTTTAGTTATTGTAAAATATATCAAGAGACGTTGTGCACGTAAGCATGCGAGACAGCCGAGCATGCAACTGCATTCTCCTGTAGCATGTAGCCGCACTTTCGGTTCTGGATCAATTATCTGTGTTATAAATGTTATAAAGAACTAGATTTGTCTCGGGGGTCGAACGCGTGCCTCTAGCACCCCGGTGACGTACGGCAGTCTGGTTTACGAGACAACAGACGTCGGCTCTGCCTGCCGTCAGTACCTCGGCCGCTCTGGTGGATGAAGCTTGTAATGCTGATCTTAAAAGCTTGAGCTTAAACAGCCTCTTCCTCATCCGGTGACGTCAACCGGCCGCGGCCAGAGTTCTTCGACAACACCGCATCCGAGTAATGAGCAGTCAGTTTCCCCGAGAGGACCTCAAAGGCACAGCGTGCTAGAAATTCAGCTCCCATCGATGCATCGCGCGCCACCAATTGTGGCTTGACCAGATATCCAGTCTGGCTGCGTTGTTTTTGTGGTAGTTCTCGATACCTATCTTCAGGCTTCTAGACACGCAATCATGCGAATATACGAAGGATAGGACAATACCACACTGTAGAATAGCCCCTTGGATTTGACCTGTCGCGTATTCTATAGTCTCGAGAAGACCTGTTGAGACTCGAGTCTTCTCACACGGCAGCGAATCCGCGACGTCAAGAGACGACGTCCGCTTGTGTTGCGGTGTGGTACAAGCAGCCTCGCTACCGGCGAAATTTTTCCCACTGGAAGAGAGAGCCGCACACGTCTGAAAAAGCTTCTCGATTCGACCTCACCAAACCCACACATACATCAACCAACCCCACCCGGCGTCGTCGACACGCGCTCTCATTCGCTCGGTACACGCAATCGCCTAACTCTCCCCTCATACATTCCTTCCCAATGGCCTCTTGGAAGCTCGCCGGGGCGGTCCTTCGCGGACTTCGCCAGAGTGCGCAGGCGTCCGTTCGGCAGGGTGGGCCGACGGTGTCGCCGATGGTGCAGGGCGCTGTGCGCGCGGGTAACGCGCGGGCGGTGTATGGGAATATCCGGACGATGGCGTCGTATACGAGGAACAAGCCGCACGTTAACATTGGTATGTGGCCGCATTGACATGGCGGGGTAGCAGTGAGGGGGGATAGTGGGGCTGTTGCTAAAATTTGTACGCGACGTACAGGTACCATTGGACACGTCGATCACGGAAAGGTGTGTTTATGAAGTTTGATAGTGCGCGTGGGGGTTTTGATATTTGTGGGTTATTTGTCGTACGGCTTGCTAATTGGATCGGTGGCGATTGGGGTGTACGATAGACTACGTTGACGGCTGCGATTACAAAGGTCCAGGCGACCAAGGGCCTGGCGAACTTTCTCGAATACGCGGCCATCGACAAGGCGCCTGAGGAGCGGGCTCGTGGTATCACAATTTCGACGGCGCACCTAGAGTACGAGACTGCGAATCGCCATTACTCGCACGTCGACTGTCCTGGACATGCGGATTACATCAAGAACATGATTTCAGGTGCCGCGACGATGGACGGCGCCATCATTGTCGTTGCAGCGTCGGACGGACAGATGTAAGGGTTTGCGAGTGGACGTATAATTTTAAGCCTTTTGTAGCAGATTGGCTGATTTGTTCCGCGCAGGCCCCAGACTCGAGAGCATCTGCTGCTCGCCCGGCAGGTTGGTGTGCAGAAGATCGTTGTCTTTGTCAACAAGGTTGATGCGGTCGATGACCTGGAGATGTTGGAGCTCGTCGAGATGGAGATGCGCGAACTGCTTGCTACCTACGGTTTCGATGGCGAAGAAACACCCATCATCATGGGCTCCGCGCTGTGCGCGCTCGAGGGCCGCCGGCAGGACATCGGTGAGCAGAAGATCGACGAGCTGCTCAAGGCTGTTGACGAGTGGATCCCGACCCCGGAGCGCGACCTGGACAAGCCGTTCCTGATGCCCGTCGAGGACGTCTTCTCCATCTCCGGCCGTGGCACCGTCGCCACGGGACGGGTGGACCGCGGGATCCTGAAGAAGGGCGAGGAAGTCGAGCTGGTCGGCGTGAACCCGGAGCCCTTCAAGACGACCGTGACGGGTATGGAGACGTTCAAGAAGGAGCTGGACTCCGCGCAGGCCGGCGACAACTCCGGACTCCTGCTCCGTGGTGTCAAGCGCGAGGACGTCAAGCGGGGTATGGTCATCGCGAAGCCCGGGACGATCAAGGCGGTGACGAAGTTCCTGTGCTCAATCTACGTTTTGAGCAAGGAGGAAGGAGGACGTCACACGGGCTTTGGCAACCACTATCGGCCGCAGATGTACATTCGTACCGCTGGTGAGTCGAGTTTTCCTTTATAACGCTTTGGGATGCGATGCGTTTATCGTATTACTCATCTGGCGAGACGGGTTGATTTAACATTTGATATTTTTTTCGATAGATGTTGCTGTCGGCCTCAAGTTCCCTGATGGAACGCCTGACATCGACGGCAAGATGGTCAATCCCGGCGACAACGTCGAGATGGTGGCCGAGCTGCACCACCCAATGGCCATCGAGCCCGGTGTCCGCTTCAACATTCGTGAGTAACACTTCTTCCCCGCACCGGGCTATATATGGCGCACATCGGCGTTTCTGAGTCATTGGAGGTGAAACTAACGCCGTTCGCTCGTTCGCAGGTGAGGGAGGACGGACAGTCGCAACCGGCCTGGTGACCCAGGTCCAGGGCTAGAGAGGACTCCACACCATCTACACTGTATAGCTCCGCTTTACTTTTTCACACTGCGGGCGAAATGACGACGAGGAGGCCACGAGGTTCACGGAGGATGGAGATGGAACGGGACGTGCGAATTACACTCTCTACGGAAATTGTACAAATGGATATCGCTTCTTCCCTGAATTACCACCCCAAACTACCCTTTTATGCATATAGATATTTCCGTTCCAGTGTATAATATAATTATGTCTGTCTGTCTGTTCATACGTTTTGTCACTCCCTTGAATAATTCACACACACCATCTCGAGCGCGCGGTGGCTGAGTTGGATGTATCAAGAAAGGAAGAAATGCGAAGGAAGGAAGGAGGGAAGAAAAGAGGCGGATTGCATTGACTCTCCATTGAATGATTGCACTGTACATAGGACGTTCGAGAAGCCTCTCTCCGCATGGATATCTGTATATACCTCCTACTATACTGAACTAACGTTAGCTAACGTTATAACGAGATATGTCTCTGACGATAATAAGCTGAGATCATACAGTTGAATGCGGTCGTATGCGTCAAGACGGAGCCTCGACGCTGCGGTTTTGGCCTCGCTTGCGGTGCAGCCCCTGCCAACCGCGCTCGAGGCTTCCAAGGCTGATCCTTCACACAACGGCGTCAATTGAGGGCTGGCGATGGTGTTTGTTGCAGGAGGGCCGGCGGGCGTGTTGCGCGCAATGACCACATCAGATGAGTCAAACAAACGACCGAGGGTCAGCGATATATAAACCGGTGATTCCACCGTCCGCGTCCGACTCTTCTCCATCATAGTCATATTGTATCGCAGCCTGCATCGATCGAATTGTTCATTCATTCGTTCGTATAGCATCTTTCACGTCCTTCGATCGATCGATTTGCTATCACCAATCAATGAATCGTCTGTCGCTGGGTTCACCGAACTGCAGAGACAACGCGGCGAACAGGCACCGGCTGAAACGAACGGGCCACCGTTGATAACTTGACATTCACACCTGTCATTGCTACTTGACACGTTATCCACCCATACACACATACATTACCATTACTATCACCAGCCTATCGTATCGGAGAATAGGCTTATCCGCCCAGGGGACAAGAAGGAGATCGCGCCTCGTTTGAGCTGCTTGCTGCTGATCGTAGATACAAGATAAACGTCCAGCTGCTACGTCATTCATACAGGGAGCTACCCAGCTAGCTACACACGCTACATACACAATTGGCACGTCCACCCATCCCATCACATCGGTCCGTTCATCAGACAAACCAATGTCAGGCCCAGGACGCCCTGCCGGCGGCGGCAACGCCCTCAGCGAGTTCGTCGAGCACGTCGCCAACCAGGCTGCCGCCCGCCACAGCCGCCGTCCGCGCACCAGCTCCCTCGGCGCGTCAGGCAGCACCGGGGCAGGCAAGCAGCCGCCAAAGCTCACCACCGCCCCGTCGAACAAGTCTCTCGAGGAAGCCGTCGACGAGCTCAGCTTCATTGACGACCTCGGCCTGAACACCGATGACGGCCCGCGCGTCAAGCTGCGCGACCAGCTGCTCGGCACGGAGCCCGGGCTGGACGCCCTGCTGCGCCGACGGCTGGAGGAAGGCCGTGGAGAGGCGCTGTTCGAGCTTGGGTATGAGGATAACGGCGACTCGATGGGCTTCACCAAGGAGGAGTACGATACCGCCTACCGGAATCTAGTCGAGCATCTGGACGCGCTCAATGCGCAGTGCGCGGTGCTGCAGACGGCGAATGTGGATCCGGAGAAGGAGGAGGCGCCGGCGGACGGGAAGGGCGCGAGAGCCAAGCTGATGGTCCGGCAGATACCGAAGTCTATGGAGGAGCTGCTCGAGATCCGAGTCGCTGTCGTTGGCAATGGTGAGTACATTGCATATGCATATGCGATCTATGAGATGAAGCGATGTGCTGACGTTGGGATGGTCAGTCGACGCGGGCAAGTCGACCATGCTCGGCGTGCTGGTTAAGGGACAGCTCGACGACGGACGAGGGAAGGCTCGAGTGAACCTCTTCCGACACAAGCACGAGATCGAGAGCGGCAGGACATCGAGCGTTGGGATGGAGATCATGGGATTTGACGCCCAGTCGCAGATTGTCACCAGCCAGGCCGGGCGTAAGTTGACCTGGGAGGAGATTGGCAAGAAATCGGTAAGCTCACCGGCGAAGTTTCACATCACTAGCTAGGACGAGCTAACGTGACTACATACTCCAGGCCAAGGTCATCTCGTTCACCGATCTCGCCGGGCACGAGAAGTACCTGCGCACAACAGTCTTCGGCCTGCTGGGCACCTCGCCCGACTACTGCCTGCTCATGGTCGCGGCGAACAACGGGCTGATCGGAATGAGCAAAGAGCACCTGGGCATCGCGGTGGCGCTAAACGTGCCCATCATGGTCGTCATCACGAAAATCGACATGACCCCACCCAACATTCTCGCGCAGACGATCACGCAGATAACCAAAATCCTCAAGTCCGGCGGGGCGCGCAAGATTCCCATCTTCATCAAGTCGAAGGACGAGGCCATCTCGACGGCCACGCACTTTGTCAGCGACCGCATCTGCCCGATATTTCAGGTGTCCAACGTCACGGGCGAAGGGTTGGACTTTGTCCGCACGTTCCTCAATATACTGCCCTACCACGGCCAGTTCGACGTGAACGCACCGTTTGAATTCTACGTTAACGACACGTTCTCGGTGCCGTTCGTGGGCACGGTCGTGTCCGGGGTTGTCAAGAGCGGGGTCATCCACGCGGGGGACCAGGTGCTCATCGGGCCGGACGGTCTGGGCAACTTTATCTCGACACAGATCCGGTCGATCGAACGTAAGCGGATCGGGGTGCCGGGTGTGACGGCGGGTCAGAGCGCGTCGCTCGCGCTGCGGAAAGTGCGGCGGCGGGATGTGCGCAAGGGGATGGTGGTGCTGCCCAAGACGGACGAGCCGCCGCCCAAGGCGTCGCGGCAGTTTGTGGCCGAGGTGATGATTCTGAGCCATGCGACAACAATACGGAAGCGGTACCAGGCGATGCTGCATGTCGGGCCGGTGTCGCAGACGTGCAGCATCATCGATCTCGATCGAGGTGGGCACAATTATCACTTTTCTTCTCACGTCCTTACCAGCGGTGGCTAACACGCTTGCAACAGAGACTGTACGAACGGGAGATCGAGCGCTGGTCGCATTCAAGTTTGTGCAGCGACCGTAAGTTACACCGTTGATCTTAATTTATACATTGGAAATGCAGCTGCTAAAAGGTGTTCATGTGCAGGGAATACATCCTTCCAGGAGACAAGCTGCTGTTCCGCGAGGGCCGCACGAAGGGTCTTGGAGTGGTCAAGGAGATTGACTACGACGGGAGCAAGCCGCTGAACCCCGCGATGAAGGCGGAGGAGGATGCGGCGGGGTCGCAGCGGGACGCAGAGGGGGAGCCGCGGCTGACGAAGGAGCAGAAGGCGGAGATGCACGGCAAGAAGGATGAGAGGATGAAGTATCAGACGGGGACGACGAGGAAGTGAGCTGAGCAGAGTCGGTATTGATATTGTGTTCGAGCATGCACAGCGATGTGGGATGATTGCATGGATATACTAAGTAATAGCGTCTGTTGCAAGTGGCGGCAGGAAGGTGTACATTGGCGACATGTCAACGGCAATGCTGGGATGTTGATGATTTAATATTGCTTTTATATGTTTCATCGTGGAATTTTATCTGTCTTGTTTTTTTTTCAGGAAGGCGTTTTTGCATACTAAAGTGACAGATATATAATACACACGATGGTACCTAATTAGAGCGCTGCTTTGGGACGATATTAAAGTGTGAGATACGAGATACAGGCGAGTGCCTGACCCTGCTGGTTAGTGGTTATTAGTACGGCAGGCGGTATCGGTATCTGGCGGACTCATAGAATGGATATTCCTGAAGCTAGACTGCTCTTCGAATAGCGTATATGGCGATGTTGGGCCGGTATGAGTCGATAGTGGCTCACAGACGGGCATCGGGAGTCCGTCGACCCGTGGATGGCTGACTCACAGGTCGGACATCTGTACGGCCTGTCCATGGATACCGAGGGACAGTGACACGAGGTGCCGACGAGCCCGCGGGGGGACGGGCAGGTGCTGCCATGGCGATGCTGCAGGCGGCCTCACGAAGCCGGACGACGATGTTTGGGTCTCCGAGAGACGTGGTCACGTGGGCGACGCGACGGGCAGGTCGTCCCAATCTTCACTTTTGAGAATAAAAGGGGACGCGCTGTTTGTCATGTCAGTCAGGAGAAGAGACGCGTGGGTGGATCCATCACTCAACTTGACCGTTCGGGATGGCCCCCTGCATGCCATCGACAAAAGGAAATGAAAGGGCGGCGCCCATCTTACCGCAGCCAGCAGGCGGCGGACGCACTTGGCCTGATGCGTCCGGGGCCCGGCCAATGAGGGCGCGCGGCGGCTGCGCGATGGCGTCGGGCCTGCATTTCTGGGACGTCCGTCGCGATGGCAGCCGGTTTGATGAGTCCGTCTCGCGGACGCGTAAAGTGTTTGTTGGAGGAGGTGAATGGAAGGAAGTTGGACGTGAAGTCTGCGTGTTGGATCGCGTCTCCCCGCGAGAGCCTAAAATCTCTGCGAGACGGCGCCTTTTTCTAAATTTCTCGTGTCTGAAAACAATAACACCCGCCGCTTTTATAAGACCCGGCACCCTCGCGTCTTCTTCGTCCTCCTCCTCTTCCATTATCACCATCAAGCAACTTACTACTCCATTCACGGACTCATCAATTACATTACTCTTTGCATCGTCGTTATCACAAGTTACAAATACTCTCTTCCATCTTCTCCTAGCGTCATCGTATTGTAGTTCGCCACATTCTATACTTTCACAATGTCTGTCATCTCGAGCGAGACCCAGAAGGCCATCGCCGCCTTCAACAACCTCAAGATGAAGACCCAGGACGACGACCTCGTCAAGCCTGCCATCTTTGACAAGCCCGCCGCCCCCGTCAAGGCCGCCGAGCCGACACCCGAGACGCCCGCCTTCAACGGCCTCAAGCCCGAGGAGGCTGACGAGCCCATCCTCGTCGAGAACAAGAAGCGTTTCGTCCTCTTCCCCATCAAGTACCATGAGGTGAGCATTATCTTCATCAGTCACGTATCCCAAAACGGCAAGCTAATCGACATCGATCGCAGGTCTGGCAAATGTACAAGAAGGCCGAGGCATCCTTCTGGACCGCCGAGGAAATCGACCTCAGCAAGGACCTCACGGACTGGAACAACCGCCTGAACGACGACGAGCGCTACTTCATCTCGCACGTCCTCGCCTTCTTCGCCGCCTCGGACGGCATCGTCAACGAGAACCTCGTCCAGCGGTTCAGCAACGAGGTCCAGATCCCCGAGGCCCGCTGCTTCTACGGCTTCCAGATCATGATGGAGAACATCCACTCGGAAACATACTCGCTGCTCATCGACACCTATATCAAGGACAGCACCCAGCGCAACTACCTCTTCGATGCCATCGACACCATCCCCTGCATCCGCAAGAAGGCCGACTGGGCCATCCGGTGGATCGAGGATGACAAGTCGACGTTTGCCCAGCGTCTCGTCGCCTTCGCCGCCGTCGAGGGCATCTTCTTCTCCGGCTCCTTCGCCGCCGTCTTCTGGCTCAAGAAGCGCGGCTTGATGCCCGGTCTGACGTTCTCCAACGAGCTCATCTCCCGTGACGAAGGTCTGCACACGGACTTCGCCTGCCTGCTCTTCAAGCACTTGAACAACCGCCCGAGCAAGGAGGCCGTCGCCGCCGTCATCACCGAGGCCGTCACGATCGAGCAGGAGTTCCTCACCGAGGCCCTACCGTGCCCGCTGCTCGGCATCAACGCCAAGCTGATGAAGCAGTACATCGAGTTCGTCGCCGACCGGCTGCTGATCTCGCTGGGCAACCCCAAGGTGTACAATGCCACCAACCCGTTCGACTTTATGGAGACCATCAGTCTGGCGGGCAAGACCAACTTTTTCGAGAAGCGCGTCAGCGACTACCAGAAGGCCGGCGTGATGGCCAAGACGCAGCAGAAGGCTGAGGCCCCAGCCTCGTCGTCGTCGGCGCCATCCGGTGCCGTTGTGGAGAACACCAACATGGCCGGCATCTCCTTCGACGACGACTTCTAGACGAGTCGTCCTTCGACTCTTCATTCTCCACTCCTTTTGGGTATGGTTGGTAAAGGTTTATTTTTGGTTCGAGCGTTTCGGGTATATACATTTGCTTTTCATGTGTCTACGCATTTGCACGTCATAGCTACGTGTGTACGTCTTGGGTAATGGTGTGGCTGGCTTGGTATTGTATTGATATGGGCGTGCATTGGCGTTGTCATTTGTTTCTTCGTAGCGGAGTTCATCGTGTCTGCTTTACTATATTATCACCATCACTGGCAGGCATGTCTGGCAGGCAGATGGATGGAGGACGCCAGGGGCGACTTTGGCGTCAGCTGTATAACAATAATTGATCATTATCATTTCACGATCACTCTCCACTGTGTGCGAGATCGATCCTCTTGTATCATTCGATAGTGAATATAAAGGAAACTTGTTGTAACATCAAGTCTCTATCCTCGATGTGACCATTGCTATGGGGTTACTCTGTTTACTGCCTGTAAAATTGAACGTCTATTAGGCTTCGACGTAGATTATGCACGTATGTATTGATCATCAATCATTCACATGCTCGCTATATGTACAATATACCAAACTACACTGATCCACCAAGCAGATATACACGACGCTACCTCTTCTTCTTGTTCTTCTTCTTGCCACCCTTGGACGCCCCGCCAGCGCCGCTATTATTCCCATCGCCCTCTGCCGCCGCCGCCGCCGCTGCTACCGCCTCCTTGCCTACCACACCGCTCGCCGCCTCGCCGCCGTCATTCACACCTCCCGTCGCAGCGGTCGATAATGTTGTATCCGGCGGAATATCTTTCAGGTTGGCCATACACCGGCCGAGACGGTGGAGGCCCGCGACGAGTCGTCCGACGTCGGAGATGCGGTCTGTACGGAACTTGACGAGGGCGCCGGAGATGGGGTCGTATGTCTTGAGCGTGACTGTGCCGCGCGGGGTGCGGGGCTTATCCTTGTCGTCGGGGGTGGAGGTGGACTTTGAGGGGCGGGGTTTGGACGGTTTGGAGGGCGGTGGGGAGATGTGATAGCTTGTCGTTATGCGGGCCTGCCGGACGTCAGTCAGTACATATTGTATCGTATAGTAGATGTATGGATGGGGTGGGTGTATTGGGGACGCACGGTGTTCGGGTGGGCTTGCAGCAGCTGCAGGGAGCGGTCGACAAACTCGACGGGCGTCTTGACGATGACCATTGTGATAGATGCACGCGGCGGTGCGCCGCGGATGCGATTGCGGTCGTGTGAGGATGCGGTGATGATGGCGACGGTGACGGTAATGGAAGGAGATGGAAGTCGGGAGCGGGTAGCTTGATGTGGAATGCAATCGAGGTGCTTCGCGAAGGCTGCAGTTTGGCAGATCCTTCACTGCAGCTTGAATCGAATCCGGGGAACAAGTGGCTGGTATCATGCGCTGATTGATATAAAACCTCGCGGAACACTATCCTTGGCTTCCTTCCTGCCAATTCGCATTCACGATATTATACAGAACATTCACGATACCGATTCAATTGAAGGTCACCGCGATGGAAGTGTGTCAACGTCGTCCATCCGCCGTCGAGTTGAATGACGCCGCGCTGACAAAATGCAACAAGAACAACGCACAATCATCGCTCCCACCGCAGATAATCTCCTGCGACGACCTCTCTCCATCCGACAGCGACGACGACGATAGCACCGCTGCCCCGCCGCTGAACCCACTCGCGGATGGTTTATTAAAACGCTGCATCACGCTCGCGGACGAGCTCGATCTGCTGGAGAAGAAGCTGTTGCTGCGGTTGCCGCCGAAGCTGCGGTCGAAGAAGGGCAATCTGCCAATCGAGCTGCGACATTTCCGCAGCGCGATTCAAGTCGAGCAGCGGTCGCTCGAGGCTGTACGTATCCAATCAATGTATACTTATCTACATGTCCGAATTCACGCTAAAGGTGTATTATAATGTACAGCTCTGCTACAAGCCGCCGACGGACCACACCCTCCACGCATGCCGCTCCTCCAACCTCAAGTTCCTCGAATCCGTCTGGTCCGTCGCGAAAACCTGCGCGGGGCTGCAAGTCATCTTTCGCACCGTCTACCTCGTCAACGGCGGCGACACCAATCTCGCGAAAGCGCGGTTGAAACCCCGCGGGAAGGAAAAGCAGGCCCTCAAGAAGAACAAGACGCCCGTGCAGGTGGATATCATAGCGCAGTCAGGATTGGAGTGGATTAAAGTCGCAAACATCTCGCAGAAGCGCCTGGAGACCGAGTTTGCCAAAGCGCGATGGGAGGCCGAGAGCTTCCAGGACGATGATATCTCCGACGACGATATCGACACGAAGAGCAAGGGTACCGCTCGCAAGGAGGAGCTCGTCGACGAGTTCCAGCGCGACACCGACGCATTTTCGCTCGTCCGCTCCGCGCGCATGATGGTCCAGGCGGCCCAGCAGACGCGAGTGCAATACCTCCACCCGGAGATCACCATCGTCATGCCAAACATCACGTATGACGCCGCCGCCGCCGACACCTCATCACCCGTGCACGCACTCGTAACCGCAATCCTCACGACAGGCGCACGAGTGCAGACGGCAAACACGCTGCTCAAATCGCCCTGCCCGCCGCCGGAGAACATCAACCTCAACAATCCCAAACATAACCATAACCCCACCCCATCCTCCCCTCCGACCAGCGACGACGGCAGAATCGCACCCACGAGCGCAGACATCCACGACATCCTGCACACCCTCTCCACGACCGCCGACCCGACAACCCTCATCACGCAAACCGCAATACTGGACTGCACCGTCCTCCTCGCGCTCGTCTCCGACCTCTCCCACGACGCCGTCGTCGAACAGCCCGTCTTCCACCGCTACATCCTCGCGCAGGTCCGCAGCGAGCGCGAGGAGCCGCTGCTCCCCCACTGGATGTACCCCGCCCTCGCCCGCCGGCGCCTCGCCTGCACGTTCGACGCGTACAAACGCTTTCGAGAAATCGTCGAAATCGTCGGCTCGGAGCGGGAGAAGGCGCGGGCAGAGGCCCTCGTGGCCTCCGGCGGCCGAGACTGGAAACACCCATCGAGCTCCACCCGCAAACTCCCCACCCCCGTCGCCAGCAGTTCTCCCACCGCCGCCGCAATCGCGACAGCGACAGCACCGCTCGACGGCGCGGACACCCTCGCCCGCCAACAAACACTGCAATCCCTCTCCCGCCACCCGGTCCCGGATACCCTAACCCTCCCCATAACCGTAATTGAAAGCCTGGAACACGAACTAACAGCAACGAATGCCATCGCCACCCGTATCGGTCCGGAACTGTCAGCCGTGAACCGCAGCTCGCTCTTCACCGCCTGGCAGCTCGGCTGGACGATCGTCACGACGAACGGCAGCGTGGTCAAGAGGCTCGAGTGGCTCGTTGAGGAAAACCGCATGAGCGACGGCGACGTTGGGCCACGCGTGCATTTGCTGGCGATCGCGAGGTCGCTGGTTGGGAAGATGAAGAAGGGTGCCGATATCCTGGCGGGGGAGTAGGCCAGCTGTGTTCTCTGTATTCGTCATATCTTAGCACATTGATGTTTAGCTAATTTTGAGTCTCATGCGAGCGTGTACATTACATATATTCAATATTATCCGCGTTGAAATATATATAATAATGCGAATTTGAGCATCTGTATATACATCTCGTGAACTAGACCACCATGCATTCCTTGAGGCAGGCCGTCTGAAAGCAGCCGATCTATGCTTCGACGTAGGTTATTCTCAACAGCTGAATCTTATATTCTTAAGGCTGTGGAAGGTGGATAGGGTACTGTGGTCATCTCGATATATATCTTGATTATAAAAAGCAAATGGCTGTCACAATTATATAGATGGACCGAACTCGCGAAGTACGCCTATATTCTGTCAAATTACCTCGGTCTCAAGTCACCAATTGCAGCCAGAATCCGACAATCTTTTCAGCGTATGCGTAAATGAATAATACATTAATACAATACAATAGCAGTATAGTACCAAACCAAAACCAAAAACACGACTTAACACCAATTGTGATTTTTTCCAAAGAAAACAAACACGAGTCAAGTCTCCGTCTCCGTTAATCGCGTGCAATACCAAACCAAATATCTATGATCATATCACTTACGTACGTAGGTATCCAAATCGTTCAAACAAGAATAATATGTACCGATAGCCGACGTCGACGTCCCTCGATCCTTGCCCACATCCGCAAAATGTATCTCCCCGCATGCGTCGTCCCCCATCAGCACGACTCGACTTCTACACCTCACTTATCTTTCCCCTTGCCTTTCGCCAGCTTCTTGTCCTCGCCGTCGTCGGAATCCGACCCGTCCTCCGACCACCGGTCCAGATCGTCGCCAACCGAGAAGATCGCCTCGCCCTCCCCGGAGTGTCGCTGGTCAAAGGAGTCGCGCGGCAGCGGCTGGTGTCCGCCGATGGGGTGCATCGCCCTGCCGTTCTCCTCGTCTTCGTCCGACCCTGCCATCGACGCGATTTCGAAACCGTCGTCATCTTGCGCAATCTGCCATAGAATCCAAAAAGTCAGCCATGCCTCCCAAGTTTGCCGGAAGTTGATAGATATTTTCGAGCACCCACCTCGTCACTCATCGCGAAGCGGCGGTTATTCAGCGTCGGCCGCCACAGATACGCAATCACCGCCAAATCAACAAGATACACCAAATTCAGCCACCCGTCCAGCACGAACCACCGCGTCTGCCAGTGCGTCGGCACAAAGTCCGGCGATCCCGTGCCCGCGAACGTCAGCGAGTTGAGGAAGAAGAACCCAAAGATGACGATGATGCTGCCCAGCAGCACCCACCACAGCCGCCGGTACATCAGCGCTTTGACGTTCTGCTTGCGGTCCAGCAGCTCCTTCATCGTCAGGTTGAGCGAGTTGAGCGTCCACACATAGAACGCCGTGAGAGTCGCCGCGAGCGGCAGAATCACAAACAGCACCAGCGGGCCCGCCGTCTCCGGGCTAACAATCGCGAGCGAGGCTACGGAGTAGATGACACCGAAGATGAAATGGGCCAGTGCGAGAGCCCGGCAGTACCACATGAGGTTGCCCAGTGATGGCCTGCAAGGAGTCATCGTTAGTCTGCTAGTTTAGATAATGCGGGAAAGTAAAGATGGGACATACTTGACGACGCCATAACCCATGCAGACGATAAGCAGCAGGAAGAAGGAGAACGAGTTCCGGCCGGCATTAAGCACCGCAACGATAACCATAAACACCTTTGAGACAATATTCGACCCGTGAATATTCATATAATCTAACACCAATGGTCAGCCAGGTCATCCTAGAAGCCAGCGCTCTGCGCAGACCAACATACCATAGAATCCCCATGTCATCAGCATCTCAACGATCAAAAAGATGATGATTGCAGTAATGTAGTTCTGCACCGGCACTAAATAAACCAATCAACAGAAGCCCCCAAATCGCCTCAGAATTTCGTAGTCATACGTATATCCCGCCGATGCTGGACGTATAAGAAGCCCCAGAATATGCCAATCAGCGCATACATAATCGTGATACCGCCGTAGAACGGCAGCTTGGGTATCTGCGACGCCGGCAGCTCGCCGTACGCGTTCCGGAACTCGACGACGCCAGTGTAGTGGCGCGCAGCGTAACCCCAGGTGGCCACGCAGTAGAACCCCGTCTTCTTGATCTCGTAGTGTATCGGCTTGCCATCCTTGACGTTGACTCTGGTTGCGACTATCGGGCTGGTTGCTGTCTTGTTCCACTTTGGTTGCAGGAGGAACATGCCCAGCTCGGACTGTTTGCAGACTTTGTTCGCGATGGCTTCGTTGGAGCAGGTGACGATTGTCTAGAGATTCGCATTAGCATTGAACGCGCAGACGTCGAACCATAGCGAAGCGATCAATATAAAGGCCTTGGGGCGTACCGTTTTCCTTCCATCCTCGTCGGTGCCGTCAACTCCGATCAGGTGCTCGTCCTTGTACTCGAATATCAGCAGGCCTAGAAGCGGAACCACCCCGGTTAGTAAACGCGTCCCACATGCGCATCTCGCCCGAGAAGGGAAATCGTCACATACTGACGGCCCAGTTGTCGATGTCTTTCGCCTCGTCGTCGTTCGCGGGTGGGTCGGGTACGAATTTGACCTCGATGAACGGCGACACCCTGCCGCCCCACGCTCGGGGGCCGTACATGCCGGAACATTTCTGCCGGTCTTCGTCGGTATTATGCTGTTTTGCCGACGGTCAATGGGTCAGCCAAAAGCGCCGGTAGAAGGGATGGTGGACGGATGGGGGGTATTGATGAGCAGCTAGCTAGTTCTGCGATCCGGAGAGCTGGCGATGGCTTACCAGGGCGTACTCAGCGGCTTTCACCAGCGCCGCGAATAACAGCAGGACTGTTAAGCTGAGAGAATTGGACGACCTCATCGCGGGAGTCCGAGGTGCGTGGAGCAGGCGGAAGCCGGTGGAGGGTTCGGCAGGAACCAGGAGCGGTAGCGTGGCGTGTCCGTAGTGCCGGTATCGATGTCGTAAGTCCGCGCGAGCTGGGGCAAAGGGATGGAAAGAAAATTTAAAAAGTCAAAGCTGGAGCTCTCCAGCGGTGAGAGCAGGACGGTGAACGAAGGTTCGAATCCAGAGCTAGCCTTACGGTCAGGAACAGACGATACGTACGTAAGCCCTCGCCGGCCGCGTCGGAACTTAAAGGTCGCGGTGAGCAGGAGCAGCCGATGGGAGAGATGAGACCACGGTATATGCGAGTGCAGGGTCGCAGAAAGGAAGGCGAAGAAGGGCGAGACGGGCAGGCGAGCAGACGGGCACCCGGCAAGGCAGAGATATAGATCTGGTCTGAGGCCTGTTGGAACGTCGATGTTGCCGTTGGACCGTGCGATCCGAAACAGAGCAGCCGACAGCGAGCTCGAGCGGAGGGAGATATCTCGAACAGAGCCCCTGGGAAGTCCGGCCTGCGAGGTTGGCCGCCAGGTATGTGCGTAGCGTCTGTACCTTACCGTTCTTACCGTCCTTGCATGCCCGAGATGGTGGAAGTGGAAGTGCGCAACGGGGCAAACGCTGCCTCTCAACTCAACTTCGCGATCCAACATGCATGAGCTGACGCCAAACGCCGCCGCTTGATCTAAACTAAGCTCCCGCCGAAACACACACTCAACGTCAACGTCAACATCAACATCAACATCAACGTCGCCGTCAACGGCCAACCGGCAGCCATGATGGGCGGCAACCTGTCCGCCACCCTGAACGCTTTCCGCGTCCTCCACGACCCGGCTCTCTGCCTCCCGCACCTGGTCGTCCCGACGTTCGCGCAGCTGCCTATCCCGCTGCAGTTCCCCGGCCAGACGGCCGAGATCCGGGCCGTCGTGCTCGACAAGGACAACTGCATCGCGGAGAACTACGCGCTGGACGTGCACGGGCCGTATAAAGTAATTGCCGACATCAGGTCTTGATGCATTACATAAAATATACACGCCCATGACTTTTACATGAACCCGTCCGGCCGGCAGACAACCGTGTCTATAAATACACCCACCCGTGCAGAGTGCCTGTCTAACAGACGCCGTGCCCGCATCCGCAGGAGAAATTCGAAGCCCTCAAGAGAGCCTACCCGGGAAACAGACTCCTGATCGTTAGCAATTCCTCCGGCACCGCGGATGACAAGGACGGCAAAGAAGTATGTCCTGTCCGTTTTGTACCCGTGCCTGCGACTTCATTCGAGCCGCATCGAATCGCGTGGAGGCCTTCGTCTTCCCGTCCGAGACTCCTACGATAGCGAGAGGCGCACAGCTTCGCGAACATACGGCTTGATGCATGCATAGCCATGATTGCTGATCGATGGCTATCCCGCGCAGGCGACTCTGATCTCGCAAACCCTTGCCATCCCCGTTCTGCGCCACAATGTTAAGAAGCCCGGCTGCGCCGCCGAGATCCTCGCCCACCTGCGCGCCTGCCCCGATGTGCAGCTCGAGTCTCCCGCGCAGATCGCCGTCGTGGGCGACAGGCTGTTCACGGACGTCATGCTGGCGAACATGATGGGTGCATGGGGCGTATGGGTCAAGGATGGTGTCCACCCAAAGTACGCCAGCGCCGTAAGTGCACACCCATACACGCCCATACACAACTTAAATACATATACTCCCCTCCATCTCGACGATATCAAGAGTTCGAGCGGTTGTGTATTCCCAGTGATATTGGCGATTGTACGAGTCTCGGGGGCACTGTGGTCGCACAGAGCGTCCGTGAAGCAGAAGCTGACTGGCATATCAATCGGTATATCGGCACAGTTCTCCGGCTTTGAGAAGAGTCTGCACGGATTCCTCGTGAAACGGGGCTACCAACCTCCCTCACCCGCGTCATCTCGACCGTCAAACTCAAGTCCATGAAAGCGAACGCACGGCCGAACTTACCGCGTATCTCACAAGCTGTATAATATCACCATACATATATGTGGCGGTAACGTCGGGGAGGGTAGAGTATATGTGCACGTACGTATATTGTGTAACACTAGTGTTTAATGATTATCGAACGGGTAGATGCGTCTAGATGTGCGAACTTGTATCCATACCAGAAGTGGATCCGAGTCCGGAGTCTCGTCTTGCAAAAAGTTGGATTCTAGATTCGCGGGGCAAGAATGATATCTGCAGCGACGCGCATCGACATACCACTTCTTCTCCGCATCGCCACACGGGCCATGGTGTCACATCGGAAATTACTCATGTCACGACCGCCAGCCCAAACACAGGGTTGATCCCTCGAACGAGGTTGATACCATGATTGCGTGCACCCGGCCCATTGACATATACGAATCAGTACAATTACAAGTTCACGGGATTTACGGCGAAAGCATATATCGATGCGAAGAGATTGTGAATATAATTGTGGCATCCACATGAACAAACTCGCGGCCAAGACAAATCTATAGTGGTGATTATTTCCTCCAACAGAAAAGCAAACGAACGATGCCGAGTACTAGACTACAGGATCGATAGATACATATCGATGGCAACCAGTACCCGAGATCGAGAACGCACATAAGCAAAGCACATCTTCTTGACGATAGCAGTAAATTGTGAGTCATTAAGCACAGGGAGTGAGGGTAGATGAATGTAGAACGGCAAAAAAGGTTTAATAGCGATAAGCAAAAGTAAAGTGGAATTAAAAATATACTACGGGGCATTACAATGAACAGAGAAATATAATAGGGCTTTTGGCTTTTTTTGGTCTGGGTTTGGTTAAGATCCTTCTCCAGTGGACCGCGAGAGGTCTCTAGAGGACGCGCGGACGTAGGACACAATGAGTTTAGAGATATTCCCTTTCGTATTTTCTTGGTTATTTGACAAGGGAGGCGACCGATATATTACTGATATCGCTTCGCAGGTAACCTGATCGACGAAGAGGGATGGAGAGCGCTCGGGACCTCGAATCCGGCTCGATAAGAAAAAGAAAGAGAAGAGACGGTGGAAATGAACGAAATGTAAAAGATAAAAGTAATGTGATATAGAGAGAAAAAGGCCATTACGATGATATGATGATTGGAGTGAGTGTAGTGCAGAAAAGTAAAACCAAAAAAATATGAAAGATTAACACAAAAATATAAGAGATAATAAACAGTAATACAAGATGCATTGATTTACACAACCGCGAAGCAGACCCGATGTAAATGATGACAAGCAGATACCCAAACCAGCGTTTCGAAAAAGATGAGGACAAGATGTAAACTTAAATCAGACCAAATATGAGTGACGACGAGGGAAGATGAGATAGATAAAAAGGAAAGACGTTTTGTTACCACACGGAATCGCTAGACATCATGACGGAGTACCCATTAAAGTATGAAGAGTGTGAGAGAGAAGCATAGGGGAGATAGATAGATAGATAGTTCGATATTGAGTGAGAAAAGATAGTTCGGAGGGAAAGATTGCATGAAGACCAGAGAGAAAAGCCACACTTCGCCAGATTAGTTTTTATTTTATTTTATTTATTTCACTCCCGAGATGCTTGCATCATCACAGAGGGTGCCCTTGTGACGAGTGGTGCTCGGGCGAGAGCGTAACCTGGTGACCCATCGGGCTCATGTTGTACGGCGAGAGATGGGCATCAACGTCCTCGATCTCCTCGAGCGCCGGTGGGGTCTGGTGGATCGCCAGCGACTGCTTGGCGTACATGTCTGTCAGGTCATCATTGCCGTACAGCGCCTGCTCGTGGCTCAATGGGAACAGCTCAGCGGATCCGGTTCTGTCAATGAACGGTGGAGAGCCAGATGCAATGATCGGGTCGCCGTTGCTCAAGGCTGACAGAGGAGACACCGACTGTGGGATCAAGCCGTTGGGGTGCATCATTGGCGAGAGCCACGGCTGGTCGATGAATGGGGAGTGGAGACCCGGTGTCATCGCCAACTCGCTGGGCATCTGGCCTGGCAGACCGGGGCTGGCAGCGTACTCCGAAACCGAAGCAGTGGTCGCCGCCGAAAGCGGGTAGGTCGGTCTGTAGTCCAGGAAGCCCGGAGCAGAAGTGTCAATTCTGAGGTTGTTCGACATGGCGTGGGGGTGCTGAGGCGCCGGCGCGAACAGGTGGTTGTGCGAGTTCTCTTCCATCTTGAGCTTGGGGCTAACGGACGTGCCAAGGAAGAAGTCCTCATTCTCAGGCTCGACGATAACGTCATCGAACTGAAAGGAGGGCATCGGTCCAAAGTTGGCAAAGTCGTTGATGTTGGGTACCGAACGGCTTCGCTGCCTCTTATGTCTGTATGGGTTGGCGATAACGTGACCACGCGCTTCCTGCTGAACCAGAGATGGTGGGGCCATCATTCCGGATGCGGACGAAGGCCGCATTGGCGGCGATGGCGGCGCAGCAAAACCCGCATCAAACATAAATGGCTGCTGCGGCTGTTGCCTATGCCGGTTCTGGAAAATGTCAAGGTTCAACAGCTTGGAGAGCTGGCCCTGGAGGGATTTCGCATTACCACCAAGAGTGTGAGTGAGAATTTGAGTGGCCTGCTGGTCCTCGGTAAAGTCGCCGCACTGAACAAAGCCGCCGGATCCCGAGGTATCCATGAAGAAATGCGGCGGTCTGATCAGCTCGATGACCAACTGTCCCTGCATCTGACCACCGTGTGTGTTTGGCGGCGCCATCGGAACGTTCAGAGTCTCGAGTTCGATGCTCTTGATGTTCCGGAATGGGTACTCGATCTTGTAGCCGGCTGAGTCGTTGTTGATGTAGTATGTGATGCAGGCCTTCTCGGGCGAGTAGAAGACCACAAGGTCCATGGCATTCTGGCCAATCCGCCTCCAGCTGCCGATGTTTAGCGAACGGCAGGTGAAATGGTGGATCACGATCTTTCCAGTAGGAGCTTCACCCGGTGCGGGGAAGCCACCGCCGTAGCCGTTGAGGGCGCCGGACATGCCGTAGGCGAGGGCCTTCATCTCAGGGTTCTGGTTGGCGAGGTAGAGTCTAACATTCTCCGGGATGGAGTCGATATCCTCACCACCATTCTCGAGCGACTTCTTCGCAATCAACTTGATCTTCGCACGTCTGCTCTTGGAAATTAGCTTCGAAGTTCCGCGAACTATTTTTTTTTTACAAAATGGATGCAATGTATGCCTACCTGTTCTGGAACCAAATTTGGACAGATCTCTCCGTCATATTGATCTCCTGAGCTATTCTATCTCTGACGACGGCGGTTGGAGTGGGGTTCTTGCTGAACTCGCGCTCCAGCGTCACCAGTTGATCCTGAGTAGCTCGTTGACGCTTCTGATTCTTCTGCTGTTGCGTCAGGGTGCTCTTTCTCGGTGGCCGCCTGACGGCGCCAGAGGAGCTGTTCGAGCCACCATGCTGCTGCGGGGCAAGCGGCGGCGAACTCGAAGCAGCTGAAGACACCGAGGCGAACGACAGCCTATGGTCCGCCGAGGAGAACATCTGCGATGCTGAATAGCGTAGCACATTTTAGCATCTCGATCCAACCAACATTGAACAAGGGTAATAGTATCAATCTCCAGCAGACTGGATCTGCTTGGACTGTGCCGCATGCAAAAAATGACGTTCGACATACCTTCCAGGAGTTCTTGATGAGGCGTAGCAAACATTACTAGATATTATATATTGGGAGCTGAGATGAGTGGCTCTATCGGTTCTTGGGACTGTTGGTCCACACAGTCTATCAACCAACTTCCTCTCCGCGAAAATGGCGACGCTCAGGCCGGGTGTATGATGAATGTCGTTAAGATTGCGAATAACAGTAGTGGATAATGAAACGTATTTGGCCGGATTGTAGGGACTGGGGGATGGATATTGGATCGAATAATTCGTGATAATAGAAGCTGAACGCGTTGCTTTGGGGTTGGATGCAATGACCAGTATTACTTTTCCACCTATTGAAGACAGTCTCTTCTTTCTCTTTAATTTCCGTTCGATGATAGCCCGTTCACCGAAAGACCCTCTTTCGATAAGATAAAAATACGAAGCGAAATTCAGTAATAAAAAAGGAGCGTGATGGGATCAGCCGAATGAGTGAGGCTATATCCTAGGGTTTCTGGCCAAAAATCAAGAATGAGCGAATGAGTGTTATGGTCTCTCGAAAGTTTGATTACGAGGAGAAATTGGGGAGGGAAGGGAATTAAAAGGAAAAGAGAAGGAGGGAGGGAGAGGGCAGGAATAATAGAGGGAGAGTGAGAGAGTGAGTCCGGCCGGCCGTAGCAGCGCTAGACTGAGGGCAAGGCAAGGCAAGGAAGGCAAGGCAAGGCAAAAAGGAAAAAGAAAGGAAGCAGCAGCGTGAGAAAGGAAGAAAGACGAGGAGCGAAAAAGAAGAAACGAGCGAGGTTCCCACGGGAGGGATGAAGGGGCCTTGTCGAGGCTGGCTGGCTTCACAGGAGAGGAGGTGAGGACGACTCCACCGTGTGAGCCCTTCTTTCTTTCTTGCGTCTGGGCGAAAAGGGGGATCCAAAACAGACCGACAGACGCTAGCGAACGGCCGCCCACTCCTCCCACACTCATCGCCTCGACGTCTGGCAAAGGTGGTACAACTTCCCACGCCGAAATCCTCCCCTCCGCTGAGGTGCATACCCCTGTCAGAATTTTGGGTTACTGCAAAGAATTGGGCAGGCGTGGGGACACCGTCTGCGTGCCTGTTTTGTTTTTCTGGTTTCCCCTTCCCTGGGGTGTTCGCGAGCCCGGCGCGCTCTCCCAAAACGATAGTCAGTTGGGAGATTTCGGGTTTCCTCTCGGGCGCCGCCCTAACATTTCTCGTGTGCGCGATCTTCATACGATTCCCTCCGATCGAACGAGGTCGTGAAAGGTGCCTTCGCAGCAGATTACGGCGACTACCTGTCCTTGGATAGCATGGCTTCGCCCGTTCGAGACTCGTATTCCGTGATCACTTGCTGCTGTCCTCTCGCTCTCAGGGTAACGCCCTCATGGCGCAATTGTCGAGAGAGCGTCAAAAAAACATGCCAGCCCGGCCCTATATCTGCTGGAATTAAGCAATCCAGGGATCTTTGTCCTGTTGCATATCTTCGGACAGTTAGGCATGAGATACCGTTGGTGATTGTTCATTGTTGTCTCTTCTTTTTTTTTTTTTTTTTTTTTCATGTCTCTCTAGCTCTCTCGCGGTCAGCCTTTCCGCTCGCTTTCCAACCAGGACGCAAAGCGCGCCTTCCCCGCCAAATGTCGGGGACCGGAAAGACATCGATGGTCCAATCCGTGAGAGCAGCTCTCGTCTAAGCCCATGTTGGCTTCAACGGCTTGCGTGGTGATGGACAAGCATGGGGCCCGGGCGACACGACTTCTAAACGCTGGCGGGTCCTTCCAGGCATGAGCTGAAGGGCTTCAAAACTGCCCAATTCCGGACATGTCGTCACTAGAGCGTGTTTCCAACAGACTCGATCGGTTTGTCCCTTTGGAGCATGCATTCCGACAATTTCGAGTCGTCGTCCTTCTCCTCAGCATCACAGGAGACAGACACGACGAAAACGAAAGAAGTAAATAAGAAAAAAGGTGATCGTGACAAAGCGTCCATTCTGGAGCAGCAAATCCACGGAGTTTTCCACCATCTGATGCGATGCAGGATAAGGACCGGGTTTGTGATTGGCAGGAACCGGAGAGGGGATGGTCCAGGCTCAATGGCTGGTCAGGGGTTCTGTCCAACCAATCCCTCCCCGCGTACAGAATGTGGCCAATCAGCGTCCGTCGAGCTCCATCGCTTGTCCGTTCTGATGGCAAACTTTTTTTTGTTCTCTTGTGCAAGCCAGCCGGCATTGACTAGCGGCGGCCGGTGTTGATGGGGCCCCAAGAACGAAGGTTCAGCGCTTGGCCGAATCGAGCTCTTAAAGGGGTTGCAGTCCATGATGTCCCGAGACTAGAGTCTGTGATAGACGGAATATCCATGCACCGAAACATCGGTAGGAGCTGGTCACGTCAGTTTTTGGTTTGGAGGGTTTCCATTCATTCTCTGTCGAGCGAAGGATGCCCAATGCAGGCAGGAAGAAAGGGAGGAAGACAGGAGTCGACGCGACTCGACTCGAATCGGACCGGACTCGATGTCGAATCCGGAGATGCGAGGCTGTGCGGAGGATGGCAGCGCTCACCGGGCTCACGAGCTGCGGCCAGCCTGGTAAAACCTGCCCCCCTTCCGCTGGAGAGCCCGCGCCGGCCGCTCCTTCGTTCGTTCCTTTCGTTCGTTCGCTCGCCCGTGATGACGATGTGCATACTTGGTATGTACTCCATATGTGAAGCGAAGGGGCAACTGCAGGTGAGCAGCAGGTAAGCCTCGGGAGACGACTAAGCGGTTTGTTCAGACCGCCGGCTTGCCGTGCTTATCCCCCACAAATCAAACTGGCCAGCGGCCGTAACGTAACCCGGTGATTCAGGATCCCGGCGCTGTGATTATTCATGATACCGCGTCAGGATGAAGAAGCAGCCAAGAAGCAGCAGCAGAGGGGACCGGAGCAGGGCGTGGACCCACTTGCACTTGCGTTCTCAGGGAGTGGAATTCTAAAAATACGCCTCCTCACGCCTCACACGTGATGCTGGCCTTAGCGTGGTCGTCGAGGCTGGCTTCTCGCTCGCTGCACCCGCCGTGGAGTCGATGCTGGCGTTTTTGGCGGCCTCGAGCTAAAATGTGCGGATGTGGATGCAATGAGGTGGAAGTCTTTAATTTGACCACCGGACTGCCCAGCGCTGCCTCTGCTGCCTCTGCTGCTGGCTGCTGCTTGCTGCTCTCCTGCGTGTTTCCAGCTGCCGCAGGAACATGCACGCCGCCAGCTGGATCACGAACGCATTCCTTCGGTTCTTTCTCGAACGAACGGATGGATGGATCCAACCATCCGTCGTCATCTCCCCCTTGCGCAAGGCCTCTCTCGTCCTCAATTCTCTCTGTCCCCGGCCGGGCCTCCCTTCCGTGTGCTTGCCTCTTGCCGCAGCCGTCCAGACAGTAGTCACCTTCCCCTCGCCGCTCACTTCACTCACTCAGTTATGTGCGCACACGCACACGTTGCGCGTCCGCGATGCCGCAGTCACACCCTCAGGCGCTCCGAGACCACACTAAACGGAAGATATGCTCGTGCCATTTTGCCTCCTGGCATCATTTACAATGATTGATCGCAGACAGAACTCGAAGTACACACGTACGTCCCCCTCGGCCCCCATGTGGCCAATAGTAGGCCCCGGCAGGCATCTCAAACACCGGTTCAGGCAAGTCACCATCGACGCAGACGCATTCTGCACTCCCAGCTGCATGCAAAATGAACTGAGCTGCTGCTGCTCCTTCGTCCCTGGGCCGGCGGCCTCGCTAGCCTGAGTTTGGCTCCAGATGCGCGAAATCCAGAGGAAGAGAAGAGCACCTGCAGCAGCCTCGAAACCGAGTAACCGAGCAATAGGTCCTGTTTCGGGCCAAGTAGGTAAGGTCAGTAGCCTTACTCCGTGAATGTTAAGCAGCAGCCTTATAATAGCGCCCGAAGAGCACGACTAATTGTTCGAAACGGGCGCAAAAAAGCAAACTCGGGCTGCAAGCTCAGGGGCGTGGCGTGGGCGTGGAGAGACACGAGCGAGAAAAAAAGAAGATTGCATCTGCGTGCCTGCGAGGAGTTCGCTTCGAATGTTCGGCCGCCTGCTCGTGCTGCTCCATGCATGCGTGTATATCAGGACGGGCGTATGTAGGTGCCTACGCCCATCCATCCATCTGAGCTCGAGGGCGCCGCCCCCTTCTGATCTCCATGCCATCCGCCGGTCTCCGGGCCTCGGAAAAAGCAGGTGCAGCATGTCCGCATGTAAGTAAACACCTCGAGACAAAGACCCAGAAACATTCTCAATCAGAAGAACGCCGGGTGGGAATTCCGGAGCCAACATGACTCTCTTGTGCGTATGCGCTGACATATGCACCCGCCATTTCAGCAATCATCACACATACCTGATACCGTGCCTCATGCCTGCCTGCCTGCCTGCCTGCCTGCCTGCCTGTCGTCGCGTCTGACCGGTTACATGTGTCCAGATCAGACACTCGTCGGTCGTCTACCCGAGAAAACATCAGTCGCGTCCGTCCGGCCGTCCGGCCGTCGGGATGTCGTCAGTTGCATTGTTGGGTGTTTGCATCCCGACATCGCGTGTTTTATATTCCATTCATCCACTATCCGACAAGCTGCACAATGCCGTGCGTGGTATTTCTAAGAATAGGGAGCAATCCCCGGACGGTTGCATTGGATAATACCACATCAAACTGGAGCCCAGCTCCCGACGTTTGTCCAGTGCATGCGCATGCATCCAGGTACATACTTACATACTCGCGCACCGCGGTACCATCGTTGAGCAAACGTGGTATCTGCGTTCCGCACCAGAAATGCACCTACGCGTATCCGTATGTCGATACAGGAGGCATCTGCCTGGCGCTACGGTGCATACAAGACGCAGGGCCTAGGGCAAACGCGAATCCCCAAGTTTGCCAGGTAGCCATACACTAGTCCTGTACTGCGTATGCACAGCTGTGTCCAGTGCGCATACCTCGATGCATCAATCAATTGATCCATACAAGTTTGTAGAATCAGTCGAACTCCCCACCTCGCAAGGTTTGCATCTGTAATGTGACTACAGGCGCATGCGTGCATGCATATACAGGCCTCGAGATTCAATTGTGTCTATCGATCGTTAACGTTGCCGGGCTACCGAGGCGTGCTCGCTCGCTTCAGCTGCGTATTTCTCATATCTCCTGCTCAGCTGGTAGACCTCTCGTTATCTCTTCTCGATCCAACAGCCCAAAAGCACACAGAATGGCCCCATTGTAATAAAACCACACTGCACTGCGCTGCACATGCGTGCGAGCGAGCCATGGGTTTGGCGGAGTGCCTACAATGCATCGTCGAGTCCCCGCCACAAGCGTATACTACACTACCATTGATAATGACATAAGGGTGAAAACATGGCATGGCGCAAAATAATCCTAATGTAAGAAGGCTTTCTCAAGAGCGTAAAAATGCCCCGCTCGTAACGTCCGGTCCCTAAACGGCGCTCAAAGAAGAAATAAAACTGTAAAAAAATAAAATTGAACAAGAGGAAATAAGAAAAATGCCAACCCCAAAAATGCCTATGACCGACGGAATACATTCCATGGCGAGCCTCCAGAGCCCCGCCCCTTACCCATCGACCCCGAATGTGGAAGAGCCTCTAGATCTCTCCCGGCCTTCCGATTCTCAAGCTCTATGCTATCGTCCGCCTGATCTTTCAGCCGCCGCGCCTTACGACTCCCCAGCCGCACGTACGCAAATCTGGTCTCCCGCCGCTGCTGGATGATTTCTTTCAGCACCATGCCGTTGGCGCTGCTCTCCATGTGCGACTCGGCGATTTCTTCGAAAAAGTTACAGTTCTGAGTGTACGCCGCGTGCGCCAGCTTCTTCTTGAGCACGGGGTCCTTCTGGATCTCCTGGAAGTGATCCACCTAGACATACAAAACACACCGGTCAGCAACGATACAATCCAGGACGAACATCAGCGAAATATGGAGCATACCTCGTTGGGGAAGAAGCTGGTCTTCAGAGACCTGACAGACAGCTCAAACACGATACCGCATCCAAGCACGAGCAGCACAACCGTCCACCACAGCAAGTCCTGGCCAATGTGCAGGACAAACTCCCGCGGGAGATAGTAGATTGTCCACGACGAGAACCCGAATCCGAGAATAACAACGTTCCACAGAAACCATGCGCCAACAGAGATACACCAGACGAGAACCGCGACGATCGTTATATTATTCTGCTCGATGAACCTGTGCCAACTCCGTTAGACCACCTGCCATACTCCGGAAGACCTCACACGTGTCAGTATCACTTACTGTAGCTTTGTATTCACAAATATCACAACGACGGTGAATATCAATGATCCGATAGAGTAAAGCCCCTGGTTCGGACAGAGGATCGACTGATTGTAGAGTGCGTTTGATGTATACCAAATCAACGCCGCTTCTCCAACCGCGATGGTAACCCACGCGAGATAAGAGTACGCATTGAAGATGGTTCGCTTGTTGTAGACATAGAGCTCCGGAACGGCGAGCAAAGTCTCCTGCTCGAGGTCCTTCTCCATGATTCCAAGGAAGATAATCGGCAAAGACGTGAAGAACTAGCCCATCGTCAGCAAATCGACCATTTGCATAACATGGATGATTCAGCGGTGAAGTGCACTCACAATGTTATAGACAGCTATGCTCCAGGGCTCGTAGAGCGACGTTCCACTGTACCCATTGTTGACCTGGTACATCGCCTGAATGATGAAGAACGTCATTTCCTACAAAGCCATGTCAGTTCACATACATAACCCGTCACAGAGCACCGCAACCCCAAGGAGCCCTACATACCTTCCAGAAAGTACCCAGGATATATTTGCATGTCCGCACGTAGTTCCATCTCCCATGGCAAAGCAGCAGCTTCAACAGGAACCGGAACTGCGCAATCGAGTAATCGGAACTTCTAGCGGCAGCCAACCCTTCCTTGCCCGTGATACCCACACCGACCTGCGCCTCCTGTATCATCGCGATATCGTTCGCGCCATCGCCAATTGCAAGCGTGACGGCCTTCTTGACCTTCTTCCTGATCGACCGGACGAGCCCGGCCTTCTGATTCGGGCTGGCGCGACAGCAAATCACGGAATCAACGTTCACCGTGAACTCGAAGAATAGGTGGCTGAGCTCGTCGCTCTCCTCGATTACGCTGAGCGTGGCGCCGTCGACGACGCCAACCGAATGCGCGAGGTTGTGCAGGCTCAGCTTTTCAATAAACCCGCGGATCTGTGTCGCAAGGTCGCCGTCATCTTGATCAACAATCATGATCTCGGAGACATCGGTGATGAGACGACAGGAATAGCCAATGTTGATTGCGGTTTCCTTCTTGTCGCCGGTCAACATCCACATCTTGATACCCGCTCGACGGAGCCTATCGATGGCGTCCGGAACGCCGTCTTGCAGCTTGTCCTCGATGGCCGTTGCACCGGCAAACTCGAACTCGCGCTCAATCACATCGGCAACCTTCTCGATCTTTGCCTGCCTGTCCACCAGGCTGGTCGTCGCCTCGTTGTACTTCTTCGCCCAGTCCTGGAATTCGTCCTCTTCCAGGAACCGGTAACCATAGATCAACGTCCGCAATCCCTCGACCGCAAAGTCGTGAATCTGGCTGTACGATTGGTCAAAGACAAAGCCATCATTCGTCACAGCGGTCTCATCGATAGCACGATCCAAGGGACGTTGCCGGCTGACGGTAGGCGAGCGCTGAACCTCGATGGACCGAGGGTTCATCTCCGGAGCTGGAGAATGTACTCTTTCCTCTCGAGGACCGGACGAAGCAGCTCCGATGCTCTGCCGCATGCTCATGCTCCTCTGAGGGCCAACCCAGCTGGGCCGGGGACTGCCAAAGCTGAATTTCCGATTATGCGTCGGGCTCTGCGCTTGCATGCTCGTTCTCCGCACGAACTCCATAACTTCTAGGCTCTTCCGCTCGCGGTTCCGTTTGTCAACCTCCTTTGAAGACTTGGTCGCCATATCTCGAAGGCGGAGTAGATCCGTCATGGTGGAATCCGCGCCCTTGGAAAACAGACATATTCTACCATCGGGACACCGCAGAATAATCGACATTCGCTTCCGCTTGCTGGTGAACTCGAGAACTTCCAGAATCTCGTATTTCTCGGTAACGGCCGGGCTGGCGGGTCCATGCGGGTAGGTCTGCAACGTAACGCTTCCGACCTGGCGGTCGATATTGATGTATCCGAGCTCCTGGGCGGCCTGGACCAATGCGACTTCATCAGGCGACGAAGCTTGGTAAGTGATCTTCCCGTTGGCGTCTTTTTCGGGTAAGCAGGTATGGCAAAGGGCCAGACAAAGCATGAACATCTTGGCTCGCTGAGAGTACGCGGTTTCCGGATGCATTTGAATATACGTTAATAGATCCTCCGTCGACAGTTCGCCTTCGGCGATAAATAAAGAAGGTCTGGTCCCCTGATCGGACGGGCGAGGCGCTGACGAACCACCCACTGCCTGAGCTCTCACGTTCGATGCGTCTGAGCGCAGTGACGACCAGTCGGATACGCCTTGTTGCACCCAGGATCTCGGTCGCGCTGCCCTGTCCTTCCCTTTCGCATGGTCACCGTTTTCGACAGCCCCACCGTCCTGCGCGGCCTCCTGTTCCTTCTCAGCTTTCGTCACATGCGTCCACGGGTATCCAGCGACGGTCATTTTGCGGAATATCATAGTATTATCGGTCAGCGTGCCGGTTTTGTCAGAGAATATGAAACTAGTATCGGTTAATAAGACGGCCGCCTCGAGAGAACCCTATGACAGAATACACCGTACCTGATTTGCCCGAGTTCTTCATTGATGGTGGTTGTGCGAGCCTCCATGGGCGTATCGGACTTCTCATCGTACATGTCACGATCGAAGAAGAGAACATGTTGCCCGATCTTGATGAGTTCCAAACTGACGTAGAGCGACAGTGGAATGAGGGTATTGAACATGATGATGAACGAGGCCAATATGGGGAAGGTCCCGACGTCGAGGCCCTCGAGATACCAGGCTTTTCGCTCGAACGATCGCTGCCATAGCTTGTATCCAAGCAGTTCGATACCGGAGATGAATATTACGACTAGCATTATGAATAGAATGATATAATTGACGGACGTCTGAAGCATAGGCTTTTTGGCACGTGGCCGCTTGTTCGCGCTATAAGATGGTCAGCATGGTGTGGCTTCACGGAATCGATGGTAATAGATGCATACTTCATGCGGATTTTGGTCTCCTCGCCGGTGAAAATCACAAGGCCGATGGCGCTGGGTGTGTTCCTGAGCACGCTGCCACGATATAAGATCTGGGAGTTGGTCAACGGCTTGATCTCGCTCCCGATCTGGATCTTGCCCTCGAAGTTGTACAAATCGGTATTTGGATCCTCGACAGTCGCCAGCTCGTCCTTGGCCTCACCGAACCTCCTGTAGAAATGATCGCTCACGTTTGGTAGCGCCTGCTTTCCCTTGAGGTTGGTTTCGCCGTCCAGCGCCGACGTTTCGACGTAAGCAATCCCAGTCTCGGAGTCCGCCTGGAGGAGCAGGATATCGGCGGGAATCATGTCGTCTCGCTCCAGCTTGACAACATCACCAACTCGCATATCTTCCCAGATGATTTCTTGCCATTCTTCCTGGGCATCCGGCCCGGGACCCGCCAGCGATAGCACCCGCGCCATCCGGTTGTTCTCTCGCCTGTCCTGGCGGTATCTGCGGAAATCATCGAATCCCTCCTTCGCCATCGAGAAGGCGACGAACAGCGACAGCGGTATTATCGTCGTCAAGCGACCGGTCGTGCTGAGCGATGGGATCAGCTGCAGGATGGCGATGATTAGGAAGTAAAAATTGGCGAGCTTGCTGAACTGGTAGATCAGCTGTTTGGGCAGGAAGCTCCATATCGTGTAGCGGGTCGACCGGACCGTATTGTCGATGTAGTGCTTGTTGCGGCGCTCGTCGACGAGTTTTGCGGATCTGGCGTCCTTGAACACGGTAAAGGGGATTTTGCGGCCGTCCTTCGAGGGCGGGAGGTCCTGCATGCGCAGCACGAACTTCATCGCGTTGATGAAGGGTTCGCGCACCTTGTCCATCGGTGACATGTACTGTTTCTTGTAGTCGTGGTTTTGGCGTCGCGCGCCGCCGTTGCGCGCCGCCCTCGTTGTTCCTCGCGTCATGTCGTCATCCGATGAGCCGTTCTGGTAGACGTATTTCTTCTGCTCTTGCTGCGGCGGCTGCCACCCCGCCGCGGTGTCAAACTTGCCGCTGTCGCTGCGTCCGCTGTCGCCATTCTCGTAAACCTCAGCGCCACCATTTCTGTCATTCGTGCCGTTCTGCTCGGAGTCGCCGTGTCCTGCTATCGGAGGTGCTGCATCATTGTTGTCCGGCCTGTGGGGATCCGTCATCGCTCACCGAGACGAGCGCTCCAAATTGCGTACGTGTGCCCTGTGCGAATGGACGCTTCAGCGAGGGGAGAACACCACAAGCAAGGTAAAATGAGCTGACGTACGAGGCAGCTATCAACTTATCGATGGAGAGCAGGAGAGCGAAAGAGCGATAACCATTAATATTCGACGTTCGAAGAGAACGAAAAAGAAAATTTACAAAGGGGAATCAATACGACGGCAGCTTCATTGATAACTAAATAAGCTTAAAGTGACACTTTTTATCCCCTGCCGCCGCTGTCCGTCCGTCAAAATTCAAAAAGATGAATAGATCTGAGAACAGGCTAGGGGAAACTTTATGGAGAAGGCAGAAAAACACTTGGACACGGAAATTAGCTTAACATGACATCCATCGTCTTGGGCGAGCATGTGGACTGCGCATTTCGGGGTGTTACGGTGAGATAAATGCTGCGCCTCCCCTACCACGCAGTCCGAATGAGCGTCACCGCTTCGCGAATTCGTCCGCAACTGATGCGCGGGAATTTGAGTGCGTTCGCGGGCAGCATTTGGGGCTCTCGTTAACGCTTTCCAGCAGCGGCGGGCCGTGCATAAGTCTACGGGATCACCCAACCAAGGCGTCCCCACGTCTACAAGTCCTACATCTACGACACACACGCTCGAGCCCGAAGGATTGCGAACGAACGGATGGACCCCACGGCGGAAGCTCTAGGAACCCGGAAAGGGAGCAGGTTGATGAAGAGCAGGTCCATCCCAAACTGCGGGATCGTGATTGGAGCCTAGATCGACGGCAGTTCGATGCAGGCGAGGCTAGGACCCCACCCCTGTTCTGACTTCATACAGACAGCTTCCATGCCTTGAAATCAGGGTGCAGGGGACGCCTTGGCGCGCCGTCCTGGCGAAAGGCTCGTCTCATTCACCCAATCAGGCCAGCCGCAGGAGCCATGCGGCCGTGGGGACGGTTTAGCGATGCGCGCGAAGGAGGAAGACAGCGGCGGGACAGGCGGGCTTGCAGACGTTCACATTATTAAGCCGGTTTAGCTATTGGCGGTGACGACGAGATTTGGGACGACACGCGGGATATACTCCTTGCACTGCCGGATCGAGGGGGCGTGGCCGTCGACTTTGAAGGCGCAAGCTCAGGACCGGCACGGAGCTTGATAATCCCCGGTTGACGACACCTGATGACTGACGAGGATGCTTTATCGGGATGCTAATCGACCCGGGATATCGAGAGGCGAATCCTCGCCGCCGCCGGCCTCACGGATTACGTGTCGGTTGTTGGTTGATTGCTTACTTTATATATCGCCGTGGCGGCAGTGTGTCGACGGAAGGCGATAAATGTGCAGCCTCGGATTCCACCGGATGATACGATATGCTTTGGAGCTCGTTGCTCTCCCAGCCCCGTCCATTGCCATTCGATTCCGTCTTGACGAATTCACAAGCATACTAGTATCACGGTCGGACAGCATACCTTCCTCAGACACCTCGTATCAGACAGCCAACTTCCTTTCCCGTCTCTCTCGCCGCCCGCCGTACATGACTTGGTACTTGGCCCGCGACTCCGCATTCTCCAACTCGAGTGTCGACGATCAGCTCCGATTCGCCTCCGATAGGCACCGCAGGGATGACGGCTCGCGATCGGGTGATTCATCCATCTCCGCCAGCTGGCCCGCTGCCGCCGCGATCATCGAGGCGCCGCCAAGTCCTTTCAACCTCCATTCCAACGCATTCCTGCCGGCTTCAGTTCCCCTTCAGCTCACCACGGCCGTCCAACCGGCAACATGCACGCGCGAAAGCAAGCACCAACATTGCTGAACTCGGAGCACAACGCGGACGAGAGGTGCGTGTGCGAGGCACATCAGCTCTCTCGGATGTCGACGAGACCAGGAATGCTGCATCGTGGTCAGCCTATGTGAACATGATAGCGCCGTGCGTATAACACCTGCCGCAACGTACTTAATGCGTTTTTTCTCTCTCCTGTCCCGCATAAGCATGCATCGCAGTCGGCCTGTCGTCGGTAATGACCCACCGTCCAATTAACATGCGGTTACACATCGGCGCCCGCCGCTGACGATGCAAGACGCCATCCGAGGCGGGCGTTTACACCGCATGACATCGAATCGAATCCAGCACCCAGCTCCGTCGGCCGTCGACGACAAAAAAAAAAAAAAAAGGCCTCCCGTCACCAACTAACATGCATACGGAAGACAGCACGTCACCCAACCTGCGTTGTGCCTGGCCATGGCCGCATCTGGCGAGCTTGAGCTTGGCCGGGTGTCACCGGTGACAATGCGGTGTGCGAAGATCTAGTAAACCACGGTAATAGTAGAACGCAGACTCCGGATTTCTCGAACGTCGACGCTTGTCCCACCGCAGTTGGTTAGCTGTTGTGGAAAAATGCATTATAAGTTGTGCCACATCCGATATAGTTATCCATCCCCACAGATCTATACTGTCGGTCCGCCCCGGTGCCTAATTAATAAGTACTTTACACGGTACCCACCTTGACGCAGCTGTCCACCCGGTTCATACCCACGCAGCCAGATCTTCCATTCCATGCGAGAACGAAAGAAACGAAACCGCCATCGCCAAAAGCGTGTCTGCTAACAGGCGTCTGGAATGTTGTCCCACATGCCCGGCAGATAGATACAACAGCACAGCTGGATAAGTGGCTCCGATCAAGGAAAGGCTAGACGAGGCCCGGCCTATTTTTGGCTGCCCGCATGGCTCTCACTCGCCGCTGCGTCCGCCTGCCTGCCTGCCTGCCTGCCTGTCCGGCCAGCCGGCGCTCTCTGTCCCAATCCAGGCGACGATGTGCGACGTCCGATAATGTGACCCGTCGGCGTGCTGAAGCGAGACTAGCGATCCCACTCAGCATTCCAGGTAAACTACCGCTAGCTGATTTCTTTTTCGCCCAGAGAGCAAAACGCCAAACTCGCATATGCTCCACCCACGCATGCACCGCACTGTCTGTAATCGTACATACACAGTACTTAGTACATGCGTATATGTCAGTTCAGGAGTGAAATCTAAAATGCAATCGTGGCTAACCCTGCCTTTTTCTTTTTTTTTATATTTCCTTCTTTCTTTTTTCCAATCAGTGTTTTTACTTCTTTACGGTCTCGTCCGAGTGAATGGGGCATGCGAGGAATGCGCTTCGTACGTGTGGAGGTCTAGACAATGGCCGGACATAGGTGCGGACAATATGATGAAGGTATGATGAATGTATGAACGAATGGGTCGAATCAATATCGTAGACATACATTATAGGATAACGAACGAGGATCAGATCCGACCGGCTGCATCTGGACGGCATTCTTGAGGCCAGCCAGCCTACGTTCGCTATAGATAGGTATGAATACAATGGTATAATCTGTGGGAATCAAATCAATCAATGCTGGGGTCATACCCACGGTTGACGTGGAGACATTACACATGCATATTCTGGATAGATGGGCCGCTTGAATCTTTACTTTTTTTCCTTTCGATTTCCTTGCATAACGTTACCATAGCTTGGCCCTCGATGCATTTCGGGAGGCTGCGACGTCGACTGTGTGGAGACGCGGCTACTTTATGCGCTTTGTATGTGTCCGCATGAGCGAGCGGACAGATCTAGAGATGTTGCCAACCCATATTTGAACTAGAGGTGTATACCAGACTAGACCTTTTCATGTAGGTACGCCGTCGCGTTCTGGATAACTCATGAGTATATGCATATGTTTATGTGGCCGACGCTGACTAATTGCAATCGTGGTCCCTTGCGATGTCAAAAATTTTCTTCGTGAAGGAATTAGGAACAAAGGACTTGTAGCCGGCTCCGTCGCGACGGGCCAGCTGGTGGATAGGTGTCGTCGGACCGGATCTAACGTAAGGAGTGGTTCGTCCAGAATTCAGAATCGCTCGCTTACCTGGATACAGATTCATGCTCGACAGGGATACCGTAGCCCGCCTCTACTCCGTACACGAGTGCATTTACCTACCTACCCATCCATGAATCCAAGCCGATGGCACAAAATTCGCAAAATGAAACGTCTGAACCTTTATATGATACTTTGCAATATACGAATTCACTGCGCGGCGTAGCCCGAGAAGGCCATATCCGACAACTAGACCAAAGAAAAAAAGAAAATAGTAAAAAGAAAGGAAAGAAGAGAAGACCACTCGGCTCGATATGCTCTGCAACTCTGCGTCAATAAGCATCGCCCACGTTTTCCCGCCCAAGCTCACCGAACTTTTCAGCCATGATGTGCGTTCCTTGCCGCATGCCGCCCATTCGCATTCCGTCGATCTGCCCGCATTGGGGAATAAGCAGGTCCCATTCGCGGAGAAAGCCCATGCCTCAACCCATATCTACCGTTTGGTTGAGCATGGCGTACATGTACAATGCATACGTGCATACAGCATGACTGTCGACATTAAACGTACATGTACAATACAGGCACCTACATACATACGCTGAATTTAAAGATACTTGTACACATAGACGATATTGCCGCGCATACCTGCTGCGTGCCTGCCTGCCCTATTCAGGCTGACGTGCCGCTGTACATACATACATACATTTCCATTTGTGAGACATAACTCAAATATAGCTGGGTAAGTAAGTACCTGGGTAGTGACTGAATGTCTTTCGATCGCATTCCATGTGGCCATTCTCCTCTAGCACTGATTCGGATTTTTCCGATTGCTGAGCTGAAATTCTTATCTGGATCCAGCTGTTGACGTCTGCATACCTCGCGTTTCGACGAAGCGTCAGCCCGGCCGGTGTAATACCTAATAACTAATATACTACAGTGCTAAGTATAGATGTAGAGGGACTTTTTAGCCGACGGGCGACGATGATAGCCCGGACGTAACTAGTATCGACGACTGGTATGCACTAGTTGTGAATATAGCAAGGTGTGCTGCGAGGAGTAGTCATGCCGACGTAGTACATACATACTACATGCCAGAGCTCGCGCTCGCGGCGATCGATATTGATCAACTTAAGACGGGGCGAGGCGTTACCGTTGCCGTTGCGGGGCCGGGTGCCGATATCTAGTAATATTTTCACGGTGAGATCGGCTTGTAATGAATTCATTCAGCTCGCACAATGTAATGCAATGCCTCTCGTGGGATTGCGATCCTTGACTATCTTATCGTAGCCGGAGCGCCGGAGCACCGGTCGTCACTTTCACCGTCGCCATGCATGGCTGTCATGTCAATCTTTGCCGGTTAAGTTGTTGAGGGTATCTGCTGATCGGAGATAGTAGTGTACTTGCGCACCCGTGACCGGTTGATCGGTGAGAGGGAGAGGGAGAGGAGAACGTGGGATTGTAAATATATATGATCTGGCGGAGGCGGGGACGTCACGGCTGGACGCGTGGTATGGATGTGCTCGTATCCGTTTTTTATACACACGCTGATATTTATATATCGCCAGCCGATGAAATTATAGCAAGTCAGCAAGCCAGCTCGTCTCGTGCAGACGATTCGTCTCCCCGTGCATGCAGTACAGTGTCTTGGAATAATTGAAATTACATTACAGATACGGGTACGATAGTGTACTCTTTCACGTCGCGGGGCGGAACGAACGTGCTCGATTGTGGACTCAGAACCACTATACGCCACAGCTCAGGCACATATACGCCCCTGTGATATACGATAACGAACGTATAATGTTACCGCTCCTGACCGTCCATGCATGCACGCATCCGACCGCCTGCCCAGTCGAGACGAATCGAATTGTCACGTCGAACGATCACACAGAAATCCTCACGTTACGTTCGGCAGGCAGGCAGACAGAGGGGCAGGAACAGCCTGTTTCGGCCGTCGCATGGACAAGTTAACTTACATTCCGGTCCGTGGATGCCTGCCTTCCTGCCTGCCTGCGAACGATCGCGTGCGGAACGAAAGCTTAAAAGGCGAGAAATCGGAATCCTAACTTGGTAGTATACCGTATGAGTAACCGCTGCAGCCTCGAGGTAGTAAATCAGTATAGGAAAGGGCGACCTCGGGAAAAGCGACGACACGGGGCTGTCCGCCTGATGGACCGTGAAAGCTTGGTATTTTCCATCAGGTAAACGGACCCGCTGGACCAGGTAGAGCTTGCCTCGCAACCGACGGGGCAAGCGAGCGGCCGCCGACGAAAGCTGGGGCCTGACCCGACCGCCTGCATGCTGATTGGTACATGACACATGTGGAGTGTGTGTGAGTTTGTTTGCTGCATGTCGCGTTTTTTCTCGTCTCGTGAGCACTATCTACATGCAATCGAGTCGAGGGGGTGAACTCGGCCCTTCGAGGAGCGCGGGTTTGCCGATGCGCCGTGCCCGCCGCGGATCACGGAGGGGAAACTCGACTGCAGTGGACTGGACTGGAGCTCGATCGAGGTCTGGTCGAATCGAATAATGTTATCCCTGAGTCTGATCGAGGGCGAGCTACGTTAGTATGCTGTAGGTTAGCGCCATCCGAGCTGGAATATCGATTGATCCGGCCGCCCCCAGCTGAAAATTCCAGCGAGATGGTTAGCTCGCGGCGAGTACGATCGAGGCGCTGGCACTCGACTCACCCACTCACTCACCTTAGCTTAGCGGTGGGAATGCCAGGCCGTGTCTGGGTCTGTCTCCACCGCCACACACCGGGCGAGCGTCCTCGTATTGGACAGGTATGCACCGCAGCAAGCTGAGCGTGAAGCCATTGTCGATTAATTCGATATCGTGGCCCCTCGCGGAGGGAGGGAGGGAGGGGAGTCCGGGAGGGGTGGTGGTGTCTAGTCCCGTTCCGTCGGGACCAGAGGGCTGTACTCGGATACCGATGGACGGACGTATGTAGGTACTCCTGCATACATGCGTGAACACAGACACCCCCTGATGTAAAAGTTTTCCCCTCCTCCTCCAGCTGAGGCGAGGACTATTGCATTTGCGAGATGAAAAAGAAAGTTATACGGACAAGCTTGGTGATAATGGGATTAATCAATCCTCGATCCGGCCTGCTGAATATTTCATTTCAGCGGACCGCGGGTCGCATCCTGCATATCGGACGGCCAGCCGGTCGGTCAATCTGTCTGTCATGTCAGCCAGCTTTCCGGCCCTGTCATGTATGTCCTCGGAGGGTATGCTTGGTACATGGTACCGTACCTGTACGATGTACAGTGCAAACATGTAGAAGTATACGTACGCGCAGTATAGTACACACATGTCTGGACGGGCTTGGGGGCGCATCCGGGGCTGCTAGCTATTGTCATTCCTTGACGAGAAATTCTGGCCCCCCGACTGCACTGGTGAAATACCTCGACTCGGAAAGCGGCAAAAAACCCCATACTGGATCCATCTATCCATAGCGGTATCCCTCCATCGACCGATCCCTTGCCCCAGCCGGCCGGAGGCGTTGGAACGTAAACGCACGGTACATACACACACACACATACATACTATGAGAGAAAGAGAGAAAGTGGAAAGGACGCTTAAAAGGCTGGTGGCCCAGACAATGGTTTGATGCAATGCATGAACGAACGATAGGGACTGGTCAAGCACGGCGTATGGGCATGTCCACAGTTTGACAGCTGCACGGCGCATTACATAAACAGATACATGCACGCCCGACAAAGTCACAGGGAGCGCACCACCACCCTTACTATCATCCACCACCCTCTACTCTCGACGACCGCATCGAACCGAATATATATAGACTCGCTCCCCCACACGAGGACTCGCTGGTACCTGTATCGTATCGTATTATAATACTGCTATACCCCGCGATATAATATACTCTCGTCGACCTTCTCGCAGCTGTAGACATCGGCGATCGCCACCGTTTGATTACCGATTGCACTTCCCTCGGTCGGCAGGCTGGTGCTCGCTCGACAGACAGGAGACCCGGGCCTCGCAATCGATATCCCTAAGCATCACGCCACCTGCCCTCTCTCGCTCGCCTGCTCGCTCGCTGCTCCTGCCGTACCGTACCTTATATACGTCGCTACGACGTCAGTTCTTATATTTTGTTTTTCAAAAAATCCCGTTCGTTCGTCCTTATTAATCTGGCTCGACGTTATTGTTGGACGACACGATTTCCAACGACGCACGACTGCAAACGCGAACCGGCCGATAGAGTTCCCGCCTCGAATATAATAATACGATCGATACAACAGAATTAATTCGAACAAGTACCGTACCGAGGGACGGTTCTTTTTCTTCCGTTTGGTACAATTACTGCAAGTGGTGCTGGTTGGCACGCATGTCAGAACGCTAGCACAGCAAGGAGAAGGTACGTACCCGCACGAGTGTGCGTTTTTGAAACCTGCTTGGCGGGAAAATCACGCATTCGCATTACATTGCGCTGGGACAGCTGGTGCAGGGAGTGTGGAGTGGAGGAGGTTTCGCCATCGTGCCTCTCTGCCGTCTTTTTTCCCTCCCCCCTTGGCTTTGCCTTGTCCAGCTGTCCGGATTATTTTATTTTATTTTTTTTTTTGCTCGAAGGGGGAAGGGCGAGTTTTTCGTTCTCGTCGTGGAAACGAACGGCTGGGCAGGCAGGCAGGCAGGTCAGACAGGCAGGCCAGGCGGGCTGGCCGCTGCTGAGGTTAATTCAATTCCCCTTCGATCGTATGGGGAGCTAGCAAGCGGGCGAAATGTTAGGGCATGATCCTTTTATATTGCCCAGCTGCTTGCCAGAAAGTGCCATCTCGTTTGCTTTTTCGGCGCATGACGGCCTCGCAGCAGTTCCTTTCGGTTTTCGCATTGTCGAAAACTGGGAGCCCATCCGTCGAGACTTCCCGCGCGGATTGAAGTCAAGCTGCCGCGGTGCAGCAGCAGCAGATGATGGCGATGTGCGAGAGTCGGCTGGGCCGGCGGGTGCAGCTCCTTCTCGAAAGGCTTCTCCGAACGAGAGTCGAAACAGCACCTGGCGTTGAATTGCTCATCGGACGCGATCCAACATCACCAGCGGCGGCCCCCAGCTCCCCCCAGCTCGCAGCTCGCCCGCGGACTCTTTTTTTTTGTTTTTTTCTTTTTGGGTCCGTCGGTAAGTCAGCCAGCCAGGCCATGAAGCAGAGGGAAGCAAGCGGGCAAGCAAGCAGGGCCGGCAAGCAGGCGAATTTAGGGAGATGAAGAATAAAATTCAAAATTGCCCAATGCATCGGACTCCAAACCGGCCCTGGGAAGAAGCTGCTGCACCTCCAGCTAATTTCTCGCGGCGGGCGCTGTTCATTGGCTCCCGGCGGCCAGGACCAGCTGTACCGCCGTATCGCCACCTGTTATTGCTGTCTGGTGTCGTTTCGTTTCCGTAGCTGCAGCTGTGGATGGTGATTATACATGCACAAGGTTCCCCCTAGAGTCGAGTTCTAGTTCCCCCCTTCGAATTCGCTCCTGCGTGTTTCTGCTGCTCTTCTCACCCGGCCGGACGTACATACATACATGTACATACACACATACACATACGTTGCATACACGGGTGTTTGTATGCATGCATGTAAGTGTGTATGTGCAGGCTGCGGTGACGTTTGAACCGTCGAGAGGGAGAGAGAGAAATGTTTGAGTGCGTCTACAAAGCGTTCGATCGATGGTGTATACTCGATGGATGCATGTTCTGCGGAATATATCCGGAAGACTGCTTAGTCTAGGTAGCTACCACGCTACCCAGTCCATCCCATCCATCCCCATTCGCCGCCGGCCTGTAAGGAAAGCGTTAGCTCTGCTACATGCTACAGGCTACATACCGTCGTCAGGAGCTAGCGCACCGGTGAAGTACCTGCTCAGCAGGAGGAGCAGCAGGAGCAGCAGGAGCAGAAGCAGCAGCGGGAGCAGCAGAAGCAGCAGAAGCAGCAGAAGCAGCAGCAGAAGCAGGAGCGGTGGGAGCAGCTGTAACTCGCCTGGCCCCCTCTCTTGACTCGGCCGTTGGTTGACTTCCAAGGGACGGAGACAAGCAGCAAAGCGAATAAGAAAAGAAGCGGAAGGACGAGAAGAAGAAGAAAAAGAAAGCTTCTCTCTTTCTCTCGCTCTCCCCTTCTCACATCTTCTCCTCACTCCTCTGCTTCTTCTTCTTCTTATTCTTCTTCTTCCGTTCTTCCTTCCTTCGGTCAATGAACCTGAGTTGAAAGTGCTGTTGCTTCGCTCGTTTGTCCGTCTTGCCCGAACGGACTTCCAGAACCAACCTTTTCACCTTTTTCCGCTGTTACTCATCCGCCCGAACTGCAATTTGCACCGCCAATCACATCACCACCGCCATCCCTTTCTCTCCACTCCACTCCACTCCGCTCCTCACTTCTCCTCTCCTCGCTCACGCTTTTCTCCTCCTCTCTCGCCTCAGCAATCATTTCCTTCCGTACCGGCTGGCATTAACTCGTCTTATTGCGGTTGCGCTGCTGCTTCCAGCAAACACTCCCTCGCGTATCTTTATTGCCCTCTCCCGTCCTATTTTATAAAGCAGGTATTTTAAATATCTCCCTCCAATTCCTGCCGCCATTCGCTCGTCCGTTCGTCGTCCGTTGTTCGTCGTTGTTCAGTTCGTTCGTTCGTTCGTTCTTGTCCGTTCGAGTTTGTTCGTTCTTCGCCGTCATCACCATCACCATCACCAGCATCACCAGCATCACCAGCGTCACCAACCTTAATTTATTTTTAAATCTGCTCGCTCGTCTCCTAACAAGCTTCTCAGGCCCGCAAGAGTCACGTTGTGCAGAATATCCTCCGCCCGGACGACGTAAAGCGCACGGATCCAGACGCAGAAAAAACCCTCCACGGCTGCCCCATCCGCCGCCTCCCTTCCGCTTTGTAAACACAATCATCGCCAGTTCCGACCAGCCGCCGATTATATTCCATTACACAACCCACCGCTCCCCGGCCCCGACTGTCTCTGCCGCCGTCTGTCTGTTCTTCCGCCTGGATGGATGTATGATTGCAACCGCTGGTCATCGTCATCTTGAGATCCAGTGAAAGGTTTTCGGGCTCAGGAGTTCCTGTCCTGTCCTGTCCTGTCTCCCCTCTCCGTCGAAACAAACTCGCTCCTTTTTCGCTGCCGCTGCGTGGTTGCCTCCGCCTGCCTCCGCCTTCTCTCGCCAAATAAAAAAAAGTTACCACCCCGAAAAACCGCCTCCACCCCCTAGAAATCTTCAATCTTCAATCTTCAATCCACATCGCTCGCTCGCTCGCTTCTCCTCCCGTTAATACACCTCACCCTCGTCCTCCCAACAGAACCGCCGAACCATGAGAGAAGTCAACTTTAGTATCCCCAATGTCAACAAAGCCTCCGTCGGAATCACCACCGCTCTCTACGACCGCCGTGCGCTAGACTGCACCTCGACGCTCCCTCTCATCAACTCGCTAAACCATCTCGCTTACCTCACCACCTCGTCGGCCCGGATCCGTGACATCCTCACCGTCGATGGCGGCGTCGAGAGGCTCGTCTGCATCCTCAAGGAGGGTCGCAGCAAGGACCTGATGAACATGTGGAAATGGAATCTCGCCTTCCAATGTGTTGTGAACATCGGCGTCCGCGGCTCGGAGGACGTCAGGAAGCGGGTCGTCGAGGCCGACATGGTCCCCGTCATCGCCACCATCCTCGACAACTACATCCAGGTCATGGAGAGATATCGCATCCGGAACGAGACCAACGTCAAGCGGAGCCTGGGCGCCGGCCACGGTCACAGCCACAACACCGCGCCGTCGTTGAGGCCCCGCGAGGCTCGCGCTGCCTCCTCGTCCTACTTTGAGAGGACGACCGATCGCAGCACCGTCTCCGGCTCCACGGAGCGCGCGGCTCGGCGACAGCCTCCCCCGCCGTCCATCGAGATCCCCGTACCGTTCCCGAACGCTCTCCCTCACGACCACGCCACCCTGAATTCCGACTCCTCCGTGCCCCTGACCGCCCCGACCATCACCGCCGACCGGCCGCTTCGCCCGCACCACCACAGGAGCGTCTCGGAACTGCGATATCACGCCAACTTTCCCCAGATAACCTCGATCGCTCCGTCGGCCGCGAACCAGAGTTTTGTTGGAACCGGCAATGCGTCGCAGGTTGCGGATATGTCGGAGACCTTTGGCTTCCGACCGGTCAGGGACGCTGATCGGCTCCCGTCGATGCTCTTTGGCGTCCAGGGAACCGCGTCCCAGCCCGAGTCTCCCACCACTCCGAATCCCCTCACATCTCTCTCCGTCGGCACAACCCGCCTGCCGAGATCGAATAACAGGCCATCGATCAGACACTCCCGGTCGATGTCCGACGAGTCGGACGAAATCGAAGGAAACACAGATGAAGTCTCGTCCAATACATCCGGCGGCGTTGAGAGCGGGAACGAGCCGATTGTAGACATTCAATCCGGTGTCATCTCGATCCGCTCTGCTGACCCGCTTGTCGAGTCGGATGACGCCCCAATGTCGATGGAATCTCAATCCGGTGCCGACGGTCCGGAGGCGGAGACCTTCAACATCACCCACCGATCCCCCATCGATGGATCCATCATGGATCCCGCCAACAACGCCAACGAGGCTCCTGGCTTCTCCCAGCTCATCAATCGGACCAACCCGAGTCCGATGACGATCCAACCCCCGACGCAGCTCTCCGGATTCGTTGTGAACAGCCCCTCGCAACAAATCGTCCTGCCGTCGATGCCCCGCGAGGATGACGTTCTAATGTCGCTCCAGCTCCTCGCCTACGTGTCCAAGTACACTTACCTAAGATCCTACTTCCAAAAGTCGCATCTCGTCCCCAACCTGTCCATCAACTCGGAAATCCACCTGCTCGACGAAGCCGACGGCAAGACACCCGCCCGGGCTCCCGAGCCGCCCATCGAAGAATACCTGGTCCCCGACGACTTCAACATCTTCCCGTTGGTCGAGAAATTCACCGTCCGCCATCACCCACAGGATATGCAGTACTGGGCCGGCGTTGTCATGCGGAATCTCTGTAGGAAGGACGATTCCAGAGGTGGCATCCGGCAGTGCGCATACTTCCAGTGCGGTAAGTGGGAAGAATTCACCCGCCAATTCGCCAAGTGTCGGCGCTGCCGGCGGACAAAGTACTGCAGCAAGGACTGCCAGAAAAACGCATGGGTGTACCACCGGCATTGGTGCGTGGTCGCAGCCCAGCAGTAACAAAGCATTTCCCTTCCTGCCTTCTTTCTTACTCCTCCGGCTTGCACGGGGTGTACTATGACACGACGATTACGACATTTTTCCACATTTTCCTTTGCAAGCGCATTGTATTTTCCTTCGATAATACCTGGGTCATTCGGTGTTTTGCTATCACACTTCCTGGCGAAATCTATACACAGCATCTTATCGGTGAGCGGCCGCGATCTACGATGTCGACTACGACGGCGTCACAGTCTGTGGAGAGGCTCCTTTTCCAGCGACGCAACAGCCTCCTCGGACCTAGTCTAATGGGACTCGTTACAACTCGAAAAAAATATTCTCTACTCTCCTTTTTTTTTCCTATTGATCCCTTTGCCTGCATGATGAAATATCTATTTTCTTGGCCATTCCTTTAGCGAGTTTATATTCTCACATCTATTCTTTGATGGTCGTCCTGGGCACAGCGAGTCTCCGCCACCGTTTCCGATGTCACCATCGAAACCCACCCTTCTTCATGGCATATATTCCAACCCTCTACTTTTCCCATTTTTCAATTTTTCCTTAGCCAAAAACCAAAATTCTTTCAAAAGGGCATCTTTGGAGTACCGGGCAGAAATCCTTTTTGCAAAAAAACCTCATTTGCACACCTGCAGCTGATCGATCGAGCCATTTGCCATTGCTATTTCCCTCAATTTTCATCCCTCATCAGCCTATCGACCTATCGACCCATCATATTCGCATCCTCATCTTTTTTTTCATCTGTGAATTGAATCTGCACGAGTAATATAGTATTATACCATGTTGCTTTTATTTTCGCTTCTCCGATCTATTTTGCGTTATGCCTTTTTATTTCATTTCATTTGAAGCCCGCGCGCGGCCTGATTGATCGATCGATATCGTGTGAATGAAAACCAAAACCCCCTGATCTCTGTAATATAAACTGGCATCATCATCATCATTGCGTCTCTTGCTGAATTTTTTTTTTAAAGTTTTACAACTTCCGGCCACATTTTCTTAACTGTTTATTTTTTATTGTTTTATATGAGCTGTTCGTGTACTTTTTTCATGATTCCCCCACCGAGACGGCGGACAATTTGGTAGCAAAAGGTTATTCGGTACGATATATCGCTTTGCTCTTAGGTCGTAGATGTTATAGATATCAGACTCGTAGTCTATTCTGCCTAACTGCGTAACTGCGCATTCATATCTCCATCTTTGGATCAAATCGGTTGTGAGGACGCATTGGACTGGCATCCTGCGGTCATGTTGGCACTTGTAAGGTCGTTGGACGGGCCTGTCAGCTCCCGTTGGCGGGCTCGGGCGGCTGCTGGCGTGGATCCAATTATGGGGGTCCAGGATCGATCGTGCATGATGTGAGATAATATTCCGAGGACAGAAGTACTACCGGGATGTCAAAAATAGACCGGTGGTATACCGAGTACGTGTACATATGTTGTCATTGGATTCTCTCGTGTATCCATGCTTAGACCTGATGCTGCCTGCTAGATCATCTGAGAGCTCTTTGAACGATATTCTACAAATGGTGCGGGTGGTGGCCAATGCAATGTTGAATCCTGATATTGCGTCGCCAACGCGATGACTAAGGCCAAGTCGACTTGCAGCTCGCTTCGCGTCTAAAGCCGCCAACCTGCGTCCCTACCCATCCTCTTCTCTTCATTCCTTCATCAACTGTCCAGAACCCGCTCATCCGCCATCGCCACCTCCCACCTCCCCTCCCGACGGAAAGCCTCGCGACCAGCCTGCCCAACGCCGCCTTCCGTCGCCAAAATGTCTCTCAACGCGCAGCTCAAGAGCTTCAAAGCCGGCGTCACCGGCCAAGGCAACTTTGCCCAAGCCCGGCGACACGTCCCATCGCCTGCTCCGACCTCGCAGTCTTCAGCAGCCTCGACCCCCGGCGCGTCGTCCGCTGCCGCCTCTTCTGCGACCTCTTCTGCTGCGGCCGCTGCTGCTGCAGCAGCAGCCGCGAAGCGCAAGAAGGCTGCGAAGAACAATGTCGTCTACTCGCAGCCAGCGGACACGGGCATGGGACAATACATCATGACGCAGGTGCTCCACCTCGTCGAGCACCTCAAGGCCGTCGAAGTGCCCCTCACGCGCCTGCAGCTCGAGGAGTTTATACAAAAGCCGCTGGACAACACCATGATCCAGGTGCTCCGGTCGCACGACAAGCTTGTCTTCGACGCCGCGGCGGACACGTACGCGTTCAAGCCGCTGCACAACATTCGCAGCGCGCAGCAGCTGTTGACGCATTTGCAAGCCGGCACGACGGCGCAGGGGCTCAGCGTCAAGGAGCTGAAGGACGGCTGGGCGGGCGCGCTGCAGACCATCGACGAGCTGGAGGCGAATAAGGACATTTTGGTAACGCGGACGAAGAAGGACGGGCAGGCGCGGATGGTGTGGATCAACGACAAGAGTCTGAACGTGGAGATTGACGACGGTGAGTCGCGTATAGCTCTTATTTCCAGCTGTGACTAACGGAGGTAGAATTCAAAAACATCTGGGAGAAGATTGTCATCCCGCCGGCCCCCGAGCTGCCGGGCGAGCTCGAGCGCGCGGGCCTGAAGCCCACGAGCGTCGATCCGGCAACGATCAAGAACGCGATGCAGAAGGACACGAGCAAGAAGACCAAGAAGCCGCGCCGGGGCCGCATCACGAATACCCATCTGGCGGGCATGCTTCGCGACTATAATTAGGTGGCGAAGCCATGCCTCGTATGATGCGACAGCGGTGTCGCCGTCTTTTAACACGATGGGAGGGATAGGTGGTATATATTATAAGCAGTAGGTAGGTTGGACTTTTAACTCGGCTGATCTTAGCTGGTGATGGGTGTAACGATATATAATATGGTAACGGTGATGCCCGTAGCTGAATTTTTTTTTCTCATGGTTGCAATTTCGCACAGCGAGGTGTTCTGGTTTTTGGGTTCGGGTTTTACCTATTTACATGCATACTTTTGCTATTATTACTACTATAGACTTAGTGTACGGATATCGATATATATATTATAGACTTCAGATAATTTGTCCAAGTTTGTGGTTTTTTTGGGCCTGGGTCGGTGAGGTGGTCAAGGCGATGAAAATTGGGAATAGCGTTAGGTAATTCAATGCTGGTCTATCGGTTTACAACTGACTATCCTACAATATGCGTAACCTGAACATACGTGCGGTATCTCGCAAAAGCGTCGTGTGTCTTGCTTCCACCCAAATTCCTAGCGATATCGCCAACCGCATCCTGGATAACAAGGTAACGTTCAAAGAAAATCGTAATACGGGTTAATCCCGCGGTGGTGACGGGAGCGACACGTGCTGGTCGGGAAGCCAGAATGACTGCGTAGATACTCCACCGTTAGCAAGCTGTGCACTTTTCATCAGTATATATAGGAAAGAGATAGGTAAACTCACCACCTCACGGTGCGCGGTGGCGAAAATGTGGTTTCGCGGATTGAACGCCACGACGGAAGCCGCCCCCTTAGGACTGTCCAGCTCCAGGAAGGGCTGTAGGTTCTTCTCCTTGTCCACGCGCTTCATGCTCATATCCCACATTGCGACCCCCTTATCTCCTTGTCCTGCACCCGGATAACAGTCAGCAACAGTTCTCACAATTTTTGTAGTTTACGAGAGAGTGTGCACGCGTACCTCCGACGACAAAGGCCGCGTCGGGCGTGAAGCACAGGTCGCCGCTCGCCTTGAGCATATCCCACTTGCCGTCGCGGCCGACAGGCGTAGGCGCCTTGCGCTGCACCCGACACTTCAACTCGCCCTTGAAGCTGTCGATGATGTAATGCACTTTCGCATTCGTGCCGACCATGAGCAGGCGCCCGTCGTTGCTAAACTCGATCTTCGTCCACTCGGGCATCATGGGCGGATAGCTGAACTGTTTCAAAAAGTCGTCGTCGAGCAGCGGGAACATGGCGAAGGGCTCCTTGTCGAACATGCGCACGTCGTACAGAAACACGTGCGAGTGGTGGTGCGAGGCGACGGCGAAGGAGACGCCCGTTGGATCGTGCGCTATCTGCGCGGGGCTGTCGATGTTGAGGAGCCCCGCGCAGTTGGCGGAGCGGAGGTCCCAGAAGCGGATGGTGTTGTCGAGGGAGGAGGAGAGGAAGAGGTCGTTGAGCGGGGAGACCTCGAGGCAGTTTACGGCCTGTTTGTGGCCTTTGAAGTAGCGGATGAACGAGTTGTCGTGGAGGGAGAGGTAGCGGATCGTGTCTTTACAGCATCATCGTGTCAGCACAGGAACGCGTATACGTTCGAGATGGATTGAACTCAACTGACCATCCTGCTTGGTGCTCGCGTAGACGCAGTTGGTGTGCACGTGCGTGAAGCGGGCGAGGTGGACGCCGTACTTTTTGCTGAACAGCTCCTTGGAGTGCTTGCCCAGCTTGCAGTCGTACAGCTGGATGGACTCGTCGTCGCAGGCGGCCAGCAGCCATTCGCCCGTGTCGTCGAAGTCCAGCGACGTGATCACGGAGCCCTGCGAGGCGTTCTTGAGCGACTTGGCCGGACGGTACGACTGGATCACGTCGGCGAGGCGTTTGGCGGACGGCTGGCTGGTGGAGTACATTGCCATCGCATCGTCGAGGGGGAAGACCTGTCCACGCGGGGAGCAGAGGAGGCGGGAGGGAGGGAGGAAGGTCGCGGGAATCGGCGATGGAATGCGAGACGGCGGCGGCGGTGGTGGTAAGTGGTGATGGTGGTTGTGGCAGAGATTCCTGTTTCGAGATGCGGTTGACTGTTTGCTTCACCCCGGAGCACCCCGAGACGGCGCCCCGAGATATAGTCAACTCCGGGAACGCGCTCGGATATCAGCGCCGGCGACAGGATGCCTCCGTGCCGGGCCGTCAGATTAACTCGCAATGGCCGTATGCGTATACGTGCGCCAGCGCCGAACCGGAGGCCGTATGAGGTAAATTGACAGGCCGTCGCAAAGACACCATTCCCATCAGGTACCGCTGCTCGCGATGTTCGGGCTGTCCGCATCTCGACAATCGACCTCCTGATCGTACGTTCCAAGCAGGCATAAGCTTATGCCCCCATGTTCCGCCGGCGGGCCAGCATGAGCTAGCTATTCCCAGCCTGAGAAATGAGCCCGACGAGTACGAGACCTTATTCATCCATCCATTCATTACCCGCGCAATCGCCGTGACGTTCGAGGCGTAAACCATAAAAACGGGTCCTCGGCGCCGGTCTTACTCGATTCGATTTCTACATTGTCCGGCGTCCCCTTCGAATCGAATACTCGTCGATAGGATATAATACCATCTCTGCTACATTCGTTACGCTTCACCTCGCCAGTTCCAAATTCCGCTAAACCCGTAGACGCCCCGCCTTCCTTCGATCAGCAGATACGTATCATCGATACACACCCGCTCCCGCTCCATGCCGCAGACGACAATCGGCGGCTTCGTCGCCGGTGGCCTGGCGGCATGCGGCGCCGTCACCGTCACAAACCCGTTCGAAGTCGTCAAGACAAGGTACGCCGCGCCCGCCCCGTCTGGCATCGATTCCAACAGCTAGCTCCGGACCGGAGAGAGAAACATACGACCGGAAACCCTCACGTGTACACTCTGTTGAGCTCCATCGAGTCGCATTTGATAGATCTGGCAGAGCAGCGGGGTGTGCAGGTGCAGCGGTGAAGGCGTACTCTCTCCGGCTATCGGACGAGGTTGGACGTTGGAATCCGGCCGTTCCTCCATCACATATACACATGTGCTTAGTATATATGTGTAGATATATACCTCTATATATGCACCGCCAGCTCGCTGACAGGTCGGTGCGAGTGGGCGTGGTGCTTCCTGCTATGAAGGCTACAATTACAGGGCGAACTCGCGTCTAGAAGTCAGGTCAAGAGAGTCTACACGGGCATCTTCCAGGCGCTGCGCCTGATATACCGGACCGAGGGCCTGCGCGGCACGCAGAAGGGTCTTGGGTGTGCCGTATGTACACTATACCTGTTTACGAATCGTCTCAATTGCGATACTGTTCATGCTGACGGCGATATATCCAATATCATCGTGTGTACACCCTAGTATATCTACCAGATTCTGCTAAACGGTATGCATGCATCCAACCAAGCTTCACGATAGAAGGACACACGGACGGATCACCGCTGACAACCGCATACATACATACAGGCTCCCGTCTCGGCCTCTACGAGCCCATCCGCTCCTCGACCGCCCTCCTCGTCGCCGGCGACAGCAGCAAGCAGCTCCCCTACGTCAACGTTTTCGCCGGCGCCCTATCCGGCGTAATCGGCGCCATCGCCGGCTCGCCCTTCTTCCTCTTCAAGACCCGTCTGCAATCCTACTCCCCCGCCTTCCCCGTCGGCACGCAGCACCCGTACAAGAACTTTGTCGAGGCCGCGCGCACAATCTACGGCGGCGAAGGCGTGCGTGGACTTTACCGCGGCGTCACCGCCGCCGTCGTCCGCACGGGCGCGGGCAGCAGCGTGCAGCTGCCGACGTACTTTCTCGCCAAGCGCCAGATTGAAAAGTACGGGTTGCTGGAGGAAGGCCCGTTGAAGCATATTGCCGCGAGCACGTGTAGTGGGTTTACCGTGTGTCTTGTCATGCATCCGCCGGACACCATCATGTCGCGGATGTACAACCAGAACGGGAATCTGTACAAGAGTCTCGGAGACTGCTTTGTCAAGACGATCAAGACGGAGGGCTTGCTTGCGGTGTACAAGGTGGGTTTCTGCTGAGTTTACAACCTAATCATGCATCCCAAGATATAGATAAATCTTTTTGTGGGTGGCGGATTTTGCTAATGCGTTATCTTATAATTTAGGGTGTTACGGCGCATCTAGCGAGGATATTGCCGCATACGGTACTCACGCTGTCATTAGCGGAGCAGACGAACAAGCTTGTCGAGGCGGTGGAGAGGAGGATATTATAGTGGTTTGGTTGTATAGATGTTTCTGTGACCTGAGTTTCGGTGTGTCCCTTGTGTATAGATATAGATAGATCTACCGTAGATTACAATCTAGATCTGTAGATTAAAGAAAAAATCGAGTGTATCTGAACTATACCAGTAGGCAATATATCGAAATGGAGAGCAAAGATACGATTATGGTGCAGGCCAGGTTTACTAATCGAATTGAAGACACAGCTATAGCTATATATAGCCACTACTATATCACTTCTTCCACCCGTAAGTCGCTGCTAGTCGCCCTTTTAGGTGCTCCGCCGCCGTAATCGCTTTGCCCTCCGCCTCCGCATCCATCGCCCCTCGCTTCTTCCCGCGCTCCCGCAGCAGCGCACTAGGCACCGGGACGAGCACTGCTGTGTCTACCGGATGGCAAAAGAACGCCATCGAGTACCGGTCCTCCCCACCAATCTTGGCGGAGGGCGGGACGACAACTCGGTGCACCGTGCTCTTTAGATACCCACCCGTCCAGTATGCTGTTGGTACGTGAGTGGACATGTCTATGTGTTAGCCTCTACTCGCATTTTTGAACATCCTTATGGCGTAAAAAACCGCAGAGATGGTGAAAGGAAAGGGGTAATTCGTACACAGCAGGTCGCCAATGTTGACGAGGATGGGCGGCGGGCGCGCGGCGTCCACGCCGTCGGGGTGAACGGGCACCGGCTGCCAGCCCTTGGATAGGATCTCGAGGCCCTCCTGCGCGGGCCGCTGGAAGAGCAGTGTAATGCTGCCGTAGTCGGAGTGTGCACCTGCGCGGATGTCTTTCTCCGGGACGTAGCCTGCTTCTGCTGGGATTATGGGGTACTACGCGTCCATATTCTTTCTGATCAGCTACTTGTGATCAATGCATTTTACGAGTTTCCGTGGGAGAGATAGCGGGGGACGAACGTGCAGCAATCGCAGAATGCTGCCGGATGGGCCGGATCGGTTATGACGCGCGGAAAACCAGTCCTTCCCACCAGCATCTTCATCAATCTTCAGTCCCATTGCGAAGAGCTGGAGAAGGCGCACGCAAAGGCCATGACAAGAGTCGAAGAAGCCGCTGAGGTAGGATTCGTCGGCGGCGAGGGCATCGGGCATCGGCTGCTGGGCCTTGCCGTCTGCGAATTCACCAAAATTGAGCGCTCTGGTGACATCTTATGCATCAGCTGGGCCCATTTATAGGTGTTCTGCATGGTGATAATTTAATATATCCGTTCAGCGTACTCTTTGAAGTCTCCCCGCTGTATTCGGACCGAATGGAGCGAAATTAGCTATGGAACTGCCATTTATAATAATACTACGAATTGATATAGACCTTACACTCTGGTGCTCTGGGTCTAGCGTCTCCGAGAGCATTGAGCTCCATCCCTTGTTCTGGGGGCAGCATTGATTCAGCATATTCACAGGTCACGTAGTCGCGAGATCTGGTTGCCAAATACATTTTCTGATATCGCACATTTGGCCTTCTCGGACCGCGGCGAAGCGAAGAACTTCTTGGACTAGATGTACAAGAGGGAATTGATTAACTTTGAATCCGGACAAGTTTTATATTACGTATGCTAGTGAACTGACCAGTTCGAACATGCGCTGGACATCATTGTAGTCGATGTTTGTGGTCTCCAGCTCGATGAACACGAAGCCGAAGGTTGCTGCCGCGTCGACCAGCTTGTCAGCTGTGCTGGCGTCTATTTTCGACACGTTGATAACGGGGATCTGGGCCGTTTGCGGTGGTGCTGCCTCGGTGGCCATTGCGCATGAATGCGATGATTCTTTGCTGGCGGAAAGGTTTTTCTATAAATCACAGGCCTGCAAGCTGATTCGGGCAGGATGTGATCTCGATCTGATATCCGATCCAATCTTGTCCAAGAGCTTGTGGTAGGGTTGTGAATTTTGCGTTGCGGGGTTTGAGAACGGTGATGCGCCAGACCAAACTTGAGTTCACTTGAGCACCTAACTGATTGCCTTCGCGAGCCGGCTGCCCCAGACGACCACCTCGCCAGACTTCATTCACCACCATCGCCATTGACCGGGACGCGGCTGCGCACGTACATTCTCCGTCTGCCGGCTTCTCTCTTTTCCAGCTTACGCTATCGTTCTTCGCTGGGCTTTGAGCAAACTGGCCCCATCCTGGTCCTGTTAGCCCGTCGCCTCTCCTGGGATAGCAGGTCGTTCCCTCCGAGCTTGAGCTCGCATTCACCTCCTTATCGCCTCCCGTCGGAGCTGCAGACACCGTACACGATGCCTGTGTCCGGTACCAGAAACGTCACCCCTCTTTCGATAGGCGGTTCCAGTGAGTGCCTGCTGCTTTTTTCCCCATTCTCCTATATAATCGCCGTGGCTGCGAGCTAGGTAGCCTGCATTTCATTGACCTCGCGATGCTAACCCGCTCATTCAATCTGTCCTAGTTCGCAACTTCGATGCCTGGTCCACAAATCGCCTCCAGACCCTCCCGATCTCCGTTCTCAAGGACACCGTTGTAGGCGTAGACGCCGGCAACTACCTCAAGAAGATAATTGACGGGCCTGGAACAAAGGAGCCCCTCGTACCTGCGCTCGGCGGGTTCCCATTCAGCCTTCGAAGCAAGATCGAAGAAGATCTATCGCAATGGCAACAGGCGGGCATCACACCGTTATTCGTCTTCAGCGGGATCCAGCCCCTGCGGACGGACAAGGCCACGTCTATGTCTGAAACCACGGCCAAAAACCGCGCTACTGCCTGGGCTCTCTACGACGGCGGGCACGCGGCAGAGGCCGTCGAGGCATTCGGCGACTCGGGCATTTTGCAGCCGCAGGAAGTTTTCAGGTTTCTGCGGGATATCCTGAAGGAGCGCAATGTTGAATTCCAAGTCGCGCCCTACGCCTCCTGGGCGCAGCTGGTGTACTTGGAGAAACATCCAAAGCAATTCGTCGACGCGATTTTTGGTCCGGCGGAGGTCTTCTTCTACGACGTGGAGAAGGTCATCACCGGGTTCAACTTCTCACGCGCATCATTCTCCTGTCTTAATAAGAAGGCGATCATGCAAGACTTGGGAGGTTTGAACCACGACCAATTCATCGACGCTTGCATCCTCTCCGGGTTCGAGTTCTGCAACACCTTTCCGATCCTCGACAAGCAGCCGGCAAACTTGTTCAAGACCTGCCTGGACTATCTGAAGACGTGGCGCAGCGCTACCGGGATAGTAAACCAGTATGGCGAGTCACCGGCTATCAGAGACTCTGGCTATCTTGATCGATATAGACGCGCCAAACTAGCCATTAAGCACCAACCGATCCTGACTGACGACGGCAAGATAGAGCCCTTTAATCTTGACGAAGCTACGGGAGACATGCACGAATTCGTCGGCAATCGTCTGCCGGAAGAAGTATATTTCTACTTGTCAAGGGGCGTCATCAGCGCTCCCGTCCTCGACATGCTCGTCAACGGCGAGCTGCTGGAGCTGCCACCTCTGGACTCCGGAGAATCGGATGCGTACAGAACTTTCCTAGAAGGCCTGCAGAATCTCCGTGCGCAATGTCTGTCTCTGCTCGCGCAACCGCTCCAACATTGGTGGAACAACAGAAAGGTCAATATCGTATACTGGTACGACAAAACTAGTCCGAAACAGCTCACTTTCAAAGACGTGAACCCAACCTTATACGAAGCTACGAGCACTTGGAACGCGAGAGACACTGTCTTCTCAACGGCTCTCGCTGCTTCCCCGAGCAAATCGCTTCTCGGATTCGCCGTAACTTGCCTCAAAGACAAGAGTGTGGCCGCCAAGACCGTATCACCAAAGACCCCCGACAACCTGCTTAAAACCACCAATGAAGTCGTCCTCAATATGCTCTGGCGGGCGCTGCAGATCCGCGGCTTCATTGGCCCAGACCATCAACTTACGTCCTGGGGAAGGGTGCTCAGCACCGCCCTCCTCGCACTCGATCCTGCAGACGAGCTCGAAGAAGCCTGCTACCTTGCCATCGAACTGCTGAAAGCCAAGCATCTCCGCGCGGATCCACACACCCTCAACCAATATTCCGGCCGAGACACCGACAAGCGGTACTGCAGCCTCATATCCCGCGTCGCCTCGCTCGGCAAGCTCCGCCACAACGACATTGGCTACACGGGCCCTCTGAGCCGGACGCTGCTGACATTCAACTCGATGGTCCGGGCGATGAGCGAGAATCTGGAGAATCTCATGCAGATGGTGCTCACATCGCTGCTGATGAACGGCGATGCGGACCGCAACGGACGGAACGACTGGTATGACATGGGGCGTGCCGTGCCGTTCTCGGAGGATATCAACGCGGGCCTGGGGATCGCGGTCAAGACGTATCTGGATGAGCTTACAAACACGGATGATCCGACTTCGTATGAGACGCGGCTGCGGATCCAGGAGGAAGGGCTGATTCCGCAGATGTTTGCGCAGTCCGTGGATGTTCTAGCGGATGTAGGCAAGGCGTTCAGATTGTGGGATGCGGTAAGTTTTATAATCCTTCTTCCTATCTACTATACTATATACGTCTTAAAACCGGTACTAATGTTGCCTTTTACGTGCGTTAGGTCATGGCGGGAGTTACGTCGGCGCCGGATAACCTGATAGTCGACACGGTCAAGTTCACAGAGGCGGACAACTGGCTGAAGGAGCGGCGGCCGGTCGCTTAGAGTCGTTGGTGTCGCGTGCGGATGGGAAGGGACAGGTTGTAGCAGCTCGCTCCGTCTGGAGACTCACCCTCTTTTCTTGCTTCCTATATTCTTCATACCTGGCCAGGCGTTGCAAAACATTCGTGTAGGATACACTTCAGACGGCGTCGAATCTGTAGTTCTCATCGAATTAGGTTCCTCAACAGAGCAAGTTTTTTTCCTGCGGTTCGTTCGTAGTACTACACATATGATTCACGTGCTAGGACGCGGCATGCGTGCGTATTATGGGTATCGTTCATAAAGTCCATTCCGTCATGCCATAAATACAAGCTACCATGGGGGTCACGCGCACACTAACATGCATGTCTTCCTGGCATGCATGCATTTATCGTAAGTGCACACGCGACCAGGCTGCAGGCGCTTGAACACTGCAACTAGGTCAAAAGAGAAACCAGTCGAATAGTAGTAGGTAAAAGAAAAGACATGTCTTCGTGTCGTGAATTGATCAATCATGAAGCTGAAGCCAGAGGCCCGGCCAGCACTGCGCAAAACGTTTAACGCCACTTGCAAGCTCGAGACAGAGGAGAAATCAGAATAAAACAGAATAGAACGTAAAACGCGCATCGACAAGAAGAAAAAGAAGAAGAAAACACACTTCAGAACAGAGCAGCGCAGCGCAGAGCAAAGAATCCGCTATATACACACAATAACCAACAAAACGGACAAGCTAAAGCGTTCCATTCGCGAGCATGCACACAATAAACACAAGAAGCCAACAATGGTTTAAGCCAGAGAAGCAGTAGTTACAAGCTTTTGATCTTACCAGGCCGATCGATCTATCGTCGACTTGAGCTTCTTCAAAAGTTTAGAAGCTGGAGAAAAAAATTTCCGAAAGCCTTCACTTTAAAATCTGGAAGGTCGGCTGCTTTTGCGGCCTCACCACCAATCGGGAGACGGCCGGACGTTCTCCTGCAAACTTGGCGAGTACGGGTATAGGCCATGACTCTAACATGGCGTATTGCAGCTGTCATCGCAAAGTCATCTGTCAGCAACAATCCATCTAGATCTCCGCAGCTCTTGAGGCAAAAAAGAAGGGGAAAAAAGTAGAGAAACGCGTGAGCGAGCGAGTATGCTACTTACTTTGCACAGACAAGTCTAGCCTCGCCCCGTCGGTTCAACTTTTTCGCTTTGAACGACGTCCCACCGCACCTGATACAGTATTAGCGCACCTGAAACAATATTTTTGGCTCGAAGGGCGGGATATACGCTTACTTTTTGCATATCAGAGCCTCATTATCGTCTGTCGTATCGCTGCTGAATCCATCGTCCGTGTCCACGGAACTCATGATGGACGGCCGGCGATCTGATCCGTCAGGTGCCAGATGCCCGACAGAGGTACTCGGTGCTGCAGCCAGGTTGTAGAACGCGAAAGACTGCCCGCCTTCCGCTAGCAGCAGATCAGCCGGATCGTTCGAGATGGTCTTTGCCAGCGGACTCGTCGGCACGTAGTCTTTCCCGGTGTTCTGCTTGTTCCGGAAATTGAACGTGCTGCTCGCCATGCTGTTGACCGAATTCCCGCGGGACCTGTTGGCCACGGGACCGTTGCCGTTGCCGGAGATATCGGAGATCGCAATCTTGGGCACGTTGGAGTTTGCAGTGCCGTAGCTTTGCGTGGACATCGTAGATACGCTCTTCTTGGGTGATACGCTGCGGTTCCGAGAGGATACAACACTAGTGTCCTTATCGTCCGTCGATTCCCGCCCCGCAGAATCCCTGCCTGCAGACTCTCTACCAGCGGAATCCCTCCCCGCCGACTCCCTTCCTCCCATGGAATTTCGGGACATCCGTGAGCCATCTTGGCTCTGCACGGAGTTTCTCCACGATAAGATCCGATCCGGGTTCGGTGACTGAGAGTACCCCGAGAACCGCTTGTTGGCCCCGTTGCCGAATATCCCTGATCCGATCTTCTTGGAGAATGTCGAGGATGTTTCCCAGTGCTCGTTCTTGCGCTTGAGCCAAGCGCAGTCCTGCCGGAATACCTTGATTTTGCCGTACAAGTCTGCTGTGACGATGATATGCCCATCGAGATGCATGGAGCGTGCAACGTACGCCGGAGATTCTTCCACTGGCTTCGATTTTGGCGTTTGTGTCTTCTCACCCGGGTATGATGTTGGGTCCCGCGCCCTCTGCGCCAAAGTCTCGGGCTGGAATCTTATCGACGAGGCAAAGGACTCAGAGCGGCTGATCAATGTTACGGGCGGCGGATTGCAAAGGTCGTATATCGGGTCGCCAGAGTGTCCGAGTAGTTGACGCGTCTTCGTCGGCGCAACGAGCGCGCAGGTAACTATTGAAGAGTGTGCTTCGAAATATTCTACCGGGATTTTAGTCTTCTTTTCCCCGATACCCGCGTTCACATCCCACAGGTATACTTTGCGGTCCTCACTCCCGCAGATGACATACTTCATGTCATCGCTGAACGTCGCGTGGATTTGGCTGCAAGTGTTTTCGTGGGCCCGGAACTTGATCTCCAGGCTCTTGTCGCGGAAGTTGTACAGTCGGATTCGCGAGTCATTGCTTGAAATCAGGAGCTTGATTTCGCCATTTGGGTCGTCCGGCGGGAAATTGAGAGCCTCGATACCAGTGATCTTGCTCCCTCTTGCATTTCGTCCGTGTGACGAGCGTACGTGAACTTGAGTATGATATCGCAGCCCTTCAGTTTCGTAGAAGATACAGAGCCCGGATAGGCAACCCGCAATCGCATATTTCCCGTCAGGTGTGAAAGCCACGGCCGTGATAAGGTCGGGCAGTTCGACGGAAAATGCAACATTCTTGTCCGGTATGCTCCATAGTCGCAGTTTTGAATCCAAAGAACCTGCCAAGAAGAATCTGTCGTCCTTCGGATGGAACAAGATGGAAGTGACAAAGTCGGAGTGCTGGAAAGCACAGAGGCACTCGGACCTGGTGACATGCCATAGCCGTACCGTCTTATCCATGGATGACGATAGGAGGAAGTTATTTTTGCTCCAACTTAGAGCAAGAATATCTGATGTGTGACCAGTGTACTCTCGCAGGGGTTCTGCACGAAACACCGGGGCACTCAGGCGAGCTCCGCTGTGGGAACACCCGTTCTGGTTCCCGTTGCCGTTGACATCGGATTCTTCATCAACTTCGTGCTCCTTCCGATCCTCGTCGGAACTTAGGACCTCCCAGACGGTGACGATCTTGTCCTGACCAGCGACAGCAAGATATCTTCCGTCTTTGCTCCATTTCATAGACCAGATAGCGCCGCTTTTGTGTTTGGCCATGGGCAGCGATGCTTCTGGCTGATTCTCGCCGGAGGGGTTCTGTGGATCTTTTGCAAGTGTGGGATTCTTGGATAGCTCCTGTGCCAGGAAGACGCGGTTGAAATCCTTCATGGATTTGTGGTGAGCACGGACGCGAATATACTTCGGAGGCGGCGGGTACGACGGGGTGAAGCCGATGGGTTGCGAGAACACAGCAGCGTCGAGACCTTCCGTCCGTTGGTCGCCGACGATCGACTCGCTATCGTCATCTTCGTTGACGGTTGGTTCCTTCTTCTTGCTTCCGATGAATCGGCTGAGGAATGATACACCTTTCCTATACTTGTTGTTAGCCTATGCGATATATACAAGTGATATATCCGGGAGCATACTTCTTCTCTTTCGTCAGGGTGGGCAAGTTTGGTCTCTGGACCGGAGGTGTAGACTGCCCGCTGGCTTTGAAGGAGCCCGCGGATTCATCACCAAGTGATGTTGACCCATGAGTGCTGTCATTGGTGTCCTGGCGCTTGAGCTTGATAAGCTGGCTTGAGGTCCCCGTCCTCTTCAGGATATGTTTCGATAACGGGTCGATGGAAAGGTCGTCGTAGGGCGGCGGTCGCGGGGAATACCTAGCGGAACTTGACGAGTTCACAGAGTCGCTGGTCTGCCGCGATCTGGCATCGCCGTTGGCATCGCTGGTTGTGAGCGTGGGACGGGCGGGAGGCGCGGAGGGGGCCGGCTGTGCCTTGACGGGGACGGTGGGCGAATCCACTGCCACTAACAGAAGAGTCGCACGTTCGTTCTTAGCATACGTTACGATAAATCGCTCCGTCAAGACAGATTGTATTTTATTATGGGATGCACGCTGGGCCTGCTGATTGTTGCTCTTTTATCTTTTCATCCAGGACGCTCGGCGCAGTCAAGGCTGGTTAAAGTCGCAAAAAGTCTTGGATTCGCAGGCCGAGACTTAGGAACGAGGTGGAGGGGCAGCGGGCTTACCTTCGGCTGGCTCGGATTCGCTCTGGCTACGCTGGATGGCGTCCTGAGGCTTATCGACGTCGTCCGACGCATCCGCGCCCACGTTCCGCGCTTTTATTCGAGGGCCGGCTGTCGTCGACATGTGTGGTTGTGGATTGGCGGGTTCGCTTCTGTGCTGGGACGGAGCATCCAAGGTGCGCTGGAGGTCAGCCGGCCGTTCGCAGAAATTAATACGAAGCGCCGGCCGCGAAATCGAAACGCCTTAGTTATAGGCGGATAAATTGGCGGTCGCCTCCCGGAATCGCGAGCAGCCGTGCGGCGAGGTGTGAATACGGGGACGGACAGCGTCTTGATTCGAAAGCCGTGGCCTGATCGATGATGGTCGTGACGATGCTTCCGGGTGAAATTGTCGGGGAAGGGCGAGATGGCGATGTTGACGATGGGGATTCATGGCCCTCCCGCAGCCTTCTTCTCCTTCTTCGTCGAATTGGGGACTATACTGGCTGGTGCTATAGGGATCAGAGAGGAACAGCCAGGCATGCAGGCCATGTGTGCATGCGGGCGAGCGGTAGCGTCGATGCGATAGACTGCTGGGCGCCGTCGGTCGAGTGGCCCTTCCTAACTCTCGACATCCATCACATCACAGCCAACCAGCCTGCATTTGGGTTCCGCTGATCGAGTCAAGCCCGGCGTATCACCTCGTCTCTCCCCCGCCGCTGCTCCATCCCCCATCGCATTTATATCCGCCGGCCTCTTTCTCTCTCTGTTTGGTTTGTTCATCATGACGGCGCTGTCGCCACGCGGGTCCACGGTCGCTCCACCGGGCCCGCCCCGGCGTGGCAATACCCCGACAATGGGGGCAGCCAGGACGAGACGGACGTCCGGACGTGAGCACCGTGATTGGGCAGTGGCCAGCATGGTCTCTAATTATACACCCTTCTGGATCTATCCCACTTCCCTGATCAGAGCGGCTGGCCCTCACGATCGGGCAGGCGACAGTCGAGATCTCGTCCCGGGGTTTCGCGTCCCCTGGAGATTATTAATAGGACAATACGAGATCGCGAACGGTGCGGCGGAAGTCAACTTGTTTCGAAGCAACAGCGCAGGTTGTGTATGAATGACGTCAAAACTCAACGTGGGCATGCAAAATGCAAGTCGGAACCTCCAGTGCAGTGCACATCGCGCGACGCCAGCCTGATCCGGACGCGATCGAACCAACAGGATCGAACAGCGCTGGCGCCATGGCGCGATCCCCTGGCATCGAACCTCTCGCCAGGAGCTAAGTTGGGGGCAGACGCTGCACCGGTGCGGCCTGAGATGGCCATCAACGGGTCGCCTGGTAGTCGGGTGCTCGTCGGCAAGTGCTTAAGTGCTTCTCGGTAAACTGGTCAACAGCACATGCCATCTCCCGTCGAGGTTCTTATACTTTGGGTCATTTCACATCCCAAACCGGCAGCTCAACTGTTAACTGCTACTGCGATCGAACCCGAGCCGCCATGCAGGCAGATGCGATTGAGACTAGGGAGACAATGTTGGGGATGGCGGCATCCGCGAGGTCGCATCTGCTCTGGTTCAAAGGCAGCCAGGAGCCAAAGTGCCCTAGATGATACTTCCAGATTGAAGTTAAGCAACAAACGTTGCAAACTGCGGGGAGCCAATGCAAAGGGCCTGTCAATCGTAACCGTATATGTGTAAGTGTGTGCACAAGTAGAGCTATAGTTATTCGATTACAGGGCTCGAAACAACTCCAACTTCTGAGACATATATAGCGGATTCCGCTTGTCGGGTATATTGGCGACAGTGTCTAGGCAGATGCAATCCTTCTGGGAGGAAACACTGATGCAGGCAAACCAATTGCAATCGGGCTTCAATTTGCATGGGAACTCGCAAGCATAGAAAGCTAGCAAATTGCCCGTGTTCGATATTCGACAGTCCGATCGCCAGGGTCTTTTCATAAAAGAGCTTTGCTATAGTAAAATCAAGAAGCTCTATCGAGGAACGGAGCCGCCTTCGGACCAGGATACGACACCATGCACCTGCGGCTGCAACCTGTCTCGAAATACTTTTAAGCTCGTAAAACATTAGTCTAAACCCGAGCTATGCGAGGATTAGCCTCGTTGGACTAATCAAATTCGCTGGGCATGTCTCCAGAAATTTAAATGTGATATGCTTATATCGATCGAATGGAACGTTAACGCTCACACTTGAATGCGGTGCCTGTATAAATTTATTTTTGTCGAGAATGTAACCTGCCTATGGAGCAACAGGCCTGCCTGCACTCACGAGGCCTGCCAGCGACGGATGACAACCAAGAAGCAGTCAGCGATGTATCCAAACAGGGTGTCGACCCCGGTCCCATGATGCGTCGACTCGACTGCTGGCAGTGGCCAGCGGTGACTGGTTTCATATGATTGCATTTGTCCCCTCCAATATGCAGCCAGATCGCTCAAAGGCGATAGTCCTCGCGACTGAGGATACCTGCGTCTGTATGTAGGTGGGCACATATTCGCATTCGTCCGATTTCGAGGGGGCCCATGCAGTATGCATGATAATCGCAGGTCGCCACCAAATCGGGATGAAGATTTCGCTGATCAAGATTCAAAGTTATCAAAGCTCGATTGTTCGTCAATGTTGCTCAGATCTTGCTTGTATCTATAAGGCTGCAGCGGCCTGGGCCCTGTATGTCTGGCAATCCGCTTCGAAGAAGCCTCGTTGGGCCTGGTCCAGGCGGTCCTCTGGATAAAAGCCGCGAAAGGCGAGATGGATGGATGAATGGATGGAGGGACGGGGCCACATGTCTGCATAACAGACGGGGGCTAGGGCGACCGTTCATGGGTCGGGTCGGCCGCTTTTCCATTGGCCGGGAGCACTTCCCGCAGCCCTGTTCTCACAATCGCGTGTAAGTTGTGTGGTGAATATGTGGAGCAGGCGGTACAGGTACACACACATACATACATATTTCATTATTTCATACCTCTTGGACATACAGACCAAGTGTCTCCATCCGAGGAGACAATCGGGCACGAATGTGCGTAGGATGTCGACAATAGCTGCGCCCGTGCATTTCGAATTCCTTCCTTCCTGCACAGTCGCTCGGAAGGCTCCACACCCTCCGCTCGGGATTGGTCTTTCGCTTCGGAGTCTTAGTCGTCAACGAGGAATGTCCGTACAATCTGGAAACATGCGTCTCATAAATCCTGCTCGTTGATGCATCGATGTTGGCACGACTCGAGCTTGCATTTGGTGGTTTGCGCATACCGCCGTGCTGCAGCGCTGGACAAGCAAGCCGCATGCACCCTGGCCAGCTTGCTGGCCCTATCTCACCTACCCCATACTTTTGCCCATCCGTGTGCGATCCCCAAAGGGCAAAATTTGCGGAGAAGCAATTCTTCTTTGACTTTTGAATTTTTTGTGAACGAGGGGAATCTTGGCTGGCATGCGGGTTCTCTCGCGACAAGGGTCAAGGACGGGCCCAGGTTCCAGTTTTCCTGCCCAGCAGAAAAGAAGCAGTGTGGAGAAGGAAGAAGGAGGAAGCTCAGGTGGAGCTGGCAAGCTGCTTGTCTGGGGAAACAGCCTGCCAGCCAGCCAGCAGCAGGCCGTCCCGCCCGTCCCTTCGGCTCGCTTTTAAATACCAGACATCCACCTTTCCCCAGAAGACGGCCCATGCACTGTCCTCCTCCTCCTCCTCCTTTATATCCTGCATCCGACAGCTAGCTATCCATCTCGAAAATGACATCGGCATTTTCCAAATATCCCCTCGCCGTTCGATCACATTATTGCAGTCCACGCGACCCGTAGATTCACTACGACTGTTACACACGTCACGAATAATATATATTATATTCGACAAACCCAGCCATTACCGATAGAGTTTCATTAATCGGCGACGGAGCCTCGCGGGGATATCGCCAGATATAATATCTCGCCTTCCAACATCCTGTGTAAATGTGTGTGGAGGCAGTGGCCGGGGCCGAAGTCAACGTTATCCTAGATATTCGCGATTCTCCTCGCCCTTTCCTATCGGTGCAGACGCCGTACCTCTTCGTCAAGTTCACCCACCCCGCCGAGCGCCACTTCAACTTCGAAGTCTCTGCCACTTCTTCTTCTTCTTCTTCGGGCCTGCAGATGCCACGATGTACGGCCCTTTCGAACCCTCCCTCTAACAGGAAGCGATGTCGCCCGCCGTCAGAGGACGAAGGCGACCCGGAACGGCCCGAGAAGCGACGACGTCTGCGGCTTCAGATTGCATTCTCGACGCTGAGCTCGCCGTATGCCTATCCGCCTGCGAAGAAGGGCTCCCCCAGTCGGCCAACTGTACTGGGGCAGCCGGGCTTCCAGGTGATCGGGAGGGACAAGCTGCCCAAAGTCTCGGGCGACTTGATCCGCAAAACGGCCATCTTGAATAGAATCCGTCGCGATAGCATGGCACGAGACCAGGAGCTCAACAAGTCTGCTGAAGAAAAGAAGCAGGACATCTTGAGGTATATCATTGCCTCTTCTACCACCTTTATATCTGTAATAGGTTTTTTCTAACGTCGCCCATGTGTAGACGACATCGCATGCAGTTCGAAGGCTATCGTGCAGACCCTCTGCACAATCCCCCTCCTTCAGCTGAGATCCTCGAGGAGCGATGGGACGCCGACGACATGCCGAGATATGAGGACGAGCAACCTGACGAGTGCGAAGAGATACCCTGGCAGTTCTTGATCCAGTAATCGACACCTTCGGCGTACACAATTTACCACTGAAGCAATATACATGATGATATATCTGCATCGAACAAGATACCCGCATCCTCGCATGCATGCATTTCGATATCCTTTTGAGCGCTGGGTATATATCAGGGAACCAATTCACCAAAAGTCATTTTCATTCACGGTAATTTTCACCATCATTATTGCGTTGGAGTCTAGGCATCATATACTTCTTTAAATGTTCAGCTTTATTCTGCCAAGTTAATTCTGCACGCACCGCACCCTCATCATGATATCATCTTTTCGACTTTCTTCGTCTTTCCTTCCTACGAACGCACACAACTGCTTGCTTCTCTTGGGCTCATACTGATTCGGATGAATCTTTCATGACACTACGAATCCCTTGACCGCGATTGGTTTTTCGAGATTCACAACTATACACGGACATCTAACGCTATTTAAAAATGCATTTTATTGTCTGTTTTACGTCGAGTTACTAGTCGTCGCTTTCTCATACATAGCTACCCTTACTATTAATCTTCATACGTCACATCACAACATTTCATTTACGAAAGCGTTGAAACACCTGCACAATATTGCATTTCGGCCGTTATGTTGTGCTTCTGACCATCTATCTACCGTATACGCTTGCATGTGGTACCTCATGATCATGTCACTGCACCTGCAATTTCCTAACTCGATCCCGAGCAATATCTGCCATCGCCTGTGTTCAACACCGCGGAACGGGAAACCCCAGCGAAAGGCTGTCAGCATGCCACGCAGTATATGTCGAGTATCTAAGCAAATGAAAAGGCAAAAAATTCCGCCCGCCGCTTTTAAACAAGCGAGCGAAATACATTACAAACGAGGCAAATACAAACGAATCAGACGTAAGGAGCAGTAGGCTTGTGATACGTTTTGTTTCTGGCGATATCGATATTGTCTGGCGATTCGCTCGCTCATTCGTGGGATCGTTCAAGGGCAGCAAGCAGGTCGTGAACCGTACTAGGAGAGGAAGGGAGCTCACATTAATTGCCTCAAGCTTCTCCGCCTCGATGTCTCCTCGCGCGATTCTGACTTCCATGTCCTTCATGACCGCCTGTCTGCTACGACCCGCGACGAATATTCTGCAGTTCATTTTACCCTCGCGGGTAGATCGGTCGGTCAGTAAATCATACATTAAGGTTAACATGTGCTGTGAGGTAAGCAAGCATGCATATTGTAATCCTTCCCATGTTTACGGTAGTTCGGATTCATTGACGGGGGTTGAATGGACGAGCAATCGTAAGCAAAGCTGTGCTTTTTTTTCGCTCGTCCCCTCGCCTGCATTCTTTTCCTTCCCTCATGTCATATGCGTATGATGTCTGGGAACTGGGGAAGTGCGAAAGAGAAGGCATATCGGTTCGGCAGGGAATCGCGCGAAAAGCGGCCAGCGCAAACGAAATATACAACGTTCCCCTGCTAGTCCTTCGCCTTGTGCCCGAATAAAGAGTGCGTGCGATCAACCCTTGGCAGAAATCCGTCTTTGCGCAAGTTCGGGAACGTCTGACGAAAATGCGGGGAAATATCGAATGGGATGGTGCTTGATAATTTTTTTTTCTCTTTTTTTCCTTGTTACTGGTTCGCAGGGTGGTACTTACACGAATCGCATCCCTGTGTGCGTGGAAAGTTTTTTCGAATAGTTAGCAGACCCTCTATGCATGCATATACCCTGAAGCGGCATATTTTTTTTACTATCTTGAACAAAAATATTGGGGCAAGTAACTTTGTGAAGCTGATCGGAAAGAAGGCGATACGACCAGAAACGGGCGACGGGTCTTGAAAGAAATTCACGCAACTTTCACAAGCAGCAAATGCATTGCATTGTGATTTCTTCTTTCTCTCCAAGCTTGATTAAGACCAAGCTTGCAAGGACGGCCGTTGCTATCAGCCGTGCATGAGCAAACCGGCACGGCACCGCTTTTCGCAGAAAATGGTACGCACGCTGGATAATGTCCGTATGTCCAGCAGCTGGTGAAACATGGGGAAAAAATTCCTCGAAGGGTAAAGAGGCATGTACGAAGCAATTCTTGGGTTATATCACCCGGCAGGTATAAGCTGGAAGAAGAAAAGAACAGAAGTGAACGAACGAACGAACAATGCAATTCGCCTTTCCAATGATTGGTCAATGCACCATGAGAGATAATTGGCCCCACAGCTGTGCTTCGATTAATTCACCCACGATTGCTCCATTGTTGAAAGCTTCGAAAGATAAACCAACCAGGCTGCAGCTGCAGCATCGTGATTTTAAACGACGATAGGAGATAAGAAGAAAATAACAATGAAATCGTGCGTTCAGCTCGAGATATTTGATACAATACAGCTGGCGCCGCACGTGCTCGCGCGTGCTCGCTCTGCTGCAGCTCCTCTGCCCATGACACTCACCTGGGAATCTCTCCTCGTACTCGTCATTCAGACGCTGCAGCTCCGCAGCCTCTGTCGGCCCGCCTAAACTTGCCTGCTCGCTGCGAGAATGCGCAGAATCCACCTTGCTAGCCCCCAGACGAGGATGGGCGGACAGGATCTGCAGCAGCAGGGCTTGGTCGCGCTCGGACGAGGAGTCCTTGAGCCTGAGCAGCTCGTTCTGAACAAGAGCGATCAGGTCGCTGTAGGCGGTGAAGCCGTCGAAAGGAAGCGGTGTAATGAGGGCGTTCAGGGCGTCACATGGCTCGAAGAGGTGGGACAGCAGTTCCGCTCGCCGTTCGGCGGGAAGGCTGGGGAGGGTGGTGATTGCAGGGAGGGTGTAGTGCGCCATTTAAATTGTGTAATATGGAGTTCGAGGAGGGCGGTGTATTCTTTGTCTGCTGCCCAGGGTTTCTTTTTTGGAGCCGTACGGTAGTAGATGGACGGGTGTGAATTAGTAGGAGATTCGATGGTTGTACTCTATAGCCACTTGGTTGATAATATCGCGGACGTGATCAAGGTATTATATATATGGATGGATGTCGATGTCCTGGTAGACGGAAGCTCAAGAGGTGAGGTTTATATACAGAAGTGTGTGTCGCTTTCCTGTTTCGGCAATTTCAACACGGCAGAGTACTCGAGTGCCCTAGGCCTACTCAGAATATCAAAAGCCCCATGTACCTCCATTGTCCATCTTCACTCCAAGTTTATCGGTGAGCTGCGATTCACAGATACGCGTTTCTAGAAATTCTCGAAATTGGAACTGCGGCATCAGTGAGATTGCGTTCAAGCCTTGCCGCGTGCACAGCAGGTTCGGCCGGTCTTCGGCTCGTTCGGAACCGGCCGAAGCTAAGCTCGACCAACCCTGCATTTCCAAAAGGCTTAGCTCAGAGTGGGCGAACACTCCAATACGAGTCGTTTTCGTCGTGCATATGCATTTGGTTCGAGATTCACTAAAATTAAGCACTCCACTTAGTACACCACCATATTTTCAAGATCACTGTCCATTAGATGTTGTCACCGAGGGGTTCGTGTACGCAATGGTTCCCATGTATTGTACGAAAGTCCTATATATCTGGCTGAAGGGTCTGTACTAGTACGGCTACAGGAATCCCTGCATACCCTGCAGCCGAAGCCCATGCAGACGACTTAAGATTCGTCATGTGAATATACTGAATCCCGTAATCACAGAGTGCCGGACCCCGCAAAGTATCAGGATGTACTTCTACATTTAGAGTCCATGTAAATGTATGTAAATGACCCAGCTGGTCGGTGTACTGCTGGCGCGTTTTATTGGCAGCGCTGCAAGAACACTGATAATTACGTAACGTGGAAAACTTCCCAGGTATGTGGTCGCCCGACTCTATAGTATACTTCGGTTCGCAAAGCCTGGGATGGATCAAAATAACACACGAGCTCCTCTTCTTGTGTGCAATCAGAAAGATATACGTATCTGAACCACACCGCTAGCCGTGAAATTGCACGCACTAGTTATAGTAGCTGCAACCATACTCCTATTGCAATATGAATGACATAGCACCCTAAACTCTCGATAGATAACTGCGATGATTGACCATCGAAGTTGTATCCTCAATATCTGGGTCCCGAATGAGATCTGTAGCCCACTTTGCGCTTCTGAGGGCACGCAAACCACTTCTCGCTGGCGCCTGGAACCTGGGTTGTCTTCTGGGATGGATCGGTTTCATGGCTCTCAATACTCTGTGAAACCCATAGTAGCTTGATAGGAATGATCATCCAAAGTTCATGAGTGTTTTAAGGTATTAAGAAGAACTGTGAACAAGACGGCTGGATGTAGCTGTAAACCTAAAGACTTTTGCGGGCTGGCCGCGGAGGTGCTTAACTGCGGAGAGAGTCTCAGGGCGCTCCTAAGGAATGCCTTGTTATGCATGTATGTAAGTATCGACGTCAATGTGTAATGTATGACGGTGCTAATGCTTGTTAGGAAGCTCGCATAGGAATGATGGCATATTGATTGGGGAATGAGCGCTTGTCTTGCGAGCCAGAAGCTGAGTACTAGTATGTCCTAAGCAGCGTCTATCTTCTGGTTTCAATTGATTGTCTGGCTTCGAGCTGCTGGATTGCTGGATTGTCGCTTTGGAGCCGAAGCTCTGGAGCATGGCCTAGACTCTTGGTGATATCCACAATCAATTTTCGAAAATTCATTGGTATATTTGGCCTCGTACAATCTATAGATGTAGTATACTGTACAGCTGTATGCATGTATTGATTAAACGTTATAAACTAACTGATCTTTAAAACCAGAATTTCCGGTGTTCACCTCGATAGCTAAGCCATGTGCCTGCATCATTAAATTTAAGCCAGCTGCCATACATGTACGAAGAGTCGACTCGATGAGAGGACTTTGCAACAGCAGGGCGTTCTTTTGCTCTCACATGTAGTCTCGAGGACGCGGACGCTTGCACACGCCAGTTCCGTAGGTTGTCGTGTTGACCACAGGCCGACGCCAAGACTTTCGCGGGTCCCTGGGCACACTCTAATCTCCAGAAAATTTCGCGAGACCGAAAAAAGTTCTGGTGCTACACACTCGCGAACCTCACACCCGCACCTACCAAGACCTTCCTCTCACCACCATTACCATGGCGAACAAGAGGAAGGACTCGCCTTCTAAAGGCGCTGTCGACACTGCAAAGTCACCAAAACGCCAGAAACTATCCGAGTCAAAGCAATCATCGTCAAAAAAGAGTTCTTCCTCGCAACCCGACGTTCCAGCAGTCCCCGCGCAATCGTCGCTGCGCCAGTCGAACAAAGAAGAGCCATCCTTCCCTCGCGGTGGCGCATCGGCTCTCACACCTCTAGAGTATAAGGAGGTTGTAAACGAAGCCACCCGCGAGGTGCTATTCGAAAACAATGGCGAGAAGGAAGCAGCCGCCGAAAAGACACCGCGCAAGCGCCGCCAGTCGGTATCGAAGGGCTCGTCCGCCAGGAAATCTAAGAGAGTCGATGCGGATAACCAAGAGCCGGAAATCAAGATCGAGCAACTGTCGTACAAGGTTTGTTTTCTATTCCAGCGACGCGATAGCCTTACTCTAGTGCTAATGCTTCATACCAGAAACTCGTACCTGGCCAGCTTGTTTTCGGCTTCATCTCCAAGATCACGAAGAAAGATGTCGCAATAGCTTTACCGAACAATCTTACCGGCTACGCGCCGCTTACCTCAGTATCCGAGCAGTACACGGACCAGCTCAAAGCTAGTTTGGGCGACAGCGACGAAATGGACGTCGACAAGAGCGACGACGAGGCGGATGACACAGAATCCGAACTTCCAGGGCTGGACATGTTGTTTGAGGTCAACCAACCGATACGAGCCTACGTTATGAATGTAGCGACTGGGAGCACATCTGGCGACAAGAAATCGCGCAAGCATATCGAGCTTAGTTTGTTACCGTCGCTCGCCAACCCAGGTATAACGAAGACGGAGCTTGTGAAGGGTGTCACTGTCCAAGCGTCTGTGAAGAGCATCGAAGACAATGGATTCGTAATGGACCTCGGTCTGGACTTTGCTTCGGGGTTCATGGGAAAGTCGGATTGTCCTGCACCTCCAAATACCGTTCGGGTCGGCCGCACTTTTCTCTGCTATGTACTTGGTGTAGCTGGTGGCGGGAAAGTTGTGCAGCTATCAGCGGACTTCCACAAGAGCGTTAAGGGGAGAACGGGGAAGGATGTGTCTGTTGTAGACGCGCCTACCATCGACTGCTTTCTCCCTGGTACTCTCGTATCCAAGGTCTTGGTTACCGACGTCCGGGATAACGGGCTGGTTTGCAAGCTTCTGGGATCTGTAGACGTAACCGTGGACTTGTTCCATTCCGGTTGCTTCTCCAGCGAGACCCTGAAGAACAAATACAAGGCGGGAAAACATATAACCGTCCGTCTATCTGCAACGATCCCAAGTGCGGACAACAAGAAATTTGCTGCATCTCTCCTGTCCCATGTCCAAGAAATGGGCCCACAAACACATGCTGGCAAACTGTCGCTGTCGAAACTACCTATCGGAGCCATCAAATCAGATGCGGCAATAAAGCATATTATCCCCGGCGTCGGGTTGATCCTCAACATTGGAATGGCGGGCACCCTCGTCTTCGTGCACATCTCGCGGATATCTGACAAGAAGATAGACACTATCCTGCCCACGGGCCCCTACAAAGTTGGCAGTCAGCATCCCATCAGAATCCTCGACTACAACAGCATGGACGGCCTTCTGCAGGCCTCGATGGAGCAGAAGATCCTCTCACAAAGATACCTCAGATTTGAGGATGTTAAGCCTGGCGATGTCGTAAAGGGAAAAATAGCTCGTTTCGTCGCCGGTGGAATGATCGTAGAAATCGAAGAGGGTATCGAAGCATACGTTCCGGAGATTCACATGTCCGATACTGTGCTGCAGCATCCGGAGAAGAAGTTTCGAGAAGGCGCTGCCGTCAAGGGCAGAATCTTGCGCGTCGATGCAGAGCTACACAGAATCAAGATGACGCTGAAAAAGGCGATTGTCAACTCGGAGGGCCCCGTGTTTGCAGATTACATTGACGTCGAGGAGGATGAAGAAACACCTGGAACGATTGTCAAGCTAATGCCCACGGGTGCCATTTTGGAATTCTATGGCGACGTAAGAGGGTTCCTCCCTGTGTCTGAGATGAGCGAGGCTTTCATCAAAGATCCGGTGGAGCATTTCAAGGTCGGACAGACGTTGAATGTGCACGTTCTGTCCAGCGATCCTATACAGCGAAAAGTCCGGTTATCTTGTCGAAACAACGAAGCTGAAACAAGCAAGGAAAAGTCGGAGGCTCTGCAGAACATAGCACTCGGCAGCCTCGTGGATGGATCTATCATCGAGAAGTCTAACGATGACGTTGTTGTGAGTCTCGATGAAGGTATCAAGGGATTGATTGTCCTCGGTCACTTGAGCGACGGCTCGAGAGAGAAGAACTTGGCGACATTCAAGAAATTCAGGGCTGGCCAGAAGTTGGTCGACTTGGTCGTCCTTCGTAAAGATGAGATGAGGAACTTTGTTTACCTTACCGCAAAGCCATCTCTTGTCAAGGCCGCCAAATCTGGCACTTTAGTCAAAAGTTTTCTGGATATCAAGGTCGGAAATGCGGTAGCTGGATTCGTGAAGGATATCACCCACTTTGGCATCTTTGTCAACTTCATCGGCGGGATCACAGCTTTGCTCCCGAGAAAGGTATCTACATCTACGAATGGGTTTCTCGTTTATACTGTGTTCTAACATTCTGCTAGGTTCTACCAAGGGAAGTCGAGGACCTCCCGGATTATGGATACCACCGACTCCAATCAATCACTTGCTACGTCACGGAAATCATCCCTCTCAAGGAGCAATTCACGCTATCCTTACGCCCGCCGGCTGAGCCAATCGTTGCTGCATCTAAAGTCGAGGCGGAGAAGCCGAAAGCACCTTCTGCGAGCATCGTAAACCCGGTAGATAAGAGAATACTGGCGATCGAGGATTTCGAGCGAACTGTTCCCATCAAAGCCCGAGTAACATCCGTCAAGCCAACTCAAATCAACGTCGACCTCGCAGAAAATGTCAAGGGCCGCGTCGATGTCTCCGAGTTCTTCAACAGCTGGGATACCATTAAGAACAAGAAGCATCCGCTCTTAAGACATGGTCTGACTCCAGGCCAGGAGATTGACGTTAAGGTTATCGGGTTGCACGATGTCAAGAGCCACAGATACCTCCCTATCTCTCATCGAGTCTCTAGCAAATTGCCCGTGTTCGAGCTAACTGCCAAGGCGGAAAACCTCAAAATGAACACGGAAAAGCTACCCACCTATGCTGATCTGAAGCGTGGGGATACGTACCTCGCATTTGTAAACAATGTTCAGGGTGATCATCTCTGGGTCAGCATATCTCCCGCCATCCGAGGGAGAATCAAGGTCCTCGAAATATCAGACGATGTCACCACCCTCAGCAATTTGGAGAAACACTACCCCGTCGGCTCCGCCTTGCGGGTTTCAGTCCTCGACGTCGACGTTGATACCGGTAGACTTGAGCTTACAGCGCGGTACTTTGGTGACAAGAAGCCCCTTGATTGGGACACCATTGTCGAGGGAATGATGATTCCTGGCCGGGTTTCTATAATTTCGGAGGGCAAAGTCATCGTCCGACTGTCCGATAACCTCCTCGGTTCAGTCAGTCTCGCCGACATGGCTGATGATTTCGACAAGGTAGACGTCAAGAACTTCCAGAAGGACAGCGTTGTGCGCGTCTGCGTGCTAGCTGTGGACCTCCCGAACAAGAAAATACACCTCTCCACGCGCCCTTCGCGGATTCTCGACTCTGCAACCAAGGTTCGGGACGCGGAAGTGAAGACCGTCGCTGACGTGGTTGTGAGCAAAGTTTATCGGGGATTCGTTACTAACGTCGCCGACAATGGTGTGTACATCCACCTCGGCGGATCTGTCGTCGCGCGCGCGCGTATTGCAGACCTTAGCGACGAGTTTGTCAAAGACTGGAAGAAGGGGTTCCAGGTCCACCAGCTCGTGAAAGGGAAGGTGATGTCAGTGGATACTGAGACCAAGCAGGTTTCGATCAACTTGAAAAAGTCCATCGTCAGCGGGACAGCGAAGAAGACCCTGGCGGAGTACAAGGCTGGCGAGTTTGTGGACGGCCATATTCGCAAGGTTGCGGACTTTGGATGCTTTATTGTCATCGAGGGATCGGAGAACGTTAGCGGACTGTGCCATCGGTCACAGATCTCGGACCAGAAGGACCCGGATCCGCACAAGCTGTTCTCGGAGGGCGATCTTGTCAAGGCGAAGATTCTGAAGGTCGACCGCGAGAAGGGGAGAATATCCTTCGGACTGAAGGCGAGCTATCTAGCAGACCTCCCCGAAGAAGAACTCGTCCCACCGCAGCCGAAGGAGACTCTCGTCATCGACGTTGAGGAAGACGAGGATGAAGATGATAACTCGGATGAAGACGGCGGCGTCAAGCTCGACACTACAACCACAACCACAACCACAACCGCAATCACCCGCATCGACCGTCCTTCCATCTTCACCAACCTCCCCGCCGCGTGGTCCACCTCCGCCATGGACGACATGTTCCCCTCCGACGCTTCCTCCGACAGCGACGAGGACGCCCCCTCGTCCCCGAAACTCAAGAAGAAGAAACCCGCAATCAAGCCCGACCTGACCGGCGACCTGGATACCCGCGTCCCACAGTCCCCCGCGGACTTTGAGCGCCGCCTCCTCGCCACGCCGAACGACCCCCTCCTCTGGCTCTCCTACATGGCCTTCACAGTCTCCGGCGGCGACACGCCCACCGCCCGCGCCATCGCCTCCCGCGCCCTCAAAACCATCGACCACCGCCTCGACGACGCCAAACTGACCATCTGGACAGCCCGCCTGAACCTCGAGCTCGAATTCGGCACACCCGCAACCCTCGACGCCGCCTTCAAGGACGCCTGCACGCACAACGACCCGCAGAAAATCCACACGGCCCTCGCGAGCATCTACATCACCGCAGGCAAGCACGAGGCCGCTGACACCCTCTTCCAGTCCATGATCCGCAAGTTCTCGCAGGACGAAAAGATCTGGCTCAACTACTTCACCTTTTTAATGGAACATTCCCGCGGCGATGACGCCCGCGCCCTCCTCGCCCGCGCGCTGCAGGCGCTGCAGGACACCCGCGCCCACGCTTCCCTCACGCTCAAGTTCGCACAACTCGAATATCGCGCGGGCGAGGTGGAGAAGGGCCGCACGCTGCTCGAGAAGCTGCTTGCATCGTACCCGCGCCGCCTGGACTTCTGGAACGTCTATATAGACCTAGAAGCCAAGACCGGCGACGCGGACAGCGTGCGGCGGCTGTTCCCGCGTATGCTGGCGGGCGCGCGCGTGAATGCGAAGAAGGCGACGGGTGTGTTCAACAAGTGGATGGAGCTCGAGGAGCGGTTCGCGCCGGGCGATGTGCGGCGGCGGGAGTATGTGATGGCGCAGGCGGTGGAGTATCGCAAGAAACTGGTGGAGGAGAAGGAGAAGAGCAAGGAGCAAGGCGCGGAGCACGATGACGAGGAGTAGTGTATACTACGTTCGTATGCATACGATATGATACGATATAGAGGCATTGCATCTCTGATTCCCGTCTACACGAACCGCATATATGCATATGTACCATAGTAAAAGCTAGAATATCATGCCTGCATTCATTACCATCTATTCACGACGATATCATCTAAAACTCGCAGTCGCGTCTATAGTACATGTACTATAGGCACTGACTGCTGCCGGAAATATCAGAACTTAAAACGGGAAACAAGTATAAATGCGACCATGCAGGACCGAACTTGAATTGCAACATTACCGCCGTCTATCGACTCTAGCGACGTGTGTCTATGTGCTATATAAAGCAATACCCGCAAAGCAGATCATGCAGACATGAATGCGGACGCGCGCATGCACAGCAGGGATATAACGTCGAAAGAAAAAAATGCATTATGACAGCATCGATCGTTGGTCGTGCGCGCAATAAAACCGAACTCCAAGCCGTTTAATGTTTTATGTACTAATGCCCCGCCGCTAGCTCGTGAGCTTTCCCATCTGTCGTTTTTTTCCCAACGTTGCATCGATCGTGAACTCTACAAAGTACCGCCCGTGACGTCCACCCGCCCATCTACCCATTCATTTATCTCGTGACGAAGGAAAAAAGAAAGAAAGAAGAAAGAGAAAACGAAAGAATCCACAACGATCGAGGTTTTAAGAAACGCGACTCAACTCGCCCGCCTTCCGTCTCACCTATGCTCGAAAACCCGACTCCGTCGCCGGTCCTCGTCCCCCTCACTTTCAGCATCCAGCACAGCCGCTGAGCCCGCTCCAGCAGCCGCAGCAACCCCGGTAACCTCGAGCAGCTCGTCGTCCTTGACGCTGTTGTTTACGACAAAGAACGCCCCAAAGACCAGACACGCGCCCAACCAGTAACTCCACGACGGGATAAGGTTGGTGATGATGGCATCCCCGAAGAGCGCCATCGGAATGCTGAGGCTCAGCCCAACCGTCACGATGACAGGCGTCGTGTACATCATTGCGAATACCCAACTGAAGTCCGAAACAACGGTGATACAGCAGTTGATCTAGAAAGTTCATCGTTAGCTAATTCAAGAGGAGTAAGTATAACGCATCCGGGGAGAAGATTGATTCTTACCAGAATGATAAAGTAGACGTTTCTCGTCGGCGGCAGTTCGAACGTCTCGTACCCGGTGTAATGCAGGATGATCAAACCGGGCCACAGACACAAAAAGTTGAACAGCCCGACAAAGCCGAAGAAGAGCTGCATGCTAACCCGGCTTTCATGCCCGATCCGCACCTTCAGCAGCACAGTGTACAGCCCGTATATCAGCGCGCCGAAGAGTGCCATCCCATCACCGAGCAGGATCTCCGCAACGGTGTGATGCCGCTCGCCGCCCGCCGAGTCCGGCTGCTCCTCGCTCTCGCCCGTCGTGGCATCGGCAGTGGATATCAGCACAACGCCAGCCATCGACACCGTGATCGCGAGCACTTTTGCCCATGAGAACCGCTCGACCTTGAACAGGGCCGCGAATATAAGCGTGAAGATTGAGGACGTCGCGGATAGAATCGTAGTCGACGCGACGGACGTGTACTCCAAACAGGCGCCTGCAAACCAATTCGCCTGGGGAAATCATTAGCACGCCTACCCCGCTAGGACACAATCAGATGGTATGGGATATGGCCGTGCACGTACTACGAACCACAGTAGGCAAAACTGTGCGCTGAGCCGCATCGTCTCCCTTGTCGAGAGCTTAGTGTGGAGACCCTGCGGCTCCTCCTCATCCTCCTCCACCTCGGCATCGTTGATCCGCGAGTATCTCGTGTCCAGCCGCGACTTACCACCCCGCAGCGGCTGCAGACGGAACAATTTGCGGACACCCGACCGTTTGAACAGCTGCTTGACGCCCCACGGTATCAAGTACACTGTGAACGACGACGTGCTCATGTACACCACTAAATACGGCTTGACGTACGAGTCGTCCGTGAAGATGTGCTGTCATGATGCAATCGTGTTAGCTTCTTCTGTGCCAGGCAACGAAACGAATAAACTCGCCCCTACTACATCGGGCAGGTAGCGAGTACGGCCGTAACCAAAGATAAGAAAGGTCGACGAAAACCCAAAAATAAGGACAGCTGGAGCTATAGCTATATTACTCACGCTAACCAAAAAGCTGGAAGTCACCCATAGCGTCACGACTAGCAGCAATAGCGCAATTCCAAACGCCCGCCTCGACAGTCCACCAAAGTATCTCCTGCCGGTTTCTGTGCGGCCTATGTCCTCGCTGGCCGCGCTCTCTTGGTCGCCGCTGAACAGACGCTCGCGCTCGTCCGTGCCGCCGCTCTCCTCGTCTTCCTCGTATCGGCCCATTCCGTCTACGTTGCTGGTTGTGCGAGCGTGGCCTCGTTTCCGCTTGATGTACTCTAGCTCGACCTCCTCCTGCACCTGCGGACGGTGGGCGTGGCGGTTATAATCGGGCGTCCGATGGACGGCGTGGGATGTCGGTGGAGTGAACTCGTCGCGGTACCGGTCATGGGATTGCGGGATGGAACCGAAGACTGGCAGCTGGGGAGGGATACTGTGGAGGTGTTTGGGCGGCGGGGGAGGAGGGAGAGGGAGAGGTCGGACGAGATGATTGCTGGTCCTGCTCCCGCCGACAGCGGCGATGGTGTGTCCGGCTGCTGTTGCTGCCGCTGCTGCTGCAACAGAGCGGTTGGTTGATGGCTTCGGGTCGTCCTTTGGCGGTGGCGGTGGTGGAGGAGGGGCGTCTGGTACGGCTTTCCAGCGGTCGTAGGATGAAGACGAGGGGGAGGGGGAGGTGGAGATGGGTGAGGGAGCCACCTTTAAGCCTTTTAAGAATATACACCTGCTGGCGAGGAGGGGTGGGGGGAGGGTGAAGGGAGGACGGGAAGGGAAGCTTCGGTAGACGAGACGGACAAGCTTCGTTCGGATTAATGCACCCTGGCGAGTGGACGTTTAGGCCGAGAAGCGGAGGCGTGGTCAAGGTTCCATCGGGCAGCCGGCGGGCAGCAGGGTAGCGTATCCTCGCCGTCGGGTGGGGTGGCAGAGGGAAGGATGCGGTGTCGATGGGCGGGATGGGGATGTGCGCACCGGGTCCATCCACGGGTCGAGCTGCCAGGACGGTCTGTCGGCGACAGGATCGGGACTGGCGGCGCTCCGGCAGCTGCGAGGCTGAACGTCGGGATACGATAGAGCTGCGATTATTCCGTATACGGAGTCGTATACGAGCACGGTTCTCCGTAGCGTTCAGCTATCAGCTCAGCGAGCGCTGGCGATAATGCAATGCAGGCCGGCGTGTGGTGTGGATGTCCAGCCGTGATGCGGTCTATTACGTCGCACAACGACAAACTGCGATCACAATGCAGTCCAGCTGTTACGTATCAGCGAACGATCTAGCTGTCTCGGGTGTTTTTTTTCCTGCTGCCGTCCGGACCGTCGTATCTGTCGGCGCGAGAGGACTGGCGATGCGTCTCGAAAAGAAAAAATGGGGGTTTCTGTCCTCCGTATGCAGTTATGATGACCTATCAGCAGGCGCATTGCATCCGCTATCAGCGCTAAGGAACAGACCACGCGATCACTCCGGACGGAACGCCGGCGGGGGCAGCTGAGAGCGACATCGTACGTACATGGACATACAGTATCTTACACGTTCCACAGAGCAGATCATGCACCGCTCGAGGTAGTCCCGCGTGGAGGTGTCGATGGGAATAATTGGTCGAGTGCGGTTGACGTTGGCTGGTCGGTTGGTCGGTTGATGGTGATACAGACGGATGCCGGCCGGTGGAATTTTAACGACCACACGTACAGTCTTACAAGCAGCACTATAGCTCTTTCTACATATCGGCTGCGCAGCCGGAAAACGCCCTTCGAAGCCGCACAGGCCCCTGAATCGAGCCATTCGCAGGGCTCCTTCCATCCCTCCAGCCGTACCAAGTAGATTGGCTATATATAACTGAACGGCACTTCGTATCTTACCGGGACAGCGCAGCTGACGACCTGGTGATGGCAGGCAGTCTCGTAGTGTAAGCGAAGCTGTTGCGGTTCGATTCCGCACAAGGTCATGATCTTAGCCCTTCCTTCTTTTTACTTTTTGCCTTCGAATTCGGTCGCATCTACGGAGTACAGCCGCAGTGTAATTTATCATAATCATGCATATGCGGCTGGCGTGGAGCTAGCCGGCTGCGTGTGTGTGTGTGTGTGTGGCAGCGCTAAATTGAACGCGTGGGATGCGATATCAAATTCGAACATCAGATCCCGGGACTATTCCAAGAAGCACGTTGGAATCGACAGGCCTCGTGCACCGAGCTCGGTTGAACGTCTGAGATCCTGCCACGCCTAAACGTCCGCTGTGACAGTCATGTCTCATATGATACCCAGCCAGTTACCCCACAGAGACTTGCATTCTCTGTACATATCATGCATATGCATCTCGCAATGCCCCATCCCGAGCCCGGCTTCCGCGTGACCACGGCGCCGAGATGCATGAATGGATTGTAGATATAACCACTACCCAAACGTGGAATGGCCCGGAATAGATCTCGAGATCGATCGTCAATTTTTCTCAAGTCATGCCGACAAAAAGATGAGATGAAGCTTATAATAGCTCGCCCTGAAATTACGTAAAAACAAAGTTCGGATGGAGCCCGCGGAGAAGACCGTACGTCACCGTCGACATCAACATCTACAGAGTACACACTAGCATCTTGGCTCTACATCATGATATCACCTGCAACCGTCTCGATATCGACAAGCTTAAGTCATATATGCATCCCAAATACACCGGACCAACAACTATCAGTCACTTCTCAAAGGCAGCCATATGATACAACCCGATTCGATATCGATGTAATAATATTGGCACGGAAGGACAGGGTATTATATATACGAAAACACACAGCAAAGACTAACACATACGCATCGATGCTCACGATCAGCTCAGCAGCAGCAAACATACGTCGACAGCGTGTGGTAACTTTAACAACAGCAAGACAACAGCAGTAGCAACGAGGATGAAGTATATAGGAGCGTCGTCATCCATCCATCTCTACAACTCCAGAATTCAAGGAAAGAAAGAACTCATCGAAACACGACAACAGGGTGCAAAGTAGAAACAAAAGAGCCCAAAATCTCCAAAATGCGCGCGATCCCCAGCTAAGCTTTTCACCTCCCGAGGATATATGAGTCCGACAAGCATCTCCCCACCCGCAACCTAGCAGGCGCACCCGTCCCGGTCCGAGTCAGCGCCAATGTCGACAATCGCCGAAGACCCAAAGTCGCCCGTGTACTCTTCCGCCTCCTCTTGCGCCAAGGCATGTCTCGCGATCACTATCCACAAAGAAAGATAAAAGCAGTCAGCAGCTACTCAACCCGAAAGCTCCACGAAGGAACCAATGGGGCTCACCGAAGGAAACAGAATTCTCACCCTCAAACGCTTGCTCGACGTTGATAGCTTCCTTCGCGCTGGTTTCGAAATACGGCAAGTTCCCCTTCGACTGGCAGAACGCCATCGCCCGCTTCTGCGGCACCTGCCGCTTGCCGTCGTCCACATCAATCTTGTTGCCAATCACCACGAACGGAAACGAGTCCGCGTCTCGCGGCGAAGCCTGTATCAGAAACTCGTCCCGCCACGAGTCCAGCGTCTCGAAGGATTTCTGGTTGTTGACATCGTAGACGAGCACGCAGCAGTCGGCGCCGCGGTAGAAGGCGACGCCGAGGCTCTGGAAACGCTCCTGGCCAGCCGTATCCCATATCTAGTTTCGTCCAAACGCTAGGTTAGGTTATTTGCTCGAGGTAAGGTAGGGTGGAGTGTCGGGTTTGTCCTCTCACCTGCATGGTGACTAGTCTGTCGTCGACGAGGACCTCCTTGGTGAGAAAGTCGGCGCCAATGGTCGCCTTGTAGCTCGCGCTGAACTTTTTATTGACCTACGTGTCCATCAACCGGGACATGTCAGCACCGCGAACCCACACAGCCGAAAGGTAAAAAGGTATCGGGACACACGCACATATTGGTTCATCAACGAGGTCTTCCCCACGCCGCTGTCTCCTAGAATGATGACCTTCAACTTGTAGTCAGAATTCTTGTTCTGTATTCACCAAGACAAAAACAAGTAGCAACGAAAGTAAAAGTTAGTCCCGGAACGTATATATAAAATATAATCGGACGGAGGAAGGGACCAAGACGGAGACGAGACGAAGCAGAGGTCCGGGCGAGGGAGGCTCCAAGCAGGGAATCGAAGTGGAAGATCCTGGCTTTGGCGTCCGTCCGGCCATCCATCCATCCGATCGGGCGTGAAAACGATGCGCATGGCGGATGAAGAAAGAACGGGGAGCGGCAAGGGCGGAGGGCATGCATACCTTGAGCATGACCTTCTTCCTCGAGGACATTTTGAGCGGCGTCTGGTCGGGAAAACTAGCGAGCACTAGCAGCGATGGATGGAGGACGAGCAGCAGCAGCAGCTCCGGGAGGTTTGTCTGGAGGAGAGCGACAAGACCGCGGGTGGCAGTCGGACAGGATGACAGTGACAGCGGCGGGCGGGTGGCTGGGAGTTATGCGAGGCACGCAAGGAAGGAGGCGAGAGGCGAGAGCGAGCTCGAGTCAGCGCTTCGTTCGGCCGCTTCGTTCGGTCGTTCTTTCGCTCGGCGGTTTCTTCGGCGACGGCGGCGAGATGCAGGCACGGGCGAGATGTTCTCCTCAAGCGGAAGCGCGGGACGGTGATCGAGGGCGGTGGTGAGCAGGACGCAGAGGATCTGGTGAGAAGGTGTCGGTGGAGGGCGATGACGGAACCCGGTGCCGCAGACAAACACGGCAGCTGCTCCCAGCCAGCCAGCCAGCCAGCCAGCCGCCAGCCAGACTCCACCACCGTCGCATCTAGATATCTCTCCACCACCACCAACCTCTTCCTCCTCCTCCTTCACCACCACGACACCATCGCCATCATGGCCCGGGCCACCTGGCGCTCCGACCTGCTCGCCGCCTTTGCCGAACGCGACGCCCGCGAGAAGGCCCAGGCCGGCATCATCTCCGAATGTCGGTTCCTCCACATCACCACACTCACAAACCCCTCCATCGCCCTCGTCGTCACCCGCTAACCTCACCACCACCATCGCAGACACCCGCCTCGCAGACCGCGCCGCCTCCCATTCCTCCTCTACCTCATCCTCCGCTCCCCCGCCACAGCCCTCCGACACCACCGACGCCTCCTCCGCAACCTCCTCCTCCGCAACCTCCTCCACCCCGATCAAATCCCCCCCTCCGGCCACCCCCCCAGCCGACCTCCAGGCCCTGCACTTCGCCCTCACCACCCTCCGCACCGACCTCGCCACCTCCCAACGTGACCGCACCACCCTGCAAACCCAACTCACAACCGCCACAACCGCGCTAACAACCATCCAGCGGTCCTCCGCCGCCAACCTCCGCGAGCTCGACAAGGTCAAGAACGAACGCTACACCCTCGAACAGAAGCTCCGCCAGCGCGACGACGAATCAAAGCTCAATAGAAAGATGATCGAGAACCTGCAGGACGAAATCATCGCCCTGAACATCCAGCTCAACATTGGCGAGCAGGCCAAAGCTCGCCTCAAGGGCGAGAACGAAGAGCTCATCGCCCGCTGGATGGCCCTGAAGAAGGACGAGGCCGACGCCATGAACAATAACTCGAGATTCTCGTGACCCATCCATCCATCCATCCACAATATCCTCTCCTATCACACCCTCATTCTCATCCTTGTCACGGCCGTAATACACCCCACCACATCACATCATCCTACAACTTCATTACGCCGCATCGCATAGCATTCTGCAGATGCATAATACACCAAGTATTACAAGCAGGTAAATAGAAGCTAGCCTTCACTTCACATTTCAACGCGACGCAGATGCGCAACTGGAGACACAAAGGCAGACATGGACAGCCGTTCTCTCATCTAATCTACAATCCATCCACCCATCCTTCTGTCCATGCATACACCAGGCCAAGCACCGCCCCAGAAGAAACAAGAAAGGCCAGTCGAAAGAGGGCGCCAAAGAACCAAGCTCTAGCCATCACCCCCACCTCAAAACTCATCCGTAATAACAATAACAACAACGAAGAGAGAGAGAAAAAAAGAGAAGGAATATGTATAACACGAATGATAGTCTCGATCGCATGGTATACACACATACGTGCCACGCATCGTCTGTCCGAGAAACGAAACAATCTAGCAGATCCGACAGTGAATGAACGGGTATGCCACGCCGCATCTCACCGCTGTAGGCCATAAGAAAGGAAAATAAGGAAGGAGAGAGGACAGAAAGAAGAAAGGAACCTGTACCGTCGCCACCGCTGAAAAGAAAGAGAATTATGAATGCCGTATAAGGGTATGATGCAACAATCGGGCCTGACCGGTCCACCGAAGAAAAACCGAAATGAACCGAAACCAACTCACGCCCCGTGATATACACCAATGGATGCCATGTTGAAAAAGTAGCATCCAATCCAGTCGAGAAAGGAAAAAATATAGGCCATAAGACGCGCACGCGGCGGCGATGAACTTATCAACGCCCGCGTCCGCGCCCGTACTGGCTCCAGTACCGCCGTACAGGCTCGCGGTCAACGGTCGTCAGATACCATTTCAGACTGCTGCCCGTCCAACTGACGTTGCCGACGCCGTAGGCTTCGAACGTCTCGCTGCGAAAGTTGTTCAGCGGATCTTCGCAATTGCGGTCGTTGATAACTCGGCCGGCTTCCACGAACGGCTTGAGTGAGATGATCTTCGTGCCGTCCTTAAGGTCGAGGAACTTCAAAACAAGCCGATCGTTAGTCTTGGCTTGGAACGCAAAGTTGTTGACGAGCTATATTTATCACTCCGTTAGCATCATGGAAAGAATATCGGAGTTGTTGAGCTTGCACGTGACATACCAGAACATCGGCGCGTTTCATCGTTTCATCGATCTCGGGACAGTCGAAAAACGAAGCGTGCTTCAGAGTGACGGTGCCAGTGTTGATTCCCCACAACCTGCACATTCTAAATGTTAGCTATACTGTGTTCCCTGCCGCTGGGTAATCATTAAATACCAACCTCGTGCGTGATCTGAATTCCTTGGCCTGCGCATCGGCGAGCCTCGCCGCCCGGTTCATCATCTCAACTCCCCAGCTCTCACATCCGAACTCAAGCGCAGCATGAAGCACCGCATTCCCGACTCCGGATCCCAGGTCCACGAAAACTGAGGACGGCCGGAGCCCCGCCTTCTGGAACATCTGTCGTAGCAGCGGACTGAGCAATTCGCCGTACACGTTGTCCGTAAATGCCTCTGCATGAATCCAACCGGTTAGCATAAACCGCTACTCCCGAAAGTCATGCGCACGCAACCATTACGTACTTTCATCTTCCTTGACCAGCTTGGCTTCCTTGGACACGATCCGCTGGTAACACTGCGTGAGAATATAGTCGACGAGCTGGGGAGGCACGGTCTCCAGAATCTCGATATTCCGCTTCATTGTCCCGTCCTTCCGCATCTCGCGTACGAGGACATTGTATTCTTTTAGTATGCGCATATAATCGCGCTGTGAACCTATATTCTTCGTCCGGTTGAGCCGGCGTAGAATGCCGTTCTCCTCGTTGAGAATCACCTTGGCCTGCTCCTTCGTCATGAGCGTTTTCGCGACAACCTCGATAGTATACGAGATGTCTTCGATCGGCTGGAACTCATCCAGGTCATAGGGCTGCACCAGGCTGTATTTCTCAGTCAGTGGACTCCCGACGTGGTGGAGGGACACATCGGGCGAGAGCAACTCGTCACGTCCGAAATCTGCGCGATATACGTTAATGTCATTAGTTCCCCCTCCACTCCATCTATCTGGTGAATTGTCAATATGGGTTTCGACTCATGGTGAGCCAGGGAATGAATGTGTGCAAGTCATGCATGCACCCATAAGCACGTACATAGTTTGTATCCTCCTGTGGATGGATTCGCGATCGCACGGGCATCAACAATTTTCAGCGCTCGGTCCGTGAACGAGTCCGGGTTGACCATGTTGCGCTTCTCGCCGGAATACACGGTGACATCGGATTCGAGAGAGCCGCTCGCGCGACTCTTCCGTCGCAGGTCCGAAAGGTCGGAGTCATTATCGGATTCATCTTCGCTGCTGGACAGCAGTTTCTCCGGTTCGGGAGTGCGTTTCGCGAGGGCCGTGCGTGATTTCTGCTTCTTGATCGGTGTTGACGAGGACGACCGGATGTCGGCGGAGTAGTAGTTGGCAGCGACGCTGTTGCTTCGGCTGCTGCCAGCGGAGCTTGCTCTGTCGGATCGCGACGAGGATTGCAGCTTGCGCTTGCGGGTCGGCTGAGGTGCGAGAGTCGTCGTCGTCGTCGTCACTGTGGTGGTGGCGCTGATGGAACGGGGATCTCGGGCGGGCGAAGGCGACGGTTTAGCGGACTTGGTGGCGGTCCTGGTGATCTTGATGGTTTCCGAAACTTTGGTGATGTGTGTACCCTTTGGGTGGAACTGTTGGAAGAACGACATGGTGGCGGGGGTGAACGGGAAGTGTAAAGACCGAAAGATGACGATGTGTTTACATGTATCTGTGCATGTAGGTCTGGGGGAGGAGGGAGCTCGTCCGGGAAGGTGCCAGAAGGATGGGGGTGCTGTCCTGTCGGTATGCTGCAGGCAGCTGCTAACGTGCAGAACGGGCCAATGTAGATATCACGCAAGCAAGCGTCCACCCGCTCAAGGGGAGAAAAAAAAAAAAAGGAACGGTGTAAAACGCAGTGTGTGTGGGATGATGTAAGGGAATGTGGAAAGGATCTGATTAGTGCAAGTTGCAGCTGTGATAACGGGACGCTATCCGATAACTCAAGAGAGCAAGTGAACCGGCGACGATGGAGAGTAAAATGATCGCATGACTCGATGGCGTCTGGCGGCAGGCGAGGGGATGGGGGAGGAATGCGTGATCCTCTTATATCTCGGGTTTATGTAAGAAGGATGCGAGCAACGGGCGAGAAGGTCGGATCGTAAGGGGTCGGATGTGGATTTCAAGATCAAGGCGAGCCGAAGGCGCAGCGGCGGATCAAGCTGAGGAAATAAGCGGTGGGATGACTCGACGGAGCACGCAGCCAGACGCACCGGCAAGCACCAGCAGCTGAGATGGACGGATGGATGGGAGAGAATTCGGAGTCGGATTAGAGTTGCAAAGAGGATGTTACCGACGAAAGTTTTTCGTCGAGTCAACGTTCCTCTTCGCCTGGTTGGGGGACCGTACGCTGGAATGGGCGCACGACAGCTGACCGAACTGACCGAACTGACAGGCCGACCGGGCCTTGGGAGGCGGCGAGCAGGAGCCTCGTGGCCAAGCACGCAAACGTAAATATTCGACAATCGAGTGCGAGAAGTTCGCAACTCCCTCGCTCGCACGGCCGCAGTCAGCTGGCCAACCGGTTGAGCATTCGCACCCGATCGCAGGCTCGGCGCAATGCGGTCGACGGGATCGCCTTTCGGGACAAGATATCAGATGGGAGGAAGGAGAGCGAGAAAGATGCAGCCAGTCGACGGGGGCTGAGCTGCTGCCCCGAGGCCTGTTTAACAGCGCTGGAATTGCCAGAGCGATGATCTAATGGCCCTGTCCTGGTATCCAGTCAAATTCGAATGCGAGGCCCGCGGACTGGCTAGCCTGCTTGCCAGCCAGCCCCGCCCTGCCCAGCCGGCCGCCCTGGCTGTTTCTTGTGGGTGATTCAAGTCTGCACGGCACGTCTGGCGATTGATTGGCTCGATGGCGAGCAGCTCGCGGGGCGCTAGCGTCTCTCGACAGACGGATATAAAAAGAGTGGCTCTGTCGACGCCATCGACGGACCCACGCCAGTCGCAGAGATAGCGTCGTCGTCGTCGGGCGGTCTAATGCAGGATCGATGCTCGCCGCAACATGCGGATGTCTCGCGGTCAGCCTTGTCTCCGAAGGGCCGTCCACGAGGTCACAATATTCGAGGGCTCCGGACTTACCAGATGATAAAACTGGACATACCCGTCCGGATCTTGTCCCTTGTCGATGGAGAACGGGTGCCGGTACGTTATCTGTGTAACGGTTGTCGATGGACGACGACGTCAGAACGCCGCTGCACTCTCTCTGCCAGCAATGCGGCGGGCGTTGCGGCGGGCGGGCTGGGGAATGCGGCAGCCGGCCATCTGGCGCGCTTCTCCTTTCGGCAGTCTTATTGCCGTGCCCCATCTCCATCCCCATCCCTCATCTCCGTCTCCAACTTGTCAAATTCTCTACCTACAACATCCGTCCACAAATCTTCCTGTCATAGTAGCATGAATGCCTTCCCTCGTCGCCTCCTCCGATGTCTCTGCCATCACTGAAAGTGTGTTCTCCTCCAATCCATCTCTCTCCCTGTCTCTTCCACGGCTAACCAACTTGTCCAGATGTCATCCCTCAGCTCAATACCATCCTCAAAGGCACCCCCCTGCCTCCGATCCGGTCCATCAACGATATCACCCCCTCCCTCCTCCTCGACCTCTACGAGCTGCTCTTCCGCATCAAACTCGCCTATGCCACCCCGCGTGACCTTTCCGCTGAATCCCAGCTACGCAACATTCGAGTTCTGATCGGTCACATCGCCCACGATATCCTCAAGATGGACCTCTCCTTTCTGGAGCCGCAGAAAATCTGCATGAGGGATGAGAAGGCGCTTGGCGACTTCCTGCGCATATTCTTAGGCGTCGCCAAACTACGGAAGGCCCATCTGGACAAAGGGCGTGGTCACCACGACCACGACCAGCTACTAGCCGCCGGCGGCCTGGAACCGGAAGATGAAAATTCGCTGGACGGATCGGAACATACCATCAAGGCAATTGCCGGACATGCTCACACTACCGATACTTATTCGAGGCGGCCCAACGACCACCGGATGGTCGTTAGAAGTGCGAACCCTACACCGCAGAAGAACGTTGCCATCGTCCGGAAAACGCCCTCCAAACAATTCTCGCAGAACGGTTACTCGCCAACCTACTACAAACCGCGAGAGATCGAATTCACACCGGCGAATGCCTCAGTGCCACCTCAAGTCCCCACAGCCCCAGCATCGGACACCAGCTCCGTTCCGTCCGACTTTATCCACAATGTCAACGAGCGAGTCAGCAACATCTGGAACAAACTCAGCAGCCGGTCCAACAGACAGTCCATCTCCGACAAGCCGTCCAGCCACCACCCACGGCGGCCGTACTCCACCATCTCGGCGGGTACGGCCCCGACGGCTCGAGAATTGGGATTAGGCAGCACGCAGGTTACCCCACGTCGAAAACCTATCCCTACGACACCTCACAAACCGACTCTGGCGGAACCCACCCCACAAATGAAAGCCTGGCTGGACACAGCCGGCGCCGAGGGCTCCAACTCCAGTCATCGGCCAAGGTCCACGCACACGACGCCGGAAAAGTCGATGCCGCTGCTATCCAGTCGGACCGCTCCAGCCAGTTTCCGAAACGTCCTACGCGACGTCGCCGAAGAATCGCCGCTCAAGCAACGTTCTGCGACCGTCCGACCGAAATCCTCGCACCAGCGACCTCACCGGCTCTCGCACTCTCTGCGTGGACACCCGACCTTCCCGCTCCGACGGGTAATGTCTGCACCGCCATCGCATCTCGGCATGGATGTTTCCAAAGCAATGTTCTCGAACGAGCCAATCAGACTATCCGGTCGAACGGACGCTGACTCCAACGGCAATTCCAGCTCGAGCTCCGACGACGACGCCGACGGAGCGGACAACGGCAGCGACGCAGGCTCACCAGCATCGTCCATCGCAACGTCCGCACTCTCCGTCAGCTCCGCAGAGTGGAGCGACACCGACAGCATCGCCGAGCTGCGCAAGAAGCGACTCGAGGCACTAGAGGAGATCCAGCGCCAGCAGGAAGCCTACGAAGAGGAGATATACGAAGCCGAAATCGCCAAGAAGCAAATCATGTACGCGCACGGCCGCCGCCGCAGCTCCATCCCTTCAATCTTCATGCACCACGGCACGGCACCCCGCTCGACGGTCTCCTATGAGACTATCTCGCCAAATTCCTCCGCATCCGTTGCCGCAGAACGCTGGAAGGCACGCTGGCGACTCGAGGCGGAGGCGCTAGCGGCAGCAGCGGCAGGCTCGCCCATTGTTAGGAACCGAACCCAGCGCAGTAACTCAATCGCCAAGGTCAATCCACATCCGGTCTACGACAGCTTTGAGTACGAATACGACTACCCGGACGGTGAAGTGGCAGAAGACGACGAGGACGACGAGATGATGAGCCGCAATACGGAGGACCTGGAGCAGGAGCTGCGCGGGCTGGATGAGGTCGGGCTGAACGAGAGCAAGCGGCAGATCATGCTGTTCGAGCGACTGATTCGGCGGGCGGTGGATAAGCGACCGCCGGGGCACTGATCTTCTTGATGATATTGCATATGCATGGATACCCGCATTTAGCGATTGGCAGCTGCTGCACGTGTAGGATTATTGTATCGCTTGCATGGTATAGCATTTGTATTGGTTGTTGCTGCTGTTTTGGTGGTTTGATGCTGGTCATTTGATAGCGGTTCGCCAATTGGTGGGCGTGGGAGACGTAATGTTAATGGCAGGACAACCGGCGTCTCCGACGTGCATGCGTGGATGTTGTAATCCGCTAGTGGCGGGGTCTGTTTGAATGAGGGAGGACCTGGCTTGCGAGATCAGGCCTATTGAGGTTTTGAATTCAAGCTGGTTGTATGTGCAGTACATCAGTTAAGTGGGAATTATATATACAGTGGCGCTGCGTGCAGCTGCCCGTCGCCTTTGAATTTCCAATTGAGCATAATTTACTTACCATCTTGCGATTGAATCTTAATGATTAAGTTGTGACCTACTATCTTAAGATCTTAAGGTTACAAGAAATCACTAAAAGAATTCCAGAAGTACACGTACATGTAAATTAATATATATATTCGTGTTCGCATGAATGTATTTCCAAAATTTCTTACCTGGGTATTATATTAGCACCACATGGTTAGACCTGGGGATTGGGCCGGCAAGTTTGGTCTCGAGACTACGAATTCGGTAAATATATCGATCGGCTCCATCGCAGACCAGCATCGGCCGATAAGCAGTGCTGGGGTTCGAATCGCTAGTCAAGGTCTCGAGACGATTTATTTTCCTGTATGTAGCTCCGAGGCAAGCTTGCAAGGTTTAAAATCCCAATGATAGTGTATGTAGCATTATTGACAATAGTAATTATAGAATACATTAAGCCGCACAGGCACACAGCGCCCATAGCAACATACTACCTAAAGCCGAATTCCAACGTATATAACACAAAGCTATGAGTTCTTCCTCAACGGAAGGAAAAGAAGAGAAGACAGAAAGTACACGATATAGTATCGATGATGGGTATCAAAAGCACAGAACAGCCGCACCGGGCGGGCGAGGGGTATCTCTAAACAAAGGAAAACCGTCCATCCATCCAGCCATCCGGTCCGTCCGCAATCCCACCCCATCCCATCCCACAAGAAACAAAGGAAACCCGAAAAATGGAAAAAATGCAAAGGAAAAGCGCCGTGTAGAAAACCAGAGTATGAAATGCAGATGCGAACCCCATCGGACCCAAGCAACCGAACAATCGATATCAATTAATCATATGACAGTGAATCAAAGGGAAGAAAATGCGTGCCCGAGCGCTGTGAAACCGGAATATAAAACCCCACCATATTATCATGTCGCCGTGTGTGCGTCGGTCGGTCAATCAGCCGGCTGACGACCCTCGTAGACGAAAAGATATCGCAGCAGGGTCAACCTGCGCGTGCGTGCGAACGTGCGTGCACCCATCATATGTGCCCACCGGGAATGTTGAGCACGCCTCTCACACGTTGAATCCGATCGAATCCCTTCTCCAGCATCTCCAACCTGACCCTCTTGTCCACATCACGCTGCTCCAGCATGGTAACCCGCTCTTCCAGTCTGGCTCTTGCACGACGCTCCGATGAGACCATCTCGTTGGCCTGTTGGAATAGCGAGACCGACAGATCTTCCAGCTCGTTCTTGACCTCGTTCAACTTCTTCTCTGCGATTTCGCGGTGTCTTCGCTCCTCGCACAGTGCGTTGGATAGGTCGTCGAGCGCCTGGCTGTCCATCGAGGCTCGGGACATGGACTCCGGCGGTGTGGGTGGGCGTTCGACAGGTGGAATTTCGGAAGCAGGTGCTGTCGGGGCGGTGTTGCTGCGGTAGAAGAATTGGTTTATTTTGGCGGAGGAGGCTTTGGACATGTTTTGGAGGGTCGCGGTGACGGTGTTATTTCGCTTCATGTTGGCTGCAGCGGCGGAGGCAGCAGCAGCAGCAGCAGAGGTGGATGAGGATGGTGAGGTGGGCGAAGTGGTACTGCTGGTGGTGCTGCTCCCGCTTTCCGACTTGCGACGGAGTTCCATGACTTCCTTCTGGGCTTGAGCGAGGCGCTCGGCTAGAACATTCAGATATATTGGATTAGCTTTTGGCCCCGGCGCTTAAAAATTACAATTTATATAAAGTAGACAAAAATAATGACAGCCACGGCAAACAGTCAAAAACATGGATGAAAAGTAAAATGACGGTCGGAATAGCGGCGGGCGAATCGGATTATTTTTTTGGGGGGGAAGGGTAGGGATTCTTACCAGCCATAACAGCTCTGACGCTAAACTCCTTGACTTGCTGCTCCAGCTCCTCGATGCGCAGCTGGGCCTCTCGCGGGTAGTCAGCCTCGGAGAGGACGGTGATGACGGCACCGCAGTTCTTGCACGAGCACGGCGACGACATGTCGGTGGCAGAAGATGTGGAGTCGGTGGGGGGCGTGTTTGGCGGTGTGGGTTCGATGGAGCCGACCAGGGTGGATTCTGATATTGTGGATGGCAACGGGACAGGTGTTGGCTGAACCGTGAGCATTGTATGAGGTGTATGCAGTAGCAGTGGTGCTGTTCGAGTGATGGAGAACTGGTGTTAAGCTTTGATGGTGATGGTGATATGATGGCGATGATGTTCAAGAGAAGGTGGAGAGATGCAGGCCAGATAAATGCCCGCTGCAGGATTCCGATGTGTGCGACGCTGGTCTGCTCGGTGGGCGTTGCTAGGTTTCGAAGCGGTGTCACCTGCACAACAACACCACTCAACTCGGCCTTCCTCCTGGCGATCGCGATTCGATGCACGATGATGTTGATTTGAGTTCACCGACGGCGAGTACAGTTTTCGAGTATCGGATATCGGCAAGCGGACAGACAGACGGACAGACAGACAGCCGGTCAGAAGTTTATTGTTCGGAGAGGTGAAGACGAAGAGGAAGACGGCCGTTTGCTCCAAGCCGGCAGAAACGAAACAAAGGCGAGGGTGCTGGGGCCGTTTTGTAGTGACCTAGCGTGGCGTCGGGGAGTGAGTGCACCCGTTTGAGTGCAGTCGCAGAGTATTATTATTAATAACCAATCTTACCAACCGTCAAGGAATTGCCGTTGCAGTCAATCACAGTCAATCGAATCGAGCCTCTGCCTCCCTGGCCGCTGGTTACAAGTGCTGTTACCGTGTGTAGCCCTGCTGCAGGCGCCCTCCGTTCGGCGGCGGCTGGGCGACAAGGACGTTCTGGAATGCAAATGTGCAAATATACGGCGGCGGCGACGGGCGCCAAACAGCGATGCTTTTTGATTGCGGCCGTGGCTGGCTCCAATTACAGCTACAAATCACACAATCCTACAGGCGGACGACAGTAATGAAGACAAATGAAATAATCGACGAGAGAAATGGCGATGGGCGACGAGATGAGATGAGATGCTCTCAGTCCGGCGCGACGATGATCGAAAAGGAAAAGGCGGAGAAGCAGAAATTCATTCCAGCAAAGGGGCTCCCTTTCCTTTTCTCTTCCTTCACGTTCCAGCCGGATGCTGATCCAGGGACAGACCAGCCAGAATTATATAGCGAAAGATCTTAAGACCCCCAAACCGAACCGCCTCTGCTTGGCCACAAGACCAGTCGTCTGCCGCGTTTCATTGGCCGACCAGCCGTCCAGCCCTTCTTCGCGCAGAGCTGCCCACCCTCCATTTTCACCAACCATTCATCGACATTCCGACCAGCCCTGCAATCCAATCCGGCTGGTTCCTCCGGTTCGCTGCTGATGCCCCTCTCAGCTCAGGTTCATCCCAGCTCGAGTTGAGCCGTGCCGGTTGTTGCTAAGCTGGCTGATATGATGATATGAGATGGGACCAGGCCAGGATACACACGGTCCACCGATCAGGGAGACAGAAAACGCCGCAATTGCATGCATGCAGACACCATGCATGCAAGCAGCAGGCCTTGTTCCTGGATTCTCAGATCACCTAGTCGAAAGAGTAGGATCAGGGACCGTTAGCTGGTTCCTGCTAATGTCCCCCTCGACTTGACTGCAGACGGACCCACTCGGTCAACTCGCACTTGCCTAAAGGCGCAGAGCCATTGCTGCAACCGTGACCCAGGCCCGCTTAAATCCACGGCGACGGGATCGACGGGATCAGTTAGCATCGATGCCCTTCGTCAGCGTATGCCACCATTCTTGCCGACGGGTGACAAAAACCGCAGGACAATTATGCGCGCCGAGTGGCCGCGATGTTCCATTCTCCCCGCCGAGATATGCACTGTCATTGCAGTCGTCAGCCGATACCGTCAGCCTCGACTTGACTTGGGGCATCAGAGCGGCCATCTGAAACTCTTAGTTAGCCATACCATCCATGACTTCACGTCTGCCTGGCCAGACGATCGGCTGGACAAAAGTAAATGTTGCGGTAGCCTTTCGAACTCGTCAGTTCGATTGCAACTACAACCACCACTGATACAGTTTATCACATCATATCTCACATCCTTTCGCCGTGCCTCCTAACTTCACATAACACAGATGAATCACATTCGAATGCCCACCGCACCCACTCCACCTTCATACGCCTAACCGCCGCCTCGTTCGTGCCGTCTCCAACAACATGCCCAACCCGTCCATTCAATAAAAAAGCTCAATATAGCATACAGTTGAAGAATTCAAACCCGCTGACGCCGCCTGACGCCACCGCATCGATCGCTACCACTCCACACCTTCCGGCACAGCGGCACTCGTCCCTGCATAAGCAAAAGCATCGATCGGTTGTGTATCTAAGTACATGTATACATGTACCAGCAGTTCCTACAGATTTTACTTGCTGGTGCACGCACTTGACTCTTACGTACCCATGTGCGATACATGTACCAGCCTCATCGCATGCATATTTCTTTTACAGTTACTTATAATAGCCACAATCCACAATCGATCTATCGCGTGCTTAGCGTAATTGTGATTACAGTCTACTACTTACTTATGTACCTGCACGTACTTATGTAATATCTCGTCTGTATGTCTGCAAGGACGTTGGTACGTACGTTATACACGGACCTAACTAGATGCATCCCGACCTCATACACGCACAAACCAACCGAGCTTCCAGAACGGTCGACGCGGTCTGGGTCTCAGACGCCTCGCAGCGCCGCAACGTTGTACTACCGCAGCAGTGTTCTATCTCTGGAGTTAAGGACGTATGCACGTACCTGCGCCGCACAACTTGGCTCAAGACCAGGTCCACAGACCCGGGAGCGGATTGACCCGGCCGGCCAGCTACCTACATACACAGTATACTAGTACATACATGCATACGGACCTGCTCAAGTGATGTATATAAGGATGTATCCGTGCATGGTACATTGTACGTAAAAGAACCGTGGCCGCCTCCTGCGCTCGAGAACGGGGACTTGCAACCAGCTTGGGCAGGTATCGTGCACTGCGGCATGCGCATACATCCATATATTCAATACATAACCGCGGCCGAAACGTACGATAGCGATGGATAGTCAGTGGTGTGCTCCGTGCTCGATTTGTCCTTCGTACTCGCTGGATTCATTGCGAGGCCAGTGCTCATGCATGCGTGCGTGCAGGCACGAAGCGAGCCCGAGTATCAGAGGCATATTGGACCGACATCGTGCTGACCGCGAAGCGCCGATCGAGTCGTATGTGTTTGTTTGGGGCCGACAAACACGGAGGACGCAGCTGGATACAAATGATCCGGCATCCGACTGGATGTATACATACTTCCGTTTCGATTAGACTCCGCGTGTAGGATGTTATCGTGCTGATCTACGGCTATTCGGTTTCATTTGGCTCAAAGCGTGTCGTGAAGTGAATCGATTGAGGTCAAGTCTATCGAGCATATCCGGATGCCAACGCAAAATTCCACCCAGCAGGAATCATATCAAAGGGCAGATTGATACAATGCGAAGCACGTACGTAGGAGTAGGTACCTAAACACTCAGCTCGCACGAATCGCAAGCTGATAAAACGGAACAGAACATCCGACAGGCATGCCAGTCATGACTAAGTAAGTAAGTAGCTAGGCAAGCAATCCAGAATACAACCGTTCAAACAGATGGTGATATTCCCAAAACAAACACAAACGTCAACGCCAGGCCAATGCAATACATACAGATCATGACGATTGAAACATGAGTTGAGATGATGAAAAGTAATTCAGAGCTAGGAAGGTGCAACATGTCACATCACGATTCTCTCTGTGTGTGGGGGTGGGGTGGGTGTTTGCCTTCGGCAACTATGGACGTATGTATACAGTGCAATCAATAGAACCGCAATCGTGATGTCCGTCTAAAAATAGCGTGGAATGATCATAGGGAAACAGAATCCCGTCCGTCGTAACGGCAGATAGGCTAGCAAACAGGACTGAGCTTGAATCGATTGTAGAAAGGGGGAGGTGAAGTCTATTTGCGGATATCGATATAGACGCAGATTCGGTCCGGCTACTGCTGCTGACATTGGACATTCGCACCTTCCTCATCGTCGTCGTCCGAATCCTAGAACACTGGGTTAGCAAGCGTAAAGCTAGCGCGAAAGGTCAGATTATCGTTACCTCATCCTCCCAACCGCCACCATGTTGTCCATCGGGAACCTAGAATTGATCGTTAGCTCTGCAGCATACGACACTGAAACTGGAAACTTACATCTTCGAGATCCGCTACCATAAAATTAACTTCGTCGACGTGCTCCACCGCCTCAAATGCGGGAACCGGCCCATCAGGTAATGCCGCCTTAATCTTCGCGATGTTATTGTCATCCGCCAGCCACTCTTCGTCCGGCCAAATGATCTCGACAACTAGATAGAGGTCGCCTCTTGTTTCGCCTCGTTTGTGCGGCATCCCCTCTCCGGCTACCTTGAGGATCTGGCCTTGCTGGAGCATTGTTCCTTTCTTGTGTTCGATGTGGATGCCGCGGCCGTCCAAGTGCTTCACTACGACTCTAGAGAAGCCGCATATCGCCTCCTGTAGGGTGACCTTGATGGTGTGGGTCAGGTCCGCGCCTGCCCGGGCGAACGACTCATGCTCTTTTTCGTTGATGACGAATATTATATCGCCAGTGGTGTATCCGGGCTTTGCAGGGATCCAGGTTAGCCGTATTCAGCGGAAATCAATTCGGCGCTCTGAAGCACTTACAACTTCGTCCGCTTCACCTTCCATCACAATCTTCTCGTTGTTCCTAGATCCATGAATTAGCGATGGCTACCATTTTGAAATCCAATAGACTTTACTCACTTTGCGCCCCGCGGAATATAGATTTCCAGAACCTTCTTCTCCTCTCGAACGCATGCACCCTTGCATTTGCGACACTTCTCCTTCTCCTTGAATATTGAGCCATTGCCGTGACAGACAGGACACGGCACTTCATCTCGAGTGACCAGCCCGCGCCCGATTTGGCGGAGCGACGTTGTGTGTCCTGTACCCTGGCAATTGCTACACTCTTTCGGTTTCGCGCCTTCTTTCCCGCCAGACCTACAACCAGCGTATTAGCACACTTGCTCCCACAACTGTCAGTAGAAAGGCTTCCTCGGCTCTCACCCTTTACACGACGGGCACAGGACGTTCCTCGACGACCCGAACTTGACTGTTTTGCCCTTGTACAACTCCTCCAGCGTGACTTCATACTGATGTATGACGTCTCTGCCACGAGGCTTCCGGCCGCCAGCTCCCCCCATGCCAGGCATCCCGTGCATCCCGTGCATCCCATGCATGCCAGGCATGCCCATACCGCCACCGAACATGTTGATAAAGTCTTCTAGGTCGATGTCCGGTCCGCCCATGCCGGGGTTGTTGACGCCCTCGAGGCCGAACTGGTCGTAGTGCGCCCGTCTTGAGTCATCGGATAGGACCTCGTAGGCCTGGCTGACGGTTTTGAATTTGATTTCCGCCTCGTCGCGCATATGCTCTGGTTGCTTGTCCGGGTGGTGCGCCAGGGCGGCCTAGAATAGCGGTACATGTAACGTTAGCAGCTCGTTGTGGCGAGCGGTGTATATAGCCTGCGGGTACGGACCTTGTGGTAGGCCTTCTTGATTTCAGCCTTGGAGGCGGTCTTTTGGACGCCGAGGACCTCGTAGAGGTCTATCGTTTCTCCTGTCGCATTCACTGGACGCATGTTAGATACGCTCGATGGGGATGGCGAGGGAAGTGATGGTGGGCGCTCGTACTTCTTGTATCAGTCGGGTGACGAGAGGTTGCGAAAAATTGCTAGAACGGTGGACGGTGAAAGCTGCGATTGGAGGTGCCGTGGGATCCGACGTCGACGAAGAAGGGAACTTGTAGCCGTGAGCTTCTGCACTGTCGATTTGTGATACGCTGCCTAGCCGCCGCGAATGATCGTGAACCTCTGTCGGGAGAAATGTGGAAGAGGCAGCCTCGCCAGGGCGTAAAGATGCGAATCGTCGAATGTTCGGGCAGGGTTCAGCGGCGCATGCAGCTTGGAAATCCAAAATTTTCCACAGCAGCGGCGGCCGCAAAGAAGCGAGCGGAAATGTCTCAAAGGTCGATGCAAACAGCGCCCCGCCACCTGACCGCCGCTGCACGACATCCTCGTTCTTCCCGCCATCCGCCCCGCCACGCCTGCCATGATTCGACCGCATTGCATCTCCCTCGCCCGTCACGTCCTCCTCCGACAGCGTCCTGCGGCCCTCCGCGCGTCGTGGGTTTGCGCCAGCTGCCGGTCGTACTCCACTCGACGGTCCAAGATCAGCGAGCCGGAAGGCCCCGCCAGGACCCGGTTCGCGCCCTCGCCGACGGGCTTTCTGCACCTCGGCTCCCTGCGCACTGCGCTGTTCAATTACCTCCTCGCGAAGCGGACGGGAGGGCAGTTCATCCTGCGTATTGAGGACACCGATCAGGTTAGCTACGAACAACCAATGTCCAATGGATCACTTCTATCCAGATCTCGCGAAGCCAGCTCGCATGGTGATTGGGGATATGAAGCTTACTGGACAAGAAACGGACAGTAGAGGGAGCTGAGGAGGCTCTGTTTGATATTCTAAGATGGACAGGGCTGCAATGGGATGAAGGTGAGGAGAAAGGAAGTCTACAAAAGCTTAAGGCCGGCCGACTAACTGCTCTATATAGGCCCAGAAGTCGGAGGGAGCCACGGTCCTTATCGCCAGGTACAATAGACTACTGACGCCAACTCTGATAGCATGGCCGCGATGCTGATGGGGTGCTGCCATCATAGTCGGAACGATCGCATATACACCAAGAGCATGCTCAACAGCTGCTAGAAGTACATTGCCCGCCCTCCTTCGTCTGATTCTACACAATATCTAACAAGATACGATAGACCGGCCATGCATATCGCTGCTTCTGCTCAATTGACCGTCTACGAGCACTGGCTGAACGTCGCCGCGCGCTCGGCCTCACCTCCGAGTACGACCGTACTTGCGCCAGCATCCCACCCGCTGAAGCCGCCGCGCGGGCTGCCGATGGCGAAAGCCACGTGATCCGCCTGCGCGTCCCGGAATCCTACCCCGCCTACTTCGACGTCGTCTACGGTCACATCAAGCCACAACAGACGACTACCCGCCACGGGGAGCCCGCGTTCGAGGACCCGGTCCTCATCAAGCAGGATGGCCTGCCAACCTACCACCTTGCAAACGTCGTCGACGACCATCTCATGGCTATCACGCATGTCGTCCGTGGCGTAGAATGGATGCCCTCCACGCCGAAGCATGTGTTCATGTACAGCGCGTTCGGTTGGACACCGCCGACTTTCTGTCACGTAGGGCTGCTGCAGGATGACAGCGGGCAGAAATTGAGCAAGCGCAGCGGCGACGTGCATGTCTCCGAGTACCGTAGACTCGGGTACCTGCCGGATGCGCTGTTAAACTTTGTCGCACTGCTGGGATGGAACAATAGGTCGCAAAGCGATGTTCTTCCGCTCGAAGCGCTGGTACAGGACGTACGTGCTCGATCAATTCTCTTGAACCAAGATCTTGAAATACTGATGCCTACGATGACACCAGTTCCACATCACAAACCTCACAAAAGGCAATACGAAAGTCAACTTTGGCAAACTCGAATATCTCCAAAAGGCTTACGTCGCCGCCTACGCCTCCAGGGACAACACGGGCGCCGAAGACTTCCTCGCTTCTATCGCGACAGCCATCCAGACCGCCCTGACCGTTACCTTCCCGGAGCTTCCTGAACCCGTCAAATCCATCGATTACATTCGCGCCGTCCTCGCTTCGGACCTGAAAAACTACGTCACGCCGTTGAAATTCGTCGAGCAGCACGACTACCTCTTCCTCCCCGCACCGAATTTTGACAGCGCCGAAGCCGCGGGCTACCGGTCCAAGATGACCGGGGAGGACGTCATACGGGGGAAGGAAGACGTCATCACGCTCATCAAGGCGCTGCAGGCGCGCGAGAAGCGCGGATTTTCCTTCGACGACGAGTTCATCGACCGCATGCTCACCGACAACTGGGACAAGGAAGCGCACAAGGATATCCAGCGGATCCTACGCTACGCGCTCGCCGGCGGCCGCAGCGGGCCCGGCATCCACAGGATCATGATGCTGCTGGGCGAAGAGCAGTGCATCAAGCGGCTGCAGGAGATTCGGTGGTACGGCAAACGCGGGCAGGTAGATGCTAAGGGGAGGGTGATCATGACGTGGAAGGAGCCCGAGGAGACGCCGGATGAGGATGATGAGGACGCCCAACTCACAGTGGCGCAGAAGGAGGCGAAGATGGAGGAGCTCATACGGAAGAGCCACGAGTCGAGGTGATGATGGTGCTGTATGTAGATATCAACTTTTGTGGTACATCAGCCGCCACTTTTGCAATATCGTACCTGCGTCAACGTGGCGGCTTTGTGATCATCGAAAACGAAGGTTTAGATTAGACACGAATTCTAAATTATAAAGCCTAAGCGCTGGTGGTACAAGTCCAAAATAACGTTTCAATCAAATGTCACACGGAAGTATAATTGTATCCAATATCGAATTGATTGATTGATTTGTTCAAGTTATTTCATTTGATTATTCCCGCAGCTAACCTGCGGGAGATTATAAAGATATGTCGGCTGCGTGCCACTCTCAGAGCAAGCCGCTACCGTCAAAATTGTCTACGTAAGCCCCGTGGGCCGCCTCGACCAGACTATGTCAAGGCTAAGAAATAAAACAACCAAAATATACGTAGCCGCCGAGTGTATCTATCGCGGCTCCATCAACAAGAATGGTAGAGTCCCGCCCGATACGCCGAGAACGCACAACTACTCATCCTTTCTCCAAAAGCATGGCCGCAGAATCTGCCCTCCTAGTTCCCCTCGCTCCATGCACAGCCAAACCGCTCGCCGCTCGCCCACTTCTCACTCCTCAACTCTTCCGCTCTCCGCCCATCGTCGTCGTTCCGCCAAATCCTCGCGACGCAATCATCACTAATCGACATGGCGCTCCCGTTCACATCCCACGCAACCCCCGTGACTTCCTTCCCGTTATGCCCTTCCACGAGCGCCGTGCCGGTCCCACTGCGCAGCTCCCGTGCCGCAGTCACGCTCGCCGACGCGCCGTGCGGTACCGGCAGCTCATCGTCCTCAGCTGGCCGCAGGTACTTCTCGTCCGTGGGGAACAGGATCACCGCCCCGTCCGTGCTGCCGGTGGCCAGGATCTCGCCGTCCTTGGATATCGCGCTCTTCACGTAAAACGTATTCGTCTTAAGCTTCGGATGCGAGTAGAAGTGGATGGGGCCCAAGTCTGCGTGCGAGGTGGAGTAAGCGTAGAGATTGCCGTCCTTGCAAAGTGCGTACAGGCGGGACCCGTCAGGTGAGAAGGTCAGCGACGTGATCCCGTAGTCGCGATGCGGTTTGAAGTCGTGGAACCGGGGCTTGGGGGCTTCGTATTCGACGACCGGGCGGGCCTTTGGGAATTTCTTCAGGTGGTGGGATTTACGGATGTCCCACACTTTGATGATCGCATCGTTGTGACAGGCTGTTGCGATCAGGTAGGGACTGCGTGTCGACCATACTGCCGATGTGACGGACCCGATTTTGTCCGTCGAGCTGTGGCCGCCGAAAATGCTGTTGAAGGGCTTTTGGGTGGCCCCTTGGGTTTCGTCCTTGGATACTCCTACGGATCGTAGGTCCCAGATGTGGATGTTTGAATCACGTGAGGATGTGACGAGGAGGTTTTGGTCGTAAGGCGAGTGGTTGACTTGTTTGACGGAGCCAATGTGGCCGGTCAGGGTGGCGACGGGGACTTTTCGTTCGAGGTCGTTGACACGGCAAGTTTGATCGCCACTTGCAGACGCCTATGAGCATAGGTTAGTATAGCTTAACGGTCCCGCTGCTTCCTGGGAGAAGGCTCACGATGTATCTGTCGTCTGCCGATAACGATAGGTCAAAGATGGCGTTGTCGTGGATTAGGATTGTGGCTGATTCGTCGCTAAAGCCACGGTAATGGTATTCTGCCTTTGCGAGGTTTGAGTCTTCGCCCCAGTCTCCCGTTCCTAGCAATCGGACTCCACCACATTCATATCCTACGGCGACCATGGGTGATCCTAAAGATCGAATGACGTCAGCTTGGAGTTACAGAACCAGTGTAGATTGGGCTGCACGCACTATTGAGTGTCGACAAACAGAAGGGCATCTGCAATCCTTGTTCGGGATGTGTGTACACATGCGTGTCGTTCTTCTCGGAATAGAACCCCTCGGTGATCCACGACCGTTCTGATATCAGGTTAGCCAATGTCTACAACAATTGGGGCGGAAGGACGTACTCCCGAGCCGGATTCCGTGCATTCCATGTGGCTCCCAACCAACGAGTGATCGGTGGAGATTGCGGTAACTGAAGGTATCGGGCATCGGCTTCCGGTACCGAGGCTTCTTGATGTCCTGGAAGTCGTCCAAAAGACGACAGGGGATCCTATCGTCGAGCCCGTCGAGGCCATGGTCTCCCCTCGCGATCTGGAGCTTCTTGAGGAACGAGACATCGGGAGTCGACGCCGGCGTCAACAGCTGGACCTTCAGAGGAGACGACGAGAAAACAGGTGGTGGGGACGACGAAAGGACGCCGGTTGGGGAGGTCGGGAGTTCGTTGCCAATCGTCGAGGAGAGTTCGGAGAGGGGGTCGCGGAGGGTGCTTCGTCTGGCCCCGGCGAAGAAGGCGTCACGGCGTATTTTGGAGGTGCGAGGAGAACATTTGGGCAGTTTTGCGGGGACGTCTTCCTTGAGGCTGGCGGCTTTACGTTTGCGTGAGGTGGAAAGCGACATCGTGACGACGACGGTCGACGGTGGCACAGATTGCTGGGTGGGTGGTGATGGCCGGGTGCCGGGACAAAGGAGGCAGCGAGTGGGAGGTGGAAAATAAACGGATTAATCACGAAGCCGTGTTGGGATGGCTGATTGGTTGCCGCGCGTGAAAGAATGCGCGTCGCCCAACTGGGAAATTGCCCGATTGGGCGGGGGCCCACGGCAACATGCCAAGACCACCGCCAAACGTTAACGTCTATTCGAATTTGTCTATCGCGAGGAGTATGTACAAGGTATCTACAGCGTCTACGGGGCCCGGGTCTGCATCTGTCCGGTATCGTCAGCAGCTGCCTATCGAGGCCTATTTCTTCTTCGCGCGCGCTTTGTCCCTGCAGAGTGGCATTCGTTAGCATCGCCCATTGTGACCGTAGACGCCTGATAAGGAAAGTGACGTACGCCTTCATCCGGGCATCGACAATCTTGTATCTGCCCTTCACGCCCCGCGGTCGGCCCTGGACACCCCTGTTGCCGCCCTTGGCCACGACGAGCTTCACCGATTGCTTCGGCTTCTTCTTCGTCGCCCTGTTGATCATGCGCGTTATCTGCTGGGCCTTCTCCTTCTCCGTCATGCCCTCGTCCTCCATCAACATGGCAGACTTCTTCCTCAGCTTCTCGAGTCGCTGATGGGCCTTGAACTTCTTCCGGTCCTTCGCTTCCTTGACCTTCTTGATCGGCCGGGCGTTTAACGCGCGCAGCTTCTCTTTAATGGCTGCAGAACCGGCAGCGGTGATAGGCCGCAGCGGCCTGCTGTGCTTCGCTTCGTCTTCGAGGAACCACTCCGGTAGTCCGTCCTTCGATCTGAAAGAGTATTTGTTGAAACCATCGTCGATGAGGTCGGCTTTTGACTTCTTTCCAAGCGCAATTTGCTGAGCGAGGGTCATCGCTTCCGCAGTGATGATGTCGATATCAGGCTTCCCATTCTTCGTTGGCTCTTTCTCGTTGGCATCCCAGGTGTCGTCCTTGTTCGAGCGCACGATTTCGATGCCACTGTCGCTCACGTCATCATCGCTGCTGGCCGTTTCCCGTGTATCGTACCATTCATCTGCATCCTCAATGGTTGCAGAGCTATCATCCTGGTCGGAGACTTCCTCTTCCTGTCTCTCTTCTTCCTCAGCGCTTTCCGCCTCCGAATCGTCTGAATCGCCCTCTTCTTCCGTGCTTGCACCTTCTTCGATATCACCAAACTCTTTGAAGATGTCTTGGTCGAAGAAGAGTGCTGCCTTTTTGCTTAGTCCACTAGACGTTTTCTTGTCGTCATCTAGCGACGTTACAAGGCGTTCCTTTGAGTCTGATTCTTCATCTTCCGAGGACGAGTCGTCTTCGTCATCATCGTCTTCTGCCACGACGTCATCGTCGCTTGTCACATCACCCTTGTCCTTGTCCTCGCCGATGCCCTCCCATTCATCGTCCGCGCTCTCTTTCCGTGCTCTCTTCGCTTTGAACTTGTCGTCTCGTTCTGCTTTCCGCTGTACGAACTGGTCGTACATCCTATCCAGCTCATCCTCCAACTCGTCCTGGGAGTCCTCGCTTTCGTCACCCTCGCTATCTTCGCCTTGTGCAGCGGCAGCAGCTCGGGCCTTTGCCGCCTCTTCATCCACAACCATGTTCATCTTCCCCTTCGCAACTTCCTTCAAGCCTCCGGCAGCATCGATAGCTTTCAATTTGAACATCGACTGTTCGTCACCCGGCCCTGCGTTCTGTTCGAGACCGATATCCATCGGGGTAGTCATGTGCATTTGCAGCCGGACGATCTCCTTCTGCTTCCGTTCGTTGTCCTTCCGCTTGTCTTTCTTTTTCTTCTGGATTTCTTTATCGCGCATGTTCTTCAAATCCTCTTCTATACGAAGTTCTTCGTCCATTGGCGTTATCTCAGCTTCTTCGGCCCCTTCGGCTTCTTTCGCCTTCTCCTCTTCCTCCTTTTTCTTGACGGACCAGCCAAATTTATCCCGGATTGCCAACCGCCATTTCAGGAGCAGTTTGAAATCTCTTCGGCCTAGCACTCTGAGATCGTCACAGCATCTTCGTATCTCTTCTGTCGTCTCCGCCATCCGCGCTATCGCAGCAGTCGCGATGTCGTTCTTGTCCGTGAATGAAAACTTGTTGAGAGAACCGAGCAGCGCAATCGGATCCGTCGTTTCTATAAACTCCTTCACCGGTACCTCTTTGAACTGAAGGTGATCGCCCTCCTCGTACCCTTCTCTCTTCCGCTTCTTCTTCTCCGGATTGTAGACTTTCGCCTCGTTGTTCGGCGTCGGGTCCGGCAACTCTTCAAACACGGTCTTGGGATCCAGGAACTTTGGATCGACCCGCTTCGGGGCTAGGTATCCTCGGCAGACCACAAAGATCTCCGCAGACACGTTCCGTGACGACGGCGGCTTGGTCGCCTCGACCTTCTTGAACAGCTGATTGAACACCCACAGCAGCGAATTGTAGTCTTTCGAGCGGAAAATCTTTGTAACGAATGTGCCGCCCTCGACGAGGAAGTCCGTCGCAAGCTTGAGCGACTGCAGCACTAGCTCAGCTTGCGTGAACGCATCCTGCACCCACGCAGTACCTACGTTCGGCGCGCCGTCGTGCAAGACGGTGTCCGCTTTCCAGGTCTTCAGGTGCTGGCGCAGTGTCGATCGGCACTTGTCAGTCGTGATATCCGCGACGAAGGTTATTACTTTCGGGATCGGTTTTATCGGGGCTAAGTCGACGCCGACGATGAGGCTGGCGTTCGGCATGTTCTCGGCCGCGACTTGCAGCCAGCCCTGTGAGATTCATGTTAGCGGGTACGATCATAGGATACTGTATCGGATGTGTATGCTGAGCGTACTCCCGGCGCGGCGCAGAGGTCGATGAGGACCCGCGATTTCTGCAGGAACCCATATTTCTGGTTCAGCTGGATAAGCTTGAAGGCGGATCGGGCGCGATAGTTCTTCTCCTTCGCAAGTTTGTACCACTTGTCGAGACGGCCTTTCCCGTGCTGTAGGATATTATAGTTAGCGTCGCCTAGTATCGGAGAAGCGTGTAGAGGGTCTTCGAACCTTCTTCTGGATACCCATGGCTGCGGAGTGCGGAGTCGTTCTGTTGGACAGCACGCGAGCGGGATTCTCGAAATTTTTCTTTCAAGGTAAAGTCGCTGGCTGGAAATGCGGTGCTTGACAGTGTGGCGGTGCTTGACAGTGTGGCGGTGCTTGGCGGTGTGGCGTTACTAGCCGGGTGTGGCGTTGCCGAGCTTCGCGGCGGTAAGCTACTAGCTGTGGCGGTCTGCGCTTTGAGCAAGCTTCCTGCTAACTAACTCGCTCGCGTCTTGAACTTCCCCCACTCTGTTCAGCCATAACGTTCAGCTTCACGACACTTACCGACGAGCTTCAAACGAGTAAACCACCTGTCAGTTTCACAATGTCGTCGGATCTGGCCCGCAAGATGTGGGAGAAGGATAACAAAGTCAGCCTGATAGACCCGGACAGGGACTTTATCTACGGCTTCGACGAGGAGGAGCAGCGTAGGATCCTAGATGCGAAGCCATGGAGGGCCAAGTAAGAGCACACCGGTGGAGCAATACCATAAGAATTTCCTTCGGGAAGGCTAATGTTTTTATAGCCCGGATTACTTCAAGAGCGTCAGGATATCGGCTGTCGCGCTTCTCAAGATGGTTAGTTGTGGCCCCCATCACGCCTCCCCGGCCTGGGATCGCGGGGCATCGTAGCTAACGCCCAGCTTCCCCCACAGACAATGCACGCTCGCTCCGGTGGCAGCATCGAAATCATGGGCCTCATGGTCGGCAGAGTCCACGGTACATCCTTCATCGTCAGCGACGCATTCCCACTCCCCGTCGAAGGTACCGAAACTCGCGTCAACGCCCAGGATCAAGCCTACGAATACATGGCCGAGGCGGATCGTCTGGCGAAGGACCTCGGCCGTAAAGAGAATGTCGTCGGCTGGTATCACTCTCACCCAGGCTACGGCTGTTGGTTATCTGGTATCGATGTCAACACGCAGATGATGCAGCAGCAGTGGCTGGACCCATTCCTTGCGGTCGTCATAGATCCGGACAGGACTATCAGTGCGGGGAAGGTCGATATCGGCGCGTTCAGAACGTATCCGGAGGGTCATAAACAAGCTACGGGAAAGGATGCGGAGTACCAGACGATTCCGTTGGCCAAGATTGAGGATTTTGGCGCGCACAGCAACCAGTATTACCCATTAGAGATCACGCACTACAAGTCTTCGCTGGACAACCATCTGCTCGAGCTGCTGTGGCACAAGTATTGGGTGTCGACGCTGTCGCAGTCTCCGCTTTTCACGGTGAGTTAATCTCCGGCGTGCGTGTTTAGCGACAGCGTTTCCCCGGGAAGTTTAATATACTAATGTGCGGTAACATGCAGAACCGAGAATATTCATCCAAGCAGATGGCGGAGATCTCGCGCAAGATCAAGAAGGCTGAGGCGAATTTGTCGCACGCTAAGATCATGTTTGGCGGCGGGCCAAGGGGCGGCTTTGGTGGCGGTGATGGAAAAGCTGGCAAGGACGGGCAGCTGAGCAGGATTGTCCGCGATAGCAACAAGATCGCAAATGAGGAAATATGCGGGCTGCTGTCGACTGTGGTGAAAGAGAGGATCTTTGACTTTAGCAATCTGAAGCTCGGGCAGTGCGGGCACTCTCACTCGCAGCCTGCGCCGACGACTTGAGCTGCGGGCGTCGGGTTTTAATAACCGCGATGCCCAGCTCGGGAAGGTAGGGTGTTTGTTGTCTCCTGCATGCATATGCGCATGCACGTCGATTTTGAATCTCGCGAGATGATATATACGGGAGGGCGGCGTTCTTGTCTTCTGGGTCACGGTGTTTCGTCCTCGTATGCATGTTGACTTCCCTGGTTTGATTGTGTATCAATTCATCACGCTGCAGAAGCGACTATCACCACGCGCGGACCTCTTAATCTTACAGACATCCGATCTAAGCGCCGTTCCTTCGGGCTCAAACGTTGCAGACATCACATCTCTCCGGATGGTATCATCGGGCTCGCAGGAATGGATATGCAACCACCTCCTGACTCGATTCCATCTACCACCGTTGCCATGTAGAGATGAGTGCAAGGACAAGGTGTCGGTAGTACATAAACAAGCTGTCGATGTTGGTGTTTCTGGTGTCCCATGTGTCCCTGGTTTTAGGACCGGGTCGCGTTGGTGTATCGACGTTTCCGGCTGGTGAAGCTCCCCTGTCCTGCGCGACGTCGTATTGTTTTCGGCAGTGTAATGGGCGCCGACGCAGCATACCACACTGGGACAGCGGGGTCGACTGTCTTCACCACCACACCACCGCGACGATACCGATTCGATGCGATGCGATGCCAGGCCGCCAACAGGGCAGCTCCCTGCAGGTGGCGGCCCAGGCGAGCTCGAACTGCGAGGCCGCAGCCATGCATCGCAGGCAATCTATCGTGATAAGCTGGCGGATTACCTAATCGGGCGGTGTTTGGATGTCGCATAGCAACGACACCACCCGCCCGGACGCCCTTTGTTTACCCGGCGCCGCAACAGCAACAGCCACCGCCGGCCTCAAATACAAAGGTAACCCCGATCGGGCGGCTCTTAGATTCGATAGCAGCGTTGATGCTACCAACCTCCCCCAATTCATCTTTTTGCCTTCCTACTCCATCGGCCACCGCATCGCCACTGCCCATCCTATCATCGTTCGCAAATCCCGTTCGCGCCGATAGTCGCAATCCGTGTTCGCGTTCGTCGTCGCCCAATCCGTTGCAATTGTGCCCCTCGCGGTCGTAATCCCTCGATCGCATGGTGACCTAGCGGGACCCCGTTGCGAAATTCACAATCCAGAGCTTTGCGTCTACCTGCCTACCCTCCCCTGTATCGCCGCGCGAAGACACAAAACCCGTATCCCGTACCCGGGATCACGAAAATAACACCCCGCAATGGACAATTCATATCTTACATCCCAGGTCACATCGATAATCAAGTCCCTGCACGGGATATTTGATGAGATCGGTGTGCCGCATCATGACCGCGAGTCCCGCGAGGCAGCACTATACGCTGCCCTGTCCGAAACTCTACAAAGTCAGCTTCGTCTCGTTAACGCCGAGAAGAACGCTCTGGCTGAGGAGGCGAACAAGTTGATCTCGAGCATTCGGCAGATTCACCGTGCGATGGACGATGGCCGGCGAGCTAACGAGTACGACGACTTGGTTGTGACCTATCCCCTGCGTGTCTGCGTGGAGACATTGAAGCAGCAGCATAATATCCTGCGCAGCCAGTACGAGCAGGAGTTCGAAGAGATCAAGAGTGAGTACCTTTGCTTGTGCGAACAAATTCGGTGGTTAGGGTTGTGGCTAATCCTAGTTTGCGCCTTTAGAGCTCGTACAGGCGATTCAATCGTATGCCTGCAACATGGAAGAAGGGTTCATTCGCACACAGCTCCCCAGCCTCACCAACCCGACCTACTCGTTCAAAATCACCACCTCATCCAAGCAGAAGCTCGAGGCTGAGTTCTCGCGAGTGTACGAAGAATTCACGCGCAGGATCGCGACGGTTAAGACCCTCTCTGCAGATATCGTAAACCTCTGGGCCGAGCTTGGAACCCCGACGCACCTGATAGATCGGAAGATCGTAGAGACATGTAGAGAAAGCTACGATGATTACGACATCAGGATGGAGTCGATAACCGCCCTCAGAGCCAAGAAGCAGAAGCTGTCCGATGAGAAGGCTGTTAGAGAGCGCAGGATCAAAGAAATCCACCAGCAGCTGCAGCCACTGTGGGAGAAATTCCAACAGGATGATCAAGAAGAACAACGGTTCCTGCAAAAGAACCGGGGCTGCAGCCTTGAGGTCGTTCAAAACGTGAGTCTTTTCAAAATCCGGAGCCATTCTGTAGATGAAAGCTGGTAGCTAACGCTTGCGCAGTGGGAAAACGAGATGAGTCGGTTGATGGAAATCAAGAAACAGCACATGCACATCTTCATCGAGGAGGCGAGGCGTGTTCTTCAAGACATGTGGGATCTTCTTTACTTCACCGACGAAGAAATGTACCAGTTCGAGCCCGCCTGGTCGACCTCCAACACCGAGGCTGTTCTGCGCGCCCATGAGATGGAAATTGCTAGACTGCAGAAGCTCGCGGACGAACGCGGCCCCGTTCTGAGCCTCATCGAGAAATACCAAACCCTCATGAACGACAAGAATAGCCTGGAAGCTTCTTCCCAAGATCCGTCGCGTTTGTTGGCCAAGGGTCCTCGCGATCCAACTAGGCTCTTGCGCGAGGAGAAGATGCGGAAGAGAATCGCCAAGGAATTGCCAAAGGTCGAGAGTGACCTGGTTGATGCCCTGGAAGAATGGGAAGCCGAGCACGGAGAGGTGTTCAGAGTTCATGGCGAGTCGTATCTTGAGACGATTCTTGAGAAGCAGCGGCCTTCGTCTAAGACCCAAGGTTCCGCTGCTGCCGTCCTTAAGGCTACTGCTCCTAAGGCCGCTGCCGCCAAAGCTGCCGCCACACCGAAGTCTGTCCCTACCAGACCGACTAGTGCTTCAGGTCTGCGATCAGTGGCGAAGACCCCTACTACTGCGAAAGCACCGATACCACGAACCGTCACCAAATCTCCTACTCCATACAATCGTCAGCCACTTGGCAACTGCACTCAAAATGGACAGAATTCTCCGGAGCGAAAGGCACTACCGCCCAGAAGCAAGACTCCTAGCACGGTGGGGAGGAACGGTGGAGGCTCAAATCCAACGAAGACACCCACCAGTGCAGGTGGAACAGTTCGTCGCATGCCAGCGTATATGGCCCAGCAACAGGCAGCCCAAGCCAGTGCGAATCCGCTTAGGCTCCCGCCACCTAAGATGAAGCCCCTGGAGCCTCATACGAAGGAAAACATGCCACCGCCTCAATCCAAATTCGTTGCTCGCAACATCCTCGACGAAATGCCTCATGATAACAACATGCCGTGCACCCCGAGCCCTGTTGAGACCATGATGTCTCGACGAGACAACTACATCAACTTCAGCAACCAATCACAGTTCAGTTCATCTTCATACGACGATGCCAACCGAGTACCTTCTCTTACATCGCAAGCGTCGACTCTTGCCTCCTCCACCAGTGCAGTGAGCAGCGAGAACTGGGAAACATTCGGAGAGGATTCGGATTATGAACCCGATGTCAGTCGTCACTACTTTGACAAGCTGAAGGCTATCAAGGAGAAGAAGAACTTCAACCACTACGGCGGCGGGCAGAAGAAACAACGTGGGATCAACCCCGGAACTGTCCGAGAGGTCATCGGGGACGATGATTGGGAGGACGAGACATTCTAAATTCGTGTCTCCTCTAATCTCATTGCTCTCCCATTCATTGGTTTACAGTTCCTGCCTTCTTACATTGACGCATGACCCTCTTCCCCATTTGCTTTTCCACGCGACAACATCTGACTTGACTGACGAAGCTCATTGATGATCATGAGGCACAATGAATCGTTTCCGAACCGTTCGATGACGGCTTGACAGAAGAATCCCTACTATGACTTGAACAGAATTTTCTAACTCTCGAATCAATCCCCGTTTGCGTTCTATATTTCCGTCTCCCCTTTTCTCGCTTTATTTGGAGCTGTTTTTTTCCTGCCCTTTTTTTTCTTTCTTCCTTTCAAACTTGGCGTTTCATTAGTGGAGTTCTCTGAACCTTTTGATAATTAACCACATGCATGCTTTTGTGTGCATTTTGTATCAGCATTGCATTGTTCATTGACTCTTTCTTTGTATCAAAATTTTTTGTAGTGTTTTCTATAGTTAATGTCTGTTTCAAAGAATAATTGCATGCTATACGCTTTTAGTGTCTTACGAATTGATTTCGATGTTGATGAGATCTCCTGGTTTGCAGAGCTATTCGAGATTTTCAGACGTCAACCTCTTTCTTTTCTTTTCTTAACATCGTCTCCTGTGGTGGCGTGTCCGCGTTATCTCTTGAGTATATAGTATCGTGTAGTGTCACATATCACTTGGAAGGGGCGATCTCCAATTAAAGAAAATTTCAAAATATGTGCCTTCGATCCGTCGCTCCAGCCACTCGATAGGGCAGGGGCAGCTGGAGCGAGATCAAAAATATTGGTGAGCTTTATATACAGTGGTATTGTAGTTCGATACTATAATCATATATCGTCGTCACGTTTCGACGGGAAAGTCTGTAAAGAATGTGGGTTAGCAATCCGTCTGATAGCTTCCTGGTGGAAGGTTTCCGATAAGATACTTACTCTCGGCGCCGAGCAATGTCTCGTCCCGCCAGCTCTCTTCGACCCAATCAGTTAGTGTGACTCTCGGAATCTTATCTCTCATTCGGAGGAGATTCCGGATGGCGCCAACTCTGTTCCGATCTTCGTAGGCTACTATGATATGTGTGACTTCACCGTCTTCAAAATCGTCTACAACGCGACCGTTCCCAAACTCCAACAAGTTCCGGCAGAGCAATAGATTGAGCCCGCCTTTGGGGTCCTTTTGCGAGCGAGACTGGCTGGCAGCGTCTGGAGTATTCTCCACGCTTGTGAGTATGTTGTTCTTCGCTGCGTTTTCGGGCGTGTCGAGGTAGGCCACCACGTGCTGGAACATCCATCCGATAGGTGGATCGATCTCTGACATCTCCTCTTTGAGATTGATGATATCTGTCTGTGAAACCGGGTCTTCGTCTTCCAGCTTGAGTTTCTCGCATTCCCGGAGTAATTTCCCCAGGTCCTCAGCTGTGACATCACGGCAGTAGCTGTCGCCGTAGCGATCGACGGTACCTTCGTATTTGTCGTCCGTTTCCGGTGGGACGTATAGCATGTGTCTTTCTGCCTCCAGTGGGAGGATGCAGCCGGCGTCAAGGCAGTCGTATATCCATTGTGGACGGATGACTTCGATTAGCTTCTTCTTCAATGTGAGAACTTTGACGACGGATTTGTCTGCGATGCATTTTACGTCCTCAGCTGCGGCTTCGGATTGGAAGATTTTGCCGCCGGAGGCTTTGACCATTCCTTCGATCTCGGCTTTGCTTTTCCTGGGCTTTGAGGATTCCGTTATGACCCCTGTCACGAGTATTAGTATTCGGCTCTCTGGAGTATTGGAGTAGGGGGATTACGCACAAAAGTTCATATCGTCGAAGAGGTGGTCGTTGTTGACAGACACAGGCTCGACAATTTCATCGGCACCTGCGATTTTGAGCGTTTTCCTGACTCTTTTAGTGGCTCTCCTACGCTCAATCTGCATATCGTTCTCCTCCTGCGCTTCTTCTATGTTTCGTTTCATACGAAAGAACTCGGCCAGTGTTAACGCCGACTCCCAGCCTCGATCCTGTCGGAGCTTCATAAAGCGAGGAAACCGGAGTGTCACGCCGGTTTTGAACTGGTCGCTGGGCCCGAGTGAGGCTCCCTTGACGGCAATAATCAGAGAATCCTCCGGTTTGATCCACTCGTCAGGCTTTTCCGCGTTTCCGGCGGCCAGTTCTATATATTCTGTTGGTGGTCTCCGGGGGTTCCATTCATGCCACTTCCCTTCCGTCTGGTGTCTGATTACATTATAATCACCGGCAGTGAAGCCTCCTCCAACCTTGCAGAATGAGTAGAACCGGCCATCCGGCGCTTTTAGCGCACACATGAAGCTGGACAGACGTCCGCCACGATGCCCTTGGCCGTAGTAGCCACCAACTATTATCAGATCGAAGTTTTCACCCATCTCTTTCATATATTCTGGCTTCACCTTGAGCCAATCGTCGTTCCGGTCACCTAAAGAGTACACACTTCGAGGATTCTTGATGACAAGACCCTCTGAAGCTTCTGCGACAACATCTCGTAACTTTGCCTTGATGTCTTCGACTGTAGTGCCTTCTGTGTAGGTATGGATTTCGAGTCGTCGGTGCACAGCCTGGACTGCGCCCAGGAGGGCGTTTCTGCGGTCTCGCAGAGTGTAGGCGATCAATGAAGTGTCGTTTAGGTAAAGGATGTCGAACACTCGGAAGAATGGACGATGAGCTGAGGGATCATCTGTTCTCTGAGCTATGACCGCGGATTTGAGGCTGCCAAATGCCACCATAGCGTCTTCGATGGGATCCCAGGTCACCATTTCTCCGTCCAAAATGATATTTCGAACACCGGGCTTGAAAGCATTTTTCAGGTACCGAGTCAATGCCCCGTTTTCATCATCAACAGAGGACCCGTAGTGGTCGGTGTAGTCCTTCGCCTTCCTGCTCCAAAACTTGAACTCGCCATCGTCGTTCATATGCAGCTGCATGCGCTCGCCGTCTAGCTTCTCCTCAATCCAGAACACCTTGTCGTCTTCCGTGGGCTGCATCTTCTTGGTAACCTCATCGAAAGATTTCAGCTGGAACTGTGCCAATTGGGGCTGGAACGTCTGCATCAGCTTTACGCCTTTATCGCTAACATTGAGGCGGAATTCCGGGTCCCAGAGCTCCCAGCACACGAGCTTTAGGGATGATGAGACGTTGAACAAGCCGTCGGCATCTTCGTGCCAGCAGTCAAAGAATGTCTTTTCGGTTGCCCCTACTTTCATCTGTTTAAGGATGATCTTGATGAGCCATTGGAGTTCCTCGGCGTTCATCCTGGTATAGAACTCTTGCATGACGTTGAGGTGATTCTTTGAGTCCTCCGCTAACTGGTCCAGAAGCTCGTTTACTTCATCGATGGTAAGGTCGCCGGGCTCTGTTCTTAGAGCACGCTTGGATATTGCGTCGTAGCATCTGGCGGGGAAGTCTCCGGCTCCGGCAGCTCTGCTATCGCCGCCGATGCGAGGTTGCTTCCAATGTATCAGATTGTATGCATCGTCGGAGTCTTTGGAGATTCGCAGGACTTTGATCAGCAGGCTGCCCAGCGCTTTCTCTTTCAGCCCGTAGACGCTCCTCTCTCGATCCCTGTCCGGCATGATGAGCCGGAACGCCGGCCAGATGTCGTTGCCGACATCTTTCCTCCACCGCGTGATGAATCGATTGATAATGTCTCGTCGCTTTTCCTGTGGCTTTTTCTGGTGGGTTTGTTTCCGGGGTCCTGATACTGGTTTCTTGAGGTTTGCTAGCAGCGGGTTGAACAGTTCTCTGGGCAGGACGCTGAAGGGCAGGCTTGGTTTCGTGTTCCTGGGCCTGTTTGGATACTTCAGGTCCACGTCCTCCTTCTCTTGGGTGATGCGGCGGCTGTCGGTGAACTCGTCTTCCTCGTCTTCGTCCATGCGCATGTCCCTGCTCCTCGGCATTTTGAATAACTATGATATACTGCGGAAGTTGGCGCCTGCAGGAAGATTTATTTGGCCGACGCCTGCGCGCGATTAAATGCTCTTCGTCGCTTCACGCGTGGAGGAGATCGATGTTGAAGACTGTCGCGTCCTCAGATGACGCATTGCCAAAGACGAAGCCAAGGAAGATTGGAGAGCGCGGGCGTGCGTTGCGTCGAACGGCGGAACAAGCTGCCGCTGACTCGCTGTGAACGTTACCCCGGATTGGGCACCCGCAGCCGTCGCGATTCCCTGTTCGTCACCCAGCAGTTGGCCATGATTCTGGCTGCGACAAAGCCTCCTTCGCCCGCCGTGTCACTCCAACCGCGATGGAGCCGTCGTCCTCATCATCCCCGGTCCCTAGCCCGCTCAAGGAGGAGGATATCCCCTCAATCCCAATCTCAGCCGTCAAGCTGACCGACACTGCCGATGGCGACCCCAGGGCTACCGAAGCGACCACCGCCAGTGTTGTCCAGGACCCGGATCGCGACGCCGATGCCGGTCAGGCCTCCACCGATGGTCAGGCGGGCGGGGCGGAAGATGGAGCTGGTGAAGAGGGAGAGGAAGAAGAAGAAGAGGAGGAGCCGAAGCTGAAATATGTCCGACTCACGCCTTCGATGGGGAATGTCTATCGAAACGGCGATGCGACAAGCACAGCTGTTGTCGCGGGCGATAAACTGGTGGGACTGGTGTTCCAGTAAGACTCGAGTCTACTCGATGCTCGACTTTGCTAACTCGATGGGGAAGCACAGATTATCGGCACGCATAACGGAAACATCGTATGTCCCTACCCCTAGAAGGCGCTTCGGGATCTTTATTTACTAACGGGAAACCAGCATATCTTATCGCTGCCGTCGCTTCATCCGCTCCTGGTGTACCACGCGCATACGGCTTCCGTAACCTCACTTTCCGTATCACCACCCATACCACCACCATCTTCGGCGTATTGGCACGATAATACAGCTGCGCCCACGGCTTCGTCGCCTCTTCATATCGCTACGTCCTCGCTCGACGGCTATACCTGTATTACGAACTTGCAAGACCTGAAGAATGCGTCCCGGACGAACTTCTCGCGGCCCGTCTCGGCCATCGCACTTTCACCAACATTCAAGCATGACAGATTGTTCTTGTCTGGCGGGCGAGCCGGGAACCTGATTGTGTCGACCGCTACTCCTAACACGACGTCCACGGCTTCTCTTGGATCGCAGACCGGAGGATCATGGTTACCTTGGGGAGGGGGATCGAAAGACACCATACTCCATTCCGGGGAGGGCGCGGTTAGCACGATCGCCTGGAGTCGGGTGTCCCCCAGGTTTGTGGTATGGGCGAATGAAAGTAGCATTAAGATCATGAGAAGCCATATCACTACATTTCGGGGTGACCGGATAGACCGAGCTGGCGAATGGCGGAGGATCAGCGCCATCGAACGGCCGGAGGAGGTTCCGGAAGAGATGGCGGCCAGCTGGAAAGTCCGAGTGGAATGGATCGATCTAGAGACCCTGGAGAAGAGAGCAGAGGAGATCGAGAACGAAGAAGGCAAGGGAAAAGGGCACATGGTCAAGAAGAAGAAAATTGTGGGACATAAAATCAAACGGGGCGGCGGCAAGGAACGCTTGCTCCTCGGTTGGGGCCCTGTGATATGGGTCATTGATGTTTATGGGGGAGATGGGTTTGTGATACATGCTTCGCCTTCAGCTAAAGGTAAAGCTGCCGTCGAGTCCAACGAAGGTAGGGCCTGGGGGTGGGCGGAGATTGTCCATGTGTTAGTGATCCCTCCAGTTAGTGTTTATCTTTTCCCGTCCGTGTACTGATACTTTGCAGCGTCCAAACCGACTGCACGATTGCTGGTCTTACGCTCTATAACCCCTCTCAAGTCCTTTTTCTTGCATATCTCACCGCCGAGAAGCCAAAGGAGCCCGAAGAATCCGAAGAGGCAACCACGACGACCACAAGTTCGCTTGCTCCCCGCAGGCGAATTGCTCATCGTGCAAATGCCCTTGCCCCCGAACTCAGGATCGTGGATCTGGTTACGGCCTCTGAGATCAGTGCGGATAGCTTGATGATGTCTCGATACGAAACCCTATCCGCCAATGACTATCATCTTTCTTTCCTGCCTCCGACACTACATCCGTCCAAACCGCCGTCGCGGGGTGTGTTGTCTCCTGAACCACCCAGTTCGCCAAATCAAGGGGGTCCTCCTGAGGGGGGGGTAGGTGTCGGCAGCATCTGGAACGCGGGAATTCACGCGACAACATTGTTTAGTTCTGGCGCTAGCATACTGTCGAGATCTAATAGCTTTTCGACAGAAAGGGCTGGTAGCAGCAAAGGAGGCGACAGCACCCCGAGATCGTCACTCAAAGGCCTGTTTTTGAAATCATCGAAGCCAAAATCTCCAATGGAAGGACGAGAAAACGTACCTGGGTGGAAAATATACATCTCTTCACCTTACGATTGCATATTTGCTACCGAGCGTGGAAAGAAAGACAGATTGAACTGGTTGCTCGATCGGCATCGGTTCGCGGAAGCATGGAATCTTGTTGACAGATACCCGGACATCATATCGGAATCTGCTATTGTTGATGATACCGACGAGGACGGCAACGAAACCGACGATATAAGTATCGCTGAAAATAACAAGAGCCTTTATTCTGCGCCGATGAAAGAGAAGCGGAGAATTGGAGAGCTGTGGCTAGGCGAACTCGTGCGGGAAGAAAAATGGGAAGAGGCCGCCGAGGTATCCGACAAGGTATTAGATACAAGTCCTCGATGGGAGAGCTGGATATGGGTGTTTTTGAAAGCTGGGAAGCTACGAGAGATCACACCTCACGTTCCAATCAAGGAGCTGCGGCCGCCAATTCCGACTCTACCATATGACACCATTCTTGGAAAATATCTGGACGAAGATTGGGCAATGTTCGAAGCTCTGATACAGACCTGGCCTTCCGAAATCTATGACAACACTGAAATTGCAAAAGCGGTCCAGAAGAAACTGAAAGATAGAGGCGAGGCTGGTCTAAAGAAGGGTCAAGTCGGCTGGCGACGGTTACACAACTGCCTTGCGATCTTGTATACCCACACAGCAAGGCATACCGAAGCTCTGAAAGAGTACATCATGCTGAAGAACGCAGAGGAGGCGATAAAACTTGCCAAAGAGTACAACATTCTCAGTGGTGCCATCCGAGGCCATGTTGCTGAGTGGCTCTGGCTCGGTGTCGATGACAAAATGTCTAAATCCGCTAGCAAGTCCGAGCTAGAGGCACAAACAAAGGAGAATGTACAATTGCTTGTACACGAAGGATGGGATCATGAGGGCTCCGGAATCACAATGGAGGAAGTAGTCAAGGAATTGAAATCCGCAGAGGAGCTGCTACTCTTGTTTTTTTATCTGAAAGAACTCTGGGTCCGCGACAAGCAGGCTGCGTTTACGGGAATCGGGATACGTGGCCGCCTTCAGCCGTTCGGTGACCTTATCGTTGCATCCTTCGCAGAGTACGACAGGGGATCGCTCATGGAATTCTTGCAAACGAGCGAGGATTACGACTTCGAGAAAGCTGTTAAGATCTGCGAAAGGCGCAGGTACATTGATGAGCTGGTCTATCTTTACTCTCTAACGGGCCAGACGAAACGGGCTCTCTTCCTCATCATCAATGAAAAGAGGGATGTTGCGGCCGCCATCGACTTTGCCAAAACCCGCGATGACCCAGAGCTTTGGAATGATCTCTTGGAGTACGGAATGGATAAACCTCCCTTCATCCTCGGCCTGCTCGAGCACGTGGGGACAAGTTTGGATCCGATCAAGCTGGTCAAGAGGATACCAAACGGACTGGAGGTTTCCGGATTAAAGGAGGGACTCACAAAGATGCTCAGGGAACACGAGATACAGTGGAGTTTGAGCGCTGGTGTAGCCAGGTGCCTAAGCGGGGAAGTCAATGCCGGCATGGACAGGTTAAGGACTGGAAGACGAAGAGGCGTCAAATTCGATATAGTGGCAGGCGATGCTGCATCAATTTCAACTGTCACCGAGAAGGATGAAAAAGGAAAAGGGAAGGAGCAAGAGACAGAGCTGGACAAGCTTAAATCTGTCGGGAACTCGGGTTGCGGAATATGCAAGCATGTTTTCGAGCAACATGAACCGGAAACACTGGTTGCTTTTGCTTGCGGACATGTCTTCCATCTTCGGTGTCTGCTGAAGAAGCAAAAATGGCTAAAGAAACATCCAAAGGCTCGACAGTATGGTTATCGGTCCGAAGACGAAGGGGTAAGCGATGAGGATGAAGGAGAAGAGGAAGAGGAGGATGCTATCGAGAAGATCATCTTCAGAGCAGACCGTGCTATGGCAGATGCCGCTGACCAGCCGGACTATGGTGGTCTTAGGATTATGAGCGTTGCTGAGAAGGTGACCCGGGCAGCATTGATCCGGCAGAAGATAGACATGGGTTGTCCGTTGGAGGTGAAACGCATGATACTTTGATTTTGCTTCACGTGCTTGTTTTCAGCATTAGCCCGTCGAAGACCCCCGGGTTTGGCAAGTATCGGGCCTTGAGATATCTTAATTTTGCTTGTAGCTTGTGGAATCACTTGCAGATTTGGGTGGCCTGACAGGGAGTTTATTATTTTACGAAGAACCTGGATACCAAGAAGCTATCTTGCATACGAATAGATTAGAAGCCTTGGATTTTTTAGTTCGCCGTTTCCGTGCGTTTGCGTGTACATATGTACAAGACATACTGGACAGCGTCCTCAAGACTAAGCTTGTATATGGGTTTGAACCCTCCGCTTGCAGCTTTGTGATGTTGTAGAATGCGTGTTGGCTGTAGACATGGGGCAGCGTGCATGGGCAGAAGCTATCCTTGACAAACTGAGCAGCTTGTTTACTTTCGAGATAAACAACATCCCGCTTCATCCAACCTTCGAGGGCACGACTTGCAATACGCAATCTACGAATAGCGACTACGAAGGTGAAGAAGACCGATCGCAATCGCCGCTATCCGCTACTCGCCAGCTCCAAGAAAACCCTGGACTCTCCGCTCTGGAATAATGCAATCGATACCTCTGCCTGCTGATTGGCCACAAACAACACTGCGTTCTCGAGCTTGATATCGCCCCACGCGATGGCTCAGGTCGCCACTCTCGGTGTCCACCAGCCGACTGCGCTGCAGTATTGCTTCGCGGAGAAGCTCCTTCCGGACCCGCCTCCTCCGAACTCGTATCAATGGACGCTATCACCCCATGTTCCCGACGAAGAGCTGCTCGTTGTCAACGACACGGTCATCTGGTCGCAAGGCGGCATCATCCAACGAGTTTACCGATACACTGCAGAGAAGCAACAAGTACAGCAGGCATTATTCGCGTGGTTTTTCGACGATGACGGCATTTTTACCGAAAAGAAAGACGGCAAAAGGCGGAAGGGAGCTGCGAACCACGATACTGATCTTAAGAGGAAGAAGTCGACATGGAATTCGAAGTCAAGAACTTATGCTACGCAATTGGGGAGCTTCCCCAAGATGAAGAGGAAACAGAAGGATGTTGCCTTCATGGACATCGACGAGGACGAACCGGCGGAAGATGATGACTCAATGTTCGAGGAAACCGGGAACAGGGCATTGGTCGTCTTGCTTAAGAACGAGGCGTTCATCTACTTTCTGACGGGGACGAGCTACGTCGTTCACCTGCCGTGCGAAATACAATATGCCTTGGCCGCACCAAATGGTGTAATGCTCCAGGGGAAATTCTCGATGTCGGATGTCCCCAGGCTATTCATTCTCAAGGATCCACTGTCGGATCTTGGAATGGTTCTCGACCAAGATGGGAGCTGCGCGATGGACCCGGGCGAGGAGATTTTGTTCATGGAGAAGATCCAACAGAAAGGCGTTGGGATGCACTCGAAGCATGCCACCGAAGTCATTATTGCGGTCACAAGGAACGTTCAACAGGGCAACATCACGATCTGGCAGGCGAAATACATCCCGCAAAGTCAAATTGGGGGTAGCGGAAAGAGAACGCCATCCTTAGCAGGTACAATGTCGAAGCGTCGATCTTCGTTCGGTGCTGGTACTGGCGCTGCTACACCCGCTGTCCCCAACCCGAGTATGATTAGCCCCGAGCAGAGCATCAGACTGGATTTCGACAAAGAGAAGACATCGAACCGGAGAGTCAGCTCACTTGTTGCGCGTGCGGACCTTGGTGGCTCGGTTGACAGAATCTCCTTCAACGACATGGCGAAGGCTGGATCTACCTCGTTCCGTGATGGCCCACCAATCGACGCGTTGCTGGATGAGCTTAACAGTAATATCAACTTGGAAAATCTTGGACAGACTGAGATTAACAGCCTTCGGAACGAGATTCTATTCTCAAAGATCGAAAGACTGCCCTATGGCCTCGGCGCTGAGCCGCTCACATCTACAACAATACCCCGTATCTTTGTCGTACTCGCCCCACGGATGTCTACTGCAAACGAAAATGAAGGCCAGCGAGCTATTCTCGTGATTGTCAACCCTGCTGAATCCAGGATGCTCCAAGTTATTCTCCAGTTGCCGGCGCTTCTCCCTGCCTATGCCGCAAGAAAACGTTCCCTTAGAAAGGTCACGTTGATCGATGTCTTGCAGAAGTCAGCCAAGGACGTGGTTCAGCTTCTGGATAACGATGTTACCAAGCTACTGGTTCTTAACGAAGAAGGGCGTTTGGAACTCGGTGCTCCATGGTGCCCTATCATCAACCTCCCGTTTCCCACGAGCCTCGCACGCTCAAATATGCATCTCCCGGGCCAAATGCGAAAGCAGAAGCGCGATTTTGCCCGATCTCTCTCTCTTCCTCTCGGCAAGATCACTGGCCTGATGTACCCTGAAGCGCATGGGCGAGTTTCCATCGTTGATGAGAAAGGTGCCATCCATCGTCTCGCGATCCAGATATCTCCGAAAGATGAATTTGTCAAACAAGCCCTCGACACAGCACGCTACGTCCTTCCGGCGCAAAGGGGCGGCGAGACTATGTCGGTTGTTTGGATGGAAATCATGCGCAGCAAGTCGGCAATGAAGAATTTCGCACTGTCTGATTCCGGTACAACGCTTGAAGAGTGGAGGAGCTTTGTCATGACAATAATGTTGCTCGGGGTATCAGCCCTTCCACCAGTCATTCGAAAGCCCCGGAGGCGAAGTGGCCTTGCGCGCATCTCAAGTGCGAGTTCTGCAACGTGGGAGGATATGATGATGGATGACTATGACATTGGTCCTCAGGCGGATTTCATGCGTTCCACCGCTTGGGAATGGATAGCTGAGGTTGAGGAGCAGAGAACAGAGGGGCCGAGAGGGCCTTCTCTGACCTCCGGTACCTTGAACTCGGCTTTGAGAGCAAAGAAGAACGCATATTTCCTCGACTGTATAACTGCGGCTCGTGAATTTCTGACCACGAAAGAAGGCAAGGGTATCGAGAAAGAACTCTTCACAAAGAGCAATGAGCCTGAAGTACGTAGGACGTCCTTCGCGATGTTGATCGTTGGGCTGCATATCCTTCGCGAAGAGTGGAAATTGGATCTTTCCATGGAGCCAGCAGTCAGGAAAATGGGAGCGCTTCTCGTTCAGATGTGTCTTTGGATGGGATGGCTTGGATGGGTCAGTGGGTATATGGCTGATGATATTGAGATGGAGAGTTGGGAATTCGATGACTGTGAGTGACCCTAATGAGCTCAGCGGTGATGAATGCTGACTCGTTGTAGCCCGATTTCCTGATGCCGCAGTCCCAGAACCCGGTTTCAAGCAACCATCTATCTATGACTGGCTGGTCGAATGTTTCCAAGATCAGTCCAGGGCTGTCCAGATTCCCTTCATGACCTTGCATGACATCGTGGTCCCGAAATCAAACGAGCTCCAGAACACTAGCCACTACTGTGCACACATCACACCCAAAACCCGAATCATTACAGACCTCTACTCCCAAATCCGAAACTCAGAAGAGAAGAACTTTGAAAATGCTGTGACACAGATGATAAAGTTGGGCCTCACTTGGGGTTTCATTGAAAAGCTGCCAGAGGGAATTGCGATTCCTTTCATCGAAACTATCACTCGAGTACAAGAGAGCCCACCGACATCATGGGGTGAATTCGCACTCGAACTAGTATCACGGAAGGATCTAAAGCTCGTTCTGACCGGACAAGGGCGGAACCAAGCTGCCAGATGGACAAACGTAAGTCTGAATTCTCGTTGAGCGTGAATCTAACAAGGGTGCTAACGACATGGTTTGTAGCCACCCTACCATGAAAGCATCCGAGATGCCCACACTATCTGTGCTACGACGCTCGAGCCTGAAACTATAGGTGCCTTTGATGGTACGGCGGAGATGGATCGTACCAACATAACTCGGTTGATTTGGCCCGACGACCGACGCTGGAATGAAGTCGTCAGATTACTGCAGTCATCTAGGCCATGTGCAGTCAAATTTGTTCCAGATCAGAATATGGTTGAACAGGAGCAGATCGAACGACAGCAGTTCCTGGCGCAACATGTTGCGATGCGAACACTAGCCGTTCCGTCCGGTCGAGGGCTCCTCTATTATAGCGCAAGGATTCCGCTTCTCACCGAAAAGTTCCCCACGCCAGGTTTTAATCTTACTAGCATCATGAAACCCGGAGGATTTACTGTTTCGGCCGACAAAGTGAACTACACAGAAGAAAAGGTCTGCTGGGCATTTTTTCATGCAGGCGTAGCAGCTGGGTTGAGTATTTCGAGAGAAGCGCAGGACATTGACACTTCTTGGATTGTGTTCAACAAACCCAGCGAGCTTAGTAACCGCCACGCCGGATTTCTGTTGGCACTTGGATTGAATGGCCATCTTAAGTCGATAGCTAAGTGGGATGCTTTCAACTACTTGACGCCGAAACACACCATGACTTGTATCGGACTTTTGCTGGGCCTTGCCGCGTCGTACCTGGGGACTATGGACAACATGATCACTAAGCTCCTCTCAGTTCACGTGGTGCGGCTCCTTCCTCAGGGTTCGGCGGACTTGAACCTCTCTCCGTTGACTCAGACTGCGGGTATCATGGGGGTAGGCCTCCTTTATTACAATACCCAGCACCGACGGATGAGCGAGATGCTACTCTCTGAGATTGAGGAGGTCGAAAATCTGGATCCAGCAGCGCCGCCTGATAATCTTCGCGATGAAGGTTACAGACTGGCCGCTGGTTTCGCCCTTGGCTTTATCAATCTCGCTAAAGGACATGATCTCAAAGCGTTACAAGATCTGAGTATTGTCACAAGGTTACTCGGTATCGCTGTTGGAAGCAAGAACATTGAGATGATACATTCACTCGACAAGTCAACCGCATCCGCGACGGTAGCCCTTGCGCTAATATACATGAAGACGAATGACGAGGCGCTGGCGAAGAAGATTGACGTACCGGATACAACGGCATTGATGGATTACGTCCGTCCTGATATCTTTTTGCTCCGAACGCTGGCAAAACATTTGATTATGTGGGACAACATCGACCCTTCTCTGGACTGGATTGGCAACAATTTCCCTAGTTGTCTGAAGACCCAATGGAAACTGGATATGATCAAACAAATGGATAGCACCCATTTGCCCCTATTCAATATCGTTGGAGGACTTTGTTTCGCAATTGGGTTGAAGTATGCCGGTACCATGAACGAGAAGGCTCGGGACACTCTTCTATATTTCCTGGACCAGTTTACGAGACTGTGTTCACTTTCTGGTGAGACTGCTTATTCCTTTAGATGAATTACTTCTTGCTAACCCCTGTTGCAGCTACAAACTATGATCAGAAGCTGTCAAGGGCCACCGCTCGGAACTGCCAAGCAGTTGTGGCTCTATCTGCTGCGACAGTTGTGGCGGGCTCTGGCGACATTGCTGTTTTACGACGCCTCCGCCGAATGCATGGAAAGGTTGATGGCGATATTCCATTCGGCAGCCATCTTGCAACTCACATAGCAATTGGAGTGCTTTTTCTGGCTGGCGGTACCTACACATTCGGAACTTCAAACCTTGCAGTTGGATCACTTCTGTTGGCATTCTACCCGCTCTACCCTAACAGTATTCTTGATAACCGTTCCCACCTACAAGCCTTCCGCCATTTTTGGGTCCTGGCAGTAGAGCCGAGAACATTGGTACCCCGCGAGGTTGAGACCAATAGACCGATTCCAATGCCGGTCGAAATTACGATGAAGGATGGAACTGTTCGCAGGAGCGCCGCTCCATGCATACTTCCGGAGCTAGAGAGCGTGGCAGCGGTCAAGACAGTACGACCTGGGTGGTGGCCCGCAGTTCTAGACTTCCAGGGCAACCCGGAGCATCTGACAGCCTTTCAACGGACTCAAACGATATACGTGCAGCCGCGCCCTCCACAGTTCGGGGCCAGCTCGATGTACATTTCCACATTCATAGCACTGGATGAGGAATATGGGAGCACCCTTACTGGCTTCGAGTGGCTGCTCGGCCTCCGTCCGCTGATATCACTAGATCAACCTGAGAAGTCCTGGCTCCTGCCCCACGATGGTGGAAGTCCAGTAAATGCAACGATGAGAGATACGACGGTAGATTCGCGATTGTTGATGGAGAGGACGAGTTTGACTGGGGTTAACGCGGATCGGTTGAGAAATATCAAGCTGCTGTTCGCATTTGTTGACTGGTTGGGCGGCGATGGACTGATGTGCATGAGCAAGCCTGGGGTGGAGAGATTGAGGGCTGCAGTTTGGACGGCCTTCTCATGATATGAACGACGATTGTTACATCTGCTCTACACGTTGTCTCAGCGAGCTGGAACGCAATGCTTAATATTTGAGGAGGCGTTTACAGGTAGCTTATAATGGAAAACAGAATTCCGACGCTGATCGAGCGTCTAATCAAAAATTTAAATGCTAACACGATGATTGACGGGATAGGCAATAGATGTTAACATGCTCAGCGTAGTCAAGTACTCGATAAGTATTAATATACATAAGCCCTATGGATCCAACGTTAGAACAGTGCACAATGTGCCGGTCATTTACACACTTCAGTAATGACTACCAGTGGTTTTCCTCGAGCGGTTACCCGAGTACTTCGCCATCAACTCCTCCAGAGCACCAACTCCTGAATCGATTGCGATAACTCAGCCCACACCTTGCCAATGATGAGCACACGCCTATCCTATCTCAATAACTCGATGAACTTCAACTAACTGTAGCGATCTCAAGATGGCTTATGCACGGTGAGAACGAGCTACCTTAGCCTGAACTGCGCATCAACCCTAGCTAGAATCCTATACAGATCCATGGATATGCACTCGTTCATGCAATGATGCACGGCGACGATACTAATATAATGTCACTGCGATCGAATTATAGATGGAGACAATGCCCTCGCCACCCTGGCCTGCCCTTTTCTATAGACGAGGCATGTAAGCATTTCGACAACGTTTGTACGGACATCTGGTGTATGCGATGCGGCGTGGCGTACACGAAAGGCGAAACACGGCAATCGCACGTTCACGGAAGCAGGAAACACTGGCTTTGCAATTATGGTGATTGCAAATTCGATTCCCAAACTATGGCAGGCAGGTTTGCCCATTGGCAATCTACGGGGCATGGCCGTTTTTGCGGATGCTGTAAGGACTGGATACGCGCTGATAATATCGAGATACATCCTACGTTTAAGGACGGGGATGAGGATGGTTATAAACTAGTCTCGCCACAGCATCCCGGCTCGCTATCGAAAACCAAGGAGCTCGCAGCGCAGCCGGGAAAGTCTTACCTCGAGACTAGTAATCAACGTACGGACAGCCCGGAAAAGCCCTTGAAGGTAAGTCATGTACTTTGAATTCTCAAAAGATCTGAGCTTTGCCCAGAAACGAGAGAATTTGGGTCACCATATATGCATATCCACACGAGAAACTTAGTCTCGGGGCCAGCCGAGTCTGGCCTCGAGACTACTAGAAACTATAGTTGACAAGAGAGGAAATCTGAACTGCTGGGGACACCAGATGCTAACTTCATGTCATCCGCTCTGTAGCATGGGACCATACATGAACTGGTCCCACAAGCGAAACCCGCACAGGTCATAGGTATACCCACTGCTGTATACCATCAATGCTATGGAAAGGGGTGTGACAGGTCGTTCAAATCGATACCTGCCATGCTTAAGCATCTGGAATCCGGAACGTGTCCGTCACATATAACGTGTGCGGATGTCAATGCTGTGTTTGCTCTCCATCCAGATGCCGAAGTCCTATTACGAAAGGACTGCAAGCAGACGTTGAGAGCGTTCTTGAACAGAGAGAAACCCGACGCGTACGCTTACCGGTGCTACGGTGGTGAAAACTCGGCAGGTTACTTCGAAATGTGCGGTGAGAAATTCGAGTTTTTAAGTGATTTGCTACTCCATGTCCAAAGCAACGACTGCTGCGCTTCGTTCCGCCGCGGGGGCGGCAGAATTATTCCTTTTCTGAAGAGGAACCTCCATGTCGAGACTGCCATCTTCAAAATCGAAACTCTCCGGGTAAAGCTTCTACACAAGAGTAGATGGCTCATATTCGACGCGGTTGGCCAGAATCTCACGAAGATGGGTGATTTGGGCCAGCAATACCAACACCTACGAGATGGTCTTCGCGGATGTTTAGAATACGTTCAAACACAGAGGCTCGAGAACTCTTCAGAAACCCCCACCATCACTTGCGATCCTCTACTCTTTCAAGAAAACTCTTTCGGCTTGGGTATTCTTCAGAAGTTAGGAAAAATACTGGAGGCTCTTATATCAGACTACGAGGCGATAGGCATTTCTGAGTCCAAGTCACCAGCAGCGCGTGTCCTGCTCTACAACGAACTGATCAACAACGCTCAGATGCTGGATGCATTTCTCAGAGAGGCTGACGCTGTGCTCAAACTTCTCCGCATTCAATCTGACTTGGAATAGACTCGATTATGCTTGTACACGTTACAGCTGGGCTTTGGGCGTTCATCGCAAGCCAGCCGGCTAGTTTATAGCTTTCGTTTTAATCATTGTACCCGCTACCATAGAGCTTCCTGCATATCCTAGCCGGGGGGTTCAATATGCCCTCATCTTCAATATCAAAAGGGACAGAATCATTTTGGATTCCGCCACACAGATCCCGCATGTCTATGGTGCAAAAAGGCACCGATTGCTACTTTTCCGTGATCCCTTTGCATGGTAAATACTTAGTCACATTCTTATTTGGGTCTTCGGTCCCCTTTCACTGCACGGCTAGCCGAGGCCACATGTTAGGTAGTGATCTGAGTATTTATTCGACAGGAAGAATCAACAGCCTTTGATTTAGTATTATCCTAGTCTTCGCTGGGTCTTCCTCTCTTTGAGTCCGTGTTATTCATTGAACAGCGTATATGAACTCAAACAAGATTCCTATACAAAATACAACACAGCGCAAGTTAACGAACAGCACCAAAATTAACAGACGTCTGAACATCCGTAAAATTAGTCATATTGTTTTCACGTAGCCCTGAGCAGACAGTACAAGTAAGTGTCAAAAGGTACGGTACTAGCATACTACTAGACAGCAAGCGGGCGGACGATTCGAACAGCCATGCCGGCAAGCATGCAGATAGTAGGCAGACGCTCAGACAGGAGCCCCTGGATGCATATACTGGTAGTAATTCGATAGTATCGAAGTGTACTCTTGCAGAGGATATAACATGAATAGCTATTATATTTATCCTGGATCTCTAAAAGGGAGGGTCTGGTTTACGAGATCATTTCACTCTGTACTGTCGATTATTGATTAGCCTAGGCCTCCAAAACATCTGTGCCTAGCACACCACAAGAGATCTCGACAAGGTGGGGCCGGACTTTGAACTTTGACTTTATGATCCGGTCCAGTACCTTGGATCCGATGCATTGCAGTTGTGCAAGAGAGTCCTGAGGCCCTCTGCAATTCGCGAGCATATAAGCTGCTTATTGCATAGGATAGACGTATTGCTTTGCGGTGCATGATCAGGAGCGACGCTCGACGGCGATCGATCTATAGATCTACAAGCATCAAAATCTACATCGATGTTTGTACGTCTAGCACCCGCACCGTGAGCTGAATTCAGCATCATCAACGCTCGTAACACCGTCCGCTCATACAGCCTCAAATCAGGGCCTCTCTCCAACATGACCGGCCTTCACTCCACCCTCCTTCGATGTCCACAGCACTGCATTTTCTTCCCGAACTTCGAGCTAGCCCTTGAACACTTCATAGCATGTGAACCTTGCCAAGATTATTGGTGCTTTAGATGCAGGAGGACATTTTCGTCGCGATCAGATCGCGACCAGCACCTCGCCAATAGCAAGCACCACAACCTCAACCATTGCGGCTACGATGGCTGCGACTTCGACCCGGCGGACAAGCAGCGTCGAAAAGATCACTGGAAGACGACCGGCCACGGTCAACTATGCGGCGGTTGCAAGACCTGGGTCCGCAGCGACTTCTTCCGCAAACACCTTCATAACGTTCATGGATGCGGCGTTTGTGGCCGTCATTTTGCCAGCCGTAATGATCTCCAGATGGCAAGTACCAGTGACATGACATATATGAATGCCCTCCTTCAATCTTGTATGAATCTACATTAGACTTCATGAATCCTAAGCTAACGTCTATGAGAAGCACATGATAACGCCAAGGCCTGTTGGCCATCGATGTTACGGGAAAGGATGCAATAAAAAGTTTCTTACGATGTCCGACATGTTCATTCATCTAGAGGAGGGAACGTGTCCCTCTCAGATTACATTAAAAGACATCAACGCCGTCGTTGCCATGCATACCGACGCTCATTCAATCGTGCACTTCGATTACAACAAGAGCTTTGCAGCACTGCTCAACAGGCAGGAACCGCCTGAGCTCCCCTTTCAGTGCCCGGGCACCAGGCTTGGAGCCGCCTGTAAAGAGCGGTTTGAACTATTCAGCGGCCTGCTTCAACATTCCGAGAGTCAGGACTGCACATACACATTCGGCCAGTCGGATGGCGATCTTTTGCCCTTTCTACAGAAAATCCTTTACTCTGAAAGCGCCCGATTCAAGATCGAGACACTTAAAAAGAAATTCAAAGGAAGACCCTCGCTGGTGTATCAGAGTATGGCGAGAGATGAATCCTTCGACAAGAGATTTTCTACACTGGCAACCCACCTGCAACACTGTTTGAAACGTGTGCACCTGGAGGATATTCAAACGCGCCTGGAAATGACGACAGTGGATTGCGAAGATCAGATACTCAGACCAAGGACACGGCACTTATTTGATCTGGACCATGTCCTGGAACTACAATGGAGGTATCTCGGAAGCTTGACCCGCCTACATGCATGGTTTACTGCCGCAAAAAACGGGATGGCGAGAGCAGAGCGGAGACGTGAACGAAAGATCCTTGTCCTATATACGGACATGGGAAACTCTCAGCCCATGCGCTCGTTTCTAGAAGAGGCCGATGCCGTGCTTCACATTTTGAAGCTGGAGATTTCAGTAGACGATGGAGTCGACGATCCGGCGTCAATGCCCGATATACCCGAGGAGCCTGAGATAGACTAACTATCCCTTTCTTATACACTACACCTCTTGGCGGACCGATTAAAGGTCTAGAGATTTGCTTTTCTGACGAGCTGAGTGGGTATATATCTTCTTGCTCAAAGCTGTCTGGAAAAACTTACGCCGGGGAACTTTCGCTTCGATATGTATTTATCACTATTAATTAACTCGGGCTGGCTGCACGGCTACGTGTTTGTGTCTTCCAGAAGTGTTCAATATTCGATTGGTAAACTTGGTAGTGCTATAGCGCTTGCTTTCACATGGTTATAAATGTCTTGTGATCGTCTGAGACTCATAGATGATTGTTGTTGATAGGCCCAGGGTAAAAGTCATTCCAATAAATCGACATCTCGTTGAAACTAGTAGTAAAAATGAACGATGAACCGACGGATTAGCAGGGAAGGGGTGATAGACACACATATATAATTCCACACATACATAGCTAGGTAAGTGCTTAGGTCGTAGATAGGAGGTAGTTTTTAATAAACCTATAGTTATCACGCATCCACCGTCCCACAACAGACTACCGCCTACCTGCAGCTTCAACTCGAGCAACTTTTCCGTTTCGTCTACCGCATAGGTATATACGTATATACCCGCCCCGAACCATATCATATCACGGACTCTCCGTCACATCGGGGCCAGTAGCTCGTTTTCAGATTTCCAGACAAGTTAGCTTTAGCCGGCGTGTTGAGAGCTGTTGTTTTCTTGCGTCTCCGATTTTGGATATATCCGAAAATGCAAGCTGCCGACGCAAACCGCGGCCCGTTTTGGCAGTCCCATTCACGGCTGGGTTTAGCTCTGTGACCTCCAAATGAGATTGAGATATCGTGACATATCATACCGTGGTAATATATCAGGGCCCAAGACAGCCACTCTTGCTTGACTCGTCCGGACATCCTCGACATGGCATCACTTCATCGCTCGGTTGCCCGCCTGGCGAGGCCTCATCGCCTCCGCCTTCAATTGCTCCCACGACGCCCATACTCCACCGAGCCCGCCTCGACTGATGTCATCATCTCGAAGTCCATTCCGGCGCCGTATCTCGGCTCCATCCGGCTGCTGCTCCTCAACCGTCCCGCTGCCAAAAACGCGCTGAGCCGCGAACTGCTTCGGTCGTTCCGCGAGCACATCGACGCAATCGCCAGTGAAGGCGGCAAAGGCGACACGAGAGCGCTGGTGATTGGGGCTAGCAATTCTGGACCCAGTAGTACCTTCTGCGCAGGCGCCGACTTGAAAGTACGCATTGCAAAATGCAACGTCTACAACGCATGTTGACGTTGCTTCATTCACTCCTCTCTATAGCTACTACATCATGACTGACGTATATTCAGGAACGCAAAACATGCACACCCCAAGAGACAATCGCCTTTCTGCACTCTCTGAATGCGACAATCACCACTCTCGCAACCCTCGCCATCCCCACGATCTCTTGCATTCCTACTCACGCCCATGGCGGCGGCCTTGAACTCGCCCTTGCCACCGACCTCCGCATCGCCCTATCCTCCGCGCAGCTTTCCCTTCCCGAGACCCGCCTCGGTATTATCCCCGGTGCCGGCGGCACACATCGCATTGCGCGACTCATCGGCCGAAGCCGCGCGTTGGACATGGTGCTCACGGGTCGCCGGGTCGGTGCGACGGAGGCGCTGAACTGGGGGCTACTGGACCGCGTGGTCGAAGATGGCGGCGATGTGAATGAAGCGGGCGTAGAGCTTGCGACGAAGATATGCGAGGGCGGACCGTTGGCGATTCCTCTCGCGAAACGGGCGGTATTAACGGGGCTGGAGGGCGGGTTGGGGGTGGAGTCGCTAGCGTACGCTGGCGTTGCGGAGACCGCGGATAAGTATGAGGCTTTACAGGCATTTGCGGAGAAGCGTAAGCCTGTGTTCAAAGGGAAATAAAAATACGCCTGCGAAAAATGACTTAAGGCTGTACGATATATATAGATGAGGTAGACCTCGTGTATATAATTTTGCTTCACGCCAGTGCACGTTCACTAGATCGATTCAAGAACCGATGTTTTCATATGCATGGTTATGCAATGTGTTTCTACCACCGTGAGGGGATCTCCTATTATACACGTTTCGAACGGCGTTGACATCGTCTATGAAACGATCAGTCCGGACTCTTCGGGCTTGAACCACTCCCTGACGATATCCCCAGCGACTTCCCTCGCAGCCTGCGCAGCTACCTCCTTGTCTGCTGCTGTAGCTTCAACATAGTCTGTCGTATCCGACATCGTCAGAACTAAAACCACACCGATAATGTATATAACTGGAAGGATACTCACATTTAATCTTGGGCTCAGTGCCACTTCCCCGAATCGTGAACCGAACGCCGTCCATCCCAACCGTAATCATTTGACTCGACTTATCCACCGGCAACGCGGGTATCCCATTCGCTGCCAGACTATCAAAGCCCTCCGTCAGATCCCTCCAATACGTAATCTTCCTAGCACCAAGCGTCGCAGGGTGTCGCCCACCCGCCGTCGCTCCTAAGGCTCTAATCCCGTCGAAAACCGTCTTGGTGACCATCGGGGCCGGCGACACGACGTAGCCATTGCAGCTCTCGAAATGGCCGTACCGCTCGTACAGCTGTCGTAGCTTCCCCACCGGTGTGATGCCCTCAGACTGCCATTTCCGCAGCATGGTTAGAAAGACACCGAGCGCGGCGATACCGTCCTTGTCGTGGACGACAGCGGCAAACATGTACCCGATTGCTTCTTCGAAGGCGTATACCGCCGTCTGGGCGCCGCGGGTGGTGATCTGTTGCGCGACATTGCCGAGCCATTTGAAGCCTGTTAGGGTTTCTTCGTGGTGGAAGCCGTCGAGGGCGGCCATGGCGGCGAGCATTTGCGTGGAGACGGCGGAGGAGAGCATGGCGATTTTAGACGGTGGGAGGGGCGAGGTGGCCAGCATGTGCGATGCGAAGAGGACGCCAAGCTGGTTCCCTGTGAGGATTTGCCATTTTCCGCTATCATATCGATATCGTGGTTAGCTGTGTATGCAACCAGGAATTGTAGATCTTGATCTTGGTTTGCTGGGCACGGTGGCCTTACTCGACTTTCTCGGCGGCAGCGAATCGGTCTGCGTCGGGGTCATTGGCGAGGGCAACGGTGATGCCATGTCTATCTGCTGTCGCCATTGCGATATCCAGCGCGCCTTTCTCCTCAGGATTCGGAAACTTGACCGTCGGGAAATCCGGATCAGGTCTATAGCACCCGAGTCAGCATCCACTCACCGACAATCGAAATCCGGGCACCTACGTTGCCTGCTCCTCGACAATCACCATCCCACCCTGCAGTCCGAGGATTTCCACCACCTGTTTCGCCGGCTCCAATCCAACCCCATGCATGGCTGTATACACAAACCGCACCTCACCATCCCCACCGCCAGTCATACCACTCACCACCTCCCGCAGCTTACCAAAATATGCAGTCGCAACCTGCTCCTTCACATCCTCCACCATCCCTCGCCGCCTCCCCTCCTCCAGCACGGCATCGACATCCCACGCACGCTCCGCAGGCGCCAGATTCGCATCTATCGCAGCCGCGATCCCCGCGTCCACGGGAGGGATAATCTGACATCCGTTGCCCCAATACACCTTATACCCATTATCTCTCGCAGGGTTATGCGACGCCGTAATCATAACACCAGCAAGGCACTGCAGATGTCCGACGCCAAAGGGCACGAGAGGCGTGTGGACGAGCCCGTCTAGAAGGTAAACTTTGATCCCCTTGAGTACGAAGGCGGCGGCTGTCAGGCGGGCGAAGGACGCCGAGTTGTGGCGGTGGTCGTGCCCGACGATGACGCTGGCGGGGGTGGCGGAGGATGCATCGGTGGCGGTGGAGAGGAGGTAGGCTGCGAGGCCTTGCGAGGCTTGGATTATGGTTACATCGTTGAGGTGCGCGAAGCCAGCCTGCATGCGTGAGCGGAGGCCCGCGGTACCAAAGGCAATTCCTGCGGATTACATTTTCAAAATATCAGCAATGTGGCCATGGGGGGGTATACGGTATCAGTAGAACTTACGGGTCCGTAGTCGCCTGTCAAGTTCGTCGGTGGCGCCCTGTGACACAAGATCCTGGATCTCCTTCCGTGTGGTTTCATTCTAGATCGATCGATCATGCATGTGGAGTTAGCTCGATCGATCGTGCGCCCCAGATAGCACTTCGGAATATGACATGGCAGCGCAGTAGCTGGTAGTCGCGTACCTTGTCAATCGCCAGCCATTCTTGCACCAGCTGGCCGACAGACTTGCCTGCACTCTCTGCCATCTTGGAAACTGACGGTCTCAAATAGATAACCAACGAAGGTTGACTTTGAATGAATGAAGTTTGTGCAGCTTGCGAAGTCTAGCTAGGTACCTGCAGCGCTCAACTTTTGGAAGGTCGAATCGATACCACACCTCGCAACGCAAATTGATTGCAGGCTGCGCATACCCTTGGCCCAGCATCAAGGGAGCGGTCTGCCCGAACCTTGCGCCTTGGACAGCTAGCAGTGTTGTCAAGAGGAACAACAGAAGTGCCGGCTCGTTACCAGTATGCCTTAAACTATTTGCTATAGAATGAAGCTATACCAGCCACTAGTACGGTTTCAATCCCCCGTGGCACCAGTCCGTAGTAGTCTTGTATCACCAGTACTTATTTCAGAGGTATAGCTTATAGGTTCATTATAATGAATGATGATTACCGAAATTTCGAAAATAACTCTGATGCAATTAACACAGCTTCCCATGAAAGGTTCGGACACAAGACGATGTCAAGAGTCAGAACAGAATAGTAGTGAAACCAGAGTCCAGGATATACTAAAACGACCGATTCCTACCAGGGAAGGGAATATAAGCATGTCACGACCCAAATAATTATAAGCTTTAGCCAGTGCAGTTTTCTCGGGACTTCTAAGAGACGGGTGTCAGGAAGGAAGAAAGGAATCTATTCTCCATCGAATTAAAGGGTTGAAGGATAAAATTGAATATATCCAGAAGTCCTAAGGCTGAAAGAAGGATAAAGTAGCTTCAGAGAGAAGCAGAAGAATATGTCAATAGCGAGGGCAAGACAGTTAGACAGCCATTTACAAAGTCCGCGCCATGGCGCCACTCAGCACCCCCGGGAAGCAACAGGAAAGTATGTATAGCGAATCAGGAAGTGGTATGTAAAATAATATCTCTGATTTCTTCGCCGCCCCCAATCTAATAATAAAGCTTTCCAAAGAAGACACAGAAAAAAAACAAAGACCAAAGAAGAATAGTATGTGATATTTCTCCACACGATAAAAACAATTGGTGTGACTTTTTCGTTTTCAAAAAAGACGCAACGTGTGGCGTTTCAGGCTGTCGGATATTCGAGCGTGGACGGTTGAAAAAGTGAAGGTGCTGAAGGGACTATTATCGTTTCGTATATTTGACATAGGCGGAGAAGCGGGAAGACAAAAAAAGGATAAGCGGCGGGTAAAACAAGGGGTTATTCCGTATGAACGCCGACAAGAAATTAACTACGTGAATGAGAACGACAAATATCCTAGATCTTTGCAAGTAAGGAAAATGAGGAGGGCATGACCCGCCAGCAAGACACAAGTCGCCTTAGATTAGCCGGCTCCTGCATTCCCGACTACTTCGTAGCCTCAGCCGGCGCCTGGTTTGGTGGGCCTTGCATCATGCGAGGTGGCTGCTGGTAGCCATTCGCGTAGATTATTCGAGGTTGGCTAGGTGTCATCGCATGACGCATTTGTTGAGCGTACACGTATTGGCCTTGATTCGGGGTCCCGGGCTGGTGGTATGGTGAATGCGGTTGCTGCTGCTGTTGTTGTTGGCGCATGATGATATGTTGCTGCGTTTGCTGGGCGACTTGGTAGCTATGACCCGACGTGTAATGGTAGCCCTGGCCCGACGGTGGCCGGTGCTGCTGCTGAGGCTGCTGCTGCTGCTGCTGCTGCTGCTGCTGCTGCTGAGGCTGCGGTGTTTGTTGGTGCTGAGGAACCATTGAGACGCGGCGGCCGGTCTGAACCTGCATAGGGCCTTGACTCGTGTTTTGGGTGATGTATCCGGTAGTTTGGCGGATAGCAGGCTGTTGATACGAGCCACCGCTAGCGTGGACGTAAACTTGTTGCCCACCAGCTGCTGCGATCCTAGGGACAGCGCCTTGGGAAGCTCTCGAGAACGGGCTGTTGGCGTAATTGCCGCCAGGGAATTGGGGTGTCGTCGGGACTGCCTGTCGTTGCTGGGTGTATTGTGGTGGGGGTGTGTAGTATGACGGGTTGTGGGGATAGGGTTGACGGTTGGCGGGCGTCTGGGGAGGATAGTGCTGTTGACTGTATCCGCTGGAGCGAGTGTACTGATTTTGTCCCGATGGCCGACTGGACACGATGCGTGCAGATGGGGAGAAGGTTCCATCGTTGTTGTAGGCGGCATAGCTGACCCTTGTTGTGGTATACTGAGGCCCTGGAGTCGGTCCTGGAGCCGGTGTTGGGGCTTTCTCGGGGTTCGGGGCCGCCCCGCGTATCGGGAACGTGACAGCGGGTAAATCAGTCTTCGAATCTGGCAGACTATCCAACAGGACATCGATTTTGTCAACGGATTCTTGATCCAGTTTGCCGAGAAGGTCCGTTAACCGAGTCAGGGCCTTTTGATACGCTTCCGTTTCGGCTGTATCCACCTTGAGCGATTGCGATTGATTGGGTTTGCTCGCTCGTGTCGCCTGCTTTAGTCGAAGTTCCAGTAGAAGGTCACTCATTTCTCGAAGAGCCTTGTCGTTATCGCTTTCTGACTCGAACAACGCTGGGTCGATGGGAATCGGCTCGTACGATTCGGCTAGCTTTTTGAATTCGGCCTCCTCGTCGTCGCCATCCTTGCCGTTGGACCTGACCTGCTTTAGTGCGTCCTCACCGTATAGACTGTGCCAGAGCTCATTCTTGCTCTTTATTGAAACAACAGCGTTCCCTTCGTCCGATGTTGGTGCAAAAGAAGCGAAAGGCCCATAGTACAGCCACTGAGGAGTTTCCAACCCCTTGGATGATTGCTTCAACTCTGAGGTTTTCTTGTCACGTCGGGGACTTGACGTTTTTGCATGCGCCGGCAGCATATCCTTCATTATCAGCGGCTTTCTGAGGGAGGCTTCGGATTCAGCCCGGTAGATCTTTACTATCTGTGCGTGGACAGGGAGACCCATTTCTTTCAGACTGCGCTCGTCGGATATTTTGTCGACGTCCATGTCGTCCGATCTCTTTTGGCCCGATCCCGATCGGTCCGAATTTGATGGGTTTATGATGGAAGAATACATTCGATTGCCGTTGTTACCGACGATGGAGAGCGCGTATTTGTATGGCCTCGACGCCGGAGGGTCGGTGCTATCGTTATCAGCGGGCTCTGCTTCTGCGGCCCTTTCTTCCTCCGGTACATTCAGGAAAGGGTATTGACTGGCAGCTTGAGATATCAGACCCATGGCCACCTGCTTGAACTTATGAATCCTCGCAGTGGTTTCGCCGGTCTCGTTCTTAACAGGGACCCCGTCATCATCCTTCATCTCGTCCTCTGGGGCAATGCCGACCGGGGCACCTAGCCCTTCTGATGCTTCATTGACGACTGCGCTGACATCTTTGAGGATTGGTGGTAGGGAGGAGTAGAATGTGTCTGATGCTATTCTTTGGCGGAGGGTTTCCAAGCCACTGGGAGCTGGCTGGACCTTTGACTTCTTGGCTTCATGCGAGGAGCCATCCAGAGCGACCGGTCGATCAAGTAGTGAGATGCCGACATCATATCTAGAGACATATGGGGTTAATGGTATTCATTGACGCGTTTTGTTTGAAGAAGGTGAAGGGCCATGATGGCTTTGACGTACTCTGTCAGTGTTGATAGAAAGTTCCTTCGGAAGTCTGACAGCAATTGCTGCCTTTGGCCGGGTGGTATGGTACCGGATACGTTCTGCGGCTCCTTGACGGGACTACTGTCTGCACGTTTCCTCTTTCCGGTGATGGAGGCATTGTCAAGGGGAGGCGTTCGAGCTGGGTGATTGTAGGGAGTCTTCGGTAGAGGGAGGCCGCCATTGCTTGGTAAGGGCGCGTATTGTTGGAGCGAAGGTGCCGAGAAGGGGGATTGGGCGATGGAGGCGTTAGCTTTGGCGGCAGCGTTTGTTCCGGGAAGCGTATTGCTGGGGTGGTGGGAGATGGAGGCCGATGCCGCAGTCGCGGGCGAGGGCGATGGTGGGGGTTGGCCAAACCCGTTCATCGCTGAAGGCGGTCGTGCGCCAGCGGGCGCGACGGTACGTTAGCAGACGGTCCGGAAGATTAAGGTAGCGGGCCCTGGGCCAACGGGGAAGCCAGAACGGGATGCAACGGTAATCGCGGCGGGCGTGATGGTGATGATGGCAAACGGGTGGTAGATGATGAACGTGTGTGTGTGCGGTGGAGGAGGAGAACAGCGACGTTTCGCCAGAACGGGGCGGCGTGGACGGAGCACAACACGAACAGCAGCGACGACAGTCACGGCGATAGATCGTGTCAATACAACCACCACAGCTCCCGATGACGCAGCGGACGATGACAGTCAACCACAGAGAACGCGGCTGGCGATGCAGAGAGATGGGAGAAGTCAACCGCCGTCTCGTCGCCCGCTGGTGGTGTTTTTCCCCCAGCAAGCCGGCAGACGTCGCTAGCGAAAAAACAAAAAAAAATTCGACGAACTGCAAAAGACGAACCGACGAAACTCAGCAGCACAAGCACAGGCGTATAAAGGGGACGGCGAACGGGGCAGGGAACCAGCTCTTGTCTTCGTCTTGATCCTCGAACTTCTTTCTCTCCTTCCTCGCTTCAGAACACACCATCGACCAAGGACAGCAGCAGCAGCAGGAACTGGCAGGAACTGGCACGACAGCCATGCAACCGCCGGGAGGGAACAAAAAAGAAATGCGCACTAGAATCAATTCATAGACGACGTCCTGCAGGGCTGCAACCAACAGCCAAGCAGCCAGGCGGGCAGATGGACAAGACTGACAGACAGAACAGACAAGCAAAAATGAAGAAGAGGGTTCTCAACAAAGACAGATTTTACTATGCACGGCCGGGTACGTTTCGAAAACGGCCTGAGTCGCAGGACTGGGACTTACTGGGAGGAGCCGACGTAGCCGTAGCCATGAAGGAGTTCCACACCTGTGGCCCTGAGGTTGTGTGCAGTCGGCTTTGTCGCTGCAGTCGGAGCTTGCCAGGAGACGACGCGTCGACACACGGAGCGCTGGTATCCGAACACTGTCGCCGACGGCTGGAGGTGGTCGTTGGTATGACTATGGCGCCTTTAAGGGGTCGTTAGGGGTCAGTCCCGTTGAGATCCTATCGCTATCAGTCGGCAGCCGCAGGAACCGTCGTCGTCTTCGTCGGGGCAGAGGCAGCAGGCCGGTCTCATTCGCTTGGACGTTTGGATGGTCGTCGTTTGTTGGTCCGGCACCACGCTTAATTAACGATTCGGGCACGATCTCACGCCAGGCCGAATCGCTGTCGAGGGTTCGATGGTAAAGGAAGAAGAGGGAGAGGCAGATCGATTCGAGAATTCTGGGGAGGTGTCTATCGTGGGAGATGGAACAGCGCTACTATCCTACGCTGGAGAGCCCTTCTTCCTTTCCTTTTTTTTTTTTCCTCCGTTCCCGCGCTGTTGTGGTCTACGTGTGCCGTTCTTGCCTTTTTCTTTTTCCTTTTCGCGGAGTCTCTTGGGAGGTGGTGACCAGGCCGTCCCGCGTAATTAACTTTGATCGTACAGGGCAGCGGCGAGTCTTTCGCGAGTCTTTGGAGCGAGGGTCGGTGGACGTGGTAGCTGGGAAGCCAGATCTGAGGTTGAGATACTATTGATTGGGCGATGGTATTATTATTATCGGCGGGAAAAGCTTAATCGGCCAGACGGACAGCAAAAGGCTCGCGGGATTGGCGAAACCTTTTCGACGGCCAAATCCCCCGACTGAGCGGCCTGTGCGGGTTTAAGATGCAATGAACAAGATGCGGGCGGATCTGACCAATTCGCGGCGGCGAGGAAGAGGAGAAGAAGAACTGAAGGCAGGCAGGCCACCGAGCAGACGGCAGAGATTGGTCCTGTTATTGCTACGCTCTGGACGAGCACTTGCACTTGCACTTCTCAATTCCTCTTCTTCTTCTTCCTGCTGCTTGCTCTATTGGTGCAGGGCCCGGCGGACGTCCAAGTGCAAGTCCAGTGCAGACATATTGCATGTAACTGCTAATGTAATGTCCCATGCATGTTATTATCATCTCGGTCCGAAAAAGAAATTTTCGGTGGACGCTGCGGGCGCAAAGCAGCCTAGCGTTCTTCTTGGGCCCGCCGCCATCTCTCGACAGACAGCAGGAGACATCCGTTGACTCCAGACAGCGGCGATGCAGCAGCAGCAGCAGCAGCATTCATTACGGTACACAGAGGCAGTCCTCTGCAGCTGTCGTGGGTGGAAAGAACGAGTGCATGGCGAGGCCCGTTTTCTCAGCTGGCCTTCTTGATCTTGATCCTGATCACGATGCCCCTGGCCCGGAGCTTGCAGTCGTGACGGTATGGTGCCCTGCCAGGGATGCACCTGCTGTCAGCATGAGATATCATATTTCCTCCAGCCGCGAACCTCCCTCTCCGTGCATCCGGCTGAGAAGATGACCCGTCTATACGGAGCCCGATGACGCCCTCGCAGATGCCGTCGGTCCAATCCAATCAGCCCGTCGTTCTCTTGGCGAGAGCCGGTGTCTACGCGAGCATCTGAGTGTGAGGCGATGGCCCATGCGCGCGTCTCCCGCTGCGGCCTCTTAACGCCGACATCCGCCGCCAATCTCCGGCCTTTACCGCCGACCGCCCAACCCACAAAACTTCAACCTCGAAAATTGGTCCCTTGCACCTCTCACGACCATCCGAATCGCATGCCAGCACCCACGGCCATTCGCCTCTTCCCCCTCGTTAACTGGCTCCTAGGAGGCAATCTTTGTCGCCCTGAAGCCCTCCGTCCTCAAATGGCACCGGCGGCTTTGTACGGTCCCCTGGATGACGCCAACCGTGAGGTCCCTCTGCAGAGTCCATAGGTTGACCTATCGCCGGTCCACCTGTTCAGCGAGGTGCCATGCGCTTGGTTCCCAGACCAGGCGTTTCCTAGCCGCAACTCCCAAGAACTTCCAGCTTCGCGAATCAGACACCTCAGCCGAGCCAGCACCACGGAATCCCCCACCTGGCAGCAATGATGTCCCACCATCGAGCACCGACCCCGCAACCGAGTGGCCGTGGAACATGGACGATGGACCGCAGGCCACCAGGACCAAGTTATTGCCGCTGCTGCGAATGCTCGGCTGCGCCGATGACATCCCAGAGCCCAAGAAAGGGACCACCAATCTGGGATACTCAAGTCCTAACAACCCCTTGAGCCGAGCCATAAGACGCGCAAGCGACGACACTCAACCGGACGGACGCAAACAGCAGCCGAAGGTCATCTCGCTAGCCGGCCTCACCACGCGATACCTTCTACAGATAGTTTGGCCCAGGCGACACGAGCTACAAGCCGAAGAATATCCATATCTCAGAGACCGCATCGCTTTGAGCAAGCCCTGTTTGCTCCACTTGGAATCTCGAAATGCCGATTCTGACGACCTCGGTCGATGGGCCTTTGTCCTCCTCGCAAGAAGCGGCCCGGAGTCGCTCAGCAGGCTCAACTGGCTTTGCGTCATGCGCAACTACAGAGTCCCCCCGCTCGTGTTCAACCACACGCTGAGGCATCTCTCAGGTCACACCTCGCAAACCGTCCGCAAGGCCGCCTATCTCGTGAACCAGTACCTCGTCAGAAATGCGGAAATCGTAGAGGAGCTCAACCGACCAGAATTAGCGGTCGATTCCGTAACCAAACGAATCATGTTCCTGCGTCTCTTCCGTATCAGCAACTACTTCGCACCAACCGAGCTCCCGCTTGTCGCCGACATTTACGCGAAACATTGCATCGACAAGCCTGCGGTGATCACAAAACATGATGTCACGTTCGTCAACCATATTCTTCACGCAATTAGCCTGATTCCTCGGATCCGCTCTCCGTACTTCACCTCGCTGAGATACATCATCGATGCGCAAGTCCGTCTCCTCAGAAAGATGTTCAAGGCGGACCCTGTCATGCAGCTCGAACCGAAGGGTTTCCGTGGTATTGTTAGGACCCGACTAGCCGCGCCGAGATCTTCCTCAGAGCGGAGCTTAATAGCCCAGCAAGGCTTCAATTGGCCCCCTTGGAAGGAAGACCATGATGGATACGATCTATCCCACACACGGATCGACTCCGAGACCGAGGTACCCAGGGTCAGCGACGCAGGCTTGGTCCTGGCAGAGATGCAGCACGCTGGATATCCACTCCAGACATGGGAGCAGTCCGCCATGATTTTATCGGGCATAGAGATCAAAGGCACTCCAACGGTCCCTCGCCGGACATGGTTCATGGCCGGCTCTAGCTCCGGATCCGATAGCCCTCTGACTCTCTGGCAAGCGCGGATACGCGCGACGCGAACGCTGAACGAGGCATGGCACATATTCATACAATTCCTCCAACTTCGGTTCGAAACTCAGGCCGAGAAGGCAGGCGCCGTCAACGTCTTCCAAGATATGTTTGCCAAAATCCTGCAAGCCCGAAAACAGGCGTGGGAGGACAAGTATCAGGAGCCTGTAGAGAGAGTTGCACCCGTCGAGCCACGAACTGGGTTCAGCCGGTTCTTGCCCGGGGATGAGCTAGAATATATCCCTCCTCCGCCAAAAAACGACCCGACTGCCAACTATCTTCGGACCGCCAACACTACCGTGCGGGGCCCAACCGACATTAAGCGTGGACCAAACATCGAGGATAGAGCTACCACCAGCATTGGCGATACCACTAACCTACTCCCAGCGCCTGAGAACCCAGCGCGTGGCGCCTACGTTCCCGTACCACCACCGACGGTCGACCAGCTCTTGAAAACCATGAGCCGAAAAGGTCTAAAACCCACCTTGGGACTGATCAAGCTCCTTATCAACAGCGCCCAATCCCACGCCGAGGCCGTCAAATATCTAGAGATATGGTACTCATACCCTCTCGGCCCGAACTTCTCAAAATTGGTCGACTTTGAAGCCGTAAAGTGGTGGACGTTCAGAAAGCCCGCGCAGCTGGAGCAGTTAAAAACAGCCGAGCCCATTTTCCACCCTGATCGCATCCCCGGAGACGGCGACAAGGACTTTCCCTACGCGATGACCGAGCTTGCGATATCTTTCATCGTCGCGCTCACCTCGACGACGTACGCTCCTCGCAAGCTACGCAAGTTCCGTCTGCACCTTGACTTTGCCCGACAGTTGCTATTCCACCGCATCCCGCATGCGATTGTACTCGCTGTGAGCCTCAGGCTCACATCGACGGTCGCCTGGCAGGCGATTATCCGTGGACTCAACGTGTCGCATCTCCCGCGTGGCCTCTTCCAGGCGCGAGAAGCGAGGTATCCCGGAGACCTGCTCGCGCCCGTCGGCTTCTGGGATGGCCCTGCCGGTCGCAAAATGAAGATGCGGGACGTTAACGCCACCGTAGCCAAGATCTGGAAGTACCTCGAGGATGGCTGGCGGTCCCGCAACCGGGCCATGGGGTCACGCAGCGAGGCTTGGAAATTCAATTGGAACGTGGACATGGGCTGGCGGTTTCCCGGCGAGCCGGCGCTTGTGTACGAGTTAACGATCGCAGCGGAGCGCGGGTGGGAATACGAGCAGCAGCTCAAAACTTCGTCGCTAACAGAGCTGCATGCACCGCTGCCGTTCCGCGCCTCCGACGTCGTCCGCATCTTCGAGACGATGGTCGGCGTGCAGGGCGCTCAGCCGCCGGATGACACCAACACCGACACCGGCGCTGACACCGACAAAAATACCACATATGACAAACCTGACAGTGAGGATGACCCATTCACTCTGCTTATCGCCGCGGCTCCACGCCCCGGGACCAAGTCAACCCTGCCACCGGTCGTGATACCCCGCACCGCGCACATCCATGCATACGTCCGCCTGCTACTCAAAACGGCAGAAGACGACTACGAGCCCCTGGTCCGTCTAACGCGCTGGATCATCTACTACGCGCACTTTCTGGAAACGAAAAATCGGCGGCTGCCGATTATCGCCATGGGCGCGCTGTGGGACTGCTATTCTGGGCTACTGGACGGCAAGCTATCTCTTGCGGAACGCAAGATAGTGCAGGCCCGGGCGGAAAGGCTGCAGGCTGTGAAAACGCTGGTGCAAACCGAGTTGCGAGATTGGGGCGGTTGGGCGTCGAAGGGGGAGGTTGCGGCGTATCTTGGAGAGAATTGGCGCGACTTGAGGGAGAGCGAGTGGGATGATAAGGACAAAGAGAAGCAAGAGTATGAGGATATTTGGGGAGATGAAGAGGAGGACACTGAGTAAGTAGTTTGTGTAAGATAAGATCGGTATTTATCTGCGAATGTACTGTACATATCGTCAATATACCCTGTATATAGAAAACTAAATGCAAATGTTGCATCGGTTTGATAGCTTGAGTACAAGTGAGAATTTGTTCTATGAAGTGTATTAAGCCAACCCGTCGCAGGCCGACAGACTCATGCAACAGGTATGCTAATTTATCATAGTGAGAAATGATGATATATAACGCCGACAACATGCACGCCAACTGTTATTTATACCCGACATAATCGCTAAGCCGAAAATTCAAACCCCGTACAACCAGGTATGCAGCAACCTCAATAAAATGATACAGAAAACGGAAGAGCAAGACTCCATGCAAAAGACACATTAAATATCAGATTATATGATAGTACCATGCGCATCGACTAAAGACCACCCTCCCGCAGGTCTTCAGCCCACTCGCAGTACCGCTTCCAAAACACACCCATACTGCTCACAACCACCAGGTCCAGCACGTCCATTCCCTCCCCTTCAACCAGCAGACTGCCGAGCTTACTCCGCGATCCGCTGCCGGCTTCCTGCTCCACGTGCTCCGTCCAACTGTTCTCGCGGTGCAGCTTTGCCTTGAACTTTCCGCCGAGTTTATTCAGCTTGAGTGCCGCGCGTGCGTGGCTACTCTGCGTCTCGGTGCCGGTGGAGGAGGAGTTGGTATCCGGCGGCTGGAAGGAGATGGTGCAGAGGAGTAGCGGGTCGGTTTTGACGACGCTGGTGTTGCCGAAGGGGCTGCCGGCCATGGTGTGCGGTGGGTGTAGACGGAGACGGATCTTGCGGCCCACGCTGTTGGTTTCGAATTCACAAGTGCCGCTGCCGTGGAGCGGGGCGTCGAAAACGTAGCCTTTGCCTTTCGTCTCCTTGTCCGGCTGGGCAGACGGGGTGGAGGCGGATGAGGAATCGGCGGAGGAGCAGAGGCCCATTTGCTCCATCGCGGCACGGGTCTCCTCGTTGATGTCGTGCTTGGGTTTGATTTGCTGCGGGAGCGGCGCACGGTGGGGGGATTGGTCGTGGGACTTGCGACGGCGGTGGGCGGCTGCAGCTGCGGCACCGAACGCGGAGAGACGCTTGCCGGTGGACTTCCAGAAGCCCTCGCCCTCGAGGTTGAGGGTGCGGCGGAAGATGCCGTCGTCGGCGTCGGTGGAGTCTTCGTCGTCGGAATTGGGGAAAGAGGGACGTGGTGTGGTGGGGGTGTCCGGGGAGTAGATTTCCGTGAAGCGGGACTGGTAGGTGATGCGATCCATGGCGGGGTTCATCATCATGGCCTTCTTTGGCGTGTCCTTTGGTGGTGGTGGTGGGCGGTTGCTTAAATCCTCCTCGCCCGGCGGAGGAGGCGGGATGGGCGTCGGCCAAAGGTATGCGCCGCTGACAGCAGTATCTGGAGCTGTCTGGCCGGGACGCGGCCGCGGCTGCGGCCTGCAGAGGAACTTTTGGTACCCGGGAGTCCATATCTCAAGGTTAAGGCGCTTGCGGTCTCGTCGGCCCTTCTTGGAGCGCAGTGCCTCTTGAGCCATCATCTGCGCGGCGAAAGAGTTCGGCACGAGTGGGAGGCTGTCCAGCGTGCCACTCCCATTTGAGTAGATCCGGCCGACGGTCGTCTGGCTGCCGGTAACACGGTCCCGGCGAATAAATGTGATTTCAAAATCCGTACTCGTGAGCTCGGCCAAAGAGCCCAGGGTGGTGGTGGACAGTGAGGCATGGTTGCTGGCGCTGGCGCCAGGCGCGAGCTGTTCGCTGCGCGTGCTTGAGCCACTGATCGAGCCGCGGGGATACGATGGACGGGCGGCATCGTCGAAAGAGCCGCTGCGCGGGGTAGGGTTCGGGCGGTTGGAAGAGTGATTGATGACAGGCTGGACGCGGAGATAGTAGAGGCAGGAGGTGATGTCCTGAGCGGTGACAGTGCAGGACTGTGGCTTCAGTGGCGTGAGGATAATGTCTGCCGAGAGAATACACGTTAGCAAACGTCATCGCCACCACGATAAAACCACACCAGAGGAAAGGAATTATTTACCATGGCTGTTGGGTACGCGGACGACGTAGAGCTTCAGCTGGTGCTGGTTCGAGGTTGAGTGCGGGTCGTGCGGCGGCGGGACAGGGGGATATCGACGGAGATGCAGGGGCGGGTCGTCGGCGAGAGCCGTCAGCATGTCCAGCGACTGGGCCTCGGCGCGTATCACCATCTTGCTGGTCTTGCGTGGTACAGTGTCTGTGGATGCTGGATTAGGATATAGCGACCGGTTTATCTGTGCAGGCGTCGGATGCGATTGCAACGTTCGAGCGCGGGTCTGGAGATGGAGATGGCGATGTCGGGGTGTCGTGTGCAGGATGCATGATGGGGTTAAATATCAGGCACGAGTGCCTGCGCGGCGGGCCGGACGATTAATATATCCTCGACAGCCTCGACAGCGAGCCTCGCCAGCCAGCCAGCCGGATGCATGAATTGCAAGTCGTCGTCCGCGTCTTCGTCATCCGCCAGCGGTCGTGGCGCAGCCTGATTCATCCTCCTCCGCACAAGCTGTCAAAACAGAAGCTTGAAGTTCACCGCGCCGGAGTCGCCCCGAGCTATAAATAACCATCACCATCACGGCCTCTCAAATCTGATACCGCGGCACTCGTGCACTCTGACTAATGCACGGTCGCCCGTCGGCTCTGTCAGCGAGCGAGCGACATGCATATCCCCGCCAGCATGCATGTCCGCCATCGCTTCGGGCTGCCGCGTGCGCCTGGCATGCGCCCGGATGCATGGCCGGCCGCAGTGCCGAGATGTATCCCGCCGGTGTTCTACACGATTCCGAGTTATCCGCCGTTCGCTGAAGTCGACTCCAAGCTCATGAAAACGTCGAGGGACGAGATTCCGAGACGTTGAGGATTGTCATGGTGGTAACAAGAATGGAGTTTAGGAATTTAGGTGGACGGTTTAATTTGGGCCAACGCAGGGGCCTCCAGAATACCACACAAGGCTGCCATCTGCAGGCTTCAAATTTCGTTGCCGTGAGTATACTCCATATCCATGTCCTATTCCAAATCTATTGTAATGCCGCATCTATTTTGGTTTTCGACCGTAAAACATACAACGTTATGCTAATTAAACTCATTCCAGTCTCTCCCAGACCTGCCTCACGCGCCTCGGGCCGCCATCTCTGAGCGTCGACTTCGGCGACGGCGACCGTGTCGCTGACGAGCCCATGGATGAACCCCGGCTTCTAGACCGCCCACGCGACGTCCAAGTCGCGAAATTCCTCGCCAGATCAACCAGCGAGCCCGGTGCCGGCCTCATTGACGATGCATCGCTGCCAATGCTACTTATATGAGATAGATGCGGACTCGTCGGTGCGGACAGAAACAACTCCTCCTCTTTCCCCTTCGCTGTCACCGACAGCGACCTCACGCGCAGCAGCCCGCCCGCAGCGGTACTCGACGCCGGTGTGTTATACATTATCTTATGCCGCATCGCAGCCCGCGATAGTCGTGATGGACTGGGTTCGCTCGTCACTGTGACAAAGTCGCCGTCATCCGAGTCGTCTATGTCTCCGGTTTGTGTGCTGTCTCTGTTTTGCGGGTCGGGGTAGTAGTAGCCTACCATCGGCGAGAGGGCGCCGACCGTTGGAGCTTGTTCCTCCAATCGTGGGACTTTGTCTTTCCCCTGGGTGATAGAGGTGTAGTCTACAGCTTTCCGGCGGCGTATCGTTCGCGGAAGCGGCTTATCTGGTCCAGGGTCCCGCACCGGCTCTGATAACGTCCGGTGGACTGCTGCTGGGAGTGTATTCTGCGAACGAAAGATTATCAGCACATATTTTAAGTATTACAACGATTTCGGGGCAGAGTATACTTACCGGCAGCTCGGACTTTCGGTACAGATAGTTAAGATTGCTCGGCGCCGACTGTCTTATGAGGTCGTTGGTGTACACTTGCGGTACGTTCGGTGATAGCGGGCCAAAGACCTCACGAGGCGAAACCGCTGGAGTAGATGCCGCTCCGTGGCTAGTAAAAGAAAACTGGCTGTTCCCTGGGAAGTATCCGGTAGACGCAGGCTCCGATAGCGGAACTACTCTCGATGAACCCTGCAACCCCGGATAGAGATCCGAAGTCTGTGTACCTATCGTAACGGACTTGGAAACGCTGCCGCTCGCAACCGGTGGCTGTACGGACGCAGAATTGCTCTCTGCCTCTCTCTGCTTCCCCTTCGCTTCCTTCTGCTGGCGAGACCTGTAGCTTCGATGGCTCGGCCTCCTCTGCAGTTTCTTCCCTTGCCTCTTCCCAGTAGCGCTCGAAATCGACGGTTGTACTGTCGCCGTGCTCCAAGTGGACGCCCGCGATAACCCCGGATTCGCCGGCTGGGCGCTCACCTCACCACCGCGAACCACTTTTTCCTCCCTTGGCTGCTCCTCCTGTGTCACCTTGCTGTTGTTCCCCACGGAAAATGCATTCCCCTTCGATATCTCCGACAGCGTGCTCGCGCTTAATGACGATCCTGTTACGCTGCTGCTGCAGTCGAATGTCGACCTGCGCGACGCATACACCGCCTCCGGTGACTCCATATCCGTCCGCCCCCAAATCGACCGCTTCGGAAACTCGATCAACCGCCCCGCCTCTTGCGCGCGGTTCTGCTCATCGATCACTGCCTTCGCACGCTCTATCGTGTCCCGTATCGACCTTCTACTTACCTTCTGTTCGCGCAAACGTGCTGCCAGAGACTCGCCGTGTACTACGAACTCCTCATAGTCCTTCACGTATATCCCGCCGTTCAGCCCGCGCTGCTTCTCCGCCCTCTCGAAGGCATGCCGGAACACCAGCGCCGCAAACTTGACCCACGCCCGTCCGACGTCCGGTTGGCTGTTCAGTCGCTGCCGCACGTACGTTTGTATCACGCTCTGCAAGTGCAGCCGGTCGACACGCCACTCCCGCCTGTTCTCGCTCTCCTTCTGGTGCGTCCGCCGTACAAGACTGAATGCGAGGAGATGCTTGATCGTTAAGTTGAAGTCGAACATGCCATCCTCCTCCTTCGCCACGACGCGGACCTGCGCCGGCAGCGCTTCCAGGCCCCAGTGGATCAGCAGTGTGGGTGTGTCGGCGCCAAAGTACGATATCAACTTGAGCAGGTTTGCAGCCTCCGGGTGCTTTGTCTCCAGCGTGTCGAGCGTCATTGCGAGCGGGCTCCACCCGTCGCCGGAGACCTTGGGGTGTTCTTTATACCCGCGGAGATACTCGTATATCGACACCTGGCGCTCGGCGATATAGCATGCTGCGATGTGAATCGCGCCGATAAGATAGTCGAGCAGCTCGACGAGCTCCCCAGCAACTTTGATCTCCTGAGGCGTGGGATCTGCGATCTTTGCCTCGGTGAGAAGAATGGAGACGGCCTCCCTGAGCGTCATCTGCGGGATCTTATATCCGACGGGAGCACCCAAGCGCGCCTGGCCGTCAAGCGACTGATTAAGCGTTGTGAAGAGGATGCTGCTGCCACGGCTCGTCGGCATGCAGGCTTTGATGTCGTCGATTTCGGCTTCGTCGACAGCGTTAGCGGCATCGAGGACCAGCAGCCAGTTTTCCGTGCGCTCCATCCATTCCAGGACGCGGCAAGTGTAGACATCCATCCCGCTGCGGTCCGCGTGTGGGGCAGTGACGTCCTGCATAACAGCGCTGGGAAGGTTGAGTTTTTTGTAGATGTTGCGGAAGCTGTCGGCGCGACTGGCGGCCGTCCGCGCGTTCACCCAGAAGATGCCGCCGGTGTAGAACTCACGCCTGGTGAAGACGTATTCGCGGACAAGATGCGTCTTGCCGGAGCCGGGTGGGCCCCAGAGGAGCAGGCCGGCATTACCTTTGGACCGGCGCTCATCGTTGAGGAGGGTTGCGTCGAAGTCTTTGAGCAGGTACTCCCGGGTGACGGGGGACTCGTTGGGATGGAGGGGCACGGCGAATATTGGCAGCGACGGAGGAAGGATCAGGCTGGAGCTTGTAGAAGGTCCCTCTCCTTGGGTTATTGCAAGGCCTGCGTGATTATGCTTCATGTCAGCGGCGTGATACATTTGGATAAGTCATAGAATACGGTGAAGTGATATACTAACGCTTCGAAGGAGCACCGCCTGTGCTGCTATCAGAACCTATTTCTTCAACTTCAACGGGCATCACGCTTTCCGGACGACCCGACAGGCGGCGAGGGCTCCCCATCATCAAAGACCTCGGCGAGGCAGCCCCAAAATATAGTCCGGAGGCACCTAAAACCCTGTTAGGTATTGACTACTCTTGCGAGTGAAAGGCTGCAACATACCCCGTTGGATGAGAATTCCCTTAATCTTGTCGTGCGTCGCTGCTACAGCTGACCGCCGCTCGGCTTCCCATCTCCCTGGCGCAAAGGTAACAGCATTGTCCACCATTTGGCGAAGTATTCCCGCGACATCAGAGTACCCCGGCGACGAATCGTCTCGAAACTTGACCATGGTGTGGTGTGTTCCATGGATCCCGATCTTTTCAGTATTCGGCGAGTCGACGATAGCAGAGGAATATGGTACAATCTTGATCAATCCCGAAGTTTAGTCAGGCCCTCCCATATATATCTGTTATGAATCTACCTGCACAGCGAAGAAAACAATATTGCAGGGGAACTCGGAGCGTAACTCACGATCTCATGCTGCCCGGTTGGCAACAAGGTCTCTAACTCCTCGTAAAAATACACAATCTCAAACGACGACGCCACGCCCGTAAACAGCGTATTGATATTCTGTAGCGTCTCCGAGTTCTGCCCGAGCATCGACAGCATCGTGCTATCCAGCCGCACACCTGGAAAGAAGCTGAGCAGCTTGCGAGCCATAGATCCCCACTTGACGATGTCGGAGCCCATGTGCGGTGTGCCCATGAAGAGGACGCCCTGCGTGGATACTCTGATTGACCGGAGGCGCTCGTTGTGGTCGACGCCGCAGCTGTTAGAGTAGATTAAGGCCTACGGATAAGACATAACCCGTCAGGAAGAAGACCAATAGAGACAAGAGGTTTTGTTTTGCAACTCACCCTTTTGATCAGAATGCCGCCGAGAGAATGGCCGATCCAGATAATCGGCCGCTCCGTGGAATTCTTCCCATCGATTTTCCGCTATAACGACGGTTAGCACTTTGACTACTGGTCAGTAATATAAATTCGTATAACCAGGATACGAGCGTACGCTTCGGAAGTTATGCAGGCGCGAGATCATAGTTTCGCTGTGGTGATGGATCATATTGGACGTTGCACCCTCGAACCACGATGTCACCTTCGTGTCGTACCCGTAGCTCAGGACGCGGACCTCGGGGATCTCTCTAGCGAGAAGGTCGCGCGGCCATAAGACGCCGGCATCCTTCTTGCCGTTGGAATGAGTCCATGTTTTGAACGGGTCGCCACCGAGGCCGTGGACTAGGATTATGCTGTATGTCGTAACGGTACACCCGTAGATTAGCAATCGCTGCGTATACGTATATGTCTGACGGTACGACCGAAGGGTGGTTGAAGGGCTTACTCGACAACGGGGTCGGTACCGGGAGACAGTACGTTGACGCCAAACTGCGATCCTCCCGGGTCCGCCGCCTAACAAGCGGTCAGCATGATATAACAAGAGGCTGATGTATACAGGATGTGATATATATACCATGGACTTAAACAACGACGGCAGTTTGGGCGGCACTTTTAAAGCTTCCACGGGAAACCCGGTATATATACGGTAGAAAAGTCGGTGTTGAGTGGAGGACCCTGCCGGGAGCTCGTACGTTCCGGAAACGTATACGTATATTGACTATTGAAGTGTTTAGGTAGCAGTCGCTCAGGATACTGTTGTCGAAAGTATGAAGCGTCTCTCTTATATCCGATCCGGTAACTCTTATATGAAATATCAGACGGGATTATAACCTTCTTTGATACACTCCTTGTCGAATTCGAATACTTCTAATCCAGACTTCCACTTTTAATTAAAACGTTCGTCAAAATCGGGTAAAAGTCAAGACTAAATCCGTAAGGGCGGCGGTGGCGGGAGCCCCCGGACTTTTATAGCCTTATACTTAAATGATCTCAGGGCAGACTGTGTACCTGCGTATCAGGCGTTCTGGCCTTGTGAATGGGCCCGGGGCATGGGAACCGCTCACTGGGAGCAACACAACCGAGAAAGAGCAGGTATAAAGGGAGATCAGACGGCCACATGTATGCGCTCGGCGTCGTACAAGCAGCGGTCAGAAATCCTTAGCTAGGAGAGCTACCTCTAATAGTCTCGGATCCTTCCAGAGAATTCAACAGCCATTTGCAATATCAACAGGCACAGAGCTGGGTGGCGGACCCATCATTCTCAGCCTTCGCGCTCTGTTGCATTTTGATATGCACCTGCTTGTGAGGTGATAATGAGGAGGTCGGAGCCCTACTGGACCTCGTATTGTTCTATGAAGTCCGGAGGCGCCTTCCGGTCCTCTCTAGAAAGATTGATCAGAGCTTGGGCTTGCGTCATGCCCGGGCGGGTGACGGGTCGACTCGAGGCTGGAAGCATTGTAGGTGGTGTTGCTTGTTGAGCGTTTGCCAGTCCGTGAGGAACCGCGCCTTCGATCGGGCGTCACGAGGACCAGCAGCAGTTCTCAGCTCAACTGCCAAATGCTCTGCGATGACTCGAAATTTGGAGCCGACGGATGAAGACTGCTGAGGACATGGACGGTGGCGCGGATCAAGCTGGCCTTGTGACCTGACCGAGATTCCATGTGGTCTGTGTTCCTAGGCGCGCTGAGATGCGTGCATCTAGGGCGCTGCTGCATGCGGGCCCCCACGGTGTCCATGTGATAGGCTGGAGGCACATAAGTTGCCCCTGACCACTCGCCCGGGGATATTCAACTTCTCTTAGCCCCCCTTGAAGGATCCGGTTTCCGTCTTTCTGATTTCATGAGGCTTAAATTCGCGGTGGCGAGCCTAGGTTGTCAGCCGTTGGGTGTTGGAAAATGAAGCACAAAATGTGTTGTCGCATGCTCTCGGCTTAAACGGGGAAAGCGACCAAAGTGAATGAAGGTCGAGGTCCAAGATATGTATTTTGTATTCAAATCGACAGATATCATCTGGCTAACTAGAAAATCGTATCACCCGGCATTACATATCCACCAATTCGGATTCCGTACACATATCCCCCCCCCAAAAAAAAAAAAGAAAAAGAAAACAGATGAAGTAGCCTACTTCACATGAGCCCGGTGCGGTCGTTTGGATATATAGGCTATCCACCGTTGTATGTCTTCTCTCTGCTCTAGGAGCTCGATTGTGTACCAGTTCTTAGCCAGCTCCATATTCTCTTCACAATGATGGACCTTTATCATATGTTTTAGCTACGTCGCCTGTCATAGTTCTCCCAATCACCTAAGGACGGATAACTTACAAATGAATGACACAGTCGACAGAGCCAGGCTATACCCATGAGGATTATATATTAGCTTGCTATTTCTGGCAATTTCCAAGCCCATGGTCTCGGAAATCGTAGCGACGAACGCAAACTTACCAACTCTATTTATCATCCACTCGGGGTGTATCCTCTTCTTTAATACCCGCGCGTGGGTTGACCGCTGGAAGTCGAATCACAAAGCAGTGAGCAACCTGATATACGTGTGCAACGTCGTCACGCCTGTAGAGAGTAGCTTTCCTACCGGAATTAAGTGGTGGTATCTATACAGTAACATTGTCAGTTGGCGGATGGGTGTGCGCGGAAGTTATCATCAAATGCTTACGTTAATCTGACTTCCCGCCCGCAAAGCTCACACTCTAACGGCTTGGTGTCTTTCCAGTTCTGAGGAGCTGCAGTAGCCGCAGAAAGGTAGTCTTCCATCACCGATGTCGTCATCCTCTTCACGTCCTCTGTAGCAAACACCATGTGTCAGTAAACACTCAATCAGCGCCGACAGAGCACTCTCGCAGAGAAACAAATTGGAGATTGACTCTGGAGCTATTAAAATCCAAGTGCTCCGTTGCAAAGAGATTAACAAAACTGCAAGAGGGTTTGAATGAACAACCTGCGTCCGTCAGCAGCTTGGCTTCGACTATCGCATCAACATAGGTCGACGGCAGATTGTTGAGGAACTCTTCAGCCATCTCAACAGTGCCCACTCGCCCGGTTTCGTCTGCGAGCTTCATTTCGTACGTAACTTCCGTCAAGTCCTTGGAGAAGTACTGGTATAAATCCGTAGCAAGAAACTATACATCAAAACGGACGAAATACACAATCAATGCGAGAACTTCAAAGAATGTGGGAAACCAGCACCACAGTCCCTAAATAGCATCCACAAGCGGTACCCGTATCAATAGTACCATACACATACCTCAACAAAGTCGGCCAATTCCTCAGCCTCGTGCTTCGCGTTCAGCTCACCACCGTTGCGACTCGCCATGAGCCTAGTTTCCTTTGACTCGGCGAGCTCCTTGTTCAGTACGGCCTTAACCAAGGCGACTGACATGCTGTCTCGGAGCATTTCATAATAGGATCGATGATCGAAGCCTGACATCTTGGACGTGGATGATGCTATAGTATGATATCAGACACTCCCGAATATATGATAACAGACAAAACCGCGGCTAGCAAAGTTTCGATCGAAATTATATCTGTGAGGGGGAAGAAATATATATAGAACGGGATTGAAAAGTAAGACAATAGATGAGAATAGTAGGAAGCTTGGATTGCCAGTGGCGCTTGCCTGAGCTCCTGATGGAAGCTCCTGACAGACAGCGTTCCCTCCGCCGGTCTAAATAGTTCGCTGTCGCACAGATGTTCGCCGGCTCGCGAACCTCCTCGCAACACATTATTAGTATTTCCATTCTCAGCCCAGCCATTCAAGGCGGCCTCCATTTGAACCGCATGCAGGCAACAGCAGCCGCGATATGCGGGACATCAACCTCATGGAACCATCTCGACGTGTTCCTCGACCCCTTGCGGAATCGATTTCCAAGAATTCGGTAGCTCTCGATCGCGGACCCAGAAACGAGCCAATCATTAAGCCCGCAGCTCAGCTAAAACTGGGGTTTCTGTGCGACAAGCGAAGCTTAGAGTCACAGTTCGAACATTGACGACTCATCCACCCGTCTTTTAAGAGTCACCACTAGAGATTTGTCACATTCAATAAGGGGCGCCCATCCTCCAACTATGCATAACGTTGGATTCTGCAATCACAACGCGCGATAGGAACAGTGGATGAGAATGATATAGGAAGTGCTACTGAGGCTGAGGTGTGTCGCATTATCATTACTGCAGTTAGCTTCCCTGCAAGAACTCCAGAACGTCGGCGTCTAACCCTTCAAAATAACCAGCTTTCACGGCGAAAAACGTATGGCGTACAAAATCGATCAAAAGATACACATTCGTTTTTCACATCATATATAATGCCATTAAATATATATAGTATAGTTCAAACCCCTGCAAATACCACCAAAGCCTACATTTGTGGGTGAAATTTACTTAGAGATGTGGTTGCTAATTTAGCCACGCCGATTAAGTGGAGGCCGGGCAGCAGAAGCCAGCCCACTCCCCAGTAGAAGCCAGCCCAGCCCCTAGCATATATAGAAGCCAGCCCAGCAGAAGCCAGCCCAGCAAGCGGCTAGCCTAATAGCAGAATATATAGATATATGTGTATGTATATACGTATACGCGTGCATACACCCCAATGCCTGGGCTGCCGCATGCTGGCCAATTCTGCTAGGCCGGCTTCTGTGTATGCTAGGGGCTGGACCAGCTTCTGCTGGGGAGTAGGCCGGCTTCCGCTGCCCAGCCCGATAGCAGGCATAACCTTAAAACTATTATTTAGTCTATAATAGAGATGTTAAGTACTCAACAGACTTATAAGCGTAGGCCTTGGCGGTATCTACAGGGGTTGACATATACTATATATGTTTAATAGCATTATATATGATGTGAAAAACGAATGTGTATCTTTTGATCGATTTTGTACGCCATAAAACGCTCAAAAACTAACAATCTATAGCACATGTGGACATCACATTCTCTGACAAAAAAGCAATAACATCAACTTGTATTTCATTCATGCACGAGCAAGCTTGCCCTCCAACCACCGGACATACCTCACACTGGGCATATCGAAAACCCGCCAGAAAATATCCGCCATCCATATCGTGACTGGCACATCGACCAAGAAGACAGCGAATACGACCGCAATCCTCGCCCTTTCCAATGTAGCACTTTCTACTGGGGCCTCCGCCCACAAGGCGTTCGCGCCCGTTACTCTCCATCCCCAGTGGACAAGAGCGTGGCCCAGGCTGCGGTTCGTCGTACCGTGCACTAAGTACAGCGCGAACGAGATGCGCCCGAAATATTGAAAGATCCTCCAGCACAGGATATTCTGTACTGCGGGCAAGAAGACGATCGAGAAAACTAAGATATCTGCACCGACGTGCATCCAGAACCCGCATGCAGCTTCCCCGCCGTACTGTTGCGGCGCCCATTTTGACAAAGTTGTGAACCCAGTCGTCGAATTTTCGTCCGGTGGAGCATCTGGGAAGCAGCAGAGGTACACTCCCGCAGCTAGTGCGATTGCTGCAACTACCCTCTTCAAACGTTCGTGTCCGCGTCGCTCTAAGGCCGTATCGTGGACGGGCGAGTATCCGCCGCCTGGAAGCTTTGGCGACAAGACGGTTTCCCTTGCAGCCACAACTTCGGCGTGTACTTCCGCCATAAGAAAGCCGAAGATGAAAAGACTCATTGCCCAATAGCCGTTGAGCAAGCTGGCGACGACAAAGACTGGCAAGAAGATATAGACTCGCACCCAGCGTTTCATATGGGACAGACCTAGCATCACCAGAAACAGAAGCATCGATTGATGAAATTCCTCTGGGATTGTCCACAGATGAGACTATAACCACAATCATAGATTCAAACGTTAGTACCACAGTTTTTCCACTGGATGAGGGGACTGGGTTGAAGCGTAACTGCTGACTTCGACCAAACGACACTTACATCATAGACACTCATGTAGTCCGGATACACCCATCCATGGAATAGCGTTACCGGCCCCGCAACTTTTACATATTCCCGGGCCGCCGACACCAGCTGGCTCCACAGCCCACTCTCCCTCGCCGGACGAAACTCGACATTGCCCTTCAGCCAGCCATTCTCGCCCCATGGGACCGCCTCGAACCATCCAGCGGCCACGAACACTGCAACGAGCAGGTACGTCCCAATCAACGGCAAGAACAGCCGCAGATGCCTTCTCCAGACCGAGCTGGCGAGATTCGACAGGATCGCATGGCTCCTCTCCGCTGCCGATTGCATCTTCACACTCCGCATCAGCATGACAACCTTATGCGAGAGCGCAAAGCCTGAGATGACGAAGAAGATGGAGACCATAGACCGCCCGCTGTGCAAGATCCGTATCATCGGCAGCTGCATAAAGTAGCGGTTTCCGCTCTCTTCGTTCGTGAAGTCGAAAGTGAAGCCGCGTGTTTCGAAATACGCGTAGAAGTAATGGTACACGAATACGATGAAGCATGCGATCCCGCGCAGGCCGTCGAGCCATGATGTTGGTGCTATTTTGTGCGAAGATTGGTTTGATGTTCGATGGTAGCGGGCCGAGATGAAGCTTGGTAGCAAGAAGGGGAACACGGATCCTAGTAACCATTGAATTATCTTCGAAGCTGTGGCGTGCTGGAAGAATGGGGCTGGCGGGTTCTGGGTGTCGTATTCTTTGTATCGACCGTCTTTGATCTGGCTATATGAATGAGAGTCGGCGGGTCGTCCAAGCCATCTCGCCACGCTTGGGGGGACGAAAGAGGTCAGGAACCACTTGGGTTCCCTTGATGTGTCGACGTCGGGCGTCATTATATACTATCTGTCTATTGCCCGAAGCCGTCCTCCCAGATGGATAATTATTAGTCGTATACCAAGCGACCGGCCTTGGTACTACAGAATGTAATCAACCGAATTTCGTCGGCAGTTCGTATATCGATATAGTTAGTCCGAATCTACAGGAACCTTATCCCTCTATAACCGGTTTCTTGACCAGTCCGCATAGATCGTAATGCCCTGAATACAACGTCTTTGACTCTATTAATATGTATTTGTCTTCTCGTGATGTCGAATTATGATTAGCTTCGGAGTCCAGCCCGCCAGCCTACCAGCTACTAGTCATCCGATATATATATGTTCCGCTCCCGAAATTAATTTACTGGGTATACGGGTACCACCTTCCCTGACACGCGTATGTATTTGACCCCTCAGTTCTAGAATCCCACATATATATCCAGTAGCCTTGCAGCGTCCATGAACGCCACCAACCCACGGTAGCCTCCTCTTGTTTCTAAGAAGAATCTTCTGCCGCAGTCCGTGCAGGCAGACACCTCCCGTTTGACTCTCAAACGGCACGGGTGGCCGGAGAATTCGCAGATCTGATTACCCCAAGGAAACTCGGAGTCCTGAAACCGACCCCGCCGACATTTTCCCAGACAGCCACCGGACTGGCGTACGACCACCCAGCCAAGCGAGAACGTACCTGTTCCTAGCCTGAAGTCGTCGACCCGTTTCTGTTGAAAGGGCGTGCGAGTGCGAGCCAAGGGAGCTTAATCAAGCCTGGCCGTTGAGGCGCGGGGTGGGTCGGCGTCTTTATTTCTTGGCTGCAGGTTATCACTACTGCACTTTTCACGGTTGCGGCTGCGAATGCAATGCAAGCAGTCAAATTATCTATCTTGCGTCTAGATACTATCCTTCTATCTGCACGATAGAACAACCGTATCATCCATCTCACCGAATGCGACGTTCTCCTCGGCGGCGCGAACACCCTGTTGCATTTTTGGCTGCCCGATCTGATTGGTGGAGAAACCACGGTGCCGGTGCGAGCTTGCTTGTTTTTACGGCGCGGCATACAGACCCGCCTTCTGCCACCAAGCAATAAATACTTAATATCTCCACGAGAAGACGTTAAAACGGGGTAAAAAGGATGTATATCAGAAGCAGGTTCTGCTAGCTATACTTCAAGACCTTATTTGCCTTGTGTTAACTTGAATCCTTTTGGTGGAGATATTAAGAACGACGCTGGTTGCTAACTGGGCTGCTTACTGAGTTAACGCTTTTGTGGATATGATTATAGTTATTTTGCTTGACATTCCCACCAAAATTTAGTAAAATAAGGTGAATAGGATTTTAAGATTTAGCTGGTGTAGCCAGCTTTTCATTACCATCTAATTTGTCCTGTTTTATTAAATCTGGTGGAGATATTTATAAAACAATTTAATTTTTGGCTGGTCAGCGGCCTGCCCAGCATGGTTGGCGTTTATATTACAGCCACACCCCACAAAAAATCTAAGGTGGAATAAAGTCTTAAAGTGTAGTTGGTAGAATCTGTTTCTGATGTACACTTTATTCGCCCTGTTTTGATGTCTTTTTGCGGATATATAAAAGGGTATATATATATCTGCGCGCTCGCAAAGCCTTACGTTCAAAAGTGCCGCTGGAGAGTACTTGTGGGTTGCGAGACGATTTAATGCGGGCTCGAGCGCTCCCGGGAGGCGCAAGTGGCAAGCCGGACTTGTCAAGATATAAATTGACGTATCTACCCACCGGTAGCCGGATCGATTGCTAGAAGCATGCCTCTGCATACTTAAACGTCACGGCAGGGATGTCGAAAGGCTATGAGGTCGTCTCTTTCGGCTGTGGGGTCCAGGACTCTGGTTGAGAGATCCTGGACGCGCGAAAAGAATCGGAGACCCCACCTAGGTGCCTGTGCGCATGCATGGGCATGCATATGGGGATTCGCTATGTATGGGCGCTGATGTGTCCTGAATGCCGCATATCCGGGCTCAGCTTCATTCGATGTTGTAACTTCAACTTCGCGACTCAATCGGTGTTGTGAAATTGTGCTATTCTCCTGAAGTGGGCCCCGAAAATGAAATTTATTGAACTTCCAGGCGCGGAAACCTCAATTCTCGTTACTCTGGAAATGCCGATATACATGCATGCAAGAAGACCTGTCAACTTGAATTCACCCGCACGATTTGAACACTCTCGGGCTGGTTCTAGAATTCTCTTCACCATTCCCATCCGTGATTTGACTGGATTATCTGCAAGTTTGGGGTTCATCAGACCGCCTCCCCCAATGCTACTTCAATTCAGCTTAGTCTAACTAGTAGCCATTCTATACGTATATACGCGCAAAACAATTATAATTTATAAAGCTAAGTCGCTGACTGTGAATCTCGGGTGTCGGCATCCTGCAATCCAACCGTTATAATACAGATAACGGATAATACCCACATCTCCCCGCTATAAGTAAGAGCGCGATACAAGTGCTCATATACCATACAAATACACACGACCGATCATGTCACGTCATGTCGTTGCAGTGTTCTGCGGCGTCGTAGATCAACTTTAGCCTTGTATCCCTGAACCAATTCCGAAGCATCCAGCCGGACCCTCTCAATCGGCTATCAAAGGAATACGAGCACCCAGCCGAGAGGCTTCACAGACCCTGCATACACGGACAGACCCATGCCCAAATTGAACGTTTTTGCCGCTTGGAACAAAAATCCAAGAGACACTGTAGTTGATAGATAATCGTCGGCCACTCAGCTGGCGATACTTTAATTCCTCCCACACAATATCCATATCGATATACCAACGGAGTTGAATCTGGATATTCGCATAGACATCCACCTTTCTCTTTCGTATACGGCGACATGCAATTTTATATAAGTCACTCCAGGCTCCCCAAAAATACCAACATGACAACCCCCCCCGCTCGACCGAGTCGAGTGCACGCATGACTCGGAACCCCCTCCCGATACCATCCATCTAGACAGGGATCACGACAATATTCGGACTCCCGGAGCCATGTGGCGTTCCAAGGATATCATCCTTCCTTAGCAAGAGTCTTATATCACAAAGTTGGTCTTGGCCGCGCCATGGTATCGATATATTAGCCACAGTGCACCGCGACGTCATACTTAGTATTTCTACACAACGGTCACACTAAGTGCCGATCTGCCGGAGCATGGATACAGCGCTGGGTCCAGCGTAATATATATATTTACAGGTGTGTACCAAATAGAATCGGAATCGTAGGTCTAAGTTTATATGGTACTTTGTTTTTCTAGAGAGCCGTGCATTCTGTGAACGATGTCAAGGAAATCTATTCGGAGATTCAGCTGAAAGATTACAAAGATTTCAACATACTAAATCTCCATTATTGCTATGAAAAAGGTATGGCGAATTGGGTGACTTCGTGTTCAAAGTATTCCCGTACAACATTGACCCACTATCCTGGTTCTTTTGATGGTCGACCATACAAGCGGAACCTCAATTAATATACCTAGGTATATATATATAGACGCATATGCTCCATGCTCTTCCGCCGTGCATAAAATTTAGAATCCGTGTATATCCTGATAACTTTCTTGAAGAGCACGACTCGGGATACATACCAGTCAGTTACCTGGGATCTAAGGATAGAAAATACCGAGTACTCCATTGGAAAAACCTGTTTATACTCCTAAAAGATCATAGAAATCCCTAAAATAGGGCTAATTAAGCCGTCTGAGCTATGTTACGATTGCAATAATTAGAATAATCAGAAAACGGCTGTATGATATGTCGACACTACGATGAAATCGGGATTATAAGAACCGTACTTTCCCTTGGAACACTTAATTTTATTCGCATGCTACGTATACTCGAGCTTCAGACATTAAGTGTAAATAATAGTCTATACGTGTACATGCACCCCAACCGTCGCCCGCGACTCCAAGATACAGGAAAGAGTATACACATACATATACATATATTAACGTCGCAAGACAAGCAACTCGATTTCCCCCCCTCCCAGCCGCAGCCGAAAGAATAAAAAAAAAAGAGAGAGCTCGCCATAGTATAAGGAAATTATGCGGGATAGATAGGTAGGTATACATGAAGCGCACGCATGCATCTCGAACCCGGAACCGTGAAAAATATATGTCGACAGTACATGCATGACGTAAATGACCATTCATTGCGACCAACCGGGGAAAAATCAGTAAATAACCCTGCAAATAAAAAAACAAAAACACACTTTCAAAAAACCAAATAGAAAAAAATGTATAGTAAATAGTGAGGAATAAATTATCATGCATGTCGCTTTTGAAGTTCGATCGTCATGTCGCCGAGTAGAATCATAATGATATCGAACAATGCTAAAGAAATACTTGTGATGTAGTAATGCTGCGCTTGATAGACCGCTAAAACTCGCTCAAACGCTAGTATTAACGAACGACGAGATCTTATGATACAGCGCCGTGTCCAAAAAGTTGTAATTGCGATCGAACGCGCAGAATGGATGCTGTTGCCGTAGCGTCTTCGCCGTCGGCCGCTCCGATGGTTCACTAAAACACACCCCGTTAGCATCCCAGTCAAACTTGAACAGATATCAGAGGAAGAATGGTGGAGCTTACATTGTATGGCAGTCGGCCATGAACGCGATAGCCTCAGGCGATACGTGCTGCGACACATCGTCGGGAATCGGCGGCGCCATCCTCTCAGACCCGATCTTAAAGATCGCGCCAATCGTCTCCTCGTTCTCCCACGGCCGGCGGCCGGCAAACATCTCGAGAACGACGCAGCCGACGGACCAGATGTCGACCTTGGCGCTATACCCTTGGCCCTTCTTAGGATTCACGACCTCGGGCGCCATCCAGAACACGGAGCCCTGCATGTTGTTCGACGCATCGTTGCCGTAGATGTCCTCCGTCTTCTTGCTGATGCCAAAGTCGGAGATCTTGCAAGTCCCATCGAGATCGAGGAGGATATTATCTCCCTTCAGATCTCGGTGCAAGATCCCCTCCTGGTGCAAGTAGGCCAGCCCCTCGAGCATCTGCCGCGTCAGGTCGCGCACCACGCGCTCCTCGAACTTGCCGTGCTTCTTAAGACAACTGCCGACGGAGCCACCGGGGATGTACTCGAGGAAGATGCTGATTGAGAACTCCTTGCGCTCGCAGCCGAGGTACTGCACGATGTTCGGGTGGTCGAGGTCCTTCATCGTCTCGATCTCCTGGTTCAGCGCGTTGATGAGCGCCTTGCGTGAATCGTTCGGCGTCACTTCGACTTGCTTGACGGCCAAGAATTCACCGGTCGTCGCGTTCATGCCCAGGTACACCTTGCCGTACGTGCCCTGGCCGATAAGCTGGCCCTTGAACCATTTGAACGTGGCTAAAACACGGCCCGTTAGCACGCTAGTTCCAGCATGTTACTAGTCAGACGAAAACATACCTTGTCGCTTGATGCCGCCTCTGTTGTCCAGCGATGCGCTGGCCGCCGCAATCGAGGCTATCTTCTTCGCGTGCGCACCAGCCTGCAGTTCTACCAGCTTCGCGCCGAACATCTTGGTGCTCTTCCGGCGCGCAACGGTGCTGTTGCGATTGTTCCTACCCGGCTGAGTGCCGGGCATGATGCTCGGTGTCCGCCGCCGGATATCATGCGCCTCACGGAAGGTCTCACGGATGGACTTCATCCTGCCGAGTCCCTGTCTGCCCATCGACCGCTCGACGCTCTTTCCGAGAATCTCCGACGCCGTCGCCATCTGCGGCTGCTGCTGGTTATGGTCGCGCGGCCAGCGGGTCAGTGCGTTCTTGCTGGTCGTGTGGCTGATGGTGCTCGGCAGCGGCGATGCAGGCGGCGACGGGCTCTCCTCGGCTATCGGGTTTTCCAACGGGTGCTCCTCGATGATGGGTTCGTCCAAGTTGATGTCCGGGAAGAAGGCGTCCAAATGGTGCACGAGAGTCTCCGCCGGCGGACGCGAAGCCCACACGTTGGTGTCGTCCGCGTTGAACGAGTCCGGTCGCGGATAGCGGTTCTTGACAGGCGATGGCGAGATGCTAACTCTGTCGTCGCCCTGTTCATATTCCGGGAACGGAGAGGCCAGAGATCCGAGGCCGTCGGTTCCCGGAGTGCCGGTGCTCTGGATGGGCGAGATGAAATCGTCGGTGGATCCAAACATGACGGTCTTCGGCCTATTGCCGTTCTCGTTGTCGTTCTCGTCGTTCGCGCTCGCCTTCTCCGGGCTCTTCTTGCCGCGGCCGGGAATCGGGATGACAAAGTAGTTGTCGCTATCGTCGCCGGAGTCGTCGGCATCCTTGGAGGCATCCGCAGGTGTCGCATCAACTCTTTCCCCCGGGGCGTCCACATCAGTCGGATTGGCAGCTCTCGTGAGCGGTATTTTAAACAGATCATCATCAGAATCATCATCATCAGCACCGGAATCGTCGTTGCTATTTCCCGTTTTCGCGGTCGTCGGCGTCTCAATAAACTTGATCTTGTCGTCATTAAAATCCACAGGCTCAAAGGGCAACGGGGGCGGCGCTTCGGCGCCTGGGCTAATCGCAGGCGAGACACCGCCTAGATACGCCGAGTCCGGTCGCAAGAACGAGGTCGTATTGCCATCTATAGTCTCAGGTGATGTTTCTTGTGAATAGTCAGGAATCTTGAACAGCATATTTCCCTTCCCCCACGTGAAACCTGGACTGCTTGGGCTCCCACCTTTACCTGGGCTTCCACTGCCAGCATCGCCAAAATTGACACTCGCCATAGCTCCTTTTCCCGGTACCAAAGTGAGTGGCGGAAGCGAGGAAGGGGGGGACTTAGCACTGGAATCGCCAGCTGAGGATTGGGTACCCGTTCTGGACGGTCCAGGTTTCGTGCCTCCGATCGATATTCCAAAGCCAGCTCCCTGGAGCCCCGCGCTGGCTATGGAAATCGCAATGCCACCCACCGAACTTGGATCCATCTGCACTCCCTGCCGCCTGCCCTTTTCCGACATCTCGGGATTCCCCGCGCCGCCGCCGCCGCCGCCGCCTCCTCCTCTTCCATGGTTTACGCTCTTCTTCCTCGATGGCTTACTCTTGTCAATCGGCTTGCGGTACGACAGTGGCAAGCCCCGCTGCGACCCCGAGTCAACGCTGGGCGGCGGAGGTGGTTTCCGAAGAGGCACCAGGCTATCCCGGGGGTTTTCTGATTTGACATCGTCAAAATGCCGCTTGTCTTCGAATGGCGACAATCGAGGGTGGTCAAAATCAACCACTTTAGGGCTGATTTTGGAGAAACTAGCGGGGTTCATACCGAGGTCTATGCTCTTCTTCCGTGACTTGAGCTCCGACTTTTGAGGCTCGATCGTCAACGTCTGCTGCTTGTGCAGCTCTCTGAACGTCTTGCTCGCGGAATTCTGAGGCGTCGCCTTCCGCGGTATCGACGTGGGCTCAGCCGGCATTGACAGAGGTGCCGTCGTCTCGGACGCTGGAGAGTCCGGGTACGGTAGACCGGTCTCCGCTCCATGTATGGGGAGCTCGATAGACTTGGACTTGAGATGGGTCACCGGCTTCTTACTAAAGCCGTTGCTGCTAGTGATCGGGCTTCGCGAGCGCACCTCGCTGACCGCGCTATCGAGCTGCAGCGCACTCATGGGCTCGGTGATATTGATCTCGGGCCCATTCGAAGGCGTTCTCTGCAGCTCTCGAGGCCGTTCTTCAGACCACGGCGACCGCCCGCGTTCCAGCTTGCCCAATGTGGCCGCCTGGTACTGCTGCCGTGTCGGCGACGGAGGTATCGGCGACTGGCTACGACCGCGCACGACCGGCGTCTGAAGATTCGACACACTAGCACTCGTATCGATACCGAGACCGACGCCTTGTTGCTTGCCCGAGTTCTGAACCGTCTCCTGCACGAAGAACTTCACACCCGCAAGGTTGTCGCCGTGCCGCCGGCTCAGCATAAGCATCTGATCCGTCAATGGAGCCTCTGTTGCATCCTTGTTAGAAACCGCCGCCGCACGTGTACCAGAAACAAGATCAAAACCATACCATGCTCCGACTGCCCCACCTCCGTCAAGAATATCTTTGCAGCTTCCCAGTCCTCGATCCCAACCACATGGCATATCGCCTTCCGCACGGTATCCGGGTCCGTCGCCAACGTCAAGTCCAAGAGGTTGAATTGCTTCAGATTCGTCGTGACGAAGAACAAGAGCGTCTTTGCCGAGGGGCCCGGGTTGAGCAGGCCCCTGCCTCGGAACTTGGGCTCGTATTCCGACATGACCGAAGTCGCAGAAGACGGCCGGTCGAGCGAAGAATCGCTGACGTTGTGATTGTGTATGTACGGCATGACGGGCGGCTGCATCCCCGCCATCATCGGGCTTGTCGGGGAGTCTTCGGGGAATAGATCGTCCTTAGGGTTGTTCTTCTTCCCCCACGGCCTGCCTATCCGGACGATAAACGCCTTCCCGCGGTCCTTGACCGACTCCTTCCCGATATCCGGCGAGTCGTTGCCGCTGAAGCTAGGTCGTCCTTTCGGCCGGTTCTTCGTGAGCATGGTGTCGCTGACCAGTCGCAAGCCGTCCGGTCTGGAATGTGTCGAGTCGGTGGAGTTCGAATAGCCGTGGCGAGGCGTTAATGTCGCACGAATAGGAGACGGAGACGACTGCGGAGAACCCGGAATCGACGGGCGGCCGCTTTGTAGTTGCAAAGCCGGCGCGCTGGGAAGCGGCAGCGAGACGTCGGAATTACTCGGCGAATGTCGTTTCCCCCACTCCACACCCCCCAAAGCCGTCTTGCTCATGTTCGTCCGCGGAGCCGGCTGCGTGACGGACCGCATCGACTCCGGCCAGTCGCCGGGCGAGGTCGTGCTAGCTTGATGCCCACGCTTGAATATACTCAGGGGCCCGAGCGTCGGCGACCTCCCAGTCGCAGAGGAAGAGCCCGTGATAGGCGACTCCTCAATCGCCGGTGCGAGAGAACGGACCAGCTTCTTCAGTCTCCGGGCCTCATGGCGTTCGCGGTCCTGCTTCGCCGCCGCCCCGTACAGCGTCGTAACCTCCGGCAGAATCGACTGGTACAACAAATGGTAGCCATTAACCTGGCCGATGAGCAAGAACTCCTTGCCAAAGATATCCAAGTTCCTGAACGCATCCTGCCATTCCTTCGCGAAGTGATGGTCGCCGAGAAAAGTCGTAACCTTCTCGATCGTCCAGGACGCTATCTCCTCCGCGGACAGCGGCGTCGACGAGGAAGGAGTGTCGCTCCGAACGGGCGGGACATGAGGATGCCTAGTGAGTGAAGGGGTATGAAGAGTCAGAGGCGTCATGGCTTCGTCTATATCTGGCTTAGAGAAAACTGACGATGACTCGGAGGGCTCCGAATCCGTCCTGGTGAAGGCCTCCCTCGCGATCCGCGACGACTGATGGGGCTGGCTGTTCTGGACAGGTGCCGGGTGGGACGGCGGTGGAGGTATATGAGGAAGCGGCGCGTGGTTGTAGCCAAGCTGACCGGGTGCCTGGGTGGCAAGAGGGGACCCGGGCAGTTGGTAGGGCAGGCCGTGAGGATGGTAAGTGTTTTGAAAGGCCGTCTGGATGGTCGGTCGGTTTTCCCATTCTCGCCCATGTGTCTTTCCCCAAGTCGACTGCCAAGTGTTTTCGCTTTTGGGAGGTGGAGGCGGGATGCTGAACGGCAGGTTAGGATTCGAGCCGTTGGGTTGGAGCGGGCGCGAAGCTACGAACGAGTTGGAAAAGAGTTAGCACCGTCTATCCAATACGTATATATACGACGACAACGGCATGCGAGCGAGCGAGCGTCGCTAGCGATAATCGCGAACGGAAGCGAGAGTCGATGTGTGTGTGTGAGAGAGTAGTAAGGCATACCGTCCGAATTCGCGTGCAACGGCGTGGAGACATGTCGAGGCTGCTGGATGGGCAACGGTGCGAGGCCGCTGGGATTCTGCGGCGGCCTCGGAGCCTGATTCCGAGCCATTGCACTCGACGAAAAGAGAGCGACAGGCGTCATGTTTCCCAGATTGCCCAGATTCGACGGCGGGATCTCGGTGTTCGTGGCAGCGCGTGGACGACCCTGGGGCCCGACGATTGGACTCGAGGCATAGGAAGCCGGCTGCGAGGGGTCGTATTGGGGTATATGTAAACCTCCTGGGGCACCAGCCTGATACGGCGGGACATTTTGAAAGGCAGCGTTAGCCAGCTGGGTGTCTATTCGAGGATATGTCCCCGGCGTGCTCGGGACAGCCGGATGGGAGGTGTGAGGCCGCGGTTGCTCCATGATGCCGTGCTGGGCGGGACGCAGGGCGGGTTCTCTGGCGGTCTAGTCTAGTACGGTCCCGTGCTCGGATGCGTGTTGGAAAACCAGGACTGTTCTACGACGAGGCGATACCGATCTGATCAATCTGCCGACGGGGAGTCAGCAAGCTTCAAGCATCCATCCGTGTCTGGCGGGTGGCCGAGAAGGATACGGACATGTTCTAGCCGTCGAGGGCTCGACAGGTCAGCCCGTTCGAGGGGGCGAGCGAGGCCGGTCCGGTGAGGGAGTGCTCGAGTGCATGCGTCGAGTGGCGTTTGGGACGTCCGTCTGCGAGTGTAGGATAGGTAAAGAAAAGTCCTTAGTGTAGTATGTAGGAGGTATTGGGGCCTGCCGGTTTCCGAGAGGAGCCTGCGAATGCGGATGCTGGATGCTGGATGCTGTACAAGGCCCGCAGGCGGCTCGTGATATGATTACTCTATGAATTACGGCAGCATCCAGCAGAAACAAGAGCTGGGATGCGTATCGATAGCAGCGGGTCGGCAAAAAAATCAGGATCAAAGCGAAAGAAAGAAAGGAAAGAACAAAAAAAAAAAAAAAAGAACGAGGCGGCGATGGCGAATGCGAATGTGATCGGATGGGAAACCAGGCGGGCTGTCGATGGAAAAGGCTGGAGTTCGTTAATTCTCGTCCAAGGGCCCAGCCAGCAACACCAATCCAACCCGGGTAAGGAAGGGCTCGAGCTAGCAGGCCTGGACGATAGGGCTGGCGGAGTCAGTCGTCGCCTCCCGTGATGCGGAGGAGCGAGCGATGGAGGATTAATCTGGATGTTGGGGGAATGCAAGCGGCTATCGCAGAGCCAGATGATGATGATGATGATGATGATGATGGATACGGACGGTCAGTTGGTCAGTTGGTAGTAGCAGCAGCAGTTCTTCAGGATTACATGTCCACATGCAACCAACGCTGGTGAACGTCGGACGGTATGAGAGAAAACAGATCCTGTCGAGGGTGCTAGCAGTAGTAGTAGCACGCTGGAATTAGCGGCACCAAGAAGTCAGGTAGTTGGAGGCCATTCGGATTCGGATTAATCGGACCCAAGACCAGGATCGATTGCAGTTGCAATGGCAATCGATCTCGGCGGGCAGGAGCCAGTGCCTCGAGGAGTTTGGAGACAGAGACAAAGCCGGTCGGCGGGCGCGTAGCTCGGCCGCATGCACGATCCCCTACCGGACCAGCTGTCTCGTCCTCGAGCTCACGGCGCAGAGACAGACGGACTACCGCTGCAGCCTCGACATACGATAGTATACGACCGGGCGATGCTGCTTCGTGCAGGTGTGCAAAATGTGGGTGATGCTTGTCGCCGTGCCCGTTTTAGCCTTTGTGGCTGTTCGCGGAGCAAGCTGGCTGAGATGACGCCCGCGCCCTCGCCTTGCCCTTCCTCCTGGCTCTCGTTCCGCGCCTGCCTCTGCGCCCCGCCCGCTGATTGGTCGCCGGCCGGGGCTCCCTGCCCGGCCAAATCTCCAGCGGCCGGCGTCCATTCCTGGCGCCCGTCGCTGGAATGCAGTCGATTGCTGTCGACTGTCCACGTTAGCATCCAGCTTCCTCCTGCTCACGATGCCGATGCTGGATGTGGACGTTGGACGTTGGACGGGCTGGTTGCTTGCAGACATCAACCGCATCTCGCGTGGTATTTCGGCGACGCAACACGCCAAACCTCCTCCCTCGTATACACTACTACAACCACTCCAAGTTGCATCTCGAAGCAGGCAGGATCAGATCAGATCAACAGCTCCTCACCAGCACTATCCCGCGGATGATAACCTCCAAGCTACTGTACTCGGTACATGCACACACGAGCAGCTAAGCAACTAGCCCTCCTGCACCGCACTGCTGCTGCACAGACTAGCGAGCTCGTGCATCCCTCGCCCGACCCACTCCGCAGCGGGCCATTACGGCTGAACTAGCCCGGACGGGCACCACCTCCACCGCGCTGCCTGCCCGCCTGCAGTGCGTATCCTGCTGCCTCCAGCTCTCCAGGCGTAAAATTCCGTCGAGCCCTCGTCGGCCCGCGGACAGCCCGTCTCGTCTGCTGTGCTGTGGAAAATCCTTCGAACATTCCACCCTCAATGCACGATCGGCCAGCTGGCTCGCTGGAGCCTCCACCGCCCGGCGCAAAGCAAGCATCTGCATGCTGCATGCACGCACGCACGCAGTACTGTACTGGACTAGCTAGGTATCGAGCTACCGTCGACAGAGCTAGCTGGTTTTACGAGCCTAGCTGCTCTGGGTCTGTTCGTATATCCTGGCGGCTATCTCGATGATAACCCCCCCTTCCTTATCCACAGCCATGATATCACATCATATCGCTCCGTGGACAGAATTCCAATTAACTCTCCCACCCACAAGTATTACGATGTCCATGTAATGCATATAATAATGTACAAACCGCACTCCGGTGATGAATGCAGGCGGCGTGCGATGGTCAAATCAGTCGGGACTCGGCCACAGCCGCGCCTCCAGTCGGAGCACCTGCTTCCACGCCTCCTCGCACCGCCTCCACACCTCGCTCCCAACCTGCACCCCCTCCACCCTCGCAACCCCCTCCACCAGATCCTCCAACGTCATCAGGTAATCCCCAAACCCGCGCTGCGTCCAATTCGCAACGAACACCCCGCCCTGCGTGTCCACATCCATTCTATCGTGCTGCAACCCCCTCACCGTCACCACCGACCGCCGCGCGAACATCCACGCATCCCGTCGACACCGCTGCGTCGCCCACAGCACCACCAATCCCTCCAGCAATCCCCACGCCGCGCTCGTCGCACAGCTCATCAGAAACCACCGGTACGCCGTCACAGCGCCGGACACCCGCATCCGCGCGTCGTCCCAGCTGTACATATCGTAATCGTACTCCGAGCCAATTGCAACAGGCGGCGACCGGTCGCCCAGCATGGCCGCGAACCACCCTTCCTCGTCCGCCGTGTTCATGAGCGTCACGTCAAGCCTATCCGCAACGTTATGCCGCACCCACAGCGCCAGCAGGGGTTCCGATGGGTATGCATGCTTGTACTCTGCGATTTTGAGGAACAGCGCGCGGACGAAGGAGCCGTAGACGGCGGCGAACTGGCGGCTTTGCGCGAGCCACTGCTGGAAGCGGTCCGGGCGGCAGCTGTCGCGCGCGACGGCGCTGAGGAAGCGGTGCTCCGTTGCGTGTTTGCGGGAGTCGGCGTCGAGACTGAGCAGGTGGGCTATCAGCTTGCAATCGGCTCCGCGCGGCGGTCGCGGCCCGCAACAGTCCATTATGGGCGCCATGTCCGCTGAATCGGTGCGTCGTGAGGCCAACTAGCAGGTAGGTTCGATGCTCACGGTTTATAGCAGCGGTGAGCGAGTGGGAGTCGACTCGAGTCTACGTCGTCCCGCCAGGTAAGGCAGAGAGCAGTGCTGTTGGGTGGTGGTATGGTGGTCTCCGGACGACATCCGCAATTGCACTCCCCCCAACGGCCATATATAGGTGTATATACCGTCTCGGGACATGACATCGGGATGTTTATTCGTGATGTCCGTCTGATAGACAGCGAATCCAGAAAATCAACCTCGACAATCAAGCCCATCCAGAAATCCCCCCGGCAGATCACGCACATCGCCAACTGCAGTATATACTTAGTTAACTGTCACGCGCGTGAATATCATCAGCGCACCGTATAACGTTAACATTGCAACATGTGCAAACGAGATCTCCGGTGGAAAAAAAAAACTCAAAGGAAAAACAGACACTCTCCCCACATATGGCAGATACAAAGTATATAACCCGTAGATCAATTGATCCCACCCGCAGATCAGGATAATCAGCACAGAAGCTTAGCCTATCTCGCAAACCCACCCATCTTCTCATACGTATACCCGTAGCAAAAGTACATGTACTATAAGGTATTACCGCAACATAGTACTTGATAAAGAACTCGGACGTTGAATGTATACTACTAGTAGTACTGTACCTACTAGGAGGGCAATCGAAATAAGCGCTGTCGAGAGTTTAACGTTGTTTGCCTCACTGCACCATGCATGCATGCACACCATATGCGTGTGTAACCGCCCAAGTCACCCACTTTTCCCAACGTTCAACTCCGTGGGCCGTACGTGCGTACATACATACATACATGCCCAATCCTAAATCTTAAACCCGGGTACCGCCTGCATCCCATCTCAAGATATGGTCCGGGGTTCCGAGGATACCGGCCCTACAGTCCAGGTATACAATATTATACGTATACCTACGGTAGCATCAGCGGCGGCAGTACATGTATACAGAGATCACAAAATTCGTGTAATAGACTTTCGGGTCGATCGTGCAACTCTACCACCAACACTGATACAAATATTCATATCTATATGATTACCGTAGTATACCGTTACTATAGAATACCATTAAGATTGCCTCGTAACATCAGGACACATGCACGCATGCACAACCACCGCAAATTCACCCTACCAGTGAAAAAAAAAGCCCACAAAAAAACAAAAGCGACCGAATGCTACATTACACACGAATTATATAGCAACCGAAACAATAAAGGGTCGCCCAGGACATACGTCACCACCAAACCAACCGCCGGCCGGCCAAAAAGGAAAACAAAAATATTCCCAATCTGCCTACGAAACCCGTAACGGAAGCAAGGATATCATATCATGCATTCTGGAGTCCAATTTGCTGCTGCTGTTGTACAATAAACTACCACCTACCCTCCCCGTCCACTCCACTCCACTCCCGTCCAGTCTGTCCATACCCTGCGCGCGACTGCAAGTGAAATAGTCCAGCGGTACGCAGTTTACTTCTTGGCCTTCGCAATACCAACCCTGTTGTTGGCCAGGTCGTAGATGGAGTAGTACTTCCGCAGGAAGGCGTCGCCGAGAATCGAGATAGCACCTGTTTCCCACAAAATTAGTATCTCCCCGCTAGAACTCTTCCTTGCAAAGGTATACGTACCGACTCTGGGCGGCATGTCAAGAGCGGTGATGGCGCTGATGCAGGTGCCCTGGATTTCCAGGATGTATTCGGAGGGTCCGATGGTGAAGTTCATGCCGTGAAGGTTGAAGGTCATCTCCGGCAAGCTATCTTTAGTTTCGCAGGGAACAGTGTACTGGCCGTTCCACGACTTCTTAGCGCCAATCTGCGAGTTCCTACACGTCAAGTTAGCATCTAATGGGCCTGCCACAGTAATGTCACGCTAATACGTACAGCAGCTCGGCAATGTCGCTGGGGAAGGTGAGGAGCGAGGTGCCGGTGTCGAGGATGGCGCCGGTCGACTCGAGCTCGGCGGTGTCGCCGCCGAAGGAGAGCGACTTGAAGTCGACCTCCCAGTACGCCTTCCGGCGGATCGGGATCCACTTGATGTCGCTGGGCTTGTACTTGGTGTCGTCGTAGCCGCCAAAGATAACCTCGGAGGTAGACTCGGTGTCGCACAGCTCAAAGGCAAACATCGGCTTGTCGAGAAGCTTCTGGTTGACCATCTGGTAGAACGGCGGGACCATCCGGTTGACCGCGATGGTGTCGTATCCCATACCGAGGATACCGTCAAACTTGCCAAAGGCGAAGGCCAAGCCGGGCTCTGAATGGGGATTGCGTTAGCTTCCAGCTCGATACGATGAAATACGAACGGCGGCGCATCATACCCTTAGTCGCCTCGGCGAAGTCCTGTCCCTTGATGGAGAGGTCGCCGATGTTCAGGACGTCCTGGGAGACAAAGCCCTCCATGCTGCCGGAGCCATACTGGATGCTGAACTCGGTGCCGTTGGCCTTGTAGGTTGACGACGCGCTCGAGTCGTACTTGGTGTGCAGGAAGCAAGCGATGGACGAGCAGTCCTTGCTGGGGACCCACAGGTTGGAGCTCCCGGTGTCAAGGATGACCTTGAAGCTCTGCGGCGGCGTTCCGAGAGAGATTTCGGAGAAGTCTAGCAACGGTTCATCATGTGAGTTCTGTCCTCGTAATCGCATGACGTAAGCGATGTCGGGGGAACGCGGTGCTTACATTGCGCGTTCAGGTAGTTCTACACGACGAAAAAAGGGTCCTATCAGCAGCTGCTCGCAGCGAGAGCACGGTGTGCATGTTTTCTCAAACTTACATCAACGGGGATGGTGTGGCCGCTCTCAATGTCGACGTCGTTGACGAACATCTGGCGGTTGTTCATGTACTTCTGGCCCAAAGCCTGGACCTGAGTCCGGAAGTCCTGGGAAAGCTGCAGGAACGGGGCGCGCAGGGCGTTAGCAGAGATCCTCGGCAGCTGCTGCCGCGTCGGGAAGAGGGTCGACGGTACGCACCAAGGTTTCGTCAACCGGAATCTTCTTGAGCGGCATCCGGTGGACGCCAGCGGAGGCGAGACCGGCGAACCCGGCGGCGGTCGCGAGCGACGTGAGTCTCATGGTGAGCTGTTTTGGGTTATCTCAGATAACACTGGCAAATGGAGATTCTACAAAGATTCAGGGCCTCCGGATGTGCTGTCTGGAGGTGGATGTAAGTGCGGTCTGGTGCAGTGAGGGCGGTTGAGGCGGAACGGTGGGAAGGAGGTGGTGGATGGATGGATGGGGGATGGGATTGATGGGGAAAGACGGGGGCTGGAGCTTTATGGGGAGGCAACAGCAGCAGCAGCAGCAGAGGCGAGGCGATCGCACGGGATGACACGACAGCCCGGCCAGCCAGCCAGCCAGCCAAGACGAGAGGAATCTCAGGCGGGTAAGAGGTAAAGTGCGCTTGCCATCCTGCCTCTCTCTCTTCGCTCGCATTCCGGTGCGCCGGGCCATGACGAACGCACCGCAGGCACGATAGGCAGCCGGAATTGCTATACTACGTTATCGGCCGTCGTCAGCCACCTTCTGCCGCGGCGATGTCGCCAGCGCCGGGTTGGCGACCAGGGCGACGAGAAGTTGAAGGCGACATGGACAGGGGACAGGGGCTCCCCGTCGACAAACACCACCGCTCCTCGCTGCGAAGGGCAACCGTCTGCGAGCGGAATCGTGCGATCCAGCCAGCCCGGTCTAACCGCTGCTGGCGATAGCCTCGCGCTGTCTCGGTGACGCTGCTGAGAGGCATTCTACCGATGCTGTCCAAGAGTCTCCTCGATGGTAGATGTAGATGTGGATGTAGGATGTAGGTAGTCAGACAGCACATGGCCTGTGCAGAAACGGCGGAGGCATGCAGTCAGTCCCGTGCGCGCGGCGAGACCCGCTTTCACGATCACGATCATCCGCCCCATCACATGAGCCCAACGGCCGCATCGCCCGCAGACCGCTCTCGATCCAGCTGTCGCATCCCGCCCTCTCATTCGTCCTCCTGCCGATGCCTCGCGTCTGCCGTTCGTCGGACGCGTTTGACGTGGTCCCGTCGACTCGTCAGCCGTGGCTGCATGTCTAAGTACAGTTGCGTTGGAGATGGGACCAACAAGACTAATGAAGCTTGCCGACGACCGGCGCCCGAGATCTTTGACGAGATCAAGATACTAGCCTCTAGGCTCAGAGCTGCTATTACGCAGTGAACATAGCTCGGAGTTTATTGGAAATAGTACATCTGCGGATTCAGATTTATATCATGAAGGCGTATCCGTCGGAGTCTGCGGGTAACAGGTGGGCAGACAAAGTCCGAGTGGGGTTGACGAGAAAACTGAACCTCCCAAAACAGAACATTGACGACCGCCATAGTGTCAGTAAACTTGAGGGAGCACTGTCGCAATATTGTTCGTAGATGGGCACTTCTAGCTATACCCCGTAAATAACTGCGCGGACTCTTGCCATGATTGGTATTCCGGCGATATATACCAGTATCTGACTGTCGCAAACAAAAATCGACATCCCCGCCACAAACCTGCCACTCACGACGCCAGGTTGCAGACAACCACCTCCCGTCCCGGACGCGAAGCCTCCACGATGTCGAAAGCAACGGCGAAAACTCTACTGAAGGCCGCGAAAGCCGCTATCGGCGCCGAAAAATGGGAAGAAGGGCGAGACCTCGCGCTCAAGGTCCTCGACGCCGACCCGTCCAATTACTACGGGTACGTCACATATGCATACCCCAGCTTCCCGTCACGAACACCCACAGGTCCCACTAACACCACCCTTCCATCACGACACCAGAAACATCTTCCTCGGAGTGTCGCAGTTCCGTCTCCATGAGGTCCCCGACGCAGAGAATGCCTACCGGGCCGCCATCAAGTCCAACCCCTCCGAGGTCATGGGCTGGCAAGGCCTCATCACACTATACGAAGAAACGCAGCAGATAGACGAATATCTCGACGCTGTGAAGGAATTGGCCGCCATATACATACAAAAGTGAGGTTCTTCGAGGGCGGTGTTTTCGGCGACACGCAGGCTAATCGGGAGTAGAGAAGACCGGACGAGATGTGACACGCTGATGGGCAAAGTCCTGCCGCTGGTCGAAACCAGAGGCACACGAGCGCAGGTACTACAATCTCATACCTTTTTATACGGAGTATCGACTGATATCGCTGGTGTGATAGCAAAGGAAGGCTTTGGCGTTACAAGTCCCGGACAGTCCGATATTCGACTTTCTGCAGGGCATGCCCTCGATACCTCCCCCGGACGTCACGTACCAGCAGCTGGCAGCGATCGTTGAGCTCGAGGAGAAAGAATACATCAACAGCCAGATAGCATCCCGCAAATCTCGGCTGGGAGCCACGGAACGGGGCGTCACAGTACAGGTCAAGCAGGAAGTTTGGGGAAAGTCACCTGTAAGGCCGCCTCTCCTTCTCGAGTGGATGTCACCGCTGATCATCAAGGTGTGAAGCTCCAAGATATCTACGCCCACATTATCAACTGGACGAAAGACGACCAAGTCAGACGGGACACGGAGGCGAAACAGCTCAAACTTGGATATAACTATCTTGAGGTCCTCCCCGCCGCTGAGAAAGCCGCACAGCGAGCAAAGGTGCTGGAATGGGCGAAGGGAATAGTCATCCTAAAGGTGCCCCTCGAACTGGCCTGGAAGATTGAGATCGAGTGGCAAGACCATAAGAGCATCAGTCCGTATCTCCGCTGCTTTTACCGTTGGATGGATACAGTCTGCTAACCAGACTTCAGGTCACTACGATGTCAGCCTCTTTCGGAATTACGTCGAACTGTTTCCGAACGCCGGCCTCGCGGCCGTCCTGCGCGCCTATCTCGAATCCGAGATATCGCCATTCCCAGCACCCAATCCCGATGAGCTGGATGAAGAGGATGGGGGCGTGTCTTTGCTCGAGGACATAGGTCCTGACGAACGCCTCGACTTCATCATTGTAGGTCTCCCGGTTACCGATCCAGTAACGGCTAGTGTTAACAATCCTCGAACAGGACGGGTTGGATAAAGACAAGTCGTCGATTCTGGGCCACCGGATTCTCGCTGAATACTACCTCATGATGAGCGAGTACGAAAACGCAGTGGATACGTGTCGGAGGGGCCTTACAATGATCACCAAGCAGGCACAAATCAGTGGCTTGAAGCTTCAAAAGTAATATGAATCCAAAGTTAAAACTTCGTCCCTCAATCACTAACAGGTTCTTTTATCAGGAGTTTCGATGCGATGAATGTGCTTCTCGCCACGGCGTTGATACACTATCAAGCTCCTCGACACCACAAAGAAGCAAAAGCCTCCTTCGAAAACATACTCACGCGCGACCCGAAAAACACCGGCGCCCTAATCGGACTGGGCATGATTCTCGAAGACCAAGGAGAGTTTCTACAGGCATCGGGTTTCCTGCAGAAGGCACTGTTGAGTGACCCCGAGAACCTGAAGGTCATATCCGAAGCCGCCTGGTGTGAAATCCAACAGGGACACTACGACGTTGGAATCGGCGAACTGCAAGGATGTCTCGGCCGCATCACGGGCGTGGACCCGCAATCGAGAGACCTGAAGGCCCAAGTCTTGTGGAGGATAGGCTCCGCGCTGTGGGAGTCGCAGCCGTCGAACCGGAGTGATCGCGACGGAGCCTACTTTCACTTCATGCAGGCGCTACGGAGCAATCCTAACTTTGCGCCGGCGTTCACCAGTCTCGGGATATACTATGCGGACATTGCCGGCGACACCGAGCGAGCGAACAAATGCTTCCAGAAAGCCTTTGAGCTTTCGTCCGGCGAGTACGAGGCTGCGGAGCGGCTCGCGAGGAACTTTGCCGATACGAAGGACTGGGAGCTCGTCGAAATCGTAGCTCGCAGAGCCGCTGAGGCGGACAAGAAACGGACGGCGGTTGGGAAGACTGCATCGTGGCCGCAGGTGGCACTCGGCGTCGTCGAGTTGGTACGTTCCTCCAGCACATTGATCGCGATATATGTATAACACAAAAACTAACTATATGTAGAACAATCTGAATTTCCCAATGGCGATCCAAGCCTTCCAGGCAGCTTTGAGAAATTCGCCGAAAGACGTCCACTCCTGGATAGGACTAGGTGAAGCGTACACGAATTCGGGGAGGTACATCGCCGCCATGAAGGCCTTCAAACAGGCGAAATCCATCGACCCGGATAACTGGTTCATCACGTATATGATGTCGAACGTCGAGCGAGAACTCGGAGACTTCGACGCTGCCTGTGACGGCTATCGAGAGGTGCTAGAGAAGCGGCCTGACGAATTCGGTGTCCTCATCGCTCTTGCGGAAACGTTGGTTACCGCCTCATTCAACAATTTGAACACAGGACTGTACGGCCGCGCCGCCGAATCAGCAAGAGAGGCGCTACTAACGGCTAGGGCGATTGCGAAGAACAACGCTGGCGCATTCAACTTGTGGAAACTGGTCGGTGATGCGTGCTCGGTGTTTTCCTGGATCCAGAGCCTGCTCGACCAGTTCCCCGCCGACGAAGTGGAGTCCCTGCTGACGATGGATATCGATACCGCTGAATTCGATATAATCTCAGACTTGGACACGGTTGGTGCGAGTAAGCTTTCGCAGTACAATGCACTATCGCTACTCGACAAGTGTCTTCTGGGCAGCATATTCGCGTACAAGCGGGGCATCTACGCTAGTATTGAAGACCGACAGGCTCATGCTGTTGCTTGGTATAATCTTGGTACCGCGGAGTACCGCGCACTGCTCTGCCCGGTCGACCGTCAAACCAAGTTCCGAACGGCCGCTATTTCCTGCTTCAGGAGAGCTATCGCGCTCGAGCCTGGTAACAGCGATTTCTGGAACGCACTGGGAGTCGCGACTTCTGACGTGAACGCACAGGCCGCGCAGCACGCCTTCGTGAGAGCGCTGCACATCAATGAAAAGGTATGATCGCACAGTTAGATACCGTGGAAAGCTTTACCTCTGCTGATATCTCGGTAGAACGCTCGGATATGGACGAATCTCGGCACGCTATACTTGCTTCACGACGACACGGAACTGGCGAACGAAGCGTTTACTCGCGGCCAGTCTGCAGATCCAGATTACTCGCACGCATGGGTCGGGCAGGGACTCGTAGCTCTAGCTGCGAACCGGCCGGAGGAGGCACCGGGCCTATTCGAACACGCCTTCCAGCTCTCGGCTACGGAAAGCTACTCCAGCATCATCCGGACGCAATTCGCCAGCACAGCCTTCGACGTCCTCCTCGAGCAGCACCGCACGGACTCCTCGCTGACGAGTCTGCTCAGCCCCATGTTTGCATCGCACCAGCTGATCCGGCAGCGGACGGCGGATCCGATGTCTCTGCGTCTCGCGGGTCTGTTTGAAGAGCGCGCCGGCGACTTTGAAGGCGCCGTAGCGAAGCTGAATCAGGTCTGCGACATCCTCGAGGCGCGGTACGAGGAGAGCGAGGCGAGCGAGGACCTTGTGATGTACGCGCAGGCGACGGCGGACCGCGCGCGGTGTTACCTTGGTTTGAAGGACTACCAGAGCGCGATCGATAGCGCGACGTTGTCGTTCGATCTGTCGCAGGATGTGGAGGCGCGGAAGAGCCGGTTGTCGGCGCACTTGACGGCTGGGCTTGCGTATTACTTTACGAAGCAGATTGATGAGAGCTTGGAGATGTTTAGGATCGCGCTGACGGAGTCCGGGGAGGATCCGGATGTGGTGGCGTTGCTGGCGCAGGTACTGTGGGCGAAGGGCGGGGAGGCGGAGCGCGGCGTCGCGCTGGAGCAGTTGATGGGGAGGTATGTATCCGTTTCGTCCGACGTATTCGCAGTGGATAGTGCGACGTGCTGATTGCGGTTCTTTATTTTAGCATTGAGAAGAATCCGGACCATTTGTTGTCGACGATGCTGTTGGGCGTCATCGGGGCGATGGAGAAGGACGAGGGGATCATTGAATCCGTCGTTGAAGATCTGGAGACGGTGCGGGGCGACTCGAAGCGGGCGTCGGAGGACATTAAGCGGGTGAACAAGCTCCTGCTTTCTCTCGGCAGCATATCGGTAAGATTTACGAAATTCCGCATTCACATACACATCACGTTGTATACGTTTGTTTTCGTGGAAGGAGCTGACGGGTTGATTTCTACGCTATAGGGCCGGGATGTGGCTTCCGCGTGCACGACATCGATCTTCTTGACGCCGGCGAGCAGTGCGGCGTGGGAGGCGCTGGCGGGTGTGTCCGGTGAGAGGTTTCCCGCGGATATGGCGTTGGATCTGGCGCTGTCGAAGCCGGCGCCTGATGTTGGGGAACTATGCGAGGCGTTTGAGGCTAGTGGAAGCTTGGACCACGATCAGATGAGCGTGGTGATTGCGCCGTGGAGGGCGGAGGGGTGGAGGAGGCTCGTGCAGGATATTCAAGCATAGCTAGGCGGATACTTGGAGTATATGGAAGCAGCCTACACTAGCTACATTGGCGGCTTCCTCGATGCATTCATTCATGCATGCAAGACGCATTGAGCTCGAATTCAACCTGGATTGATTGCTGAGGACACCTTATACACCATTGCCGCGATGCCACCGACCTCTTGACAAATGTCCTTTAGCTAAGCGTGGCTGTCAAGGGGGATGGAGGGTACTCCTCGAGGGGCTCCTGGTGATGGCCTGAATATACTGCCCCTTCGGTGGAGTAGCCGTATTTCGTAGACTGTTGTGTCTTGAAGCGGCAAAGTGTTGTTGCTGGGACAAGTTTCCCTGCACCGTATCAGGCAATTCCCAAACAAATATCCCCGAGCTCGGACTTGCTGCCAGCACAGCAAGCAGCAAATCTGCAGCATATCACAAATTGCACCGTCCATCCTGCCACGGCCATATTTCAATATAATCCCTACGTTTGCATACCCTACTACATTACTCATATATTATATCATACCCTGACCCACGTCTACGGTGTCCATCTGATCTGGATTGACGGCGACAGTTGCGCAACATGGTCAAACTGACGACGAGGCAGACAACGCACGAACAATGGCTCTCGGAGACCTGCAGTGAACTTGAACGGCAACGGGAACGGGAACCCAGTCTCGTACCGAGCGAACCCCTGTCCGACGGCGGCGAAGACCTCGAAATCTGCAGCAGCAGCAGTACACATACCGTCGATGCGGCCCGTGAAGATTCAATGTACTTCTCGTGCGAGGAGGAGAAGACCGGCGATATACTACCCTCCCTCGACGAGATTCTCGCAAACCTCACCCTCGCGCCCAGCACCGTTCCGAACGACGATGAGCTACCGTCTCCTCAAGAGGACGCATACGAGGAATGCGAGACCGAGCTGCCGGTCGTCTCTGCCCGGAAGCTTAAGCCAGCTGTTGTCACCGCCGTCGACGATTCCGACTCCGATGAGGACTTCATCATCGGCTGCCGGCGGCGGGCCACCGTCTTGGGATCTGCAAGTCCCCGTCGCACGAAGCCGCTAGCGGTCAACAATGACAGCGACGCTGACGGCGAGGTATTCACGCCGGCGAAGAGCAGCAGGAGAAAGACGCACGACGGCTTCCTGAGCCCCTCGTCCGCTGTCAAGCTCAACCGCGCCGCGAGATGGATGCCGCCGACGCTGTTCGAAGACCAGGAAGACGTCCAAGTGCGGGAGCGGCTGGACCGCAGCCCGCGGAAGCAGAGGTCTCTGGCCATGACGCCGAAAATTGTAAAGAAGGTGCCGGTTGCAGCTGCTCCATCTACACTACAGAGCTCGGACGAGATTGATGCCCTCGCGCTTGACCTTCAGGGTCTTGCAGTTGGAGACGAGCATCTCATCGACTTGTAAGCACCGTCTTGAAAGAAAAGACATCTCTTCGGACACCAACTGACATGTGCATCTAGCATCCCTAATAAATTCAAACGCCCACCAAAGATCATCAAGAGGGCCTCCTCCAGCATCTTCGACCTCACGGATTCCGAGTCTGAGAACGAGTCCGGCAAGATGGAACAGCCAACGGCGAAGACAGCCCCCCTCGAAGCCCGGACGCCAGCCAAGACACCACGCGGCAAGCCGAAAGCCAAAGCCCCAGCAGCCAGCACCGTCGAGCGTCTCCGCCGCAAGGACTTCGAAGCAAACAGAGAGCGGTTCGCAAAAGACTACCTCAAACTCCTCGACGACACCGTCAACGACGGCGCCGTCAACAGAATCACCTCCAAACGCGGCGGCCTCCAGCTCGTCTGGACGAACCAAAAGCGCACAACAGCCGGCACCTGCCAGACCATCCGCTACACGCAAGGCTACGGCGACTGGGAGTACGCCTGCACGATCACACTCGAAGCAAAAGTCTGCGACGACTTTGACCGCGTCAAGGAAGCCCTCGCGCACGAATACACCCACGCCTGCGTCGACGTCCTCGAGGTCGACCGCCGCCAGCTCAACAACGAAGGCCCGCACGGCCGCTCCTTCAAAGCGTGGGCCAAGAAGGTCAGCAAGGCGATGGGCATCCCCATCCCGGAGACCTGCCACAACATGACCATCAACTACAAGTTCGAGTACCAGTGCCCCTCTTGCACTCGCGTCTACAAGGCGCACAGCCGGAAGAAAGACTGGACGACGACGAAAGGTTGCGAGAGGTGTAAATGCCCCCTCGTTCAGATCAAGCCTGTTCCTCGGACTGCGAAGAAAGATGGCACCGGCGCTGCCGCGGAAACGGGCGGTCTGACGGCGTACCAGGCGTTCCAAAAGGAGACGTTTGCAAAGTTGAAGGCTGAGTTGCCGCCGGGGACGCCGTTCAAGCTTGGCGAGATGCAGAAGGAGGTCACGAGGCTGTGGAAGGAGCGGAAGGCGCGCGTCGAGGCCGGTGGCGTGTCGAGTCTCCAGGCGAAGCTGAAGGCCGCGCAGACTGGGGACGCTGCAGCTGCGGAGATCATTGAGATCGAGAGCGACGATGACGAGGAGGACGATTTTAAGAGAGTCGAGAAGTTGGTGATTACGCTTGACGATTAGAGTGAGGTCTTATTCGGAGTACTATGTTGAATGGGCGAATGAATGATTAGCGACGCACGATGACCGATTAACCAGAGATGTTGCTTGGGATTATTGATATGCATAGCGGGTGGTATTGACGGCGTTCAGATGAGGTGTACATAGGCATTTGCTTCACGATGTTTCCAGGGCGTAGATATTCGGCCGCGTATATTGCATCAGTGATATTTGGATATCTCCATCTTGACATTTCAATTACCGCAAAGTTCCCGTTCTACATACGTGTTGAACGGCACCAACGAGTAAACCCAGTGTGAGCCTTGTAAAGCGCATATATGCATAGCTAGAAGCTTCAACAGCCATCTACAAATCTTAAATATCAGCTGCAGTCCGCGGGCTGAGACATGCAAGGCAGTCTGAGAATACAACGTTCAGAGGTGTTGGCGTGGGGTGCATCCACGCGACCCCAGCAGCTGCTAGGTTCGAATTCACATGACGTCATGTCGAGACCGGTCTCCGCACGATCGATATCTTTATCATCTAGCCCTACGCTTCATAATCTCGCGTCCATAATCGTAATATAATATATAACATATTGGCGACCCTCTCAATCTGCCAACCGTCGTTGCAAAAACGCACCCCTCCGTCTATTGACAACTCGCAAATTTCAGCCTAGGGTCCGCTGTCCACAATACCCGAGTCAGCTCAGCTCGGTCAGCTCGAACATTACCGACGGGCCAATAGCAGCTTCACCTCCCCACACGTGCGCCGCGCACTAGGAATCATAGCTACTTTTATATACGTCCAGCATAATGGCAGCTCCACTCGCCGAGACGTACGGCAGCTACATCCAGGCCATCAACGACCGCGACTGGGGCCTCCTCGAAACGATGCTCCAGCCGCAGGTAACGTGGAACTACACCTCCTACACGGCCGAAGAATACATCGGCCTCATCACCCGCGCGACGATACCGGCGCCGGACACCAAATTCCACATCGACTGGCTGCTCGTCGACGAGGCCGACCAGCGGGTGGCGGCGCGGCTGCTGATCAAGGGGACGCCGCGGGACGAGTTTCTCGGGATCAAGCCGAACGGCAGCGGGGCCAGCGTGGAGATTGTGGAGCATGCGTTTTACACGTTCGTGGAGGGTAGGGTTGCGGAGGTGAGGACGGTGATTGATATGGAGGGGTTGCGGGAGCAGATGCGGTGATTGACCGCGGTTGCGTGGGTTGTAATGGGGATGCTGGTGGTCTATACTGGTCTCACGAGCCGTGCTCTTCGATGGTTACAGTCGAGAATCCGGCTTGCGGGATCGGTTTATATATGTTTATACGGAGATAGATTGCATCGGTTGTGGAGTCATTGCGGTGCATTTGTGGTGGTTGGTGGGTCTGATTTGGGGTTACAACGATGGAGTGTGCATATGGCGATCGAGGAGATACGGAGTGACATGACAGTTTGGTGGCGACATATAGAGACGATTGAATCAAGTTACATGGCTGTGGAAGTGCATATTTCGTGTACAGTAATCGTGCGATATCGCTAATTTGCGTGCTGCTGGTGTTCTTTGGATCATAAACATCACGTTGCTCTCTTTCAAATCCTAGAAATCTGTCTGTTTGGCCGATTTCGAGATGCCTTTGTGTCGTAAACCAAGCTGCGACGGCGAAGTTAAAGTACGGCAGTCCGGCTCGCGAGACAGGGGATTCCTTGTAAATGGAATAAGAGGAGGAAGATTCGATCTCTACTCCTCATGCACAAACAAGCCCCAGTCGTGGATTCGGAACGTTTTGGCACCTTCCTCAATAACCTGCAGCAGGTTCTTCAATGCGCCTCCCGCATTGTCGGGCTTCCAGGTATAGTCGTCACCCAATCCTTGCTCGGCTTCGAGACCAGGCCGGCAGAGCGACTTCTCCGCTGCGGCCTCCGCAAGGGTGTGCGGCATGTTGGCCGTGATCACGATGTCCGTCTTTTGCTTCTCGAGCCTGATAATCACGATAGCCAGCGCGACGAACTGCGATGGATGGCCGAGCATGTTGCCCCGATTCTCGACGTACGGCGTCGTGACGAGCATAGAGTACGCCGGGACGTCTCTAAATATCGAGGATGCGTCAGTTCTAAGGCCCTTACGGATGTATGGATCGGGTGAGCACGCACGGTAGCCCGGGGATCTCTCCAGCGGCGAGTTTTCTGCTTTCCCAGATCTTGTATTCTTCGTCCTCGAAGATATCGGATAGATGGAACTTGATGGAGGCTTCGTCGTCGCCTTGCTCCACGCGCTCGTTGAGCTCGAATATCACGGTGGCGAGACCTTTCATGTCGATGAAGGATTCCTGGTTGTCTGGCACCTGGCGGAGATCGCTAGAGAGGAAGTATCGTAGACGTCCTGGCGGGGTGATTTACCCCGCGGTGGGGTAAACGGACTCCCGCCGTTCGGTTTCGAGATTGTTAAATTTCCAGAATTCTTTCTTTCTTTTTTTTGGTATCATTCAGATTGCATTGTTTCGTTGGTTTTTTGAGAACCAGAGAAGCCAAAGATCGCAGATTGAGGACTGAAAGGGAGTTCAAGTGATTGCATTCGTGGAAACGAGCGTGGTGCTTGAGATGGGACACAAGCTTTAGAATGCAGTACGGCCGATGGGGCGAGAATATGCTAACCTTAGGTCCGTCCAGGCGGCTGGGACGCTCGCGGTGATTGCGCCTCCGAAGAGTTCTTTCTCGGCGAAGGACAGAGACATCGTGGTAGGGTGTGGAAATGCAATGTGGTTTGCAGAAGGATGGAGCTCGAGATGGTTGATCTTGAGAGTGTGGTTTGGGTTTGCATTCGGGCCTGGACTTGGCCGCTTTAAGTAGACCAACACTTGGATCCTGTTCGCGACTGTGGCTCCAAGGCCAGCGCGCGCAGGATCCAGGAACAGCACATTGATTTATAATATGGTTGGACTCATTTTTCGCAAAGTGAAGCGATTGGAAGTCAGCTTGTTTTCCAATTGCCGAGATCGCGATATCCTTTCTCGATGGATTGCATTGTCACTGGCGTCAGGATTCAATCGAAGGCACTGGCCTATAAACTTCGCTTGGGCTTAATGATCCACAGCTTGGCCCATGCAAGACCTCTCCACAGCCAGTCACGCCTGACTGGAAGGCGGAAGGAATGCACATATTCAACCGGATTCTCTGATCCCAGAGCTAGTGCACGCTATTCACACGCCGTCACGCCTAATTACGTTCGCTGGTATGCCAGATCGCTGAGTGAATCAAGTTGGAAAGCCGCCTCGCGGTCACCAGCTGCCAGATGAGATATCAAGAGATACGAATCAACCAGGGTGATTACAATCCAACGCGGCTTAGAAAGCATGCGGACCGGGAGCTTCGCCGCATCGGTAGCTTCGTGACGACATGGGGCCGTGCCAGGATCGACGTCCATCCATAACGTTACCCATCCGCCCGAATATCCCCGCCCGTCGAAACCGCAATCGAACTCGGGAAGAGCTTGAGAGTGCGATATATTTTCCGTCATGATTGATATTAATTGGTGGCTCAAGCGACAGGGATATACCATTCCGTCCATGCATGTGTCTGCCACCTGCAGGCGATGGGTGCATCGATGCAGGAGAAGGTGGAAGGCTCAAGCGAGTTGCATCATAAAACATGCTAGATGTGCCCTTTCGCAGACAATCCGTGAAGAATGCACGTCCGCCGGCGTACCTTTCGAAGGGGGTTGAGGAAAGCTCGGCGGCGAGCTCGCCTGGTCGACGATGGCGATTGGCCGGCTGCCCGGGAAGGTGTGCCACCCGTCCGGTGGGCTTGTAGCGCCAGTGATTGAAGACACCTGCACCTCCGGGAGACACATGCGTGCGTTTGCTCGTGGAGGATCGGTCTGTATCGGGTGCGCCGAGTTGATATGAGGTGAAGGCAGTGCATTCGAATGGACAAGTTGGTCGTCGGCGTAGAGGTCTATCTATATTGCTCAAGTCGGCCAACGGGGCATCGCAAACTGCCTCGCTGCATCGGCCACACAAGCGGTTTCAGGCCGACCACGTCCACGCCGCCTCGCAGCTTCTCTCTTCCTTCATCAAACGGTCCAAACGGGAACTCACCGCTGCTCGTCTGTCACTCTCTCTTTCTCTAATCATGGTCGCCGTTCTATTTAAGTAGCTTGAGCCCGACGTCCACCATTGTTCTAGCCAGTGTTTCAACACTCGGAAACACAAAGTCGTGCCCAGGCATGATAGCATTATCCACACCGTTTGAGATATCTAACCTTCTTGCGACCCCGGCTTCCTTTGTCCGGCCCCTTCGCGCGCCCTGATCTCGCATTCGGACACCAAGATAATTACGCTCACTTACCGACAGTCCAAGTTCTGAACTGCTGCAGGCCGCTAAAACCCCATAGGTAAGACCGCCCCTCGGAAGTTCCTCGATCCGCCTATCTTGTGGCAGGAGTCACGCGAAACTGGAGCAGGATCCAAGCCCGAGCACACTCCAAAGTGCAGGTGCTCACGGAAATCATCCTCCGTCACGACAGCTGGAGCTCTGATGCCGTGCATCTTTAAAGCGTCCCTTGCTGCCCGTCGGTGTGGAGTTGCGAGCGAGAGGGCCGAGTGGTAGGCTGACTGTCGAGCTATAGGTCACAAGGCGATCCACGTTGACACCCTCTTTTCCCGCTATCAAACCTCACACTCGCCTCCCCGACGGACGCCTATCCGCTTGCGAAGCGACCATAGATTCGAAGTGCGAGCCTCCTGTCGCTACCCTGCAGGAACCAGGAACTACAAAATGTCGACCCAAGCCGACGACCGGCCAACGCGGTTGTCCCGTGTGGATCTACCTGCGCGAGCCAGGCCTAGATCGCACTCTCCAGCTCTCCCGGACCGTTTCAAGATTACCTCCGACGATGACTTGAAGGATGTCAGTCTGGCGCGTCGAGGAGGCAACTTTAGCATGCACCAGTCCGTCTTTCAGATGATACAAGCCGCCGGTTCCTCCAAGGGCGATTTCCACGCAAGATTCGGCTTCGATATAGAGGAAGAAGGTGAGGAGGAAGAGGAAGACAGTAGTGATGAGGAGGGAAAGGAGAAGAAGACCATGAGGACCTTCATGAAAGAAAGCTTTAAGGGACCAACCCAGCTGGAACAAGCTCAAGCTATGACCGAGGCTCTCGCCGCGGAACCACCAGCTTCAAAACGTTTGAGCGACAGCAAATTCCTCCCAAAGAACATTCTCAAGTCAATACAACAGAAACGTCACGACAAAAGATCGAAACCTTCCTCGAGTTCCGCCGCTTCCACCTCTGACGATGTCACATCCTCTACCGAGTTGGCTTCCAGCCAAGGGTCGATACCTATCCCTTCCACCTCACGCTCCCACCCTCCCAGCGACGTTCCAAGCTTATCACAGTCAGCAACCACGGTCACAATCTCGGCCATGGCCGAAGCACAGGAAACGGAAAGCGAAGATGTCCTGTTTCCTGAATATTCGATAACGGCTACTGCTCTTTCCGAGAAAGTGCAAAAGATATTTCATCTGCCAGAGCTCGAGGAGGTCCAATCAGGTATGATGAGCTAGCTCCCAGTAGATGTTTCATGAGCTAAACAACTCGACTAGAATATCCTTGCTGGCTGCTCAAAACAGTCTTACTCCAAGGGTATCTGTATATAACCGAACGTCATATTTGCTTCTTTGCATATATGCCAAAGAAACAGGTATGGTATACACAATTCTACTCTAGCAGTGATTTTATACTAATCTTTGAGCTAGAATTCGGTTCTGAAATCCGGACATTTCTACAAGCGAGGCCGCAAAAACTCTCGTTATAGCCGCTACTGGTTTACGCTGAAAGGGGATGTGCTGTCCTACTACAGCGATGCCTCTGAGCTCTATTTCCCTAGTGGCAATATTGATCTTCGTTATGCAATCCATGCCTTTGCAGATGAAGGCAGTAAAGATCACACGTTCACTCTTGTCACCAACTCTCGAAAATACGAATTCAAGGCGGATTCGGCGACAAGCGCTATCGAATGGACAAAGGCACTTGAGAAAGTTATGTTTCGGATACACAACGATGGCGATAGTGTCAAGGTGGTCATTCCGATTGAAAACGTTCTTGATATCGAAAAGAGCCCTGTTATCGAGTTTGCGGATACGTTCAAGTTGAAAGTTGTTGCCGACGACGAGAGCTATGCCATCGACGAGGTTTGTAGCATCTTAGATGCACTTTGGTCCCATACACATCAGGCTAATGTTTCTCTGCAGTACTTTTTCTCCTTTTTCAGCTTTGGTGCTGAAGCCTTTGAGCTCATCAGGCTCTTGGTTGAAGATACAACCGCACAGAAGATCCCCGAGCATCTTCTTACCCAGAGTCCTACCATGGCGGGTCCGTTTGGACCAAAGAAATCGAGCCCAGCATGCTCACCGGCACGAGATGCGAGTCCTGTTTCGCCATCCAAGTCTCTCCGAAATTCGCTCATTATAGCAGCCCCTGCTTCACCTTCTATTACCTTTCAAACTCGTGGTGAAGGCAACATTACGCCTCTGCTCAAGGAAGCCGTTAGGGATACTTTGCTTCCTGTCCCTACTTCCCCGGCGATGGGCAGCCCTCGCGGCAGCGGCGAATATTCTCGCCGTAGCTTCGATGCCACGAACCGACGAAGCGTGGACTTGTCAAGAAATAATTCAGACACAAACGAGGCCCGTAGCTCGTCTCTTGCTAGTCTTCTAGGCCGCAGATCCAAGTCGCATCGGAAGTCGCCATCGATGTCAGCTCAGCCATCATCACCTTCGAGAGAAGTTTCAGAGAGTTCATACATCAACTCGATGCAACAGAGCGAACCTTCTCTGACAGAATCCTCTGACGTTGTCCCTATCTCTTCAGAAAGCGAAGGAGAGCTCGCAGCAAGCCAGTTTCTATCCAGAAGCGACGTTTTCCAACGGTCTGTTTTCTCCACTGAAATAGAGCCGTCCACAATCGACAGGGGCAGGTCACCGACGCTTAAGAACAAGGCGGGAACTATCGCCCCTGCTGAAGCACCACCGCTCCATATTCACCCGCCTTCGCGAACGGGGACAGACATTGGAGTGACAGACCCCAGCATGGTGAAGAAGACCATTTCTTCACCCGGTGAATTGGAGCGGCCTTCGTTGGAACACCGATCCTCCTCTGACAAGCGGTTTTCTCTATCCAGCCCGACCCTCGGCGATGTGTACAAGGTAGGGTCACTTCCAATCCGTGGAGCCCAAGGTATCGCGGATTGGATGAAGCGCCGATCTAAGCATGTCGCCTCTGGCGGTATGGGATACTTCGGCAAAGTTACGGACATGTGGACCGGAGGCAAGAAGCACTATGACGACAAGGGTGCTTCACCCGGGGATGCAGCAGCCGGGGACGCCGACGCCGACGATGAAGACGAAGGTGCTCTTTCACCCTCTGAGCGGTTCCGACAGCGGTTTGCCTTGAGTGAATCTGAAAACCTCCTCGCTGTTTACTTTGGATATTTGTCTCGAGTGCTACCGCTGTACGGCAAGATTTACTTGGGCGACCAGCACTTCTGCTTCAGGAGTATGGTTCCGGGTACCAAGACAAGGGTGTGTTCATTCTTCGTTTCTAACTATATGTTCTGCAAGCTAACAATGATTCCTCCATAGATGATTCTCCCCCTTCGCGACATCGAGAATGTGGATAAGGAACGGGGTTTCAGATTCAGCTACCATGGACTGGTCATCACTATCCGCGGTCATGAGGAACTCTTCTTTGAGTTCGCCGGCCTTGAAAATCGAGACGACTGCGGAGCCACACTGACGAGAGCCATCGACGATGCGCGGCACATGCGGGAAAGCCAGCTGATAACCCCGAGCCAAAGGGCTAATGCAGAAATCGCAAAGCGTGAACACGACATGCTGCAGGAGGCCAGGCTAGAAGCTGGGCATCTCGAGCACGAAATGAAGCTCCCTCATTCTACCAATGAGGTTGCCGTCGGTCGAGGCATGGAGGTCCCACCTATCGTTTTTGACGATCCGCACACGTCGTTCCTTCATTTCCAGCCTCAAGAATCCCTCAAATTCACCTGTTTGACAATCGGCTCCCGTGGCGACGTCCAGCCTTATATTGCTCTTTGCAAGGGCCTTATCAAAGATGGCCATAGCGCCAGAATTGCGACGCACATCGAATTCAAAGACTGGGTGGAAAGCCATGGAATCGAGTTCAGAGAGGTTGCTGGTGACCCTGCCGAATTGATGAGAATTTGCGTGGAGAACGGCATGTTTACGATTTCTTTCCTGAAAGAAGCGACGTCGAAGTTCCGGTCTTGGATAGACGAGCTTTTGACCTCAGCATGGGTTGCTTGTCAAGACTCCGATGTTCTCATCGAAAGCCCTAGTGCAATGGCCGGCATTCATATTGCTGAAGCTTTGAGAATTCCCTACTTCCGGGCGTTTACTATGCCCTGGACTCGAACCAGAGCGTACCCACACGCATTTGCCGTCCCCGACCACAAGATGGGAGGCGCCTACAACTACTTTTCCTACATCATGTTCGACAACGTCTTCTGGAAGGCTATTGCTGGTCAAGTCAACAGGTGGCGAAAGAAGGAGCTTCACCTTCAGAGCACCAGCTTGGACAAACTGCAACCGAACAAGGTTCCCTTCCTCTACAACTTTAGCCCCCACGTTGTTGTTCCTCCGTTGGATTTTAGTGACTGGATCCGCGTTACGGGATACTGGTTCCTGGACGAAAGCCAGCAGAACTTCGAACCCCCCCAAGAAATGGTCGAGTTCATGCGGCAAGCGAGGGAAGACATGAAGCCTATTGTCTACATTGGCTTTGGCTCCATTGTTGTTGCTGACCCTCAGGCACTAACTCGAACAGTCGTCGAGTCTGTTCTGAAGGCTGATGTCAGATGTCTCTTATCGAAAGGATGGTCTGACAGGCTTGGGAAGAAGGATGCAAGCACTCCGGAAATGCCACTCCCCGACTGCATCTTACCGATCAAAGCTACACCGCATGATTGGCTCTTCAAGCACATCGACGCAGCAGTCCATCACGGCGGGGCGGGCACGACGGGAGCGAGCTTGCGAGCCGGTTTACCCACCGTCATCAGCCCATTTTTCGGAGACCAGTTCTTCTTTGGCGCCCGGGTTGAGGACCTTGGTGTTGGCGTTTGCTTGAAAAAATTGAACGTCAAGGCATTGTCCGAGGCTATGTGGCTTGCGACGAACAGTACCCGCATGATCACCAAAGCTAGGATGCTAGGTGAAGCGATAAGATCCGTATGTATACCCAGTCTTTCCATTCTGACAGAGCAAAAGCAGCGAGTAGATGTTCTGACAAATCTGCAACAGGAAAATGGTGTTGACACGGCGATTCAAGCCATCTACCGAGATCTGGAGTATGCGAAGTCTCTGATCAAGAACCCACAGGTGGAGCATCCCGACGGTTCTGAGGAGTCATGGACGTTCGTGACTCGAGACGAAAGCGACGCAGACGTCACGCGAAGAAATTCGACAAAAGATACCAACTCCGAGGGCAGCAGAACGACAGCAACCTCCCCGGCCTGAAAATTGAAAACGAATCTTACAATAATCAGGGCATTATAATCGACGACATCGTAGCTGGGTTAGCGTTTTGTTCATTCGTTAGATCTGGACTAGAGCGCAGGGTTTGGTTTCTTCTGTTGCATGCAATTGCATCGTTCCTTCCCTTCGCGTTCACATCTTTCAAGTTCCCTTGATGGTTCTTCTTTGAAACCCTTTTTTCTTGCATTCTTTCTTTTGTGTTCTTGTATGCTTTGTACAAAGTGATTACGACGATAGAAGCTGGTTTTTGGCATCGTAATGACTGCGGTTTGTCTGGGAGGTTACATTGGCGTCAAGTGCATGTGTCCGTCTGCATTACACTCGCTGCTCTGAGGTACCATTCTGCCGTTTGGATTTTTAAAGCGCGACGTTTCGTTGGTTCATTATCGATCGGTCTCGACGCGGCTCAAGTGAACGCGTCCGTAATCTTAATATTAGAGACAGACATATCATATACGACATTTTGGCTTTTTTGCATGTGCATCTGGTTGGCATTGATCTTGGAGAACTTCCATTCGCTTGTGAACGTTATCGCTGGGCCATGCATTTACATATATACTTTTATAGAGTTTTGTTTGCGCAGGTGTGTATTTATACATCCATAGACGCGTAGATTCATGTATACCAGATGCAATTCCTTGTCCAAAATTTGTATAGTTCCTGCACTACCATCTCGACGGAAACTTATACGTGCTGCGTGCTGATACGTGATCCTGGCGGCGGATTAGCTAGGTCTGAGATGTTCGCAGGGCGCTGCGCAGCCCGGGTCCCTTGGCGGGGCGATGCTTCCGGCCGCGTTTGGCGGCTGCAGCCGCAACGTGAACTACAACACACCGTCAAACATCTGCCTCATCACCACAACCCAGCATCTCGGATCCGCATCCGACGACTCCTATCGACACCTCCGCCTACACGCCCCTTGGTTCCATCTCCAGTGGTTGCTCATTCACTTTTATGGCCCCAGTCCTCGCTTGCTATGAGTTAGTCCGGCTCTCACCTGCCCTTCCGTGCCCCATCTCATCGTTTCGGCTGTCAGAACCGCGCGACGACGAGATTCCGATAGCGTGATATCGGGGACGCAGCAGCATATCGCATCCGTACAAATACACGCACACACGCAAGGATTCGCACTCACGCACTCGCCTTCGCTGTCGCAACCACCGCACGGTTAAATTCATAACATCCTCCCCAATTCATCGCATCGCGCATCGGAAGCCATTCGTTCGGTCCCACACGTCGAGCGGGCGAGCGGGCGAGCGGCAAAACAACGCAATCACAGCCCATGTCGTCCTTCTCGTCGTCGACAAATCTCCGGGTCCAGCTACTCCGAGACGAGCGATCCAGGACGCGGACAAACTCGATCGACCCCGCCGAGACCGAGAAAGAAGACCCGATAGACCCCCTGACGGCGGCATGTCGCGCCCGCTACGCGCGCTTCGAGAAGGCCATCCCGGCCATCTTCCCGAGCCGACGGCCATGTTGCGCGACGGACCTGACCGTGCACGAGCTGTTGGGAATCGAAGAACCGAACTATGCCGAGGACGAGCCGTTGACCAACGGTGTGTCGAACAAGCCTACCCCGGTCGTTAGAGCGCGCAGGGCTGAAGAGGATGACGACTATGACATGGACGACGACGACGACGAGCCGCCGGCGCCTCCGCCACCGCTGCCGGCTGCAGTCACGAAAGCCAGGTCGCCGATCCCACCTACAATCCAGATATCCTCACCGGACCGTACCAAGTCCCCCTCCGGGAAGGATAGCGCCGCCGTTACCCGAGAGAAGCTGGAAGCCGACAAGAAAGCCGCGGAGGATGCCGCCAAGTTGTCGTTTTCGACCATGTTCTATACATTGGAGAGCGACAGAGACGCAATGCTGGAGCAGCAGAAGCTCGACGAGTCGGACCGACAAGTCAATGCTGAAGCCAACACACACGGCGCCCCAGGCAAGCTTAGCAATGCGAATTTAGGAGCTTCCAGCTTGACGCTGAAGCACCTGATAGCGAGAATCGATGCGAAGAGAGAGCGCGTTGCAGTATCGGACATGGAGCTGCGCAACCTGATGTCCGAGGTCAAGAAAAACCGGTCCAAATGGGCGAGCGAAGACAAGATCGGACAAGAAGAGCTGTACGAGGCGGCAGAGAAGGTTGTGCTTGAGCTACGTGCTCAAACCGAGCATTCGACGGCGTTTCTGAACCGAGTCAGTAAGCGTGATGCTCCTGACTATTTCAATGGTAAGTTTGTTCCCAGTCGGGGTCATCTGCAAGCATATTAATATGTAAGCTAACTATCGCTCTCGCAGTTATCAAACAACCAATGGACCTCGGTACTATGATGAAGAAGCTCAAGCAGCTAGCCTACAAGAGCAAGAAGGAATTCATAGAGGACTTGAACCTGATATGGCAGAACTGTCTGCAGTTCAATGCTGATCCGAAGCATTACTTGCGGAAGCATGCAATCGCCATGCAGAAAATGACACAGAATCTGATCCCTTTGATCCCCGACATCACAATCCGGGATCGCGCAGAGGTTGAGGCAGAGGAAGCAGGAGCGCACGATCAAGATGCCGACGCTGAGAGTGACGACGGTAAGAGCTTTCTTCAGGAAGTATCCTTAAGTTTAGGTGTACTAACATAAAGGTGAAGAGCCCATTATGTCCTCTCGGATGAATAGGAAAGCGCCTGGGACGAGCAAGGCCAAGAAGGGGGCCAAACCAGCGCGAACCGAGAGTACACCTGAAGCAAAACCGCCCATTCTCAATATCCAAGGTATTCCTAATGGTGCACGGGATAGCCCTGTTCCAGTCCATATGCTAGCAGAGGCCAGCAACTTGTCCCAGAATGGATTTGCAACACCACCTCTGGCGCACACACCTAGCAATGGCCACATCTCACAGCTTGATTTGGACTCCACGATCGAGAAATACGAAGTAGACGATGATTTGGACCCGGAGTACAAGATTTGGAAGACAATGACGAAGAAGTCCAGAGCTAGAGCCGCAGTATGTTACCCCTTTTCTTTGTTGTTGCCCATATAGTACGATACTCATGGGGTCTTTAGAGCGAACGGCATAAACTCTTCCGCGGAGATAAAATCCAACCCGACGAGCCCGCGTTGATTCGAGCGCGTGTCAATATGGGGCGGTACATTCGGTCTGAGCTTGCTCATGGAGACAAGGATGCTGCGAAAGACATCAAAGCCCCCCTTGCCGTAGCCGTTGAGGATCAGGGCGATGATTTCGACGAGATGCTGCCAAACTACTATAAAGTAATGGACTGCGTCCCAGAATTACCTTGGAATTTGTCGTGGCTTGGAGACGACGACGAGGATGTGGACAAGTTCCGGGAGAATCTGTGAGTTTGCACTTATATTAGCTCCAGCCAGGATATTTCTGACAACTTGAAAGGCGACTCGCTCCAAAAGGCATATTCGTACAGCCTCCCGCGGGGCTCGGAAAGGCGATGGATACAAATATGAAGGTCATTCAGGACACTCGCAAGATCTGCCATAAGATTGGTGTGATCAAGCAGATGCAAACCCAGACCCAGATTTACAGCAACCAATTCGCCAAATACGACCCCAAGGAATTCGTCGAGCAAGAACCTGAGGACTTTTTGGTATCCGACGATGGGCCGATCATGTCCGACGAAGTTTGCAGAGCGGCATTCCAGCGATCCATAGGCAAGATATTTTATCATGCTGGGTTTGAGGATTATCAGCCGACGGCCTTGGATCTTGTCACCGACATTGCAACAAATTTCTTTCAGAAGATTGGGAAAACGGTCATGTTGTACTCGGAGACAGTTCTTCCCACGGGTAGATTTGAACCAGATGTAGGCTTGCAAATGCACCCGAGCTTTGGCTTGCCAATGGACACCAGCTGACGAGTTTTTAGGAAATCATACTCCACACACTCGCCGAAAATGGTCTCGAAATTGACCATTTGGAGAGCTACATCCGAGATGACATCGAGCGTCTTGGAATCAAGCTTGTACAGCTTCGCGAACGCATGCGTGGACATCTCTCAGATCTTTTGGTACGAAATCTGCTCCTCCTGAACTCATTACTCATTACTAACTAGCCCATAGCGTCCCGCTTTACAAGATGTCGAGAATCCGGAAGCTGCCGAAGAAGATATGGGTCATTTTATCAACGGCGACTTCACAGACGACATTGGTGATGACTACTATGGATTCAAAGACCTCGGGTTGGAAAGGGAGTTTGGCATGTCCATATCGTCTGGCCTGATGAGGGTCCTTCAAGGAAGAATTACCAGCTCCTTATCAACTCAAAGCGCGAGGTATGTTCCTCCCCTCGCATCCACATCTCGCGAACCCAAACTAATGACTATAGTAGCAACGCGGCCGTCCCCACCACCGACTACACGCCAGCGCCGCCCTTTGAGCCACTCTCACGCGAGCTTCTTAAGGATCAGATTGGCCTCGTCCAAAACTTCTTTCTTGCGAAGCTTCACGCGAATAGCGAGGAGCCACTCGTGGAAGATGAAGATCTTCCTATCAAGCAAAGAGCACCGAAACCAAGGCTGCCACCAAACGTATGTCTTGTCCCCGTTTTAATACACGCTGATCAGCGAAAGCTAACATTTACCCAAGGGCAAAATTACGACTCCACGAAAGCGACCTGTCTCCGGCCAAGGGGGCAACTCTAAGAAGAAGAAGCGACCGAACCCCCCTCCACCCGTTGCGACCAAGCCGCCGCCTGCAGGATCTACTGCCATCATTGCGCCAACTGCTACTCCGCCGTTGTCCGAAGAAAATAACGGCGCAGCTCCAAAGTTCGAGGAGAAGGATATGGATAACACTCCTGGAATGATGAGTCCCGAATCCATCATGGCGGTCTGATGCGCTGGAATCAAATGACAGAACTCCAGTTTACCTCCCTTCCCTTTGTCTGTTCTGTTTCGTTCATGGGTTCGGACTCGCATTACTACTGACTTTGATTTCAAGATGTACAAATTTGTGTGCCCACCTTGAACATACCAATACAATTTCACTGCTATCCTTACTTCCCCAGCTTTGGTACTATTCTCTCTTTCCCATTACATCCCTTTGTTATATTCCCCACTTCTACCTTGCTTCAACTACAAAATGGCTATAGTTACTTCTTTTTTCAGCCCGTCCCTCAAGAATGACTTTCACATCGTTTATTAGCGTATTCATTATAACATTTGCGCTGCTTGTTTCACGCTGGTTTTCGAACTGTATGCCGCCAGCATGACACCGCTTAATATTCCTGTCCCATTAGTATGCTCAATTGCTCGGTGTTTCTAGCTTGATTGAACCATCTTCTTATATCATAACCTTGGTGGAAAATTGGTGTATCCTCGCTTGTCTTGTTGCTTTTAGTCGTCGCACTATCCCCGCATGGTGTTTAATCGGTGATCTTTCACATTGCTTCGTGGCTGTGGTTTTAGGGATTGTTGTTACAAATGTTCATAGACAAGTTGCTTGCTTTTCCATAACTGCATGTATATCGAGCGGAAGAAGTTGCAACTAATTTGAAACGCCAAAGTAGATACTACTCATGCTCATTCCCGGTCATAATCCGTCAACATCGTAAAAAGACGTGCGTCATGAAATGAATCCTGACATAAAGGAGAACATGCATCCATGCAGACGCAGATAGATAGAGCCAACTAGGCCTCACTCTCAGAATCGTGATGTTCAGATTCCTCGTCTCGACTTTTATTCATCCTCTCTTCCTTACTCCTCCCCACCCAGTGCAAAGCCGTAAACATTACCAACAGACTCAAATCATACCCGGCCTTCAAACCACCGCTGATCACAAAGCTGACCCAGAGCAGCCCGCCGCCGCCCACCAGTCCCGTCACCAATGGTCCTGCCGACTGACTCAGGGTCTTTGTCACCGTGACGATCCCCATCACCGCCGTCCGTTCCTTAGGCTTCATTACCGCTGCCAGGAACGCGGACCGCGGCGCCTGGTCCATCGATCCCAGCAGCGAGCGGACGACTATCAATGCAACCGCCGGGTAGACTGAGGCGAACGCGGGAATTAACGCCAGACAGATCGCAGACGGCAGGTGCGTGAACACCATCGTCTTGATCAGACCAATGCGCCGCGCGACGGCCGAGGCGAGCAGGTTCCCCACCGAGCTGACGAGATTGGTCATGAAAAAGAGGGTTCCGAGGGCGCCTGGTGGGAAGGCGAAGGTGTCGTGGAAGTAGAGGGTGATCAGGCTGGCGGGCATGAGGCCGCTGGCGAATGAGTCCACGCCGAACAGCAGGCAAAGCTTGATCAGAATACTGCGGGACTCGCGTGTGATGTGCGGGAGCAGGGCGGTGATTTTCTCGAAGATGGAGGGTTTGCTTTTAGGTGGGGGCAGCGCATGTGCATATGTATCCGCAGTAGGAGAGTCCTGCATCAGGAACGGCTGGGACTCTGTGTGGTCGTCATCGTCGATGTCTTCTGCTTCCACCTTTCGAGCTCGCGCTTCGTGGTCTTCCTCGCACCTGGCTGAGAGAAAGGACGATATGACGGCATTGGTAGTACCAAGCATAGCATAGCATAGGAAGATGATCTTGTAAGACTGCAGCGGAGTCCAGCCGCCGTTCTGGAGGGCGGTGACAAGCCATCCGCAGGCAAGATTTCCGAGGGCGCGCGAGAGCGTGCCCGAGATAACGTACCAGGCGAAGAGGTCGGCGCGGACGTCGGCGGGGACAAGGGAGGCAATAGTGCTCTCCTCGATCGCGCGAAAGGGACCGATTTCACTACCACTATCAGGAACCCATTCTATCAGTATTCTGACGAAGTGCATACAGAAGAAATGCACCAAATGTGCGAAGCAGCAACTTCCAACAGAGCTATCGATCGATACCTTGGACTGATGACCCCGACTACAGACGTCAAGACCAATAACCAGTAACTGTCTGTAAAAGCGAAGACCACTCCGCTGAATGCGATCAACAGCGCCCCAAACGACAGCATCCGTCGTCTCCCAATCTTATCCGCAATCAGCGTCAACAGCAAGCTGACGACTACATCGCCGAATAGTGTCAGTGACATGAACAGCCCGATGCCCTTTAGTGTGACATCCTGCGCCTTGAGGAACAGCGCAAGGATGAGCGTAGTCGCGCCATACGCAAAGAGGCGGATGAACCGCGTCGTCAGCAGCAGCTTGACGTCCCGTGGTGATGCCCAAAGCGCAGGTACACCGAGCTCGCGGTATATCTGCGAGATCGACGGTATAGCCATCGTAGAAGCTGGACCCGAGTGCGACTGTCGCCTTTGTGCACTATCCTGCCCGCCTCTCGCCGTCGCGCACGCACTCGTATCCTGAAGCTGAGGCGGACCGATCCAGTCGATAGACGTTACAGATCCGTCGGAGATCTAGCAGCGGGACGATATATTATCGTCGATATCGATCTTAGCTTAGCTGATGATTATGTGGCATCGTATGCCCAGCCCGCGCCTAGCGTCGTCGAAAAGAGGGGCGCATCGCGAGGCACCCAGCGGAGAGCTCGAGCACTGCAAGCAACCAAGCGAACGCCACAACGAGTGAGCGAGTGGGCGAGTGGGTTTGCGGATCCGGTCGTCGGGATGGAAGCCTGTCGCCGGCAGCGGCAATCTCAATCAACCTGAATCGCAGCCAGCAGTGGGGCCGTCGGGGAGAGCTGCCTGGGATGCGACCTGAGCTTGGACGAGATCGAGACGCGGGGTGTTTTGCGTTGCCGTGTCGTCCAAGCTCGAAGAGGTAGTCGCAAAAGTAGAAGGAAGTACAGATCGCGAGAAGCACCCTCGACGTCGCCCAACCTTCCGTCAACATCGACCAGCCGAGGCAGCCAGTACTCCCGAATACTCCCACCGACGTCGAGCCCGTCGAGGCATCCCGGTTTTCACATTCTCGCAAACGACCGGGCACACGCCCAGGTGACCTACGTTTGCCTGCGCCTCGGTCACAGAGCTGTTTGAGATGGGCGACGTGGGGCCGATGCGATAGCGCTCACCAGACCATGCAATCAGGACATGATACATCCCTGACCACGATCCCGCTCCAGACCAGTCTAGGCCGCTTCAGGAGCATCCACCAGCTCGATCGCGTTGCTGCTGCTGCTGGGAGCTCGACTTGTATAAATTTGCTCCCGGCAGCGATCGATCCCCGTCACATTTTGTCCAAAACCTTACATTTGACCGCCCGCCTGCTCGCTATCTGCCACCGGAAACGTTGCTAGTGATCGCTGTCTGCTGGCTGTGCCATGGATTTCGCTTCCTTCGGAATGGGGGACTTCCCCCGCCAATCGCTGGTCGAGGATACAATGGAATACTTTATCCACTTGGTAGCTGTGCCGGGCACGTTATCGCAGCAGGCAGTCAAATCGGAGCTCGATAAGCTTCTGCCGGATATCGTGAAGTCCATAGAGGTTTTCACAAATGACTTTATCTGGCAGAGAGATGAGTTCACACTCCAGGTGGTCGAGAAAGACGGTATGAGATGACCAAACCCACAGGCTCAGCAGCCTTCTCTGATTTGATTTGGTTTCGTTCTCAGGTATCGCATATCTTCACGGCCGGACCGAATTCGGAGAATCAATTGACGACGAATGGTTCACGGTCTTCTTGCTCCGAGAAATCAGCAAGAAGTTCCCTCAGCTGTGGATACGGTAGGTTCCCACCTCACCCGCTTGGCAGGATCGTTAATAATTTCCTTCTGACAACCATCCCCGTGGCTGATCCGGACAGCGTAGTTGATACGGATGGCGAATTCCTGCTCATCGAGGCGGCCCATGCGCTGCCCAAGTGGCTGAGCCCTGAAGTCGCGGATAATCGGGTACGGTTACACCTTCCCTCCCCTTCTTCATCTCGAATGTCAAAAAATCGTAATCTTAACAATCCCGGTTCACTATTAATAGGTCTGGATAAGCAACGGTTCGCTGCGTATCATACCGAGATCTAAGGAAGACCGTGCTGCCGCGAAGGCTGGCCAGCTGCGTTCTCTGAGTACCAAAAATGCGCTGCGGTTTCTGGAAAAGTCGCAGAAGGAATTGCTGCATATCCAGATTGTCGAGGAAGAAGCATTCTATCGTATTTCAAAGTAAGACTTTCTCCTCCCATGGTAATGTCCGTACGGGGCGAGCCTCTGTATTATATTATATCCCTTTATCTAACATACCCCTCCGGAACACAGCTACCCCGCCGCGCTGAAAGACCACTATCACTATGCCCGGGTAACGGTGCCGCGAACGGTTGCCAAGGTTCTTCACGAACAGCCAAAGTTGATATCCACTATCGTTGAAGCATTCTGTCTTCGAGACCCGGCTCAGCTCAAGGTTCGTCAATTCCTTCCCACTCCTGTAATTAAACGCTGTAAGACAGCAATATCACGCGTGACGGTGGCGTGTGGAGCCGACAAGAAACGATTTCGAGGCATGGCTGCGCAGGGATGCAACCACTCTCTCAACCTCAAAGCTGACCACTCGGGAATACCCTTGAAACAGATATGCAACACAATGCCAACATTCCCACCACGAGACCCTGTCGACATGTCCGTCCGCTTCACGAAAATCACCTATGCGCAGTTGAAACAGCAGGTTGTGCGGCCACCAAGGCCATTTATTCTTCCAGGCCCAGAGTCACCACAGTTTCCCACATCCGAGCTGGGCATGAAGCTGACGTGCGGGATGGAAATGCTTGTCTCAGCCAACAGACATAAAAGCGATGGCAGCCGGCTGGCAATGCAGGCCACTGCCATCCTTGACTGTCTGAGCGCAGGGCAACTGCCGTCCGACCAAGATATAAAATCCTGGAGCCAGCAGATCGACTCGGAGGACTGGATGGACGTGGACTACGCAGAGTTCGAAGCAAACATGGCGGGTGGCGGTAGTAAAGGTGGACGCTCCGATAAGGCGGCATTCAGCGACAAGGAACAGCAGGAGAAGCTTAAGAAGATGGTTGAAAACTTTGAAAAGTTCATCAACGACGATTCGGCGGGGTTCGAGGGTGCGCGGTTCCACGAGGGGTTCAACAGCGATGACGACGACGACATCGACGACGATGAAAGCGACGTCAGCACGGACGAGGAGGAGGACCGCGATGCAAGCTTCGACGAGCGAGAGTTTTCCAAGATGATGCGGGAGATGATGGGTACGTATTCTACATAGCTTTGGAGGTTGACATTAATCGCTACGATGCATCGAAGCTAACCAGAGGATATGTACATATATGCAGGCCTTCCTGCGGATGCCAAACCAAACACCCCACCGCAGGATGCAGACGAGTTCTCCGACGACGACGAAGACGAAATGTCGATACGCCAGACGATGGCCAAGATGGAGCAAGAGCTCGTCGCCGCTGGCGCGCTAGACCCCGACCGCCCCGGCGCGAGTCTCGATGATAGCAGCAGTAGGAAGAAACTCAAGGATACGCAAAAGCTCAAGCGGCAATCCAGCGACAGCCAAGATGCAGAAATCAACTACGAGATCGCACGCAACATGCTCGAGAGTCTAAAGACGCAAGGGGGCGACAGCGGGCCCGCGGCCAACATGCTGCGGTCCATGGGCATCGTAATGCCCCGAGACGATGACGAGGAGGAAGGAGAAGAGGCCAAGCTGGACGCGAGCAGTAAGAGGAAGAAGAAGAAGTGAACACCAACCAGACTACGGAGGGACAGAAGGATAGATCCATCTACGGGTTATATAGGACTTCGGCATAAGACAGACGGACAGGTGGACCTTTATCTTCGTTGCTGTGTATAATTATGCTGTACTTCTTCTATAATATGTATAAGAGATACCCCTGCATAGACTATAGTCCAATCGATGAATCTATCCGCTGTTTAGTATTCAGCTAGGTTTCCGTCCGCAGCAGAAACCATACACGTCGAGTAAAAGGCTTATATAAACGTTCGTAGTAACAAGGCCCGGTTGGGTTACACGGGATCCTAGGAGTTTAACATTCGGAAATATAAAGCAGCATCATTCATGAATTCATTCATTGCAAGACACCCGCACCGTATACAACCTTACCGCGCATCCGCCTGCTAGTTGCTCCGAACCACCTGCACGATATCGATCGTAGATTTACAGACAAGCCAATTGCAAAACAAGCAGCATGTCACCAAAACAAACCCCGTTCCAACAACCCGACAATTGAACAAAAACGACGCAGAAGAATGATATAAACGCAGCATACGTATGAACATTTAACGGCGAGGACGCATCTCCAAGCAGTAGTATAAACTCCATCTTTTTTTTGGTCTTCCAAGCGAGTGGAATAGTTAGACATGACAGACAACGAGCAAGTCGAGCCGATAGCAATTGTACCGTCCTCAATGCAAGCAAGATGGCAGTTATTCCTTTTCCCATTTTTATTTCTCCCTTCTTTTTCGTTTATCGGTCCTCCCCTGTATTTTTATCTTTTGATGCGGGAAAAAAACAAAGCCAGGAAAAAAAAGTTTCGTTTCGTTTCAATCATGTTGATAGGGAAGTGCGGAAAAAACCCACGACGAAACGGCCAAGAAGCCCAGACCATGAAACAAACCAGAAGGACAAAATAGCAAGAGCGAGACAAGTAAACAGAAGGCAGAGTCGAAGAGATATACAACAACGGAGGTCGTTTACTCCATCGGAGTATCATCGTCCCGGTTCAAGCCTGGCGGAATCTGCCCCGGCCGAATCGTGTCGCGACGCCCTAACCCTTCCGCCGTCGTATCCCCCTCGTCATACGTCATGCCATCGATCAACTTCGCGTCAACCCGCGCTTCGGCAACAGAGGGTGTCGTCATTGTCGACGCTGGCGAATCGGTGGACCTGCTCGCAGTATGGTTGTACATTGCCGCTGCAGCACCGTCCGGTGCATTCGAGGCGCGCGGGACCGGCGAGACAGCTGGGCCGATGGTACTGACGTGGTTTGAGGCGTTGACATTGTTGGCGTTCGTCATGATGGATGGAACGGAGGTGGGTGGGTTTGCATTTGCAGCAGCATTTGCGTTCAGCATCTGTTGTTGCTCGAGCTGGCGACGGGCGAGGACGGCAGCCATGCTCTCGCGTTTGGCTTGCGTGCTGTTCGCGCCGGACGCCTCGCCTTCCAGAGAGCCGTGCTCGTCTGCAAGCGAGGAGATGACGGAGGCTGTGCCGGGCGTGTGTGGGACGTAGGGAGCGGTCTCAAAGTAGTCGCGGGGGATATCAGATTGTGGAGGCGGGGCGCCAATGCCGCCGAGACGGGAGACGCGCTCCGCGGCGACGGCGAGGTTGGGATGTGGATGGTGACCCTCATGGCCGTCCTTGATGGCGGTTGTGGAGAGAGTGGAGATGCCGCTGGCGGGGGTGCCAGGGTCGGAGTTGTTGTCATTGTTGGAGGGGGTGGAAGGAGGGAGGTTCAGCAGTGTGGTCGCCATGGTGTTTGGCTTGTCTGGTTGGCCGTGCATACAGCTTATCGGTAGTGATGATGTCTGGTGGGTTCGTGGTCTGGCTGCGGTGAAGCTGCTGTTGACAAGATAGCGATGGCTGTTAGAGGTGTTTACGTCATAAGTGGGAAGATGAGATGAGCGGTGCCGTCAGGGGAGTTTGGATGGCTTCCACAGCTTACCGTGAAGGTGAATGTTCGAATGGGGTCGGTATACGGACCAGCGTATTCTAGAATCTTGAGCGAGATGGAGAGGAGCGGGGTGGAGATGGTGTTTGGAAGATGCAGGAGGTCGGCGTCGATGCGATGGGACGGTTCCAGTAATTAACTTCAGCGCAACACCAGGTTGTGTCACCAGTCAGCCAACTCCAACTTCGCAAATTACCAGTATGCGGTTTTAGGCTAATCGATTGTACAGTTGAAACTCCCACCATACGTACCTCTAGTCGAGCGCAGAGCGGAATGCAGCTACACCGTAAGCGCAGCGATATCTACGATATCTATCGGAGGTTCCAATCGCCCGTATGCAATGTATATGTACCGTCTATCAAAAGAGGGGGGGTATATCAGAACACCAATTAGACCGAAGACTACAACCAGTGAATATCAAATACAGAGAAGCTCACACTCTAGTAAGGTATCGGTATCGATAGATCGAGATTTCAGGAAATCCGACAGCCAAGAAGACGGGAAAGACAAGATATCGATAATCTTGCCTGCAGTGCTAGTGAGATCAGAGCTGTCCAAAATATAATATATGCTGTGCCAATGTGCCTTCCAACCAGGTACCTCACAGCGTACAAGTTCCTTCAAATGCCCGTCCGGGCGCAAAGTACATACATCGTCATCTATTTCCAACGTGAGTCCCCAGGTCAGGGCCGGCCATGGCGCCAGGGACCTTGAATCGAATCGTCCGACTGTCACACTCAGGTTTCCATCCCGTTCCTTCCAACAGCGGCCCTTACACCCGCCCGCCCAACCACTCGCACCCGTTCGTCCAGTCTCCTCAGTGGACGGAGCGGACGTACATTACATATATACGATCACCGCACCCTCTCGTGCCCAACCTCGCACCCGTCCATTCAGCAGGTCAGACGATTGCAAGACGTCCCCCGCCGCGAATCCAGCTGCGCCAGCCAATCCGCTCACGAGCCGCCGGCGCTCGCTGACGTCTGCCAAGTCTCGCGACCCCTGGCCTTGTCGTTCGCGTCCATCCGTGGCCACCGTCTTGAGCTTGCTTGTTGGTTCGCCCGGTAGAATAACCGAGCGCTTGCCTGCTGTAGTCTCCGTAATATGCATGTTTGGGCAGCCTTGGGGACTCCGAATTGTAGCATGGTGGTCCAGATTTTGTTTCTGGCCCGCGAGACAAGTCTAGATGCCCAGCTGTGCATCTGCATATACAAAATATACAGCAAAACGATGGCAGTCGAAAACCGAGATCCCGTTCCATTGTTTGATATCACGAACCTCATCCTGCGGACGTTACGCGTATACGCTTCTTGCTGATCAGCTGAGAACTGCATTAATGCATGAAAGTTGATCTAACAAAGGACATCACGCCAGCCTCATCCTCTATCTTGAATTGACCAGCAGCCACGCAAAGCAAGAACACAGAACCACAATGCACACAATCACATCACACGCGCACCTTGAAATATATTTTTGTAACAAAAAAAACGACAGCGTCAAAGCGAACCAACGGACGAGGAAACAATCAAGTAACACACCTTTTATGATATAATGTTCGTGCAGTGTAATATATCTCGAAAACGTACGATTGATCAAACTTATAAAAGCAAAGAGAATACAAACGACACGAATGATGAGGGGAAAAAAGTGAGTACTATAAGTAATTAATTCACAAGACTGCGCCAATGCCCGTACGTGTGTTACAAGAGTGACTAGACTAGACTTATCAAAAAAAATAAAATAGAAAAAACCACAAACAATAGACAATAATGAGAACGGAATAGTAGTAGTAAAAAGAGAAAAGAAACAAGAAACAAGCCGGATTGCTGCGCTCATAATGCTTTCTTTGGACAAAGACAGACAGGACAGAACTGCAGCGTTACAAGAGAGAGGGAAGGGGGGGGAGCGTTGATAAAAAAGCAACCGTTTGAAAAGAAACTCAAAGGTAGGGGTAAAAAATGTAAAAGTCGAGGGTGATGCGATGTGATGTAATGTGATGCATCATGCATATCTGCTTCCTTCTGCTTTGCGTGCTTGCGTGCTCATTTCATCTTTGTACAGGTTGTGTCTATATTCACAAAAACCACCAGTGTTCTAACATACCATTTCCTCCCGCCGTCGCCACCGCCCGTTTATCTTTTTAGTCTTTATTTTGCAAATTCATATATCTCATATGGCTAACTTTTGGTTGTCATCAGGCCTGCTTATTTCGAGGCGCTGGTCTGCGGCAGCTCGTCCGTTGTCCAGCCGGAAATGTCAGTGTTGTTGTACTTGGTCGGCTGCAGCAGTCCCTTGATCGGGAGGCTGCCGAGCGTCTTGCTCATGTCCGGAAGGTATTGCTGGCCCTGCAGGTAACAATTGTGATTAGCACATGGGTTCGTTCGCACGCTCATCCAGCACCAGCGGATGTGTAAACTTACGATAACAGGTCCAACGATCAGGCCCACGAAGAGGACGAGCAGGACGAAATACAGAATCGAGAACCGGATAACTCGCCTCTTCCGCAGCTTGGACACCTTGGAAGAGTAGATTGGCGGCCGGATCTGCTTCGACGGACGGAGCCAGAACAGCATCACGCTGTGGAATCTGTCTGCGAACGGAATGATCAAGACCGGGAATTGCAGGAAGAGAATAAAGTGACCCACTGTAATTTGAACGTTAGCAACGAATCCATATTGAATAAAATATTAAATCAAGAAAACTTACAAACGCAGTCGGTGGCGAAGAAGCCCATCTCGGTCGTCTTGCAGAGAAGCTCACGAGCCGGCTGGGAAATGGCATGCATCCCAAGACCATACCATTTACCCGACCAGAAAGCGATGTTACTAGCATCGGTTCTGAACTCTCTTGTAAGCGCGAGCACGATGATGAGCTTGTAGATGAACCGTTGGATCGCCGTCACCGCAATCAATCCCAGCATCGCACGGGCAAAGTTGAAACCCTCGAGGAACCACAGAACTTCAAAGAAGACAATCATAAAGACGGTGGCGATTCCGTGGGCGATACCAGCGAGAACGGCTCCGAACTTCTTGCAGCACATGGTCAAGATCGGACCCATGCAGCACGCCATGCCGAAGAACACAGCGCAAACACCAAGGTTGATGACGATCGGACCGACCGCGATGATAGCGATACGCAGAAGCGCGTTGGTGGGGACGGTGGTCGTTTCCGTCGGTTCATCGGCCTTACTAGCCTTGGTGACACCAGTCTGCGCGTTGATGAACAGGTACGGAACAAGCGTCAGGATAGCGATACCCAGTGGTCCGAGAACCTCGTTCCAGAGAACGTTGGTAATCTTGGCTCTGGGGATATCACCAGACAGCTTCTCAGATGGGTCGCCGAGGTTCTTGCGCTTGTAACCAGTGATTCTGGTTCTGGACAGACGACAGAAAGAAATCCAGGAGGAGTGGTTGGCACGAGTGTTTCCGCGCGAAAGCCATCTCAGGAAATCGCGGTAGTCAATGAAGAAGTCGTTCCAGGCAAACTGATGCGGGTTGAACAGGTACGGGCAAATGCACAAGGCGAGAAGAGAGCACCAGAAATAGATCAAATGCGGCATCCAGATCGTGACCGTCGCGAACAACAACATCATCAACGACCGGGCGCCAAGGTAGATCGAGGGACCGGCGAAACGCGAGTACAGAACACCGAAGGGGATACGAGCAGTGGCGAAACCACGACCGGTACCGATGTATCGGGCACCACCGAAAGCCAAGTTGTTCAGGAGAGAGTTGGCGTAAATTTGACAGACGAAGACCTCGAAGAATGGTGAGCCGGATCCAAAGTGCTTGGCGAGACGGGTTGAAGCTCTCCAGAAGCCACGCTCCGTAAGTTCTTGGACAACGAGAGGCACGAAGGCGATGGCGAACACAATCATAATCGAGACGATACAACGCTGGACCCAGTGGATGACGGGGATGAGTTCGTAGCAGCCAACTGGACGACGAGGATCGGTGATGGGTGTTCCGCGGACGAATCGGCAGAGTGTGACCTCGTGCACGAACGCGCCAAGATTGATCAGGACCAACATGAAGAGCTGCACCGACAATATAATGAACAGATTGTTGATGTGGAAACCTGGATGGGCGTAGTAGAAGGACAAGAAGCGATCCAGTGGCAGCTGAGTTCCGAGGTAGTAGTATTCACGAGACAGCATCTGTTCACCCATACCAGTTCCGATCTTGGTAGTGAAGTTGAGAATAGAACCGAAACCCAAATCACGGCCCTTACCACACTGGTAGTATTCGCAGTGCTTGATGCGTCCACCACGAACCAAGGCGTTCATACCGGCGTAAATATCCTCGTTGAGATGCAGACCTTTCTGAGCTTTGGAGACACCACCACGGGTCGTCATGAAAATTCCGTTGAGGAAATCAGGATGTCCGTAATGCAGCTTGCCACCAATCTGAGCGAGTGTACGAGCGAAGAGAGTACCGAATGTCTGTTCCTTTCCTGCAGCGACGTCACCGAGGATACCAATGTTCTCAGAGAAAATGTATTCACGAGCACCCAAGATGGCGACTGGGCAGATCCCGTCTGGAACACGGCCTGGAGAGTACGGCGAGACATTATCTGTTTGCATCTCCTCGAATTCAGCGAGAACGCTTCGGATCTTGAGACATTCCTCGAGGTAGTTGTCCTGGTTGGCGTCGATGAGTTGGATGTATTCACCACGGTAGAAGATGATGGCATGGTTCTGGTTGTCAGACTTTCCGTCACCGAGAATGGGGTTGCCGGAGAGCTGGACGCGGAACTTGGGCCGACGCATTCCGTTCTCCATGAGCTCAGAGTGTCCATCGATGAGAGCAGAGTAGATGCGTGGTTCGTCGCCCTCGTTAACAGGCGCCTCCTCGTCAAGGTAAGCAATCTGAAGATCAGGGTAGGCGCGGAGCAAGAACTCGGTGTTTTCCATCTCCTCCTTCTTGAACTTGGCGTAACGTTGCATAGAGACGACAATCTTGTACTTGCGGCGAGCCATGCGTTCGAGTTCCCTCTCGAGCTTGTCGGTATTTCCGCCAAACATCTGGACGACTTCTGGGTTTTCAACGCGGTAAAGAAGCTTAATGGCACGGCTGTAGTTCATGAAGCCAGAGATGGTACGATACAGCGTCTGAGACCGGAGAGAGGCCCAGATACGGGTGCGGAGCGTGTATTCCGGAGCGGCGGACTTGAAGCCAATGCAGTAGAACGGAAGGTCATCAATCTTGCTGCGAGCCGAGTCTTTCTCGTTCTTCTCATCAGCGTTGTTCATCTGCGAGGTTTCGTCGGCGAGAATCTTGGTGTCCTTGACGAAACAGTCCCACTCGTGAGGGTGCAGTTGCTTGAGGTATTCCAGAAGAGTGACACGGGAGTACGGGTCGTCCTCACGAATGATCTCACGAAGAGACAGGAGAATCTTCTCTGAGTAATGAGGGATCAGGACGGTGAAGGTCGGCATGTTGTCAACCGGGACAGGCTCCGGGATCGGAGTGGAGAGGGACTGGGCGAAGAAGGAGATACGGCGCTCGGCTTCGCTCTGGACCGGGAAGAATTCCGTCTTAAAGGAGTGATCTTCCTGGGAGACGAAGAAGGTCGGCGCGCGTAGCGTCCTCTTGCCTTCCTGCTCAGAAGGAACCTGATGGTAGAGCAGTTTCTGGACGTGATCTATGGCCAAGAGGTGCTCACGGTACATGGAGATGACAATGGCATTCCAGACCTGACTGATCAGAACCTTCGGCTTGTACTTGATTTCCATGTCGGTGGTAGCCAAGATCTTCGAGTAGATACGCTTTGGCAGCCGGGAGAAGATGTTTCGCCAAGGACTCCAGATGGAGACACCGAGGTAGAAAGACCGAGCGACGGAGAAGATGCAGTTCAACACGATGTACCAAAGGTAGGTATCGAGGAAGAACAGAATCATGTTGGTGAAGTACATGAGCGCGAGAAGAATCTGAGGATGGTACGTGCAGAGGATGTCGGCATGAGGACCAAAGAGCGCGTCACCAGAGCAGAGCTTGACGGTCAAGAGCGACAAGATACGAGCCGGGTCCTTGATGTTGAGCGCCAAAAAGTAGTAGGACTCGATAAACTTGGCGAAGAAGACGAGAACCCACAGACCGTAAGACATCCACATGTCGTTGCCTCTGAGACGAGGATAGCTGGCGGTGAATGTCTGGCTGGCGACGTAACGACGAGTGCCCCCGCCCATGTAGCTGCCGAACAGACCTCCTATAGGCATCACCGAGAAGAAGATAACGGTAAACACGGCAATAATGAATTGTACGATACCAAGAATTTTCGCGATTTGGCCAGTCTGCTTAACGATGAAGATGTAGACAGAGGGACCGACGTTGATGACCAAGAGCAGGACGATGAACCCAAGACGACGAGTAAGATGCTGTGCACCAGCCCATGCGCGAGGAACGAATGCCCATTCAGCGCAGGTAGCCACGAGCATGATAAGACAGGCGACCGTTCCTCCTAACGCTACTGCGGACCAGTAAGCGGCAGGATTGGGTTGCGTGTTTTCCGTGTAGACATAATCCTTTGTGAAGAAAGTCGCCGAGTTGTAAGCCGTGAAGAACCAGAACATGGAGATGTGGATGACCCAGATACGGTTGAAGTTGACAGCCAAGTGCCACCACGACCGGGTTTCCCGGTAGGTCTTGAAGAAAACCTTCTTCCAGTTCACCTCCTTAAGCTTGTGGAAGCGTTGGGCAGAGGGAACATCGACCAGGCGGCTCTTATCCTCCAGGACGATGCGCTCGATACCCTCGGGGTACCAGAAGAGCTGGTTCATGTCATCGTAACCGATGATATCGTTGTGGTCGCGTTCTCTTCGAACGTACTTGCCGTCCACAATCTCGTAACCCTGGTCACGGCAGTATTGGTAAAGAGGGGTGATAACGTTGTTGAGGTAGCTGCCCTCCTCGACGGGCTCGGTTCGGTTCTGGCATTCCGGGCTCTGGTAGTAGTCATCCGCGCATTTGAAGATGAAGCAGAGACACTCGGCCATGAAACGAACTTGGTTGGCTTCACCCCAGCAGAGGAGGAAAAGAGCCACCTGTCGAACGCGCTCGTGCTGCGACATTCGGTTCATGCGTGTTTTCCACCGATATTCGGCAGCCTCAAGGCTGTTGTCACCTTCGAGCTGCTCAAGAGTCTGCTCGACATCTTCAGGATTCTTATTCTTGGCAGCGGCTTTCCGCGCCTTCCTGGTCCGACGATCAGTCTTGCCGAGTTTCATGTTGGCAAAACCTACGGCATCGTCGAGATCTAGGTGGGCGGCAAAGTACCACTTGCGGTAGTTGGCGTTGTCACCACCAATGTAGTCCGCGTGGAGGGTCAGGAGAGCCTGGTTCGCGGTCATACGGGACGCGCGGGAGTCCAGAAGGGTCATGAAGTGGTCGTACATGTTGCGCATGCTGTCTCGCTGGAACCCAAACTTGGCGCTGAGGTCCATGAAGATATCTTCGATTTCCTCCTTGCTGACGGGAATCTGGTTTTCCGCGGACCAGGCCGGGTACGGCTCCTTGGAGCGTTGGCCGAGTGGTAGCGCATTGTAGTCAATGGCGTAGTTGGGGGTGGAAGCGCCGGACGAGCGGTTGCCGCCGTACGAAACTTGAGAGGAGGCTGGTCGGTAGCCTCTGCGTCCGTCCTCCTGGTAGCTGTTGTACCGTTCGTCGCCACGACCATAGTAATCCATCTCTGCAGCTCTCGCCATGTCGGATCTCATTGTAAAGTCGCTGAATGTTTCGGATTCCTCCTCGGAGTCACCACGTCGCTTTCCCTTGGGCGGCTGCTGGGCGGCGTGGCCCTGGCCCTGGTCGTAGTCGTAGCCATCTCCATAATAGCCTTGGTCGTAACCTTGGCCTTGGTCGTAGTAGCCGTCTCTGCCGTCCTGGTAAGGATGCTGGCCGGCATTGTAGTATTGACTGCGGGGGTACACACTGTTAGCGACTCGAAGGTATTTCGTGGTGACATTTTCGAGGTGAAGAATGGCGCATACCCATCGTCATAATAATTATCATTCTGGTAGTCGTAATCACCGTGGTACTGGCCCTGTTGGTCATAGCCTCCACGGTCGTCATAGTATCCATCTTGTTGACCGCCATAGGCTCCGGGGTGGCCCCCGTAGCCGTCATCATAGCCTCTGCCGTTGCTGGCCATGACTCATGCGGGTGCTGCTCGAAGGCGGGGATTCGCCCTGTGATGGTGAAGAGGGGGTATGTCAGTCGCGTGAGGCCACGAATTGTGAGGGCATTCGAGGCGAGGCGATTGTTGGTGGCTCTTACCTCAATCCGGCGCTCGCGTGTCTGAGGGAAGGGTGTGATGTCAGACGCAAATACCACTACTATTAGGAATTAAGAGGACCTCGACGACGCTGAACGGATGCGATCGGACGGGGTGCTTGTGGGTCGGCAGTATGCGAACGCGATATTATACAGATGCTAAACGACGGGTACTGATGGTGCCTGCTGAGTCGGGGCGAAGCAAGGACGTTAGCATGAACGAAGCTCTGGCGGCGGCAAAGAGATTAAGGACACGCATGCAGGAAAAATGATAAGGATAGCTGGGCGGGAGAACGGCGATGGCTGGCCGGGCAGACCGCTCGCTCTGGAAAACGACGGAGAAAGATGCAAATTTGGATGCGGTGAGGTTGAGAGTCGACGCCCGGGCGAATCGCGGTGCGCATCGCTGGCGGCCCGCCGCGCGTTGTCGTCGATGTTTACAGCCAGGCCAAACGGGCGGCCGGTAAACAAACAGCGCCCATCGACTGCAACGCCGCCCGTAGACGAGGCAACACCACACAACCCGCGCCCGCAGCGAATCAGGGGCCGGAACCCAAATCGCCAAAGCTGCCCGCCCAAAAGACAAAACTCAAACTCGCAGACGGTGGTACAAACACGGCTGGTCCAAGACGACGAAGGCGTTGTAGAGTTCGGAAAGCGGGTCGTGGTCGTCAGAAGTGGGATGGCATCGATGGGGCAAAAAGCAGGCAAGAAAGGACGTCGAGTGTAGATGGTCGATATTACGATTACTGACGGGCAAAACTGGCAGCAGGAAAGGAAGAGGAGAGCAAGCAAGGAGCAGCAGAAAGGAGGATGACAGAACGGACGAGCGAGCGAATGAGAGAAAGGAAGAAGAAAGAAAAGCCAGAAAGCCAGGGGGCAGGAGACCGTCCGTCAAGTCGGGAAAAGGAAAGAATGGCAGCGGCGGCAGAAGCAAAAGTGGGAAGTGGACAGAACTTCGATGTCCGCTGACGATGAGCAAGAGAGCGCGGGCCTGCAGCTGTCTCGAAACGACGCGGCGTCACAGCGGTAGACAGTTCAACGGCCCCGGACAGAGGAAAAACCCGACCAGCCTGCGCGGCGTCGGTCGTCAATGCGAACCCGCTGGACCAGGCCTTCGCCCGGGGCCAATGCGAATGGGCATAGCCTGGTTTCTGCTCTCCGCCGGCCGGCTCCTATTTTCGTCGTCGCTCTGGCCTTTCGCGGTCCAATTTCTCCTCGCCATGGACACAATCCTCCACCATCGATCAATCAGTCAAAACGACCGGGCTGGGCGGATGGGCGCCACACGCCCGCCAGCTTCTCGCTGGAGAATGGCCCCGATGCCTGCCGACGCTGTTCGTACGCACGCCAAGGCGTGTGCAGCTGCGGGCGGGCTGGCTAACCAGTCTCCGTAGGCAGCTCGAGTGCAATCTTGGGAAGCGGCTCCGGAAAAGAAAGGACGCGCAGCAGCAAAGAAAGAAACTCTGTTCCCAAAAAAAGGGACACGCCGAAGCACCGGACGAGGAAACCACTGCATGCGTGTGCGGAAATAACAGAAATAACTGCCGTCGTGCTCTTTGACCAAAAAACAAGAAAAGAAACTAACCACCGAAGCAGCAAGCTGCATGCATGCAAGCAAGATAGCGAGATAGAGAGACAGACAGACACAAGGTCGGACCAGAAACCGATGGTGGCCGAGGTCTGGTCTTGGAAAGGAAAAGATGGATGGAAGGATGGAAGGAAGTGTCGTGTCGTTGTTCGTACGCCGGACGCACGTCCGTCGTGGATGGATGATACGAACGACACACGCCTCAACCACGATAATTACAGCTGGCGTGTCCACCACAGCCAGAACAGAAAACTCTTGCCTGACTTGTGTACGACAGCGACGTTTTCTTTCTTTTTCCGGTGCACCGAAATGCCCTGTGCTCTCCGACGCTCGTGCATTTCGAGGAGATTTGATGTGGGAAAAGCAAAAGCCAAGCTCGGGTGCAGCGGATGGAACTGGGCGGAATGCGAATATTTTCAGGGGCAGCCCGCAAGCCGCAACGAGCTGTGTTTCAGGCTCGCTTCCATTGCGACAGAACAGAACTGACAAGACTGACAAGACAGACAAGCAAATGCAAAGACGGAAGCACAATCACCTACCGGAATGACAGAACACTCAAGAGACAAGCCAGGCAGACAGACAACGATGGAGCTGCTGCTGCTACTCGATATTGATGTATGGAATCGGCGCTCGACACAGCCGTACGCGCCTCTAAACACAAATACCGGAAGACGTCGAATCGGTGACAGGAATTGTAATGATCGGTATGCTGGGCGTAGCGTCGTTGTCGTTCGATAGTAGCGATTGATGGGTGATGAAAGTTTTTTGAGGGCAGGAAAGCCGTGCGCGTGAGTTAAAGGAGTGGACGATAAGTTTCGAAAGAATTTATCGGGATGCTATGCGGCGAGAGCTTTGAATAGCAGCGGCAGCAGCAGAAGAAGCGGAGAGCAGGAAGCAGGAAGCAGTGGTATCCAGCTAGCTAGCTTGCTTGCTTGCTTTGCCTTCCGCGGTGGAGGTTGCGTGTGTATTATTATATCGAATGAAACCCCTTTCCTCCACGCTCCAGCGAAAAAGGGAGATTCAGGCAAGCGCAGGCAAGCAGGCCGGGAAGCAAGCTAGCGACTGCGAGGGCCACTTTTCTCCAGTCGTGCTACAAGCGAGTGTCGAAACAGGATCTGCGAGCGAGGGGCGTAAAAGCACAAAGAGCAAAATCAGAAGAAGAAGAAGCAGAAGAGAAGAAGAGAAGAAGCTCGGAGGGCTGTCCCGTATAACGAGGGGGGAACAAGGAAAGGAGAGTCCTGCAGGAGGGAGGAAGAAGTAGAAGAAGAAGAAGAGAAGAAGAGCGAGCGAGTGAGAGCGAGTGTGTGTGTGTGGTGTGTGTGGTAAGTGGGCGTGTGTGTGAGTGTAGGAGGTAAAGTGAGAGCGGACGACGAGCCTGCCGGTGGGCAACAATCACTGACGACACCCGCCGACTCGTCTCCTTCCATCGGCCCAATTCAAGCCATCGCCCCGTCCCTCGTCCAGAATCAGAGTCAGTCACTCGATCGAGCGAGCCAATGCCATCAATCAATCAAAAGTCAGGGTGAGCCCGAAGAGAGAAAGCAAGCCTCACGCCGCTCACCCCTCTCCAGCAACCTCCACCCGAGGAACCTTGCTCCCTCCCATACGAGCCCGCCGCGACAAAGCAGCTACTCCTTCCTGTCTGCTCTCGCACATCTCGCACAAGCAAGCTGACCGAATCCGCCCTCGCCATGCTTGTAAAACTGCGTCCGGGCAGGCAGGGCACTCGAACCAGGCCAGGGAAACCGATCTGAAACCCCCCCGTCACCGAGAAAGGGGAAAGCGCTGTGCGAAAGGATGCACAAATTTTTTCTCCCTCACACACATCACCCGATTCGATTTCGAATCCAAGCACCCAAGCTCCAGCGAGCCCGGCACTAACTGCTTCCATGCGCACACCCAATTTCGATTTCACGCGTGGGAGAGAAGCCTGGCTGTGGCATGACTGGTTGACTGGCTGGCTGCTGGTTTGACAGAAGCTGCAGCTCAGTGAAGGTGCAGTGCATGCATGGCAGCAGGCTCAGATCGCTCGATCGCCGTATCGCCAGAAGCAGCCCGCTCGCCTGGCAATTCACCCACGCCTACATGAGATGATGACCTTCATTCGCACGTCTTTCGTGCAGACACGCAGCGCAAACACCACAGAAACGAACCCTCCAAAGCCCGCTCCGGCCCGGCTACTAAAAATGAAACCAGCCCAGATGCAGATGCATCGAATCTGCAGGCAGACAGAAAGGTCCATCCTGCTCCTCAGAAGGCTGGTCGGAGCTTGTCCCCTGACGCTTGCTATGTGAACCGTTGGCCCCTATCCACTGGCCCTTGTTCCGCCACACGAGCCTGCGCCAGTGACAGCAGCTCCGTCTCTGCACCAGTCGGGAAACTCGACCAGAACGGGCTCGAGCGGCGAACGCCAGACTAGCCTGCCTGCCAGACTTGCGCAGCAGCTGCACGTACGATATGCATACGGGTTCACCGGATCTCTCGCGGCCAATCGATGGCCTCGGGGCAAGGCACCCCCAGCTGTCAACCGGCCGGTCAAAGGTGTTCGTTCGTCTGGACTTTCACCAATGTGGACACCATCGACAAAGTTCCCAGTTGTCCATCATGCAGCCTTCGCCACCTCATTAGATCCAGTGCCAGCGTTCGCGCCTGGAATCACCCGAAGACGCTGTCCATCCTGCCTGGCTTCTGCGCCGTCCGCATGCTCCGTCGTTTATCTGTGGGGTTGGTAGAGCAATAACGCGGCCGATTATCACCCTATACCCAGCTTCCGGACGGCACGAAATTAAAAAGATTTCATCATTCATCCGGATAGCTCCTCGCCCGCTCCATCCCACCTTACCTCATCGAGGAATTCTGCCCATCCCAAGAGAGCAAGAGTCGAGGAATCGAACGATACGATGGCAATGTTGTAAAAATAGACCGGCGCTCACTCGCTCGCTCGCTCGCGACTACTCTGCACCAGGCGCGCGGCGGTGTGGCGTCACTGCGACGGATCGTGATATTCTTAGCCTGCCAGCTAGCAGCTGCCTCGAGGGCAAGCATGCCATGCCATGAATCGCCTTAATCCCCAACAACGTGCGTGATGCGTGCGAGCAACGTTCGGCTGGCGGATTAGCCAGTTACCCGAAAAAAACAGGTTTGGGAGATCCTGGAATGGCTGGGACGCGCATGGCCAGATTACCTGCTTCGAACCAAGTGCTTGCACATCCTACGCAGTACCGATATGACTACCACTATTCTAAACCCCATTAACTTCCCTACCCGCTGGGCGTCCTCATGCCAGTCCACCTGCATTGTCGTGATCAGCCCAGCATGGACGTTACTTACATACGCTGAGGGACTCCCATGCTTGGTAATCGGATTTCAGGTATTGGGATGCCTAATCGAGGAATCAGGACATGAACCCATGAACACGTAGGGTGGTATCGCAGCCGTGTTCAACATCATGGCCTAGTTGATTAGATATAGATATCTAGACGCGCTTCCGTCTTCCCGTCCGCCAGACATTGAACACAGGTATCGACGATGCAGCTGTGCAACGGTGGGCAAACGCTCGTTAAACGAGGTGCATGCCGACCAACCATTGTCGTGGTCACTCGACGTTGCAGCGGTGGCCAGACGGTGTGTATAGATAGCAGCTATCCAACAGTGCCATGAATCAGACAGATTAAAAATAACCATCAGCCGCTACCACACTTCCTGTAGACGGGACACCGCTCTACACGTATAGAGTAAGACCGGGCAACGTTTTTGTGTCCTGCAGGCTTTAGACCATCTGTGGATTAATTAATATCGTACGTTGTCGTTTTGAGTAATATAGAATGTTCCGCACTAGTTGTGACAATATATAGTCTTTGTATACGGTATGATGCAGTTCTTAATCTAGCAGCGTGGCAACGGCCTGTCGACTCTTGCTTGAAATGGTATTTTATCCGCTGCCCATCGAGGATATTTTGAGAACAAAGCATCACGAGGGGTATATTTGTGGATATTAAAGATCCAATCTGGCGCCACCGCGGCATACTATCGATAGAGGCGATCCTAGGAGCGGTGGAGCTCAGAACGTTCGATATTGTATAGATAGCATCATTACGTACGTCGATGGGGGGAACCTATCGGTGGACCGATGAATGCATACGAGCCCGCCAATGGACGCGGTGGGAAGAATTTTCCCAGATATTTTTTCTTGCCCATGTTCGGCCATCCACCCCTGCGCGACCGTCGAGCGTTTGACTTTTGGATAGCCTGTCGACAAATTTAAAACTCTAGTTGCGTTACCGGCTTGGACGCTTGTAGACGGTGGCGACTGGATTCGAGCGGGATTACCCCTGGGCGCCAGCGAAACCGGTAAAACACTCTCCGCCGACTTCACGAATTGGCGACGCGGGCGCACGAAGACTCGCGCCAATTGCCTCATCGATAGATACATCGACCCGTATCCGTCGACACCAGCCTGCTTTTCGACACATGTAAAGATCAAACGCTGCATGATAGCGCCATTTTGCAAGTACGGAGTCGAGTCCCAGACTGGACTGGGCTGGACTTTGCGCTCCGGGCGAGCAAAACGCGGGTGTGCCGCCACCGACCCATGTTTCTGACCCCTCCCTTGCCATGCAAAACGTAGTCTAACGCTGCATGCGCAGGACTGTTTGAGAGCGGCCAGCCAGTCAGCGGGCGCGAATCTCTCCGACGACGACAGCTTGGCCGGACTAGTCCCGATGCGGGAGGCTGCCCCTTTTCAATGTTGTCGAATCAGGGCGCCGGCGCGACGCAGCGACGTTTCTGCTTTGATTAAAATAGCAGACGACCGAGACGGTGAATGGATTGGATGGATTGGATGGACAGGCTGACGGCCACGCTGAGCATTTCTCGCTCGTCACTTGTCACGTTGCGGAGACAGGGTGGCAGCTGCGATGCGATGCGATGCGATGCAGTCAGTTGGATTGGGGGATGTATGTACATATGTCGTACGTCTTCCTTTCCTTCTGAGCCGGAGCAATCGAGAGACCAAATGTATTGCCGTCCTGGGCATGCACCGCATTAGTACGAGTTATTGGCCGAAATGCATTATTTGACGGGGGGAGGAGCGAGAAGGATGCATGGAAGCATGCCGAAAAGGGGCCCTGGCAACGTATACACTCCGCGCACGAGATTGCATGCCGCCGATTAAGAATGTCGATGGTTTGAAGGGCGACGCTGGGCGAACGAGCATCGCCACGGCCGCGTCGCCCAGCTCAGCAGGCGGCGACCCGGCGGCCCTCTTGGAGGCCCGGCGGGGGTCCTTGGACGTCCTTGGAGGGCCCTTGGAGGCCCTTGGATGGTTCCAGCATGGCTCTTGGAGGCATCTTGGGCGGTCGTTTCGGGGATGTTGGTGCTGCGTCTCTCATTTGCGGGCGGCCACACAGCCCCCCGCCAGCTTCCCCTTTTCCAGCGGCTCCGAGACACTTAAACCGACGCTCTCTCGAACCCCCTTCCTCTCTCTCCTCTCTCGCTCCCCCCTTCAGGTTTGTTTCTAATACTCGGTATCATCTTTACTTTTGCCGTTGACGTTCGTTCGTTGGTGCAGAGGCCGGGATCGTTAGCCGTTTGCCAGCTGCCCGTTGCTGCAATTCGTTCGCTCGCTCGCTGCTGCGCTTTTAATGCTCTTTGGCCGTTGACATCTCCCCTTCTTCTTACTCCCCATATTCCCACGGTCCTCTATTTCCACCTCCACCTCCCCCCCATTCTTCTTCGTTTTCATTCTTCCTTACTCTCTTACTCTTCTTCTTACAATCTCTTCGTACACTCGTTTCACATCGTCGCTCTTCTCATTCTTACCCATCTTCTTCTTCCGGTCGTTGTGTTTTTCTTCCCCTGCTCGCCAACTTCAGCCACTCCTTCAGAAACCCATTGAACATCCTACGCTTCGCTTTCATCGGATTCACGATACTTGTAGATTTGCAGCCGTTGCGCGTCGTGCCCTTATTCACATATACAAACAAACACGCATACTCAAGATGAAGTTCTCCGTCGCGTCTGCGGCAGTCGCTGCCCTGGGCCTGGCGAGCTCTGTTTCCGCCGCCAGCGTCCAACGACGTGAGGCCACCGATCCGATCGTGATCAAGGTACGTTGGGAACAGGATCCATGTCTCGAAGACCGTGTGCACGCCCGTGCTACCATGGGCGACGGCCGAATTCATGCGCTGACGGAACGATGTTTCTTGAACACAGGGCGCCAAGATGTTCCACAAGAACTCCGGCGAACAATTGTACGTGCACCCATAGTTCATCACTTCCACGCGATGCATGACGGCTAACTAGAGTGTCAACAGCTTCATGAAGGGTGTCGCCTACCAGACCGATCTCAGCAACGTCGACCCCAACGAGCTGAAGAATGGACAGCAGTTCGTCGACCCCCTGGCTGATGTCGACGGCTGCAAGCGTGACATCCCGCTGCTGCAGTCCTTGAACACCAACTTGATCCGTGTCTACGCCATCGACACGACCAAGTCGCACGATACCTGCATGAAGATGCTCGTTGAGGCGGGCATCTACGTCGTTGCCGACCTGTCGGAGCCCGGCCTGTCGATCAACCGTGATGCCCCCTCCTGGGATGCGGACCTGTACAAGCGGTACACGTCCGTCATCGACGAGCTGCAGCAGTACGACAACGTTATGGGCTTCTTCGCCGGTAACGAAGTCACCAACAACAAGACCAACGCGAACGCCTCACCGTTCGTCAAGGCTGCCGTCCGTGACATGAAGGCCTACATCAAGAGCAAGAACTACCGCCAGATCCCCGTCGGCTATGCCACCAACGATGACGAGGAGATCCGTGACCAGATCGTCAACTACTTTGACTGCGGTCCGGCCGAGGATGCTATCGACTTTTGGGGTTACAACATCTACTCGTGGTGCGGCCAGTCTTCCCTCCAGATCTCCGGCTGGGACAAGCGCACGGAGGAGTACAAGGACTTCAACGTCCCCGTCTTCTTCGCCGAGTACGGTTGCAACGAAGTCCAGCCCCGCAAGTTCTCTGAAGTCGCCGCTCTCTACGGCAACGTCATGTCCCCCGTCTTCTCCGGTGGTATCGTCTACATGTACTTCGAGGAGGCCAACAACTACGGTCTCGTCCAAGTCGACAGCTCCGGCAAGGCTTCCAAGCTCGCCGACTACGGCTACCTCCAGACCGCTCTGGCCAAGGCTACCCCCAGCGCCGTTGCCATGAACGCCTACAAGCCCTCCAACACCGCCCGTGCCTGCCCTACTGTTGACGCCGTCTGGGCCGCCTCCACCAACCTCCCGCCTACCCCTGATGAGCAGCTTTGCCAGTGCGTCCGCACCCAGTTCGAGTGCGTCCCCGCTTCCGGCCTCCAGCAGAAGGACTACGCCGAGATCTTCGGCTACATCTGCGGCCAGCTCGGCGAGGGTGGCTGCGACGGTATCCACACCAACGGCACTCTCGGCCAATACGGTTCGTACAGCATGTGCGAGGCCGAGATCCGTCTCGGCTGGGCCCTGAACACCTACTACAACAAGCAGAACAAGGCCTCGGACTCCTGCAACTTCAGCGGCCAGGCCGTTCTCCAGAAGACGTCGACGCTCAACTCCACTTGCTCCACGCAGGTCCAGGCCGCCGGTGGTGTCACCGGTAAGGCTCTCAGCGGCGGCCAGTCGAGCGGCAGCGGAGGCAGCGGCAGCGGCAGCAACGGTGACAAGAAGAACGCTGGTATGGCGCTCTCCGTTCCCTTCCTCGGCCTGAACTCGCTGGCGATCCTCGCCGCGTCGTTCCTGGCTGGTGTTGCCATGTTGTAGACGTGACGTGACGTGACAGACGGACAGGGTCAAAAAGCATATTTCGGTGCGGGTATCTTTTTTAATCGATCATTGTGGCTTTTCTTTCTCTTTTTCACACATGGGAGGAAAGCGGGGGAAAATGTACGACGGGCACCACTTGGTTATGAACTAGATATTGTCTTTTCTCTTTTCCTTTCTTTCTTTCAAAAGAGGAAATATTATATAGGTTAGGCCATTGGTGCGATTTTTTATCCTCGCGGCTGCCCTGCATATTCACACGATGCATGTTTGTAAGTAAGCGGTATGTGGGAAGGCAGCGTGGAGGCACCAGCGAGGGCTGTACGACTGCAGACGCTGTAGACGGGCAGCTTTGAGCACCGTGTCGGTTTCCCTTGTATATTTTCTCTCCATTGGAACGGCGTCGCCTTGCATGCATGTCAATGGTTTTTCTCTTTTTGCTTTACTAACTTTTCCTTTTCTCGTCCTTCGTTTACCTTCTTCATTATCCATATTTTATTTGTCCTGCACTTGTATCTTCTTTTGTTTCCTTGTCTTTACTAGTTCTTTTCCTAGAGTTTAGTCATTGCATCTTTTACGTGATTGGTAAAAGAATCGTCTGGTATAGCGGAATTCCATGCATAGTCACAGAAACACCACCGTACAATGAGCCCCCGTAGTATATTATACTTAGATATAACCGTACGATCCTACGTAGGATCCTAGGATGTAGATGCTAGAATAGCAACAGACGATTGTAGTACAGTACTGTCAAGATCTCGATATCGTGCTCATGCCGTGCTTCCCTCCCGCCACGCACATCCGCGCGACAGCGCCGTGCCGGCTTGGCCCTTGGCCCCGATTGGCGACCACGCGCTTGGACCAGCCAATCTCGCACCCGCCATCACCACATCTAAATCACCCTTCTCTCTTTCTTAATCCTTTCACGAGAGAGAGCGAGCGAAAAATTTAATTTTGCGCCGACACGACAACGTGCTTGCACAGCCCGCCTCTGCAATTTTAATTTCTTGACGAGACGGCCCCATACGGTAAATCTCCGCTCGACTCCACCCTACCAACCCGCCGACATCCATCCACCCACAATTACGAAGTCGCAACTGGGCTGGCAGATTCGTACCAACCAGACTCGGCCGCCGGCGTCGCATCGCATCGCATCGCGGCGGGTGTAATATAATTATTATCATACGCGCGTTCGATTGCTATATCGAACAACAAGTCAATACGGGATCGATCGGACGACGTTACCACGGAAGCTTAAAATAACGTAGCCATGCCGGCGCGACAATCGACGGGATCAAAGCCACCCCCTCGAACTTCGGCTTCGAACACAAGCACGCCGTCCAAGCCGCGGTCGTCGCACGGCGCTGGAACTGCAGCGGCAGCGTCGTCAGGCAGGACGGCACAGACGGGTGCCCGGCGGCGGCGGAGGAAGCCGAGGACTGAAGGTATGAACGGACATCTTCAACTTTCTTCGTCTCTGGTAATATAATGTCATGGCGGCGGTTCGTTTTCTCGACTGATTGCATTCCGATCGAGTGCATTCCCGAAACGAAAACGGCTGTCCGTGTGTCTATCTGGAACTCCCGTCGACAGATATAGACCGGGTCGCACGCATGCCGTCTTGATTCCTATTCCTATATATAAGGATTTTCTGTGCCACGCGCGCGGCCGGGCTGGATCGAAGTCTAGAATCTAGAACGCGGCCATGGCATTCGCAGAAACGAAACGAAACTCGGGATTGCAATTGCAAGCCGAGCTTCTTGGACTCTTGGACGCAATGCCCCCCTTCGTTCATGCGTGCATGCTTTTCCATACTTACACACCACGCATTGATGCTATATTGACGCTTCGCTATTAAATTGGCCATTTACTTAAATTTTCCATTTTATTCTCCCTTGGTTCCTGCCTTCCATCTTGTGCATGTTCGCTGGGCCGGGGGAAATTTAAAATTGCGATTAAGTTTCCCTGCTGGGCTGTGCATTCGGGTAGCACGGACGGCGGTCCCTGGCAGCATTGCATTGCAATTGCATCCCCGTATATCCATATCCATACTTTGCGCTACACCGCACGGCATAATATAAAATTATACTAATGCGATGCGACATTGGTATAATTATACGATTTTTGTAACAGCCAATAGCTAACACATGCGACGATAATAATTAGTGTCCAGTTCCGAAAGCAGCAGCAGCAGCGACGATGACAGCGATGACAGCGATGACAGCGATGATAGTAATGGTAGTAGCGAGGGGGCCGGCGAGCGGGGAGAGCTGGAAGGGAAGCCTAATGCCAGGGTTCGACCGAGGCCAGGGGTATGCATTCCTTCCCGTCCTTCTAGGGCTGCATGCGCGCATTCCTGCCCGCCCTCGATACCATCCGTAGCGTGAATGCGAAACGTGCTGATCAATTCGACCCGTTATAGACGTCGTCATCGGAATCGGACAGCAGCAGCGCAAACGAGCAGGACGACACCTCCTCTTCCTCTTCCTCCTCTTCATCCGAGGGGGAAGACGACGACGAGGAATCGGACAAAGTAGCTAGACCGGCCAAGCGCACACGCGTACAACCCGCAAAGCCCGCGCCGTCGACAACAGGCCCGCCGTCGATACCGCCCGCGCTGCACTCGCTAGCGTCGCAGACGACCGAGCGCCAGTTCGAGGAGTACTACATGAAGAAGCTGACCGACGAGTTTGGCGACGACCTCAATGCTGTCCGGCAGAGCAAGGACTTTACGGCGCGGAGCGTGCCTGTGCTCGTGCGTGCCCTGAAGGGCGGCGTGAGGGGCTTTGACAGCGGCGAGATGCAGGGCGTCGTGAGCAGTTAGTCGGTCGATTGATCGATCGATCGATCGATCGTACTCATGCGACGGAGGGCTGCGTACCGGACGAACGAGATGATAGATTCAAGGCGTCGGGGCGTATGTTTACATATGTACAGTAAAGAATTACGTGAGGGCGTGCGTTCTCTTAGATATCCGCTTGGCGAATATACGACTATAGATCTGAGGCATTATACCGTTGCATTTGTCTCGTGAACCAGACAGCCGTCCTTTTGGGCCTGCGAAGGGCTTGCGAGACAACCGTCGCATATCGAATGCAATACATGCTGGATGTTTGTGTGCTTGATTAATTCCCCACAATATAATATCGACAGGCACGCACGCCGTCGAGGAACCCTGGATTGCAATTGACGATGCCGGCATTGAATACAAGTAATGTCAGGCAGCAGACAAGCACGCGACTGCATACCGATTACGGAAACACCGGATGGTCGAATAAAGCCACACACACACACACACATACGTGATGTCACGCTAACGTAGTCGGATCCGTACGATATGAGCTAAGCGGCGCGTCATCGTCATCGGAGGTCCCTGAGCTTGCCGTCGGCGTCAAAGTAGTCGGAGGCGTGGAAGACCGTCCGGCGGGAGACGTCGACGGGCTTCCAGAGGTCGACGGGGCGGTTTTCGGCGAGGGCTTTTTCCTCCCAGCGGACGGCTTGCTCTGTTTTGTCGAGCTTGGCGGCGAGGTCTTTGATTTGCGGGCCGACGATTTTGGTCAAGAGGTGCTGCAGTGCATCCAATCACGCATCACATCGTCAATCAGCCCGTCAATGATTTGGCGATGCGAGAATATGTGTGTGCAAGTACGAATAAAGTATCATAGGAATGGTACCTCCAGGCGGTCGACCTGCTCAAAGGTGGCCCTCAGCTCCCGGGCAGCCGGTTCCGCGGCCTCAGCTGCGGGCTCGATGACATCCACGAGCTGGGACTGGGCGTCCTGCAGGTTGTCGCGGTGGGCGGTGTTCGCGGCCGCGTGGCTCGCGAGCTGGGAGGCATGGAAGGTGTTCTAGAAGGGGGCCGTCGTAATTAACATGAAGCACCAGTCAGTCACGCACGTCAGCCGGGAAATTATCGCGGCCGGGAGCTGCATAAGCTATGGGTAAGACCGGAGAACTCAAAAGAAAAGGGACAGCTGGAGATATCACGATGAGAGAGAGAAGGACGCACATGCGGGCCTGCGAGGTGCGCGCGCAGAAAGGCGGCGAGCTCGGCGGCGACGGCGGGCGGGACGCTGGCGACCTCGAAGGGGCTGCCTGAGCCTCCTGCCTCTGACATCGATTGAATGAAGATATGCACACGTAGACAGATAGTTCAGATAGTTCTTGGAAGAGGTAGCATCACGATGCAATAGCGGGGGGCGATATAGCGGCGAGTGAAGCTGATTCGAAGCTCGTCTGGAACGCCCTGTTTCACCGCTGCTCCGCCGCCTGCGCGCAGCCCGGTTCCAAGCCCGCGGGCCAATTTCCCGGACGCTGCCCAGCGCCGGCGCTCCGTCTTGTCGGCGTCGAAGAGAAAGAAAGAAAGAAAGAAGGAGAGAAGGAGAAGGAGGAGAGGAGGTGTGGAGAGAGTAAGGGATCCCGGTCGCCGATTGGATGCAATGCTGGAGGAAGAAGGCGACTCGACTTTATTTCGCCCATCCGCCCGTTCCGGCAGCTGCCTCTCTCCAGCACACGGTAGACTACATCTCAACTGCATCTCCAAGGACATCACCATCTCCACCACCATCAAGGTATTTCCGCTGCATGACTCTTCTTCTGCGGGCGTCTTCACCGCGATGCTTAAGCTCACACCTCTGCCCCCGCCGCAGTCGCTCTAGCTCTCCCGCCTTCCATCGCCATCCCCATCGCCAGCAGCATCAGCAGCGCGGTCTCTCGAGCGCCGTCCGCTTCTCCTCCAACGGTCCCTCCGCCGCCCTCCTCGTCTACGGCGCTGCGACCTCAGCCGGCCTCGCGCTCGCCTACGCCCATTCCAGCCACCCGGACCTCCTCGCCCTCGCAGACTCCGTCGACTGCGATCTCGCCTTCGACTCCGGCCTCGCCCCGTCCATCTCCCGTCTGCTCACCGACTGGTGGCCGACGCTCTTCCCAGGCCATTCCGACGCTGAATCTTACTCCTCGCGCTCCCCGCGAACCACCCCAGACATCATGGCTCACATCCTCCCGGGCCGTCCCGAAACCCTGACCGCCGAGCAGGAAGCAAAGCTCAAGGAGTTCTGGAACGTCACCCTCGCCCTCTTCAAGCAGTCCGCCCACGACCTCGAGTCCCGCCCCAGCGAGGACACCGTCGCACCCGCCGACCCCTCCGCTGACACACCGGAGCCCCTCAACCGCGTCGACTCCGAGCTCTCCACCGGCAAGAAGAAGCGCAAGCTCTTCGGCCGCTCAAAGAAGGACAAAAAGGACAAAAAGGACTCCAAAGACTCCTCCAAGGATGCCTCCAAGGACGTCAAGGACTCCTCCCGCCTCGCCCCGCCTTCCTCCGGCCTCTCCAACCGGCCTTCCCCTCCTCCCGGCCTCACCGTCGACCCCGAGGACAAGTACAACCAAGGCAAGGACTTCAAAACCGCCCTCGCCAGCCAGACCGCCGAGCAGCTGCGCGCCACCTTCTGGAGCTTCGTAAAGTACGACAACCCGGACGCCCTGCTGCTTCGCTTCCTCCGCGCGCGCAAATGGGACGTCGAAAAGGCCCTCGTCATGATGGTCTCGACCATGCACTGGCGCGGCCAGGAGGTCTTCGTCGAAGACATCGTGCGCGAAGGCGAGCTCCACGCCGTCAACAATAAAAATGACGGCTTCATGCACCAGCTGCGCGTCGGCAAGAGCTACATCCACGGCGTCGACAAGGAAAACCGCCCGGTGTGCGTCGTCGCCGTCCGTCTGCACCGCGCCAGCGAGCAGACCCCGGAGAGCCTCGAGCGCTACACCGTATATCTGATCGAGACGACGAGAATGCTGCTCAAGTCGCCCGTCGACACCGCGTGCATTCTCTTCGACATGACGGGCTTCGGCATGGCCAATATGGTGTGTACCAATTCTGCTATCACTATTAGTCAGTCGTCCAATAGCTAACAATCGTACAGGACTATTCCCCCGTCAAGTTCATGATCAAGTGCTTCGAAGCGCACTACCCCGAGTGCCTGGGCGTCTGCCTCGTGCACAACGCTCCTTGGATCTTCCAGGGTATCTGGGTACGTACCTCCCCTTCCACTCCAACAAGCGTAGCTCCGTACATATCGAGAAATTGTGTCTAACATCGCGCAGAAAATAATCCGCGGCTGGCTCGACCCCGTCGTGGCTTCCAAGGTGAACTTCACCAGCAAGCCCTCCGACCTCTTCCAGTTCATTGACCCCTCGCACCTCCCCAAGTCGCTTGGTGGCGACGAAGACTGGTCGTACTCCTACGCCGAGCCGTCCCCCACCGAAGACAACGCGGTCACAGCCCCCACCGAAGCCGAGCTGGCCGACAAGGCCGCCCTCGAAACCGAGCGCTGGCGCATCGTCGAGGAGTGGGAGCGCAACACCCGCGCCTGGATCGCCGAGGAGTCCAAGGGCGCCGAGGTCCCCACGGACGTCAAGGACGACCGCAGCGGGATCCGCGAACGGCTGCGGACAAACTACTGGAGTCTGGACAAGTACCTGCGCGCCAAGACGTACTACGACCGCATCGGCATGGTCGGAAAGAACGGCGACGTGGACTTCTACCCGTCCAAGAACGAGAAGGCGGTAGAAAACGGCGGGGGGAAGAGCGTGACTGTCGGCAGCGGGGGCGATCCGGAGAAGGTGGCCGTGATGGCTGAGATGAACCGCAGCATGAACGGCAACGGCAACACCGTGCCCGTGCCCGTCACATCCGATGACGACGTCGACTGATCCTGCTGTTTTGTTTCGAGCGTGCCTCTATTCTATCGAATATACATGAGCGGGCGGGGCGCGGCGGGGCGGCCGTCCGGCTGGTTGGCAGCTATAGCTATAGACGGGGGATGCATTCGGATAGATGTTGCGGCCTGCATGCGATGCTAGCTTTGCGTGCATGCATGTTATAATATATAATATATATTATATCGATTATATATATCCGGACGGCCGGTACTGCTTTTCTGCGTCCTTCATCGTTCTGACATCTCTGCTTTTTTTTTTATATTATTATTTTCCTGTATGTAGTATGTTAACGTGCGTATGTCCGCTTTGTTTTTTCGTTCGGTGTATTAGTTACATATATTGATGCCTGCCTGCCTGCCTGCCTGCCTGGTTGCTCGTTTCCTCGCTGTTGCATACATCGTTACTGTCCGTCGACGTGCATTATGACGTCCTGCTGGTTTTTTAAATTTTGCATGGTTGTGTAACAAAAGTTTGGGTTCGAAGCTAGCTTATGGAAGGTCTACGTTCGTTCGCGCGCAGTGTGGATACTTATATATACTTTTCCAACGTACTATCGTGCAGAATATATACGAGGGTTCGCTGCTCTGCCGCTGCTACAGTGCACGGGTGCATGTGCATGCATGCGTGCGTGGTGCATCTCGTCTTGGGCTTCCTGTTCTCGCGGCGCTGCAGCCGCAATCTGGCGGGTACATACGGATGTATATCTCGATGTCCCCGGCCGCCAGCACGCCTCTTGAAACGTCAAACGAAATTTGGTCAATTAAATCAAATGTGAGAATTAATGTTAGTTAACTCCGCAGTTTCGTCTTTGCTCGTGCCGGTGTTCGTTGCAACGACGTGGTTAATTACGTGTGCGTTGATTCTATACACTATTGTGTCTGCAGATATTTTTGTTCAAAACAATATAGACGCCTGTAGACCAATGCGTAGCATATTGATCTTAAATTACGACTTTCATGATTATATCTGCCTCTAGTAAAATTAATTGACGCGTATAACGTAGCTAGGTAGGTATCGGTGCATACACGCTACACCAGATATGACTAGCCATGCATTTAACAAAACCGGCCCGGCTGCCTGCATCCATATCTATATCTCCACATACGCCCAACTGCGACGATCGAACTACGACGTCCGCGAATTAACTGGTGTATAGCTTGATATCATGGAATTCGGACTATCACTGCATGTACATGTACTACAATACAGCTGCAGACTACACCCCACACCACACCACACACTCCACCCCGAGCTCCGACCAATTGCCCCGGCCATCAATACGCATCTCCAGTCGTCACCCAACCGGCACCGCCCACCTACAAGCGAACGAAAGGCAAGTAAGGAAAAGAAAACGCGCACATACAAGCGGCAAAGTTATACATACAGGCCGAAAAGAAGGGACGCACAACGGTATCTCGAATAACGACAACGACACGCATGCCGCTATACCACAATTTCACGTAAAGTACGTATGCATCGGTTATATACGTGCGAGCGGATGGATGATCGATCGAACGGACGGACGGACGGACGGAATTAAGCGGACGCCTCCTTCGCCTTCTTGGCCATCGTGTTCAGCGCGGATCCGTTGCGGAACCACTCGAGCTGGCCCTCGTTGAACGTGTGCAGCAGGTTCGTGCTCCACGACTTGCCGTCCGTCGACTTGAATGTCACCTTGAGCGGCTGGCCGACCTTGAGATTCGTGAGTTCGAGATCGCTACAAGACACCCGTCGTTAGTATACGTATCTATAGATTATGTAGTCAGGGGAGAGGGTTAAAGGGAGTATTACAGCTTGTCATCCGGCTTGATCTTGTCGTAGTCGTCGGGGTTCTCAAACGTGAGCGGCAGCATACCCTGCTTCTTCAGGTTGGTTTCGTGCTGTTTCACAGATATCGGTCAGTATCTCGTAAGCTCATACAAAAGTCGTTAATATATATCTGAGGATGACGTACGATACGGGCGAACGACTTGGTGATGATGGCGAGGCCACCGAGATGTCGGGGCTCGAGAGCGGCGTGCTCGCGGGAAGAGCCCTCGCCGTAGTTCCAGTCGCCGACGACAACCCACTTGATGCCGTGGGCCTTGTAGTCACGAGCGGTCGCGGGGACGGCACCGTACTCGCCGTTGAGGATGTTCTTGACGCTGTTGGGCTTCTCGTTCTCAGCGTTGATGGCACCGATCAGCATGTTGTTGCTGATGTTGTCCAAGTGGCCACGGTACTTGAGCCACGGGCCGGCCATGGAGATGTGGTCGGTCGTGGTCTTGCCCTTGCATTTGATCAGGATGGGGACATCCTTGGCGTCCTTGCCATCCCAGGCATCGAAGGGGGAGAGCGTCTGCAGACGATCCGAAGTTGGGGCGACCTGGACCTGGACGGAGGCGCGGTCCTGGGGAGGAGCCTGGTAGGTGTCTTGGCCGGGGTCGTAGCCGCGCTCGGGAAGCGCGATGCCGGTTGGCGGCTTGAGCAGGAACTCGTTGCCGTCCTTGTCCTTGAGCTTGTCGGTGAGCGGGTTGAAGCGGAGATCACCGGCGATGGCGAAGGCGGTCGTCAGATCCGGGGAGGTGACGAAGGCATGGGTGGCCGGGTTGGCGTCGTTGCGTCCGGTGAAGTTACGGTTGTAGGAGGAGACAATGGTGTTGGCTTCACCCTTCTTGACGTCGCGACGATCCCATTGGCCGATGCAGGGACCGCAGGCGTTGGCGAGGACCATGCCGCCGAATTCCTCAAAGGTCTCGAGCTGGCCGTCACGGGCAATAGTGGCACGGATCTGCTCGGATCCTGGAGTGACGGTGTACAGGGACTTGGCCTTGAGACCGTGCTCGAGAGCATCACGGGCGATGGAAGCCGAGCGGGTCATATCTTCATACGATGAGTTGGTGCAGGAGCCGATGAGAGCGACCTTGACATCGGTGGGCCAGCCCTCCTTGACGGCAACTTCCTTGAGCTTGGAGATCGGAGTGGCCAAGTCAGGAGTGAAGGGTCCGTTGACGTGGGGCTCGAGCGTAGACAGGTCAATCTCGATCAGCTGGTCGTACTCGGCACCCTTGTCCTCGCGCAATTCGTGGGCGTAGGCTCGTGCATAGTCGCCGATGGCCTGTCTCTTGGTTGCCTTCAGGTAGTCGTACATGCGGTCGTTGAACGGGAAGATGGAGGTGGTGGCACCGATTTCAGCACCCATGTTGCAGATAGTTCCCATACCCGTGCAGGACAGCGACTCGGTACCGGGGCCGTGATATTCAACAATCGCACCGGTTCCTCCCTTCACGGTGAGGATACCAGCGACCTTCAGGATAATGTCCTTGGGGGCGGTCCAGCCGTTCATCTGACCGGTGAGCTTGACGCCAATAACCTTCGGGGCCTTGAGTTCCCAGGGGAGACCAGCCATGACATCGACGGCATCGGCGCCACCGACACCGATGGCAGCCATACCGAGACCGCCTGCATTGGGAGTGTGCGAGTCCGTACCGATGAGAAGGGCGCCGGGGAAAGCATAGTTTTCAAGAATGATCTGATGGATGATACCGGATCCTGGCTTCCAGAAACCAATGTTGTATTTTGCACAAGCGGATGACAGGAATTCGTAAACCTGAACAAATGGTATCAGCAGCTGCACGTTTTGGTCTCATCTATCCGTTTGATCGGGGTTTGTACCTCCTTGTTGATATCCTCAGCGCGGGACAAGTCCTTCGCGCCTCCAAGCTGCGCCTCAATCAAGTGGTCGCAGTGGACGGTCGCCGGGGTCTGGACCTGATCCATGCCCGCGCTCATGAACTGCAGGATGGCCATCTGCGCCGTCGCGTCCTGGCAAGCCACCCGGTCCGGTCGCAGCTTCAGGTACGACTTTCCGCGCTCGATCTCCTGGGTCTCGGGCTCATCGAGATGTGAGTACAGAACCTTCTCGGCCAACGTCAGAGGCTTGTTCAGCCTCCGTCGGACTATGCTGAGGTTTTCGCTCATTTTCCTATATAGAAACAGAGATTTCACAAAAGTTACGTCAACAACCAACGATATCACGGAGCTTCGACTATGGGCAATTGGGCGATTGCGTACTTGTAGTTGATGTAGTTGCCCTGATGCAATTTGTTAGCATTGCGCAATTGCATCCCTCGCGATAAGGCGTCGACCTAGGCTCACCTTCTCCCAGTTGTTCTGTTCAACCTTCTTGCTCAGCGGGTCGTCGGAGACCGTGGCCAGGCCCCGGAACCGTTGCACCTGTTGCACCGGGTTCAGTAAAATCCATGCTTATGTGGTCGCCGGGGTGCGGCGATGGCGCCGTCCATCTAGGGTGACGCCAGCGTGGGTGGGACGTACGGATCTGAAGCCGGCATTCTGCAGATATAGATAAGAGACATCAGCGACACCAGGCACCACGAATTGGCAGCGGGAAAGTCGATCAGGAAGAGAGAAATCTACGTACGACCTTGCAGGCCCTTGGGAGGGCCCTCGCTGTGGACAGCATTGTGTCTGTAGCAGCGAGAGAGTGGTGATGTTGGAGATGGTGGGGGGTGGGGTAGATGAGCCCGTGCGGATGGTGGTGCTATCTACCTAGGTACCTATCTGTCCACGAGCGCAGACGGCCACTGCGAGACAGAATCAATACACCGAGACAGAAGCCAACGAGGACGATGAAGACAGGAGTGAGAGAGTGGGAGAGAGAGAGAGGAGGCGGTTGGAGGGCGAGAATAAGAAGACGGAGGAGGGCAGCTGGACGAAGGGAAACAGGCAGGTCCGCAGCCGAGTTAACTTCTACTACCTCACCGGCCGCCGTTATTCACACTACGATAGCCGAGCCCGCCCTCAGCGCACATATGCACATCTCGAAGAAATTTATCCTGCTCGGCTGTGACATCAGCCATGATGCAAACGCCTCGCCGGCGTGGGGCCCATCGCCATCTACATACACTGCAGGCCTGGGGAGCGCCGTTTCAAGATCCATCGCGGGGACGGTACGTCTACAAACATCCAGTTACAACGTTGCAAGTCTGATGGACTTCGGACAGAGACATCTCGGGATCTCGGCCACGCTGACATGTGCTCACTCTGGGCAACGGGCAGGCTTCAAATCCGAATCATCTCGCCTGCCATTGGCTGGCCCCCATGCCGCCACTGCCCTACGCCCGGATTGCTGTTAGTTCGCGGGGATGTGGAAAAGTACCTGCGGTTTTAACGCATTCTTCTGTGCCCGGGACTGTTAATAGCGCAAACGACACCTTGTTCGACCATCCGCTGAGAAAAATTTTCGCGAGATGCTCGGCCTTGCTCCGACTGCCCGACGTGGATTCGCGACAAGGGCGGCCGTCTGAAGCCATCAAAGCTCGTTTTCGGCCCGTGCACTCGAATCCTAAGCCCCGCGCCGCTGTCTTCTGACCGATCAGATCGATATCTCTTTCCAATCACCAACTTCACCAATCTAAATCGCATCGTGCAGCAGCCATGGGTCCACAGCGCCTGCGCAAGACCAGGAACCGGACTCGGTATGTCCCGTCCACAGCTGCTCGATGTATCCAGATACAAAATAGCTACAGACTCTAACTATGTGAATTGCGTGTGTACAGCGACCTGGACCAGATATCCACGGACCTAAAACACCCCGCTCGCCTGCAGCAGCACCTCTCCAGTCTGCCCCTCGACGACCTCCCCGCTCTCGGCCAGCACTACTGCACACCCTGTGCCAAGTTCCTCGAGTCCCTCCATGCCCTCGCCCACCACCAGCGCTCCAAGGCGCACAAGAAGCGCGTCAAGCTGCTCAAGGAACCCGCGTACTCGCACGCCGAGGCTGATGCCGCCGTTGGACGAGGCACGGACAACGGGCTGTTCTCCGTGCGGCCCGACGAAATCATAAACGGCGTCAACAGGGATAGGATATTGCTCAACGGCGGCTTGAAGGGAGGTGCGATGGAACTCGATGGAGCCACTCCGCAGCACGAGGCGGCACCGCAACTGGTAGCTGCCGAGGAGGAGGAAGATCCAGATCTGTGACCCATCACATCGATTCACCAGATTTGACTGATGTCACGGATAATGTACGATACGAGGCATGGCAGGGACGGGGGAGTTCAGGCGTTCCATACTAGACACGTTTATGTACCATCCAAAAGTTCTGCGGCGTCGTCCGCGCGATACACAATACAATACGTTCGATACCCGCTGAATTCACGCTATGCTATGCATTTGATTATATCATATAACGAAGGAAACGCTATATACATACGTACACGTCTTCAAAATATATTATTCTATATCACCCACTACGCCCCCACCGGCACCTTCCCCGTTGCTGCCATCACAAAGCTTGCATCCACACTCACTCGTCCAACCACCCACGCCGGCCACCACACACACCACACTATCGCCGGTGTCCACATCCCCCACACCCACCACCCAAAGCTTGCCTCGCGAAGCACGTCCTCCACTCCGAGCCCCCAGTAGCCCGCCACCGCGAACAGCGCTGCAAACGGACTTGTAAGCTGCAGCAGAATGCTGTTCATGAGCGCCGCGGGCGTTGACGTCGGTGTGGCACGGGCGAAGGTTAGCGGGAGCGAGAATAGCCCGATGAGGAAGGACAGCGAGAAGTTGAGCGTCGCAAGTGTCGACAGGAACATGCCCAGGAAGAGCAGCGAGAAGCAGCGGGAAAGATGGAATGTTTGTAGCAGCCGGCGAGGTGGAGTTGTCAATGTGATGAGGATTGCGAGGAGCATCGGCAGGACAAACGAGGCGGCGACGAGGATGTAGAATACGTTCGACATGGACTGTACCGTTCAAGATCACAGGGTTAGTGTACAGTATGTTCTATTATAGGTCGTCAAGACCAGAGGGCGACGGGCTGGGTACCTTGTAGTCAACAGTGTTGAAGACTGCAAACGGGATGACGCCGCAGAAGTGCACACCGATGACCACGGACAGTGGCAGAAAAAGATCCCTCTTGGGTCCATCATCAATGGGTTTCGGAGTCTCAGTTGTCCGGTCGGCGGGCTGTTTCTCCTTCTCATCGCCAGTCTTCTCAGCTATGGTCTTTACAACCACTTGCCCATCATCACCCTTCCCGCTCCGACTCCTCGGATCGACCCATAGCCGTATCGCTGTCAACGTCAACCCCACAGCCAGCAACATTGCCGACGGCAAGTACGTCCCAATGCTCACAAACCTCTTCGGCGCCATCAACAAATAAAAAAAGAAGCTCTGGTGAAAGTGCTCGAGCAGATTATTCAAGCTCCGGAACACGCTCTCCACCGTCCTGCCGAGGCTCATCTCATCATGCCATCCTTCGCCGTGCGTCGCGAGCGTAATGGCGTCGATATGGTACGGGATAAAGCTCGAATGCGGGCCCGTAGAGTGGCCCAGCGCCTGATTCACCATCCCACGCAACATCGTCCTCAGCCTATGGAAATACGTATCCTCATGATGCCACATCTCCTGCAGGTCCGTCCGCAGCTGCATCTGGTCCCGCGAGATCTGCACGGCGGTATTGATCAAGTCGAGATTCGGCAGCTGTCCGTTGATCCCGTCGTACATTATATGCAGCGAATCAAACTGATGATAAGGGCCCGGATGGTCCACGACCACGACACCCTGGATCGCACCAGACTTGACGGACAGCGACTGAACGTTCGCGCCGTGCAGGTCGTGGTACGCGTCCACCCAGGCCTGCGGGCCCGCTCGCGCGTCCGCTGAGATCAGAAAGATGATATCCTTGGACCACAGTGACCATCGCTTGAAGTAGCGGCTGAGTGCGAGGGTGAGTGCCACGCCGCCCTCGTTGAGGATGTGGTCGATGTTCTTCCACGGCGCGCAGAGCACGATTGCCTCTGTCGCATCGCCGCGCGGGGCGTGGAGGACCGCGTAGACATTTTCGCCTGTATATTCGCCGCCTGCGGCTTTGTAGGAGTATTTCTGCTGGCCGACCTTTAAGCCCGCGGAGCGGAAGATCTCCGCCATCCGGGACGCGACACTGTGTTATCACACCCGCTAATTAGCTGCCGTACAACCACATGCCTAAGCATCACGGCCCATCCTGCTCCGGATATCCGGCCCCGCCATACGTCAGAGTATGAGAACAGGTGGGTAGGTATCGGATTGGCATACACATCGGAAGTACTGTTCCCTAGCTCGGCAACCTCTCTTCGAAACGCCCTGACGATATTCTGCTCGCTGCCGCCAAAATACGCGTGCACCTGACCCGGCAGCAGCGCGTTCTCCGAAATATACGTCCGCCGCGAGTACTCGTCCAACGGCAGCAGCAGCAGCGATGCGAGCCCGACGATGACGGCGCCCACGCTGAGCGCCTGGAAGGCGTATAGGACCACGGAAAGGTTTTTACGGAGGTTGACGGGGACTGGCCGTTCACGCGAACTGTTAGCACGTTTCAGGAACGAGACGGATGTGGGGATGAAGTAGGGACGTACCTCTCAGGGCCATGGCTACCGTGATTGTGCTCGAGAATGTGGCATTGGCGGTTGCTGGAGGGTCTGGAGGGTCTGACGGGAAGGTGTCGAGGCAGACGTGCCTGCCGCCAAGCCGGTGCAGGCCATGTGTAACCATTGCAACGCGGCGACGGCCAAACTCCAACGTCCGATCGCGTCCACACGCGCTCTCCGAATAACGTTATTCGAGATGCTGATTTTCTCCCACTTCTGGAAAAATCCCACCGGCCCCGAGACTGGATTCGATAAGCTATAAATTCCCCGCTGTTCACCTATTCGTTCCAAGGACTCGAACTTTGGATTAACACATCCAACCGGCCTCAACCTACCCTCCGCCGAATATTGAGCTTAGTTCCCCACATTGTCCAAGCATACCACTCAATATGCAAATCTACATCGAAATCCAGGCATCAGACTGCTCCCGAGCCATTACCTTCTACACTTCCATCTTCCCACATTGGCACTTCTCCACCACCCCAGAACCCGGCCTCCCAATCACCTACCACCGCGGCACCTTCACTTCCCCAACAGACTCCGCATCAAGTGATATGCCCGCCGCAATCAACATCCTGCAACGCCCCGCACCCACCCCGCCAGCGGAATCCGGCACGAACGCATTCGTGTGCTCGTTCCCCGTCGCCGATGAAGCAGCACTAGACAATCTGGAGAAGAAGGTGCTGGAGATGGGAGGCAAGGTTGCCTTGCCCAAGTTTCCGGTGCCAGAGAGGGGGTGGCATGGCTACTTTATCGATACGGAAGGGAACACGTTTGGGGTTTTCACAACGACATATCGCGAGGAGAGCGCTTGAGACGTTTTGAATCACTGCTAAGAGTAACGTTGATGCTCAGTTTTTTGACCTTCAAGATTGTGTACCTAGGATGACTCGCTTCATACATGGACCAGCATCAAAGCTGTCGTCTTCAGCCGAGGACCTTAGCCATCAGCGAAGTCTCTTACACATAATTCATGGAATTATTGGATAACTCAGCTCAGCTGAACTGTAAGACCGACGTTATAGATTTATCCTCCATCTAGCGAGCGGATTCTATCTAGATATCTACCCCATACCTCAAGATCTTTTACACGAATGGAATACCAGTAGCTGTACACTGTATCATACAAGCGAGTGTAGTCTAGTGCATACAGAGCGCATTGCAAGTTGTGCAAAGGGACAAACTAGAAGGTCTTCAGGTGCACTGAAACCTTGAACTTTGGCTCCGTCACCGTCTGCAGATGCTCAACAGTTACACCTTCCGCGATCTCGATGAGCGTCAGACCCTCCTTGTAATCGACGTCAAACACAGCCTGTATCCGGTGAGTTCAATTAGCTATAGCGACGACTAGATCTTTCAGAAGGTGATTGATTCAACTCCACATACCAGTTCTGTGATGATCCTGCTGACACAGCCCTTTCCGGTCAGAGGGAACGTGCACTCTATATCATCAGACACCATAGTTGTTAGCCTATGTCGATGCGTCGAGACGACCAACCGTATGTTGCGATGTGGGCTACTAAAAGATATTGGTGCACTCACTATTGACGATCTTTGCGCCGCCCTTCTTATCCGTATGCTCTGTCAAGATGATGACTCTCGTCTTCTCTGGGTTCGCGACCAGGTCCATCGCGCCGCCCATCCCCTTGATCTTGCCGGGGAGCGCCCAGTTTGCGAGGTCGCCGTACTCGTTGACCTGCATTGCGCCGAGCATAGTCAGGTTGATTTTGCCGGCACGGATCATGCCAAACGACTCGTCCGAGCCTGTCATATGTTAACATCAATATACAGTTTCTTGGGCTTCTGGATGTAGATAGGCCTAACATACCGAAGACTGAGGCGCCGGGATTCAGGGTGACAGTCTCCTTTCCGGCATTGACTAGATTGAAAAGAGCTCATTAGCTAAAGATATCAACAACGGGCGGATCTTCGAGATGTTCTGGGAAGTCCTACTCAAATCTGCATCTTCTTCGCCTTTCTGCGGATAAGGTCCCAGGCCTAGGATTCCGTTCTCGGACTGCAGTGTAACCGAGGTGGACGGATCCACAAATGTCGGCGCAAGCATCGGCAATCCGATTCCCAGATTGGCGAACATGCTAGCCACCAGAGACATCAATTAGCCTGACCAATAATCTCGACCACTCGCCGACAGAGGCTATGTGATATACGTACCCATTCTGGAACTCCTTCGCCGCCCTCTTTACAATCTTGTCCCTCTTGGAGCCGCCGCCGCCTGCCGCCACAGCAGCTTTAACCTCCTCATCCGTCTTCGCATACGTGAACTTCTCGATGTCCTTGTCCGCGGTACTCTGAATCACCTTGCTCACGTACACACCAGGCAAATCCACCATCGCAGGCTCGATTTCCCCGACTTCGACAATCTGCTCAGCCTCGACAATCGTCGTCTTGGCACCGCGGCCCATTGCGCCGTTGAAGTTCTGCGCTGCGAGCCGGAACTGTGTGTTACCGAGCTTGTCGGCCTTCCAAGCCTTCACCAAGGCGAATTCTGCGTTTATCGCCTCTTCCATGATGAAGGTCTTGCCGTTGAAGACTCTGGTTTCCTTGGCTGGTGAGAAGATGGCGACGGTGCCGTCTGGGTTGTACTTGACGGGGAGCTCGCCGGTTTGGCGCCATGTGCCGTAGCCGGCGGGTGTGTAGAAGGCGGGAATGCCTGTGTTATATCATCGCGTTCAAAAGATAAGTGGTCCGTCAGTCGATATATAAGCTGTAGATATGAATAGGGACGTAACAAATGGGAAGTATACCTGCGCCAGCAGCTCTACACCGCTCTGCCAGAGTCCCTTGCGGTGTCAGTTCCAGCTCAATTTCACCGGACAGATACTTCTTCTCGAAGATTTTCTATCTCGCGTGCGTCCTATATCAGCCTCCAGCTCTCCTTGGTGAACTCTACATCTGTAAAATAGATCTTGCACTCACATTCTCGCCCACGTAGCTGGCAATCATCTTCTTGATCTGGCCGGACGCCAGCAGCTTGCCCAGCCCCTTTCCGTCCGTCCCGGCATTATTCGACACCGCCGTCAGGTCCTTGATCTCCGGCCGCTTCTCGAGTTCGTTGATGAGGGTGTCCGGCACGCCGCAGAGGCCGAACCCTCCAACGAGGATTGTCGACCCAGATTGTACGTCCTTGACGGCGTCCGCGGCGGACTGGCAGACTGCAGCGCGCCAATCATACACGCAACGTCAGCCCATTCATACATGCATATACAAATTGTCGCAGGTGATAAGTTAGTGTAGGAGGGGCGTACGTACTCTTATCGATTGAGTGGTAGCTGCGCGTTGTAGCGAACGTCCGTATCGACGAATACAGTATTGTCTGCTATACAGAGCCGAACCAGAGCAACCATTAGTATCAATTGCCGCGACGCCTATGAAGCCGCTGCGATATCTACGTACCTTCAATGCAGACCGCGCTGCGAACGCCCGCGTCGTGCGGTACAATACCGCTGTCGAAACCATTGTCGCGCTGAGAATGATACCGATATCGAAGCGTTATGAAAACCCCGCCTTATGATAGGATATATATAAAATTCGCTCACAGACCGTCTACAACGGATCGCCAGGTACCTAGGGTAACTTGCTCCAATTGACAACGTGGATGAGCAAACCAATGGATGAGATGAGGGATGAGGGCCGCTATCGACGTTACCATGCACATGCGCCAAAAGGCCTCGGCGGGGCAGCCCGGCCGCTCGCATCGGAGCTACCCCAGATATCGTTCCGGGTCACAGCTTCTGCCCGGCTAGCATCGGAACAAGGCCCATCGAGACAACGTCGGCGCATCACTTGATATCTATTACATAACTGCCTGGAATCTGGCGAATAGCGCGAAAGACCGAACATCTGTAGATCTAGATAGTCGCATCTTGTGTACAGGAAAATCAAGCCATGAAATCGCAATCGTGTATGGAGGAAAGGAAAGAAATGGTAACCGCCGCGAATGCCTCCTCTTACCTCTTACCCCGCCGTCGCCCATCCGAAGGCACAAATTCCCAGAAACCGACCAAAACCAGAATGTCAAACGAGACCCCGCAGCCAAATAGAGGATATCCTTCATAATGGACAGACGCATTATACTACCAGGACATGATGCGCAGGCTTACATGTAGCAATAAAGCCAAAGGCACAAGAAAGCCAGCTATCGCCAAAACAATGGGAAAAGATAGAACCGCAAACCGCTGAAAACACCTCGTCTCTATGCCCCCTCGCTGCCAAACTCTGCAGTCCAGTCGTTGCTCTTCTTAACGTCTTCCATACTGACTGTCGGTCTGCTGCTCTGGACGGCCTTCACAAAGTCCTTCAGCACAAGCGGCGGCTCCGCCAAATCCTCGCTCTTCACATCCACCCATGTCATCTCCATCGCGCCATTATCTCCTGGGCTGCATGGTGTCAGCTTCTTCTTCTGCACAAGCTTCTTCTCGCCGGTCTCCTCATTCGTCTCCGTCACTGCGACATCGATCCACTTGTAGTGTGTTGCCATTTGGATCTTGCGGATTGGCTGCATCAGCGCGTCGTTCACGGCGATGGTGATATCCGAACCGCTGTAACCTTCGGAGATCTTGCCGAGGTGGCGGTAGTCCTGCGGACCCAGGTCGCATGGCGTGGAGCCGACGGCGATCTGGAACATTCGCTGGCGTGATGCCGCGTCCGGTAGCGCGATATGTATTCTTCGTTGGAAGCTATCATCGTAGGATTAGTATAAGTTCGGCAGCGTGACATGCAGGGATATTGAAGTGGATGGGATATACCGTCTGCGGATCGCGCCGTCCAGTTGCCACGGGATGTTCGTGGCTCCAAGGACAAGCACTCCCGTCGAGTCGTGGCCGACACCGTCCATCTGCACAAGCATTTCGGTTTTTATCCTCCTGCTAGCTTCCGACTCGCCCTCGCCTCGATTCCCGCAGAGCGCGTCAAGTTCATCGATGAAGATGATCGACGGTTTGTTCTCTCTCGCCATACTGAACAGCTGCTTCACAAGCCTGCATGCCACCAAGTCAGTTATGAATTAGCTCCCTGCAAATCTGTAGCAACGCCCGTGATTCATCCTCGTACCTCTCAGACTCTCCCATCCATTTGCTGACCAAGTCACTGCTGCTCACGGAGAAGAATGTGCTGTTCGCCTCCGTCGCTACCGCCTTTGCCAAGTAACTTTTACCAGTACCTGGCGGTCCGTACAGCAGGATTCCCTTCCACGGCTTCCTCTTCCCCGTGAATAGATGCGGGAACTTGATCGGTAATATGACCGCCTCCTTCAGCGCCTCCTTGGCTCCCTCCAAGCCCGCCACATCCTCCCATCGGACGTTCGGCTTCTCCGTTAGGATCGCGCCTGATAGCGCGCCCCGCAGCTTCTTCGAGTCGGCGTCCAGGTCGTCGTCGTCCCCGCCTTTGCCTTTCCCGCCGCCGGAACCGGATTCCTTCCCGTTCGCGCCTATCGCCTTGGGTTTCTTCTTGTTGGATTCGTCGGCAAGGTGGTTCTTGAGCTTCTCGGCGCGTTCCATGTATTCGGAGGCTTTCTGCCGGATGAGCTCCTTAGACTTCGGGTTCTTCTCCCCTGTGCGCCGGCCGGCGGACGTGTTAGCTGGAGTTCGTCTGAGCATATGCAGGTGCCGCAGGGCTGCTGCAGGGTATGATGCATACATTTGAGGGCGAGCATGAACAAGTTCAGGGCATCATAGTAGCCTTGATACGCCTTGTCGTAGTTCTGGGCCGTATCCTCCTCAATGGCCTTCTTGACCGTCTCGATCGCCCGGCCGAGGAAGTCTGTCGTCGACATGGTGGGCGGCAGTCAGTCGGGTTGCGTCTATGTTGTGGTCGGGTGATCGAGCAACTGTCGACAGGGAGGTTTCAGCCGGCAAGATGTCGTCGCCGTCGTCGTCGTCGTCGGTGTTGGATGAGGTCGCGAGAAAGGATGACGATGTTGAAGGTACGAGCGATCAAATCCCGCCAGACTGCCCGGACGTACGTAATTCAGCGCTCTCTGTCGTCAGCTGGTAGGGAGAAGAGAGGAGAGAAGAGAAGGGCAAGTGAGACTGGTCAACGGCGGCCATACGAGGGGGCAGGTTCGCTACGGTACTCACACGGGGAGCTCGAAGGTGGAGTCTCGTCTGCGCAAACTGACAAACCAGCTAGACGGTTGTTTGCACTTCACTTCCCACACCGGACGCCCAGACCACCTCCACCAACGAGGAATCTTCACGGACGACGCCAACGTCGAGGTGACGGCTGACTGTCCTTCCCTGGTATCCCGCGATACATCTCACGGCTTGCTGCCACACCGGCTGGGCTACCTGACGCGATACACGACAATCATGGCGAACGACGACAAGACCGTGCAGCAGCTCACGGACGAGTTTACAGATCTCCAAAAGAGTGTGCCGCCAGCCCCACCATGCCCGGCCCGCACCTTCGTCTAGTGCTAACGTTCAACGCGTGTGCAGAGCTCCAGGAGGTCATCGAGGCCCGTCAGCGGCTAGATGCGCAGCTTTCGGAAAATAAGGCCGTCCAGAAGGTCCGAAGCCCCGCATTATCGCTATCTATCTACCGCCGGACGCTGAACTTTGCTCGCGTGCGCGCGATATAGGAATTCGCATCTCTAGACGCCGACGCGAACATCTACAAGCTCATCGGTCCAACGCTGATAAAGCAGGACAAAGACGAGGCCGTCATGAATGTCGACAAGCGGTTAGACTTCATTGAGAAGGAAATGTAAGACCGCGACACCCCATAGGATTTCTGAACGTCTCGACCGACGATATAGCTAACGCGCGAACGATGGCGGTATTAGAAAACGAATAGAGGGGCAGATCACAGAGTTCTCCAGCAGCAGTGATAAGAAGAAAGCTGAGATAATGCAGATACAGATGCAACAGCAGCAGGCGGCGGGGGCTAGTGGCGCGTCGTAAAGCGTATAGCTGATACACTCTGTGCGCCTACATGTGTCTGGATATGCATTTATATGACTGTGTATATTAACAATATGTGATACCCATCCATAAATCGTACGGCAGATATAAGATCTAGTCAGACACTTGTAAACTAAGCCAGCTGATACTATATCGCGGGTAAGTTGCCAAGGATATGGACGTGGTGTGCGTGAATGCATTCACGCTTCAGCTTTATCCTTCTTATGCTTTTTCTTCTTCTCCTTCTTCCCGTCTTCTGCGTCCAGCTTGTCCTTCTTCTTCTTGTCCTTCTTCGCGCCTTCGCTGCTACCTTTGTCTTTCTTCTCCTTCTTGGATTTCTTCTTTTCAGGCTCGGGCTGTTCGGGAGCATCCTCTTGCACTTCGTCCGTAACTTGAGCCTGCTTCTTCTTCTCCTTCGGACTTGATACGGCGCTCTTTTTTGACTTCTTCGGTGTTTCCGCTGCCACCACTACGTCATCCATGACTACGTCTTCATCCTCATTTCCCTCCTCGTCCCCACTGCCTTGCACGAGGTCCATGCGTGGCAAAACCGCTACGTTGACGAGGGAGTCGGACTCCTCGCCGTATCCGGCGGGCCTAAACCGCATCTTCAACCCTTCCGGCTGCGGTCGGGGCGGTGGAGGCGGGATCTTCTCTGTCTGCTTGTCAGCGGGTGCCGATGGCGGCGCCTCTGTTATCACGAACTGTGCTGTCGGATCAACCGATGCTGTGGACCGGTGCGGTTAGTCGGCGTATCGGCTTGGATTGCATGGACGATTGATAATTACCAAGCTGGTACCCCTTCTTTCCCTCCCGCGGAAGCACAATCTTCATGCTCGAGCTGACGACATCGGTCGTCCGCCGTATCGTAAATCTGGCATCTCCAGACTCGACTGTCTCGCCATCCGGGCCGCTGTGCAGTTTGATTTTCTTCACCTTGGTGAAGTCGAATTGCGACGGCGCGGTGAACAGGAATACCTGCTTTCCTTCTAGCGACGAGGGTATCGAGGTTGAAGATGCTATGTCTAGGGGTTTGTAGCCTTTCGGGACGTCTTTGTCGAGGGGAAGTTTGAATGTAGCGGCAGATTTCGCAGGTGCTGCGTCTGTCGATTCTGAAGATTCGCTTTCGCTTTCGCTGTTATCTTCTTCCTCACTGTCTGCCGATTCGGACTCTGCCTCGGAGGACTGGGATTCGGATTCTCTGCGCGAAGCAGTTAGCATTGGCTCGCTACCGTTGAGTTTTGACAGGCAACGTACTCGTCGCTCGAGATCTCCACGGCCGCGGCTTTCTTGCCCTTCTTCGCCGCCCCGTTTGTAGACTTGGACGCCGGCTCAGACGTCGCAGCGGCTACCTTGCTCGTAGCGCCCTTCTTGGACGCTGCACCTGCTCCATTAACCTTCTCGCTCCCGTCTCTGTTGCGCTTCTTGGATGTCTTCTCTGCGGATTTGGGCGGCGCGGCGGGCGCATCGGCCATGGACTCATCGCTGGAGGGGTCTGTATCTTCGATGTATTCGGCGGATTTGACATTCTTCGATTGAGCCGGCTTGGACGTTGCCTTCGTCTTCGGCGCGGTCTTGGAGGAGGACTTTGTCGGCATTGTGGGTGATCGATATCGTTTGTCGTGGCGCAGAAGCGTGGTGTCGTTGGTTCTGGCGGACTTTTTTTTTTCTCGGCGCCCTCGCGTGGGAGATGCATGGCCGCCCCGGCTCGGCCGACAGACTTCTCTTCTTTTCCTCTCTGCTTCTTATCACAGCGCGGCCATGAAGAGGACGAGCGACAGCCAAGCTAAAGGTATGAAAGATCAAAAACCCCCATCGCGCAGGATGCACCTCGACTAACGTCTTTATTTACTCCATCCAGCACCTCTTAGCGCGCTCGCAGCTCGGCGCCTGCGACAGCAGCGGGATGCCTCAGAACCAACATCGAATGGAAGTTCTCCAGCGCTCACGCCAGTCGCCGAGACGATATCCGCGCCCGCTGGGCAAATACCCAATGGCGGTCAAGTAGACCACGGGCAGCGAAGCCCCTCGACGGCGCCTGCTGCGAAGGAACCAGAGACGGCTGCCGCCCTCGCAGACGAGTCTTCACGGTAAACAACCATGTATGCGCACGGGTCCAGGTGTCAGAACTTCGCTGACGGGGAACCCTCGCAGTCAGGTCTCGAATTTTACACAGACGGAGGACAATTATGTCTACAACCCCCAAACTGAGGAAACGACAGTCAAGCTGCGGCGGGGCGAGGTAGGCATGTCTTCGACGCATGGCAGGACGGACAGAGGGCTGACGCTGGGCAGTCGCTCGTTATACAAGGCGAATACAGGGTGTCCGTGAAATCTGGAGCCATCACAATATATAGCGCCATCCTGGACTCCTCGTCAGGTCCATTGGATGTTATAGCGCCGTCGTCGCTCGCGCTACCGATTGTCGAGTGTGCGCCCAAGTCTAAGAAGCGGAAAGTTGACTCTCGCGACGGCGATTACGATGCCGTGTTCAATTTAGAGAACATCCGGACGGGCTTGGGCGAGGTCGGCAGGATATGTCCGCGATTCGACAAGATATGGAAGCCGCCGTTGACCACCACGACGATCACAGGAGGAAGTAACGATTCGTTCACGTGTGTAAGATATAGCGCACCTAGATATTTCCTGATCACGACAGAAATCTGACGTTACGACCAATGGTAGCTCCTCACGTCGCCGCAACCGCCTGTTACACTTACGATTTCCCCGTCCTGGCAGTCGACTATTACGAGCCTCGGTTCCTCTAAAAATTCACCGAAATCGATATTCATCACCGGCGCCAAGTCCGCTGGTAAATCTACGTTCGCTCGATGTCTCACCAATGCGATAACTTCGCAGTCGCCGCGGCGCGCGGTCGTCTATCTCGACCTCGACCCCGGACAGCCGAGCTTTACACCGCCGTGCATGGTTTCCCTCCATAGAATCACTTCCCCAATCGTCGCCCCGTCGTTCGCAGGCCCTCGCTCCGCAGAACTCCTCCGACAGCACCACATAGGGTACGCTTCCCCCCGCGAAGATCCGAAGTACTACCTTCGGTGCGCGGCGAATCTGTTCCGAGAGTTCCGAGCGCAATCCGAGCGAGAAGGGGAGCAGCCCACGTTGATTGTGAACACCTGCGGCTGGATCAAGGGCATGGGAAGGGAGCTGTTGCACGAGCTCGTGCAACTCTGCGGACCGACGGACGTCGTCGGATTAGGAGATGTGGACGGTGTCTTTGCGGAGATACTACCCTCGGAAAGTACCGCTCGCCGACACCTTCCCGAGGCCGCTGGAACCGGCGCGACGGCTGGTAATGCCAGCAGCAGCAGCGGGAGCCAGCCGTTCACACCTGCGGAATTGAGAATGCTACAGACCATCGCATACTTTCACTCCCTGCCTGGTATTGGCAGCGGCAGCAGCAACGGCCCGGCAGCGGGCTTCGACTTCAGCAGGCATCTAACGGCGGTGCCTCCGCTGTTGGCAGGGTACACCGGTCCTGGAAGAGTTATCCATGGGATGACGGTCCTCGACACCCATGTCCCGCGCGATCTGCTCTTCGCAGCGACGACTGCGACCATCGTCGCCGTCAATCTTGTGAAGGCTGACGACGCAGACCACCCGGTCAATCGGTATCTTGCGGATGCCTACGATGCAGACCATCGCGCTGGTAACGAACGCGAATACGAGAACGGGAAGGACGGCGCAGCGCCGTATATCTGCTCGAGCGAGTTCGATGGCACCAGCAGCCTTGTCCCCGCCGAGAAGACGATGACCATCGGCCTTGCGATTCTGCGAGGGGTCGACGAGACGAACGGGCAGGTGCAGCTGCTGATGCCGGTGGGTGAGGATGCGCTGAACGCTTGGCTTGAGAAGGGGTATCGGGTTGTGCTGTGCAGGGGCAGAGATGAGATGCCGGTCTGGCTGATGTGGGATTGGAGGTCGGAGCAGCAGCAGCGGAAGAGGACCGGGGCGGATGGAAAGCGGGTGCCGTATCTGGACTTTGTGGTTGGCGGGGAGGTGACGGGCAAGGGTGCGAAGGAGTGGAAGGTGCGGAGAAACATCATGCGGAGGGGCCAGCAGCGGCGGTAGTTGGTAGATGGCAGGAGGGAGGGGCAGGAAACAGGGAAGGAATTGACTCGCGACTGCGAGACAGGGCGCAGAGGCCAAGTGGGTCTAGAATGGTGTCAATGAATAGAGTATCTTGGAAATGGGCATCGATTGTGCCGTCGGCTGAAATAGCCAGAACGTTTTCTGTCAAACTGGAATCGAAATGCCGTCAATTGGACAATCTTCGTATTCCGAAATGCTCGATCACCGCGCCGGTGGAGGGGGCGGTTGGAAGCGAGGGCAAGCGATGGGAAGCGATGTTACATTACGTGCTCGAGTTTACGGGAAGCCCTGCAGTGGCGCAAGCAAGTCAATTGATTAATTGAAGCTAGTCGAAAGCGCAGGGAGACAGGCCATCCCAAGACCGTTCTGGATCGACGATGCCGGCAAGCTTGGAAGGAAGGACTCGAGAGAATGACAATGGCGCGACTGCACTTCAATTGCATGAGGAAATAGTAAGCGGTGGTGATAATGGCTCATTCGCGCGAACTACACTTCAGCCTTCTCGGGGATGCAGACGGATGGCGTCGACTTGGATTTCCATTGGAGCGAAATGTGCAGGTGTGGCGATTATCAGCGGTGGGAACAAGGGTAAGCGACCCGATTCAGTGCCGTCGATGGTTGGTGCCCTGCGAGGCGGCTCACAATTGTGGGGAAGCACGAACATGTCGACGGGCAGAATCTATCATGCTAGTTTGATGTTGGCAGCAGGTTTAACGCCGTTACGAGTTAGCTCGCATCTCCTTGCTTGCGGGATAAAGTCGAGCTAGGACCAGCTTGAGAATCTAACGCGAGTGGGGCTGTAAGTTTGTGCAAAGCTGCAAAGGCAGTCGAGTGGGGAGCTGCAGCTGGGGATCGTGAGAACTAGTAAAACTTGTATCACGATGGTCCGTATACGAGGCGAGAAGTTTTATTTTAGGAATATTTTACTCGATAAATATCAGCAAGTGTATGAAGCAGACCCAAGGAGCTCATATCTGTCGATAATTTTTACATACACGATAGCAAATTCGCAGGAAGTGCCGGTAAGCGCTATATCGCATTTTTCCGGCGCCGGCCTGATGGAAATACAAAGACAAAAAAACGACCGACTGCGCTCTCCAACGAATGGTCAAATCGAGCTTGGATACTTCGAAATCCGGGCAACGGGTTATCGATAATGCAAGCGGTGCATCGTGTGATGTGATTGTAAATGCATGCATGCATCTATCCATGCATGCAGACACAAGCAAGGCCTCCAGGTCTGTGCATTCATGTCGACGTTACACGTAAGTCCTGTCGACAAGTATATGCAATTATCACGGATTGGACATAATATCGAGTACTTCCCACCTACACACGTGAGCACAGCAGCTCAAGTAGTCGAGAACAAGCTATCACGGGGTCTACGAGTAGACGATACATCAGCAGCGGACGGCTGCGCAGCTTGATAATGATCATCCTCGATAAAATTGCAGACCGACATACATGCATGCAGGCATGCAGGCGTTCGAGATATCTGTTCTTTTGGTTCGCTAGGTCACTGGACCCGTGCCCAAGTAAGACGCCACGATATAATAGGTCGGCAATGCGGTCCCCTCCATCGACCAAGTAATCGAATCCTGCAGGCAAGATCAAGGCTTCTGCATACGGCGCGCCGGCACCGCAGCCAGCTGCCATTGGCTCACTCGCTGCGCGGCACATCCTATTGGCTGTGGCGTGCAACGGGAGGGGATGTGCAATTGCGAGCATGTGACGAGTGCTTTTTGGTTTTTTTTTTTTTTACTTTCCAAGGATCGAGCGAGGCGTCGGGTTTGCAGCAGATGTGCTTTCCTGGGATGGGATGGCGGGACCCACATGTTATGTATGTCTGTACAGCGTGGATTCGATAGGGACAGGAAGACGGACGGGAGTAAGTGCTCAATCTATGTACAGCTACAGCCCTTGTCGACGGGGAGTTCCCCAGACTGGAGCTGCGTGAAGGAGCTAGCCGCCTCGAGATTGCATATTGCTAGCTCTGTGGCTGCAGTAGCCCCGCTGCTGGTTGGTGGCGATTGGTCGTCCCTGCTGGTGATCGTCGATAGCGATGGCGACGGCCAATTGACGCAAGTCAGCCGGTCGTTATCAGGCTGGACGTTTGTCGTACGTATCTGATGCGTCGATGGTGGATGATGTATGGGATTTAAATTTTGTGAATGGGCGTTTCCGTGGTGGTGAGGAGGAGGTTGAACGGTTGTCGTCATCTTATTGTCTCTGGCGCACGTGGTGCAAGTTCGCGAGCCTCGCTGCTGGGCGATCCAACGTCACGCAACGCATCCGCATCCTGCGCACGAGGGGGTTATCGCATCCTAGCGCTGGAAGTATTCAATTCTTGATCAGGCCACGATCAGCGTAGAGGGTGTATATGCGACCTTGCTATTATTAAAAATCACTAGCGTTCGATGAATCCTTGAGGTCGAAGTCAGTAGTACAAAGACAATCCGGATTGCATATCCGGTTTCGGGACGTTAGAATCCCGACGCCCGACGCGAGACTAGGAGCGAAGACTAGGACCTCTCGATACTCCATCTTGCGAAAGTACCCAGATGCATGTCAAATCTCTATCGATCGCCGAGCAGGTAGATTAGAATTACTCGACACCTCGTCGATATATTATAAAACACTGCCCTTATCAGCTAATCTACAACATGGATTTCTGATCGACTAGCCTTACGCACGCAGACTTCCCGGCCCAAACTGAAATTAATTTGCCCAGTTCTTCATTGTATTGCAAGGGTGCATGGGCTGTAGTGCGAGACACGGCCAGGGCCCATGCCGAGATAGTTAGCGCTTATATAGCTTAAGCTTAACTTGAGAGACTAGCGCTAGCCGGTGACTATACGAGGTACAAACCGGTCAGCGTTACGTTAAAGACGTACGTAATCTGCGGATTCGATTGGTGAGAAGTTCGTTAAGGATGTACGTGCGTTCCAGCCCTTTGATATATTCACTATATTATACTAGCGATGCCCATATAGCTGGCTGACCATGGTTCTAACGTGCTGCAACTTGCATGTCAAAGTTTTTTTCTGCTTTTAAAATACCCTGCCATGCATGCGATCCGATATATACTATAAGTCGACAGTTGCAGACGAGTTATAGTTACATATTGAGGCTTTTGCCGGCCGTAAAACCTGATTTCATTGGTGCTCCGTGAACGCAGAACGCATATGTTGAAGCGCTGGTAATAGTTTCCTTGATTTTAGGAAATATTTCTATAAATTATTCACACTTGGACTGCCAGCTTGCAATAACGCTGCAACGCCTGCATGCGTCTCTACTTGTCGACGGCCCCGCCGTATCGAGTCCAGCGGTGAATATCCTTGGAAGGAAAACTAGTTCGGCGTGCCCGCCGGATCGAGTACCGAAACTCGGAAATTTACCGCCTTCGCATCGGCTGTCAAACTCAGCTGCGTATCGGCCCTTTTAGACGAGTCTGCAGCCCCGCATTATTTCCACGCCGGATTTCGATTAATCGGTCATCGAAGACGGTACTACTTAGGTAGGATTCGGCGGTTAGTCATCGTGCGTTCGGTGGGCATCCGTTCAGAGATAGCTGAACTTGATCCATCAGGATTTCGGTGCTGGTGGTGCTATGAGTATTGGGCCGTCGGCCTCCGTCACAGCAGGTTTTTAGCCAGCGTTAGCTTTAGAGTAAGGCTGTGCAGGTTAGTTAAATTGCTCGAAGCGCTTGATAGTTCTGACGGCAGTACGTCGCTAGCTGCCTGCTAGCTCGAGGCCGTTAGACCGGTGGATAGGTAGCGACAGGCCGTGCATAGAGTCCGTTCGAGAAGGCTCGGACTAGTGTTGGTGACGGCCTGAGTTAGCTTTAGGTAACCTTGCACACAAGCCAACTGCATACTTGGAAGTATGCTATGCGTTGGAATCGAAGACGATTACTGGCCGTGGAAGCGGTGATGTTGATCCATCGATCCATGCATGTGCTGTAGGCGAACTTTGGGTGAGTTTGGCAGGTATAGCCCTTGTAGATGGATAGCGTACAGACGTGCATGCAGGAGATTCCAGCGCTTCACTGCAGGCTACATTTAGCAGCTTTCGAGACAGCGGAGCGAGTTCTTCGAATGTTCGCCTATATGTTCTTCTCGTCGTGGATTTGATCCAGATCTGAGTCGTAAATGGAATTTCTCGAGACGAACTCCTCAAATTCTGTGGGGATGTGTTTGCTCTTTGCGTAGCGGACGAGGGGAATTCGGAGTATAGCAAAATAATCATGCACGATATCGGTAAAAAGTATTCGATGTGGATATTGTCCACCTGCATGAGGTCCGGCAGGGATAGCAGCGTTCGCGAGAGCTCTCGCAGCATGAACGAACGAATGAACGAACAGTCAGAGATGGATGTCACGTCGCTGGAGATTTGACGCACGGTTTGTAGATTTGCATTTTCGGCAAGTATACTAGTAGACGTCAAACGTTGCAAACTGGTAAGTGTTTCTTGGCGAGTTTTCAATAAATCTTGCGATCAGTTACGACGGATACATCTGAAAGTTTGTAGCATGTAGAGCTGTGGGCAAGCAGTCGAGAGTAGTAGCCAGCAGTAGGCCCATGCGCATACGCGGAGGGCGTGGATACGATGGATCCTGCCAGTGCGAAAACAAGGAAGGACGACCGGCTAGCTGTCAACGCTACCGTGAACCGGAGAACGCTGGCGCGGCAGCTCATTGGAACCGCGGGTGCGGGACAAACGTGAGTGCTGTGGGTGTGGAGGCGGATTCGGATCTCGTGAGGTCTTTCCCACTTCATGATGGGGTGGGTGGATGGATGGAGGAACTGCGGGTCGGGGCTGCGGAGCACCCTTAGTTAGTGAGCGCTAGCTCTCCGAAGAAAGTTTTGCGCCTCCGTTTCATTCGTCCCTATTGTCGGCACTTTTGTGAATTCGGGATTCGATCGACAGGCCGGCTAGCTGGCCAGGTACCGGAGACGAATCGTTCGCTCGACGGAAACACTCGCGGTGTCAAGCTACGTACATTTACGTTTCTCTCGGACGAACTCTCGATGAGGCTGCAGATAGGGTGCTGGCGCGTGGGAGCTCACGAGACATGGTGCATGCCAGCAGACAGACAGCAGCAGCAGCAGTAGTAGCTCTGCGTCGGATGGTGAGCCCTCTTTTCAAATCATTTCATGCAAAGGGCACATTCATCTTTTTTCAGGCGAGCTCGAGCTCGCGGGTCGGATGTCGGATTCCCCGGCGCGGAGATGATGAAGCTCTCGATGCAGAACTCGGTCACGTTGTCGGCGGACCTGATCGCGCAGCCTCTCGTGCGGCGCTCGAAGCTAAGCTCCAAACAAGCAAGCCGGCTGGCTAGCTAGCTAGCGAGGCGGACTGGGCGCAACCTGACGATTCGAGTCACCGTTCGTTCTAGCTTCGGAGGCAAACGGTGGAAAGTCGCCGTTGGAGTCTAGGTCGACCGTCCGGCAACTCATGAGTTTCTCGAAGGGCTGAAGTGACGTTTTAGACCTGAGTCAGTCAGTTCAGTCCGTGGGGGATTAGCTTTTAGCGGTATTAGTAGCGTTAGTATTCCAGCGATTTCCATCGATAACCGTGAGACATAAAATTTAAAAACCCTAATGACGAGTCTACGGCTGTGCGGTATTTGCTCTTCGCGCCGGCCGGACTGGGTAAGACGCCGGATTCGGGTTACGTTGTGAGTATAGAAATTGGGGGGGGATTCAAAATGTATGGCGCAGACTCATTGCGTCGACGCGATTGGCCACTGGCCACTGTGAGGAGACTAAATCGAGCTGATGGTGTGTGTAACGTGCGCACCGCAGCATCGTCAGGATTAAACAGCCTAAAGTGACATGCGCTGCTTGCGACTGGATTCCTATTTGCAAATGACGTTGTGCGATTTGTACATTTGTGTAAGCGTAAGTCCGGGGTACATGAATTCTGATTTCCAATTTCTGATGCAGTCATGTTGTGCCACCGGGAGTATCGCCCGAGACCAATAAACGGTTTGCCATTGGTGATGAATCAGTAATATAATCAATGCAGTCAACAGCATTCGCGCACCTGCAGTTGGGAACCAACTTTGACCTCAGCGGTGCCCAAAGCGAGAAGCTGGCTGGGATGCCCGGCCACGGCAAAGCCGCATTTGAACTTCGCACGACTCGTTTCGAACTCGACCCACGATAGGAGTTATCGAGCTTGGACACCGATTGAACAAACTGGGATGTTCGGGTATCCCCATGGAACAGGCATGATCTCTGAATCGTGCATATGGCTTGCATCCGGCGACATATCATAGGACGGTTGGGTGCGCCAAAGCTCAATTTGCGCCAGCCTTTTCCATTCTGATTCATTACAGCAAGTACTTCCTGCCAGGCGGCAGCAGCAGGCAGCAGAAGTAGAGTGTCCTTTGTCTATGTGTCTCCGTTGCATTCGATCGAGTCGATCCAGCTCGTGTGCGCCGGCCGTGGAGATACAAATGCAAGCGGGTAAGGATATCAAAGCCGGACGTCACGTCACTCGCTGATAACGAGCCGATAACACGGCGTACAAAACGTACGTAACGGGTCATTTAATCGCACCTCTAGGCAGTGATTTTCACGGACGGGGGGGTCTCGCAGCCTTGCGGCGGGCAGGTCTGTAACGGCTTGGTATACTTACAGAGATGTTCCTGTTTGCATGTTTGTTACGTTTGCAATGTTTGACGTTTGTTGGTGCGTATTGCTGCATGCGTGCGCCAGGCGGCGTCCGCTTCGTCTGAAATATATCGATGCAGTCTGCCCACGTTGCGGATATACGTTGGTGTACGGAGGGGCCCCGCTATCTCTTGGAGAGATGCGCGCAACTTGCATGTCCACTCATGTATACCAACCTGGCCCGTAAATTTTTTTTTTGATATCTGACTGTTTTGTACCGTAGTATTCGGGTAGCGACTGACGGCAGAAAACAGGCTGAATGAGAGAAAGCGATATGTGCAGTTATACTAATATATTCAATATGCGGATGCCGGATGTGCTATAGCTGTCTATGCATAGAGTGGATCGGTAAGGAGGGGCCGGAGAACTGGCTGGCTGACCGACTGGTTTGACGGTGCACATTTTACGATGGCACAGACCCGCGAGCCGGGGACTGCCTGGATTGGAAGTGGATCGCGATGCATGGTCCATGGCTGGTGGTACGATTTGGTATTGTGGAGCGACGTATATATGGATGGGCGTACAGACGGGTGCGGTGAAGCGTCCAGAAATAGCTGGAACGGAGGTATAGTTGCCGTCCGTTATTCGATATATATCATGCTCGTTTGGAGCCGGCAGGGCTGTCCGTGTGCGCACGAGATAGGAGTACTATACTATACCGTGGAGGTGGATGATGGGCCGTCCATGCGATGCCGTAGACGCAATATTATCCTGAGTGATCCTGAATATCAAAACGGTGTGAGCGCACGTTTAGCTCCGCACGCTGGCACTCCCAGCTAGCGTCCGTTGTGTTGGCGAGCATTCGATACGTACGTACGCAAAGGGCCGAGCTATCTTGCCGTGCATATCGATGGAAGCTAGCGAATCGATTCGATATCGCCAGGGAAGATACAATTCGACGATACGGGAGGAATGCGAATGGTGAGTCGGCGTCGGATCCGTACCCCCAGACATTCCTAGGATCTCGGGCGTCGCCGCCGTCGTCCATTCCATGCCATGTGAAGTTCTGCGTCTATGGAAACCGGTTCGAACGGAGGGTAGAATACAACTGATATGACGACCCCCCGTCGACTCGACTGCGATCGAATCCTTGAAAGGGATGTCTATCGACCCGAACCACACATCATAGCTGTTCCCTCGGCCTGCTCTCTTCGACGGAGGATTTGCATTCCTGACGTACGAGCGCGTCCGCATTCCTTCACGACCGCCACAGCAGTCGACGTCTTGTGCGCCTACGACCCTGCGATCGGTCGATGGCATGGCAGATATGATGTTACGTGTGACGATGCTATGGCTCCTTTTCTAGAAGAGTTGGACAACATGACAGCGAGCTACCCTGGGCCCTTGAGTAGCTAGTAGTTGGAGGGCACTACATGCATACGTTACTATGTCTAGCCGCCTGTCTTGCACCGCATGCAAACGTGCATGCTACGTGCATGCTTCTTTATCCAGCGGGTATATGCTCGATTGAGTGCCATCGATAGCTACCAGCTATAGCTATCGAATGAGCACATACAGTCCATACACGAGTATGTGTACATACCTTCTCTGGCATTGACATTCGCATTACGATGTCCAGCAAATTCAACCGGGATCAACGAGTCACGCGCGGAGGGTAAAAAAACTGGGGAATCGAAAATCCACGCTGGCGAATAGATTTTACGAATCGCTGCACATCGATAATATAATCCCGGACCCGAAGCTGACATGGCGAACGGACAGGGTACCTATCGGACCAAGAACACCGCGGAAGGGCTGGACTTCTGGACAAAAGACAGGCTTGCTCGAGCGTTCACGAGAACGGCGCGGGAAGAGGGCGACGAGCAGGCTGCGAAGCTGCACGTCTGAGGGATATCGTGAAACATCAACGGACGGTGGATGATAAATTACAAGACATTGCAGCCACCGGCGAGGGACTTTTGCTGAAACGGAGGATAGCAAGCCCTCAAAGAAGAAGCTTTGAAATTCGAACAGTGCACAAGCAGGTCTGAATGTGCAAGGAGGTAAGCTGCATATGTGCGGACAGACGACATCTGCCAATTGGCAAGCTGCATCTTTGATTTGCCCGTCCCCATCGACGTTCGTCAACTGCGCGCCTGTGATTGGAGCGCGCAATGCAAAGCGACCCCCTCCCTTCTTTCTCGTGCTCGCTCTGCAAGACATGGTAGCAGCAATCGATCGTATCAAATGCGCATGTGCACCGATTGTTTTCTTTTTCATCTGGTTTTCCCTTCTGCATGCTGCAGCTCTGGCATACCAAGTACTCTTTTTTCTTCCTTTTCCTCCCTCGCAGCTGTCATGTCATGCCATGCGAGGAAGAGATGAAATCGTGTCGTCGAATCGAAAGTTAATCGACATGGCATTCGTCTAGTCTCGCGAGGAGAGCGAGCGGCTCCCGATCTGACATGTGTCTGAGCTGGGCGTATGCGTGACAGACAGACTGGGAATTGTAATTCGCATCGTCTCGCTTCGATGAGAGACAGACAGGCAGACGTACAGCTGCAGGCAGACGGACACAGTCTCCGAGCTTGTTTAGAGCTAGAAGGTTCAGGGAAGGGCGTCCCTCGCTCGCCGGTTTCAGACATTCCCTTGCGCCTCGGTCCGTCGGGCTACGAGGACATGGCAGAAAGGCAGCCGGGCGAGAGGGTAGCGTAAGCTGCTCGAGTGATAGTAACAGCATCACTTCAAAAGAAGTCGACGTCGGAGAGAGCTATGGCTTGTGACCATTTTCTTTTACGAGATTCACGTCGTACGGAACACATAATTCTTACAGCATGCGTCCCCTGCGATTGAGGTGCGAGTATGTATGAACGACAAACAACTTACCCAGCTGTCGGCTCGGTGTCTGCTTCTTCTGCTTCTGCTTTATTTGTTTCTTTCTGTTCTTTATCAAGCCACCCACCCACCCACCCACCAGGATGTTGACAGCTCCGAGAGAGAGCCACGACATTGGTGCGTGTGGGTGAGTGCAGTGTGGGTGTAGGAGTGGAATCGAGCAACCCGAAGGAAAGGATGCTGGCTGGTGTGGGTGTCTGTGCTCCCCCTCCGTTTTGCATTGCATTGGCAGAGAGCAGGCAGGAGTCGGCCAGTTCAATCGGGTACGTGGAAGAGAAAGGGCAAGATGGAGGGGGGTGGGCTGGCGGCATGGCACTGGTAGGCGAGGTTGGAGGGATGGATGGATGGATGGATTCAATCGGGTTGGGAGTCGATTGAGTGAGTGACTGATATCAAAGTGCCCGTCTGCTCCGGCGGCCCCGTTTCTCCAACCGTGCAGACTGGGACGGTTACATGTGTAGAGTAGATTATATGATACATGAATGCGCAGGAAGGAGGGAAGGAAGGAAGCAAAGAAGGAGGAACTGTGATAGATTCCTGCGGTGCTCGAGTGCATTAGGGAGCACCGGCTTTGTTCTTGGTTTGGGGGGAAGCTGCTGTCTGCTGCCGGCGACAGGAGTCCGAGCTAGTTGGTTCGCAGCTAGCTGGCTGCTGCTGGCTAGCTCACCCGCCCTGGTCGGCCGCCAGGCTGGGGAGGGTGTCTGTCTGGAGAAGGAGGAGCAACTAAAAGACGACGACGAAGACGGAGGAAGAAGAGAAGGGAGGTGGTGAGGGAGGTGTGGAGGAATACTAGAAGGGAGGTGTGGGTGGGCCCCGAATTATTCATCCGCCCGCGGATTTGCTTTTTCGGGGCGGGCTGCTCGGTCGCCGTTGCTGGCAGCACAGCAATTGGCAATTAGCAGCCAGCCAGCAGTGGTTATATTGCCGGCCGCCCTCCGTTTGCCTGGCTCGCTCGCTGGCTGGCTCCATTATCTATCACCCTCGCGAACGTTCTACGCTTCACCACCGCCTTCACCACCACCGCCTCCCTCATCGCCGTCGTCCATTCCCGGCCTCCCTCTCCCCCTCTCCCCCCTTCCTCCCTCTCTCCATCTTCTCCCCCTCTTCTCCTCGTCCTCCTACCAGCACCGCCTCTTGTTTGTCCCCGGCTCGTTGTTTGATCCGTCCCCCGCCTCTTGTTCTCGAATTCACTCCATCGCAGGGCTCCGATTGAGCGGATATTCTACGATACCATCTATCGACGCAACAACTTCTTCCAACCTCAATCGCCCGCCGAGTTCCTCCATTCGCACCCCAGCAAACCGTCTCAGCAATCATGGATTTCATCGTAAGTCCGCCCATCCGCCATACCCTTCGATATCCGTGCCGCATTGTCCGCCCCATCCGTTCGCACACAGAATTTCTGCATGAATGGCGGGCGCTGTTTCAGACCTCCCTTGTTAGAGGGTGAATGGATGATGCATGCGTTCCCCAGCATACCTTGCACCTCTGTCGCATCGATACGGATCTCTAACGCTTCGGCCATTCTCTCTCGCGGCAATCAATCTAGTTCTCCCTCGCGCACTTTTGCGAAATCCACGGTCCGACCTCGATCCTATGCACCCAGCTCCTCCCGCCCTCGTGCCAAACCTGCTCGACATCGGTCGTTCCCCCCTACGCCGGCTACTCCAGCGATGACTCGCCCCCGGTATCCGCACCGACCACGGCTCCCCCCTCCCGAGCCAGCTCCCTCAGGGCAGCTTCCCGATCCAACATGCCCTCCTATCTCTCCCCTCGGACCTCCATGTCTCCGACCATCTCGCCAGTTGCCACACCTCCCTTATCGCCAAAGCCAGGCCACGCCTCCCTTACCGGATCGGTCAACCAGTCGCTCTTGTCAACTGCTTCATCCGGCCTGACCGACACCTGCGCCAATTGCAACCTCAGCTTACCAAAGAACCTCAGCGAGCGATTGCCACTAAAGGATGGTAAGAAGGTGCCGGTTCTGCGGTCCAAAGAGGTGGTCCTAGCCGGAGGCACGGTTGAGGAGAGGCGACGGCACCGCATGGAGGCCGAGGCGCAACAGCAGGTCCAGCAGCGGTCGTCGCAGTACCGACACGGAAGGCGACAATCCTACTACCAGTCTAGGAGACCTGCTACTTCCGACCACGACGAGCCTTATCTCCAGCATCACCCTCGCAGGCGGTCCCTGTCCTCGGCGTCTTCCTCCAATTCGTCGTCGCATTCCAACATGCACGACGACCTGGACTTCCCGTCGACAACGTCGGAGGAGAGCCACGAGGCGTACGACCGGTTCGATGGGTACCTGCCTCCGCATACGCACAACCTCACCTACCTTTCCGCCCGGTTTCCATCCGCTCCGGAAAAGTTCGCCGCGCTGAGGAGAGCTTGCGTTCGCACCTTGTCGTGCGAGGCGCTCCCAGGCCAAACCGGTCCGATATTCGTTGGCGACGAAGCCGCCGGCCACACGATAGCGTACGTTTTCCGACTGGTGGATCCCAAGATACGGAGCAACCGACGGACGTACGCCCTCCTGTGCCTGTGCCCGGATGTGAAGAAGATCGTGGCGGCGTACGGCTACATCACCTCGGTGTTCGAGCAGCTGGTGACCAGGATCAAGAACCTTGCTTCGGAGGCTTCGCGGCTGGTGTCGCCGAACCCACATGATCTGGTCCGGCAGGAGTTTGCGCAGTCCAACATCATCAAGCACAGCACCTGCCCGGACGGGTTTCTCCGGCGGCCGGCTAGGGTGGAACGTGGCAAAGACCTCGCGGAACTGGTAGGCCGAGAGCAGCTGTTCGTTGAGGTACACGCTTGCTTTGCGACGCTGCTCGGCGCGTTGGCACGGAGGTTCGGCTGTCTGGATGCCAGCATTCCGGTCGTGTCGTCGCCACCGACAATGTACACGGGGATTCCTGGGAGCGTGCATTCGGGGAGATTAGCGGTTGATGAGAGGGAGCATGAGCAACCTAAGAGGGATAGACGAGAATACAGGAGAGGCGTCTACATATAGCCCTTTCCTTGGTGACTCGTCTCTCTTTCCCCCTCTCATCAATCAGTCTTTCTTTCTTCGTGCCACCGTTACCAGTGAGCCGTCCCTACTTTTAATGATACATTTCCTTTTAATGCCTTTTCTTTTCACTGCTGCGGTTAGCGAAAGAACTGCTATTATGGTATGTCATCTTTGTTTCGTGCGTTTCTTTTCGGTGTGTGGATTTCATTATTCTTGGGTGTCGGATTGCGGTTAGGGAATGGCTCAAAAGCTGTGGTCTCCTTTTAGTTTATGGGTTGTATTCATCGGCGTTATCCTTTTGAGTTTTCATCGTTGACTGTTTCGATTAGATTGTTCTGCTGCTTAGATGTTTTCGTTTGGCTTGCTGTTCATCCATGTGATACGACCATGATGTTTATTCTTCGTTCATTCTTTCTATCTTTCTTTCAAAGACTGTATATCTGGCCGCGAAGAGCAAGGGGTGGAGGGGACGGCTGAAAAGCAAAAGACAAAATGAAGAATGGGAGGGGAAAAAAGAAAAAGAGAAAAGTTGCGATGACCAAAAGACAAAAGACAAGACAAAAGTGCGAAGCTTCGAAGATTCGAAGAAAAACGGAAAATCGAAAAAGTTGGGAGCGATGAATGATGAATTGAAAAGCGGATATATCTTTCTTTTTCTTATGACATCTTTTTATTCGACAATCTTGTGTATATTTACCGATACGACAGTTTTAAAGATTATTTTTTTCTGCTTCCTCGAATTCATATGAGCTCGGTCATCCGTAGTCGTGAAGTGAGGTAAATTTGAGAGAAGTCGGGAACTTAAATGGGACACGGAAATGTGCGCAAGAGTGAGAAGGGGCATCACGCAATTGATATATATATATACGAAACTGTCATGACGTCTTGGAGGTTGAGAAGCACGTAATTGTAGGAGGCCAGTGGGTCCACTCGCCGCGCCGGTGTCGCTGGGAAGCGAACGAATTAACCTCGATTCTGTTACGTACAGCTGTAGTATGCTATATCGGGAGCGCTCGATATTACCTAACTAGCCTTGCTGAAGCGCGACGGACTACAATTCGCAGACACGTGTGCCTCACGTAATGTTAATTCGCACAGTATATACAGGACAGATCTGCAGGGCTGGCCTGAGGAGTTTAAACTTTCCCATGCGGCGCCTCATGGGCAATTTGCAATCTGCAATTCGCAAATTAACCTGCTCGAATCGAACCTGAAGCCGGAGACGACGGCGCTTAGTCATGGCGGTGTGTTGAGCGGTGTGTTGCGGGACGTTGCAACCTGCTCCGCGGCGACTGAAAGAAGCCTGGCGTTCCGGATGGATTTGGACGGGATGCGAAGAGCAGGTGCCTCGGCACGAGGGCGGACTCGCCTCCGGGGTCGATTGCAGAAGCTTAAGTTTGCCTCCCCCGCGTGGCCCTGTCTGCTTTTCCAGACAGCTCCCGAGCGATGCGCTGTGGACGAATATCCCGTTGGTCGGTAGCGTTATGGCTTGGGATGTACTATTGTATGGCCGTTGGAGAGGTCGGTGAGGTCCGGCGCCTGAGAGGGCACTCTCTCCGGCGCCAATTCAGCAGCCCGATCGGAGGAGGGAGCGTGTAAACATCGAAAGCTGTGATCGTTTTGATGGCATCGTCGTCGGCTGTCGTCAGTTTCGGCGGCGGGTGCTGGCCGCTGTTCCTCCGCGGTGCTGCTGCTGCTGCTTCTGTGGCTCTGCTGCTGCTGTGGGTTCCGACAAACCGATCCTTTCAATCTGCCTGCTTCCTCTTCCTCTTCCTCTTCTTCCTCACCATCCTCACGCCATCACCCTTCATCATCCATCCATCATCACCCATCGCCACTCTCCATTCGCCCCCCAGATCATCTCCTTCCTGGCGCCTGCATTCCTGCATACTATCGCATCCGCGGCAGGCCAGCTGCAACAGACAGACTTATACATAAACTCCATCCGTCCACCCGCCCGTCAACTTACCCCTGCTTTGTTTTGGGGCCCGCTACTCTGCACTTATCTAAAACTCACCTTCCCGCGACAAAACCAACCGAACAAACGGGCGAAAGCCACCCACCACCACACACCTCGCTCGCTCGCTCGCACTGAGAAAAAAAAAAAGAATTTTTTTAAAAAAGTTATACCGGTACGCAGGACGGGAGGAACTGCACCAGCTCTGATAAAGACGTATACACCATCGGCAGCGCCGGGAACCTCGCTTTCTCCCGCATTGGCTCCTAGAACGACCCGCTCGCCGCTCGCCACTCGCCAATCACCTGTCGCTGAGCCGCCTGACGGGAAGAGAACCCCCGGGGGCCGCTTTCCGGCTGCTCAGGCTACTTTCAGCACTCATCGCGAGCTCCAAGCTACTTCAGCTCGCTAGCTGGTTTGGCCGCACGACTAACCCCCCCGAACGAAAGAAAGGGAGGGAAGGGAAAAACCAACCAGCAGACATCCAATACATAAATACTTACTTAGCAGCCCTCAGCTGAACGAATTAAAAAAAACCGACGACTGCACTGCACCGGACCCGAGGCCGTGCAGCGGGCAGCTATCGTTTTTGCCGACACCCTCGTTTCTTATTCCTCCTCCCTCCGTTCATCTCCCCCCTCCCCCCTTCCTTCTCCTTCCCATCCTAGATCCGATCCGACTCGCCCACAATGCTCCTGCAACTTCCGCCGTCGACCCGGTTCCCGGTCACGATCACACAGATCCACTTTTCGCAGAACGCCGAGGTCAAGAAGCTGCAGGCAATCTTCACCTTCTCCTACAAGTCGCTGATAACTGAGGACAACGATGACGGCGAGGAAATCCAGCGCCTGACCGACATCATCTCCAAGTTCGAGACACCCGTCGGCGGCAAGATTATCAGATGGATGGTAGGCAAGGGGTCGGTCGTCAGCTCGCCATCGTAAGATACAGCTCCCTCTTCTTCCGCGCTCGTATGATGGGTTTTTGTTCACGCAAGGGGCAGAAGGCGGTTTTGCTGATTGCTTGGGTCATCGTTGGCGCGCGGGTCTAGGACGAACATAGTGGAGATTGAAGAACCCTGTCCGCATCCTGTCGTCTGGAATAACCAGTGCGCGGTTTGCGGAGCGGATCTGTCCGAGTAGGTTTTGCGTCCCCATTGACGGTAGCTCGCGCGGTGGTGCTGACGTAATTCGCGGCAATTACAGACAGACGTATATAAACTACCACAATCCCGAAACAGCAAACATCAACGTCACGCACGATAACACAGGGCTGAAGATTAGCAGAGGGGTAAGCTGGATGGGCGCATACACCTCCCAGACGATTGAAGACTGACGACTGATTCTCGCGACAAAAAAATGTAGGAAGCGGAAAACATCGAGAAGGAAGCCAAGAAACGTCTACTCTCTTCGAAGAAGCTCTCGCTGGTCGTCGATCTCGATCAGACAATCATCCAGGCCACCGTAGACCCGACAGTCGGAGAGTGGAGAGACGATTCTTCCAACCCGAATTACGATGCGGTCAAGGATGTCGAGGCCTTCCAGCTGCTTGATGAAGGCGCAGGTGGCAGGGGCTGCTGGTACTACGTCAAGCTGCGGCCCGGACTGAAGCGGTTTCTCGAGAACATTTCGAAGATCTACGAATGCCACATCTACACAATGGGGACACGGGCGTACGCGATGAGCATCGCCAAAATCGTCGATCCCCTGGGCGATATATTCGGCGAGAGGATCCTGAGCAGAGATGAGAGCGGGAGTTTGACGTCGAAGAGCCTGGAGCGGCTGTTCCCCGTGGACACAAAGATGGTGGTGATCATTGACGATAGAGGAGACGTGTGGAAGTGGAGCGACAACTTGATCAAGGTTACGCCGTACGATTTCTTCGTCGGGATCGGGGATATCAACTCGAGTTTTCTGCCGAAACGACATGACTACCAGCTCGCGCAGCAGGCGGCACAGCAAGCTGCGGCTACGAATCACGTCCCGAAGAGCGACGACCCGCCGGTTATCAATCCGGAGCAACTTACTGCGCCGGTGGCAGCCATTCCGGTCGAAAACGGGACGGAAGACACGCAGATGAGCGACCCGGTGGAGGAGAAGAAGAAGGAAGAAACCGAAAACACGGAGGAGGTATCGCCGCTGGAACAGCTGGTGGAAATGGGCGGCGGCGACGACCCGGATGTCCTGGCCGAGCAGACTTCTCGACAGAACGAGGCGCTGACCGCGCAACAGAAGGAGCGGCCGCTGGCGAAGAAGCAGGAGGTGCTCGACAAGCAAGACAGCGATAGCATCAGCAACCATTCCAATAATGGCGATACGAACAGCGACAGCGGACATCGGCATAATCTGCTGCATGACAATGACAATGAGCTGGAGTATCTCGAGATGGCGCTGACGGAGGTCCACCAAGAGTTCTTCGAGGAGTACCAGCGGCGACTGGTGGCGAGCAAGGGCGGACGCGTAGCGCAGGTTAGAGGCGGCGGCGGCAAGGGCGGAAAGAGGGCACCACGCGGCAACAGCGAGGGCGATTCGAAGGCGGATTATCTGAAGAACGTACCGGACATCAAGCACATCATGCCACGGATGAAGCGACGGGTGTTCGACAACACCGTGCTCGTCTTTTCCGGCGTGATTCCGCTCGGTGTTGATGTTCAAAGGTGGGCGCCTATGCTACAAAGGTACAGCAGCGATGAGGCTAACGGACGTGCTTTAGCTCGGATATCGCTCAATGGGCAAAGTCTTTCGGCGCGATCGTGGTCGACGGAGTTAGTGTGAACGTCACCCACGTTGTTGCAGCTAGGGTGAGCAGAAAGTCCATCGGGTTTCATTCGGGAAGGTTCCTGCTAATGTAGCATGCTTGCAGACACGGACGGCCAAAGTACGCTCCGCGGCGACAAAGTTCCCACACATCAAAATCGTTACGCCGCAATGGTTCTTCCAGTCGATTGCCATGTGGCAGAAGCTGGACGAAACGCCCTTCTTGATCAACGTGTACCCGGAAGACCGCTTCGCGAACAGCAGCCCGCCGCTGCCGTCGAGCTCGATGGGGTTCGACGACCTGGAGGACCAGATGGAGCTGAGCTCGGACGAGGAGGAGGACGACGACGATGGTGATAGCGACATCAACACGCTCGACGGTCGGCCCGGCGTCATCCCGGATTTGATGCTACCGGAGGAAAGCGAACCGCCACCCGACCTGCACGACCTTAATTGGGACGAGATGGATCGGGACCTCGCAGATTTCATGGGCAGCGAGGCGGACGACACGGATCTGGAGAGCAGGAACGGAACGGATGCGTACGAGTCGGACAACGAGAGCGCGTCCGGCGACCAGCCTCACGATGCGGCCAGCCTCAAGGTCTCGCTGAGCAACAACAAGCGGGACCGCAGCGCGACGCCGCCGCCGGATGGTGCGGACGAGCAGGCGCGGGTAGCGCCGGTGGAGCCTCGGGAGCCGCGGGAGAAGGAGCTGCTGAAGAGCCCGCTGTCGAAGCGCGTGCGGTTATCGAACAGCCGGTCGTCGAGTCTTAGGAATCTGACGCTGAGCGCGGAAGAGCCGCAGATCGGCGAGTCTGGGATGCCGTCACCGGCGCAGAGCAACGGTGAACAGGGGGGCGGCAGCGTTCGGGATGAGGAGGAGGACGATTTCGATCTCGAAGCTGAGATAGAGAATGAGTTCAACGAGTTTTCGTGATCACTCGCCTCTCCCGATTCGCACTGTCGTCAGGCTACTTTTTTCTTTTTTCCCCTTTTTCATTTTCATTTTTTCATTTCCCTGAATATTTTTTCTTTCTTTCTTTCTTCTACTCGACTGATGGTATTATTGTTGTGGCTTTATATACCCCCGGAATTTGCGACGACGATACACTACAGCCGTACGATCGAATTCTCATAGATGTGTTTGCAGGATGGAGGTGCACGGCTTTCTCTTTTTTATCCTTTTTTTTCTCTTATCCTTTTCGTTTTCTTACTCGTTATCTTCCAGCTCGTTTCCGCCATTGCGGTGCTGATGGTGTGGGTGCATGTGCAACTGTACTATACGGTGTCGACGTCTGCGTTATGCTCTGCTATGGCATACGCTGGGAGTGCTTTTTGTTCAATTTCTCTGTTTCTTCGGTATATATACCGGTACTGGTGGTGCCTGCTGCTGTCGGCGGCAGGTTGCCTACGTTGCATTATCATGAACGGCGCTACGTGTCGATGGGATGTCATGCATGTTTTTTTTTTTTTTTTTTCCGTCTCAAATCTCTACATTTTTCTTCTCTTGCGCTTTTTCCTTTGTGGATGTTGCGAAATGTTGTATTAGCGGTGGTGAGGTTGGTTTATTACTACATGAACCGGCGTTTTCGACGTAGTTTACTATAGGTATTTTGCGCGGCTTTTCTTTTTTTCATTTTTTTTTGTCGGTCTCGATTCGGGTGTATGTAGCATGTAGGTAGATGGATACGGTATATACTCTTCTTCGGCTGATGTCTGCTATATCGTAAAGGCGGTTTATAAGATCGGGTGATCGCGGTGGTGGTGGTGGATCAGGCGGAAAGGGAAGGGATGGGATGCATGGATGGATGCATGGCGCATGCAGCCTCGAGGGCCGACCTTCCAAGCAATCCAGCCGACCGGCCAACCAACCAACCAACCAACCAACGAAACTTACTGACGCCAACTCTCTCCCCTTCTCCCGTCCTCCCCTTCCATCTCTTCCATCTCTTCCTCCCCTCCCTTCATTCGACGAACGTCCACTCTTTCGAATCGCCGCCATCCATCGCTTCACCGCGGTACGGCTATCACGGGCGAACGGCCAGCTAGCCGGCGTAATTTCCATCCGGCGGCGTCTGTCCATCTCCCTGACGCGACACGATCCGGAACCGCACGGCCGCCAACGAGATACAACATATCCAGGTGCTTGCTTCTTACCAACCAAACAACACCGGTATCGCCGACTGCCGATTACGATTCCCCAACGGATACGAACGCTGCACGGGCATAATACAATAGGACAGCACAGCGGTCGCGGGTCGGCAGAGACAGGAGAATCGGCGAGATGCTGCCGAATATAGCGAACGTGCCGGAGCGGATAGCGGGCACGGTGCGGCGGCTGCCGGTGGTGACGCGGGTGGTCGTTGGCGTTTGCGTGGTGTTATTTTTGGTCGGGCGGGTGACGGAGCTGGATGCGGCGCTGGTGCTGAGTTCGCCGGCGTTTGGGATTTCGCAGCGTGAGTTCCATCCGTCCATCTACCTATACATTCGTACTCGTCGCCGGTCTTATTACAGAGTGCATATCGTATATATTGGTGAGATGATATGCGATGGTATTGAGGTGCTAATTGAGGAGGCATAATAGTACACCGGTTGAATACGTATCCGTTTGTGCATTTTGGGTGGCTGCAGGTGCTTATCAACATTATCGTGGTGACGTATCCGCTGTCGCGGTTCGAGCGGGAGAACGGGACGCTGCACACGCTGCTGATGGTCGTCGGACGTACGTCACCCACCCACCCACCTATCTTCCTCTACAGTATACGCTGTGATTATTACGTTCATGCTGACGGTATGTGTGGTTATGTATACTAGCATTCTCGACGTTCCCGGCAATCGCGTACACGGCCGTGGACAAGCTGCTGCTCGGCGGCAACGGCACGTACGGCGGCCTGTCGACTTTCATCGTCATGTTTGGCGCCATGGACGCGACGCGGATGCATCGGTACAAGCCGTACTACTGGGTTGCCGGGTACCGGATACCGAGCTGGGCGCCGGTGGTCGCGGTGTGGCTGCTGCTTGAGATATTTGTGCTGGGCGGCGTGGGGTGGTTGATCCACCTGTTCGCGATGGCCATTGGCTGGGCGTGTACGTTTTCCCCCTTATAATACCCACCCACCTTATTTACATTCAGGATTGTACGGTAATGGAGAGGGATGATGTGGGCTAATGCGGTTTGGGTTTTAGATGCGGCGGAGTATCTTAGGCTGCTGGAGCCGCCGGAGAAGGTGCTCAAGTTCGTTGAGACGAAGCTGCGCGCACTGATCGCGCGGGTGCCGTACTACGTGTCGCTCGACATGCGGGATTCAGCGGGCTACACGCTCGTGCTGCCGACGTTCCAGGACGAGAACACGCGGGGCGTCGATCTGCCCAATCTGCGGATGAACCCGCGGAACGGCGCGGGCGGGAGCAGTGCGGGCGCCGCGGCGGGTAACGGCAACTTTGGCGGCGTGGGGCGGGCGCTCGGGACTTGATGGGCGGGCGTGATGACGGCGTGATCACCTACAGACGGATGCGATATCGATCGTTCTTGATCGATGCGTGTTGGATGTGTACATCCTTTTAATGGTGTCGGGTACTTGTTGTACGGGTTATGTTGCGACTGGGTAGCCACCGCTCGGGAGCCTTGTTCGTCTGTCTTTTCAGAAGAAGTAGCCAGAGGGATATATTACTATATTGGCGGGTTTAATGATCACGGGTAGATTGGAGGGCATGCATGAGGCGGCGCTGTGCGAGCTGGAACTGGTGTCCGATCACTTTATCAGTGTAGAGGATGGGCTCATTACGTCTTTAATATATACATTGGTATAATGGAAATTCATTCTCTTGATATCATGAACGTATACACAGTTTGATGTGTTTAATGTGATGTGATATTTGGTGTGGTGGTTGCGATTGACGCTGCTATCGCTCGTTCCTGCGATATAATGTTCTATAATGTTCCCCACTATAAAAAGAGGACGCTCCCCCCTTCTACAGCCTTCCTCCTCCCTTCCTCTTCCATCATCCTCTTTCTTCAAGCCCATCATCATCCTCATTCTCACCCTCAACGTTTAACCTATGCAACCACGAACAATCTTACCATCTACAACGCAATTCCCATAATTTGGTAGCATCGACAAGCTTCAAACAACCGCCACCTCCCCGTGGCCACGCTCGTGCCCATCTGAAAGACTACGTCCATGCCGCATCACCGGATATTCGTTCGGCGGGGCTTCGCGACAGCTTTGTTAGCTGCGGCGCACGCGGCGATAATATTACAAACGATGAATCCCATTTCTAGGCAAAAAAAACAATCACAGCCATGGACGCAATCGACCTACGAATGCATCTCAGCTCCGGCATTATATGTGCTGGGTCACAGTCGTGGTTGCGGTCTTCGAATAGGCGGGAGAACCCCGCGCCAAAACACAGGGAAGCCAGAATCACAGGCCATACCCTTTGCCTATGGTCAGACTCTCATGCCCAGGAGCTCGCCAAGTCGATCGCTGAGGACCCCGACTTTATAGCCTCCACAGCCAGATATCGGGTCTGGTGCGCTGGCCAAACCGGCGGGCTGTCGAATGTGTGATTGTTGTTCTGCCGCCTCGTCGACATGTTCATACGCTAGCCCCCCCGGCCCCCCCTCATTCTCCAACCAAACCGGGTAATTTGGCTGGGCTGGCTGCGGATGGTCATCGCCATTACAACAGCAACGCTATGGCTCGTCCAAACTGGCTGGGGGGAAGCGCACGTGGGGTCGAGAGCTATTTAAGTCCAGAGTAGCCGTCACGGCTGCAGGCGCAATCTTGACGCAAGTCAAGATTGAAGGCGATGAGTTGCTGGTTATCTTCTGGTGTAGAGGACCGTACTCTGGGTTGTCATGAGGTCAGTTCACAGTTTATCCTACACATATGCATCGTACTAACTTGTTCTGTATACGATCTTAGATTCTGCAGTAACATCGCAGGATGTAATCACTGTGACGTCTTGGTCAACCCTAAGAAGACCCCTACATAATGTCTTGAACGCGACTTTAACGAAACACATGCAGCGCGTGCTCCACCATAGCAAAGTCGCGCTCGAAGAACTTGCTGTTAGCAACATATGGAAGCAGTTCCAGAAATCAAAGATATCAGGCAAATGTTTGTATTGCTCCTATCTGTTACTTGAATGAGGCTAATACTCTTCGCAGGACGTAAGAGCGTTCGAACGGGCCCAGGCTGGGCTGGGCGTGCGCGATGAGCATAGCCAAATTGGGTAGTGATAGAAAGGATTTCTATCCTTGGACGTAGTGGGTTCTAATCCCGAAGTCACAAAGAATCTATGGTTCGATTGTACTCTCTCGGTACTGCTATTTCCGATTCTGGGGTAACTGGAACGTCCTGGTTGTTACTGCTCAGATATGCACGCTGATCGACTTCATCAAGACAATACGGTCACCACATGGTCGTTTATTCGCCGGAAGCACGTTGGCAAGGATTACTTGTGGTACGAGAAGGATACTGGGAAATCTACCACAAGCGCGAACATACGTCAACGATGCTACCATCAAATCAGATTCCCGCAGACAAGAAGATACCACTCACCGGGACTATTTTAACATCGTGGCTCGGTTTGTGTGCTTTTTGTTCCGCATGTCCTACCTGCCGGAGGCGTACGCTGGCAGCCAGAAGTATTTGGCACTCGAGGGCCGCATGTGCGTGAACGACCTGGCCGTTGAGTCAGCAAAGTATGCGGCAACGCTTGCAATGGATGAAAGTACAAGTGTTCTTGACGAATGGCCTTTCGTCGAGGACCAACCCCAGATCCAACGCTTGGCCGACGTTGAGATCAACCTCAACTAGGATGAGGAAGAAAGCGGTCACCAGCTTCACCAATTTGTTATTTACAATGACAGTGGCCGTTGCACATGGATGCATTCACATGTTAGTTCACATATTGAATGGGGAGAAGAGACGTTCGAAGACACCAATCAGAGTACTGTGGGATTGTGGGATTATAATATTGCCAAGCTCATGAGATCGTACAATAAATCTTTATATCAATTTAGGTTATATTTTACAGTCGGACGACAGCACTTGTATGCATATGTATAACTACTATCTTGTAACAGGGCTGTCCATGATATATCCAGTCGTCTTATTGCAGACATGCACACAGAGATACAGTATACGTCCTAGTAGCACGTACACGAATAGTTTTCGTGCCACGAGAGACGCGTGCTTTCGGGGGGATCTCAAGAGCGAGTTTTGGTGTTTTATGATATAGGAAGGCGGCTGCTGACTAAGGCTGCGTTGTTTGTGTGGTTATAAATTTGGTTTTTTTGCATCCGGCGCACTTCTCCATCGTCCGCGACCTCCACTCGATCACTCATTCGTTATTTTACCTTACCAATTCGCTCCTTTTTCTTCGTTCGCTATTTTTTATTTTAGAGAGTATTTGACCGGTTACCGTGAGGAGTCTCCCTGAGAATGGCGCTCAAACGGCCGCAGCCGGCGCCGGTCGTCGTGCCGGCCGCCAGCGACGAGGACGAGATCATCACGCTGCCGGCGCCGAAGCGGCTGCGGGTCGGCCTGCCGTGCGCGGATGAGGAGAAGGCTGCGTTCAACCCGGACGCCGTGCTCGCTGGCGCTACCGATCGTATGTTGCATTCCGTAGTTTGGTTTAGAGTAGGGTGGATGTAGCTAACGGAGTGGTGGGTAGTGAGGAATCGGCTGGCGGCGTTCCTACCGACGTTGAAGGCGGCGGACGAGCAGCTGGAGCAGGAGCGGCTCGCAGGGCAGATCTCCCACCGGCGCATGGAGATTGACGACAGCGAGGACGAGGATGGTTCATCCAGCGGCGATTACACAGACGGCAGCAGCAGCGAAGGCAGCGAGGTCGACACTGACGAGGAGGAGGAAGACGAAGAAGAAGAGGAGAACGAGGGAGAGTCGCAGAGGACTATCGCGCAGGTCCTGATCACCAATCTGCTCGCGGGCCGTGAGGAAAACGTGGACCCCGTGCAGAGCAAGCGGAAGCGACGGCCGCGAGCACCCTACATCGAGATGGTAGGTTCTCAAATTCCTTCACTATACATACACACATGCAGAAATAAATCCCCTCACCGGACGGACGGACGGACCGCTTTGGTTGATCGAATGATGACATGTACCGCTTAACCCAGCTCACTCTGAGCATCCCCGCAATCGCGGGGACATGAAGCGAACAGCGAAGAACTCGAATCTGACATCCATACCCCCCACATTCTATACACTCACGCTATTAATCCATTCACTTACGAGATGTGGAGAGTACGCTAACGTGTGCCGTGAAGAACCTCGGATTAGGCGTCCTCGAAGAGCTCAAGCCCGCTGAAAACGACGCCGACGACAGAGAACTGAACGACCGGCGAGAGCTGGTCAGCAGGATTCTCGAGCTGCGGAAACTGCAGCATGAGCGTGACGGCGAGAGCGACAGTGACGGCGGTGGTGGTGGCGGGGAGACGGTGGAGCGGCTGGCGTTACCGCTGGAGCCAGGGCGGCAGGAGGCGCGGAAGGTTGTGGTGATCGAAGAGTTGGAGGAATAGTAGAGTTCCATTACCATCGTCTACGATTACGACTGTACCATGAGTAGTTGTATGCAATGCTACCATGCTACGATGTCAGCTTCGAATATACGTATACATCGGGCTACACAATACATGAAATACAAAAACAGACGCCATCTGTTCTATCCTCGATGAGCCATCATCATCGCATCCGTAAACCATGTATCCACTCTCTCGACTCTGATATTAATACCATACCACAACCTGCCCCTTCGACCGCCCGTGGCTGGCAGCCTCGCGCTCCTCGCGACTGACGCTCTGACACGCCTCCCCCGCCGTCCCCGCCATTTGTTTGTCTACAATACTCTCAACGTCGCCATCCTTCGCCGTCAGAAACCGCCAATAGACACCGCCCTCTTCCCGCCATGAATGCACCCATCCAACCGCCGTCCGTGCGACTTCACCCTCGAACATAGTGGACAGCAGCACCCACTTTCCCGCTATCCGAAACCCGAGCGCCGCGTATTCCAGCACATCGCGTGGCGTGATCTCGCGCAGCGTGCGGGTGTCCTGATGAGGATTATAAAGCTGCGTTTGCATGAAGGTCGTAACATCATCGTCGGCGTCGGCGCCGGCGCCGTTGCGGATACTTAAGCGGTGTTTATGCGAATGCAGTGGGACAGGATGGAAAGTGCGCGGGTCGACGTGGTAGATTCTGCGGGTGGTGGCGGCACCCGGTATCGTCTCGGTCGTGATGCGGGAAATGTAGGCGTTACGCGGGAGGGTGTCGAGGACTTTGGTATTGCCGGTACCGGTGGACGGCGGTACGTTGACGTTGATGGTGGATGTGTCGCTGGGCGCTGGGGAGGGCGGGCGTGCTTCGAAGGAGTATTCGGGCGGCGGCGCATCGTCGGTCAGCGTGGTGAGCGAGGAGAGGGAGACGGTGCTTGCGTTCGTCGGCATGGCTATTCTAATCAAATATGTTTTATCTTGATTTATCGATATAGTACTGAACACTGGAGGGCTTGTATGCCAATGCTTGGGCGCATTTATATATATACCAAGAGACGGCGGTGAGGTAATATACTCTACGAACTGTATATAACGCCGGCAGGCTAGAATACGAGAGGGCTTGACTTTTCATGACGGCATGGTGGCGAGATATATATATTGTATGTACGTGCCGCCTCGTTTCCATCGATCGATTGATCGGGGAGCTGCGTATGAGTGCCCCTGCCCAGCCTCGTATTCTCGACTCGACTCGACCAGCCCATTCCAGGTATATATCCGGCTAGTTGCGAATCTGGATATCCAGTATCTGCACACGGATGAGACGGACTCGTGGAATTAGTGTCGAGTTCGAGTCTCACATCATATGGTCATATCATGATATCAGTGCCATTCTGCGACTTTCACCCGGAAACTGGCTGCAGCTGTACATGTATCGATATATATATCTAGCCATGATCTCAGCACTACCTCGAATTTCCTGCCTTGGAATGTACGGGGTCCTCTGCATTCATGTTAACATGTATGCTTATTCACAGGCACATTCGTGTGCATCTGTGTCTTCGGATTTAGGTATACAATAGACTAGTGTGCATTGATTAAGTTCTGCTAGCAGGAAGCTCGACGACGAAAATTAAATGGCAACGCATGGCCATGTTGCATTTTGATAGTTACACACAGCGGATTGACGACGAAGACAGCTTTGAAGCCAATGCATTCAAATGTCAAAATGCCGGCTGACAAGTAGAGTAGACAAGAAAGCCGGAGAAATTAGTGCATCGATCAATCCATATCATGCCTCTGTATCTCACATATCAATACCGCCCTCACAACCCCTGCTGCCAATCGACCATGACCCTGAAAACACGCACCAGCTGCCCGACATCCCGCAGGAAATCCCAAGCCGGCATCGACGCCTTCGTCGCCTGGAAATAGACAATCAGATCCCCATGCGGCTGTCGAACCTCCACCACCGCCTCAGCGTACCCCTTCATCGCGCGCTCATACGCCCTCTCAAGCTCGCCCAACTCCCGCGCGAACGCCCGTGGGATCTTTACCTTCAACACGCCGCGGCCCTCGTCCGTGCTCGACGGCAAGCACAGCACCTCCCGCAGACACGCCTGGATATTCTTCGTAACCAGCGTGAAGAACCCGCGCATCCGGTCCGCGTTCGGCATCGCCGCGCCCTTGCGCTCCCGAGGATGCTCCGGCGGGATGGCGAGGACCTGGATACCGGACCGTATCGCGCCCTCCATCCGGTCGATGCGCGCGATCACAGTGTCGAGGAAGAGGTGCGTCGTCATGTGCGCGAGCATGCTGTTGCTGTCGCCGGAGCGGCTGAAGCTGAATCCGCACCGGGCGGTCTCGGCGTGCTGCAGGAAGCCGCTGAAGCACTTGAAGACTTCGCCGCACTGCGCGCCGGGGCATTTGAAGGGTGCGATGAGCGGCTCCCCGCCGGTCAGCAGCGGCTGGAGGACGGCCTTGCGGTCCGCGACGAGGAGCATGTCTGCGGCTGCGTGCAGCGCAAAGGTGCGCGAGACGTCCTGCGAGGTGATCGTGGAGTCGCAGGCGCCGGACTCGAGATGGACGTACATTCCGCCCAGCGTGGGGAATTCGCGACCGCAGTGGCCGATGCAGGTGTGTACCGTCGGCGGGTTTATTTCATGCTCCTTCTCATGCTAGTGTTCGCCCACGTCAGTCCTCTCAAATCCATATATATACGCTCCGTCGAGCAGAGGGGGATGGTAAGGACGTACCTCAACCTTCGCGTCGTCGGTGTCACAATGCACTCCGCAGACGAGACACGCCGCCACAGCAGCCGAGTGCTCCGCGAACCAACTCTCCTCGAACCAGCTCTGGCACCCCAAACACTCGATCTTATGCCCGCTCTTGCGCCAATGCCGTTCCTGCGCGCCGACCGTCCACCCGTCGTACCCGCAGTCGCCGACGCCGCAGCGCCAGTGTACCCAGTTGTGCGTGAAGTGTTCTTCGCGGGCGCGGGGCGTCTTGAACACGCGCTCGCAGCGACGGCACCAGTGCTCGCTGCAGCGGGTCGTCGGTGCGGTGAAGTGCTCTCGCGCGGCGAGGAGGGTTGTGAAGTAGACGTTGCAGTTATAGCATCGGTTCCAGCTATTTACATATCACATATCAACATCATCTTGTATCATGCATAGAAGTATGTCCATCGAGGCATGTTTGAGAGATATAGATATATCTAAAGGCAGAGGGGGAGGGAGAGATAAACTTACTGTTCACCTTTGTACGGCCCGCTCGTCGCCTTCTCGTTATCCACCTGGTTCAACATGTTGGCGTTTTTGAATAGATGTCGATAACGGACTTCGTCAATGATCAATTGAGCAGCAGCTTATGCCGACTGCTAGAGATATATTGCAATACAGATGCAGGCAATGATCGAGTCTAGTGTGAAGAAGTGTCGAAGGTGTGCAATAGGGGAGATGTGTGGTGATGAAGGAAGGAAGAGAAGGAAGCTTAATGAAAGGGAGATGGAGGAGGGTGAGCACGAGAATATATACAAAGCTGAGAAGGAGGGAGGGAATCTTTTTGTGTATCCCAGCACCCACACAATTGCACGTTCCCTCGTCGGTGTCGAGGGCACTCTCGGCATCAGAACCACGATCACACGCATCCTTTGGTGTTTGCATCCCCAGCAACTTCACACCCACGAATCAATATATGCAGCACTCTAGGCCGCTTCACATCCGTATACCTGTAGCTATCTATTCAAAGAATCCCTCTGTCCTTGCTTCTACTCATAATATCCGATGCTTAAGCTCACCCTCATAGCAACTATATGCTGTCGACTAAAGTATAAAAACCCGCAAGTCCAGCTTCGAGAAAGAACGAACCACTTGTAGATTCCCGCATTGTTTTGGCTATTTACACGCCATCACAGCTTTATATATATCCTTCGCCAGGCACATCTTATCTTGTAAATCTAGCCACGCAACGATACAAACACCATCTGCGCAAAACAGGCATACACCCCACAGCCAAGTAGATGATGATACAGAACCGACGGTAGACCGCACGATCAAGTGACTGCCTGACAAAAAGATACCATCTCGCTAGCTAGCTACAGACCAGACTGCGGAAGAGCCAGCCAAGATATACGCCATTACGTCAAGCTAGCGTGCACGCAGGCGCTCAAGCATGTCATGCGTATATTCCCGCCAACATACACCTAGGACACGCACATGTAACCACCCACACAGGTAGAAGAGCCACAAGAAAAATCCCAGCCCAGGAAGAGCGAGAATGACGGGCGAGTGGGTGGGCGATGGGAAGAGTGAAAAACCGAAGGTGAAAACAGATAATAAGACCGTATCTTTAATCAAAAGTCCAAAACATGACGGACGGACAGACGTTTTAGGACAAACACCAAAATGAAAGGGATTATTACAAGAACGAAAAATACAGAGATAATGAGGATCCCCAGAAAAACACCCGATTTCTCCCTCCCATGCACGAGTTAACGGCACTAGGTCCTGGTCTTCGTTTGGTTCTACGACGAAAACCACTTCTGTGCGACCCCGTGCCTCTCAACCGGAATGCTGGCAAGGATCTCCTGCGGGTTGATCCCCGGCGTGCTTAATAGCGCCTTCATCGAGCTGACGACTCTCTCCGCCGTCTGTCCCGTCAGCGTGTCGGCATCCAAGGCCTGGACCACGAGATCAAAGATTCGCCCCGGCTGCGACATGACTGCAGGGTTTTTCCTAAACGTTCCAGTTAGCATTTTCCGTCTCAGACGTCAGAGAGTGCTTCGTGATAGGTAACATACTGGTCAACTAGTTCGGCTAGGAACGCGTACGCGTAAGGAGCTGCTTCCTCATCGTTGACAACTGGCAAAGTCTCAATCCAGGCCGTTGCTATCGCCTGGATGTCGCCAACCTTGGACGAGTTCGAATGCAGGATCTTTGCTATCGACGCACACGCATTTTCAGTGGCGTAGACATGATCTTCAACGCGGGCCTTCGGTAGCTGCGTCACCTGGAAAAGGGCCGGCAGCGCCGCGGCGACGAAATCAGCGTAGACAGGCCCTCCAGACTTGGCTGCTATGCCAATGCCGTAGGCGGCCGCCTGTCTGATCGCTGGATTATCGTCCTGCAGCGATTCCATCAGCGGTTTCAGGAAGGATTCGTGGTACTGCCAGCTCTCGGGCCCGCAGAACTCGATGCAGTCGTCAACGATACACAGGGCCCATTGACGATCGCTGGCATCTCGGCTGCCCATGAATGACGCGTGAAGGTCCCTCAGCGGTCGGAAATAAGGTAGAAAACGGGTTGTGACGCTCTTGAAAACGTTGTGGAACGCCTTGTTCATGTCGGCAAGCAGCGTTTGATCATCCTCAATTGCGAACAGCGTGTCTTCCGAAAGCTCTTCACCATCCTCCAAGGCTCCCATCTCCTCGCCACGCAGAGCTACTCGTTTGAGATAATCCTCCAATGTCGTCCTGCAGGCGTTTGCGAAAGCCGCCAAATGTTGGTCGGACAGACAATTCGCTCCGACAACGTCAACACATTCGTAAAAGCAGCTGTAGATTTCGGCAAGCGTATCGACAGCCGGCTCCGTCGCTAGAACATCTAAGATCTTGTTGACCGTGGGTCCCCAGATCGTGACCATGTTTTGTGAAGTTTGGCCATGGGCCTTCTTGACGGCGTTGAGAAGCTGTGGAATGCACCGGGCGGAGGCGGTCCGGACGGGGTCGTGGAAGAAGAACGAGAGGCCGGGCAAAGCAATCTGCTCAAGAACACGGGGGACGTATGGATCAAAAGCAGCCTCAAGCTGCTGAGCATACACCACCAGCAGTTCTATCGCCATATGCTTCTCGTCCAGAACCGATGTCTTGATGCCGATGTACTTACCACGGACAGGCACAAGCTCCCAGCCGTCCTCCTGTCCCATCTGTTCAACCTCATCCTTATCTGAGAGAAAGTTAGAACTCGAGTAAGTTGTAGGATCGAAGTAGAATGGCTTACCGTCCATCAGCTGTACATCGGCTTTCGCGCTGGCCAACTCGAGCAGCGGCGGCATGACAGCTGGAAGATACGGTAAGAAGTCGGTTCCCATGACGCGACACATCCGGCCCCAGCAGTGCAAAAGATATTGACCCTGCGGGTCGTCAGGCTCAGTAACATTCTCTGTAAACACGTTAGTATCCGAATGAACTGTCTCATCAAGGAGCAGGCTGACGAACGTTGGATGTTTCCGAGAATCTGCACAAGCTCGACGGCGTCCTTCCCAACTTTCTCTTTGCCAACAGCGAGAGCTATCGAAGCGAAACGGTCAGCTTGAAAGGAGTCTTCAGATGTAAGATCCAGAGAAGGTTTGCATACTGATCAATGTAGCGCACTCCATCGCCTTGGCGCGCAATAGTCTTGTGTCCTTTGTCTGTTCTTGTCTTAACGCGCTGAAGAGCAAGGGCATGAGAACGTCGTAGTATCGTGCGAATGCTTGCTCGGCTGAATCCGCAATTGTTGCAATCGTTGACAAGGCTTGCTCCTGGACATAGCGCTTGGGATTTCTGAGCAACTGCAAAAGCGCCGACAGCAGACGGTCGAGATATGGCTCCAGCACCTCCTTCTCTGCTTCTTCGCAAAAGTTGACCAACGCAGCTGCAGCATGAGATTGGACCCTTCAGGGACAGAGGACTTAGCGGTATGCCCGAAGGTGGAAGGGTACGTGAGATTGGGACATACCGAGGTTCAGGGGAGCTGAGAACTGGGATGATGTTGTCCATAACAACGGCATGATATTTCTCTTGCATGACTCCTGCGAAATCTGTACTCATCTGACCGATAGCGTTGCAACCGGCCCATTTTACTCTGGGGTGCTCATCCTTGAGTGAAGGTACTACAAGTTCCAGGACTTTGTCAAGCTCCGACAGCATGAGGTCCCGACATCCTTCCGAAATAGCAGAGATCGCCATCAAGGCGGCGTGTCGGTCTCTCCAGGAGGCCGAGTTCATCATTCTCGGCAGCCAGTTGAAAGTAGGCGGCAGGACTGTCTTCCCACCGAGCTTGTTCGCTAACCGGTCCATGCATTGCTCGCCTACCACATGATTCATATCGCTCTCGTCGATGTCAAGCTAAGAAATCCAGCATTAGCGGGTGTTTTGCTAGAAAGTTCGGCACGATTCATTCATACATCATCGGATTCATTCCAATCAGTTGCGTCATCATCATCCATTCCGATATCTGTCATTAGACTCAGACACTGTGTGACCATATCTGCAGTGTAGTTCGGGTCCTTCCGACACATTCCCGGGGCGTTGTCGGCGAATGTTGCCAACAGCTCCAGGGCGTTCTGCCTCGTGCTGTCGCCAAGATCCTTGTCCTGTATGCACTGGATGCCAAAGTTCACGAGCACGTTGAACACGGTCTTGAACATCTTGGGCGAAATTTCGGCCAATTCGATCAACGCCATGAAAGCTCGCGCTAACTTATCGGTCTCATCTGGAGTCTTCAGTGGGACAAGTATATTAAGCATGTCCGGCAGAAGTGGGGCGTAGCTGTTCTGCTGCGCTTTCCGGATCGAGTGAAAGAACGCGCTGAAGGCTTCCATTGCCGCAATCCGGACCGAGACGGCGTCGTCGCGGAAGCCCTGTTGGAACACAGTCCTGACGGCGTCGGCGTGGTTCTTCTCAATGATTGTTGGGGTTGTCGCAAAGATCCGGAAGGCGCCTTCTCGGTGCGAGGGGTCTGCGGACTTGCTTGCGTGGAAAAGAGTGGCTAGCAACTCCGGCCAGGCTCGTTCTACATATTGTCAAGATAGCCGTCAGCTTTTGGAGTTCTCGTATCCGACAGCTGAAAGATGGAATATGCGTGTATCGTACCGTCATCGTATATCTGACGAGCTATGTCGGCTATCGCGTCGCCAATCTTGTTTCGAACATGGGGGTTCGTCTCTTCGCCGAAGCATTGAATGAGCAGGTTTTGGACAGCTTGCTGTGTGTTCTGGTCTATCGATATGAACAGGTCGCGGGGTTCCGGTTTCTTAACTGTTTTCCCGGCCATACGCCGGAACAGCACAGCTGCAAAAGAACGAGTCTATGAACGTACGCGTGTTAGCGTGGCCTGTACGGGTCTCTCGGTGAAGCTGGAGTTTGGCGTGTGATTGGGGATCGCCGGTGGTGGTGGTGGGTGGGACGATAAAGGGAGCTTCAAGAAGGGCGGACAAAGCTCCATCGTAGCTTTCCCTAGAGCGCGGGCCCGAGCTAGGGAACGCGAAGGCATCGCGACAGGAGAGCTCCCGATATTGAAGGCAGACCGTGCCAGCCCTGTAAGACAGCAGCCCGAGGTGGCCCGTTCCCTGTATTCGATCGAAGCGGTAAAGCAGCCGAGTTGTGTGCAACCAAGGAAGCTCGACAGTCGCCATCGAGGCGGAAGCAGGAGACTTACGTTGGGGTCGTCGCTCGTCCGAATTGTGTCGGCCAATCCAAGCATCAGCATCTCGGGGCGCTGGGCGACCCATTCGTTGGCAAGAACCTCTTCGGCTCGAGACCTGGCGGCATTGTCAGTGCTGATGAGGGCGTGGAGGAGGGGCTCCAGGGCCAGTCTTGCGTCCGCCGACATGTTGGGCACGGCGTCGTTGTCGTCGTAGGACTGTGGAGAACGGAAGGATGGACGGAGCGAGGGTAAGGTGGAGCGAGGAGGGAATGCAACTCCGATAAGAGATCCTGCGGAGTTGGTTTTTGTTTGATGAATGAAGTCTGGCTTTTGTGGTTTTTGTTTTCTTCTTTAACTTCTGAGCAGATAAATAATTCGACTGCTGTCCTCCTCTCCACTCTCTCTTAATTTTTTTTTCTTTCCTGCCCTTCGCGATGGGGAAAGGAAAGAAGAAAAAAAAAAACTGTGTTTGCTTCCCACGCGAGGGGTACCAGCTCAGATAGCACCGCTGTTTTCTGGCCGGTCAGCTCCACAACAGCTGCAGCAAGCCGAGATATTACCTCGCTCTCCGACGCGGGAAAAGCAGCACGGTCAGGGTGGACGGTTGAAGCCGGCGGGCGGGCACGGGTGAGGAGAGAGTATCTCGGGCTGGTGGGGGAGAATGAGTGAGTGAAGGAAGGAAGGTTGGAGGAAGGAGCGAGGAGGAAAGGAAGGATGGAAGAGGCGAGCTGGTGGAGCTAACTAGCTCCCTCACACGAGACGACCGGAAGCTAAGAAGGAAGAAGAGAAGGGCCACCGCAAGTTGTGTAAGTAAGTAAATAAACACCAACTGCAGACAAGTCGACAGCGAATGCGCCCTTCGGATCCCCTGCTTTCTTCTTCTCGGCCACGGTGTTTCAGAGGCAGGTGGAGATATTTCCGCAGCCCAATTGCATGCAGCAGATTCGAATCCAAGGTGAGCTTTGAGGAGGATATCGCTTCGAAGAGGGGCTCTTTTGGAGTGTGTTCGAGGTTGAGGAGATCTAGAGTCCAAGATGCCATGAAGACCACATCACAAAGAGCGGGAATATGGACGGAAACCCTGGCCTGCCGGCGCCCGTAAAGGAATCTACAGCATCTACGTGTGATATTACTGCTCATTGTGGGTATGCGAAGCTGGCCCTGCAGCTGGCTGCCAGGGTCTCCTGCCAGCCGATTGATCAAATTGACGGCTGGCCTCGCGCGCTGGCTGGACATGATATGATACGTATATACTGCGTCCATTAATATCCCTTTCGTATCCCAAATCTAGAGTTAATATCAAGAAGCAAAGCACTATAATACGCCACTGGTCTTATCAACCAGGAAACTTGAAAGCATGCGCATTTAAAATTTCCCTGAAACGATTAAACGAAGCCGGACGCCGTTCGGAATCCAGATCTCCGTTTCATAGCCGGAATACCAACTGAAACAGCCAGATCGAAGCTCAGCTCGTAGCTAGCTGCTAGCTCCAGCCCAACTAGCTCGTCACATTAAGCTACACCGAGAATCACATCGAAAACGTGCTTAAACTTTACGGCTTGCTGCTGGCGGCGGCGGGGTACTGATAGCATCCAACCACTCACAGCTCAGGGCAATCAGAGCATGCACAACGGTGGACCCGCTGCCGCCAAACAGGAAGTCAGTCCTGATCAAACCTCGCCAAGGGGGAAATCGTGAAATTTAAGGCTGGTGAATGTGCATACGCTGCAGGTATCGCCCCATCCAATGTTAATCAGTACGTAAGCGTAGGTGACAATGTCAACCACCTCGACTCTGGTGGGAGGATGCGACAGATAGATGGATGAGAGTGAGCGGCGTCGATTTCCAAATTTTATCATGCAGTGAGCTTAAATTTGATCTTTGATCATGATATCCTATGTACTTGATGAGAAGAGTAAAGTCGAAAAGGCTTATGAGCACGTGCATGTCTGTATACTACCACTACTACTACTATGGAAAAACATTATTCTGTTTCTCGCTGGTCCGCTCGCTCGCTCAAATGATGCTTCTTGTAGCGTGCCAGAGCTCGAAATGAGAGGCAAACTGGACACCTCGCCTGAACGAATGGGAAGATGAGAAAAAATGCACGCATCAAAAAAAATATGAAAGGAAATTTCGTCTCACGAGGACGGCGAGTCAGCGGCTGCCCGCCCGGCTGAACACAAATACGATAATGATAGCTACCGCCAACGTTGCAACGGCGCCCGGCAGTAGCAGATCGTTCGGGACACCGGGTATATGTTGCTTTTCGGCAAGCTGCTCAGCCTGTCGCTGCAGTCTCATGACTTCCTCAGCAGCTTCTAGCTTCTCGGTGTCGACAGGAGCAGGTGGAGGTGGCGGCGGCGGCGGGGCTTCGATCACCGGCGGCTTCTCGGGGTCGTGGACGAAGATATCAACTTTGTCGCGAGACTGTCGGCGTGCTAGACTGATGGAATCGAGCAGATCTTGGTCCGATGTTATGGAGACAAGGTCGTGCTCGTCATCAACGTAGGATATCGCAAATCCTTGCTTATCAATGTGGCCGTCCTCTGTTAAGGTTGTTTCGCCTCCGACTGTGGCGATTTCACCGCCCAATCTCGACGTGACAGTGTGCACCAAGCCCGTGAGGCCGGCCGATGGGATGACCGCAAACCGGTGGACACGGCCCGATGGTGCTTTGAACTTGAATGTGAACGGGTTCTCCGAAAGTGTGGGCGCAGGAGGCGTGAGCATGACGTGAGAATGCGGCGGAGAATCATCCCCAACATGCGACGCCGAGTCGTTCGGTAGGACGGAGTGGGAGTGCGAGGTTCCCGGCCTCTCGTAGGTTGGGTGTCGCATCATGCTCGGCGACTCAGACCCCATAAGTGACATGTGGTGGGAGACGCTATCAGACACCACGGACTCGGAGTCGTTGTCCATTGACAACCAAAATTTGTTCCAGGCGGGTCCCTCGTTATCGCTGGTCTGCATGCTGTTGATTTGTTCCAAAGTCGCATATGTGAGCTTGAGAACGTCGACCATACCAACAATCTCACCCGCATCATTCATGACAGGAAGGTTGAGGTAATGTCCGTCTGTCATTGGCCGTGTATTAGCTCGTTATCCAAACCGTCCTCAACCTCAGGTCTAAGCTTACCGTGCATTTTCCGGAGAGCAGCTTGGATGCTCAAATCCATCGATGCAAAATCGGGATGCGGCGTCATGACCCGCACAACGCTGCAGGTTGCAGGATCGAGTCCCGGAGCAATGACACGCAAAACAACGTCCTTGCTCGTAAAGATACCCGTGATGTTCCCCTGGTCCTGCACCAACACCGCTGTCGTATGGTTCTCCTTCATCAGCGCCGCGGCCTCCCTAACACTCGTCCTAACATTGACAGTAGTCGGTGGAACACCAGTCAAGACGGTCTCCAACGTCGGACCCGCCATCTTCGACCTCAACGCCTCCACATATTGGATGATCTGCGTCGGCTGCGCTCCTCCTAGCTCCTGCACGCCTTCCAGCGCATCGTGAAGCTTGCGCGACATCGAATAAGACCGCTCGAGCTTCTCCATAGCTTCGTAGAAGCACTTGGTGATATCCAACACACCGCTGATGTCCTGGTTCTCATCCATGACAGGCAAATGTCTGAACCCCTTTCTGACCATAAGGTCCAGAGCGTCCGTAGCAGATGTATCGGTGCGAGCGCATAGCGGGTTCTTGGTCATGATGTCGGAAACCGCAACATCTCGCGCATCAATGGCGCCTCCAACAACCCGGAAGGCAAGGTCCTTGGCGGTGAAGATACCGGCGATTCTATCGTCGTCATCGGTGACAAGGACGCAGTCCTCGCGTTTCGCAGCCATCATTTGCGCGGCTTCGGCAACGGTGACGTGCGGCTTGATCTGTAGCGCCTGGCCCGGGCGCAGGGCCATCACGGTCCCGGGGACAGCTTTGACACGATTTCCTCGGGACCTGGCGCTGGACTGGTGCTTCTTCTTCCCCAGGTCCGACTCCAGCTTGCGTCTTATTGCCTAAGGAAAACGACATCATATGAGTTTTTCCGCTCTTTTGTTGGTGCTAAGCTCGGAGCAGATGTTAATGTTTGCTTCCGCAGTGCTATATCGTACCTCATCTCGCTTGATTTGTCGTCGCCGGCTGTCGGTGACGCTGCCGCCGCCGCCTTCGCCGGAGTGATGGTGACCTTGAGCTGAAGCAGCTCGACCGCTCCGACGGCCGCCTCCAGTTGTCGACATGTTTGCGTAAGCTGTGGTAGCAGTGTATCGAAACGGTCGCCCTCGCCGTACTGCAGATGCTGCGAAGAGTTTAGGGATAGGAGGGAAGAGGATGGGCTGCTGCCTGCAGGAAAGTTTTCGTTGGTTGGCTGGCGGGGCCGCCTGAGTTTGGCAGCGTTACCGTTTTGGAGCTCCCCCAATCTTAAACCACTCAAGCCCGAATCGGGCCAAGCTGCACCTCGGGAGAAAAGCTCAGCTGGCCGTGATAGCTCCGTTGGACTCGTGATAATGCTGTGACACGATGCTACGAAGCTTTATATACCCACGATATGGCCATATATGGCCGTAACTACGGATGCCGTGCCCGGTGGATTAGGACCAGCAACCGAAAGCCCCCAACGGAGCTGTAGAGCTTTCGGAACGGGACCGAAAACCGGTCGGGTGCTTCTGCGAGGTCTCGCCGGCCGAAAGGCTGACTCTCCATCATGCACAATCTTGCATCTGCTTCCGGGATGCATTAATGCTCTCATGATAGTTACTGCCATGCGGGACGCGCGGACCCCGCTTCGGCCAAGCGCGCTTAGCGCGCTTGGATAACCGCGGGCGTGTTGCAGCGTTGAGCCCTACGTTAGCGAGACGGTCGCCCACAAAAAATAATTCCCAGGCCCCAACGCCTGCAGTCCTCTTCGAGATAGTAACACTCCGGTAAGCTCGACCGATATCGTCACCCTCGACAGCCAGCTAGCCAGCCAACCAGCCCACACACTACCCGACTTTCGACAAACCCACAGCCAACCAGGTACTGCCGAATCCACATCCGATACAATCACGATTCCGATAGACACGAAGGCAGGAGGTTAACAGGAGTCTACAGAACCGCCCAACATGGTCAAGAAGCGCGCAGCAAAGTATGTCGATAGTCACGAATGGGGAGAAGAACATGGAATCTCGAAATTGGCAGAATGGATAGAATTCTAATGGATGAATTTGCACAGCGGTCGTAACAAGAAGGGACGCGGTCACGTCAAGCCAATCCGCTGCTCCAACTGCTCGAGATGCACGCCGAAGGACAAGGCCATCAAGAGATTCACAATCCGGAACATGGTCGAGTCCGCTGCTATCCGTACGTTCAACTCCTCTCATCGAAAATGCCATCCTTTGAACTGGACTTTCCGAACTTTTCAAGCTCCATTCAGAGTAGACGGTTGCTGACTGCAGACGGGCCCGAATGAACAGGTGATATCATCGACGCCTCCGTCTTCTCCGATGCCACCTCTGGATACGCCTACGCCAGCAACACCAGCGGCTACAACATCCCCAAGATGTACCTCAAGCTCCAATACTGCGTCTCCTGCGCCATCCACGGAAAGATTGTCCGGTACGATGATGATCCCCAGAGAAGAAAACGCGCTTTCAAAGTCCTCATAAGCTTACCAATACCGTGATGGAACAGTGTTCGATCGAGGGAAGGACGACGCAACCGTGCCCCACCCCCGCGGGTACGATACAACAAGGACGGCAAGAAGGTGACTCCCACCCAGCAGGGTGGCAAGACCACCGCGTAGACACTTTGCTACCAGATACCTCTTTTCTATTATCCGCTTCTCCACCGCCACAACCAGCCGGCGCGACCCTACCTATCCACGCCCATTTGTACAGACGGACCACGGCCCAAATTCCCCTCCAATCGATGCGTCCGTCCATCTCGCTTTCCACACATCTCCACTACAACTCCGCTCGGCTGGATATAAATACGTACACTCTATTTGTATAAGGGGCATTCTGTTTTGCTACGTCTGGGCTCTCCTTGTTCCTTTCCACTGCGTTTATAATTACGATACATTATTCTCCGAGCATTCCTCATTAGGGAGTTATTCCTTTGTCAATGTCACTCTAGTCCGAAGAACTAGGCTTTCGACCGAGCTAGCTGCATCGTAGACAGACACCTCTCCGCGTCCCACGCCATCCACTTTATCTCGTAGGCAGTGGAGGGGGAAGCCGACAGACAACCTCAGATGGTCCTTATAAGAGCTGGATAGAGCATGCTCGTACTCACGCTCGCTAGCGGCAGCCCGAATGCCGCCGAGTCGTTACCAAGTCGGAAAATGTGGTATTTTGGTCTAGTCAACACACAATATGCTGAGAACGGGGGTTCAGGCTTATGTTGTTATTGTCTTCGTATTCAACGTCTACCTTTATTCATCGCCAGACCTTCATGCTCCTCAAACGCTTCTATTACAAAATCATCAGACACCGCCTCTGTACAATTAATTCGTAGATTTCATGCAGTCTCACCAGAGCTTCTACTATTTCCCTTTCCTATCCTGTAAGTACCTAGGTATATATAGACCGCTACCAAGTAGTACTAGGCAAGCACTTACTCAGCTGAGTACTTCTTAGTTCAACGGAATCACAATGCCGAGCTACCAGGGGCCACGACATCCCTCCAGAGATCCGGACTTTCTTAGAGCTAGACGAAATAGAAGACTTAGGTAAGTCATCAATCTTTCTTCTTCATCATATTTGCGTAGTACCACCTACAAAGTAAGTACCTAGGTCAGTAAGTACTTACCTAGGTACACTGACACTTCATCTCGTTGAGCCCTCAGCTACGGTTACTGCCCGGTCTGCAATATCGCATTCACCGATCGAGACACACTTAGGAGACACTTCAACGACAGTTGCTGGCATATTTACTGCCATATTTGTCGGAAAATCTTCGCAAATCCCGCTCAAGTCGAGGAGCACTACAACAACCATCACAAAGTACCGGTCAGCGGGTGTCTGCAGTGCAAGTACAAGTTCAGCCCTGACGAGGATATCGAACATCACTGGCGAGAAACCGGTTGTCATATTCTGTGCGTTGGCTGTGGTAACTGGCAGTTCAGAGAGATGATGGACTATCATAGGATCGAAAGGCCGTCATGCGGTCAGGCGTACGAAAACCAGAGGGCGGCCAGAAACAATTTGCCCGTGAACCGAGGGACCGCGGCCCGAATTGTCCCTTGGGCACCGCAGGTAAGCTTGGATACCTTTCCCATCCACTATTCTGCATAATGGCATGATGCAGGGATAGCCACCTCACCATAGAAGTAAGATATTCTGATATGTGAATATATTCCAAGGAGAAGAGAGAGGCGCCCGTGTCATTTATCTGCTTCGGCTGTGGCCAATCCTTTGAAACTATTACTCTCCTGGTCACCCACTGGGAATCAGGGACCTGTCCCGCCCGCATCACCGAAGCGGATGTTGGCTACACTTTCGCAACCTGGAGAAAGTGCGTACCATTCATTCACGAGATCGAGAATGGCACCGAAACCATCACCGCCCTCTGGAACCACAAAAAGGTCACTCCCACCTATCCAGGCGCCCCAGCTCCATTCCTCTGCATTGGCCATTGCGGCTCCTTCCATCACCTCAGCAAGCTGCTCCAGCACACCGAAAGCCCACACTGTCCCATAACTCTCACCGAGGCCACCGGCGGCCTCATTGCTCAGCTAAAGCAAAACGTTTACCGTGACAGCATCATCACCAAATTCAAGAACATGAGAAATATCCGTCCGGAAAGAATGTTCGCTGTCCCACCGGATTATGAAAAGCCCTACGACTTCAAAAGCATCACCATCATCCAGGACCACATCAGCTGTATTGTCGCTAAGCTTGGACCCATACTTCACCGCGTGAAACCCTTCTCCACCAACTGTGGAACCGAACGAAGCCTCCGCTTCAGAAGCATGGCTCAAACCCGGAATCTCCTGTTGGACGTCCGCATGGAAATCGCTGCTACTCGCCTCAAGTTTCTCAGGGTGGGCGGATACCCAGAGAGCCGCATAAAGTTCAAGATGTCCGAGGTCTTCTTCTTTTCCAGGGGACGTGAGGCGGTTATCCGCCTCGATTGCTTTCTCTCTGAAGTTGAATCTTTCCTGGATGTCGTCCAGTTGGAACTCAAAAAATAAAAAAAATAAGGCCGAGCTTCAACCATCACGCGCCTTTTCCCCATATGATCACAAACAAACTTGGGCGTACCCTATCGTTTTCATTTTCCCTTGGCTTTATAACTGATACCCAGCTAGATCAATTGAACTAGTATGCAGAGTTGCTTTTCTTTTCCCAGTGTCAGTACGAGTTTATCACCTGCCCTGCCCCAGCACAACTCTCCTACCCCGCCCTGTCCTTATAACGTATAGCTTTGAGGCTACGCCAGTATGCGCACCTTGGCTATATATATTTCCTTTCCTTTACTTCTTTTGGGTACCGGTATTGAGCATACGTCAAGGGTTTATCACTCCTCGAACGTACACTTAGACGCTTTCACTTTGGCTGCATCGCATCCGATTGTATTTTATAAGCAAGACCAAACCCGAAATACACAGATATACAAAATCCAAATACACAGTCCAGTCGTAAACGTAAGGGAATCCATCAAGTGGTATATACAGTGCCAATGGATCACCAGCCAGCGTCTACCAACAGACGCACATTCATAATGATCGTTTGGATAGAGATAAGTAGACAGGCTAGTTCCAATCTGTACTTCCCCTCAGCACGTACGTCTCCCATGGCGTCCCAAGCTGATCCCAGCCATCGCCCGTTGGTATCGCAACCTTATTCCACCCGCGGATCAACTCCCGCCAATAGCACATCTCCGCGCCCTCGGAAAGATACCCTTTCTCCACATACAGCTCCTTCTGCCTCCTCGCTATACCCCTCGCAATCTTCGGATTCCGCCTCAACCACAGTATCGTCTCCTCCAGATCACTCCAATCGGGACTGACAAAGATCGCATTCGCCTCGCTCGCACCATACCCCTCCGTCACCGGCCACGCCTTCTGCATGCGCTTGACGCCCCACGCTGTCATCGGCTTGGTGGACTTGAAGCCCAGCGTCCACGCGTGCAGCGGCTTGATGAGATGCGTGCTGTGCATCAGGTAGTTTATCGGCGGGGTGATGATGATGCTTTCGCAGAGCATATGGAACGGCAGGCGGCCGCTGTAGCTGATGCCCTCCGTGTAGGCGATGTACTTGTACCGGCAGATCTCGGGGATCTGGATTATGTTCTTCGACTTCTCGAGCGCCGTCCACTGGAGGCTGTCGATGTCGGCCCATTCTTTGTTTGAGGTTGCCGTGATGAGGTTGGCGCGCAGGTTCGCGTTCTGGATCGGGTTGAAGTAGATGGTGCCGCGCCAGAAGAGCTTGTCGGTCTTGCTGTCGAAGGGGAGGTCGGCCTCGATTGCGGAGACGGCGTCGAAGGCCTCGTGCAGCGGGCCGACGTATTTCACGGGCCAGGACCAGTGGCCGAAGTGCGGGACCGGCCAGAAGTTAAGGGGTGCGGTGTGGTCGTACCATTTGGAATAACCCCAGCTGTTGTTTTTCGGGTGGTCCACAGGGGTGAACGAGAAGACGGTGTCCGGCAGAGGCTCAGGAGATGTGACGAGTGCCTTGTGGATCTGATGCAGCGCGGCTGACCGGTGCTATATATTTATCGAGCATGTCAGCGGACTGTTCGTGATCCTGATTCGGGAAAGGTATACGGATACGGATACGTACCATCCCAGTCACACGATTAGTTGTCGCGTTACTCGCATTGACGATATACATCTTGACAAGTCATATATGCATCCGTTAGCTTACTGTTTCATACTAGGCAGCCTATATATAAGTAGGTCTCTGTAAACCTGCCTTCGTAGCTAGCTTTCCGTTCGCACAGATCTATAAAAAAACGTTCGCATACGACGTGTGCACTTACCTTGTTATTCTTGATCCTCGCGCTCACAAACGCCGTATAGTCATCCGGCCCTCTATGAAACTCAAACTCCCCCCGCTCAACCCCTTCGTCAATCGGTTTAAACAGCAGCGGATACTCCTTCCTGCACTGCTTCGACGTCAAAAACAGCGACCGCCGCCCCCAATTCTGACCCGCCTCAGACTCCCCGTGCAGCGACGACGGATACACCGCATTTGATTTCGTCGCGGTAACGGCAAACGGGTCGGATGAGTAGCCGAGGATGAAGCGGATGACAGCCACCAGACCGATAGCTGCGAGGAAGGCTTCTATGAAGACGACGCGCAGGAAGAACGGCCGCCGCGGCCCACCGATTGTTCGATATTGTGGCATGTTAGGATCTCGGTTCATACGCAGATATATGTATAAAGCCAGCATATAGAGAATGTGACGAAAAGTCGACGTCGAGGGCTGACCACGCGGTAGCCGTAACGACGATTCGAAGCGTTATCGTTTGTAGGTGTAGCTCGTAGGTTATCGTCTTCTATCCAACAGAAGATGCCACGCTTCCAAGAAGCCAAGGTACGGTCAAGACGGACACACATTTCGAAAGGCAGGCAAGCTTGCAAGGTCGTGTCCGGATATATAAAGCGCTACCATGCAACTGGCTTGCGCGTACCTCTCGCTTTCATCCTCGCGCGAGGGTATAGGGTAATGCATATACTCTAGAGTGAATATTGCCGGATGCCCTTGTCCGAACCTGCATGTAAAAGATCGTTCATGAACCTCGAGAACACGCTCGGAATACAACATGCGAAGCTTGACAAGGGGGGCTTACCGGATGGCACCAGGAAAAGTCCATTCGCATAGAGTGGACAGGTACAAGTATTCGTGCCCGGATCGTCTAGTTCCGACTCAAGACTGGGGTTTGGTACCTGTCGCCAAAAAGTCGGTTGTTGCCCTGTTGCAAAACAAGCATTGGCCCCAAGCTTTCGACGACTGTGGAGAAAGCGACCGGGGTTCTGAAACGGGCTTCGGCCCGGCTTTTGCAAGGTGTGGGGCAGGGGCCAGCTCGCTGGTGGCGCCATGCTTCGAGAGCAGTCGTCAGAGATTGAGGTCAGGAATATCTGCAGATTGTTGTACAAGAAGAATTTGAATCGAAGCTCTACGTATCGTACATATTTACAAGGAATAAGATTTCTCCAACGCGAATGCCAGAACTCATGGGTATGCATGTATACATGTACAGAGAGAAGAAGAATGCCGTAATCCATATCGCGCGCCTCGCCAGCTCTAAAATCTATGCTCATCTTCATCCATCATCCCAAACGACCGCAGCCTGAGCTCTTGTCCGATGAGATAATCCGGAGCCCGCCACGGCCAGAACTCGTACGCCCTCGCCAGCTTCGCCAGTTCATCGACCGACGTATGCACCGCGTGCTTCTCCGCAAGGCCCGGCATCGCAGCCAGTTCCGGGTCCATTTCGAGCATCTTCTCCGTCCCACCTCCGATCTTCGCGAGCACCTCGCGGACAGTATTATGCCGAGACATGAACGCTGTCGTAAGGAAGAAATTGAAGAACTTCCACGGCTCCGTATCGGGTACCAGACCACGAAGGTAGTCGCTCTCGGGGACCTTTGGTGTAAAATCTAGCAACGTACTCTCCGCCCATGGAAGTTGCGGCCAGTAGTCCATCGTGTCAAGGATGAGGGCTTCCGGCTTTCGAACCATCTTGACATATGTTAACTGGTTGGCGTACGCCACTCCGGTCAACTGGTCTTGCGAGTTCGGGAGATGGCCAGGCTCCCTCCACCGGTCCATTCGGTTGAGGAACCTTAGATCCGCCCAATTGTACACCGGCGTCGGCTGGGCTATCTCCCTGATGTCCGTGAACGCCTCCGCTAGGACCGCCGGGCGATTTCGTCTCCCAAAGGATCTTGGGATGTACCGTGACGCCACTTCGGTATCCACCCACATTAGTAGCTTAACCCGGCCGTATCTGAAAACCCAGTCCTGATTGCCTATCGCGTCGATAATCTGCGCCATGAACCTGTCTCCTTTGACGTCCTTCAGCAGCATCCCCGTGACGAGGATCGACGTGTTGAGGCCATCCTCGCGGGACATCTTCTTGGGAGTTATGGTACCCTCGCTGACCAGATCGTCAAAAGTCTTCCAGAAATACAGATCCTTCTGCATCAGTTGAAACGACGGATCGTTGCATGTCTTCGAAAGAAGCGGGTGGAACGCCGCCTCCGGCTCAAACAGCAGGTGCCTCGACGGTTTGACAGCTTTGTTCAGGGCCCTTGAGTATATGCCGAATCCCGGGTTGAAGTCTATGATTTGGCATCCCTGGTACTCGCTGAAGTCAAATGTCTTGAAGATCCGCTCGCACTGTGATTCGCTTATAACACATGGCTTGGCAGAATTTTTGGGAGATGGCGTCTTTGCTTGTATGAGCTTCTCGAGTAATGGCGATATACCCCGCACAGCTTTCCTGGTAAGGGATCTCCATTTCTCTGATACTGCCGCAGAATCGTCTTTGGCGCCAGGCCACTGTTGATCGGAATCCGAATTCTCTCGGCCTCGAGAACCTTCCTCAGCCTTGGTGTCTTCCTGGTCCTCGACGTCTTCCTCAGGCTCTCGAGTGTTCATAGCCCTGCTGTACCAGCCATTCTGCTTGAGTTGACGCTGTAATTCTTTGCTCTTGGGCGTGGTAGTTTTCAGATACTTCATGGCCAGAAGTGTAAGCGGACCTGGAGCTGCGGGAGGGCGACCATGATGCTGTTTACTACTGCGCATAGCTGCAGTTGAAGACGCATAATCAACGGTTCCTTCAGGCCTCTCAGCAACCCCCATATCTTGGCTGCGAAAGCCCACGTCTCTACCTGGTCGAAACTTGATGACCTTTTCGATACCATCCACCACGACAATCTGGACTGGCAGTGGAGGCCCTGGTAACCTAGGTCTACCCCGTGTTTCCTCATCAGACACCTCCACAGGCTTTGACTTTGACTTAGTTGCTGTGGTCTTTGTTCGACGTTTGGTCGTTGCACTTGTCGTGGCCTCTGGTTCCTCCTCTACTTCCTCGATCAGAGCGGCCTTCCTAGGTCGCCCTCGCGGTTTAGGTACATCCTCTTCGACTTCCTCCTCAACAGCTACCTTCTTGGGCCGCCCTCGTCGCGGGGTTGTCTCCCTCTCGACTTCTTCCCCAGCTGCATTTGGGTCTTTCACTATCGCCTTATACAATGTCTTCGCATCTTCGGCATCAACCTTCCTAGGTCGCCCTCGTGGTTTAGGCGTTTCCTCAGCAGTTACCTTCTTAGGTCTTCCGCGGGTCTTAGGTGCTTTGTCGTCCTCATCTATGGTGGCTTTTGGGGGTCTCCCGCGCTTCTTGGGTATCTGAGCGGCTGTGGCTAAAGTCCGGGGCGTGCATAGCGCAATTGGGCGACGAGCGATGGGTCTCTGGGGTGCGACGGTGTCTGCGACGATTCGTCTGACGATTGTCGTCGCCGCTCTCATCTGAGATTGCGGGGGGTATCGGAGGATCTGAAGCTGGTGGAAGTGGAGTGCGCGTGATCTGACATTCGTGAATCGATTGAGCTGCAAAGCGGCTTGAGCCTGAAGCATCGAAAGCTATAAGGGAGGATCGTAAAAATATTTCGTCTACGAAAGAAGAGCGAAGTGAAACGTCGTCCGCCGCGACAACAAAAAAAGTTTATCGATAGAGTTGGCGGCCGCGACAACACAAATAGTATGCCCAGCGATACACACTTCGCTATGCTAACAAAGCAGATCAAGGTGCTGCGAATGAACGAAAGCGAAAGCCATACTGTGCGTTTAGAAAAGAGATCTCGAGGCGTACGAGGTACCATGATGCAAGCTAGCCCAAATTTCAGAGCCGGATCAATAAGGTTCGAATGAATCCCGCGTAGTCGAAGTTAAATAGTATCCTGCACGTCCCGAGGCTAGTCTTGCACTGGCCCAATATCCTCCTGCTGAAGAAGCTCAGACCATTTGCGAAAAGGCGTATGATCCGTGTCCTCGAACTGCTGGCCTCTCTCAACCCATCCCCATGCGACGCAGTAGTGCTGCGCCAGCATGGTCCACTCCTCGCGTTCGTCAAGTAACTCCAGCTTGTCGATTCTCTCCATCTCCCGGGCCTCAATCCATTTGTTATGAATGTAATTTATATCGCAGGCTCCGTTGCCACTGGTGAACCCCAGCGCCTGCATCCTTGCTATTTGTCGCTCGAGGGATGAGTACTTGTGTAGCGTCTTGAGAACGATTCCTCTCACTGCGAGGTTCTCGATCATGGTCAAGCCGAAACCGTCGCCTCCTTTGATGGGTTCGTATAGGATGATGCCCACGCTGTTCGACTTCGTTTCTGAGGCTTGTCCGAAAGATTGTACGATCCATCGAAATATATCATCTGCTTCGTTGGGGGACAAGTAGATCAGACAACATTCTGATATGAATAGAGTTGGCAGTGTCGGATCAATGTGTTCGGGAATAGGCGATCCTGGTTTCACAGTTCTCAGGTCGATTGGATGGATATAATAGTATTGAGACTGCAAAGACCCGGCTTCCAGATCCACTTTGATGTTGGGTTCTCCAAAACATGACATCCCGAGAATGAAATCTTGACCTTGTTGGATCGACTTGATCTTGCGAGTCGTGACCACGGGAAAGTCCAATTCATGGTAGAGGAATGGTCTCGATTGGCCTGGTATAAATCTGAAGAATCGTGTGTCGGATCCGGCGCCGAGGGATATGATCTGTTTCATGCTCTTGGTGGGCTTCGATAGAAAGTCTGCTACCAGCCTGTCGATAGTGCTTGTTCTGACGTAGGTCCCTTGTATAATAGCATGACATCATGTAACAGTAAGCTTCCCGTACGTCCTGCCCTGACAGCTGGCCCTGGGCAGCTGCAGTAAACGACAAATTAGAGGTTTGTCTCATATTCACCTCTGTTTATCAAAGGATATCTGCGTTCCTTTTTTAGCAGCGGGTCCATGAGCTGCTCCGTGAACGTATCCTCCAGATAGCCGGAATTGATGGCGCTCCATCGTGCCAAGAGCGCATCGTTGTCTGTCTGCTGCACGACACGGTCTTTGTCGGCTCCTGTCGGGACCGGGCCGATCAAGAACCGCGTGGGAACCGTCATAGACATGGTGCCGGATTGTTGGGGTGTCGAGTGGTTTTTGTGGAGAGGAGGGGAGCTGTTGACGAGAGGAGGTTCAAGCTGTAATGGAAGCCGGATGGAGCTCCGATTGGAAGAGCGGCCACGAACCCGGGCCAAAACCTGCCGTGTTTGGCCTGATTGCGAGCCTGGGAAGAGTGCCTGGATCAACCGATAAGCCGCTGGTGCCAGCACCCGGTCCAAATTCCCCGCTGTCGGGCACGTGGAAGTTGTAAAATCGCCTCAATCTGGCGGGTAGAAGTCTGGTGGAAGCTGGGGAGAATGTTTGCCTGGCGTGCCACGGGTCATGTTATATTGCCAGCCAAGGAAGGCCAGAAAGCCTGGACGTCAGCCTGCACTCTTGATCGCAGGTACCCTCCCCGCCAGTTTGCCCGTGCGAGTACCTGCTGCGTACATTCCGCCCCGTATTGAATTCTGCCGGTACGTAGACGGGCGGCGGCCTTGGTGTTTAGGTTCAGGCCGTTTGACTGCGCATCTGTCACAGCAGAAGATCCTTGCGCTGCCTGCGGTCCGCAGCAGCATCTCGGAACCTCCGACGAGATTCCATTCGGAACCCACAGCCGCTGGATCTCATCGACCTCATCCGGCCAGGCGACACAACCATATCTATATCTGACGACTCTCCACTCGACGGCTGCCGACAGCTCCAGCGCCGGGATAACGATTGCTTACCGATCCGTCGTCTCGCCGGACCAGCATTCCAGCACCGTCCGTCCGGAGAGGCGCTAACACGAGACAAGGCGAAACGAAACGGACATTTGATCAATCTGGGCCTGCATGCATGCAAGTGCCATTGCTGGCGACTTCAACCCGGCCGGCTCCCTCCTGTCCGCTTTGAGGATAATAATAATAGTAGCGGCAGCAGCAGCAGCAGCAGCAAAACCCATATTCTTCTTTCTAACTCCGAATCATACCATCCGATATCCTATCCTACGGCCATTCGGCCAGGCGACAGCAGGCAAGAGTCCTATCGACGCACCGGCATCGCTCCTCCACCTGCCCAATCACATCTCTATAACCAATCGATAGCCGGCCGGCGACACCAGGGATAACCAGCCTCAATTCATGCCTTCAAAGCGAAGGCAACAGTCATGGACGCCCCCGAACCCGAGCCAAGGTTGGAGGAACAACAGTTCTGGGATGGTTCGTCCTCGTTCTTTCAACCTCAAACTGCGGTGAACCTTGCTTACCCCTGTTCACCAATTTTGCAGAGCTAGAAACCATCCTCAATACCCCGTGTCCGAATCAGCACCAGATCGATGTGCAGCTTCGATCCTACCTACAATTGATCTCCGCCTACAGAGGTCAGCTACGTCCGAAGAGAAACGCCGAGCAAATGGAGAAATTCAACTAACGGCAACGTCGCATGACCAGATTCCTACCTCCAATCCGATTACGATATAGGCCAATGTGCTGGCAGACTTCTTGATTCGACCTTATATAGCGAGCATAAGCACTATGTTCGTCGGCGCCTTGTGGGACGGTTCCTGAAGGTGGGTTTCCTAGAAGGCGATCTGAAGGAAGACCTCAAAGTTAACAAGCAACAGGAACCTGCAAACTCGGTTCGGCTTTACGTTATCACCAAGATACTTCTCGGCGAAGGGCTGCATGACCCTAAAGACACCAGAACCTTCGAGCTTATGCTGGAGCAGAATGCATTCGAGAGACTTGTCGTCTTGACCTGGAAGGATGTCGATCGATGGAACTACGATTTTCATAAGCTGCTTCTCGAAGTTCTCTATGAGATGTGCAGAATACAGAGACTGAGACTTCAAGATTTGGGTATGCATCCACTGGACTGCGGGTGTATCAAATTGAACTGACAAGGACACTCCAGAAATGCTGCAAGACGACTTCATAAAGCACCTATTAGAGCTGGTCGAGGATGGCAGTGGTGACCCTGATGATCCTTATAATTATGCAGTCGTCAAGGTTTTGGTGCGTATTTGAACATTCTGGCCAGGATATAAATACAATCGTGCTAATATCGACGGCGTAGCTTGTGTTAAACGAGCAATACATGGTTTCAGAACACACTCGACAAACTGATTCGGATGCGCCACCCCTGACAAACCGCGTCGTCAAGGTTCTCTCCTACCATGGTCCCGACTTCAAAACATTTGGCGAGAATATCATTTTGTTGCTAAATCGAGAAAGTATGTCTTACCGGACCGCAGGCTTGAATGTCATCGCATTTGCTGATTTTATACCATAGCGGAAACCTCGACGCAGCTTCTCATTCTCAAGTTACTATTTTTGCTCTTTACGACCAGCAAAACATACGAATATTTCTATACTAATGATTTATGCGTTCTCGTTGATGTCATCATACGCAACCTTTCTGATCTTCCTGAAGAGAAAGATACCGTAAGTAGCGATACCCTGTCGTAGAATCCTATGGCTTTTCAGCTAATCCCGCAATCTTAAGTTACGACACATGTACCTTCGGGTCTTTCACCCACTTCTCTCCCATACTCAACTCCGTCACCCACCACACTACAAGCGTACGGAGATCGTTAGATTGCTTAACCAGCTTTCCGAGATACGCTCGAGACACTTTTCGCCAGTGGACCCAACAACCCTGCGGCTCGTCTCCCGCTGCAATAAAGTCGAATGGCTCGACGATTCGCCAATTGAAGCCAAAGCCAACACCCTCGCCCACCAGCTTCTAGGGATGAGCCTGACCGACGTTGGGAGCAGCATGTCGGTTGTCGAGGTTGCCTCAGTTAAGGAAAAGGCACCCGTCAAGGCACCGGGGAAGAAAGAGCGAGGTGCTCCACCGCCACCTCCGCCCGGCCGCGTCCGTGGTGTTTGGGGCGGACTGGAGAAGGCTCCCGAAATCAGGGTGGAGTCGCCGACAGCCGAAATCAAGAAAGCCGAAGTCAAAAAGGGCCCACCGCTTGGAACCGGGAGCTACCGCCGGCGGGGGCCTCCTCCACCGATCCCTTCGGCTCGCTCAATTCACGCCTCCTCCCCTCCGCCGATTCCTTCGGCTCGCTCAGTTCACGCAGTCAAGGTGGGGACCGGTGATTAGTCTGCAATATCAGCTCAGGAGCTCTAATTTTCTCTAACGGTAATGTGATTTTGGATTCTAGCCTTCCGTTCCTCAACCGTGATCCGGCAAACCGTTGGGGGTTTACGTTACATACATACATACCACATTTCCGCGAGTTCCTTTCTTGTATCTATTTGCTCTTTTTACGCGGGGGCTCCCATGCTGCTGATGATCTTTGATTGATACTTAGATTGACATTTATCTGCTCTATATCATTGCTTCTGTTGTTCCAGTCCCAGTTGCTTTGGAGTTTGATATCATAATCGTATTAGCCTCGCAGGCGTTTTTGTTTCGGCAGCTTAGGTCCTTCAGCACAGTTTTCATGCCGATGCGAATGGTCTCTACAGCCTGCTCTTTGATCACTTTCAAGCTCTCGCATAACGTCTGATTCAACATTCTTGCAGTTCTCTTGCGTTTCCGCTTTCTTAATGCACTTCAGTACCCTTGCGACGGCTGATGAAATCCGTGTGAGCATACATTTCCACGACGTCTCTGCCTTTCATAATGTGTATGATATATACCTATCCGGCATCAACATTATACAAATACTATGCACTCCTCCGTAATGTTACCCCAGGTCTTTCGGAAAGTTAGACCTTAAACGTATGCGCGTAGAGGTTCATCAAAAATATCCTAGTACATAAGATCTAATCTCACACCGCCAGCGCCGTAGCTGCGCTCTAAGATTTAGAATACAATCCCAATCCTTCCTACCCCCTCTATATAATCCCGTGATACAGTTTAAGCACGATAGTAAAGTGACAATATATCACTTCCAAGCTCGCTGACGACCAACGAAGTTGCTTCCGATCTACAGCGTCCTTACACTCTGCATCACCCATGGGTTGCCCTCAAGTCGCGTCTTCCACTCGCCATCCACCAGCTCCTTCATCACCTTCGTCATCTCGTCCGGCGGCATTTTCCCGGCGCCGCCGCCTCCTTCCTCCACTTTCTTCTTCCATTCAACCAACAGCTCCTTCAGCAACTTACTACCCTCGGCAACCTCCTCCTTTGAAAACCGATCAATCATGGCCCCCTCATCATGCTTCCCCTTGAAATCCTCGAGTTCGTCCGCCTTGCGCTTTGCCATATTGATCACCTTTTGCGGAAACCGCACGAGCTCGGCAACGTGGATTCCGAACGACTGGTCGCACACCCCTTCCTCGACTTTATACAGCAGCGTGACCTCCCGCTTCTTCTCCCCGGACTCGCCGACGTGCGCGACCACATGCAGATTCTTCACCGCCGGATGGTCGTCCACCAGCGCCGTCAGCTCGTGGAAATGCGTCGCAAACATCGCAAAGCAGCTAATCTTCGTGACAATGTACTCGCTGATCGCCCACGCGAGGCCGAAGCCATCGTACGTGCTCGTCCCGCGCCCCAGCTCGTCGATAATGATCAGGCTTTCCCGCGTCGCGCTCTTGAGGATCGTTGCCGTCTCCAGCATCTCCGCCATGAACGTGCTGACACCTTTCAACTGGCTGTCGCTCGCGCCGACGCGTGCGAGCACACAGTCGAAAATCGTCAGCTCGGCCTCCGTGCAGGGGACGAAGCAGCCGGCCTGCGCCATCAGTGCGATCACGCCAATTTGGCGGATATACGTCGATTTACCACCCATGTTGGGCCCCGTTATGATCAGAAACTCGCTCTCACCACGGACCAGGCTGACGTCGTTCGTGATGAATTGAATGTCGTCCTGCATCTCCATGCATGGGTGTCGGGCCTCCGTGAGGATCGTGTTGCCCGTCCCGCGCGGGTGCATCTTGGGCCGGACGTACGGGGAGGGTGCGTGGACGGAGACATGGGCGAATGCGACGATGACGTCGAGGTGAGCGAGGACGGCGGCGAGGCTCTCAAAGACGGGGCAGTATGAGGAGGCGACGTTGACGACTTCCTGGACGAGGCCCGTTTGCGTGCGATTGTAGTTCTGCGTGTACTGGTCAAAGTCGCGGCGGAGGGTGGAGAGCTTGTCGGTGGTAAAGTAGACGCCGTTCTTCTGGGTCGAGATTTCCTTGTAGTGGCGGTTATTGCGGATCGAGCCGGCTTCCTGAAGTCAAAGTTAGCTTGAACGAATAGATACCCTGTACATAGCTGTGCCTGTGGCTATACGTATGGGTAGGACGTACGTTTCTCGTCAGCCGGAAGCACCACCCGTGCACGCGATGGTTCTCCAAGAACAGCTTCTTGTCCATCTCCTGCCCCAGATCGTTGCTAACGGTCCGGTGCTCCTTCGCAAGGTCCCGCTGCAGACTATCCAGCTTGGCCCTGATAGTTCGCAAGCTGTCGTCGAACTCCGGCTTGATGATATATTCGTGGTTCTCCAGCGCATCGAGATCGACGGTCGTCTCCACCATCTCCTCCAGCTTGGACAGCTGGGTCTGAAAGTCCCGTAGCCGGCGCGTGTACACCTCGTCCAGTGGGTCCTTGTACTTCTCGTCCATCACGCCTTCCAGCGTGCCGATGAAGCCCGGCAGCTTGATAACGAGCATGTACGCGCGCACCACGTCCTCTAGATTCGCCAGGTTCCGCTGGAACTTCTTCGCAAGCCGGTACAGGTCCGGCACGGCCTTTAGGTGCTCCTCCTGCATCGTCTGCCGGAGCTCGGTGTCCTCGACGAAGGCCTCAACGAGGACGTGCCGCTTCTCGATTTCCTCGAGCGACATGAGCGGCTGCTTCAGCCACTGCGCGAGCAACCGCGTGCCGACCGCCGTCTTGCATTTATTCAGCAGGCCGTACAGCGACATGTTTTTCGACCCATCTCGCGGGCCGGGCATCAAGTTCAGCGCCTTGAGCGCGGAAGCGTCCAGCTTCATGTACTGCGCTAGGTCATGCTGATACAGCCGGTACTGTCCGAAATTCAGTTGATCAGACATCAGTCCTAGATACCTAATCAACGCTGCAGCGGCACCCATCGCGATCTTGAGGTCGGCCTGCGGCAGCGAACCGACAGCGACATCGTCCTTGAGCAGACGGGTGAGGTCCTGCTCGACGTCCTTGCCGGTGAAATCGGCGCTCTTCTTGTCCGTGATGATGACACCGCAGCGGTCGATGATGGACCGGAGCTTTGTGTTCTCGACGTCCTTCTTCGACTCGTTCGTCTGGATGATGCACTCTTTGACACCAAGTTGGATAAGGAGTGACTGCCATGCAACCGCCATCGTCAGCACAGAGCATCCAAACAGCCGTTGACCGGAATAAGGAAGAAGGAGAGAAGGCTACCTCAAAATTCGAATATAAATCGTTATCCACAAACTCACTAACCCCCAGCTCCCTCACGCTCGCATCCGCAAATGCCACTCCCACGACCCTCTGGTCGACCCTGGCCGTCACTTTGACCGCCAGTATAATCGGGCTCGAGTCCAGCTGGCCCGCGATGTCCTCCTCGACATCCTGCAGATTCCCCGGAGACGCAGTCTTGATCACTTCCCAACTGTTGCGCCCCTTCTGCGATCCCCAAACCTCGATCTTCTTGCCCTGCTGGAACAGAGCCTCGCGCAGGAAATTACGAAAGACGGTAACGGAGAGCGTGCACGAAGGTAGCGTGTTCCTACCGCCGCCCAGGGACTTCAGCACCGAGTTTGTCTTGTAGACCTGTATTCACCAACCATTTATCCATCAGTGGCTACACTCATGTATAGTATATATGATAACGTGGCATAGATCACTAAAATGGGTGAGGAGAGGTGATGAATGCGTGGTGTAATGGTAGATATGGAGGAAGGGGGCACCCGTACATGCTGCGCTACAAACTGCGCGTCTTCACCGTGTACCGTGTAAAAATCAGATCGCTCGAACACCCGTATCGTATTGCTGTCCTTCGCCGGCAGTCGATTGAAAGTCGATATGAACCCGTGCTCGTCGTCGACTTTGAGTTCTGGCCGTGACGCCATGCTTGCTGCTGGCTATCGGTCCGTCGTTTCGCGGAGCTGTCTGTGCTGCAGCGCGTAAGCTAGGGGGCACACGTATGTAGTGTAACGTAACCGTACCTGCGTGAATGCAGGGCGAAAAAGTAGTGCGAGGTATCTGCCGCTGCGAGTAAAAGTATGTAAATTGATAAATGATAGGCGGTATTTAATCAGTGGAGGCACGCTGCTGAATGATCGTGAAGGGCAGGTCGAAGCTGGGGAGAAGGAGAGGGTGAGGTTGGAGGTGCTGTTCCTGACCCGACGCCGTGGATTTGCCCTCGCGTCGAGAAGCACACGCGCTCGCTTAGCTGTCGCGTCCCCGCCGAATCAGCGGCCAGGCAGGAGCTTATTCGCAGTGCTGTCAGCTGCCAAAGAGTTACTTACGCACTTCCAATAGGTAGATTGACGGAAAGCTTCCTCGTCAATCGATGCCATGAAATATCTTAGGACCACTCGATATCTGGCTTTCTGAATGCAGACTTCTTCATACAATGTATTCAGGCACCTGCCTAGCACTCAATCTACCACTCATAGCGAACAAAACGTAGGGCAAGTGTTCCATTAGGGCGGACGGCAGCTAATTGACTAATGGTACATATAATCCACCACGCATGCGCGCAGAATCCATAATCCGCTTCTCCAAGAAAACGCGTCTACCGAGGCTTCATTAAAGAGCAACAGACGCTGAATCCCACGCACCATACACCGGTAGACGCACAAACGAAGGCAATCCGAGCAGCGTCATGTCGAACAACATCCGACAAAAGCCACCCACACTGCATCATCCCTTCCAACCCAGCCCCTGCAGCTCCTTACGAACCGACTCCTCGGTATTGATCTTCTTAATCTGCGTGTCCTCCAGCTTGTCGCCGGCCGCGAACCGCATCTTCAACTCCTCGATCGCCCGCAGCTTCTTCAGCAGACTGCGCTGCTTCTTCTCCTCCGGCGTGCCGCTGCCGCCGCCAGGTGTTACCGGCGTTATCGGGCTGGTGATCTCCACTTCAGGAGGCGGAACAGGCAAGTGAAGTCGCGAAGGCTGCTGCTGCTGGACACCGTTGTCCTGCGGAGACAACGGCGCTGCCGCCGCCGCCGGACCGCCCTGCTCAGACTGCACCGGGTTTCCGCCGTCGTCCCTCTTCTTACGTTGGGATCGTTGGCGTTGGGGATGGTTTCCTCCGGGAGCTGGGGACCGATGCCTCGGATAGTTATCCCTAAACGCCTGTCCGAGCGATCCCGATCCATCCCGGTGGTGTCCGTTCCCGTTCCCGTTGCCGCCGGCGGGTCCCGGTCGGGGCGGGCCCCTACTCCTGCTTCTCGTCCTGCTTTGGTCCCGTCGTGGGCCCTTGTTAGGGGCGCTTCCGGGGGCCAGCATATGGCCGTTAGCGTGGGGTTGTCCGTCACCCTGGCCTTCCGTACCTGCGGCCGTCTGCTCCGCAGCTTGGGCCTCCTTAGCCTTCTTCGCAGCTTCTCGCTTCTTCTTATTCTTAAGCGCGCTTTTGCTCAGTCCGGCTTCGCCCTTGTCTCCACCAACTCCGGTGCCGTCCAAACTGACTCCACCTCCTGGCGCCGCTCCTGGCACCGCTGGCGCCGCGCCGGGAATCTCCCGTTTGCGATGCTTGAACCCGTTCACTCCGTCAGAGTGGCCGTTGCCGAACGATACGCTGCTTCCAGCGATATGAGCGGCACCGCCTTCATCCTCTCGCTTGAAGTGAAGAGGGGTTGCTGAACCACGGGCATGCGGGGGTCGATACGCACCCGCTGGTTTCGCGGGTGTGGCTGACTTGTGCCCAACGGCAGAGGCGTGCGGGATCGGCGCCGCCGGTAAGGTGGCGCCAAGGGGGTGTTTGCTGACGTCTTGCGGTCTCCACACAATCTATGTTTCAGTCAGTACCTATGCATCCCTCAAGTGCCTAATCCGCAGAATCCTACCTCGTAGAGCTCCGTCATTTCCTCGGTGTACATCAGATCGCCCGTCAGCGCATACCAAATCTTCACCCCGTTATCCACACGCAACCGCGGACTTGTCGTGGCGGTCAAGACGTGCTTTCCATCGGGGCTCCACCGACAGACCGTAGCATTGCTAGCTTCAAAGGTAGCAAGCTTGCGCATCCCATTGATCCTGTCATAGATATCCATCTGTCCCTGCAAATTACCAAACCCAGCAACCAACAGAAGTCGACCATGCGGGGAGTATGAAACGGTGTTTCGAGGGGCAAGCGGTAGACTGGTTACCGGATTCGCCTTGAGATCGAAGATGGTCGTTTTCGCGGGCATGAACCCGTAGACGACACAGAATTCCTGTCCATTCGGAGACCACATCAAATCGGAGATAGGACCGTCCTTGTCTTTGCGTACCACTTAGTCAGCACATCGACTTTCCCTCATATCGTCCAGCAAAGACACGGGCAGTATTTACCTAGAGTGACTCGGGCGTCCATTCCCGCCTTAACATTCATCATGTACAGATTTGTTTCCCCGTAGTAGTTCTTCCCGGTTTTGTCCACCTCGGTCTGAGTGAGGAACAAAACAGCCGTACCAGCATTGTTCCAATTGAATTGGATCTTATCCGCTTTGAAGAAAGACTTCTGCATCAGCGGTGTCGCGAAATTCGGGACTGAGTAGACGGCAGCTTTGGCGGGGTGGCCCTTCTTCTCAGGTACGAAAACAACGACATGGTAGTTCTCCCCGGGGGACAACTGGAATTCAGTGACGCCTTCCACCCGTAGATGCTCCCAGACTGCATTCATATTGGCGGTTTCGTAAAAAGCAATCTCGTTTGTAACAGATCGAGCGCAATACTTCTCGTCAAAGGTGTATTGGATGCTCCTATGAAGGCGTCAGCAATATTGTTCTCGAATATCGTAGTATCGAATGCTGGTTTCGTACGAGGCAGATTGGTTCTTTTGCACAAAGGCGACAGTCTGTTCTCCGTTATCCGTTCGCCACACCTTCAAGTTCTTGGCGGCATTCCCATCTTCAAGTTTAGCTGGATACAACGTGACAAGTTAGCTCTATCGAAAGGGTCGGTCTGTTCAGCGGTAGCGGTCCAGACGTACAAGGTCTCTCCCAAGTTGTGATAAAGCTTCCTCTGGGCGAAAAGGCTATCTCGATCGCCGGTACCGGGAGCACCAGGTCGACGGACCCAGTATTCGCATCAACGATAGTGACACTAGCACACCTTTGTCAGAATACATCCCCAGCACGGTTCTATAGCAATCAAGGGAGTTTAAACGAACTTTTCTGCGGCAGCGTAGGCGAAGTATCGGCCATCGGGAGAGTATACACAACATCGAAGGGCACCCTCAGGTCTGTGTATATCGAAACGGTCAGATCAGCCACACAGTCTCGGAAACGATGGATGCAACGGGTTCAATGCGCCTTACTTGCCGAAGCCGGATAACGATTCGTACTCGGGGAAGCCCTCCGTCAGCCCGATTGATTTCTGGGTACGGTCTGCAAACCAAAAGCGAACTGTCAGCTCCGCCCAACCTCCCAGCACGACAAGACGGACAAAGCATGCAGCGATAGGATATACGAACAGGCAAACTGCGTCAAGGCCATGATTCTATAAAGATAACAGCACGTGCGCAGGCGGTCTTCCTCAGCTCGGGACTCTTGCTCGCTTTTGGAATGGATTGTCTGTTGGCTAGTCGGATTCTGGACGGTATGAAGACAGCTGGTACCCTAAAAGGCTGGTTTTCGAGGACAAACGAGACGCCCCGAACAGCCGTGAGGTTTGACGGGTGGGTACTGTAAGGCCGAAAAAGAGTGGAGCTGAGGTAGGTTGTAATCAATTGGCTGTGAGCTGTGAATCGCCGCCAATTCCAGTGATTGGTGACTCGTGTTCGTTCAGTTGGCAACCACCGTCGGCAGGGCTGGTCAGACGGAACAGCAATGCCACAATCTAAGGATGTGTGCGGACCCGAGAGGAGCGCCTGGACGTAACCCAAACAGAGCTGGTAATGTAAGAGAGACAGAAACAGAGCTGTCGAGAGGCACTCGGTGAGCAGGCGGTCGATCGGTCGAAGGCAGGAAGCAAGCGGCTCTCGATGTGCCAGCTACTTGGTTAGCGAGGTACCAATTTTTTTTTTCTTCTTGTTCTTTTCTGATTCGCGGGTTCGGAGACAGTGAAGTTCCGAGAGGTGCAGACAGGTCCAATCCGGGCGTGAGACGGCGGGGAGTCGGTCCTTCCAGTACGAGAGAAAACGCTCTGTTCTGGCCGCGAGTCGAAAAGTACGGGTTTTCGAAAGCTGAGGATGCGAGTAAGCTGAACAGCAAGTACCGTGATCCTCCTCCTCGTGAGTGCGTAGCGCTACCACCGGCGGACGACCAGGCTAGTTGGCGAGCGGCAGGGAAGACAACGGACAGGCCAAGACGGTAGACCGAAGACAACGATGCAAACGCAGCAGGCCAAGGCGCTGGACAACCGGCTGGCGACGACGGGAGGGAGGCCAAAGACGGGAGGCCGAAAGAACGGGGTGAGAACGGCGGACGGTGACGTGAAGGAGGTGAGATGGAAGGACGAGAGGTGGAAGGATGCGTGAGGGAGGAAGAGCGAGCAAAACGGAGCAAGACGACGGGGGGCGGCTATAGGGCACGAGACGAGCCAGCCAGCCAGCGCCAGCCAAACCAGCCCGCCAAACCAGCTCGCCAAACCACGCACCAGCCACGACCGCGCAAATCTGGCATCACGACGGAGCACCGTTTCACCCAGGGCCAGAAATAACTTCCCGGTAGACCATCCAGCTAAAAATCCAGAGACAAGGCTGTGGACGCAACAGGAATAGCGAGAACCACGACAGTCCGTCCTGCGCTCGCCAGTTCGACGGGTGCTAAGACGGGTGCCCGCCCACTGAAACAGGCCACCCTTGCCCGACCTGCCCAAGTTCTGTTCTCGACCGACAGAGGTCTCAACGGAGGACGGCGGCCGTTCATTCCGGTTCGCTTCCTTCCGCCGCTGGTACATACGTCGGGGCATTTTAGAATGACGCGGCGGCGCAATCCTGGTGGATGCCTGGCCGCGGGCACCTGCATGGGTGCCGCCAACCATCAACTTTCACAAGCTCGAGTCGCGAGACCGACCAACGAGTACTTACTATATATCTCATATCCGAGCAGCGTCTGTGATCACCAACTTTCGAATGAATAGTCCCGGCATACGCTTATAGAATGAGGAGTAGCTCATCGACTCTCTTGATTCGAGTTATACGCTATGTTTCAGGCTCCTGTGTACAATGCCGCCAGCTATCAACTCTCCACCACCTTTCCTACAATCACCGCGTCAAAATTCTTGTAGATGTATTAGCTGCACGCATATACGCCGCACGCAGCGCCCATTCAGGCCACCATCAGCCACGCAAAAAGGCAACATTGATATCAACGATAGAAGCAAAGAAAAGCAAGAACCTGCCACCAACTGCACGTGCTCATATAAACAACTGGCTGCCTCTACTGTTAGATCATATAGCAATGCAGGTCATGATTAGCAAGCAGTTCAATATACAGCAGTATGCAGACTGCAGGCCGCCGCCCAGCCACCTTCACAGTGGCTGGGTGGCCTGAGTAAGTAGCTATATAGTCACGTGGTCTGCAGATTGCTATCTAATAACCTTCTGGCGCTCTGCCATGCAATCTGCAGATTACACCGCTATGCATTGGTCTTGTATTGCGGTCAACGCGGAGCTTCTTAATACTAGAATATATATGCATAAGATCTAGACCTTTATACAATAACATCTACCATTGGCTGGCCATGTAAAAGGGAGGGTCCGGTTTCCGAGTCCAGCTGGCCGCCGGTGGAAAAATGGCTTGTCGGACTTATCTGTACCTGGCTTCCAGCCAGCGAATCCTCAGCTAGCTTCAATGCAATGGGCTTGGCTAGATTTGAGTTTTGTGCGAACCAATCCCGTCACATTATTGGTCAATTGAAGCGAACTACCACAGAATTGTTTCGACATTAACCCGATATCGAAACCGGGACCTTGGAATCATCCAGCCTTGAAACTATCTGCAGCCAATACTCCGCCTGGCTGTTTAAGAAATCCAGGCCGATGCATATTCTTCATAAGAAACCTTGCATGAATTTCAGCATCGTATGCTTTCAAGAATTATGGAGCCTTGAATGCCGTTGGGTAGTTACCGGCCAAGCTAACTCCAGGGCGACCTGTTTCTAGTGCTGTGTGAGGCCGCGGCGCTCTTTGTCAATTGCATGCAGGCTTGCCGGACTCTTATCGATTGTCTGATCAGAAGACTCAATGCTAAAGGCTGAATGATGTGTTATAATGCAGCTTGCTAAGGTCAACGAAAATCGGCTCGCGAGTAACGTAGCCCAAGGCAACCTGTTGGGCGATTGGGGTCTTCAACTGGCCGAGCGACCTTGTCACTTTCCAGACCCGTATTATAACGTTAGCAAAGGGCGCCTCGCATTCAATCAAGTAGTAAGGCAGAGTGCACAGCGACTGGCTGAGCTCCCTTTGGTCCCGTTCTTGGGCGTTGGTGGTATTGTATCGAGGCTGCCAGTAAGGCTTGCAATGTGTCGGTGATGTGTTAGGTCGGGTGAGGAAGGCTTGCATGTTTCTTTTGGCCAAGAGAGGCTGATGTACATGTCCACGACAAGATATATGCGCGGATATGCATATATGCGGACTTCGGTTCTGTAGGAACAGTGACAGCCTTCTTGTCTATCAGCACACTGTACACTGGGCCGTCTACAATCGTCCGGAACACGTCAGTTGGCGGTAACTGAAAAACAAAAAACCCTCCACCATCGCGCGTCAGATATCAGACATCTAGATAGCTAGAGAAAGTTGATTCTTGAGACCGGTCGATACTATATAAAGGCAGCTGACCTACGAAGAGAATTCTACGTCTTGCCTTCTAAACATCGCATTTCTAGTTCGCTTCATTCGAATTGCAACATTAGACCCCAGTCAAGATCCACAACCCCCAACGTGAGCAACACAACTCAACATGAAGTTGATAAACTATCAAGATATCTGGCAAGACTACAGTCTGCCTATCTTTTACCGGTGGAGATGGACCATGTCCATCGGCACCTCAAACACTCTCATAGCTCTGCTCGCTGTCATAATTACTCTTACCGGTCCTCGGTCTTGGAAGATCTTTCGGTTCATTCTTCATCATTGCCGCAACCACGAAATCTCCAGAAGCGGGCGCGAGAGATTTCAAGATATTTTCCTCTGCAACTCTGAGAGCGATCTTGGAACTTTTACTTTGATGTTGTCTCTTTTGCGAAGCTGGACAAAATATGACCTAGGGCCCCAGAAACTATCGAAAGTTGGAGTAATGCTGATAATAGTCTTTGCATCTATCCATGCCGCAATATTCACTGCACTGGGTATCCTGTTACCAGGATGGATGTCAGCGGGAGCTGGCTCATCTATCGTACTTTCCAACAGCAACAACAGCACTGCACTTAACTTAGATGGGGGGGACCGAAGACTCTATAGCTTTATAGCTAAAACATCAGTCAATCTTGTTTCGGACGCCGAACAATACTATAGAGAATGTTATGAGGGAGACGCAGCCGAAAACTGCAACTCTCTATTCATGCGGAGGATCGAATTTAAGGAAGAAGAAGTCGCATGCCCTTTCCATAAAGAGGCTTGCTATCGAGGACTCCCAGGTATTTCACTTGATACCGGGCCTGTTCCGGCAGAATTCTTCGGCATAAATTCCAAAGCCTCAAGATCAATAACACTACAAAAGCGAGTGATCTCGGCTGTGCTTGACCCCTCTCCTTTTATATATGCCGAAGACGATCAGCGCTATCACTTCAACTTTAGCGCCTTCCCAGAAAACCATCCGGCCAACTCGCGTCCCGAGTCTCTCCTCTTTCTTCACAGAGTAATAAAGCTTGGACCATCGGCGCCTGATGGATACGCTATCGACTTTGCCTTTAGATTGCAAAGTAATGATACCGCTGTTATTCATCCATATCTATCTTCTGCCGCTCATGCGGACCTCAACCTGATTATCCTGAATAAGGGCAACATGGTGTTTCAGCCCCAGTGCGATGACCCTTTCTTCGAAGCACATGAGCCTTGGACATTCGACTCGTCAGTGTATTACCTAAGTCGCCCTCCAATATCAATTCTCGCGCTTGTCGAAGAATATCAACTATGTAGTTCCCGAAGTGGGAAGTGCACTCGATGGATGGGAAGGCTGCAGATGCTCGATAAGTCGACTTTTAAAGATATGGAGGATTACTCAATGGAAGGCGCATTCCTTACGTTATTGGTCGGCGCACAGGCCATGGACATGCTAACATTATGGAACGTACGTGGAGTGGCAATGCTTTCAGCTGTGGGCCAAACATTCTCTTCCAACTGGATTCAATACAACTTGCCCGATAATCAGTGGAAAATAGAAGTCCGGCGCTGGTTGGGCTGGGTCTGGCTAGTCTCCAACTCACCATCTTAGACATATCACTGGGAACCTCAGAGCACATACAATATAATATAACCAACGCGCTTGACCATCCGATGTTGCAGCCTCTAAAATATTTCTACGGGCACAGCGTTAAATTCCAATCCCCGTACCACGTCACATTCAACATGAGCCTCGTTGTCACCCTTCTGTTACTGCTTGCTCTCATCTGGATTGTTAGCTTCTCGGAAGAATTCGTCGAGAGAAGGATGTTCATTCGATGGCCGAAAAGAGTGCTCGCTTGGAGACTGGACTCTACCACCCAACTATTTCGCCAGCTCAACGAGGCTCTGGGAGCGGGTACCTGGCATAACCAGCCTTTAACTGAACTGCCAATCGTTTACGGCTACCTTCCAGTACCATCATATCGCAAGCCGTCGGCAAACCCCAAGGAGTTACGGGCGTCCGTATTTGGGGTCGGATGGGAAAGGGCTATACGCAACAAAATAACTGCCGGGTTTTACAAAACAAGCCAATCCCTCTGGAGAATATGCAAATATTCTTTAGAACTGTTCAAACTGTGGGAACGCGATGGTCGCTCCTGGGTTACATCTCAAATATCAGAATTTTGGGCCAGAATGTCAGGAAGGGCTTCTCAGCGGACCAGTAGATCGGCTTCGAGTTTGGGTCATGTCATTGGTGAGCAGAATGACTTGCGCAGCAATTGAATTCAGATTGTTTTTGAGATTTGTAAGCTAGGGTGAGATCCTAAATTATCTTCTAGCTACCAATTATAAGTTGTCGAATTGAGTCACACTGTAACATCGGATCCGCGGAGGCTTTCGCGATACTTAACAATTCTAGTTGCAGTTATGGGAACAGCCTCGAACACCGGGCTATCGTTATCTCAGACTGTTTAAATTAGTACGCCGCCGTGTATAGGGCAGCGTCGATAGCTAGGGTCGCTGCATTGGCCCAGAACCCTCATTTCCAAGAGCAATTGAAATTTGAACCACCAGTTCCAGCTACCTTACAGAGCCCAAACATATAAATTGTCAACTGCCCCATACTCTAGGAGCGGACGACGACCCAAGCTACTCAATTATAATTATACCATCACAGACCGTTTGGTTCAACAGATCTTCGAAAGATATCAGTCATGCTCCCGTAGAATGATTGCGAAGAGAAATTAACTGGCAGCAGTTAGGAACTCTATTTGAATGAAAAGGTCATTCTAACGCTTTACGATAAGACTTTCTACATCGGTTGATAATTAGGGCTTAAACTCCCACCTGGAATCACAATGGTGCGTATTACAGTTGTGGATATAGAACGTAACAACGCTATAGATAATTGTATTAGCTCGATCGTAGCTGGTATTTACTGCAGTAGGTGTTATGGATATTGCGCTTCAAGGTGTTAGGCTTTAGGCCTGGGTTATATCATCTACCTTGGGTTCTCTCTCTCTTTCTTCATGAGGCCTAGGGTCATATAACTATTTATAGGAATGCTCATATGATCTGCCTATGTTTTTTCTGTGTATAGCCCTTTCGTCCCTTCTCTTTACATGTATGTATACTAGAACACATCGATAGAACCTCATCATCGCAAGCATCAAGTCCTCAATTGTAAATCACTCTATTATAGTAGCTTTCTAGATGCTGAGAGCCGGCTACTATTAGGACGTTGGCCAGGTAAGGAGACACATCCTCGGATAATCACAGAGATAGATTGAGGGAGATAAACAAACATACCTACATTAGATAGTTCTTGAGAGAGAGAGAGCGAGAGACTTTTTCAATCAGTCATTGATCTTACCATCATCATCATATCGTATCATCATCGTATCGTAGTATTCTTATAGGCTATGAGCCTACGCATCCAAGATGCCACCACGACGCCTTTAACATATTATCGAACGAAAAAGAAAGAAAGAGAGCTATAAAAAAATCTATGCGAAATATCAGATCATATATTTATATATATGGTTCAAGACGTCGACGCGTAAGTTTAGGATAATAGACATTATATACTGTGTGTTACGCACGCCGGAGTCTTCGCATGATACATTCACATCTATGTACGCGATTCAATTGTGGACGTCCGCGCAGTGTGTTTGTGGGATTGCACGAATTCTGTGGCCAATCAAGTGCAATCTCAACGAACTTATACGGATACTTTTAAGTACGACGTGTAACTTACCACGCGTGTGCACGTGCCGAACATACAGGTTTAGAACCTACTCTCTTACTAATCGTTATTATTGGAGACCTGTGACTATTATCCTGACAGCACTGCTGAATCACCAAGCTATGGTCACTAGTACTCATGCAGAAACTGCCCGTATACGTACCGAGCTGTGGCGTTGTAACGAACTGTGTGTCCCGTCCCACCAGTGACCATGAACTCGTCAGTCACCTACACGAGTACATTTTCTTGGTCATGTAGGTGAAGACGTAGGGATCTACAGGATGCAAGTTCTCGAGTGAGTCTACTTCCTGTTACTAGTGTCGACGCCGGAGCTATATCACTCTGCATATTAACGTTATGCGTGCGTGCATTCCTGCACGCATGACCTCTGTGACCCGGCTTTCGATTCGACGGACGGATAGACGCACATGCGGGTTGTCTCGACTGTGTCCTCAGCTGGAATGTGGGGCTGTGAATGAGCGGGCGAGAGATATTTATGATTCGTTGGATATTCGTGTCGACGGAAAGAAAGTCCGGTGCTGCATGCATGGCCGACCGGTTGCAGTTAGGTAATTGGCCGGCAGATGATAATGCGCTGTACACGGTGGGCATATCTGTACGGGTATCCGTAAGTGTCAATCGGAAGAATGGAAAGATTTCCGGGTAGCTGTGTGTACCTACAAGAAATAAGCTTCCGTAAAAATGCAAAACAACAGAGAAGTTTAGGTAGAGGTCATCAAGCAGGTAAACATACTCGATGTATTTCTCCTCTGCGACTTCGCGGACGTATACCAGGCACATCGGCGTACCCACTAGAAATAAAGTCAATTTCCATTAAGCGGCTCGCGTTCCTCGTCGACCGGCTGGCATTGATTTTGTCAAACCATTAGAGCTCAATGCAGCGCGGTTTGGCTTTGTAAATTTCACACTATATCTATCTCATGAGCTAAATTGACGATAAAGAGTAGGTTGCTTTACGAGCGCGAGACTAGCTAGATCTGAGTTGCAACGTTGGTCGATGTGGAATTTATGACCGGAGCGTCGGCCTACTGCAACTGCATGTTGTTCAGCAATTTTATGCGCACGAAAGAATAGTTTTGTTTCATACCTATGTATCGTAAGAGGGAAAGCAGCGGTTTTCAAGGCGTACTTCCTGTCTTATAGGCGGCTTAAACCACCCCCCCAAGACTGTTTCAAGTCGGGCTTCGTGGTATACAACAGCCCAGAAGGCGTAACGATATTCCCTACGGTAGGTGCCTGCCTGTGTGTGGCGTATCTTAATGAATAACTAGAAGCTGGGATCATTTATATCGTCATGTACATATTCCAACGCCATACCCAAATTTACTGGATAGATTCGTTTTCTTTCCCAGTTGATCAAGGAAAATGGCAATATAAGTTGATCTGCATTTGTGAGGACTGTGATCTGGCTCTGTAGTTTGACAGATATATATAGATCAACATCCATGAGTTTGAAGTCTAATCTGATAGGCCGATTGCAATAATTCTTGATTCCCTAGTTTAACTACTTGGACCTTGTCTCGTGAACCAGACTGCCGGACATTACCCGGCGAAATAACCCTAAAATACAACAGAATATATGCGGATTTCGGTTCTTCTATAATTAGTAATATAGTGACAGCCTTTTTATCTCTAGACGCAATATAAGATAATTATATAATATGGCGCTAGCGTACGATGAGTATGCTACTATATAGACGGCGCGTCGGTGCCAGCCCACGTATATTTAGGGTTCTCCGTACATGTATACATCTTTCCTGTTGATATGTCGATTGTCTATGACAGAAGATCTCTTTTGTCCGCCCCGTTATTCGTAACATGTTAACAGATACTCCCCTAGGCTAAAATCGATATCAGTTATTATTGCTTATTTGTTGTATGGTCCAGTCGAATCCACAAAAGACTACTACTGATTTGAAAAGAATTTGCTGTCTAGTTGAATAGATGAACGTTCGAATTGACACTCGAGCTCGCTCTCTGGTATAAATTCACCTGTAATTGCATTAATTAAAGACCAGTCCAGATGATAGATGCTATATATTCGCCAGAAGCGTGAGCACTTGGTTCAAAAGAGTTCGACTACTTTGACTTATTATCGAACGAAAAAGAAAGAAATAGAGCTACAAAAAAATCTATGCAAAATATCAGATGATCTGGTATGTCCTAATGTTAATATGTCCAAGTGAACAACTATACAGCGACAGTTTCGGACCGATCACAGGCTGCTATGTTCCAAAGCGCAGGAGGGCAGCTAGCTCCGCCGCGATGAAGGGATGTCTGATTGGCTCGCAAGCCGAATCGCAGACATTATACCGATTCCGCCTTTAGTAAATAACAACGGTATCAAGTTCCGTGTGTCCTCTCAGAAACTTGGTTATGCTGATTACCTCTGGGGAATCAAGCCTGAACACCGCCTCTTCTACATCCGCGGGGTACACGGCGATAGGCATGCCCCTCGAACGTACATACGAAGTCTTGACTTCAGAATCCGAGGTGAGAAGAAGTCTCCTATGGCCGGTTATAGGCCGTGTACCGCTGTCGTCGAACCGAACGAGGAGAACTGCATCAATGGTTCCAAATCATAATATCAGCACAACCGTGCGGTAACGTATGAGCTTCACGAGGATGGAGATACGTACCCCCAGCCATCCCATAGCGCCCCAACTCTCTCCTAAAACTATCTGGATCGTTGAAATCGACGTAGAACCGTTTACTGGCGCTGAAGCATTCGTGTAGCGTCCCGGATCCGAGACAGTAGTGGAGGCTGATCCAATCTGGTGGCCTAGTCGGGCTGTATGATGGCTCGACATAGTTTTGCGGGTAATCTGGACGGGGATTCGGCCAGCGATAGATACGCCGAATAAACAACGGAAGCTGGCTATAGACGTGCCAGATGGACCAGAGAATTCGGTGATATACGCGCCAGATTGATAGGAGAAGCCAGCTATAGATGCGCGGGTATACCGAGCAAAGCCGGTCATACCCGTCCGAAACTAATGAGTGAAGAACAGCGGCAGCAATGTAAACCACGATAACAATGCATGAGTCCTGAAAACCCGTCATCATAGGATGATAAGAGGGCTATTCAGAACATCATAACAAAGAGATAAGTCCATAGTGCGCCGAGATGTAGCCACGCGCTAGATAACATTATATTACTTTGCCGTACCATAGTCTATTGATTAAGTTTCTCATTTCTCACAAACCCAAAATTTCCCAAACCAAACGCCAATTTCAGCAAGAGACAAATCGCTCCCGAACCTGCTCTCGCTTTCAAGAGCTACATACAGAGTGGATGGCCAGATGCATGTCAAGTGCACTCGTGTCCACAACCACTCGGACACTGTCGCATCGCTGCGTCCAGGTACCATTGTCGTAAACACTCATCATGACCGCCGTGACAGCACCCCTGCACCCATACCTCAATATTAGCAAACCACGTCATTACGCTTAAGAAATAGCAACAGAGTAGATAAACGGTTTTTGGAGTGTACGCACCTGACACATTGTCCACCGGCCTCTAACAACTTCATGGCAAAGCATGCACCCATCCGCCATCCGCCTGCAACTCTCACAGTACAAACTCCCCTTATAGCTGGCCTGCATAGCGCCATCCGCGTCCGCGTCTATCGCAACTGAGCCGCGCGCGCCGCCAATGCCGCCAATGCCGCTCATCATGGGTGCATTACAATTCCCACAATTGAGGTGTATAAACGTATTTGTCAGCCCCTGGGCACGCACATGCTCCACTGTCGTTGCCTTGATGATCTCCGCGGCCGGGACGTAAAGTTTGAAACGATGCAGTTGCTCTTCATTCACCGATCAACCCGTTCACGTAGGATGGTGTGATTGTTAGCCATGCAAACACTCAAAATCGTCAATGGGAGGGAGAAAGCCGGAATAGGTATGATAACCGACGGCGAAAGACAACGAAACATACCAACGTATCCCTCAATCCAATCTCCCATCCGCCGCTCGTCGAATCTTACCAAACTTCCAAATAGCAATGCCAGGGTCGCACACATCTGCACTTCCCCTCTATCGCTATAGTATTCTGTTAGGACGGTTAGGAAGTTTTGCAAGTTCCACGGCAAATCTTTCATCCGACCGTACCCAGATCCTTCGAGCTTGACGACTCCAAGATCCTTCGCCAGGTCCTGCATGTCCTTACCAAAGGTTTCGATAATGTTGGGTTGGTGTTGGTGTTTCAGATTATGAGAAGAGGTGTTGCGTGCAGCGGGATTAAGAGGGTTGGTGGGGTGGCCGGCATGGTGGGATTGTCCGTGATGGTGATGGCCGTGGTGATTATCTTCGTCGTCTTCATCATCGCTTGTCTCCTTATGAAAAGGATGCGTGGTGCCTAATCGGGCTCGCTGGCCGAAGCTGTTGGTTGAATCATCGTAAGAACTGGATGTCTGCTCGCTTGTTAGGCCAATGGAGTATTGCCGGCCACGGTAAGCTAGAGACATCTTATCCTTGTCGAATGATGACGACGCAGCAACGTCGGGTGCTTCCAGATCATTGACAGCCTTACTATTGCCGTTGCCATTGAATGTGGTCTCAGGAGATGTACCAAAGATTTCCGACCGTAGTGGCGTGATCTTGTCTTCACTTTCTTGTTGGTATGGTGTTTTCAAATTGAGTTCCTTGCCTTCTTCAATGGCTGGCGGGCTGTCGACGACAGGAGCTCGGCGGGCAGCCAGGTTAAGCCCTTCGCCGTCAGTAGATGCAGTGGAGGACGAGACCGACGTTCCGAAGGCCTTGGGTGGCAACGCGAGATTTTCATCAATGTTCCCTGGTGGATTCTGAGGGGCTTTGGGCGTGAGGATTGGCTGCAGCGGCGACTCATCAGTCACCGGTTTCGCAAGCGGGGTGGCATTCGCAGAACCGTTCGAGCTTTTTCGATCAGTTCCTGCAACCCCAAGCGCTCTCCTTGCAAAGATTCCTGTCTCAGGTTGTGTTTTCGAGGTAGTTGTCTCCGCTTCTTTATTCAGTCGCTCCTCTTCCTCTTGTCGCGCCTCGATTTCCCAGCCCTGAATGAGGTCCAGCATCTTCCAGGTCTGGGCCATTCGGTACTGACCAATCCTCCACGCCGTTTGAGCATTGTTCTGACATGCATCTGAGAGTGTCGTCCCATCTGAGGTACTGGTAACCCAATTCTCCGCCATGAATATAAACGGCTCAGGGCTAAACATTGGAAGCGCAACCTCAACGACTGCTTGCTGCGGAATATACTTTCCTCCCAAACCCTCAATACCACTGGCTTGTCCGCCTGCCTTTGGGGGCACCCTTCCGGCGACATGATTAGATATGCCTTTCTTCCTGTTCCCAACCATGATCTCGTCGTCCATCTCGAACCTCACATTCCTATCCCTCTTAGCAGGAGGCGGAGGTCGCTGGCCCATCACGGCTAAGAAGGTCAGATCCGGTGCCCACGCAACCGCCGAATGATTCAGAGAATTAATCGGATGCACGGCGTATGATAGGTCGTGCTGCACAAACATTTGATCCTTCGAACACGACCAAAGCGTATTCTCGTCCTTCCAGAGGAGTCCGGATATTGCATTCGTATGCTCGTCGAACGCGTACTTCCCCACAAATGGCCGCTTGATATCCCACACCGTAATCCTATTATTGTGGCTCATGGCACATGTTGCGATCTCCCTGGTGGATATGCCGCGAGGCCGCCAGGTGGCTCTGCCAATAGCTGCCATCGTGCTGATCGTGTGGGCGGGACGCTTGTTCTGAGAATCACCCTCTCCGAAATCCCAAACTTTTACTGTCTTATCACGACTGCCGCTGGCAATGTGTTTTCCGTCTGGATGCCAGTCGATTGAGAAGGCGGGCTCGTTATGCGCACTGATCTTCTTGAGATACGAGTGCGCAGTTCCACCCATTCTCCACTCCCATTTCTATCATTACACATCAGCCGCAACGCTCATTTCCCGACCGCCCGAGTGTTTCAATAGCTCGCAGCCTGATGGCGGACGTACCTGGATAGTTCCATTATCAAACGCAGCTGCAAAATGCACAGCATTTGAGGGATTGAACTGCACGTCCCTGACAGCGTCACTTTTTCCCCACAACGTCATAGTGCTTTTCTTCTGTCTTAAGTCCCATACTTTCATCAAGCCATCCTGACTACCGCTGAGCAGAATCTTGCCGTTCCCGGGATTGAAAGCGATCCTATGAACAGAACGCTGGTGTTCGTGCATAATCCGGTCTAGCTTCCCCCCACGGTTCAAGTCGTACACGCAGATGTTACCATTTGTATTGGCTGTGGCAATAACATCCTTAGAAAAATTGCACCCCCATTTGACATCGCTGTTAGCTACGAGCTTGTTGGATGCATTTCCCGCGCGCAGGTCTAGGCGATCGGTGATCTCGCCTTGAGTGGTTACTCGGAGGATCTTGAGGACTTCGCGGCCGGCGACGACGACGAGGTCTTGATCCGGCGATGCGCTGAGTGACTGAATGGGCGCCTGGAGATCATATCGGGCAGTTCGAGTGCCATGAAAGGAACTTTTGGAATGATACAAGTCAGCGTGGATATGGATATCAGCCATCGCGGCCCCAGCAGTCAACTTTGAGGGTAAGAAGCACCCAAAGATGTCAGCCCTCAAGCGTTTATATATTCTACACACCTCAGATTCGATGTAGAGGGTGTCAAATGGCCGTGAGCCTGTGGCCCTGCAGATGTCGTTGGCCGACTGGTGACCCCTCCCCCAATAAAGCGCTGAATAGCTGCTGTTGCCTTGCTTGTCCTGCTGGGCAGAGCCTGGTTCGCGAATCCATCCATCGCGTTTCACCACCCTCGGGTCCACGGGGAAGTCGGCTCCAGGTAGGAGGCTCAAGTTCGTGGTCGACGTCAGCAGAACCCAGATGTGCTCCAAATTCGGTGGCGATTCATCGTTGTGGGACCCCGCGTCTTCACCTCCTTCTCACCCGGGGACCGATGTCGGGTCCTGGCGCCTCCAGTCGCGGTTGATGTTCCGATGCAAGAAGGTTGATTACGTCAGGTGAGTTCGCAGGCATCTAATCTCCCATCATCTTATCTGGTGGAACGATGAGCAACATCAACCACACCTGCAACACCAACACAGACACAGAATAGTTGAACCGACTGTTCAATTTAGGCCGACTATCTTGTACCGAACCGAACCCAAAGCTACAAATTGATCGGTTTGCAGGAAAATACAAAAATTAGGCGGCATGCGCTCTGTTTATATTGCGATTAGTTCAGCTAAATGCACATCAACCTAGTCTCGTAAACCAGAACGCACGCGCACGAAGACTTAATCTTTCCAACGTTAATCCAATTCGGAGTAGAGTACACCCCTAAATATTCGACTCTTGATTAACATATAGCCCCCTAATTCTTGTCTCGGGAGCCAGACTGCCGTACGCACCCTAATTCACCCCTTCCTAGAACAACAGCATTTTAAAACCTTTTTCGACCGCTGACATTATAATATTAGAATAAGACATAAATCAACATATTCAAACAACCTCCCCGCTAAATACATAACTGGACAGCTAGAATAAAGAAGCAAACTGAAACTGACAAGCAAACAGGCACGTCTCTGACGATAAAACGAAGAAAAGAGACGAGTTTGTACGAACGGAGATAAAGAAGTCCTCCCTATTTGGAGCACGTATACTATCAATCTATATATGTGCCTTTGAAAGACCACCTAGCCATGGAAAGTTGGCTACAGCTCCTCGCTCATGCTCATCAAACTCACCAAGATATAACCCATTAATGGTCAATCAGCTTAGTGATCAATCGGCTCTGTCCTGTCGCAGTTCGAGCATTGGTAGTATCTTTTCCCGTCCGAGTCTCGTAATATGTACATAGTGCCTCCGCAGTTTGGGCATTTTTCAGTCTTTGTGTATATTCGCTGTGCAAGAACACGCTCAGTCTTGTGACCATCGGGGGATCCTTCATCACATCGATGTTAGTTGACTAGATCTCGGATTTTTTAGGAAATCGCGCATACCGCATGTGGTAATGATAGTGTGCATGTCCAAGATAATCTCGAAATCAAGTTCAGGATCTGTCTCAGGATAGCAAGCTTGCTCCGGTATATATTTAGTATATGGGAAGTTTGGCTTCGTTCAGTGCTTGCCCGCTAAGTGTAAGTATCGGAGACAGGCGAATGAATTTCGGTGCCCTCCGTTTCGATGGTAGAAATATACAGGATAACCTAGAGTATATCCAGATATCTGAGGTAGGATTATGATATTTATCGGCAAGATGGATGTTTTGACCGAAGCTAAATGGGAAAGTTACATCTCCGAATCGGTGAGACTGCATCCTTATATACAAACCTGCTTCACAGTAAATCGAATTCCGGTGCCGCATGCGCCATAAAGCCCCGGCATCCATGCAGATACACATCCAACGCATATTCGGCCGCCTAGCTAACGGCAACGGCCGGTCCCAAGCATAGGCCGACAATGCCTAGCCTCCAGCAGAAAGGGGGGATGATTACGATAAAACCTTTCCCCGGGCGGAAGATATGAGTGAGCCCGGCCGTTGCCGTATACCCTAGTCTAGAGGAAAATCTAACAGCTAGCAATCAATTTGCAACTTTGCAACTTGTGAATTTGAAACCACAACGAAGAGTAGCCCGAGAATTGAATGAATTTTACCCGAGAAGGAATAGCTTCAACTCGCATGCGCCAGTGCAAGCGCACATCCATCAACTAGAATAGCTAGCTTGCGCGCGCGCCGCCTTACGCTGTGCCGGCGGATGGACACCCGCCGTTAGTTTGCAGATATAAGTACTGACTCACGGATATCCCGGCAGCGTGATCAGGTAAATCGGTTGGTTTTCATTTAACCATTGCCATCTGATTTCCTTTGAGTTTAACGGCATCAAATCCCTCTGAATATTTACAATCTTATATGAATACTTACGTGCTCCACAACTTACATCATTATCGATCCCCAATTGACAGATCCTCAATGAAAGACTTACTCGAGACGTACCAATCAAACACTCGAATCGAGTGCCCTCACGCGGTCTATATCAGCAATCTTCTTTGCCGGTTCGTCGGGACTCTTCCCCGTCCAATAACAGCAAGCAAATTAGCACTCATGGGCTCGTCCGGTCCTCCTGTCCCCGGGCCCCTTCTGGTCTGTCAACCAGCTGAAACAACAAGCACAGAAGTCGGCAACGACTGAAAAGGCATTACGCATGGAATCAGGATGGCAATGGGCAGCGACTATCGACGAATGTTTTCCGAGCAATTGGTTGCACAGCTAGTACGCACGGGTCACCTGCTTGCTCTACCAGTCGGCGCTTCCGCCTGCACCCCTGCCTATGCCTAACACACCAGCCCTGGCTTTGCCGCAATCTTACATGAATCCTGCACGGAAGCCTCTTGAGGGCACGGGTACGCAACCGCCCAAAGAACACTTACTCTAGCACTGCTACCGCCGCCTTACCCGTCCCTGACATGTCGAGACAGGCTCACCGCGCCTGTATCAAGGCAAATTTTGGGTTTCGTTTCGAACATTCTCTCAGACATGGCCGGCTCGGAAAAGTACGCACAACGGGTAGAACAACTACGCGGAATGTGGGAATTCGCCTTACCGAACCGTGCCGCATGCAGGAGTGCCGCAGTTCGCCGTAAGGCCATCCACGCAGGCCGCTTTGCCTCATAGTAAAATAAAGGGGTTGTCACTTTTCCTGCCCAAGTCGAGTGATCTACTATGTTGGTAGTTCCAGCAATTCGGTCGCTATGACACAAGTTGCTGACGGGATCGTGCTCGGTGCTCTAGTACACGGATAAGCATGGGTGGGGCTGTCAGTAGAATGTTCAGCGCACATGCCATGATACAACCAACGTCCTTATCAAGGAGGCGTATCAAAATCACCCGATACATACAGGCTGAAAGATAGTCCCTATACCGAATCAAATTGCAGCTTCAGCATTTATTTTAACAGTCTTTGACCGTTGTCAATACAACCGCGAAAATATTGGCAAATCGCGACGCGGCGTACTCGCACGGCGATTGGTCCAAGAGATAATGAATGGACCAGAGTTGCCCTTACTATGAAATTATAATATGGAAACGTTAAATACCGCGCAGCGGAGCTTCAGACCCGCAGGCATGCACAGACAGGCACGATCACGCTATCGCGAGACCACGAATCATTATTCGGTAAAAACCCATCTGTCTAAGTATATGGAATGAAGCAACTTTCAAATTTTATGCTCTATAAATTCCATGTGCACGGTGCGACAGCACTGAGGATCTGCGCACGCCGCGCCTCTTGCGGCTCTTCGACAATCATCCCCGGACGCGGTCAATCCACGCCCCATACTTTTCGCTAGCCAAAGTACGGTAGTCTAGCTTACGTGATAAAGTCAATTCATGGATCGCAGGCATATGCTCAGAACTGATGCTTTCCGATATTATGCTACGAGCTCGTGAGAGGGAACGACTTAGAAAAGCGGTACCTCAATAGCATCATGTCATATCGCAGTTCGTAGAAAGTGTACCGCTTAGATGCCAACGTGGCCAACTACCCTTCCAGAGATGGTATAGTTGCATCAAGCACAGACGGTCAGCCCATGATACTGGTATATACCGATTGTAGTCACAAGACGGACGAATATACGCTCCATAATGCGCTCTACCCACCACATCGACGTAATAAAACATCTCGAGCAGCACGAATTCCTCTGAGCGGTTGCCAACGGCGTAGCATATGCAGGCAGCGGATAGGCCCGGTTGAAATACCGGAATGTGGGAGACCGCGAGACTGCGCGACGAGGAATCAAAAAACATGACCCCACAACAAAATTTGCATGTGCATGCGTCGATATCATGCATAATATTCGAAAACTCCTATAGCGCCTGGCTTCGAGGCTATGAAACCTCGACGTTACTAACCTACGTGGGCATGAATCAGTCAGCCCAACCTACTTCGCTTCACATCTGCGCGCGGAGCCTTCGCTGCCGAGGGAACATCCTGCAAATTGAAACGCTTATTATTCGTTCGTCCCGTAATTACATTACCGCAGTCACCCATGCATGCCTGGACAGACGTATGCACAGCTAAGGCACAGCAGCCTCGAGAATTCAATCTAGTTCCAAGCATGGATATGGACATTTACCGCTTCAGGAACTGCAAGTTGAATTTCTAATCCGCCTGTCCACCAACGTTGCAACTTGCCAGGTTGAACAGCCGTCCGAACATACACATGTACCTTCGTGCATGGTAGCTCCATATTTCGAGAATTAAATTTACGCTGATTGTAAAAGTCCATGATTTTGGCACAAATCCATGTATCAAAAGTGGCAGTATGCTCCTCGTGAATATGACGATTCGTCAACTTGCAACTATCCCACTAATGACATTCCTACCGGCTAGCTGGCGTATGAGTGTTGGCGGCGTAATTGCCACAAATGTTGCAAACTGCACACTACAATGCAAACCCTAGCACGCCAGCACGCCAGGAATCCCTGCCTTGAAAGCAATCAGTGCGCCGCTTTTACCGCGCAGAAACCGAGGCTAATTGCGCATGCATACAGCTGTGAGAAAGTCACGGGTAGCTGCCCGTATTACTTTCATCCACAAGCTTGGTACGCTGCGCAAATGCACGAGTCACAGCTAGCTAATCGTACCACGGCACAGCTGCACGGCACAGCACGGATTTTACAGGAATTGTTGTTTTCCATGCGTCCATAGTCAAATATACCTCGCAAGGATGGTCGTGTGCTTGGAAATCTTGCCTTGACCAACAAAGATATCGTCACGATTAGATGCAGACGTCTCCTAGATCCCTAATCAATTAGTGTTAGATGGTTCTTATAGGACCGCGATATATCGATATCTGTATGATGTATGATTAACATATATTTTAGCCTCGAGACCAACTTTGCCTGTTCGGCCACTGCAACGATATCGATATATATAGACAAAGCTCCATGCGCTTTAGACGCAAAAATATTCGCTTCATCAACTGACGGTACGACAGGAGCAGCATGGAAGCTAGGCAATGGATAGTCAAAAGTTTCTATGATTGATTGTGTATTCCCGATTGATTTGTCCTGGAGAATGCAGTTTCCTGCATCTTTAAATTTGCGTATCATCAACGTTGACTTCCAGACATCGAGGCCCCGGAAGCTTCCGGAAGTAAGCTAGCAATCAGAAAGCATAACGTGAATCATATAATACCAGGCAGATATGAAGAGGTCACTCGAGCCCTTGCTACCAGCCAGCTGGTGCTATGGCTTGATCGTCTAATTGTTTACGAATCGTGTAGCACGCTTACCGTACACCACGTATATGTAGCTCCTATTGACGCAAACTTTGTGACTCCGCCATGGTAGTTGGCAACTTGGCTGCATATCGACCTCCATGCGCACACATCTGATTAGGCAGGCGAAGTCCACATGTAAATTACATACATAGTAGCGGCTGAGATTCCGGTTAGGGTATTTCTCAGCTGGCGAGCCAGGACTGCGAATTGGAGAATGGCGGACAGTCGGCCAAGATTTCCATTCCTTTCATATCGTCTCGTAATGTCTATGCCCCACCTCAACGCGATCTGCGATGGTCCAGTGTGTATATTGCGAAACAACATTAGCACAGCTGGGGCGTTGGGAAATGACTACATCTCCATTGCCACAGCTCTCCCTCCTATCCGGATTGGATATCGCCCCTTCGCCCGAAGATCGACCATACCACCTCTGTCTTCCACTAGTCCTCCTCCTACTCCTCGCCTCCTTCCGCCTTCCCAGGACTTGTACTCCTCTGCCTCCTCCCCGCCGCTGTTCCTCTGTTCCCCCTTCCACGTCCCGCACTGCCACCACTGTTATTCCCACCATTGACCGCACCAGGCGGCGGCCTTACAAATGCAAAGTCGGCAGCAACGGTCTGATCCAGCAGCTTCTTGCCATTGATGCCATCGACGGCAGCGCGAGCCTCCTCTTTCGTCGAGTATTCGGCGAGCGCGTAACCCTTAACATAACCCGTGCGGCGGTCAAGGTTGAGATGCAGGTTCTGGACTTCGCCGTACTCGGCGAACAAGTCGTTGAGGTCTTCTTCGCTGGCTTCTTCGTGTACATTGGTGACGAGGACGATCCAGCCTTCGATTGAGCGGACGGGCACGGGCGCCCCCTTCGACGAGGCGGCGGGCGCCGCTTCCATGTCAACGTCCATGTCGGCCATCTTGTTTCCCCACTGGTTTCTCTCGTTCCTGCAGGCTCCGTGTTTCGGGAGACGAGTGTCGTGGGGACGTGCGTGTGCGAAATTTCGGTGCAGACTGTTTGCCTGCGATGTGTATCGACAGAATGAATGGACCGACGGATGAACAGACGACCGTCTCGTGACGAAGAAGCGCGTCTACGCGGTGTGATTGGCTACGCTGCAGATGTCGGAGGGACCGTGTGCATCAGGTTTCTGGGTCGCTCCTCTCGTCTGTGATTAGCTGAACGTGAACGTGTCGATCCGGGTGGCGTTTCTCGGCCGTGCGTGAATCGCGTGGACGTGTTCCTGGATTCGACGGAGATGCGACGTCGTGGCGAGAGAGCGGGGCAAGATTCTGACGGCCGGGGAGCTGAATGCGAATGATGTTTTCGTCAGGATCGATGGAGAGCTTGTTTTCGTGTCGCGGAACAAGACAAGGTAGCTCGGAGGACGTGGGGCGAGCAAGGATTTCGATGGGTGCACAAACGAGAGACAAAAGGACGCAAAGAGACGCAACACAAGGCCACGCGGTGAAATGAAACTTCCTAGTTGAGGCTTACCACACATCTTGGAGCGGTGCACGAAGACACCGCCAGCTTCATCCGGCGCCTTGCATTGCAGTGTTTGGTTGCGTCTGTCCCGGTACAAATACACTGATTGACTCTAGAGACACCGAGTAAGTGCGAGTGGCATCTTGTCTCGAGCTTGGATGGACGGGTTATAAAGATCGCCTCGTCGACTTCCTAGACCAGCGGCTTCACATTAGCCACTTCCTTAGTAAGCACTGACATATTGCTTCAACGGGAATTGCATTAGCAAGAAGTATTGAGGGATGTTCTAGTGATATCCGCTGATTCTAGGTCTAATTGCCCGACAGTTCTATAGATACAGATCTATAAATGCACGTCGTCCGAATGCGGCGGTACATGCCCACGAGACTGCACGTATGTACAGCCACCGCGACACTACAACCCGTCTGTCATGCAGGCAGTAAACCTGATAATTTCAAAGTCCAAGACCAAGATTCACAAATTTCTCTAGCGTGCTAACGGCTCTAGCGGTCACACCTAGCTCGAGTAGAAATATAAGACATGTTGCTAATTGTTCTAGCTGTCATCGAGCTGTCAATGTATATTTGCAACGCCCACCGCAGCCTCAAATGCAGCCATCTACCGCCACCATTATCTCCGTGATATGTTACCAGAAAACCACGATCCCCAATCGATTGAATTACAAGAAAACCCAGTTAACGATTCCAGCATAGCGTGTACCTGCTTCCCACTGCAGTTCCAATGCCGCTCTGCAACAGGTTAATCAACATGGCCCTTGCTTCTCCCTGCAGCCGTCCAGCGCTTTGTCTCGGGGCCACCTCTTCAAGACGGCAAGTCCACCCAGGACCGGCCGGCCGACCTGCGCACCATTCCACCCCCATCTGCGATCTGCTTACCGCCCGCCATGGCTGGCTGGCTGCCGACCGGGCACGCCGCACCTGAGCGAGCGAGCGAGCGAGCCCCTTGCGCATGGCTGGCTTCCACCGCCGGCACGTCCGTCTACGGTCCTCTCTGAGACTATAGCATCTGGCCGGACGGACGGACGCCGCCAGAATCTAAAATCTCGGTGGACGCACAAGTGTGCATGCATGCCGCATGGCGGCTGATGCGCTGGACTGGTACCTACCCACCTGCTAGCTCCCAGCATACCCATAGCTTATTTCAACCGCAGCCGCACTATAGCATAGGTCATCCCGCGTCCAAGAATCACAAGCCGTCCAAGTCAAGACGAAGCTCCGAGACATGTATGTGCACTCCATGCAGATACCACAATCTATCCCAAATGCTAGTGTCTTGGTCGACGTACGTATACGCACGCACGTACGTAGGAGGGAAAACATAACTAGACTCATGAATTGAGTTTGAGAAGCATTGCTTGCATTGACGTACTCGCACGTATACGTGCTTACCGACGTCTGCTATAGCCGCTTCCTTACCTCGCTTCCTTTCCTTCTGTACTGTATGCCTGTATATGTGTATGTACGTCCGCCGTCGGGTTACCTTCCGGTAGCATACATGCATGCACGCATGCATATGTGTGTGCACGCACGCACACGCACGCACGCACGAACGCACACATGCGCCATATGTACCAAGTACGCACTCTTTCCAGTCTAAATCAAGTATTCGACACATTACTCCCTCCACTTTACATACAAGCGAGGCCCAAAATGTCGATAGGGCGGAGTTAAGAAAAGTACCCTCTGTCGTGAAGATACATACGGGCGTGCATACATGTCGGCGACGCATCAATTTGCATTTTGCATGCGAGGACGTACGTCTGGAAGGAACTTGCTTGCTCAATAATATTACCCGCTGGAAAAGGGAGCGTAGCCTCGGGGAAGCAGACTGTCGGGACTAGAAGACGTACATACCCGATGCATGTTGTCTGGGCACGTGCCGGCTGCATAAACGCATTCATGCATGCACGTCAGCATGTTCTATTGAAGTCAATGGATCGATCGGGGGGTCTTGGTTATCGTGCTGCAGCGAGCTCGAGCCGGGAAACCAATAAGAATTAAACGACTGCGCGAATATTCGAATATTCGAATATGACCGAACGCTTTATGTGTCATCAAGATCATATGATACGTGTTAAATTGATTGACGAATACATAACAGCCAAAGAAAATATAAGAATAGGGTATACTTTTCAAGCACGCATCAATAGGTAAATGACTAAATGAAACAAAAGATCGTTGGCATCGATGCATCCCTCGTGACCATAACATAACATAACATGACATGACATAACGTATCATCATCACAAAGCGCCCTCGGAGCTCCCTGTACCTGCCTGCCTGCTTTCGAACCAAAATCGGAACCCTACAATTATCGAAAAGGAAATCGAAGGAAAGAAAGAAAAATGGGTTAGTAATCCTACTAAGTTACAAAGAATCGAATTGGTCTTCCATAGTCCGGGTCAGAGATAAAGAGTAAGAAAGGGGCTGTATACGATCGAAGATCCGCCAAAAAGTCGTTTCAAGGAATCCCAGTTGGGAGGTAAGAAGATGTAAAAAAAAAAACGGGATAATAGAACGTGCGTTCCTATCCCGGGAAAATAGAAATTAAATAAAGGAGAAACTAAAGGAAATATCCCTTCCTAGCTAGCCATGAAATGCCCATCATCATCCCTGATACCCTAACTGACTACTCAAACAAGAAAGAATTATATCAAAAAGACAACAAGGAGACACAGCCGCAAGACCCATAACGTACCCGTGCGTGAAGCAAAGAACAAGAAACCACAAAAGATACAGAAGACGCGAAACAAATATCCTGGCCGAAGTGAGATGAACAACGAGAAGATAAAGCCCTAAATGCCAATGCGCCCATTGCATCGAAAGAGTACTCGAAAGAGAGGTTAAACAACCGAGGCGTCGGAGAGAAAGTTCAGAGATACGAAAGCATGGTGTGTGTTCTGGAATAGATAAATCCGCTAATGGTGATCACGTGCTGTAACATGAAAGAGAGCAAGCGTTGAACGCCTTAGATCGCTCAACCGATGAGTGTGTGTAAATGATAGGGAGGAATAAGACGCATCGCGAGCCTAGGCGGCGAGACATTGTTATATGCACGTGCGGTAGTGTATCGCTCTGAAGAGATGTTATGTGTGTATGGCGAGAGACATGGTAACGCGGCGATGTGAGTGTATCGACGTTGACGGACGCAGGCGCTGAAAGATGGTGATAGTTGAAGGTATTCGTGAAAATGTCATATCGTGAGTGTTGAGAAAAAACTTTTTATAGCAGTCGTCAGGGCCCTTCTTCTTCTTCTTCTTCTTCTTCAAAGGAATTGAAAAGAGGGGTCGTCGTCGTCGTCACAAGCCGCAGGCTGGCGGACTGGCTGATTTAGCGATCAAAGAACAGTGTTGGAAACATCATTTCGAGATGGGAGGTCGCTTAGAGCTTTCCGGCAAAATGTTCCTTTGCGTAAGCTTCGCAAGCCTGATAGAAGTGTCGGCCGTTAGCATCGGACTAAACCGTTTTCTGATGTGATAGTGATATCTCTGCGCATGAGCTGATAGAGCCCCGCATTTTATACATACCTTGGCGGGTTTACCCAGTTTCTGTCCAATGAACTTCCACTTATTGGCATCGTATTCTTTGATCGCCGCTAACAGCAGTGCGCTCTAGAGGGACAATGTTAGCCGTTTCGGACAAAAGTTGGACAGTGCAGCTCATCTAGAATCTTCCCGTGTCGTACCTCTTCCTCGCCAAATTCGGCCCAATGCATGTCCTGTACATTCCAACGGTCTAATATTAGCATCATCACGTCGCTATAGTGTGGAATTTGCGATGATTTTGGCCTTGTTCCCACCTTGTACCAATGCTTCTTGACGCTTCCTTCTGTCCTAGAGGGGAACGACTTGGCAATCTCGCTCCACGTTGCACCAGCATCTCGCATTTGCTTCAGCCGCTGCTCCTCCTCCTGCGTCCATGCAGTGTTTGTTCTCGACCGTTTCGGAGGCGAGGCCGAAGGTCCAGCTTCAGCAGTGCCTCCGCTAGCGTTCGCTGCCGCCTTGGAAGACCCCGATGTCCGTTGTCGTTTCTTCGGATTGGGTTGTGTTGGAGTCTTCGGAGCTGGTGCTTGTGGCGCCTGAGGAGCCGTGGGCGCGGAATTCTGTGTTTGAGATGACGCCGGGCCGGCCGGATGCGGCTGCAGGGTGTGCGGTGTTTGGTGTGGAGGGGGATGCGGCATTGGTTGTAGCGGCGGGTGCTGATGATGCTGCGGCGGCCCGACGCCGAGCGACGGGTGTTCGGGTACGTGCCTAAGCCCCGATCCGTAGGGCATCTGTGACGGATCTATTGTGCCATGATGCAGATCCGAGTCGCTCGTCGGGTACCCATCCCCGGTACTGTAGTGCTTCTGGTCCGTGAAGTCTCCTGGAAAGAAGGACGAGGGCTCTTCAGGCGGGGCTTTGATGGTCCGGGGTTGCTTAGGCATTGTATCAGTTGAGTACGGCCAGGTCTGTCTATTCCAGTCAGCACACATCTTGCGAGGTTGGTCCGGCGCGACCCTGACTGCCTCCCGGAAGCTAAAAGGAAAAAGAAGTGGTATCTTGGTTAAGAGACGGATTCAAAGCCGATCCTGCGCAGGCTGAGAATTGCAACAACGTCAAGTAAGGAAGGACGAAAAAAAAAAAAGAAATGACAAAGAAGGGAAAAAAAGAAAAGGAAGGAACAAAAAATTACAACGAAGCGAACAGGAAAAATGTGGTCTCTCGAGTGATTATGATGATGATGACTATGATGCGCCTGTTCTTCGCAGAAGTAGCTTGATGCCTCGCTCAAGCAGCTGGAGGTCCTATATCGTCGAGCCGGAGAAACGGGCTGATGTCAGGTCAATCGGATGGCACGATCCTGCGATACCCCATATTCCGCAAGAAGGGAAGAATGATGAACTTGAGAAGGATGGAGTCGACGGCCTGGCGAAACGCGCGGCAGGTCGGGACTGTTGGACCGGTGGGAGCGATGATGGTGATTAAAGCTACGGCGATGATGATGCTGATGGAAAGTATGCAGTATCGGTCGTCCCTCCGTCCGGTGGCAGTCCGTAACTTGGATTACAGAGGCGGGTCTCCGGCTGATAAGATCGAGATGATGGCAAGACCGAGATGTTTGTTGTCGCCCAACTCGTTACTTTTGGGTCGATCGATCAGCTAGCTTCGGACGCTTCCTTCGTCCTGTTTCCTTCCGTGCCACAGCCTGCAGGTTTTGGATCTTTTGCCTTCGGAGAAGCAGAGGCAGAGTGGTATTTTGGTGCCGGAAAATTTTTCTAGTTCGGAGAGATGGGAAAGACGCGCCACCGGGTCTGTTATGACTTGCGGCAGGCGGGACGTGGATGTCGTGGAGGTGCTGCCAGTAGCGTCGCTGGGTCGTGTGGTGCGGATGGTGTGTGTGGAACCGCTGGCTTCTGGCGGGCCTTGGGGCTGACCGAGCTCCAAGCAGGCAAGCAAGCAGACAGGCAGCAGGCAGACTGTAAACAAACGGCTACACCGAGGAGGAGGGCGACGACGGCGACGAGACGAGCGTCCGATGTCTTCTATCGATTTCGCGGGATCCTCTCGACGGGCTGGCTGGGACCCGAGGACAGCAGGGGCGGGGCAGATCTGAGCTGGAAGGTGGGAGGAGAGGAAGGACGACAGGCAGGAGCAGCGCTGAGGCTCGCACTCCGACCAGGACGGGGACTCGGACGTGGACTGGGACTGGGACCTGAGGGGTCACCGTCGCCGTTATCCAACGTTACAGCTCCAATCCAACCAATGCGATCAATCAATAGACCAGCCTGCCTGTGTCCGCGGCCAGGAAGGAAGCGCAGCAGGGCAGAGGGCAGCTAGCGAACAGACGGGAGACACGGGCACAGGCCGGGGTGCAGGGCCAGAGCGACAGAGACCAAAAAGATGAAACAGCGGGTGACAGAGGGCAGCAGGAGCTGACAAAGGAACCTGATCGGATCAGATCGAAACTCCAGATAATGTTATCCGGGTCGCAGCCTCGCACAGCACGGATAACTCGATGCCGCGATGCGATATCTGAGCGGCCAGGCTCAGGGTTGACTCGAGCGAGGGCGATAACAATGATGACGCCTGCTACCAAGAAAGGGCAAGCCGCAAGATGCACGCCCCGCAGCAGTGGAATCAACAAGCAAAGCCGCGGTACAGTAATAGCAACAGCGGATAATGAATCGTGTATCGTAGTGTAGTGGTGGCAGCAGCAGCAGCAGTAGTAGCAGCAGTGGTAGTAATAAGTGGCAGTGGCAGTGGCGGTAGTCGTCCCAAAGCGGGCGTCTCAAGCAAATAGCAAATTGAAATAGCCGTCGCAGCAGCAGAATACAGCAGGCAAGCAAAACAAACAACAGTCGACGGACGTGTGGCCGCAGGCGATACTGCGCTCCGTCTGCGGATTCGCAGCGTCGGCGCAGGTAACTCGACCGAGCAAACCACCTGGGTGAGGTGGGATTGGGTCGATTATACGCGGGAGGTGGTGACAAATGCTATGTTACTTTGTCTGCCCGCCCGTAACGAAAACGGCTGCTTGTCGGATACGGCACTGGGCTCGCTAGCAGCAAAGTGGCGGTTGTTCGGAGAGTAAAGAGAGCTTGCAGTGCGCACCCGGTTCGAAACGGGGATATAAAAGGCTGAACCGCGAACGCGAATCCGTGGGAATGGCAAAAACGTGCGACCAACCAGCAGTTAAAATCGATCGAAACGAGCGTGAGCGTACGGTTCGGCGGGCAATGCGTACGTCTCGGCGAGTAGATCGCGAGAGCAGAGCGGTATATGATATACAAGTATGAGTGTATATTTGGGATGACACAAGCAAAAAAAATAAAAAATGAAAAACGGTCAAAGCAATAGCAGCTTCTTTATGTAGGCTCGTGTCCAACCGGCTGCTGCCTGCGGTCTCTGCCTGATCCCTGTGCTCTGATTCGGTCAGATAAGATAGGCTCGCAATTTCGAACTCTCGGTCGAAATTTCGATGCTGAATTTTTGCCCTTCTCTTTTGCTCCACTGCGAAATGACGAATTTCGCAGACTGAAGCCGTGAGGGCAGGATCGTTGACAGCGACTGGGCAGGCCGACGTCGGGACTGTTAATTCAAGTGCTGGAGTCCTGAGCGAGGCCTCGGCCAAATCTTATTGGAGGCCCTATAGGAAGTCGCGGCGGCCGTTTTAATATATTGGAAAGGGTGCCAGGACACAACGGCGCACACGTGCAATAAGACAACCACTATTGCCAACTAAAATGAAAATCGAAATATAAAATGCGTTTAAACGATAGTGGTTTCGTTAAAGCCAAAGAGATTAATCGTTAAAAATCGGTTGGCTGGATTATTGGATAAGATAGCAGCAGCAGCGATCGAGGGGGGGGAACAAGAGAGAAAGGGTACCCACAGAGTGCGACGAGACCAGAGAGAGTAAGAGGGAGAAAGGCAGAGGTAACTTGGCCAGCATGCGGGCGCTGGAAAGGAACCCGGCCAATAAGTACCTCTTCGCCCAGGAGACTGTTGCATGGGCTGGGGCCCGCGCTGGCTTTGGGGATAGCGTCGGTCACAGCCCCTCTTTGCCGAAGACTTATTTTATTTTTCCACTCTTTTCCCTTATTATTTTTTTTGTTATAAAAAGCTGGGCAGAACCCGGGTCTATCTGGCGGGCTGTCTGTCTGCTGCTGTCTGGGCTGTCCTGTCTGACTGTCTGTGTGCGGGTGTGGGTGGATGTGTGGGTAGGTGCGCAGAGTGTCCACCGCACGACGCACAAGCAATAATTGCTGGGATCTTTTTCGCTCTCTCGATGGCTTGCTTTCTTTTGGGAATATATTGAATTTGGCTTCCCTCGATCGCAGGGCCTGGGCCTAAAAGAGAGAAAGGTGTGGGAGTCTCCAGCTGACGGGTCCCTTTGTCCAGTTCAAATAAAACTTGAACCTGTTGCACATGCAATGTACCATGTATGTAACTCTGCTTTGCTCTGGGACCCAGGTGTTTCTTCGACGGCGGCGTCCGTTTGCCTTTGCTTTTTCTTGGGGTTTCCTGTCTTCTTTTTCTCACTTTTCTTTCTTCTTTCTCGAGTCAAAGAGAAGGGAAAATAGACCGAGTGAAAAAGAAAGAAACGAAAGAAAGCGAGATCGCATGCTTGCTTGTTTCCCTTTCCCTGCCTGTGAAAAGGTGCAAGCCACAAACGGGAAGTCCTCGCTCGATGGCAAAACATGTCTGGGCCGCAGCAACATGAGGCTGCGACAAGAAGTGGATTCGCAGAAAAGTCAAGCAAGGAAACGGAACAAAAGCGCTGGGGGAAAAAACAAAAAACGAGCAAAAGGAGAGTGGCGGAACATGCGGCTTGTGGTGCCGAGCTACCACCGCGGGCTTCCCCTCGTGTGGAGCGCAGACCGACCTGCCAGACGATCCACGGCCAAGGAGAGCAGAGCAAGAAACCCCGTCGCAGCATGACATGACGACGATGCCCTCTGCGGCCGGGTTATGTACGCTGTCTGCGCACCGGACGGCCTATGACGATGCCTTGCTTGCTTGATTTTCCATCCTGCTACTTGCTTGCCGAGCGCGAACAGACAGAGAGACGAAAAAGAGACAGAGACAGAGAGCATTGATGCTCTAGCGAGCCGTTGGGAATATCATGCAGGGAATTAAGGGAGGCAGAAGCAAAAAATAGCAGTGGTTGTCTGGATCGCAAACGGGAAGTTCACCAACATGGTAAAAGATCGAACCGAAGAACGCCCGCCGGACGGGCTCCTGACCACTTCAATCGGAAAAAAGAGAGAAGTCACACTTACAGCTCGAAGTTCGAAAGTGGGTGTAGACAACGGCGGCGGACGAGCGCTGCAGTTGTAGCTGGTACTCGTACCCGTCAGTCGGACGGCGGTGCGGCGATCAAGCTAAGCGTGAATCGCGGGTGGAGTCTGCGACTCCGACTCGTAAAAAGGACTATCAGCCGGGCGACGGAAAAACTCGAACGAGTATGGATGTATACCAACCAACCAACAAGGTATCGGTCGAGTCGACAGACCGACAGAAAGAGTCGACAGACACAAGTAGTATAACTACCAACTGCTGCTCCTGCTGCTCGATGACCTGCTTTTTAATTTCGGTTCCGCGAAAGCTAGCACGATAAGGTTTAGGATCAAGCGAGAAGGGAGGCTGGTGGGTACTGGCAGTGTTCTTTTTGTATCGGTATCTTCTGTCTCGTCTTTTGTCGCCTACTTCCTTGGGATACGTAGACGAGGTGATGTAAGTTCAGCAGGTATAGACTAGCCGGGCTCTCCGCCTGCCTTGCAATCAATCTGGATCGTAATAAGATTTCGAGATGTGATGTGACGCTGCACGGCACTAGCCCTGTATCCGTTCAAGCCGCGTTTGGAGCTTCTGGAAGAACCTTGCAAGAGCACAGGGAAAAAAATAGGGAAAAAAATAGAAAAACGCGGGAAAATAGAACAAGAGAATAAGAAAAACAGGCGTAGCGAATAGCAGCTGGTGCTAGCCGAATGCAAGGAAGCTTCAGTCCGACAAAAGAGCTATCGTGATTGTCGTCCAAGTTGCAAGCCGGTTCTGAAGCAGCGGCGGGGCAAGCGAAGAGGAAAGTGGAGCGAGCAATCACCAGCGGGCGACTAGTAGCTGGAGCAGCAGCAGCAGACAGTCGTCAATCATCGCCAGACCGAGAGAGAGATCTTGAAAGCTGGAACAGAGCCTGCTGTAAACGGCATGTACGTAGGGTTCTCTCGTGTGAATCTTGATTCGCAAGCTGCAATTGACTGGCGGGGCGGGCGTCCTGCTGGCCTGGCCTGGCCGTCTGCCTGCCTGCTTTGAGGCACGTGAAGGAGCAGCAGCAGGTAAGCGCTGACTAGTGACGTCTTCTATGCGTTCCTTGGATCCGGGTCCGACCTGTCCGTTATGCTGATGTCGAAACCGGCGGGCGGATGGCTGGGAGGCGTGAGCATGAACAGCTTGATTAGCAGTCGAGGCGAGTCAAGCTGGCGGGCGATGTTCACGGTGGGCTGCGGTGGGTGGAGGTCGCGATGTACCCCTCGCGCACTGCCAGACGGAGATTTACATTCGCTCTCCTCAACGCACACGCACGCACAACCGCATAGCATACCACATTCCTCGAGTCCCATCGCACACTCCGCGCGGAGGGCGCCGACAGTCAGCGTCCGGTATTTTCAGTCCTTCGGTAGGCCCCTCCTGCCCAATTATCGCGCTGCGCTCCTTCAATCGCTCACTAACTCACTCACTCAGTCACTCGCCCGCTGATGACAGCGACGCCATGGACGATATGTATGCACGCAAAAAGCGGGGCTGAAGTTTGCACTACCGCTCGCTCGCTAGCTCTGTTACTCGAATCCCGATCATCCCAACCATACTCCTCTGAGCATCTGGCTTGATTGATCTCGGCCGTGGCCAGCCAGCCATGCAATGGTGGCGTTTTTCCTGGCCTGCCGGGGCGAGCGAGTCCTGGCAGCCAACCAGAGCGCTTGTCCGCCCTTGCGCCCTTCCCCTTTGGGCCATAGTGGGGCTATCGACGGGTCCTGGTGCATCACTGCTTCTCCCCACGTTCAGCTTGTGATTGGCTGCACGTCCCCGGTTACATTGCTCGAGCCCGCAGCGGTCCTAGGGAAGGCCCCTTGTCCGCCTTCCGGTTCTGCAGACTGCAGCGAACTTTATATACGCACCTTGCTACAACCATAGACACTAAACACACTGCAATTGCTATAGCATGCTATAGCTATTAGCTACTGCTATTACGAAAGAAGCATCATTAACTTAGTTGCTTATAGCTTATCTGTCTTCCGTCGACATACCATACCGATAGCAATCATATCTCCGAAGCATCGATATTTTGCTCCGCAGTGTCTCGGCCCCATTCTCGTGGATTAGCTCTGTGCCAAGCTAACTCTAGATGGACCTGGCTTATCAGCTGTCGCCATCGTGATCACGCACACGTCCATACATGTTACATACATCTGCCCGTCGCGGAGCTGGGACAGCACGCCATGCAGAGACGAATCTCAACTACCATAGGCTGTTGCACTTCGCAATTGCGCCACCGATCGAGATATCAACATATCTGGCCAAATGCACGACGGATAGCGGGGTCAAGCAATTGACCTTCTTGGGCTGGCTCGGGCGCCTATGCGTGATACACTCACTCGACTTTCCTGCTTAACGTGTATCAGTATTGCAAATTCTTGTTCCTTAAACCCGCCGTACTATGCTGTCCCGCCCGGACGGGATCTCCTTTGAAGCTTAATCCTACCTTATAGCCACCTGAGTCACTGTTGCACCAAACGGTGACTTAAAACCCTCTGATATATCCTTCATGCATTTAAAACACGACACCAGCTCAGCTAAGCTCTGACCGGCGCACCGCTGTCCACAGGGCCTTTTAATTCTTGAAAACCCACAGAAACGAACATCTTCGCAACAAGCTAACTTTGCATGCACCTCACAGTCGGCCCAGACCCCGTGAGACCTCACCCAAACCCGCTAACGCATGATCGAGACATACGTACACGTGCAGCTACATCCATACATTTGCTCGCAATAATCCCTCAGCACATTTACGGGACCGACGGGCAGTAATAACTTACTCACCAGCAACATACTTGCTCGCCTGTCCGCTGACCTCAATGGTTACTCTTCGACCCAACCTTTCCCCGCGCATCTCGCGAGGCGGACACCGCATCAACCTTCTTCAAGGTCCTGTACACGGGATCCCACATCTGCCGCTTCACCCAAACCTCCAGCTCAGCGTCATCACCTGCTGGTATCCCCTCTGCCGCTGTGGCCACGCCGTCCTCAACTGCCTTTTTGATGACGGCACATGCCACCTTCATGCTGATTTGTCTTACATCTGCAACGTCTGGCAGCAGGCCGTTGTTGGCGTTATGGAGCGCTGGCGACTGTGCGGCGAGGGCGTGGACGGCAGAGATGAGCATGGCGTCGGAGAGCGTGCTGGCGCGGGATAAGACACAGCCGAGGCCGATGCCGGGATAGATTATGGCGTTATTGCATTCAGCTGTCGACCACTCAGTTGTCAGAATATGCTCCCAGTTCACCCGAGCTGCCGATTCCATCCTGCTAGGAGAAACACGATAACGAATTCGTGATATGCACTCACCTACGACGTACTGTCTCCCCTCAAACTCGACAGGATCGAACGGCGACCCCGTCGCAATCAGCGCCTTCCCACCACTCCACGCAAAGATGTCCTGGGGCTCTGCTTCCACTAGTCTGGTCGGATTCGAAAGCGGGAATATAATCGGGTTATCGACATGCTCGGCCATTTCCCGAACCACAGCCTCTGTAAAGGCGCCCGCGTGGGTAGACGTGCCGATGAGGACGTGCGGCTTCACCCTGCTAATGACCTGCGCGAGGTCTCCGTGTTCTACGTCGTGAAACTCGTCGTCCGAACGGACGTATGGCCTCTGACCGTTCGTGAGCTTGTCACCCAGAGAGGAGATCAGAATGCCTGGCTTGTCGACGAGCCTGCCGTACATACACCTTCGTCAGCATTTATCCCTCTGTTGTCCTTCCGAGGTCTTGCTAAATCGCGTGAAAGACGACATATATGCGTATGTTGGTGGGAAGCAAGGGTTGCACGCACCAAATTCTCCTCGCAGCGCCGTCCTTACTCATCCCGCCAATCTCCACCATTGCGTCCCGCACCTGATCCGCGATACCAGTCCCTGCGCTACCGGCGCCGTAAACCAGCATCCGGATCTCCTTCAGCTCCATCTTGCACACCCACGCGGCGGACAAGATGGCGGCGAGTGTCACCGCGCCGGTCCCCTGGATGTCGTCGTTGAAGCAGGGCAATTGTGGGCGGTAGATCTCGAGGAGGCGGCGGGCGTTGGTGAGGCCAAAGTCCTCGAAGTGGAGGAAGGCTTTCGGGAAGTTCTTCTGCACGGATTTGACAAATGTATCGACAAAGATATCTGTGCAGGTACGTTGTTGTGCGGCATTAGTCAATCGTGCTCTATACTATAGGATACTATATGCTTGTACTTGTATGCGCTGATACTTGGGGACGGACCGTATTGCTCTCCACGGACGCGGTTCTTTCGAAGACCGAGATAGAGCTCGTCGTCTAGGAGTGCTTCGTTCTGTGATTACAGTCAGACCGTAGACTAGCGATGTGATATATACGTCACTTACGTCAGTCCCGCAATCCAATGTCACACCCAGAGTTCTATTCGGGTGGATCTGATATCAATGCAGATTGTTAGCCGAGCATATCCTCCGAAACGATAGTTCATTTTAGAGATACGTGTTCTCACCCCTGCACATAATATCATCAGTGCCAACTTGGCGGTCGATATTCCAATCGATCCAACGCCCTGATCTCCAATCCCTAGTATCTAACCATGATTTGATACTCCATATCAGCTACGATTTTATAGCCAGAGCAACGCTAGGCTATGCAATATGATCCAAAGAGCAAGTGCAATTGTAAATTGCTCTTAGGCATTCAATATATAATGGTGGGCATACCTCCTCGCCGTCCGTGACGACAATGTAGTCAATGTCATCCGGATGGGCACAGCTTTCAACCACGCTGTCGACGTCGTCGATATGTTCGATATCCAGGAAACAACCTTCAGGACGGCGGAAGAGGTGGGAGTATTTTTCTATTGCGTCGCCTTCCGTGGGCGTGTAGATTACGCTAAGCATTTCCTTGAGGTGATCTGAGATGAGCTGTAACATGCTCAAATTATATATTTGTATGATAAGTGCATGGTCAGCAAATACCCACGCGATCAGAAAGCTTCATTATACCGATGCTGTTGAATTGAGGATTCGTGTGGTGTTTGGGGTTTGCTACTTACGCGGTAGAAGAGGACCTCGTTCTGGTCTCGTAGGCTTTGGAGGAATTGGTTCTTCGCAATAGGTGAGTCGTACGAACGGTATTGCTCATATGCGCGCTTCGTTTGCTGCTCTGTAAGTAGAAAAAAAAGTTAGATAACCTTTGTGATTGGAGGCATGCGAATTTAGTGTGCAGATATCACCTAGTGTATGCACAGCCCTGGGTAGTAAACCACCCAGCTTGAATATTCGCCGCTCCTCAACTGTGAATGCACTGCCCTTGTTGAAGTGCGGGCTGTTGAGTAGTGCTTTTCCCTCAAGTGCGCACTCGAACTCGCGCCTGACGTTGATAGGGGATCTTGCCCGGGAGGGCCCGGCGCTATATATCCAATTATAGTTATTAGATTTTCATAAGTAGCAAATGATGATTCAAGAACCGTATCCGACTGCACATACCTAGTATTTGCGCTCGCCATAGCGTTTGTAATACAATGTTCAGCTGCGTTATGCGGGGAATGGTTTTGTTGGAAGTGTGAGGTCGGTGTGTTGTCTCGTTGCACGAACTAGGTTGTTAATCATTGACGGATTGAGTAATCTTATCTTCTCAAGTCTGCTCGATGGATCGGTGGCACAGGGACGCGTGAATACGGTACGCGTACGCATCGGGTATTTATAACCTTATGGCGACTCCAAGATCTGGCCTGGGCCGTTTTCCGAGGTCTTTCAAAAGTTATTGCCGAGTGGAGTCCCGCATGCGGAACGGCGGCCGTGACGTCAGAGGGCGGAACCTTGCGATCGGGCCGGACGACTGGAGTGGAGTGATAGTCGACCGGTGAGGGGCACGGCATATCTGCACCTAGGTACCTAACCGCAACTTCGGAACTCGGAACTCGGGATGAAGAAGTTTGACGCCACTTCGGATCGGGCTGCTTTACCAGACCGGGTTTGACAAGTCGTGTGATCTCGATCCTGATATTCACAATATATGCAATATGCATTATTGCATCGACATTATAGCGTGCAGATGCCACTACATCGGCAACAGATCTAGATAGACTCTCGTCACCCTAGTAATGAATTGGCTACAAGAACCAGGCTTGTAGTTGATTTCTGTGATATTTTGCCTTTGGATAATTCTTATCTTGGGCATCGTTACTTCTACTCTCTTCGGGTTCAGACTTCACTTAACTAGCCCCTGAAAAGTCCACGCATACTATATCAGACATTTCACATGTAGGGCGCAAGTTATTAATGTCCGAGCTGGTGGACCTCATGCTCAGTGCTGCAGGTAGCATATAAGCAAGAGTCTACTAAATTATCGAGGTACTTATATATAATCCGATCGATTGACCTAGGATATAAGCTTAGTATTATCGTAACTAGTGCTGAATATTGAATCTCCAGCTAGTAGGTTTGCTCGGTATCGCATGCGACCTATAGAAACAGCAGACATCTTATATTTGATATTCGTCAATATTTCGCAGCGGAATTAATTGCGGAGGAAGGGTCGGTTTTGCTCAAATGTCAGGTGAAGATGGATACGCTGATTTGAAAGCTATGAACGTAGAATATGAATATCTGTAAGCTTATGCAAATAGTACAATACACAACTATTCTCGTAAACATGAGGCCATATCAATTTCGATATCCTTTGTAGCAGTTGCTACACAAGCGCTTAATTAGGCACCTCAACTCGAAATGTTGATACAGAGCTCTTCAACGCACAGTCTTGACCACAGAACCAAAAGTCTAGGCGAATGTTGGTCTCGCAAGTCAGACTCCAAGCTCCCCAACGGCAACCTATGCTATATATCGGTTTAGTATCATCTCCTCAAGCTTTCAGACCTAGTGCGAAGAGTATTCTGTGGGATATCTGTATATATCGTTGCACATACGTACAAATACATTGGTCTCGGGGCAGAACAGCTTAGCCGACGGAAGCTAAAGAAGGACAGTCAAAGAATTTCAATATTTGAGTACAAATGATATCATCTTTCACGAAAGTAACGTTCACCAAATCCGTATATCTGTCCGTGAGCCATCGATGAACTACGCTGCTTGGCTCCTATGCTTGTGCACAGACGTTCGAGAATGTTATGTGATGTTTTAAGCTCGGGCTATGGCTAAGCTGCGCTAGGTCTAGCTAGCTAGCTATCATGGTCTCCATTCGCCCGACCGCCCACCGGCATCTCATCACATCTTACGTAAGACTGCGAAAGACTAAACGTAAGCATGTATCCTATCAGTACAATATGTGATATCATGCGCACAGAGCCGTCTACGTGTTTTGTGGCTACTGATTGCATTAATATTGCACTTAATGCATATAATGGCGCAGTCATGAGCTGTGAGGCTATAGCTATTGTATTCGAGCTTCTATACCTAGCTGGCGAGAGATCACGGGCTCCAGCTGACATTACGACGACGGAGCACAAGGGGAAGCGACTAGTGTTTGAGATCACGATACAAGCCACATGGAAGAGAATCAAGATGTCTTACTACGGAGGGCCCGGTCTACGTATGCAAATCTTGGCCGCGTTAGACTAGCCCTCCCGTGCCTACCGCTTATTGATTCATGCCGTCGCATCGGCGGCGACGAGTACCCGGCCGGACTGCAGGTGGAAAAGGGATTCTCAGCTTGACAGCGAAGATCGCTATAACCTGCCTAGTTACGGGACACGGTCATGAGATATTCACGAATATGTACATATACGCCTGTCATGATCGGGGTCTTTGGCTCGGAAATCCTGTAGCGGGGCGTGCATGCGCATGCAGGATACCTCTACGTGTATACTCCGCTAGCTAAGTTTTATTGGATTGACAGGCTGCATCATGCATCGAATTTGCATCGAATCAGTTCACCTGCAGAAAAGAAACTCGAAAGCGAGCGCGGGAAATATTTGCGCGCTGTTCGTTGCCGACATATGATCTGCGCTGCATGCACGTAATATAGGCAGTGGAAGCAGCGCAGCCTCGCTCAAATATCGCTGCCTGCGGAACCGGTGTGCTTGCGTCCTGCAGCGGCTCGACCTGCGCTGTTTCTGCACCCGGGCTGGATTCTGCTGAGATCTTCATGTTGGTTCAATTCAACTTTAAGCGGGCGGGCGGGGCTGCGGCGTTCTTCCAGAAGGCTAGAGGAACCGGGTTACCAAGCTTACAAAGCTAACGGCTTGTCAAGGCCATGGCGGCGGGGCACGAGCGGTGATCTTTTCTTTTTCAGAGGTATGCAGCTCACAGCAACAGCTGTCAGATACAAGCAGGTACACATGAGCTACTTTGTATGCTATGCTATGCAAGCAACATATAGCATGCGCCCCGGCGTCGAAACGCTATCGGCGGCGTATATCATACCGCAACAGTATATCTCCTGCACACTAGGTTTGGAATTTCTGCAAAGCCTCGTCTCGTGCTGCCTTCTCCTTCTCTACCGCGACTTCCCAGTTCTGTCCGTCGAACGGGACGATCTTGACGGATCGGATTGTGGACCTGTCGAGGCAGCGCAGATGGATCTAAACGTTGAATGGCGCGCAGGTGTATCAGCCAAGATGTCTTGAGAGTGTGAGCGAGTCGTGGACACCCGCCCGTCGGTCGATTTCCCCAGGTTTTGTTTGCCTTTTTCCGAGGGGGGCAGCGTTGCTTACGAAGGCCCGACACTTGGGGTTTGGCAGACCGGCTGTGTCAGACCTAGGAAGGAAATACGAGGTGGGGGAGGGGAGCGGAGGGGAGGGGTAAGAATATCTGGATATAGACGTCGGCGTGTATAGGTATATGTGCATGTGCGTATATTGAGACGGACGGGAAAACCGGAGAGGAGGAAGAGATTCCAGATTAAGCTGCGTTGGTGATGCCGAGGTAGCCTCGAATCCCAAGACTGCTTGGACGTATAGGTACATATGATGCGAGGAGGGTATTGTTTGCATGCTCCAGACTCACCGAGTATCCGTCCGGTTTGGAGCGAGGAACGTGCAGCGGGGACGCTCCGCATGTGCTGCAGAACCAGTGCTTGGCGATTCTCTTGTTGAATGTGTATTCCTTCAAGTGCTCGCGGCCCTCAAACTTTACGAGTCTGGAGCTTGGAATATCGACCCCAATCAAGCCTATTCTTGCATGTCTCTCAGCTATAAGCTCTCGGTATATTGGAATAAAAAAATGTAGTTGATTATGCACACGAGCTATTATTCCTGTGCTTATTTTTTGTGAGGGGGCGTGGGAAGCAGTAGACGCGGGGAAGCGGGTGCATGTCACCTAAGGCGTAGCAGATTGAGCAATTGCATTCGTCGAAGACGAGGTCCCGTAGGCCTTCAAAGGCAATTCTGACTAGGCCGCAGTGGCACTGGCCACTGTGTACCACGAGATTTTCACCCTCGGGCTCGTGCGACGGGGAACCGGCCGGCATCGTGGGGCGAGAGAAGAGGAAACGAAGGCTGACTGTGCGGTACTGGAGAGGTTGCCTTGCGGGTGGGTTCAGTGGATGGGCCGATTCCGACTCGGCTGGGTTGAAATGCATGCAAATGCGGTGACGCTTGGACGGGTAGACGGCATCTTCCTGCGTGCATGCGTGCGCTCGTGGAAGCAAGGGCGCCGATACGGCCTGCAGCCTGCATGCCGCCGCTTGGCGTCTGGGAACAAGCTTCAAGACACCGAAAACCCGTGCCTGGGCTAGTCTCTTAACTCGCCTCGAAATAGCCACAGGAGCGCCGTGATGGGATATCTGACATCGAAGTTTGACAGGAGGGCGAAAGATCACGACATTTCGCAAACGATCAGGCTCGTAAATTAAAGATCATTATCGGCCGCTTCGTATTCCATGTCCAAAGGGCTTCCAGGCAGCGTACTTGAGATTTTGCGAGACGGAGCTCAAGCTTTGGAGGCTTAGGTAATTCTATCAGTTCGCTAAGCCAAGACTTGTGGTCTCGCGACTGCTGTTTGAAGGCGGGTTTGGGAACTGGCGTTTACTGACCCAAACGGCACAAAAAGGCCCAACAGAGAACGATGGAACCTGACCTCCAAGTGGGGATGAAACGCGCTTCAGAAGGCAGGAGGTCATGCCTCAGCCTAAACTCATCGAGCGATCTGAAGCCAACGTAAAAACCACCGTGTATTAAAAAAAATGTTCGTCCGGTCCAGTTTCACGCCCCGAATACAGCAGGCACGAAGGGCGTTGCCAGCAGCCGTCGAAACTTCGCCAGGTTAAATTTTCCGAAATTTCAGTCCTTGATAGGCAGGCCAATCGGCTGGTGACAGGTCCGATGGCATGGTTGCGGTTGCTATTGAATCCAAACACTCACACAGGCTGATATGATGAGCAGGATGTTGCGACAGGTTGATGAGGCCGAACATTCGAAGGCGCACGTTTTGGCTGGCCGTGGTAATCACTCTATAATGATATTGCCTCCCAAGCGCATTAATGACGGCCGCGAGTCAGTTGATGGTCAACTGAAGCCATATGCGGCCGGAGTTGCCTTGGTTCCGTGTGCTAGAGCCGTCCTTGACCGTCTCATTTCCCGGACCCAAGCCAGCGGTCGTTTCGGGTGTTTCTGGCGGGTCGAAACAGAGAGGTTACCGATCTTGGCGCCCCATAGGGTTACGCAAGCTCCAGTAAGTCTTCGAGATCGCCGTGGGGTCGGCGCCAGTCCAGTGGTTCGGATCGAACAATGGTTATATTGTGGGCGTAGAATTGGCAGTGCCGAGAGAGATCGCAAGCGGTGGTTAACGTAGACCAGATCAAAGGGCCCGGGTATTTGGATCTGGCAACTGGATGCAGTTATCTGCCAATGATCCGGGAAGCAAGATTGCGATCGATCGCAATGCAATGCAGTGAGTGTGGGATGTTGCATGTTGAACGTTGTTGTTTTCTAGGAGTCAGCTACGCAGCGCTACTGCACGCATATGGGCGAACAGAAAATGGAAATTACCTGAATGCCGCCTGTGCACGAACACAACCAATTGCAGGACGACATTGACGCGATCAATGTCAGACGCTCGAGCCATCCATCCATCCATCAGCCAGCTAGGACAATTGAACCTCGACCTACCAACTGGAAAGAAGAGCTATTTTCGCCCCAAGGAATCATGCCTCGCGGGATGCAACGTTATCATATTCCATTATGGACATTCCGGAAGAACCACGGCCTTAGGAAGCTATTGCTACGTAACATCCAACGTGCGCAGCCGCCACACACGACACCATCGCACCTCGAGACCAACCGGGAGGCAGGAATAGCCACGATGAGAGATAATTCTCCGATTAGATGTCAACCCGCTCATATTCCCACGGGCAACAGCTCAGCTTGATCAGCAGCTTGCGGTTCTCCTAGCGCATGCAATTTTTGGCTCGCCTTGCTGGATCCGGCATCTGGAGTTTGCCGCATTGTCGGCAGTGGGGCCAGCCTGGCTCCTGACGACGTTTCTCGCTTCAGACCCTCGATCTGGGGTCTTGGCTGCGCCGAGTGCGTTTGGGACTGGGCCCCGGCGCCCTTCCGTTGCGTGCATGGAGTTTTCCGCGGCGTGATCAGGTTCTCAGGCAGCAGCAGCAATCAGCGCCAGCGCGATCGATAAAACCTTACCTGCATACGCTCGAAAGAAACAAATTTCATGCACCGGCCGGGGAGACGGATGGCTCCTGGTCTCTCAATCATTTACTGCTTCACACCATTGGGCAGACTGGAAGGCTCTGCTTTTGCTCGACTCGCAGCTGCATGCAGACGAATAGCAGGGTCTGCTCGTACGCTTTGATGGCAGCAACTGCAACGGATGCGCTATCATATCGGACAGACATCATGATTCGAGATGCATGCCCGTGGGTTTGCATGCACGCATAGACAGCTGCTGCATGAATTGTTTGCTCCAACGGCGGCACCGAGCCCAGGCAACTTTAACCTTACGCTGGCGATTATATCACCCTAGGCCAGAAAGCCGGACCTGGTTACAGGCATGGCGGCAGACAAATATTTACGCCCGTGCGATGAGTGATAAAATAAATATTATCAGCAGGCGTATAGCCCACGGATTCCCAGCTTAGAAGTCCACTGAAGCAAGCAGCGATTCGATTAATCTATTTACTAGTAAGGTTATGAATCGAGCATTCGTAACTTGTTCCCGCACAGGCCGGCCGGCTAAGCTTGTGTGAGCCCTAAGTGCTGAAAGGCCCTCTAACTCACGCGAGCGGGCTTTAATTTACATGCCGGTTCTATTCTTGTCGACACGCACGTACGCACAGCGGCCGCCCTCGTCTAAAGCTGAACGGAATGAAAGTGCTGTTGGCCATTGTCCGGCCCAGGGGACCCTTTCAAGTTTGTTTCGGTTCCATTAGGCGGCCAACCCTCATCTGGAGGGCAGACGAACGAACATGAGCGAGCACAATTATAACCAAATTCACGCTCGGAACTTACTTACTTACTTGGATAAAAAGGCTTGCTCCGCGTGCATGCCCGTCCGAAAGTTCTTTTAGGAGGAAGGAAAAGGCCGGTTCGATTCAACATTGTTTCTTTGGACTTTTTCTTCTTCCTTGGTTGGACGAGTAGCCGTTCTGTCGGCATCGGCCGATATCAAGCTTCGATTCATTCCTTCCCACTGATAGTTCATTTCAAAACTGGACAGGGCCTCTTCACTCACCGGCGGACGGATTCAAAAATTTAATATAACACCGTATTATACATAATCAAACGTCGAGAAGCAGATAGGTCGACCAAGAATCCAGCAGCAGCAACAGTGGTAGCAGCAGTGGACCAGAAACGAGACGTTTCCTTTCCTTCGGCAGCCGAGTTTTGAAGAAGCTTCTTCTGTTATAACACGCTACCCCGTGCGATTCGATTTTGTCTGAAGCGGCCGCAAAGCAAAATCTGGCGCCGGGCGAGCGTTCGACTTTTGTAGCAGGCTGGCGTGTTCTGCTGCGGAGGGCGAGCTTGGAAGCGGAGGGTGAGACAAGCCGGTCGGAAGTCACCGCCTGACATTCGGACTGATTCATGCAGCTACATTGACGCTCATTCTCATTCATTTGAATGTTCCTTTGAATTGGTCTGAGCTCCAGCAGATTCCGCCGCGATAGCACAGTGGGTGATCGCGGCAAACCGTGTGACCGAGTTCTATTTTTCGCCGACTCGAAGGAAAGGAATACCCCCCGCAGAAGCAAGCATTCAGACGCAAAGTAAGACGCTGAATCGGATCTGGGGCAGTGTGTTGGGCTGCCACCCAGCAAGACAGCCGCGCATAGGCTCACTTCCCTCCACAGAGGACCTCGCTTCGGCTTCCTGACAGTCTTCCGTGCAGTCCTGAACGACTGATCCTTACTCGATCTTGCTCGGCGTGGAACCCACTGCGCATGAATGCGAGTGCTCACCATCACTGCTGCTATTACTATTGTGCCTATAGTACAGTCTAACCTCAGTGGTGAATAGTGAGTGCAGAGCGGTGCAAGCCGGCGGCAGCCCGAAGAACTACATGGACAGGCCTTTAAGTATAGTCCATCGGCCCGCCACTCTCCCAAGGAACCCTCCCTCCTTTCGTTTATTCAATCAAGATACCGATTTCCAATCCCGTTCGTTGTAGCTTGGAGGGGCCTTGCTGCTTCTGTGACACTGGTTTGTCCACCTTCTCATCTTCACTTCCATTCTAGCAGGGCTAGCAGCGCCAGAGCCTTCGATAGGTCTTCTGCCGCTTTTTAACCAACCCTTTTCTCTCACTTATACTTTCTTTCTTTCCTTCCTTTCTTTTCTTATATAAGCATATTATATATACTTCGGTATATCCCTCGTCCCTTTCTTCACTTGGTTGCTTGGACCTCTAATTCTACCTTTACTTTTCTTTCCCTTTACGAACATCGGCAGGCCCTTGATTTCTTTTCTTTTCCTTTCCGTCAAGCCTCAGTAAATCTTTTACTTAACGAATAAGACGGCGTCTGCTTCTGCTTCTGCTTTTGCTGTCCCGTCTCTTCACGACATACTTTACATTGCGCCCCTCCACCGCTGAGGTCTTGTTGCTCGACCATACATTTACCCAGTTATATCTTATCCCTGGCGGACTACCTCGTCTATCCACCTATTATCTTCGTCTCTCCTCCCAGAGTCGACTTATAACGAGCCAGAAAATACCTCCCTGGATCAACAAACCTAGTCCTTGAACGCCGTTGCTCTCCAGTAAATTTCGGACATCGCCATCGTGGTGCTGCCTTGGGACATCATTTGGAATATCTGCTATCATCCGCGGGGCTCCTCCTAGATCAGCAGACCTCACATAACCCCTTTGTTGGAAGACCCGAACGACCAGCGTCTGGCTCTACGATAGCTCTATACAAGCAGCATAGCTTGCTACTTGAACAATAGTCCTATCTATAGCTTCTGTCTTGATTTAGCTCCCGGTATTCTGGAACTGGCAGATATATATCATCCAAAGTCTATTGAGTACTAGCTTTGTTTCTACCCCTCCAAAATGGAATACGATCCGATGACGACAGCTTCACCAAAGGTACCCATCTCATATCTCTTTCCCCTCATGGATGCGCTTACCAGTGTGCTAACCAACTTCGCAAGCAACAGGGACCTGCCACCGGTGGCGGCAAAGCCTGGTCTGAAGAAGAGGAAACATTCCTCCTCCAGAAGCGATCTGAGAAGGTTGCCTACAAGAAGATCGCGGTACAGTTGAACAAGACTGAGCTTGCCTGCCGTCTGCATTTCCATCAACTTCAAAGAGGCAGCAACCGTCGACGACGAAACTTGTCCATGTCTTCCAGCGAAAGCGCCAGCTCCCTCTACGCCACCGCAAACTACAACCCGTCAAGCTACGAGGATCTCCAGAGAAGATCTGCCAGCCCAGGTGGCTCTCCGCCAGCATCGGACCTGCACTATAGAGAAAGGAGCAGTCGTTCGCCCGCCGTCGGTCATGTACGACACCACAGTTGGACATCTTCTCCAGCCGGCTACAGCACTAGGCAACTAGAAAACCCCGCGGATATCGACTACTCCAGATTACAGCGTCTCGTTGACCACCATAAGCGAAACATGTGGGCTGCTGTTGCTGCCGACTACGGCGAAGGCGCGACGCCCGAATATCTCGAACACTTCTGGAATAGACAGCAATCCATGCGACAGGAATACGAAAGGAAGGCTACCACCCCGCCGACACCTATGGTCTCTCCTCGGACCGAGGCAGACCGCATCGCCGCTGGTCGCGGCATCTCCCCCAGTCTGACACCGCATTCCCACCCTTTGAACCAACACCCACGCAAGGTAATGAGAGAAGGCTGCAGGCCATGGGAACTCGAGACTCCGGGTTCGTCGGAGCAAAAGAGGTATGAGCTATTTGGACCGGAGTTGCACAGCAGCAGCCACAGGGGAGCGCGCAGCCACATATACTCGGCTGTGCCCCCCAGGGCTGCTGTTGCTGCGGGTGGTGCGCTTGCTGAGATGACGAGGTATTCTCCAGAGAGGAGTACCGGGTCCAACAGGTCTTCTCACAGTTCTCACAGATCGATCTCCGTTGACAACATCATTGCGCCGCCCGAAGCTGCTCCGCTGACGAGGGTATGAGCGAGATCGCCGCTGACAGCATACGAGCAGCGTGCATGATGGTGAAACTCGGAACCAGGAACCGGCGGGCTTTCTTTTATGCGGCTGGATGGTGCTGCCTAGAGCCATGCATGCCAGAAAGAAAGGGGACCCGACCCAACCAGCTCATTCAATGTAGACTGGGTATATGGACAGGTTAGATACTGGTTTCTTTTTCACTCTTATTTTGCTATCCATTGCGAGTTTTCGTGTTCTGGGTTTACTGCATTATACAAGGGCTACGTATAAAATGACCTCAACCGCATGATATGCATCGATTGTTGTTGGAACAACGGGATTTGGGATATCTTGCTACTTTCGTTTCAAACTCTTGCTGCAGCAATTGTGGTCATTTTTTTATTCTTATCATTCCATTCTTTTTTTCTCTTCTCTTCTAGAACACCTTGATGGGGAGTTTATCGGTGTTGGGAGCAAGCGAAAAGTAATTTACTGGTTCGCACTTTTCAATTCGTTTTTTTCTCACTCCTGTACTATATGACACAGCGGGATTCTTTTGGCTTACTTTCTTCGCTTCTTCTTGCTGTTCTTTTCCTTCATTCTTCTTTCTAATGTCAATGTTCATGAGAGTTCATTATACCATCATGGGTCATGGGTGCGGTTTTTGTTATTCTTCCACCAATTTTCTGTCATTTTCGATAAGGATACTTCGAGATTATGCATTCTGCGCTTTCTTCAATTTGATCTCTCTTCTACAGATTTTTCTCTTAGATACTATTGCATACGGGCGTTTTTCTATCTTCGGGAGTCCTTTTTATTTTGGCTGTTGGGGATTTATTACCTTTGATCGTTGGTGCGAGCGTTTGTTATTTTTCTTTTCTTTTTCTTTTTTTTTTTTTTCGTGATTTCGTTAGCGCGATAGCTAGAGGCGGGCCGATAACGAAACCATGGACGTGGTACGTTCGCAATGTGTGCTACCATTATGCACGCTTGATGCGTATATCATTCTGAACAATCAAAATCGAGATTTAAAAACTTCACTCCTCTAATAACGTACAAAGCACAGATGGTGGGCCCCGTGCTTGTTGCCTGTATACGTCTTGACGCGCTGACCAAGGTTCAAGATCGATCACAACATATATGCGCATCTATGCTGTGAGCGCTCCCATCGACAAGTTAGTAAACAACGCCGAGCTCGCAAATATAATGGCTAGTCAGGTGCCGCGCTGCATTTTCCAACCCGTGTCCCATGATGGGAAGCTTCGAAGGGCCCAAGAGAGCGAAGTCGCCGGTGGCTGGGACCGAAATATTCCGTAACGCATCATGTCAACGCGGGCTATCAATCCTGCAGGATGGAATAGCTGCCTCTTGGGACATCAAAGGATGCTAACATCTAAAATTATAACGTTCAATACCTCCGCAGTCGATTATATCATCATCATCGTTATGCATGTGCCTTGGCAATGCGGCTAAGGAGACATACATCAAGCTGCGCCTGCCATGTAGTCAGCAACTCGGCGCATAATTTGATCTAGATCGATCTCTTTGAATTCCTTTTCGTTGATATCACAATTTTCGGGAACATTCAGCATAATCTAAGACAGCCAGACGTATAGGCACAATTGCGATACCGATAGCTTCTTGAGTGTCTAATGAATTAATTGCAGCGCGCGTAGCTGTTTCACCAACACTGGTGCTAATTATAATCATCATTCTCCATGGCGCACTACTAGTAAATAGCTAATAGACCGTGTATACCGATAATGCCAGCTAGATAGAACGGGTATGTTAGCCGTCGACGTTAGACAAAATGCAGGCTAGCTGGCTACCTGCACCGAGCTAAGTCACGGTCCGTGCCCCCAAAAAAGGCGAGCCTCCGAGACACACATACGCCGTTGACTCGATTTGAATCGAATCCCGAATATGATACATCAGTAAGTACTTACTTAGATACCCCGCACCCAGGCACTTAGTCCGTCCGGCGTAACATGAAATAAACCCGTGAGGTGCACGTGTGCATAACTCCGTTATCGCACCAAACCGCCTCGCATGAAACAAGCTGCATTCACAGAATATGCATGCGTAAAGGAAAAAGCAGAAAAATCCAACAGATATTATCCAAACCAACATGCATCGCAGAAGTACCAATTAATATCATATCCAACATTTCGGCATTGACACAGACATGCGTAGAAATGAGCGATAGAAGTTCCCTCCCATCCTACGAGCTGACATGTATATTCTGATTGTGCAGTTCGACGGAGAATGCCCGCATGCAGATGAGAATCCCCGTCGTCACGATCTCTGGATCGAGCGATCGGGCCTGGAGCGTTAAACTGTTGGAATTTCCAACAGTTCGTTTCACGATGATACTTTTGGAATGGCGGCGATGAAATCTTGGGCCCGAAATATGTCGCCCAGCGGGCCCGATGGCGCCAACAGCCGTGAGAAACCGGGCCCTCGCGCTGGCCTTTTGTATTTCTTATTTTCACCGCGGGTCAATCTGCAACCGTAATTCCTTATCTGTCTTCTCAGACGTGAACGCCTGTTAGTCTCGAAGAAAGGAATGCGCAGTCAGTATTAATGTAAATCACAAAGCATTTCGATATATCTCCTAAAAGGGTAGTTTCGAAACTACACTCTTGGTGGTAAATTTCTACCGCGGGGCCCCCGTTGTTGCATTTTAGAGCCTGGTAGTGCAGTCGTTTGATGTGGACGCGTGCGAGATCTGAAGAAGTATACCATCGGGCAAGAATGCGCGATGCATCGATGAGGATTTCGTTGTCAGTCGAAGTAATATAGCTGCCAACAAACCTGGATGTTTTATCATTTATCGTCATATCGTAGAGTTTCTCGCTTTTGATTCTTGCGGCCCATCTCGGCCAATACCAGGATGCCGATGTAGTCAGCTTGCAGCGTGAGATGCGGGTAGCCAACATGTGTCTTTACAACAACAATGTATTCTACCCGAAAATAATGAACCACATGCACACCTAGGTACCTTCAACACCTCTCCGTACGGAAAAAAAGAATCGAACGCGATTCTGACACCAAGTGCTTTGTCGTAGCAAGACTTTTAGCATATCTGTACTATGTAACATCCAACCCAAGTCTAGCGTACTGATTTACAAACTCATCGAAGAGTTTATTTAGTCCAAGAAGGTTCAATGGATCCTTGTCATCCTCTTCCGCCATGAAGCATAGCATGTTGTGGATATCGAAAGTGATGGCCAACATATATCCGTATTCAGATTCTACGAATACGTGATCCCCAGTATCCGAATCACCAGTCAGCTTGTTCCATTGCCTGGCGTACTCCTCACAAAAATGTTCCTTCTCCTCCTCTGTGTACCTCCTGCAGTTGACTATCTTGCTCTCCTCGTCGAACCATTTAAACATCTTCTGCATGAAGTGTCCACCGATGTCAAAGGCTCGGTAGTTATGCATTACGAACTCGAAGTCAATCAAGACGATTTTGCTCTCTCCTTGCTTTGGATCGTTCTTCACCAAGACGTTCATGTACTGGACATCGTGAATACACCACCCTACCTTCCCCCCTAGAGATTTCAGCTTATCCACCACTTTCTTCAACCTCGTCGCGAAGTCGAAATCGACTAAATTGTCCACATTGACTCCTCCCTCCTTGCCGAGTGCCTTTAACTTATCCATCTTGTAGTATTTCTTGAGGCCTCTCATGACAGCTTCGTAGAATGGCTCCGCTGCCTTCTTCGCTAGTGATGTCTCCATGGCATGAAATATTGCCAGACCTCTAGCAACATCCGCTCGAATCTCAGCGTTCTCGACATCTTCCGGTTCCATATTGCGTGCGTCTAGGAACTCATCGACTCTCCCGAGTGTGCCATCCCGTGTTTTGAAGAACCCGTACACTTTTGCTCCGAGACCGGATCGACCATACTCGTAGCAAAGGCGTGCCTCTTCCTGTTTGCTTGGTACCAGATGCTTGAAGACTTCAATATCCACCCCGGTCTCCTTATGGAATTTGATGAAGACCTTCAATGGCTCGGTAGGTATGCCAGTAATTGGCTTCGGCCGCTCTACTTGGCAGTGGCCATTGGAAAATGTTGCGTGGTAGGATGTCGTCAAACTGTCTGGATCCACGGATGGCCAGTCTTTCGTCAAGAACGTGGCGACAATGTCTCGGACCATATCTTTGGTCGGGACTTTGCTGTCGGGAAGAGTGACGGAAACGGGTGTTAGCTCAATCATCTTTTTGGTTCAATGCGCGAACGGATAATTGCGGATCATTCAGAACGAGCGTGAAGACGGAAGCGGGGAAAGTCCTCTCGTTCTCAGAATTGATTACTGCGTTGCAACCCAGTTGAGCGTGTTATACTGATCACAACACTAGAACATTGTCTCGCAAGCCAGACGCCTTACTTTGGCTGCGAAACTAGAACATTATATCTAGGTATTGACAACTTTGCAAAATCTTGCTGATTGGAGCCACGCTGATGACTCTAGCTTGCTTCGCAGCTTTGACATGAATATCATATGCTTCTATCGTATAATTTACATGAGAAGCTAATATAACGTGAAGAGATGAATGAATAACTATCCTTTCTCGGGCCTGTATATGCGTGTCTAGGGAAAAACGAAGCAAAGATCGATATCTAGATTATATATGCCCGCTACTCTGCGCAGGGGAGGCTTCTCACTGCTAGTATGGCTTCACAAGATCGATGTTTTACTGGCGTCACATCCTTTTCAAAGGTAAAATGAAGCCGAAATGGCCTAAGGAAGTCTAAGTATTATGTTACCCTCTATCCGTGTAGAGCCTCCGGCGTTCGATCATCAGATGGATATTCTTTTGGGAGGTCGAAGATATCCCATTAGTTGACCATGCTCAATCTTTAGCTCCCTAAGACAATGCATATGATACCAATTAGGTCTGACATGAACATAAGCATGTTTATTTAGGCGTTCGAAGGGCAAGAAACACTTGGGCTATTCCCCTACTGATTCAGCCAGCTCGGCGAATGATAATAAAGAATATCTTGACTACCGGAAACTCGATAGCTTTGAGACATGTATCTGAGGGGTTCCGGCATGGTATACGAAGCAATATAGCTCAGGTTTGGAAACACACGTCCGAACAGCTCCTCGAGGTGGAGGCTGAGCGGTTTGTGCTGCCGGCACCTTCCTCAATGGTACGTATATATGGGTTTGTAACAGAGTTGGCAGCCCACGTATGTCGTTGTTTCAAAGTCGTGCTGACGATTTGATTTCTTGAAACATTATCAAGGGGGCTGCGGGGTTTCCGGCCATCTTGTGTTGGACAGTTGCTCGATCGAGCTCGATCGCAAGGGTTCGTCATGTCAGAGTTTCTCCATCGGCGTCCCGTCTTTGTAGATCTGGTGTGATAAGGCATACATGGTACTATGCCTCCTTTCATCGATGCCAAAACTGATTGACCGTACCCGATCGGTCAAAGTACTCAAGTTCTCGCCATTGCTTGCGCTGTCGCATGTCTGCTGTTGCATGTTGGCGGTTTGCATGCGTCCTTCAATTCAAATATTGCAATCGACAATAACATCCTTGAACTATCGCGGGAGCTTCTTGATGGTTGTATCAAGGTTTATTTCAACAGTAACGATGACTTCTCACAGCTGTTCTGCTACCAAACCTTCATCTCCGTAAACATAATATTAATAGCCGAGCAGCTATATAATATACTGAAACTTGCATCGCGGCATCGAAAATCAGTTACAAAATCCAACAGAGGACCTGGCAGATGTGTTGCAGACTCGAATAGCTCGCCCTTCCATTCGAATCGATTCTGAGGCTGAAACAAAGGACAAACTGGGTGAACCTGCGTCAACAAGGTCTCCCAGACTTTGATTGAGCAGAATGCAGTATAACACTGGAAGGATTGGTCTCGTAAACCAGACCTTCTTTTTACAGGATAGATGCCGTCTTCCGGCACTGTTAGAAACGCTCGTCTCGGGGCGTAGATGCGTTTGTCCAACGATGCAGGCACGGACCCGCCACCCGCTAGTTTTGCGTTTGGGACGACTCAATGCGAGTGCTTCAGCGATTTGTGATTCGGCGTTCACGATGCATGGGGTGTTTGCACAAATGTACTGTACGTTTAAAGTTGCGAGCTTGGAGCTCGCGTCTGCAGTCAAGTTCAAATCACGAGTCATTGATGATGAATTGCTGCCAGTTTGGTCGTAGGCTGCACCTCTGCGTCTGCCTATCTCTCTCTTGAACTATCATTTCCGTGGCTACTTCGAGCTCGCGTCGCGGTGAGTAATCCGAAAATAGCACTTCATCCCAAGGCTCAGCTTGCAGCTGCATGCAAACTTTCTCGGCCGGTACCGTACCGGTTCATAGGCGCGGCGGGTGATCTGACTCCATCTGCATCCGCACTCTAATAGAATGCGCTTTGCTAAGTTAAGATTATTCGTTTACGTAAATTATCGAGTGGGAACATGATGTCGGAAAGTGCTGATGTGGTGCCCTGAGGGCGTGGCCTACCTCGGCTGGGCGCGGATGTACTGGCTGGGCTATCGGCCCGAGCTTCTCGACGTGCATATAGCACTCAAGCAAGTTTGACTTCACTGTGTCCAAGCCCTAGAGATCCTATAAGTGGTTGCTATTCTTATATATATTTAAGAATCGGCTGCGGCCTAGCGGGACTAATGTATGGAGCATCGCGTTACTCTAACCTATCAAGCGCAGTCTTCTTCAAGCGAGTCACCAACAGGTTTTGTAAGGAAGAAGGTGGGTATTGATGTATTTAATATACATTCTCATCGAAAATGATGTAGATGGGATGTCGCTCAATTCAGTTAATTTTTTTAGAAATTAACTTTGAACATCAATGAATGAGACGGCTTGCTGCTAATCGTGATGTCAATTGAGCAGACGGCGGCTGACTGTTCCGGAGGCCTATGTTCAAGGGACTATATTTGATGGCATGATACATTGGTTGTTTCGTGAACTGAATTGCCGTACCTTGATTGACCGGCAACGCCGGACCCCGTCTGCATGACAGCATCCGGGCGAATTTGTAACATGCATATGATCTTACACGCCACTAGTAGCCGATGCACTACACCTATACTAATTGATACTTCAGAATATTGATGTTTACGGTTACGCGATGGGCGGTGTATAGAAGTGCAATATCATGATCCTATATGCATCGTCATACACGTGGTCCATGCATTGGTGCGACAATCTTATGCAATGCAATCATTCTCACGCTCACAAAATTGCGATAACGACCTGCGATATATGAGAATGATAGAGATTCTATTTTACGAGGCTATGTATATGCGTCGGTATATGCTGCTTATAACGTATCGTTACGAATGATGCGGAAGATGTGGCGCAAGTCTACATGGATGGTCCACACTTAATTGCAGTCGCATTTTTTCCCTAAAATTATAAACGAGACAGCGCGTAGGCAGCGTGCTCCGCTGCGGTGTCGCAATTTCTCGTCGGTTGGTATCCAACGCCTGCAAGGACCTTTTGAAATTGATCGTAATCATGATGCAGTGTTCATCAGAGACAGATATATACATTGTTGTAAAACAATCCTTATCGATGACTATTCCTTCGCAATATCTTACCATCAATTGCGACGGCGATGCCATACGACGCCACTAGAGATACTTTAGGCTAGGTCGCTTGCTCCGGCATATGGAAAGTATAGGCGATTGTATATTAAAATGGATATAAGACGCGGTAATTACGACACGGAACCTTCAGAGTGGATATCTCGAAAGTGGGGCACCCCTTCGCCGATCCAGGGCGCACGGGAACTATGCAGGGACGTCAGCGAACAATTTATAAGGAAGTGGCTGCGGGGGTAGCCTTGCACGGCACGAATTGCTCTTTTATCGTGGCCACACCAAAGTTAGGCTCTTCGTAATTTATACAGAGGCGACATATATTATCGCTTGAAAAGCTATTATTTGGCAGACTTTATGAAATAATGTCATGGGCGCAGACTACAGAATGGCTTTACCGCCCTTAGATGTGGTCTAGTCGTCTGCTAGCAAGGAAATACTATTATGCGAACGTGGGACTGAGTTTAAAGTTTGGGTGTATATAATTGTGCTGGTTGGAAGCCGTCCGAGTCTATCTAGCATGTAGCAGAGTTTTGCTTGCATGCGTAATGAATGGCATTATGATACCGTATCATTAATTTTGCTACGTTCTCGAGTCGACAGTGCACTCGCAAACAAAATGTAGCTGATGTATACGCTCTTAGTATCTGGTTCTAGAATTCTCCAGAGGGTCGTGAGGCTCTTGAGGGGTCGGTCATATAGAGCTTCTACATAAAAACTTCAATTTGAACGCAACCGCTAAAACATGGTGAATCAGCCAATGTATCGTCGTACAAGGCCTTAGTCTCGTTGCTTTTTTTTCCACTCCCACACATAAGAGCTTGAGAGTTCCGTATACTTGTACTACGGAGTTGCGGCCTAGCGGCGCTTAACTGCCGCACGCTCCGCCGCCTAATTAGCTTGACACCTGCCGCATCCACCATGCCCGAAATGCGGCCTTAAAAAAAGGTTGAAGCGATGTGACTCTCAGCATCTCCTCAACCCAACCGCGACTGACCTCCCGCCATCGGTGCCCTACATGTCACCGCACCCCGTCAACCACGAAATTCGAAAACCGCCTGTCCGATAGCGAGAAATCTACCGCTCGGGTCCAACCGACCTCAACTTCTCGAAATGGCGGACCTCCAGGCACTCGCGCGCAGCGTCTACGATACCTGCATCAGCAATCCGAACAAGCTGTATACATCAAGCGAAATCCTCGCGTACATCCCCAGACGCGACGCGCAGGTGCTGCTTGATACGATCAATGAGCTGCTTGGGCTGGGTTACCTGAAGACCCTCAAGCAGGGCGATGCCTTTGTCTACCGTTTCGTGACGAAGGACGCTGTCGACCGGTACGCATGAATGTCTCCATTCAACATTGTCTGCTCATCAGTGGAGGCGAAGGAGAGGCGAAAGACGGTGCTAACATATGCGTATACCGACGGCAGCACACGTACGCTTACGTCGGACGAAGCAATGGTCTACCAGCACATTGAATCCTCCGCCCGCGAGGGCATCTGGACCAAGACGCTGAAAACACGCACAAACCTGCATCCCATCGTCTTGCAGCGATGCCTCAAGACGCTTGAGCAGCAGCGCTACATCAAGTCGATCAAGAGCGTAAAGTTCCCGACACGCAAAATCTACATGCTCGCAGACCTCACCCCGACGATCGAAGTAACCGGCGGCCCATGGTTCACGGATGCAGAGCTTGACGCGGACTTTATAAACGCTCTACTCGTCGCCGTCGAGCGCTTCGTCGCCTCGAGGAGCTTTCCGAAACAGCGGCTGAATGCAAGCGGCGCTGCCGCTGGGGGCCTTATACCCTTCGAAGCCGGATACACGGGCTACCCGACGCTGTCGGACATCACGCAGTGGGTCAAGAACAGCAATTTGACAGAAGTCGACCTGTCCGAGGTGGATATCCGCGCACTGCTGGACGTGCTGATCTACGACGGCAAGCTGGAGAAGGTCATTGGCGGGACGGCGTATAAAGCGGTGAAGAAGGTGGAAGGCGCGGCGAAGCAGGGGTTCACGGAGGCGCCATGCGGACGATGCCCCGTGTTCGACCTGTGCAGTGACGACGGACCGGTCAACGCTGGGAATTGCGTGTACTTTGAGAAATGGCTGGCGGAGATATAACCGATCAGCCATAGCCGCGCTCGGTACGCGAGCTCGGAGTGTGTCTGTCGGAGACTTTCACGTTAAAGGTCCGGGAGACATAGCCGAGTGGAGTGGGGGTCACACAGCTTGTCCGGGTCGGTGGGGACGGGTATGTAGACAAAGGGCCTTTGTTGACTTGCAGCGCAGGTATGTGGGTGGGTAATTCCCTTCTGTCGGGTTTCTTTCGGCGCTAGATGCAACGCCCATCCGCTTGTTGGGTCGGTCTGCGGTTTGGAGGATACAGAGAAAAAATCGTTTATATGCATGCATCTGGGAGATAAAATCGGCGTTCAAAAAAGCGCCACTGCACGGCAAATTCCAGCCGGCTTTTCACTGCTTGATTCCACCTTTTCCCGCTTTGATGCACGCGATCGGGTATGCCAAAGTTCAATTGGTCTCGGAGGCCGCCAATCAGACGCTTACCTGTGTATGATAACTAGAAGCTACTTCATGAGACATTCTTCGGTACAACCTTTGGAGAGCGAATTTGCCTCCGCTACTTGACGGGTGCTACGAGTTCCATTGGCCGGGTTTCTGTCGCCATAACGCAATGCGCTACCGTCGACGTTATCCACCATCGTGCTTGTTTTCTGCAGACTTTACACTATTTTGGCTAGCTGGAGTGGACTCAAGGCATGAGGCGGGTGCTGATTCGACGATGCTACAGGGCTCGACCTGGGAGGACTTTGGACGGTACTCAAGCTACCCCTGCTTCAGAGGGCAGTTTAAGGGCTGAGGGACTATACCTGGTTAGCGCGATAGCCCGCCAGCTAGCTGGAGCTTGCCATGATCAGCTTGGAGCTCCAGCTAGCCCGAGAGGACCAAGCGGTAGATGGAAGTGCGTATGCGTATACGTATATATTCCGCGATATAGTTTAGTCTAGGATTTATCTGTGCGGTGCAGCAGGCCGCATTCTGCTTGAATCAATCTCGCATATATCCTGAGAAAGGAATTTTCCGTCTGCAATGGAGAATGCATGCAATAATACTGCAACGTTTAGTGAGCTACTTGCAGATAACTCCATGCATTCCATACGCATGTACGTCCACGTGCAGGTACTGATCCAGGCTGGGATATCCTTCTTACCGAGTACTTCGTACTTTTTTCCTGGCTTCCAAGTACTTACTTACTTTGCTGGCAGTCGACGGATGCCAGGTTCATGGAAGTATTGACTCGGTATGCCCCTTTGCGACATCGAGAGCCATGGACTTCCTTCCCAGAGCAGCAAATGACAGGCCACCCGCGCAGGTGTCGTGCAGCAGGCAAGCAGCGGATGTAGAGAGAGCCGGCCGGCCAACGGAGCACCAGCAGTCTAGCTCGCAGCTTAGCTAGCTGTGCGATAATTATAAATTAAATGTCTCTGTCTGCTTGCGCGTGCTGGGGAGATAAATTTTTCTGGTCAATTCATCCCACTTGGAATAAATGCATCGTGGAGATGTTCACCGCTTGCGCTTTTCGTTTCCCTTTTTCTGCCCCCCAGTTGTACAGGCTGCAACGTGCGTACCGACGTACGGACTGGGGGGGTTTTTTCTTTTCCTTTCGGATCGTCTCTGTCTGGTCGTCGCAGGGTCGTCCGCTCGTTCTTTCCGAGCTTCCTGTGGGACGTGGCCAAAATGGAGGGGAGGGGGGTTCGTAGAACGCTGAGATTCAGAGGATGAGTGCGAAGTTCACGGTAGCGTTCTTATACGATTCTTATAAAAGGACGACAACGTCGTCGGTGGCAGACACAACGCGCGCAGCTAGCTAGTTGGACGCTGGTTAGTCAGCCTGGACTTTTGTTAGCGGCCGAGTGCGGCTGCAGACAACTCTCAAAATACAACATCACCGCCCGTCGACGGGTAGCATCGAGATGGCCGACAGCGCGGCGGGCGACGAGGGGGTCAGGCGCGAGGTCTACGAGCGGGTCACGACGTTTTTCCTGCGGCACCGATACGAGGAAGTGTAAGTCCAGCTGCTGTATCTTTGCGATTTACCCATCCGTCTGTCTGCAAGATGCGTATCGAGATGCATCTACAGGATTCGTCTTGCATATTTGTCCATCCGCGATATCAGATATCGCCATACCGCATTATCTTTCGCGCGGCTACAGTGATCATGATAACTATATAAGAGTTTATGCAGCGAGAACTCAGACTGACAGGTAAGCGCGTATGACAGCCAGATAGAGTTCCTGCCATTCTACCCTGTGCCCGACAGCTACATCTACACCGAGGCCACCTCTGTCGGCATCCCCAAATCCTCCCTCCTAAAGGCCTTCCAACACGCCCACAAACTCTTCTTCGACACCCTGCAGTCCTCGTCGCCATCCAGGTCCCAATCTTCTCTTTCAGTTCTTCTTGCGGCCAGCACCGTCCTTCTCCTGCACGACTCGGAGCACCTGACCGCCATCAACACTCGCAAACGCCTCCTCCTCTCCGCCTTCCCGCCAGCTTCACCATTGGCGACCTCTGCAGCGGCCGTAACCGCACCCAGACCGCAGTCGCAAGGACAAGGCCACTCACAGGCCGTCCAGCACGAGCCACCGCTAGTAACACCGTACACAGAGCTGACCTTCCTCAACTCCCTCCTCACCTCCCCGCTGCACCGCCACACCAAATCCCCCCACCTCTGGTCCCACCGCCGCTGGCTGCTGACCACCTACCCATCGCTCATCCGCCCCGTGGCACCAGGCTCCCACCCGGACGTCGCCGCCAAAGCCGCGCGGAAATGGGCGCGCAAGGAGATCTCCACCCTCCTCCGCGCAGCGGAAGCCCACCCGAAGAACTACTACGCATGGACCTTCGCGCGGTGGCTGGCGTCCGCGCAGGACGTTCGCTTCAACCATGAAGACCTCGTCGGCTGGTGCATCAAGCACACCGGCGACGTCTCAGGCTGGTCGTTCCTAGCGTGGCTGTGGATCGCTGAGCGTGACCGCTTCCGCTACTGCTGGAGTCAAGCCTCGCAGTCGTCGGCGTCGCAACCGGGAGGACAAGCCGCGAGGATGGCGATGGAGCATAGCGATACCGTCGCGCAACGGTACAACCAGCTGTTGCGTGTGATAAAGTACAGCCACGAGATCGCGCCGGGGCATGAGAGTCTGTGGCGGTTCGTCCGCGGGGTGTTGACGCAGGATATCCTGGCTGGTGAGCACGCGGCGCTGATTGTAGGGATGCTGCGCGACTGGGATCGCGCGGAGTGGCCGTCACGTGTAGCGGACGATATCTTGAGGGAGCGTGCGCTTTTGCGAGAGCTGGTCCGGGAACTGGATAGGCGTATGTTACAGATGCAGGTGCAGTCACACGCCGGTGGTGGCGGCGGCGGTGTGGACGCAGAGATGGTCGACCGGCCTCCTTAACGGAGTTGCCGGGTGAATATTGGGGAGTCTGGTTTACGAGATCGGTTGCGGGGCGGTCTGGATGGTATATAATATATACACACACGGCATCATTCATACTTGTATATAGGTATATGGCGGGCTAGCTAGCGGGATTACGGGACGATGGCTGTATGTAGCTGGGTTTCCTCGGCTGGTTTCCATGCATTAACGTTGGTATGCACTTTAGTAATTATGAAAAAGCTTTCGATGATACCATGGTACCAGCTTGAAGTGTCTTTGCGACGTAGGGCTTCAGAGACAAGTAGCTGTTATTTATGCTAGCCGTGAGATGAAAGGCTTTGCTGTTGTATTCATGAACTTAACACCGAGAGTCCAGCCTCAAAGCTTACGTCTATACATGTGCGAATTGGTATCCGACAAAACATTTGTATCGATCAGCTTCAAATATAACAAGTATATAAGTGAGATACATATACATATTATCACAGGCTACCGCCTCCTGGGCCCCCCGCTGCCGCCGCCCTCCTTCTCACCACCTGTCATAATCACGCTCTCCGTAACCCCCAGCTCTTCCAACCGCTGCTCCTCCGCCCTGACTTCCTCCCTGACATCCCACCATCTCCGCTCCGCCATCTCAAACGCCTCCTTGCGTATCTCCTTGATCGTTGTGGCTTCCGCCACGCTGGCGGGCTTGGACTTGAGGTTCTCCACGACCTCCGCTTGGAAGGCCTCAGATGTGCGGACGAAGAATTCGCGGAGGGATTCGAAGGGAAGTGGCAGCGGGAGCGTGGATTCCGGTTCTGTGACTTCGGTGGGGACGAGGGAGGTGTCTGAGAAGACGGAGGCGGTTGGCGATAGTGGTGATAGCGGCGTTTCTGCCGCTGATTGTGATTCTTTGCGAAGAGCCTGTGCATCCGTGTTAGAATTGTAAGCTCTACGTTAGAGTAAAGCTGGATAATGTATACCTTTGCCTTGCGTCCCTCCTCTTGCTTGCGCTTGATTTCCTCCGCCTTTGCCCGCTTCTCCTCATCTTCGCTACCTTCCTCCTCATCTTCGTCGTCCTCGTCCATCTCGCTGTCGTCTTCGTCGTCCTCGTCGTCGTCCTCGTCTTGGTCCATCTCGTCCTCGCCGCCAACGACGCTCTCCCGCTTGAATATCTGCACCACGCCGTCCAGTTTATCCAAGTTGACGCGATACATCTCGTCGAACGTCACCTCGACATCGCCCTTTTCGAACGTGCCGCCATACATGTACAGCCAGTCGCCCTGCACTGCCAGCGCGCAATTGAACCTCGGCGCCGGGAGCGTCAGCGACGGCTCAATTTTCGCCAGCGGGTTCTTCTCGTCGTCTTCCTGGTCCTTGTCGACCTCCATGGGGAGCGGTGCATCCTGCGGCTCGATACCGGCTTTATTTTCTAATAATGCTAGGTTCTTCAACAGCTCGAGCTCGTCCTGCTTCCCTCTGTCTCTTCTCCCAACGGCGCCCCCATCGGCACCACCGTCTTTGCGAGCGATCTTTTTCGCTTTGCGCATCTTGACCTCCCAGAACCGGTTCTGACCGACAGCGTACACCCACATGTCGTCGAAGAAGCGAGATTCCAGCGCCTCCTCCGAGTCTTCAACGTCGTACACCCCGCCAAACATCACGCCGCGACCGCGGTGGTGCGCCATTGTGATGCCCACGCGTGTGGCAGGCATGTTGCCGGGCTTCTTGCGCTTTTCCCATCGTGACAGCTTGGGCTCGTTGGCGTTGATTCGTAGCAGCCAGGAGTCCGTGTGGTAGTGTGGCAGGTCTTTTATCTTTTGGCCGAGGTTTTTCTTCTTGTGAGACTGTTGCTGCTGTTGGTTTTGTTGCGAGGCTTTCACGCGGCTGTAGCCGCCGAAGAGGACGGCGCCGTGGTCGTGCGGGAGGAAGGAGAAGGAGGAGCGGGCGGCGGGGTAGGCGAGGTAGGATGCTGGTGGGGGGACGGCGGTCCAGGTGTGGGTGTTTGTGTCGAAGAGGTATAGGTCGTTGAGATACTTTGTAGTGATGTTGGAAGTGGCCTGGAAGCCGCCGAAGAGGATGATATAGTTCTGCAGCGTCGAGGTTAGTATATTGTAGCCGCGGGCGTCAAAAATGAGAGTGTGTAGCTACCTTCCAGTAGGTCATCCGGTGGCCGCTACGACCTGCAATTCCACATATGGTGTCAAACGATATTCCAATGAAGATCAGTCGAGGTTCTAGATGCATATGTATACGCACCACTTGGTGTCCCCTTGCCCTCGATCTTCATCCACTCTCTCGTCGAGCAATCGAGCTTCCAAAAGTCCGCGTAATGGTAGAAGATGCCCTGCTTCGGACTGCTGAACTCGCCGCCGAACAACCATAGCTCCGGCTTACCCTGCCCGCCCATCGTCATCGCAGCTCCGGAGCGGGGCATGGGCGAGTTCGAAGACATGTAAGACCTCCATTCGTTGCGCTAGTGCTTGAAGGAGATGCAGTCAGCGTTGGTCGTTCGGGTTCCGGGGAAAGGGAGGGTCGCAGCAGCAGCAGCGGCGGTTGGTACCTCGGTATGATAGACGTAGAGGTCGTTGTAGAACTTGGCGACAGGCGGGGTGCCGGTGAAGATCTCGCCGCCGAAGAGGAACAGCTCGCGGGCGTTGGTGGGGTGGGGCATGAACAGGGAGTTTGCGCGGACGGGCGGCGGCTGGTCGCAGATGGCCTCCTGTATGGCCATATGCTGGGCTTGCTGTCACGGAGAGGGCAATCAGCGAAGAGGCTCGGTGGGCGAGTGTAATGGCGAGCGAGTGGGGTTCACCTTCTGCTTGTACTCCTCGAGGATGGCGTCGATGTCCTGGTCGTCTGAGTCGGATTCATCGTTCGGGCGCTTCTTCGAGACCTTCTTTTCCTTCTTGGCGGCCTTTTTGGAGGTCTTTGCGGCGGAGCGGGCCTTCTTTTCGGCGGCCTTGGCCTTTTTGTCCTTGGCCATGGTGGGGGGACGTCAACTAGAATTGGCGATAGAATGATATTGGATGGAGGTGAGGTTGAGTTCAATTGAATGTTGGTGTGGATGGTGGGGTTGCTTCCCGGAGCATTGGCCCGGAGCCCGGAGCGCCAAGACATATCCGGCGGCTGGACCGGGCGGCTCCGGGAGGCCCCGGGCGGGATGGCTGGGCGGCGCGGAGGGCAGAAAACCGGCGGGAGGCCTTTGACGGCAGAGTTTGCGGAGCTGATTGGCCGGCGGAGGGAACGCCCGTCCCCGCTGACGTACGTCGATTACATCGATCTGACTCTGCTGCCCACCCTTGAACCTGAATCTGCCAAAGAAGAAGAAGAAGAAGAGCAGGTTGAGATTGAAGGAGCTAGCGCCGGGCGGCGGGTGTCATTGGCTGTGGTGGGCGGGTTCCTGGCCCTGCTGCCTTGATATTGCACAACTGCGCCCTTCTGCTTGCATTCCAGAATTCACCACCTTGCATCATAGCGGGCTCGAAATCTTAATTCCATTCCATCGGCTCCTCCTCCGCCATCGCACCGTCTGTCATTCGCCCGCTGCTCCAGAGGCCTCGAAGTCGGAATAGCCACATTCCAGCGTCTGCCAGCACCACGAGGCTTCCGTCGGCTGCCTGCTCCGTTCCCGGCGCTGCGTCCACGGACTGGCCAAGTTGCGAGACGTCCATTCTGCATCCTCCGCTGCCTCCGTGCCCTACGAGCTAGCCGAGCGACATCTGCGTGTGCGTGCTTGTATGATATCAGCCTGCCTGCCGGATCGATCGCCGGACGACGTAGCTCGACTGCCTGGCCACCCGCTGCTCCCGGTCGCCCTCGCGAATAAGACCGTCCAAGTATATACACCTCTCGCGCCCGTCCACATCTCACCTCCATCCCATCCCACCTCCCGTCTGCCCGCCCTCTCTGCTCCGCTAGCTATCCGTTGTCGAAACTCCGTGTATCTTAGAAAGAAACAAATACCTCCATCGCCAGACGTTGAATAATCTTCTCGGTCTAACATCATCTCTGCTCGCATCCGCTACAGTGTTAGGATCTTACGCTTCTTGGACTTCCGGCATGTTCGGCGGACACGGACCGCACATCCCTCACGTCACCGGCCGACGTCGCGGCTCTACGACTTCTAGTATGCCATGAGACTCCGTCCGTGAAGCTTTTCCGCTGGCAGTACGTGCTAATTCCATCCGCCCACAGGCAGAAAGTCGGACGAAGGCGAGCACTCGGACCCTTCCGGCGAGGATGACACCACTGTTGTCGACGAGGGCGAGAAGAGCAGTGAGTTCTCCACTCCTTCTGGTGTCTAACCTGATGTCAATATTAACAGTCGATAGTGCTGCTCGCCATCATCTCCCAGCTGAAACCCGGAGCCGACCTGAGCAGGATAACCCTCCCCACGTTCATTCTGGAACCCAGATCTATGCTGGAAAGAATCACGAAGTTCGTATAGAGGCAACCGTTTCTAAATCGAAATTACATCCCGAAGACTAACGAGCTCGAATCTCCAGCTTCATGCAGCACCCCGAAACCCTGCTCCCGATGACCACGATAGATGACCCTGTGGAGCGGTTCGTCTCCGTAGTCAAGTTCTACCTAAGCGGATGGCACCTGAAACCGCCGTACGTCCTGACTTCTCTCCTTCGCATAGCTGGGGCTTGAATAGTCGATTATTAACATACCTGGCCCGCACAGTGGTGTAAAAAAGCCGTTGAATCCCATCTTAGGCGAACAATTCGCATGCTACTGGGAGCTGCCCGACAAGACCAAGGCCTACTACATCTCCGAACAAACCTCGCATCACCCTCCCAAATCCAGCTACTTCTACATGGCTCCCTACCACCACGTCCGGATAGACGGGACGCTAAAGCCCAGATCCAGGTTCCTGGGCAACTCGGCAGCAAGCATGATGGAAGGCGTGAGCTTGCTGACCCTCCTTAACAAGGGCAAGCCGGGCGTCGGCGAGAAATAGTACGTCTACAAGCTCAGATAGAGCTGGAACAGCAGCTAACACCTTGTCATTAGCATCCTGAATCAGCCAAACATCTACGTCCGCGGCATCCTCTTCGGTGCGATGAAGTACGAGCTCGGTGACCACGTCTACGTCAAATGCCCAGAAAACAACCTCGTTGCAGATATCGAATTCCGGGTCAAGGGCTTCTTCATGGGCACCTACAACGCGATACAAGGCGCAATCAAGAACGAAAAGACTGGCGAGATCCTCTACGAGATCACGGGCAAGTGGAACGAAGAAATGTACATCAAAGACGAAGTGGTACGACACCCTACACCCCAGAGATCGTGCGCATGAATGCTAATAGCGATCCTACTATCAGACCGGCAGGACGGAGCTGCTTTTCGACGCTACAAACGCAAAGCCCTCTCTACCTCTCGTCCGGCCGATCGCCGAGCAGACTGAGAAGGAATCACAGCTGTTATGGGAACCAACTATCAAGGCGTTGCTGAGGAAAGACCAGGATGCGGCGACAGACGAGAAGATCAAAGTTGAAGAGAAGCAGCGTTCGGACACGAGAAAACGGGAAGCAGACGGTATTGAATGGGTACCGCAACTATTCAAGCCGACTACGGAGTACGGCCTCGACTATATCATCAACGCAAACATGTATGTTTCACCCTAGTCCCTTTTACATACATGGACTGAACACTAACCTCTGGCGCGAAAAAACAGTGATGGAAAAGACCCCGAAACTCTCGAGAAACAAATGTTATCAATCACACCGATACTACCTGGCAGTCACTCTCACGGCAAATTCGCGATCCCGCCGCATCAGAACCACCCGACAACAGTAACAAACTTTACAGAGGGAGAGCACGAGCCGCATCTGCTCGAACCAGATACACTGAAACACACGAGCAGACAAGCCCCATCGACATGATCCAACGTCCGGCCGGTCCCCTAGGGGACAGACGCAAACCCCATCTGACACCATTGCCTATGAGTGCGTCCGTGCCAATCGCACGGTCGTGTAAGCCTAGGCAAACATGGCCTGTGCTTACATCCATGGATGCACAGGAACCGACCGGCCAGGCTGACAATGGAAATAACGTTACGGGCTCTACTTTTCCTGGAAATAGGTTATCTCCGACCGCCGAGGAAAGATATATCTGCTGTTTGGAGTTCTTTGTGTCTTATTTTCTGCCTCCTTCGGATACCATGTACGCTTTTCTGCTAAAACAAGCCCGGATACCTTCGGATTCGGTAACATGACCGCGCCACACTTTTTTTGACTTTTATTACTTGGGGCCCGCTTACTAGCTTGGGAGCTACCCCTCTTCGGAACACGGAGCATTCAACATCCGATATACGTGATACTTGATTTCTAGCTTGGCTTTTCGCTTTGTAGGCTAGCCAGCGAGTGGAGGAACGTACACACATACATTTACAGGCACGCTGGCGGTGGCACCGGTCTGGGCTGAGACCGGGGCTGCCTCGGGCAAGTCTCGGGCACAGACGGCTTTTTTTCTTCCGATTGCTTGTCGTTTGGATTTCTGGCCATCTACACGCGCAGTTTGTTCAGCTTTTTCTCTTTTCTGTCGATTTTTGGTTTTTTCAGGATCGCGGGATTGTGATGAGTTTAAGTTTATTGGGAAATGTGTATCGCATAGACGCCGTAATTATCTCCTTGTTTTCGTTTCTGCTTTTAAACCGTTTTCTTGAAACCTTCAGTGACGGTGTATACATATGTCTGTATGGCGGTTTGAGGTACTTTGCTAGGGCCTACTGTTGAGGTACAAGTAGATATATCGTACAAGCACGAGCAAGCACCAGTCCTAGACGTACGAAAAGCATAAAAAAAAGTATTAAAAGGCTTTAGGGAGGATTGATACACTCTAGTGATCCAACAGGCCGCTGCATGCAGTAGATTCTCTGTATTTCAAACTCATGCTCGTAAATGCAGTTGTGACCAAACCCCACGCTGCTCTGGTTTTGGATACATCGTATAAATTTAGACGAGTTTATACTTCGGAAATAACTGGCTGCAAACCGATACTTCCAACATGTCAATCGAGAATATCGAATGACTATTAATATAATCAAACGGCTCATACTCATGATTACGTAGCTGTGGTACGTTACACAAGAGCTAGCTCCAGCACCCGCTTGTCTCATAGCCAGCGACTGGCTGATACAGGCGTTGAGGTTTGCGTAGACAATGTACTGTGCATAAATCCGACACCCTAGATATCCATACATAACCTTCCGGGTATATACATATATACCTAGGTACTTATATCTATAAATTATGTACCAGTAACGAAGCGGATACGCCGAATGCTTACAAGATATGCATGGACGACCCCATATAGCCAAGGTTACCCTAACAAGCGAATGAGCAGGCTATGGGTATAATTTGTGAATATGTACAGGAATATAAGTATCACGGACGGGAGCATCGCGTGGTAGAAGATGTATGTATGTATGATCGATTCGATCAAGATCAGGACGTCCACGTACGCTCCCTTTCGTGAGCTAGTCGTGACGTCTTGTCGCTCGTTTCGGAGTCCATGGTGATAGCCGTCCTGCCAATCGCCGTTCTGAAGACCCTGTGTATAAACAGAATACCTGCCTGTACTAGCACTGGTATCGATGCAGTATACGGGATCTATACACCCGTGCCTACGATATATTCAAACCTTCAATGTTGCCACGATAAAGGCATATATGCGGCCCTCTACTCTCCAGTGACGATAGAATATCACATGCATTCGCTCGTCACCGGTCGTGGTCTTGCAAGCTACCTGTTGTCGCGAGCACGTTTTCCCGCCAATGCTCCTTCTTCGCGGCGCGGGCGCGGCCGACGAAGGGGTCGATCCAGGCGACGCTGTCGCCGCGGAGCGCGACGAGGAGGTCCTGTGCTGCGCCGAAGAGGAAGCCGTACCAGAGGCCGTTGCGGAGCATCAGGGCTGTTGTCTGCAGGGGTAGCTTTCCTATAATGTAGCACCGTCAGCATGATCCAGCCAAGCTGCCAAACCTCCTAGCTACGCATAGACCAGAAAAGAATCTGCGGGTGGAAATTCGAGATGGATAACGTGATATTATATTCCAGACGGGCGTCGATTGGTATACGTACTGACAACCCCGAACCAACCTCCCGTAACCCCTCCCGCAACGACGCTCCCTCCAAAATCCACCTTGCCCCTCACCGCATCCACCGCCTCCTCCACTGCGACGAACAGCGCAACATACCCCGCCATCCCACTGCCGCGCTTCACCCCGGCCGCCACACCATCCCGCATGGCAGCATAGCTGCGCGACCGGTGATAGAAGAACCAACCCTTCTGCGAGCGCGGCAGCCGATGCGCATTCTCCGCACGGAACTGCAGCGACGCGGTATGCGTCCTCCGCAGCGCTGTCGCGACAAAAATCGTGGAGAAGGCGAAGGTCGCGCCGAGAGCGAGACGGGTGAGCGGATGGAGGTTCAGTCGGACGCGCGGCGCGGCACTCGATGTATCCGCAGTGGTAGCGGCGGCAGTCGTAGTCTTGTAATCGCCATTGTCGGTGCCGGTGGACGGGATGGCGGGGAGAGGGTATTCGCGAGGTGGTGATGCCGATGGCGGCGGCATTGCATTGTCGTTGTGAAGAGTTGCGGTTGAGGTTGAAGTTCGTGGTTAGGTTTTTGTGCGACCAACGCGAAAGCGTCGGCAAACGTAACAACAAGCCTGACATGATACTGACAGGCGGCAGGCACTAGATCTAGATCTAGATCTAAGACAAGTGCGAGCGAGGATAAGCTAAGATATCGATCTATGGACGACGGCATATTCTTATATCAGATAACGAATCTCCCGCCGTATCTAACAGAAAATTTGCAGCTACATATCTTTGGACATACTAAGGAGGGAAGATTCTATGATATTCGATTCGACCTAGTGAGCGTGATAAAACCAACCACTCATAGCCAGCTAGCCGACGCAGCTCAGTCAGTTTGAATTCAAGCTACAGCGCTAGGCAGCTAGTTGGTAGTCGCTCCAGCGAACCAGCAGCAGACATTTATATAAAGTGTTTCGAATTACTTTCCTTCATAACAGCTTAGTGAAATCGAATCGACAACAGTAACGGTCAGCGTTAACTTCATTTCATGAATTTAGTGTTCAACGAATCCATTTAAACCTACCAGCTTGTCTCGCAAGCCAGACGTCCCCCTTTGGGGCGGCCTGCTTCGCAGGCAAAAGGTGGCCGGGCTGGTTTACGAGACAACTACCAGCGCTTAATTACTCTCACATCTATTAGAGGTATCTTTGTCTCGGAGCTTCCATCATGTGCATCTATGTATACGGTCTACCTTTAATTTCAATATAAACTAGCAATATCCACCTCTTCGCAGTTAGCGTTGAGCGCAGCTGAGCCAAATAAGCATTTACCTGAAATGTCCCCTCATACTGACCAAGTACCTATATTCTATTGAACGGCTCCTGAAATAGTCGCGATTCTATAAATTTAGAAAATGAATTGTACATTATGACCCTTTGTGTCCTTCGCATAACGGTAACTACCCATCGGACTCGGGCATTCCTCTGCGTTGGTTTGGCGCTGCGGGCCATCTTTCGCTAAATTGCGAACAACGAATGAGAGGAGAGACCTCGGACTCGGACTCCACTCAATATTAAAACGCCACATCATATTGACAGTTACGAAGGAAGGCGGGGTAACACAGCATACAAAACACACATCCCTGTGTAACATAATTGACCATGAGGTCCAGTTCTCCTGCGGTGCCAACCGACCCTGTGGAAACGCGTGGAGATCCCCAAGGGCACAAGGTACCAAGGAAACTATGGCTCTTCGCCGGAATCATCATCTTCGGGGCCTTCTTGGGAACCCTGATATATATCGTAATCGTCTTCCCCGGGTCGACTTCGAATTTTCACACCCCTTCTGCCTTTTATCCAAGTTATTGCCCGACGAACATCTCCACAAATATACAATTGGTCAACGACTTTTGGCTAACACTGTACCCAAAGCTGCAGCCTGGTCCGAATTCTCTCACATGGGGGAACGGCACTTACTTCAGTGGCGATTTAGCCGCGTACAGTGCGACTGGCGTTGACCGCTACCACACCTACGCGCTGGATTGGGCCACTTCTAATAACTTTTCTTTCGACCCATACCCTAAAATTGAAGCTGACTACCTCTGTGTTGGCTACGACTATATCGTCCTATATCTTCTCGATCCAAATCACCCTCCGAGCTATATCCTGCCAATCGATACTGAGATTCTCAGCCTGACAAACTCACCCCGGGTTGACGTCTGGACATGGGTGGACGCCCTCCATATGGCTATGCCGCAGTTCGCCCACCTCAGTGTTATTAGAAATGACACCCGTTACCTTGACAAGATGTATGAATTGTTCAATTACACCAAAAGAGCTGAGGGCGGCTCCGGGCTATGGAACCCTGCCAAAGGGCTGTGGTGGCGCGACAAGGCCTTCGTGGGACGGAATATCTACTGGTCGCGTGGTAACGGCTGGGCGATAGCCGCGTTAGCCAAGGTCCTAGCCGTACTCCCACGTTCAGATGCGCACTACGACGAATACGTGTCGACGTTTCAGCAAATGGGGTCCGCCCTAGCGGCTATTCAGCAGAGCGACGGCTTTTGGTATGTAAACCTAGGTAATTCGTCGGATTTTCCGGGGCCGGAGGCAAGTGGTACCTTGTTTTTTGTGTACGGACTCACCTGGGGAATCAACCACCACTTTTTCGACGCCGCCGAATATGGGCCTATCGTGGCCAAAGCATGGGAAGCTGTCGTCAGGACTGCTGTTGCTCCTAACGGTCACCTAGGATACGTTCAAGGTATGGGCTACATGCCAGCAAGCAAGCAGCCCGTTACCTTCGCGTCAACGGCCGACTTTGGGGTGGGAGCCTTTTTACTAGCTGGCAGTGAGCTTGTAAAATTATGTGGAAAGTAGCCAGCACCTGCAGTTTACGAGACCAGCTACTGCCTTCTTGAAGGTATTATATATTGTACAATTGTATGTACCGCAACTCTAGCGCATAGGAAACTAGCTAGAGGCCATAAACACAATATGTTTCCAATGGTATCTCAAGGTCAACAAGCACTGCACGACTTCTCTGAATTATTAGGGACTAGCTAAGAAAGTTGTATGTATCTTAAGTATATTTAAATAAATAGATCATAATTCTCTGTCCTAGGATCCTATGACCGGGATAAGTACCTAGAGTTGAGACTTTAGAAACTAAATAAAGTTTATACTACTAAAATCAAATTACAAAAGGCATTCCTGGGATCGGAAGTATCAAATATACCTCTCCAGACTGCAGCACTTCGGCGAAGCCGCCGCATTTCGGTCTATAGACGAGACAAATTATACTATGTAGAAGTATCATCGTACGTTCACGGTCTATTGCTTCTAGTTCGCGAGACAACGTCTATTACGGTCCACTTATCCCGATAAGCTCACTAGTGACTTCCACGGTTCCCTTTTTACGAAGAACGCTGTGGGCCCGAAATTGTTTCGGATCTGGAATTTATACATTTCAGATTGCTTATCTGTTCCCGACAGTAATAGTCATTATTCTAATTCTAGGATTATGACCTTGAGAATTATTCATGCTAAATTGAACCCGTGCTTGAGATTTGATTAATCAAATATTGGATAGAGCAAGAACTAGATAACAGACGAATACGACCGATCGAGCAATAGCTTGTCTCGCAAGCCAGACGCCTCCCTTAGGACTCGCAGTCTGGTTTACGAGACAAGCAATAGCTATAAACAGTCGCACTGAAGCAATTTATAATTCTTTGGTGGGAATCGAAGCTCTCAGACACATTTCCAACTCTCTGGGCGATTGGGATTACCTGATCCAACGTAAGTGCTCTTCAGGGGATATTTGCAATGATCCCTAACTATCTGCTCTCCCTCACGACCAATACTTGTGCCTCTAACTCTCTCCGGAGCGATTCCCTTTTCCACCCATTTGACCAGGTCCATCAACACGCCGCAATGCTCGCTAGGCGGTAGACCAGAAGGAAAAGCAGTCCCAGGTTGCCCAGCTCCTCCAATATACCAAGCGCCATCACCTCCCCCGCAGTGACCCATACCAGATATAGTAAAAAACCGGTAAAAATCGTCAAGTTTCCGTGAAGGTAGGCCCATGCTCCTCGATACGTAGTCGTAGTAAAGATATGAGTTCTCGGAAGTGATAAACCCATCCGCCAAGCCATGATAGGTAATAAGTTTATGTTTAGCATTGCGCAGATGGCTCAAATCTGGATTCCAGGTTGAGATGCCAAATGGATCCAGTGCCCTCACAGTCTCGGCGAATTCCAGGCTCCAGCTCGAATTGAAATCCCAGCGTGTATCATTGAGCACCACATACCGGACCCAATCAATGATAATATTCGGCCCCCCGAAAAGTCTGATACCCAGGTCAAATTCAATCTCAGCTCCGGGGTTCATACGCGGGTAAAGGAATTCACCCTTGACCCCGTATAGAGGCCCAAAAACCTGGTTGAGAGCTTCAATCTGGACACTTGTAAGGCACTTATGCGACTCCCATGTCTGTCCTGCTTCGCGATCGCACAGAAGGGTCTCGAAACCGGGTCTGCACTTCCTTGGATCCTCAAGAATTCCATCGGCGACACCATCGATACGATCACACTCGCTGAGAACTAGTTGGTGCACCTTTACCCATTGTTCAGTAGTCAAATATCCAGCGGCACCGGGATTTCCAACAAGCGCGTATATCTGACCGCCGTTGATTATGAGGTCTAGAAAGTCGTTCGCAGGAGCCGCAGCAAGGATGCCGTCAAACAGCTCAGGGAAGTCTTGGGCAAGTTTCAGCCCTTGTCGACCACCGGTAGAGCAACCCATGTAGTACGTTTTCCCTGGAGATTTTTCATACAATTGCTTCGCTGCTTGCTTCCCGATATCCGTGCCGACGAGAAGTCTATGTGATACAGTAAGACAATGTTAGAGAGCCGGGCAGATGATTATATAATCCTAGAGGATAGAGCGCAGTTCTTACGATCTATATGCGAAATCCTTGATGACTTCCGGCCTGTTAAGGAAAGCCTCTCCGGAGAAGCCGTCATGTCCATTATTAGTTCCAATGGCCACAAATCCGAGAGCGCTGGCGTATGTCAGATCGTTCAATGCGATGCCTAGATGATCAAAGTTCTCAATACAACTGTCTCCAACGCTCATGCATGGAAAGTGTAAAGCCCAGACGTACAGCCGTTCAGTCCTCCGTTACCCGTCGTAATTACTCTCTTGCCATCTTTCTCCCAAGTGGCCGGGAGGATTATCTCCGCGATCACATTAGAGGTAGAGCTGGTTGTAATGTTTACCCTCAACCTACAGGCGTCTACTTGGAAAATTGCGCCTGAGCCATAAAACCCGCACGAAGGAGGCACGAAGGGCGCATTTGTCCAGTTGGTACCCTTCGGGAGAAATTCGGCAACTAGGACCTTTGTGTGGTCAGGTCTAAAGGTTCTGCGGAGGAGGATGCATCGCCTTTGAAAATCGTGATCGGCTTGTGATGGTGGAGATAGAGCGTAGGATGCGAGTGGAAGCACAAGCGATGCGATCACTACGCCCGCTTTGCTGAAGATAGACTTCATGGCGATACGATACAATTATAATATGATACGGATGCGTTTTGACTATTTGGAGCCTTCTTTGGCCAGACAAGATTCCCTAGCCGGGACTTGGGTTATTTGATATCATCAGATAGGCGATTCGTCCAGATATTTATACCTGAGCGCTCGCGCTCGAGCAGGTCGTTTTCAGTGGCAGGTCCTATCAGCGCGAAAATCTCTCGTTGACTCTTGGCCTCTTTGTGGGACGAGCACCTTCCTTGCTGCGCTGTGATTCCCGGCCGTTCATCGGGTCTGCATCAATTCTTGCCATCAACTTGTTTTTCTGTTGAGTCTGTCGGACAAATTGGCGTAGATCGAGACACCACGGACCTCTTATGCTCTTTGGATACTGATATTATAATGTCACAGCACTATGAATTAAACCTCATACGGTAGACAGACAATGCCGGCAAACAAAACGGCTACGAATAGTCTCCAGTTTTCGTGCATCGTGGGATTGCCATGTGCGCCCGTATCTCTATTTACCTTGCACAATGGGAAATCAACTGCATAACAGATAAAATACAAGGTATTGTTCAATTTGTGGACGGTTGAGCCGTGCCTGCACTCTGGATTCTCGTCATCATGCACGACAACGCATTTGCCGCCTTTGGACTTTAGGACAAATGATCCATGAAAAAGTTCTGGATTTCTCGCATATTTCATTCGCGAGGCGTATATTCAAGCTTCTTGATAGGCACAGAAGGGTATTGTATGCACTCTGCTATTATATAAGCAGCTTACGTAACGTGTTTATGTTATCATAAGTAAAAAAGTGACGTTGATGTGATCATCTGGTGTGGAGAGGACAGGAAGAAAGAAAAGCGGGGGAACCTCAGGGTACTTTGTCTCGCAAGCCAGACGCCTTCGAGGGTACTATGAATCGGCTGTGTTCCAGAGCTTGAGATACAATGGTTGAGTGTATCTCAATCGTTCCGAGACTACTAGATCGTTATCGGAGCTAATACTTTGGTATGAGAGCTGTATCTGCATTTATAACGTCGAGCATGCATCGACGTCTCATGATGCGGGTGCCGCAGCCTTAGGGCCTGGGTTTATTTCCTGCGTGATTGATACTTAAGGTTCTAGATCACGGTAGACCCGAGGAATGGTTTGGTTTACGAGATCAGATTATGAGACCATTTGAATTTTTCTAATACCGACTCCCAGATTTCCAAAGTCACAACCCAGGTGCTCAGGATCCAAAGTAAAGGTGCTAGTTGACTATATATACATATATCAGCTAGGTTGAGGATTGTGTAGACAAAGAGCGCAGTAACGTTACAACAAGAATATGTATATAGGCAATCATGCCGAGTCAAGTGGAGAGTTCTATCTGTCAGTCATGTTTCAATATAAACAAGCTGACTAGAAGCACACTCTCGCATTAAACGAAGAGCCCATGCGGGTGCTGAGCTAGAATATATTAATATCGGATGACACCAGCAGGTATCGCGACAGGGCTGAACGTAACAATTGCAGCCGTACAGATATCGATGCCCGACGGAACAGCCTAGCTTAGAACCTAATTTTCTCGCCGGATCGAACCATAAATGAAATCCAAGGATTGAACTACCAAGAGTCCAAGCAGATAAAAAAAAGAAATATTCCTGTGGCGCCTCCATGCAATACGATAGTCTATGCTATATACAAAGAATGTACCCTGCCGACCATCTGCCCTGTCGACGATGTAGTCCGCGCGATTGAATAGTACATTAATACCATAGCATCCCTTTACCCATGCAACGATACAACCGATAGCAACCAAACGAAAGACGCCGAAGCGAAATAGAACAGTATAGTCGTGAACGAACGAAAGAAAGGAAGAAATCAGCGAAGAGAAAAAAAAAAAAAAAAAAAGCTATGTCATATCCATCCGAAAACCCAAGAACTTTTCCCACAGTCCATAACAAAGCTAATCAACAGAAAAATACTAGAACGAACGACAATGTAGTGTATGTAGTGGTATAGTTAAGAAACCCTTTTTCTCGCCGGGAAAACCCCGAAACTCCTCATCAAAAAGAAACGGTCCAGTGCGTGTCTAACTCGCACCCTCGTTCACACTCGCCTTCTTCAACTCATCTTGCAACATCTTCAGTGTCAGTGGCTTCGGCAAGAAGCAGTCGCTCCCAGCCTCCAAACACTCTCTTTGGCTGATAGAATCCACATTCGCCGTCAGACTGATGATCCTCAACCGGCCAGGCAGCTCACCACTCGCTTCTAGTGCCCGGATCCGGCGGCAGGTGCTCGGCCCACTAAGCACAGGCATCTGCGAGTCCATAAGCACGAGCGAGTATCGCGACCGGTTCTCGGTCAGCTTCTCGAGTGCAACCTTGCCGTTCTCGGCAACATCAACAGTACGGCCGAGCTTTGTGAGCATCTTGACGCCTAGCTGCTGGTTGATGGGGTTATCCTCAACCAGGAGAACGACGTCGCCGGTCTCCTGGACCTCGGGTCTGGCTTCAAGGCTAACCTCGGGCGGAGTCTCCAGAATCGGAGTCTGGACCAGTGGGCTCGGTGCTACGACGATGCGTTTGAGCTCTTCCAGCGCAGGATTGGCGCTGATGCATTCGGTGCGTATCAGCTGCGGGTCCGCCCATCCGCGCGTCAACTGTTTGATGAGCAGGTCTTCGACGCATATGGGCCGCTTTAGTAGCGTGACATGCTCGAGGTTGCGGAGTTCCTTCACGCTCTCGTCGCTATGAAGGATGAACCAGCGCTGCCGCCCGTCGCTCTCGATGATCTCGGAAATGACCTGTGGCGTCAGGCACTTGATGTCCACGATGACCCGCTCGAAGTCCCCAAGGCTCTGCTGAGTCTCAACCGGATCAACTGACCATATAGCGAAATGTGCCGCAAGAGCCCATTGGACCACCATACTGCTTCGTTTGCTACGGAGCCAGACCGCGACCTTGATGTTCGTCTGAACGACCGGCGGGATGTGGTATGTAGTTGGCAAACCCGGAATGACGACGGTGAAATCGGCTCCTCTCCCCTCCTGCGACTCAAGTGTGATTCTGCCGTTCATCTTGGCGACAAGCTGTCTGCAGATAGCAAGTCCTAGGCCGGTGCCGAGATGTTTTCGTGTGAGACTCGTATCCGCCTGTCGGAAGGGCTCGAAGACAATCTTCTGCGACGCTGGCGAAATCCCAATACCCGTGTCGCTGACGGAAACGCACAGTGAGTCCTCGTCGGCGCACGTCCACAAACGGACCATGATATAACCGCGCCGGGTGAACTTCATGGCGTTGCCAACGAGGTTCATCAACACGCGGGCAAAGTACGTCTCATCAATGTGGAAGACATCCGGAACATCTGTGTCAATAATGAGGATGATGTCAACACTAAGTGCGTTGGAAATCTTCGCCATGCATGTCTGCAGCATGTCGAAGACGAGATCTTTGATCCGTACATCCGATGCTGATGCTGCAGTTTCCGAGTGGTCGTTTTCGAGACGCGTGAAGTCCAGGACGTTCTTCGTGATGAGATCCAGAGCGTGACAGCTCCCCTGAATAGACTTGACGAAACTCATCTGCTCTTCGTTCAGCGGTGTCAGAGCTAACAGGTCGACGAAGCCCGTGATGGCGTGCAGCGGGGTCCGCAGTTCATGACTGGCGACAGAGATAAACTCGGTCTTCACTTGATCGTTCCGCTCAGCAGCCTCCTTCTCCGCGATCGCTTTCCATAGCTTGCGTTTCGTGACAATCATCTCGGCGAGTCTATCGCGAGACTGAGTGATGGTACGAGCGAGAACCACATAGGACATCAAGCAGCTGATGGCAGCTACAAAGGCGACACCGAGAGGCAGCACGGAAGGGAAAGTCCCATGGTCGTACGGTGGCAGTTGTGTGGTGGAAAACGTGGCGGCCCACATCCCGGTCCAGTGTGTTAGGTTGATGCCAATTGCTGCGACGAGAGCGAAGATAATCTGGCTCGTGCCGTCCGATTCGTTCGGCAGGAATATCAGTGCAACCATCGATACAGTGTACGCGATGAAGACGGATAGTACGACCACAACACGATTCCACTTGATCATGCCGTCGAAATACATGGCTTTCATGCCGATGTAGTGCATGGCGCAGATGCCGACGCTCATCATTGCGCCGACGATGAGTACGCGGATGCTCATTCCACGCTGCAGATGTCGGATGATTCTGATTGGCAGCGGCGTAGTATCGTCGTGCGCACCTCTAGACATGAGGGCGGTGGCGAGATTGAGGACTGTCCCAAACTCTGATGTTGAGCCCTCGTACTCGGGCGTGTCGATGGGTTTGCTGCTGCCATTCGCTAGACCATGGAGACCACTGATGGCCATGCCGTTTTCCAGCATGCTGTCGGTGTTGGCGATGGGATGATACATATGCGTATCGTTCCGCTTCCTTCGCATCTTGATCCAGATATTGCTGGTAAGGCTACCCAGCGTGCCAGCGATGGCAACGAAGGCTGAAAAAATTGTCATCGGCAGGTTGAAATTGACGGGCACGCCGATATCGAGGGCGATCATGGCGACGAAATGGAAGGCCCAGATGGCGCATCCGCCAAATTCAACGGCGGCAAGAACCAGCCAGCCGATGCGGTGGGCCGTTAATGTGGATTGGCGACATTGGACGTAAAGCTGGGTAGTGGTGTATGCGCCGAGGAAGCTGACAAAGAAAGCGAGGACGATAAGCCAGGGGCGCCAGCGCTTCTCGAGAACGAAGAGCCCATCCGGGCCGCTGGCGACGGCGGCTTCGGCGGGAACCGACATGGTGGTGATGATGGCACAATGGTAGCTGGATGGCGGGATGCTGAGCGACGTTGGACTGCGTTGCCGACGTGGCGATCTGTGTAACTGATCGTCGATGTCAACGCAGGTTGCTTGTGGTTTCTGCCGTCTTCGATCACAGCGGCGTCGACAGGGCAGCCGAGGCCATGTCGCTGGCGATGCGCTGCGAACTGGAAAAAGGTTAAAAGCCATAGTTACGTCAGTGGTCGGCCTGCTATCGGCGTAATCTTCATAGGGCTTGTACATACGGATAAACTACTATTGCTTGTCTCCTTGCAAGTGTCACCTTCCTCAGAGATGGAGGAATTCTAGGAAGGGGACACCCGGATTTAATTTGAAGGAAGGCTGAACCGACTAGTCGACTGGGCACCTGGGCATACAATAATATAATATAACCGGATGGTGTTGAGGCCGAGGGGCAAGCAAGTTTCCACGTTAGATTCAGATCCGAGCTAACCTTTCGTGAACCCTGATCCCTCCCACTCAACTTTAAATTCCTGTTCAAATGTTCTGTCCAGCTGGATCTTTCCCGTTGCCTAGCTGGCTGAAACTCTCAAGCCAGACAGAACTTGAGAGCCCAGAATATACTTGATTAGCACGGTCAACCGCAAATACTATAAAATGGTTATAATTCGCTGTGGACGGGCGGACGGACGATATACCTCACAACCACACCACACCGAGCTCTACACTTCGTTGCAGTATCTGGATGCCTTCGTGTTCGCTTCTGCAAGCCCCCAGGTTTGGTAGCAAGCCCAAACCAACCGTTTCCGATTCGATTCGATCCCAATTCCGAGAGGGCGGGGATATTTCCTGATTACGCATTAGCAGGTGCCCAATTTGTTGCCCCAAGCCCAATCTCAGCCCGGGTGGGCTTGAGTAGCGTAGTATATTATAACTGCGTTTACCTTAATCAGACCAGTTTATGAGGTAATATGCAAGAAAAAAAAAAAAAAAAAACCCTCAAGATCGATCAGAAAAACAAGTGCGGCAAGATGACAGCAGGGCAAAGATAGATCTAAGTTATAATAGATAGTAACTAGAGAACGCTGATTTTGCTTCCCTGGTCCGAATTCCCAGACTAGGTTCGCACTGTGGAAAGAAGATATAGAAAATCTGCGCTAGCTAGCTGGCTAGCTGGGTGGAAGGCCAGATGGCCGTAGATATAGCCTCTTGCCCTCTCTCTTTCAACTCAAGGGGGCCGGCCCGCGCCCGGTGCGCAGGCGCTGCTGATAGTGATAATCTTAATAACACGATACCAACGATATTTGATAGGTCGACAAGACGTGCAGAGACACGGCATGGGAAGCAAGCCTCGAAGCAAGGGGACAAGTTTGAATCACGTATATACGTGAGAGAAAGAAGATGGGAAGGGAAGCAAAATCCACAGAATTAGAAAATATTCCCAAAATGAACGAAAGAATACGAATGACCTTGCCGTGTTACACCAGCAAGCAAGGAGCATGCACGCATATCTGCAGGACGAATACTAAGCGTATACGTAAAGACCGGAGGGCTAGAGTAAGACCTAGGCAGTGTGGGTGCCGCCGATGTGTCGACGGCTCGACTGTAGCGAGGCACTAATGACCAACGACACGGCATACACAAGATCTTGGGAGGGGATGCCTAAGGGAGCTGAGCTGGTATGCATGCCACCGAGAGAGGGATGGGGCCTTGATGTTAGCTGGGCATGCATGCGTATCGAATCGACCTTAGAGTCTTCGAGGTTGGTATGTACACCCTCGTTGACAGCCAGAAGAGCTGTTAGTTTCATTGTAACTGGACTGCTATTCCGACCAGTCCCCGGTGTATCCTGCCGTCGAGTTTACAGGGTTGCATGTTGTTTTCGTATGAATTCCCGCAGCTGGTAAATGTAAAGAAAGGTGCTTTCAGAGCCTTGTCAAGCAGTTGCATCGGCTCCACCAGACGGAGGAAAGCGAACGACGAGGGTGAAAATTCATGGCCCAGACCACAGCGGACCAGATCTGGATCCGTTACCTATCGTGCATTCACCCACGGCCGAATATTAAATCCCAATCAGCATATAGAGTGGCAGATAGGCAGCTGGTACCCCGCAAACGACACTCCCAAGACGTCTGATCACTGGAGCTCTCTCGACGAAGAGAAGGAAATTAATCGCGCAGTCCTGCATGCCATCACACCGTCTTCGAATCGAGATCTGTGTTTCCAACAGATTCAGCGAGATTGATGGCCGGAGAACCACGGTTGAACCCCCAAAAATGGTTCTGACGTGTTTTCGGGAACACCCGAATCTTAGATATAAATCTGTCCAGATACCAGCTTTGGTTCGTCTAGCAAACCAACAGCAGATGGCGAGGTTGATTTATGAATACCCTGGGCAGCCATGAACCCTGGGACCAGTCGTGTCACAGAGCCAGAAGCAGAAAAGTCGAGAGGGGAGGAAAGACAAAAAGAAAAGAAAAACGGAAGCGTGGACGACCTTGTCAACCAGCAAACCCGGTGGTCACTATCGCGGAACGGTCAACATTCCACAGACTTTGTAATCAACATTCCTCGGCAGCTGGTGCGGCATCCGCAGCCCCTTGAGGAGCACACAGACAAAGAATTGTGTTCGTTGGAAAGAAAAAGGCGCCTCCTGTCTTAGCGCAGGATCACGAAACTGCACCCAGCGAGCCCTCGCGTCGCCGTCTGCCGTCAACCACCAATCATCAGTCCGCGATCCCCATGTCCTCATCAGCTGAACACATCGATCGTGAAATAAAATCGCGGCGCAGCAGACATCTTTGGCTAGTTCATGCTCACCAATCGATCATAAATCAATGGCCCAAGAGCTCCAAGCGAAGACTCGCTTGAAGACTGTGATTGAGACGACGAACCGTGCAGGCTTGGCCATCTCGGCTGGCGGGCTAGACCGAAGGAGATCTCGATCAGGAAAGATCCTCGAGTATTTTAGCGGAGTCGCGAGGATGCAACCCTCCGGTTTGGATCTTGACAAGATCACTAGCGGTCGGCTGTTGATGAAGCTAGTTAGTTGACGGACGGTTCACGACGTTCAATAAACAGTACTAACTAGAGTGTCCCGTGCCAACATTCATCCGCCCTTGCATCCTTTATCTCCTGATGAGCGGAGGCATCTATCTCCCGCTGGCCGCCGAGCTTTCAACTGTCAAGGCTATCGTTCTTTTGCTAGCTGCCAGCTAGATTGCTTGTTACATAGCGCTAACCTGGTCCCAGAGACCCGTGCTCGGATAGTTAGATTCCAGTTTCGGTATTGCTCAAAAGGTGAGCGCACAGGCGCACATCGTATCTCGTGGTCTGGATAAACTATATAAAGGAGATTGCCACCATTTGCAATTGAACTGCGGATGAGTTTCAAAGCTCAGCTGAAAACTCAAAGGTAGGGTCTGAAGGGCTAAAAACTCCACATCAATTGCAATGGCGAGCGGCATAACGTTATTTGTCATACTGTGATGCATCGCGTATATCCGCCGTGCCGGAAGTCCGTCAGTTGCAGTATGCAATTTAGGCTGGCTTCGAATAATTGAAATTGGCAAAAAGATTCATGAATGGGCAGCTGCATCAAAGACTGTTGTTATAAAGTTGGAAGCAAAGGAGGCGTCACCGACACAGGAGAAGATGGGGTTCCCCAACCTCGAAGCTCGGAAGGAGACTGAGAAGATGTAGTACATCTGTAGCCGCAGCCCAAGGCTACTCGTGCACCGCGTCCGCGAGATGCATCGATGCCTAGGCGGTGCATCTACGCGAGAAGGAAGAGGGGACACGGCCTAAGTGGTGCCGTATACCTCGGTGCGTCCGTAGTTTCTAGTTAGTCTCGACTCGTGCGAGCGCCAGTCACGTTCTCCGGACAAGGAATCAGGTTTTGGGTTTACAAATATCCCTTCTCGTGGGCTTCCAAGTCCCCTGTCGTGTCTGCCAGGATGCCGATAACTAGAACCGTCTATCGACGGAAGATTCAAGTTAGCCCTGGTCCTCGCTCTAGCTGCTCTCTCTGGTCCAACCAGATTACAAACCAGCCCAGCGATCTGTCCTGGCCTGGCCAACTTGCCAACCTGCCCTTCGCCTCGCCTTCCCCCGCCCAGACAGCTAAGCTCCAGGCTGGGCAGCAGTAGCGTCCTTGTCGCCACAGTCGGTTGCAGCATTGTGGAACATGACGGAGAGACCGCCAGGGACTGTGACGTGCCCGACCGACAAATATCAAATACAAATACTGCTTCCACTTTCCGAATCGCTACGCAAGGGAAGCTGCCGTAGCGGACTTGATGATTATAAACGGCGGCGAAAGGGACTGGAGGCATCCATTACTAAACATACATACGTGATGCATGATGTATGTATCGGAGGCAGTGCCGCGGCTCATGTTGCAACGGCCGCCCAGGCGAAAAAAAATCCGAACATGAATCCTGGCCTGGCGACAGATAGTTTAACCTCCGCGACGAGTCGACTGCGCCTGCTGGCGAGATTGATGTCGCTGGCCGGGGTGGCGATGTTCTTTGTCAGCAGGCCAGACACACACCGAAAGAACCTTCTTCTTCTTCTTCCATGGCAGGGTAGATGGCTGTATATATAATATCGAGCGCATAGCGCGGTGGACGTGCTGATAAGATAGATAGGTAGCCGGAGCCATTGGACCAGAGTATAAATATATAAAATAAGACGAGGGGCCGTCGTCGATAGCCTAAAGCACGCCATTGCCCGCCGGCTAAACCATATTATTCGAAGATATATATAGCACGCCTCCACCGACTCCATTTCTCATCTCAGCTCACTTGGCACTCACTCGACCCCCATCGCAGACTACATAAAACGCTCCACTACCTTCCAGGCTATTACTCGTGAACCAGACACACTCCGGTGACGCGACCGGCCGCCGGACACCACCATGTCGTCCTTCATCAACCGACTCACACGCCACTTCGCCAGCAGGAACACTCTCGGCGTCACAGGCGAGGGCGGCGGATCAGCGACAATGCTCCCCGAGAACACCGAGAAGGCGACCGTTGCCGCGGGATGCTTCTGGGGTGCGTCTAGATCTCCCTAACACCGCCTGTATCACAGGATCCCTTGTGTCCCCCGATCGTGCTGACTGACCCGTTTGTCTGTTTGACTTTCGCCAGGCGTCGAGCATATCTACCGCAAGCACTTTAAGGGGAAGGGCCTGATCGATGCTCGGGTCGGGTATACCGGCGGCGACAAGAAGAGTCCGCAGTACGCAGCAGTCTGCGGCGGTGGCACTGGCCGTACGTTTAAATTTCCCCCGATTGAATGCATCTAGATCATTGCGCCTGCAATTGAACACGCCCTGATTCCAGGACGTCGTACACCTATGCGATCGATGCAGCATGTTAACGCACGTGCACAGACGCGGAAGCCTTGCAAATCATATTTGACCCAACCCAAGTCTCCTACCGCACCCTGATCGAGTTCTTCTACAAGATCCACGATCCGACAACTCTGAACCGCCAAGGCGCCGACGCAGGCACCCAGTACCGCTCCGCCATCTTCTACAACAGCGACGAGCAGAAGCGGATCGCTGAGGATGTCACAGCAATGGCGAACGAGCACTGGTGGCGGGGTAAGATCAAGACGGCCATTATCCAGGCAGCAGACTGGTGGGATGCGGAAAAGTACCACCAGCGGTACCTGGAGCAAAACCCAGGCGGGTACGAGTGCCCGACGCACCATGTCCGGACGTTCTCTCTACCGGAAGGATATCCGGCGGATACGCAAAAGCAGGCGACTGAGACAAAGAAGGAGGAACCGACTCCTACCGCTCCTGCGGCTGCTGCTCCAGACACTGAGGCTACATGAGCAACGAGTTGATTGGGGACGATTGGCCGGTTAATTCTTAGTATGGTGCGGCAGCAGTATGGGTTCACCGAGTTTTCCTTTCGAAGCTTTCGTGCAGTTCTGTCTTTAATTACTTCTTAGCGCGTTCAGATATGTAATCACTCGTAGAATGGCCACTGCAGCTTGGATTTTAATCAACTGATCTAATGTTCGTAATACGGAGTCTGAGGTCTTGAAAATCATGCATAGATTCAGCCGTGAGCTGCCAGATCTGGCGCTAATGTGAAGTTTGTCGGGAGATCTGTTGTAATTTGCGCACTCAACGCAAATCTCCTGCTCAACATCTGTTGTTATAAACTCACCACAATAAAATGGTCTCCATCCAGCTCGTCGACAGATTGCTTTCTTTATTTCCAGTACGTGCAAGAATAGCACCGGCAAGCTTGCGAGGGATACAAAAAATTGAACCGCAATGTTGCGATGATGTATTTACAAAACCATACATAAGTAGTGATCCATTCTTTGAACAATATACATATACTCCTGACATGCTTATATAACTTAAGCGCCGAGATGGGTGACCTGAAGACATCGAGCTTCTCTATCGATGTATATCGTCTACACCCGAAAGATAAACTGCGCACACGCACGTGGGCATGACTATTTGCTCGTCGACGATATCGCAATCTGGTTCCTATAATCTACGCACCAATGTGGCCCTTTCAGACCGACTATATATTAGAGCCCTGTAGCCCCCCTGCCCCCAGCTCCAACTTTCACAATCTTTCATCACACACACAATCTAGATAAGCTTACCGCTATCTAAATTTTTCTCCAAAATGGCACAAAACTCCGAGAAGACACCCCTACTAGCGCCTAGTAGGTCGCAAGAGCAAATCTGCTCTCTGCAGAACACCCCTGACAGGCTGCAGCCGCAGCAAAACATCACTGTCAGGTTCCTTTATGAGACTTCCCGTCCCCCGTTCTGGCAGTTCTTCGGCCCGAAAGATTCGCAGTGGGAAGACGAAGAATTCAGACGCTGGTACGACGCGGAATGTCTCGAGCCTTTCGACCCGATTTCCATGCCGGTCCCACGAGACATTGGGGACATCTCAGACCGTGAGTACATCGAAGACATTCGATGCCGGTATCCAGGAATGACCACACGCCACCATGAAGAGGCCAGGATCGTTTCCTTGGTAAGTAGTATAACTATTCTCCCGATTCTATTGAAGAGCCGAGACAAAACGTTCTGCCACCATTTAAATGTGCTACTGGTGCTGACGAACATCAACTTAATTTAAATATAGTACCAAGAAGAGGGCAGCACCACCGAGTCAACGTACAGCTGCTCTCCAAGGAGGATCAGGAAAAATGGTCTCAACATCCACCAGCGTGCCTTACGGGGAGAGCTGAAGGAGTTGCGATTTATTTCCGTGTTTCCCGTCCAACCCAACTTGGGATCAGCCGCGCTCTCATCTTCGTCTTCGTCGCTATCGGAGAGCTTATCTACGAAGCACTGGGGGGGAAACACAAGTCGGGATCGTCTTGAACCCAGATCCTATAGGGCCAGGACAGGAAGTGGGTGGATGCTAGGGCGGGCAAAGTGGATGTTACGAGGCTATTATATATGTACCTAATATATAATATTGATCTGCAAGCTGTTTTCTTAATGCATAATGAAGTCTTTTCTACTATTCAGAGTTGGGTACGATGGATATACACACTATGAATCTAACTGGCCCTGAGACTCGCCACTATCATGCGATGTGCATTTGCATCCTGGAGCTAGAAAGCTATTACATGCGTACTGACAGTAATCAACCACTATGTAAATTTCATACAAAAATTGCACGGCTGCATTGGTCCCGAGGCTCCCTTCTTTCGTGTTGGTACTTTGTAGCCTTTAGGTATGCTACAGATGTAACCTAGCAGCTAGCCAGCTGTTGTGAACAGCGTATGTATACAGGCAGGTTAAAATTTGCCGCATTAATGGTGTCTTAAGACCTTGTTGTCTCCTTTGAAGGCCTCTAAAGACGGCCGTCTGGTTTACGAGACAAGTCTCTAAAGCATATATTTATCTATATGCGGATATCTCGTCGCCTAAGCGCTGGCCAGCTTGTAGACGTTCATCTATACGGCTTATCAGTCTGCTGCAGAATCTTAACGATAATCCTCAGTACTATAAATACCAAGAGACACCCACATTCAGAAAGAGTTCTTTCCATCATCGTTACATCTTACTCCTCTTCCTCTTCCTGGGATCCTCCTCCCTCATCATGACTTCAACGACCGCAAATATCAAATTTATCACCACCACCACGACTACCACAACCGTAACCGCAACCATAACCACTGCCTTGTCGTTGCGTCATGGTGTCAAATATTTCAACCAGACCTGAAGCTAGTATCGAGAACAGGCCTCAAGACACTCTCGACAAAATCGATGAGGGCATTGAGGTGCTCGCTGAGTCAACTACCATCCAGGTTAGGACCGCGGGGGATGGGGAGGAAGGCTCCTGTTCGATATTACAAAAGTCTCGCCGAACGGATTCTGGTCGGAGCCCAGCAAGATGGATGATATCATGATAGGTCCAAGCTTACAAAGGAGATAGTTGTATCTTTGAAAAGCCTTCAGATAACTTCTCGGACAATAAGGTCGTCGACAAGGATTTGCACATCAGAAGATTCCGTGTCCCGACTTCAGCCGTTACCACTTCTCCAAGCCAGCAGTAATTCCAGAAAACACAGCAGACATACAAATGCTGGTGGTGTGGAGTTGTGGTTACAGTAACTTGTGTCAGAGAGCACCGACATACATGGCAGACGGCACGGCAACAGATTGAAGACTATTCTGAACGATATTCTGGAGAACGGCCTGCTTACGAATGAACGTTCCCGAGAACCACAATGGATCGGGTTGCCAGTTATTGCCCAAATGTCCACAGCGCATTTCACAAAGGCCTACTTCGAAGGATACTGCGCTTGGGAGCTTATTGCGCCTCGTGTCACTAGTATCACCCTTACGACTGTACTGGGACATCGCGTGCGACGTCGCTGGAACTGTGGGAAACCAACGCGGTTGAGAAACATGTATGTCTACTATCTAATTACAGATGCAGTCATAATACTGATTAGTACACAATAGGATATTTTACCAGTTCCAAAAAAATAACCAAAAACCGCTTCTTACTCCCCAACAAGAATTCTAAGGTTATCGAAATTCCACCCACATAGGGCCCAAACATAAGTCCTCCTATATGACTTAGTTGTTAGCGTCTATCACCGGTTGTTTACACAGGACATGGCTGGCGTTCGTCTAGATCCGGAGACGTCTAGACGTTGTCAGGCCTTCCACCCCTCTCTGATTGCTCCTATCTCGTTAATTAATCATATCTATCATTCTTCTTGATCGTCTTCTTCTTCATGACCGACGTCAACTTTATGACGCATATATCTATACATATAAAAGTTGCCCAACTGAACTGTCCGCGGTCAGTGAGGAGCGAAAAGCCTCGAAGAAGGATATATGCAAAGCTAGAAAGTGGCTGGTGGCAACAGAGCACGATACATGTTATATACTAATGCAACCTAACCTGAAGGAGGAACTGTTGGTGGTCAGCAAGTATATTTACGAGGTGTTCACGGAATCCGGAAGTAGAAGCCCGAGACCTAGCATCTATTGACTATCTGAAAAATAGTCATTCATTCATGCATCTACCTACACATTCATTTAGAAAATCCTAAGTCAAGACTGGCCTATTGAAGCAGAGAAAAAAGCGAGTTTGAGAGGCTTACGTTGTCTCGTGATCCAGACTGCCATACTTTACCCGGCGAAGAGGCTTACGGTATCTTCCCGTTGTTCTTAGCAGACCTTTACTTGTCCTTGTGGTTGGCATCATAAAGCCAGATCTAAAGATATTGTATATCGAGAGGTGTTAATGCGCCACTGATGGCGGTGCTAGCTGGCATTTTCCCAAAGAGGTCAGGCCATCGCGCCGCATCGCAACCTAACCGAACGCGGCAATGTCAAAATTAAATCGAATGTTCTAGCAGCAGAGCTGTGGCTTGGGCGTCACCCCACACCCACGACGCCTACAAAGCCGGCATTCAAGCGCCAACTGCCCCGCGAACAGGCATCTTTCCACCATCGCTGTCCATTTTTTTCCAAACTTGTCATCGTAAAATCGTTCAACATGGCTGATGCTGTAAGTATACCACCCACGCACCCTCCAGCGGACCATTCGATGAAAACGTCGGCTGACGTGGGACGCCCTACAGCTCAAAGCACAAGGAAACGCCGCCTTCGCGGCAAAAGACTTTCCGAAGGCGATGTGCGTTCCTCCCCTGCATCTCGATGCGAATCCTGGCGCGGCGGTAGACGTTAACAGTTTCGCACAGAGACTTTTTCTCACAGGCTATCGAGGTCGATCCTTCGAATCACGTTCTCTATTCGAATCGCTCGGGGAGTCACGCTTCTCTCAAGCAGTTTGACGAGGCTCTCAAGGATGCTACAAAGTGCACCGGTACGACCTCGTCTTACACATCCACCAACACTATATTCACGGCCGGGATTGCTAATATACCGTCATAGAGATCAAACCGGACTGGTCGAAAGGGTGGTCCCGGAAGGGTGCGGCACTTCACGGCACTGGCGACTTGAGTACGTTCTCCGTCCGTATACCCGTTACACTTTCACCAACCCCGACAACTAACACCTTGAGATAGTTGGCGCCATCGATGCCTATGAGGAGGCCCTGAAGCTTGATACAAATAACGCTCAGGCTAAGCAAGGTCTACAGTCCGTGAACGATGCCATCCGTCGAGAACAGCAGCGGGATGAACAGCAAGGTGGTCCTGGCGGTGGCCCAGGTGGCATGGGTCTCGGCCAGCTCTTCAACGACCCGATGCTATTCGCCAAACTCTCCGCGAATCCTAAGACGAGGGACTTGATACAAGACCCTGAGGTCATGATGAAGCTGCAGAGGATAAAGCAGAATCCAACTGATATCCAGAGGTGCGGCTCAATTCTCGACTCAACCTATGAACTAGCGAATGCTGACTATTACAACAGCGTCATTGGCGATCCTCAGATGATGACTATTCTCGCAGCTCTGCTTGGTGTTCCAGATCGAGAGGACGGACCGGCCGGCCAGGAAGACACACCTGTACGAACCCTCTCGCATACTGATCTCACTTCAGCCAGCTAACAACCCCGCAGATGTCAGACGCTCCACCGCCCCGCGCTAAAACCCCGCCTCCAGCATACAAGGAGCCGACACCAGAACCTGAAGATGAAGAGGCAAAGGCCAAGCGCGAAGCCAAAGAAGCAGCCGATAAGGAAAAGGCACTCGGCAACGACGCTTACAAGAAACGCAACTTCGACACCGCTATCGAACATTACAACAAGGCCTGGGAGCTGCACAAGGACATCACCTACCTGAACAACCTCGCCGCAGCCAAATTTGAAGCCGGCGACTACAACGGATGCATCGCCGAGTGCGAGAAAGCCATCACCGAAGGTCGCGAGATCTATGCCGATTTCAAGCTGATCGCCAAGTATGTCCCCTCTCATACTCGTTTTCATACAGCTTCTAACAGCAACCCGCAGAGCCTACGGCCGTATCGGCACCACCTATCAAAAGACGGGCGACCTCACAAAGGCAATCGACTACTACCAACGCTCCCTCACCGAACACCGCACCCCGGACATCCTCACCAAGCTGCGCGCCGCCGAAAAGGCCAAGGACAAAGCCGAAAAGGAAGCCTACGTCAGTACCGAAAAGGCCGAAGAAGCCCGCCTGCTCGGCAATGAGAAATTCAAAACCGCAGACTGGCCCGGCGCCGTAGACGCCTACACCGAGATGATAAAGCGAGCCCCAAGCGACGCCCGAGGCTACACCAACCGCGCCGCCGCCCTGCAGAAGCTCATGTCCTTCCCATCCTCGATCGATGACTGCCGTAAGGCAATTGAACTAGACCCGAGCTTCATGCGTGCCCATATCCGCCTCGCGCAAGGATACCTCGGACTCAAAGAATATAACAAAGTGCTAGACGCGCTCGCTGCCGCGACAGAGGCCGATAAGGATGGAAAACACACGCGAGAAATCGAAGACCTCAGCCAAAAGACCATGAACACAATGTACGCGGCGCAAGAGAACGAGACCGAGGACCAGGCGCGAGAGCGCATCCAGCGAGACCCAGAGGTACGTAAACACAAACTCACATATTCGTCATACACAGAGGGTTATATCGGGAGAAAAATGAGAGAGCTATGCTGACCAGTGTTCCGCGAAACCAGATCGTCTCCATCATCTCGGACCCAATCATGCAGACCATTCTAAACCAGGCAAAGAGCGACCCAATGGCGCTGCAAGAGCACATGCGCAATCCAACCGTCCGGACCAAGATACAGAAGCTGATCGCAGCGGGTGTCATCCGCTTGGGAAGATAGACGTACTGACTGGCGAACAATTAAACTCGGCATGCAGCAAACTACACGACTATCTTCAATAGTCAATAGCAAAGAGCGGTAGAATGGACTGACGAAACGAAGACAGCATATCTTAATACGAAATGTGGATGGACATAGCGGCTGGTTGGCGGGGTGATGCTTTTTCCCGCAGTCACGTTGCGTAAAACTGTGTTAATTTATTTCTCATCATTGTCTTTTCTTACTCATCGTCTGTGCTGCTGCTCTTTATAATGCGACGACGGACCGTATGTACGTTGGCTAGTAGTCTACCGCATTCTCATAATTTAATTTATGGTGTCGACGACCAACTGACGCATGCATGTGCCTGCTCCTGACCATAAGATAAAAGCCAACTCCATATATCTTGCACGTCTGATAACTCCAGCTCTATAGAACGCTGTGATATTCGCATCCGGCAGGCAGCCAGTAGAGCTTACAAGACTAATTGTAGAATAGAAATCCAAGTCAACAAAATTCGACAGTTCAGTGACATAATATCATCGATCCCTCAATCGCAAGTCGATACAGTGCATACTTGCATGACCAATACAGGCTATAAACATAGTAAGATGTATAGTATATCCTTTATGACGCAGTAGACAAAAGCGGACGCCGTCGTATACAGGCATATCAAAGCGGCCAACATTTAACAAAAAATCCATTTGCAATAACGAAAGAGAATACCTGCATGCAAAAGAAAATGTGATGATATTTGCCAGACAAGAGAGGACATGACATGTATCCGCAGAAATTAACCTCAAGCAAACCATATACATGAATATAAGTATAAGGATGTCGCAAATACCAAAAACATAACATACTCCACCTATCTCGTGAACGTAACCGTAAAAAGCCAGCCGGGAGCACATATATGCATACATCCACCCACCCACCCATGGATCCGGATCCGAATATATTTACAAAGAAGAGAAGATAACAACAAAAGGACGATATCCCAGAGTAGACGTCATGCACTCATTCACTCACTCACTTACTTGGACAGCCGTACACCCCACGGCTGGTACCCGGGTATCTTCGCGACGGTGCTGACATCACCGCATCCGATCGCCAGCCAGCGTATTCCGCGCAACGACATCAAACCGGATCTTCCGCTTCAACGTCCGCTGACACCGCTCCACCCCGCCGCTCTCGAGCCACCGCGTCAAGTTCTTGCACTGACTGACGTCAAAGCTCTCCAGCTTCGTGCAGCCCTCCACCACAGCCTCCACGCCGACCCCGGTCACCCGCACGCATCCGCGCACCGACAGCTCGCGCAGCTCCAGCAAATGCAGGCTGATCGCCCGCAGCGACGAATCACTCACCGCAGACCCGCAGAACGAAAGCTTGAGCGAGACGAGCGACTGACAGCCCAACGATAGCACCTCCGTCGCCGTATCCGACAGCGCACAGCAAAATGACTAAACACCACCGCACGCACGTTAGCCCCCAGCCTCATAAACCAATACAGTAGCATAAAGCAAGCAAATTTGTAAAAGGGCAAACCCACCAGATCAAGCACCTTAAGCTCCTTCGCGGCGTTCGTCAAGAACACAATCGCGCTATCCGTCAGGTATGTGCAATCCGCCAAACACAGATGCGTCAGGTTCGGAAACTTGGCCACGCTCCAATGCTGAAATCCCTGGTCCGTGATCGTCGTGCACCGCGTCAAATCCACCCGCTCCAGCCGTGCCGCTGCATGCACCGCCAGATGCGACATCGTCCGGTCCGTGACATGCTTGCAGTACGACAGCGTCATGTTTTTCAGCTTTGAGCATCCAATGACCGTCCCCGGCGGCGGGTACATCATCTCGTGCTGCTTCGCCTTCACGGGATCGTTCTGGAACTGCATCTGCGCGTACATCGGGTACATTTCAGGCACCACCCAGCCCGTGACGCGCGCCAGCAGCGTGTCGCTGACTTTGCGGCAGTTGCTCAGGTCGATTTCTTCGAGTCCCTTGGCTTTATTCGACATTTCGAGGATGGCCTGCCCCGTGATATCCCAGACGCTTTTCATCTTCCACATCTTGGCGTTCGGCGCGCAGACGTTAGCGAGGACAGTGAAGCCTTCGTCGGTGAGGTGGTAGCAGTTGCTGATGTCCACGACTTCCGGCCGCGAGCCGACGAACGGCACGATAATGTTGGCGAGGATGTCGTCGGTGATTTGGCGGTTGTATGGTTTCAGGTCTAGTACTCGCATGATCTGGCGGTTGGTATTCAACACCTTGGACCAGTGCGTCGAGACTTGTCGCAGGCGCATGAGCTCGTGGAGCTCCATATACTCGAAGACCTTGATCAGAATGTCGTCCTTGAGCGCGCCCTTGTTGAATTGAGTTGTCCTGCGCTGGAGGATCCTCGGCCGCTTCGCGCTGTGGTAGTACTCCGGCGGTGTCGTCGGGTGCTTCGACTTATTCGGCGAAGGGGAGATAGGTCGTTCGCTGTCCGCTTCTCCAGTCTGTACAGATGATGCTGGAGGCGGCGGCGCCAATGAACCTCTCCTGCTCTTCGCTCTCATCGCGTCAAAGTCCGCAGGCAGGAACGGATCCGGATCCAAAGGCTCAATGACATTGATTCCAGGGAACGTAGCTTCGGGTTGTTCGGAGGTGGGCGCAGCAAGGGACTGTTTCAGCGGCGAGTCCGCATGCGCCGTATCCTTCAGATGCGACGCCAGCTTGGCAGAAGCATCCGCAAGGTCCATACGAGATATCGACAACGTCGGCGTCGACCGCCCGCTATCTCCGGCAGATACAGTATCGACCTCCATCTTGTCATCGACTGAGTCCGCCGTGGATAACCTCCTTCTCGCCGTCGCCTCCACTTCCCTCTTCATTTCGGTATTCCACCTGCGCCATAGCTCCTCTAGCACATTGCCTTCGATGACCAAACATTCCACGGAGCTGATCGTCCGAACCGTAGCCATTCGCTTCGTCGTAAGCCCCAGGCCTGCGACTTCACCAAAATGGTCGCCCTTGCGCAACTTTGCTACCACCCGCCCGCTCTCGGGGGAGAACGACGGCGTATGGTCTCCCGCCGACGATATCTCGGCACTGTGGTCGACTACCTCCACTTCCCCCTGTATTATAAAGAAAATCTCCGTCCCCGGCGAATCTTGCAACACAATGGGCGTAAACGGCGGATACGATATTGGCGTGGCGTTCATACCCAGGAAGTGTAAAATCTCGGCTGGTAGGTTTGCGAACAGCGGTAGCTCCTTCAGCACCTGCCGAATGTTCAGCTCTCCCGTCGCCAACACCGATTCACTCGTCGTGTTCCGCTGCACGCCGGCGGACACCACAAACGACGAGCTGCTAACTGCTTCCACCGGCCGCATCGATGAACCCCCCAGTGGTATCGATGGCTCGCTAATGTTGTTCACACTGCCGACCTTGAGCCTTCCGCTACCTCCTTCGCGCTTCTTCTTCTCCAAGATCGCCAGCCGCTCCATAGCCTCCTCCCGAATCGACTTCTCCACGTCCGGAAACTTGGGCAGCTCCCTCCGCAAGGCATCCTTGGTGAGGACAACGAGCAGACATCTCGTCCGGGCGATGATTGTGGCCGTCCGCGGTATGTCCATCAGAATGCCAATCTCGCCAAAGAACGCGCCGGGCTTCAGTTCGAAATACGTGCTTTCTCCGTCGCGAGAGGTTACGGCGACAGCTCCTCGAACAAGCCAGTACATCGCCTTTGCCTCGTCTCCTTCCGTGAGGATGTAGTCTCGCGGCGCGTGCTGCTGTGGCCTTATATGCGTTGCTATGGCGGCCAGGAACTCCTCGGGCGCGGATTGGAACAGCGGGAACGACCTGAGCCGCTCCAGCAGGTCGAGCGGCATGCCGGACTGGTGCGTTGTTAGCGGTGACGGCCGCACCGGCCGCGCTGGATTCATTTCCTGGTCGAAGGTATGGAGTATGCTGAGCGGACTCGACCCGGCGGTCGGTGCTGTGGGGGCACCTCGCCGCCGCATGGTGGACGTCTGGGACTTTGCTATTTTCCGCTTCGTCTTCGGTTTGTACGGGTGGGAGTTGTAGGTGTGGCGGCGGACGTCCCTAGGTCTTCGGACTGAAGCTTGCAGGGTCTCCACGATTGCTGTTGTTTGGGAAATTTTGGCTGGAATGTGGGGTGGTGTTCTTTGGGGGAAGAACACCTGCAGCTGTCTGGAATGCGGAATGTTGCTCGAGTCCGCGTCACGATGGAAAGGAATCTGCGTCGGAGAAAAAGGCAGAGACGGAGCGAGCGCCGGAAATTAGCAAAGCTGCAAGCTGCAGGTGAGCTTCACAAGCAGGAGAGGAATGAAGGAAGGAGACAATGATCTACCAGAGGAGAGCTGGACGGCTGCCCCAACGCACGCCAGCGGGAGAGATGTTTGTGTATTTCCTGTTTGGAATGTCGAGAGTTCGGATGAATAGCGTCGGGTTTGTGCGCGAAAGGAGCGGACGGGCGTCTGGGAGAGCGAGCGAGAGTCGAGTCGCCTGAGCGGATGATGACGGTGGAGAGAGCAGAGAACTGAGCAGGAAGCTTCGGACCCGTCGAAGCAGTAGCAAGAATGGAGTAGCCGTGGTGATAAAAAACTCTTGGAAGCGGGCCTAATCGCGGCACATCTTGTCCAAGTTATATTATCCGTCAATTCTCGCCAGACCGGGGCCAAAAGCGGTAGGATTTGTGAGCAGTAGGCGAGTCTGCTGCTAAGGTCGGGGCCAGTTCTGCTCCGGTGGGAAAAAAAAAGCAGAGTGTTAAAAACCTACTTCCAAAACCCCCTTGTCGAAATGAAGCTTCCTGCGTCCAGCAACTATCCCGCGCGCAGAAATGGCGATGTCTCTGTTTCCTTAAAACTCTTCACCAGAGTCCCTTAAAAGATGCCGATACAATTTAACATGCAGTTAATGCGGGATGTCGCCCTATCGCAAAATAATTGCGGAAAGAATTGAGCTCCGCGGGTGGTGTGGTTGGCTTGCTTGGTCCCGTTGTAATTTATTTTTCTTTGCCTGTCCGCTTTTCCGCTTGATGTTTTACCTGCTTCGAAGCGACTTTCTAGAAGGATGTGAGACGAGGTGAACCCCGGGAGACGAGAGCCTTGGGGGGCACGAATCGAGCGAGACTTTTTGACTGCCCTAGGCTACCCGTTTCCTGGCGACAAAAAGGAAAGCACCCCTTTATTTCCGGTTCCTGCAATTGAAGAATCGGTATCTTTCTGCAGGCTTAAAGCAAGGTTCCGAATAGGCAAGAGAGGGAGAAGCAGAATAGATGGGCGTCGACAGACAGATCCGAGAGAACGGGTTGTGTGGAGCAAAAGGGTAAAAAAAAAATCTTCAGGCGACCGATAGACGAAAAACGAGAAAGTGAGAGAGATACCACGTTGTATGGGTGTCGTGCGCCGTGACTGGACGAAGGCTTGCGACTGCTTATTTTCCGTTTTGAAAGGTCCTTGTGTCTCGTTCCCTTTCCCTGGGACAGCTGCAACTTGTCGGCAGGTTCGTCAGCTAGCTCGCAAGCCGTATCTTAATTTAGAGCCTCTTTGCGTCCTGTTTGCGTTTAGATGACGGAATGGCTGCGATATGGAACCCGTTTGATATTTGAAAGGGGGGTGCTTGAAGCGTTTCAGGCAGTTGGCCGGTCTGCAGGAGGATCCACTGCGAAAGGCCAGAGGCTCCTACGTTGCGACGGTATTGGTGTTCTTTTCTCGTTGCTTTGGTATGCGTGCGCGATTGGATTTTGATTTGGACTTGGACTTCCAGCCAGGCGGGGGCACGGGGCTCCAGCTGTTTCCTGTCTGTCTGTTCTTGCGTGACGGCGGAAGTATTGAACGGGCTGAGGCGAGCGATGTTTGACAACAGCAACAGCAACTTTTTTTGTTCCTATGTTGGGATACCAAGGAGGTACCGAGTAGATATCGGACGTTAGCCAGCGCGAGGGATGGATAATCCGACCGAACAGTCGAGAATTAAGTGCCTCTGGCAAGATGGGACCCATGCAGCAGCAGCAGCGGAGATGCAGGAAGAAAGCGAGGAAATTTAGCAGGATGTAGCGGAAAAAGTAAACAAGATCAATTTAAAACCACAGAGCTGTTCGGCGTCTGCGCAGTGTCTGTCGGGCGTTTAAGCGTGTGGACACCTTTCGCAGGATGCATCGGGGGCATTCATCAAGAGAGGTATAATGACCTGCAGCTAAGGCCGTAGCAGAAGCCGAAGCACCTGCAGGCCGCCTCGGACGTCGTACATACATACGTCCATCCAGACATGCGACGCATGTGCAGTACAGCAACCTACAGACGGTCCGTGTAGTATGTCTGTACGTAATGTACGCACGGTTGCCACCCCGTAGACGACCGAGCGGCCAGGAACAGAAGCTTTTCTGTAAACCGGGCACAGCAACAGATCGAGAGGGGTACATGGCATGTACCGGCTTGACCGAAAACACGCCGCCGGTTCGTCCCTTGTCCCGACTGGAGCACGCGACCAACACTCGTCGATGACCCGGAACTGGCGCATCGGCTCGTATGTACCGTGCTGTACGTATACCGCAGTCATGCAGGACAGGTACCGTAGACAGGGCCACTCGACTAGGCTCGCGTTTTGGGTGGATTGACCCTGCTACAGCCGGACAAACAGCCGGCTCGAACACTCAAAAGGTGCATTGGGGGCGACCACGGGAAGCACGATACGCAGAAAGTGTCTTCGCTTTCTCTCGAAACGCTGGAGAGGTCAGTGTCCGTCTCCTCCTTATGCAGGTAGCGGTCCTGCCGATGTCTTTTGACTTTCCCCTGCAGCCGCTGGTGAGATCGATGAGTGTGGAGGTTTCCCCTTGCCGGAGAGCATGTGTATGCGTTCTGGGATGGTGGGTGCGAACGAAGCTAACAGCAACAGCGGGCTCTAATCGTTCGCGACGGGGCTTTCGTTGGTACTTACGAAGGAGCGTCGACGGGTCAGTTGGATGTAATTTGATCGCGGAGTCGGTAGAGCGGGGCAGCGCGGGGCCTGTTGGACGTGCGAGCTGCAGTTGGCGATGCGATGCGGTTGGGCGGTGGGCGGTGGTGGTGGCAACGTTGGCTGAGCGCTGCTGCGTTTCGGATTGATTGCAGCTCAGGCCGCAAAGCACTAACTACTCGATCACGACCACCGATTGGAACCAAACGAACAGACAACGGACAGACAGATGGAAGGCACTCGGACTCGATCGAACTCGACCAGCAAGCGTGGCTGGGAATACAAGTACGGCTTCAAGCACGACTTTCCCCGTGACCGCAGTCGGCCGACTTCTCGCTCGACTGCCCGCATTCTACTATATCGCATCGCTGCTATAATATAATATCGCATCGTGCGACTCCATAGCCATCCCGAGACGGCCGTGCATGCAGACCTCCTAATCCTCCTCTTACCTCCGCCTGCATCTCTCGTCGGGTCTTTCGACTGGCTCTCGTCGATTAACCCGGCTCGCTAGCGACCCACGCCAGCAGGGCCGCTCGACAAGCATGCATGTCCGTATGCATGGACGCCCCGTCTGCACCAACAGCAGCGGCGAGCTGAGCTGTCCGTGGCACCAACCAGTTACATCGTTAGCTGGCTGGCTTGGCCCCGCCAGCCTGCCAGCCAGACGAGCTCGAGCGGCGCCAGCGGGCAGACTTCTAGAAGCTGGCGTGGAACCTTCTTTTGCAGGGCAAACATGCCTGACGCGGAAGCTGCTCCGCTGTGGCCGACCAGGCTCCAGCTCGCCGGTCCCCCGTCCAGTCGACTGCTCAAGATTGCAGAGACACGACCAGGATGCGCCTCCGTTGCTATCGATTAGTCACTGAAAATTTGACGGCGGCCCGAGCGAGCAATTGGACAGCCGGAAGGGGCTCTGTCTCGTTATTATAGTAACCGGCAACGGGTGGCATACCACGGCTGGATATAGGATGCGGATGTGCATGTAATGCGATTCCTACGCGCATAAACGTTGCGGTATCAGCTTGGCTAGCTGCCAGATTCTAAGAACTGCTCTTCTAGGAAGCCCAGTTAGATAGCTCGATCGATAGCGAAAATAAAAATTCAAATTTTCAGGCTAGGCTGACGTCTGTCCATCGAGCAGCTTCCGTAGACTAATTAAAGTGTCGCTACCGTTCATGCGAAGCGAGGCGCAATCAAGCCGTGGCGCCAGATGACATCGCTTTCCCAGTTTGCCCTCGCCGTTTGAATCCCCCGCTGGTGCCTACCGTAGCTCGGCGCTTCCTAACCTATCCAGTGAGTTCGCATCGACATAACGGATATGCATGTAACCGTATCTGAATCTTAACGGTATAACGACACTAAGGCGCCATAGGTGCTTGCGTCCAATCGCGTCCCGTTGCTGTGATAGAATCAACCTTGACACCCATAAGATGATATAGTATAATCCAGCCGAATGTAAATAACGCACGATCGATGGCAGATGCCCGTCTATTCACAAATGCCATTAAGACGTTAAGTGTATCCCTATAGCTCCAAACCAACGACGCCTAGCACAGATCTAAAGCAACCGTAGATGCATGCCTGTATTCCATCATTCCCCCGTCCCTTCCAGCTTCTCCTTCCCGTACCTCCTCACCTCTTTGTCCATGATTTCCCGTACTCTCGCACATCCGCTCACTGCGACCGCCAACATGGCCTCCAACCTCTCTATCCGCACGCGACTCTCCATGCTCACGACGACGACCTTCTCCCCACCTCCAACCGTCGCAACTGTCAGGCTGGGTATATCGCTCTCCTCCAAGTAATTCACATCTAGGTACGGGTCCGGCTCCTCGCCGCCGTCGCCGCCATTCCCGACAGCAACGGCCGGCTGACCCGCCGTGCAAGCGCAAACATAGTCGGCCAACGGTATCCCAGCATCTATGAGCGCGAGTGTCGTCGCGTTAACGCAGGCGGCTAGCGTCCCGCCGTCCTGCGAGAGGATGTGTAGCGATATCGTGATTTCCGAGCGCGAGAGAAGATGCGTGAGAATGACAGATGCGAACGTCTTCTGCACAGAAGTCTGCAGCTCCTGCACTTTCCTGTAACTCATCCACATATATCAGCCACCATCCCTCATAGACGCGCTGCACCAAGAAGCTGTGAACGTGGGATTGCTCACTTGTCGTTTCTGCCCCTCTTGATCCGATCCGTCCCGCTGAACGCCGCAAAATACACCTCGCACGAAACCGTCGCTCCATCTCCCCGCACCCGCTGCCGATTCCCCGGCTCCGCCGGCCCCGTCACTGTGCACAGCACCTTCGTGAACCCCTGCTCTACATACGCGCTGCCGTCCGCGCTGCTGCCGCTCGTCGACAGCTGGCAGTGTATCCGCCGCAGCTCGTTCCAGCGGCGGCCGTCGTTGCGCAGGCCTTCCATTGGTTGAGGTTGATGAGTGGGCGGGCGGACAGGCCGACGTGCCGAAGGGGAGGGAGAAGAAGAGGATGTTGTAGATGGCTTTTTTTTTTCGTCTATAAGTCTCGAGATATGTCGGGTTGTGGTTGTGAGCATGGGTCGTCGTTCTGGGGTTCGTACGCCGCCGAAAGAGGAAAGAGATGCGGCGTGGCAAACGCGTGTTGGCGAAATACAACAGCTGCAACACGAAATTGACGACGGAACAAGCTTTGTGCTTGATGACCTCGCCATCCAATCCAACGACCTCATTGATATATAGCACGTTCGTTTACAATCGGGAAACCACCATTTTAATTTTAATTTTTTTTTTGGATTTTTTATTTTTTCGTCGCAGCGACCCAAACGAAAAAAGAATTCAACGCTGCCAGGCTTAGTATCGTGACTGGCAACGTTATAAAAAAAAAAAAAAAAAAGAAAGAAAAGAAAAGAAAAAGGACAACCACCCCCCACTCCTCCTCACCCCCTCCTCCCCTACCCTCTACAAACGGTAGCTCTCGCTATCCGTCTTCATCCCCCTCCCCTCGCTAATCAACCTCCCCCCGACATTCGTCCCCCTGACCCATGCCCCCGTGGTCACAAACGCCGCCCAATGCGGGCTCCCCTCCCCGATCTCGTCCCGCAGCTGGCACGCTGTCCCATGCACCGCACTAGCAATATCCCAGAACCTATCGTTCCGGGCCTTCCTGGCGGCCTTGAAGTCGCTGTGCAGCAACTCCCCAAAGCGGACCGCAACCTTGACCGGGACCGGCCACAGCGTCGAGATCACCGTCCCCGCCCCCGCCTGAATGAACGCGGGGACGACCCCATCAGGGATATTTGCCAGCGTTGGTGGCGGCGGCGCAGGCTTCGTGCTCTTACCCTTGACGTCGTCGTCCGTCTTGTCCGCGCGGATGTAGAGCATGCAGACGACCGGTGAGTTGCCGCTGCTGAAGCGCAGGTTGCGGGCGATATCCCCTGCCGTCATCGAAACCTTCGGCCCGAGTTTGACGCGGGTCGCCGATGGCTCGTCGCCCTTCGGCTGCAGGTCGACCTCGCCGAGGAAGTGGACGAAATCCGTAGTCTGCATGAGCTGGTCCTTGACGGCTGTTGGGGTGGCTTTGCTGCCGACGAACGTGGCGACGGTGCCTTTGTTCCATTCCTTCTCGATGACGCGGGCGGCGGCGGTCATTCGGTTCTTTTCGAGCGAGGTAGCATTGGCTGGACAGATGCCGCAGATGCTCGTGCGGACGGCGCCGCGTGGGATCTTGGATTGCAGGCGTGCGCGGAATCGGGTCAGTCGCTCCATACAATGTTTGAGCGCGAGGACCGTCGGCGTGTAGATGACATTGTTGCGTTCGCAGAGTGAGGCCATCCCGCCGGATTCATCGTCGTAGCCAATCTGCAGCGCGTGGAACGGAATGCGGCTGGTGAACCAGCTGTTGCCGATAACAATCATGTCGCCGGGACGGCTGATCTTGAGGATTGGAGCGACGAACTTTGCCCCCATGCTCAACTCATTCTCGATGCTTTCGTTCGCCATCGCTTTGGCCAGGATGCCTTCGGTCCAGTTCTTGGTGGTTGAAACGGTCATGTTGATAGTGCCGTATTCCATCCAGTAGTCTTGATCTTTGCTGAACGGACGGCGCTGCTTGTTCTCGACATTGTACAGCATGAAGACCTCTTTGCCGACGGCAAGGTAATCGACGTAGACGATGCTTTGGCCAGCGATGCGATGGGAACGCAGTTCGAAGAGGTCGCCGACGAACGGTGGTGAGGCCGAGAATGCCGATAGTGGAGCACGAAGGGACTCTGTTTTGTCCAGCTTTTCAATGAGCACCTTGACTTCCGCAAGCTTTTTGCGCTCCGCCGTTTCGATTTTGTCTTTATCGCTGCTCCACGCCTTGCCGTACCCGTCCGGCCCGAAGAGCTCGCGGGCACGCTTGACAAGGCTGTGAACTTCGGTTGGGAGCGGTGGAGCGGTGTACTCGAGCACCGTCTCGAACTCGGCGACCAACGCCTTCCAGTCCTCCCAGATGCTGTTCGATCCCAGAATGCGACGGAACTCATGCGCCTTCTTGGATTGCGTCCAGTAAAACGTCCCGTCCATCGCCAACTTGGAGCGCTCTTCTCTATCAAGATTCATCTGCGTCGGGATCGCATGCTTGAAGAGCTCGTCGAACGAAAAGGACCGGAAGATAGCAGGCATGTACTCCTCCGTCGCGCCGCCGACGATTCCAAACCTCTCCACAGCAGCCAGATGCTCCAGCGCAACGATCCAGAAGCTGAGCGCCTCCTCCGATCGCTTGCGACGGGCGCAGAACTTGCCGACCTGGAAAAACAGCCGTGCGAGATTGCGCTGTTCGCCGACTGCGAGATAGTAGTTGTACAAGTCGTCCATAGCCCGCCAGAATTGTTTATGCTCGGAGCCCTTGATGTTATCGAGACCTTCGGACTCGAGATAGGTCATCACAAAGTCGAACTCCTGCACGTACAAGAAAATGTAGAGCAGCTGCCAATTCGCCGCCATGCGGAGACGACGACGGCGTTCCGCAACGACGCCGAAGGCCTCGAGCTCCGTTTGACCCGTGTAATAGTTACCCGCCATCTTCTCGCAGTATTGGAGCGCGGTGAGACGTTCGCCGGCAACGTACTGCGCGAAGCATTGGTGGATGTCCATGAAGTCCTTCTCGGCGGGGGACATGTTTAGTCGGAATATGAAATTGTCCTTGAAGACCTCGTACTGTCGTTGGGACCGCCAGACCTCGGTGACGCCGAGGCACTTCTCGTGTGCATTGTCGGTCAGGAACGCGGATCGAAGGAGCGTTTTCATGACAGTGTGGCGACTGGTCGGCATCCAGTTTTCGTCGCGCGTCTGGAATCTGTCGAATTCGCCCATCAATTTGAGGATGTACGGTTCGCGGTCCTTTTCCTTGACGCAGGTAGCCATCAAGTCGGTCTTCAATAGTAGATAGTCGAAGCGGGCCTCGGACCCCTCCCGTCGCTTCTTGCGTTCGTCGCAGAGGATAATCAACTTTCTCGCCGTCTTGATTCCCTCGGCCAGCTTGCCGAGCCTGTGACAGACTCTGACTTGCGTCTTCAGCAAATGGTGTTTCTCGCCAAAAGTCATATCGGGAAGCCTGGCGATAGTTGCGTTACATCCTTCGAGCGCGCGGAGAAGCTCACCACGACGCCGTCCGCTCGCCGCCATAACCCAGTACGGGAGGCTCCAGCGGACTTCACCCGTAGCGCGCTGGTGGTAAGCGGTGATGCCCGGTAGGATGAAACAGGCTCTGGAGTCCTTCGTGATCTTGAATAGCTCGTGGAAGCGGTCGATCATAAGGCCGATGCGCATGGCGTCCTCTCGCTTGCCGTATTTCTTGAGAAACTTGTCGAAATGCTTCTTGATGTTGGCGATGTCGTTGTACCAGTAATCGTCGCGCTCGAATGCCGTTTTGTGAACCTGCGCCGCAGCGTCGACTTTGAGCTTCGCGCTGATGACATATTCCATAACCTGGATGTCGATACCCGTGACGACGTCGCCGGAAGCCTTCGTGTGTTTCAAAGCGGCTTTGAAGAGCTTGGCGGCGTAATCGAGGGTTTGCGGAGTGAGCTCTTCGGCTTCATCGTTGTCCTTGAGGACGTTGCAGGCAGCGAAATAGTAGATTTGTCCGAGGAAGAAGTCGAGGAGCAGCTCTTGATTGCGTGCGTTTGCGAGCGACTTGCCGAACCAGTCGATAACGTAGTGGATCATGACCGCGCCGCCGACGGACTTGTAGATGTAGCGGATAAGGTTGTACACGGCGAAGATGTGGCCGGCTTGGATATGATGGCAGACGACGTCCATGACGTCGTTGCGAAGCTGGCGGTCGACTTTGTCCTGGTCTTCCGGCTCCGAGTCGCTGAATCTGTTCCGTGCCTTGAGAGTCGGGAGATAGTCCAGATAGACACGGGCCAAATCGCACTACCCACTCACCATTAGCATCTGTTCTTTAAACAGGACATATGATCAAGAAGAACCAGTCAAGTAGGAAGAACTTACGTGAAAATAGCCAACCTGATGCGGCTCCTTCCACCTCACAAAAGAATAGTACCCCTCAACCAGCATCTTCTCAAACTGTGCGCTGTGCTTGCGCCCCTCATCCCCCCTTTCCCTAACTAACTTCAACAACAGCTTCAACACCACACTCTCCTCGCAGTCCTCCAAATACGCATCGTCAAACCCAGCATAGCACTCGAGCCCGCGCTTCCAGCACTCCCGAGCCTCAGAGGTAAACCCCTGCTGCGCGCGAACCCGGGCACGCAGGTACCACAACGAGGGACTGCTGCTCGCAAGCGCAGGCCACATCTTATCCATCTTGCCCAGCTCCGCGACGGCAATGGTGTGGCGGCGGAGTATGACCGCCCACTCGACACGACGGACCATGCGCGAGAGCTGCCAGAGCTGTCCGTCGTCATTGTTGAGGATGGTGGCCGTGATGCGCTCGCGCGCGACGGGGTGGTAGCCGTGAGTGGCCGGTCGGTGTTCGGCGGAGTCGAAGAGCTCGACTTCGAGCATGTCCATGATTTGGTCGTGGGTCATGTTTGCGGTTTCCGGGTTGCGTAGGATCATTTGGATGAGGGCGGAGAGGTAGATTTTTGCATTCTGAACGGTGCCCATGGCTTCTTGGTCTGCACCCGGCTCGGGAGCGGATGGTCGGTGCTAGAAGCGAAAGGTAGGTGAGTACGTGTGTTCGTATTGATGAGAGCAGTGCTTGGAGACACGATGTCACCAGAACCGTGACGAGAGTGATGAAGAGAAGATAGTGATGATAGTACGATGAAGGTGTAGCGACCGATGCAGTAGAGAATCGCGACAATGATGATAGGACGCCAAGGAGGAAGAACGATAATATGGATCGATAGGATGAAAGGCGTAGCGGATCAATGTAATAGAGAATCGTGACAACGAAGATGATAATCCGTCGAAGGAGGAAGAGTAGTAGAACTGTGGAATATGCGATCGATACCACCTGATGATGATGAGAAAAAGAAAAAGAGAAGAGAGAGAAAAAAAATATCCACCAGCTCGGCCAGTGAATTTATAGCCCTCAACCGCGCAAGACATACCGTGGACGCCATTATGAGCAGTCACTGAATAAAAGCAGTCAAAAGCGGTCGCGCTCAGCGGCGGTAAGTATCACTCGGTAGCGATGATGAGAGCGTCGTGATGGATAGCTGGTAGCAGGTGTAGCGGTATGTGCGATGGTAGTGGAAGGAAGAAGATTCCGGGCGCCCGTGATGAAGTTTTTGAAAACATCACCACATTTCCCTTTTTTTCTTCCCACACACAAAAGCAGTCACCGCCACACTGCACAATAGCCCAGCGCATCCCTCCAGCTACTATACCTCTGCCCATATCTCTAAAATCCACCACCCCACAGTCTTGCCATCTCATCTATACAATATATACTTATTTGATCTAGAGGAATCCGCCGACAAACAACGCGTTGATAGTGTTGCAATTCCCAAACAGCTCATCTTTCCAAATACGGCAGCAGCATGAATCGGCCGATTTCTCAACAATCGATACAGATAATATAATCCACCCGTCGATAACCTCGATCGATATCCACCTGCACAATCTCGATTGTAGGATTTATCATCCCGCAATCGTATACTACTCTAATCCTCAATCACTTATCCGCTACACATGACCTATCAAGACATACACTTACAGATCTCTCCATCAGCAGCTTATATCACAACGGTCAAGTACTCCAGTCAGGATACAACACCCCCAGCTTATACTAATTGAATCATACGCATCATGTCATTACTCATCCCTCATCTATCCATACCGGTACCCATGCATGCAAGCAATTGCAAGTCTAGCCACTATATAGCCAGCTCCTACAAAACCAAAAAACCAAACTCGCAGTAAACCAAAAACAAGGCCAAACAAAGGAAAGAAAGACTAGCTATGCTGGTAACGTACGTATTATACACGTATGCATCTCTGTATCTGTATCTGTAGTGTAATATATATGCAAATGCAAAATTAACGATTAACAAACCCCGTATATGCACAATGCACGCGATCGATATAAACCCAACCAACCACCAACCGCCCCTCATCCATCCATACCTGTTACTCCACCGTATACACCAACCAACCTCACATAGGATCGATAACGTTAGTTAGCCCGTTCTGGGCATCTTGATCTCCCGCCGTCGCACAGGTGTGCTCGCCGCACTCTTAACCCCACGCTTGACATCCACCCTCTCCAACGCGACGCTGGGTCCATCCCTCAACGCCACAAACATCGTCACAACCATCCCCATGAACAGCCTCGTCCACAGCACAACCCCGTTCTCTCCGCTGCCAGCGGCCTTCAGGAACCGTGCGCGGTCCAGCTCCCCACGCATCGCACGCACCTGACTCTCCGGTATCCACAGCTCCGCACCGGTGCCGTCTCTCTTCTCGTGTTCCTCGCCGCTGGAGTGGATCTCACCAGTCGAATCCTCGGTCCGCCAGCCGTCGTCCGCCCGGCCGCCGCTCTTCTTCACCATCGAGCCCTCGGGATACTCCGAGTACGGCGGCGGCAGGCGTCCGAAGCTCGGTGACCCCGCGCTCGTCGCGGCAGACCCCGGCCGTCGTCGCTGCTGCACGCGCTCGCGCACATCCTGCCGCGGCTTCACCGGCAATATCGGCTTTCCCTCCTTCCCTGCCGTCCGTCGTCGCGTCCGACACGGCGTGTTCGGGTCACCGTTCCGTCCGGCGAACACTACCACGTCGTCCTCGTCGCTGGTAATCGGCAGCAGCGGCTCGCGGCTGCTTCGGCGGCGATTTGCATTCGCCGCGCTGGTCCGACGATATGCCGTGCCGCCGCGCGACGACGTCTGTATCGATGACGACTCGGCGCCGTTATCCATAGTATGTACCTGTATATAAAAGCAAAAAAACCCACGAATGGACCTCCCAGGAACCAGCCGGTCCGGGAAGTCGTACGGGAGAGCGGAAATTAACACATCGTGACCCCAGTAATCGCGCTCGGGAAGCGATAGAACAGAACGCTTACATCTCTAGCTGCTACTCCATTCGGTAAACCCCTTGTGCTCCTCAGGCTGCCCAGTGTCGGCGACGGCGGGACGAGCCGCTGCCCGCCCGTCCGGAGATGCTCGTCGTACTGGTCGCCGAAGAGAATGTCCGACGCAAAGCTGTCCTCGATCTCGCTGACCTCGACCAGTTGCTCCATCGCCCGCTGCCGCATGCTCCGCAGCGTCGACCGCGGGGAGAGCACGCCGCGGCCGATGGTACTGATCACCGCGGACGTCATCCGCAGCGGCGAGAAGAGCACGTAGCCGATGCCGCCGATGCGTGACGACGACGCGGATGCCGGCGACGACGAAGAGGTGGCCGCGCGAATGGATCGAGAGCCGGGGCTGGTGTGTTCCGACTTCGGCACGTCCTCGGAGTCGCTTGTTTCCGTGTCCGTCGGCGAGGTCGAGTGGCCTTGCGGTGTGCGTCCTTCCTCCTGCGGCTGCTGTTCGGCATCGCTGACCTCCTCCGCGTGCTGCGCATGGGAGATATTCGAGATGGTCTCGTCGTTGATCGTGGTTACCATTCCGTCCTCCTGCAACTTCTCCAGCTCTGCGAATAGCGAGTTGTGTCTGCCCGCCATCTTCTCCAGCGAGGGGCTGCCCCGCGAGCTGCTCACGTTACGCGAATGCCCGCGCGTCGTCAGAAATTCGCCGGACGACCGTCGCGAGTGCGTCGGCGAGAGTATCAGCTGCTGTGGGCCCGCCATGCCGGATGGGAACTTGCGCATCTTGCGCTTGAGCGGCATGTCGGCTGTGCTCGCGTTCGACGTCGTCGGGCTGAGCGTCTGCCACGCCGCGTCCGTCGGACTGTAAGCTGCAGTGATGGACCTGGTCGCCAGGTCCCCCGCCATCGTTGGCGTGTTCACGCCCATGCTCAGGTTGAAGTTCGACTCAGAGAATGTCTCCAGCGATCTCGGCTTCGGCGTGACATCGATCATCAGCGCGCCCAGAGTCCCCTGCTGGGCGGTATTGTACATCTCCTCCTCCCGTTCCTGCGCCACGGCCTCGAGCTCGGCAATCTCGCCGAGCGCCTTTGTCAGCGCTTGCGCGAGCTGCGCGTTATCCATCGCCAGGGCCTTCTTCTCCGTCACGGCGAGCGTCAGCGCGGTGTTCTGCTTTCGCTCCATGTCCAGGTCGTCTTCGAGGTTCGCGATGGTATGGTTCAGGGTTTCGATCTGATCGCGGAGCATCTTGATCTGGCTGGTGTAGCTGCTACGTTCGCGCGAGTTGATCCGTTCCGTCTCCCGGATCCGCTCGTCGAAGAGAGCCTCCCATTCCGTCACCTGGTTCTCCAGACTGCGCACCTTGGCGTTCAGCCGCTGCACGATCGCAGCGTGCGACTTCTCGGACGTCGGGTCCGTGTAGGAGCGCAGCTTGACGCTCAGGTCGCTGATCTGCTTCTCCAGATGGTCGATGTATCCCGACTGCTCGACGGAGGGGGTCTTGCGGTGGCGGAGCGAGGCGTGGATGGACGGGAGGCTGCCAAAGTTGCTGGAGGCCCGGCGTGCCGTGATGGCCATGTCGTCGTCGGACGCTTCGGACAGTCGGGAGGAGACGGTGCTCGCGCGGCCGAGCGACTGGAAGTGCTTCGTCCGGAGCGCGTTCGCCGCACGGCTGAGGCCCTTGAGCTCTACATCCTCCGGCTTGACGGAGCTGGCCATCGGGGTAGCGCGTATGTGCGAGTTCCGCAGAGCCAGTCGCCGTTCCTGCAGGGTCAGCGGGAAGGAAGTCGCGGGCGCGGTGAAGCTACGCTGGATGGGGTCCGGCTCCGGCGGGTTGAAGAGGGCGGCGAGCGGGTGCTGCGGGTCCCAGGGCGTCGGCGTCATGGCTTCGTCGACGGTCATGTCCGCCGGCCCGTCGAACGTGTAGGATTGGGTGTGGGTGGCGGTGGTGGTGGTGGTAGCGTCAAAGTTGACGGCGAGGAGGTCGTCGGAGGGAGCGCCGTTCGCGCCGGCGGCCTGCAACTTATATCCGGCGGCGTGGCCGTCGACATTCCAGTGACGGTCGTCATCTTCGTCGTCGTAGTCGTCGCCGGGGAACAAGCTGCCGTTGGCGGTGTATGTGTTCCTGTACGACCGAAACGCCCGTCCGAAAGGGGTCGTCAGCATTCAAGATTTACATTGTGCACATTACATTCCTCGCTGATATTATATGTGTGTATCTTATTAAATGCAAAATGGCATGACACCCAAAATGCTCGAGTGGAGACGGGGGAAAGGAAGGGAACGTTACGGACTCTTCCTCGTGGATGCGAGAGATCAGGCCAATCTCCTGCTGCTGGCCCATCGACCGCGGGCCGTCGAGAGCAACGGCGGCGGCGCGGTTGCCATTGCCGAGGCTGGCGGAGGACGTCGATGGAGATGAAGTGCTGATGCTGGCAGCGGAGGGAGTCGTCAGGGGGGCAGCATTGTCGACGGCGGAGGCCTCGTCAACGGCGGCGGGGGGGGGGAACGGCTTTGCTATCGACGCCATGCTGCGCGGGAGTCGAGACAACCTCCATCAGGGTGGGAATCGAAGCTGGTCGGGAAGCGGAATCCGGGGAAGCCTGAGCATGAATGGAGAGGAGATTGAGATTGAGATTTTCTCGGCCTGAGGGCAGCAAGGCGTCGGCTGCAGCGCTCGTCCAGGCAGGTGGGCGACATTCACCAGACTACTATTGCCCACCACTAACTACACCACGCCAATAGGTTACGATCAAGTGTCCCGAGGAGCGATGACTTGACTGGCCAGCGGGATCCCGGCAGCCCGGCGAATGGGAATGGGCGATTGCTGGCGGCGGTGAGCTGGCATGTGCCAATTGCAGGCCTGTCTTGGATTCTGAATCGCCCCAACATCCAGATCGAGATCTTGTAATCACGTCCACCCAGTTCACAACAGTTACGTTTCTTGAGTATGTATCCACGGATCGCATTGACGTCCGTCAAGGCTATCTAGCACAATGATCACGATGTCCGGCGGCCGGCGGGAGGTCCTGTCCGGGAACAAGGCTCCGTCCCGACTCGGCTGCCCGTCCGCCGCCCCTGCATTTTAATATCTCCACCACATGCATCCAATCTCCACATGTACAGAACTTGATATACGATAAATCCTATATCTCTACGCATAAACGGCGTCTACGGGTCGAATACACCGTCTACAGCCGACTCGCAATGTCCGCCGGCACGATCTCCAGGTCCTCCGGCATCCCCGTCGGCCCAAACCGCAGCACCGACTTGGACCCGTGATCCCCCCGCGGCCCGTACCCCAATATCAGCCTCTTCCCGTCCTTCGTCATCCCCTCCTGCCGCGGCGCGAACACCCACGCCCCCATCCCTTCCGCCTTCAGCCAGTCCCGTATCGCCTCCCGCTGCTGCATGACCGTCAGCCGCCCGTCGCTCGTGAACCTCGCCAGCTTCATCACCAGATACAGCTGCGGCGGGAACAATATAATCGTCTTCGCTTTCATCGCCGCGAGAATCTCCGTCGCCGTCATGAACGTCGCGGACACGGTCTCTACGCCGCCGTCCGCGGTCGGTAAATGCGCGCTCGTCTCCGTCGCCGTCGCGCTGTTGCCGTCGCTGTCGCTCGCGGGGAGAAACCCGAGGAACATCCGCGTCTCGTACCGCTTCTTCATCGTCGGCGGCGTAACCCACGTCGTGAACGGCAGCAGACCGCCCGTGTCGGCCGCGAGGTCGTTCCGCGCCAGCCACTCGCCGAACGTCACCTTGCGAGCGTGAATCTGCCGTCGCGCTTCGGTGAACGTGGCGGTCAGCGCTGCCGCCGCCGGCGGGGTCGTCAGCAGCATGCCCGTCTCCTCGAACGTCTCGCGGATCGCGCAGAACTCCGGCGACGGGTCGTCGGCATCCTGGTTGCCCCCCGGGAAGACATGGGCGTTCGCGAATGAACCGACGCTGGACGTGCGATGCGTGAGCAGGATGCGGTTCTGCGCGTCCAGCAGGACGAGACTACGAGTTACATCCACGTCGTCAGTACATTGCTCGTAGGCACATACATCTCTGTATATTATATCATCATGATAGAGGGATGTATAAGTAAGTATACGTACCTGGCACTCGGGCGAGGGACCGCGATGGGCCCCGGCTGCAACGTCGTGTACGAATGCGGGTTAACCGCCTCCTTCTTCGCCGCCATCGGAATACCAATCCGCCCTGTGTATCTTGATCTCGCGTGAACGTCGAATCCGAACGTCGAACGTCGTCGCAACAATGAAGCAGCACCAGTACCCACAACCGCACCGTTATACGTCGATAGCGACCGCGACAACAAGGCTGCACCTGCACCGTTAGACTTAATATTGATACACAGCTGTCGTCCGGAGAGCGGTATCGAGGGCATGGCGCCGCCAACTTAACTGACTCGCACCGGAGAAATCGCTATCCACAGTGCTGTGGAGCGGGTTGCAGCCGGCACCTCGGCACAAATTCGAGGCGAGGTTCGTAGGTGCACCCAGCCTGGCAACTACACCCGAGGCAGCCGGCCACGGGACAACCTGCAGCTGGGCCCTTTGATGGAACTCTATAAGGTTCATCCCAGTCGTACAGTCTCCGTTTCGTCCGACCCGATCTATATCTCTCAGATATATATATAGACTTAGTGCTACCTTATTCGTACGCCGTGCGTCTATATGTAGGTGCGGGTTGTCCGTATGTGTGCATCTGCTATTTTATGCAAGTCGGCTCCTACTAAATGTGAAGTCACACGCAAAGTTAAAACGAGAACCCAGGCCTGCAAACTCGCTATATCGACCCTGAATCAGCAGCCAGGCCACCTATTAGCTTATCTCAAGCCACTGCGGCATGCGGTTTATATTATTGCCATGTTATGGCCTATAAGCTGTTAAGAAGCAGGATTAACCGATCCATACTCGCACAATATTCAACCCACGAGTTGTCCGGCGAGCCAGACTGGCATACTTCGCGGGGAATTGCACCTTGGAATGGCATTATCACGCAACATTCAAGTGCCACAACGTGGCGGTCGTGTATATGCATACCTAGGTGAGTATATATGGTTGATAGGCGACTAGCTCGATAGAATGCAGATACATACGGTATATGCTACTGCTAGCTACTTTGCTAATCGGTGAGGGCAATATATATTTCAGGAGACGTCAGTCTGCCGAAGGCATGGGAATGTTACAAGCTTGTCGTCTGCACCGTTCATTCGATGTCTGATTTCTCTCTCCGGATAGCCGTATAATCGACACGTTCCCAAAGCGTAGCTCGAGTTCTAACGTTAACGTTTACGACTAGCTACGGCCATCGCGGTTAGTCGATACTCGAATCTACGCAACGACGGACGCATGCGTCTGTAAAACGGGTTATACGCTCGCCGTTATACATCAAAGTAATGAAGATCCGTTGCAGCACTAATCCGTCGTATAGACGGGCTTAACCCGCATGCGGATATTTCATAAGACATCGATAATGTCAGGACCCCCGGACTGAAGATGTCAATCAAGGCAGCCATTGCATCAAGCATGTCTCATAACCATGAGCACCAGCTCAATTGATGCTATCATTGCATGCAGTCGAAGAAATCTATTTAGCCAGCCCGACCCACACTGTCACTCCCCGCTTCGACATTGGAAGCTGTTATCAGCTGAGGTGAGCTAGCGGACAGCGTCAAGTCAATCTCGTCCGCAGGGTATCCATCCGAACCTGCAGATAAATTGCCACACCCGGAGATATCTAGCACCAATTGAGATCGTTCGCCACGTTAGTCAACTCGAGCTCTTGCTCGATATGTTGGGTATACGTCTCCACACACGGCACGGCGCCTGGGATACCTGCGCACTAACCAGACATCTTGACAGATAAACGAAATCGATCTGGGAGGACCCTAGGGTGTGTGCCAGCTTGCATGACTTAGCGGAGAACCCTTACTCAGTCTGTAGTTCCGGTTGAATTCTACATGCCCGATATTCACGGTCACACGCTCGGCTGGCCGGGCTGGCCAGGCTGGCGGCGGACCGAGGCTTCAAAGGGTAGGTGAAATCTTTCCACCACAAGCGTCCGCACTATCCCTACTGTTCTATAGCATTGGCATTAGAATCGAATGCAGCGAAGAAAAAAACCACCCCTCCTAGCTAATATAATGTCGACAAATGGTTCGAAACACTGCGTGACTAAGAATGCGTCGACGTAGGCCCGCAACCAATCAAATCGGGGTGTGCTTCAATTCGGGAAACTCCTGCCCTGCGACCAATCGCCGCCGCGAACGAGCGAGGGAGCTGCAGCCACGACAATGTTGGCAGGAATTTTTTCCAGGCGTTGCATTCTTCGTGCCCGCCGACCAGCCGGGATCTTGCGATTCAGGCTAGCTATGCCAGCCGCCGGTGGCCGACCCGGATTGCGTGAAATATCTCCAAGCTCGATCTGGGACCTGCTAGCGTGTGTCCTTCGAGTAGGTTTGCGAACTAGCTAGCTAGCTCGGAACTGCAGGCCGGCGGGCACTGCATGGTACGCACTGGTGTGATTGCAAGGTAAATTTTCTCGTCTCTCGAGATTGCATCCAGCTCGCTCTGAGACTCCTAGCTAGCTAGACTGTCCTCGCAATGTCAGGCAGGCAGACGATCGTTGCTGCCCGCCCGGCTTCTGGTTCCCATTGTGGCACTGGCCGTGGCTGCCCAAGCTTCTTGGAGCCAGTGATGCTTGCCGCAATGTCATGTTTTCGCGGCATGCATTGCGCACCCCATGTCGGCGCTTCGACCGTGCTGTGTGAGCTCTGGTGTGAAGGCACTCTGGCACAGCAGCTGGTGAACCTGAAGCGGGCGTCTGACGTGACGCACATACGTAACTCGCGAGTGGATTGCCCACGGGAAATATTCGGATTGGCCAGCGGAGATAAAGCCCTTGCGGCTGCTGTGGCTTGGGTGTGTGCGGGCTCTTCACCCAGCGGGTGTGTGAGGTCAGTTCAAGTTCCAGACTGACTGACCGCACCGGAGGCGCAGCTGGGTGGCTTGCAGGTGGCAGGTGGTGCTCGCTTGCGACCAGGCTACCGCTTGGGAGGGGGAACCTAATTTGCAAAGATGGGTGTCGTCAAATCTCCATCTCCATATCCCATCTCCAGCGTGACGTATGAGCGAAGGAGTAATCCGTAGCCATCAATCAATTCGATCGTGAGAACGATGAAATGGATCCGCAAGAAGAGTGACCCACGAATCCACCGCATCCGTGGAGAAATAGCCATAGAGCTGTCGACCGTCGAGCGAGTGGAATGGGCACTTGCACTCGTCCAGAGCCGAATCGACAGGGCGGGACGCTATCGATAAAAGCAACCCATTCTTGGCCCAACAGATCAGCTCTGCTTTCGGGATTTATTTCCCCACCGACGGGCCACCCCCAAGCTTTCTAAATTCTGCTGCTGCTGCTCGATCGGATGTGATTCGATTCGACGTAGGCTGCATGCTGTCCCCTGCAAGGTGCAGCTTGGAAGGGCAGTGGAGATATGTACTGTACATATCTTCCTAGCTTCGTACCTGTACTGCGGTATACCGCACCGCACCGCACTGTCTGCTGGGGACGGACGAGGGGGAGAATAAACATACATGCACATGCAAGGACTGCATCATCCGAAAGTCCACTTTTCCCAACTTGATACCGCGCATTAAGATTGCGTAGCACATGGAAGGGAAGAGAGAATAGAATAACAATAGCAGTGCAGGCCAGATCTGTCAAAAGACGATCCTATATGTGCGGAAGGGCGATGTATGCATCTGTCTGCAATCTGTAAAATGGGTGTCGGTCAGTACTTTTACATTTTGCATTCGCATCCCATCCGGACGTGACCAGGGCCCTCCTCGCTGCTAGGGCCGTACATGTGCGTACGCACGCACGCTGCGGGCAGGACTTTACCGTGCGTCCATCGGAGTGCATGCAAGCAAGAGGGCTGTGGGACCCGACAGACGAAACCTTGACGCTGGCCCCATTGCAACCAAGATCTTGATTTTTCGATCGGAGAGACAAGGAGCGGATAGGACAGAACTCTAGTTGACGCCGTTAGTGCTGTCCGCTCCAGGCGAGGAATGTCTATATCAAGGGAACGGGTCGCCCGCACCGGCACCAGCTCTCTCTCCCTCTCCTTCGAGTTCAGCTGTGGGATATGATAGCATAGCATAGCATCCCAACCATCCATCCGTTCTTAGCATCTTCCTTTTCGTCTTTTTTTCTTCTTTGCTGGGGGCCCCGAAGATAGCATACGCCCTTTTCCTCTTGCAGGCGGTGAACGCCAAGGGTGCGAGGGTGCTTACGCTCGGCTTGGTTTACGCAATAGTGCGAGCGTACATTCCTCAAACCACGCCAGCCCGTCGACTGTCGGACAGCCCAAGGTGTCAGTCTGGCCTTTGCATTTGCCGGTCAACTCGACTCAATTGCGGTCCCGAATTCCGATCGCGGATGCAGCTGGCGTGCAGCATATTTTATTGATTGCCAGCTCCGGTCTGTCTGCTGTCGGTGTGGCCGTTGTCGATAGCGTTCTCAGTTGTATAACTTGGTGGTTCCCCGCGAAAGCAGCCGCAAATTTGATTGCAACGGCACCTTTTCCTCGCCCGCAAGATTAAAGTTGTTGGTACGTAAGATAGCCTTCTGCCACCACCTGCCAGGCCTGTCACCCACCGTGCATCACGCATCATCGTCACCGCCCGCATTCGCAATAAGAAAAGGGCACGGAGGGAAAAGAAACAAATACAGCAGCCAAGACTCGGGATCCCACGAGCCATTGCCATCTTCAGCTTCACAATCGTTCGGAGACGTCCTGTGTGCCGCATTGCATCCCGCTCCTGTATCAGGCAGCTAACTCGTTTCTGTTTGCCCGCCTCGCCGGCTAGCCAGCCCGCCTGCCAACCCAGCCGGCCGGGTTTGAGCCTGTCTGCCAACCGTCAAGATGGCCTCTCCAACTCCACCACCACCTCAAATACACACCCCAGCGACGCCTCCTGACAGTCCTTCACGACCATCTGCACAGGACGTCAAGATGTCCGGCGAGGCCATTCAAGAGCAGATCAAAAACGAAGCTATCGACAGTGGAGTCCCGGCTTTCAAGTTCGACCCGGAGTCGACGCCCGCTGAAAAGGCAGCGGAAGCCAAGAAGGTACGCACCCCGGCTGCCCCAAATAAAATCACGATCGTGGGCCCGCTGGAATCTGCATCGAAACGTCATCGCTGACTTTTGACCGCGTCGTCCGCCAGGCTATACCGGAGGGTCTCACACTACAACCGCCGACGCGAGCTGCTCCAGTCATCGATCCCGTACGTTCCCGCACGTCAGCTGTTCGAATCTTTCTTCAACGTCTACACCGACGTCATAGCTGATCGTGTGCTCTAGGATGCCTCAACGCCTAAAACCGAAAAGTCGGCCGTAAGTGGTGCTGGTGCCTCACGGCCCGCATCCAGGCCTATTTCCAGAGCCACAACGCCGGCGAATGCCCTTGACAAACCACCAGCGTACGTCAACGGACACCCTAAAGCCGGTGACGGTGAATGGGGTCGGACTGGCTGGGCTCCTAGATTCGGGGCTGCCATCAACGAATCGGCACCAGTCGAAACCTTGGCCGTGCCCGGGGCTCTCAACGAGGAGGTCGAGCCCGATAAATCGACATGGCTTGAAAAGCGGCTGGAGGACAAATTCTTTGGAGGTATGATTTCTCGCTCAACAATACGGCTTCGATCGAACGCAACGCTAAGACGCCAATTTTAGATTGGTACCACAATGCAGGCATTATTATCGGTGCCTGCGTTATGAGCTGGCTGGTCGCGCTTTTCGGCGGCGGCTTGGCCTGGGTTATCATCGTCTGCGCAATCTGCATGACATACTATCGTACATCCGTCAAGCGGTTCCGTCGAAATGTTCGGGACGACCTCACCAGAGAAACCGCCCTGAAGAGGCTCTCGACGGACTCGGAATCCGTCGACTGGATCAACACGTTTTTGATCAAGTTCTGGCCCATCTACCAGCCTGTCCTGGCTGCGACGGTCATCAACAGCGTTGACCAGGTTCTCTCGACCGCTACCCCGGCTTTTCTGGACAGCCTTCGGTTAGAGACCTTCACCATGGGGTCTAAGCCACCGAGGCTGGAACACGTTCGGTCTTACCCCAAGACCGAGGATGACATCATTGAAATGGACTGGAGATTCAGCTTCAACCCCCATGACACCTCGGATATGACTGCTTTCCAACTCAAGAGCCAAGTCAATCCTAGGATTGTTCTCGAGATCCGTGTTGGTAAGGGTCTAGCCAGCAAGGGTCTTCCCGTCATCGTGGAGGACTTTGCCTGCTCTGGAGAAATGAAGGTCAAGATCAAGCTCCAGATCAACTTCCCACACATCGAGAAGGTCGACATCTGCTTCCTTAGACCCCCTAGCCTCGACTTTGTCTGCAAGCCGCTTGGTGGTGATCTCCTCGGAATGGATATCGGTCTCATGCCCGGTTTGAAGACCTTCATTCTTGACATGGTGCACGCCAACCTGGGGCCGATGTTTTATGCACCGCACGTCTTCACCCTCAACATTGCCCAGATGCTCGCAGGCGCGGCCGTCGACTCTGCTATTGGTGTCCTTGCCGTCACGGTTCATAACGCTCAAGGATTGAAGAACCCTGACCAGTTCTCCGGCACGCCAGACCCCTATGTCTCTCTTTGTCTCAACGGCCGAGAAGAGCTTGCCAGGACGCATACTAAGAAGGAGAATGCCAACCCGCGATGGAACGAGACGATTTATCTCGTCATCACCTCTTTCAACGATGCTCTTTGGCTGCAAGTGTTCGACTTCAACGAATTCCGCAAGGACAAGGAATTGGGCGTTGCCTCTTTCCCGTTGAAGAGCCTAGAGGACGGCGAACCCGAACAACAAAACGTCCAGCTCCCCGTCATCGCCGCCGGCAAGCCCAGAGGTGTCATGACATGCGACTTCCGCTTCTTCCCAGTTCTCTCGGGCGCTAAGAATGCCGACGGCACAACTCAGCTTGTTCCCGAGATGAACACCGGCATTCTGCGCTATACCATCCACCGCGCCAAGCAGCTCGACTACACCAAGAGCATGGTCGGTCAGCTTTCCCCATACGCTACATTCGTCATCAACAGCCGGAAGATCAAGGAGACAAAGATCGTTAAGCGAAGCAACGATCCCATCTGGGAAGAACACGTCGAGATTCTCGTCCGGGATAGAGAGAACTGCAAGCTCGGCTTGATCTTGAAGGACTCGCGTGACCTCCAGGAGGACCCTACCATTGGCTACTACCAGCTCAAGCTGAACGATATGCTCGACGCTACAGCTAAGGGACAAGACTGGTTCCCGCTTTCCGGTGTCAAGACCGGAAAGGTCCAGATCAGAGCCCAATGGAAGCCGGTCGCTCTCAAGGGCGATCTCGGTGCTGGCGACGGCGGCTACATCAGGCCTATCGGCGTGATACGTCTCCACTTAATCCGCGCTAAAGATCTGCGCAACGTCGAGAAGATCGGAAAGTCGGATCCATATTGCCGTGTCCTTTTGTCCGGCGTGGAGAAGGCAAAGACTGTGACTTTTGATGAGAATCTCAACCCAGAGTGGGACGAGATTCTTTATATTCCCGTTCACAGCAACCGAGAGAAGGTCACGCTTGAGGTTATGGATTCCGAGAATATCGGAAAGGATAGAACTCTTGGCCAATACGATTTTGATATCGCTCCTTATATCGTAGAGAGCCCTGAGGTTGAGGGTGAATTCTTACCCCATACCGAGAGGCTGGAGCAGCTTGTGCCACTTATCCTCGATCGGACAAGACAGCAGAAGGGCATCTTGACTTTCAACGTTTCCTTCTACCCTACGATGAACGTTGCCGACGCCGAACTGGAGAAGGCTAAAGAAGAAGAAGCAGCAGCCAAGGAAAATGAGCAGGCCGCCGAGCAGGCCGCCGAGCAAACCGATCCGGATGACGAAAAAGTTCCGGTACCACCCACTCCTACTGTGGATGGATCTGTCGCCGATATGCTTGCAGCCGCGGAGAAGGAAATTGAGAACGAAAATGAGGGTGAAGCACCACAGAAGAGGAAGTCCGTACCTATCAAGCTGACTCACGAGGAACTCCTCCACAAGAGTACGTTTACCCTGTTGACCAGCATATCTGTGCCTTTGCTAACAGCTCATAGATTCCGGCCTGCTCGTGTTCAAGATCCATGATGTGGATCTTGCCCAACGCGAATGCTATCTTCAAGTCATGATGGACGACTTTTTGTTCCCAGCCTTCATGTCGTCAAAGATCAGGATACGCAAGGGCAAACTGGACGAGATCGGCGATGCCTTCGTCAGGGAGCTTGAATTCTCGAGAATTACGCTGCGACTTGTGGAGCACCACAAGAACAAGGACTTTGGCGAACTTATCGCCGAATTGAAGGGCAACACCCTGTCGTTGTTGAAGCAATGCCTGCACAAGCCTACCGTTTTGACTCTGCCAAGCAAGGTGCACGGTGCGAGCAAGATCACTGTCACGCTGAACTACGTCCCCATCCTGATGACACTTGACGAACGGGAGAGCATCACAAACATGGGGACCCTTCGCGTCGATGTTCTAGACGCTGCAGATCTTCCTGCCGCTGATAGGAACGGAAAGAGCGACCCATACGTCATCTTCGAGTTGAACGGTGATCGCGTGCACAAGACCGAGACGCAAAAGAAAACGCTGCATCCTGCCTGGAACGAATTCTTCCAAGTGGAGATCCCTTCGAAGGTTGCAGCAGATTTCAAGTGCAAGGTCTACGATTGGGATCTGGCTGGAGATGTTAGTACCCCATGGCCCAATATTAGATAAACATAAATCGCTGACTATTATCACAGGACGACTTCCTCGGCGCTGCTAATATCGACTTGAGGAAAGTTGAACCGTTCAAGAAGAGCATTGCGACGATCCCGCTTGACGGCAAATCTGGCACTCTGCGGCTCGCCTTCGTCTTCACGCCTGACTATGTTGTCCGTCAGCGACATACCACCGCCACTTTCAGCGGCACCTTTGCGGTTCCCGGCAAGATCGTTACTAACGTTGCCGGGGTACCAATCAAGGGTATCACGAAGGTCGGCGGCGGCGTCATCAAAGGCGCCTCGTTCCTCGGCAAGGGCCTAGTTGGGCTAGGCAAGAAGGACAGAGACGAGTCATCAGACGACGGCGGAAGCACCACGAACTTCCCAGTCCCAGGTGGCCCCAGCCACGCCCCAGCCCCAGTCCACGAGGCCCCCGCTGTAATTGACGATACGCGTAGCAGCGGCAGCGGCTCGCCTCCAAGACTGAAGACACCGAGCAACAGGGATTCCGCCAGCCTGAACCCCTACGGTAGCCACCGTAGCACGAAGAGCGTAAGCGGCACCAGCATCGCCCCAGAAACCGGTAGCGCAAACATCACCCTCGTCAGTGCGTCAGGCTTCAAGGAAGGCCAGAAGCTGCGCGTCCACCTTGTCACCACAAAGGGCAGGGAGCGGGAGATCTTCAAGAGCAAGACGCACAAGTACACCGGCGGGACCCTCCACTGGCTTAATGATGAGCACATCACGCATGCATGCACACCGGACTCGAGCTTCAAGGTCGAGGTCTACCATGACTCCCGCTTCCCCGGCGCGGACGACAAGCTCGGCGAGGGCTTCCTGATCCTGGCTAATGGCGATTCGCCCGTGGAGACAACAGTGCCAGTTGGCCCTGGCCAGATCACGTTCAAGACCAGCTTCCGGTACAGCGGCGGCGAGGAGCGGCCGGAGCGGCCGGGCTCAGCACACAGCCACCATAGGAGGAGCTTCTTCGGCAGGAGCAGAAACAACAGTCCGCCATAGAGTGGAGGGGTGTTGCGGAACTTCAGCTTGAGCCATGTCGTCGGGAAGCCGCAATGGGGCGGCGATAGCGATGCGGTGAGGAGAAGCAGCACGAAATCGATCGATTGAGCCCCGTGTCCTGTCTCTTTCTCCTTGAAAATTTCTTTTCCAAAAAGTCGAGGTATTGGAATGTGGTCTAACGTTTTTATTTCTCTCTATTCGCTTTATTCTTTTCTTCCGCTTGATTTACTTTCCTTTGTATACCCGGTTGCTCTTTGGCTTCTTTTCTCTTTCTACTACTCGCGGGACGGAATATTACTGCGTGCTGTAGTCACGTAGCCGCGTCGTATACGCTGCATCCTGTTCGAAAAGCTGATTGTAGTATTCATTCTTCTGGTTGAGCATACATATTAGCCAGCCTTTTGGTCATTCTGCACTTTCTATTCTTTTGCTTTGGGGTTTACAATTTTACGGTTTCTTGGTGAACCTTTCCTACTAGCTAGCGGGTACGCGTACGTCAATTCAATAACATTAGTACATTACTTATTACGTCCCTGTCGACGTGTACGCAAGTAAGTTCTAGCTCCGTGCGATATTCAGTATAGATCACATTGCAAGTATCTATAGATCTAGATTCAATGACTCTTGGCTGGACATGCAACATGTAACAGGAGCTCAGACTGCGGACTCATATAATGAAATAAATATAGCTACATGCAGCCTATATAGCTAGAGCCCTCATACGCATCCGTATACTGCTATGATACACAATTGGCTCCTGGCAGTACGCATGTGCATTAACAATAATTAGCCGTGCACCTAGATATAGCATTCCCTCCATTAGCTTACCTTCGAGCTAGAACTAGCTTCATCAAGTCTCCGACTTTATAAATTTACTTTCCGGCGGACAGCCTCCGCGTCGGGTATCTGGACCACATGCATGCAGTTGCATCTGCAGCTCAGTGTGGGTTGCACGAAGCTATAGCACGGCACTTAAGTGTGTCGTCTGACCGTCTGCACGTGTTTGCAATCGGCGTGGTATCTTAACGTAGACGATACAACCGATAGCCTTACTAGTTTTCTCCAAGTAGCTTAGATTTGGTTTATCATCTACGAGACAACCGTCGTGAGCACTAGAGGTATGCAGGTTAACATGTACTCTATGCATACATATATACAACCCAAACGACACTCGGATGGCGTTTCGGTCAGGTCAGCTTACGTTACATTATGGTCGTTTGTATGATTATTCCGTTTACGGTTCCTCTGACGGGTGGACGGCACATTTCCGGTCGTTTCAGCGTATCAAGCCTTCATGTCGGCTTCTCTTGGCTATTTCCTACGTATAGGTTGTGTGAGACTATGCTTTTCCGTCATGCGGTGTCTAGTATACGGGTCTTGTGTATTCTTATCGAGCAACCGGTACCGCACATCTGTCGAGATGGAAAATGCACTTGTGGCACAGCTTTCCCATCCTTAGAAATCAAGAACGGTACTTAATCGCCGCACTATAGCTATAGCTTTCGCCGTTATGCCTCAACCGCCGTGCAGCGACGAGATAGAGCTAACCAGTGCGCCCGTTATGGGCACCCCCGGGTTATTGGACCCAATAGCAGCACCTCGGATGCTTCCCGAGGCTTTCGCCTTCCGCAAGCAGTGATATGCACCGCGTGTCGACGGACGTATAGACGGGACTTACGTTCCATCCCCGCTCTAGTGGAGGTGTCCGATAATGATAAGGACGCATGTGTACGACATGGCAATTAATGTAGGACACTCCATGCGTCTATCAGCATTGAGAATCGCCGTCTATCTGGATTCGACGTTTATGTGTGCAACGAGCTACGACTTGCTGGATTTAACTTGGCGACATGTCACGACGAATTGCCACGCAGATAAAGGCTCTCTTCTCGAGCTCAGCCTCGAGACGCGATAAAAATGACGAACTAAAGGCCACGGACAAGACTGTAGACGCGGGCACGCTCGACCCGCCGGCTCTCCCCAGAGTCCGCTATGAGGACCTTCACCTCATCCCGCAGGTGCTAGCCGCCTACCCGGCGTTCTACCTTACCGACCACCCGCTCCCGCCACCGCCGTTCCCACAGGCGAGACAGCTTCTGACAGCTCCGGAGTCCGTCAAAGCGACGCTGATCGACAAGAACAAGTCCACCACACGCGGGTACCACCATGCCAAAAATAGCCGTCGCGAATGGTGGGACTACAGTCCTGAGAATGGAGACACGCGGCTGATGCTCGACGACGAGGAGTTCCAAGGAGCGAGCACAGAGTACCATGATCAAAGTGTTGAGCTGCTGAAGCAGATCTGCCAGCAGTTCAATCAGAATGGAGACGTGGCAATCCCAGAAGAGGTGCTCGAGAACGGCGGGTTCACGACCATGCGATACCTACGGTACTCGCCCGACGTCTTCAACAAGCAACAAACCGCAGAAGGAGATATCCTCGCCGCCGGCGCAAGTCGACTGGATGGTAAAAAGGTAGACAATGCCAACCCACTCGCCAAGATATCCTTCGCAAAGGGCGAGTACACACAGTCGAACGACGACAGCGACGACCTCCCGCGCATCGAAGCCCACACGGACCTCTCCCTCTTCACGCTCATCGCGGCCACCGAGCCCTCGGGGCTATACATGTGGAACCGCCGGTGCGGCGTCTTCCCCGCGCCGCCGGTTGAGAACGCCGTGCTTATCATGCCAGGCGACTGCATGGCGTACTATACCGCCGTCAAGGGAATGAACCCGCTCGACAGCCTGGATGCGATCAGCGAGAAGACGGTGCTGCCAGCCGCGCATGCGGTTGTCGTGCCGAAAGAGGCGGGGGAGCGGTATTCCGTTGTGGTGTTTCTGCGGCCGGATAGAGATGCGGTTGTGAGCAGGCGGATGGTGAGGCGGAAGGGGGTCGAGGAAGTCGAAGAGACAGCGCTGTGGTGGCTAGCGACGGAGAAGCTGGAGGTGGAGGGGCGGAAATGCTGGCTTGCGGATGTATAAATGGATTAGATGGACTGGTGGATTGACGAGTCCGACTGCGTAGGACGGTGCTTGTTTCAAATCCACCTGGCGGTCGTTGTAAGTGTATGAGGCGGTATCTTGATCATAACTTCAGATGAGGATGTAAATGCATTATAAAATGAATCAGCTGGCCGTAGGGGATACAGCATGCCACTATATGTGAGCAAGAAAAAACGGCGCCAGAAAGGCCCCCACCGGTTTCACTTATCCAACATCAATCGAATGATAGCACCGTTACCTTCTGGAACCGTATTTGCTTTGCTTGGGAGACCACCTTTTCTTCTTTTTCTCTTTCCCTTCTTTTGTGAAGTTTCTTTCGTCTTGTCCAGCTTTGCTCTTTGGGGTTTTCCCTAGCTTACGCAGCTGAGCTTGACATGCTTCAGTGATCTCTTTAGTATAGCGTTGTTTATGCAGCGTATTATCCCACCAGTCCTCCACGGTATGGGAGAACCAGTCATCCATCACCGGGTCGTCGTTCCCCGGCCGCCCTCTCAGCCCAGTGGTAAAGTACAGGACGTTCTCAAAGTTGCGGGGAATATCAAGACTGTACTCTTCCCCCCCGGTGCTCTCTCTTTTCTTAGGCGCAATCGTCTTCGTCTTTTCGTTCTCGCTGAGCTCGTCAAGCTTCGCAAAGAGCCGACGAATGGGCAGACCTCCGAAGTGGGCGCGGGGTATGGCGCCGCCGAATGGCTTCCCCCATGCTGGATCCTTTTCAGCGTAATGAAAGAGTTTGGTGATCTCTTCCGCAGTTGGCGGGTGCGCAGTCGGCAGCTTGATGAAGTCAATAAGTTCCTGCAGGCTGGCCTGGACACGAGGGCTCTCGAGGACGCTAATGAACTCAGGGCGTGGGAGGTGTGCGAGTTGTTTGTGGTGGGTTTTGTCGAAGCCAAGGCATTTCCAGAGCTAAGGAACGGGCTCGTTTTCTTGTTAGCAGTCCGCATACGGGATGGAAACGGCGACGAATAACTAGACGGGGGGGTAGACGTACATTTGAAGTCATATCGAAGAGGACCAGCCTGTCTCTGAGATACTCGAGTCTATTGGCCGTATCGGCTTCATCCACAATCAGGTCACCCCAATCCTCACCGCCCGGACTCTCCGTGGGCTTCGGCTTGGAGGGAGGCAGGCCTGACGCATCATTGTCGTTGGAAGCAAGCTTCGAATAGGCGCGCGATGGCGGATGACGAGAAGCCAATCGGTGAGGGTGGCCGGATACCTGTTTGGGATAGTTATGCAGAGCGGATAACCATCGAGATATAGGTTTCGACGGAGGATGAAGGGGGCGGATGCGATAGAGGGCGCCAATTGAGGGGCGCAGCAGGGATATTGACATGATACACGGGAAGGATATTTGGAATCTGAATTCATGAAAGTTTTGTTAGAGAGATAGCCGAGATGCGGTTAGACTTGACGTCAAGCGCCTTGGCGGTTGGTCCCTCTTCGGGTCGCAGCTTCGAATTCACGGCACCGCGCCGACGCTCGATCGAGTATCTTCATTGCCAGACGAGGGTAAGATCAATCGAACGGAATGTAGCTTTCTGCAACATCGTCGGCCAAACAGCCAGTCACATTTGTCCGATCGGAGGGTCACAAACGCAGCTTCAACTGGCCAATTAGCGAGCCAACCGACGCCCTCGATTCGAGTGCATGCATGCTCCATCATGCAAGATACGTCCTGTCCGACGACAAACCACATGAATTGTACAGTACATATACCTGCACTCCCGGGCACGCCTTTCCAGGCCTCCCGTCGCGCCCTCCCTGATTCGTCTACCTCGGTTGACGGCCTCGCAAGAATGCGTTTCCGTCCCGCGGGCAGCGACAAGACGCGGTCCTATAGCTGGCCCCACTCCGGGACGGCTGCCGTCTGAAGGCCAGGTGACAGCCCAGGCGAGCTGCAGAGCTCTGCGGATCGCAGAGTTTGCGCCAGACGACCCTTTGGAATGCTGGATTTCCCTGCCGCCATCTGCAGGATCAGTCACAGTTAGCTAACTTATCGTCGGTCAGGAGCATCGTGTCTCGTACGTACGGCTGAAACGACCGTCCAAGCGGCCCTGCAAGTGCGAGCTAGCAGGACCCTTCTCTCCATCGTCGGTGTCCATGTCTCGCCCTGGCCTGCCAGCTCGCGCTCGTCACTCGAGACGATGTCGACGGACGGCTGGCGTGCTGCTGCATGTCAGACCTTGGCCGGCACCTTCATGCATCCCTGCGTGCGGGAAAGGCTAGCTAAGGCTGGCAGGGCGATTGCTTAATCCAGCCCCGAGACTGAATCCAGCAGGTGGAGTTCGGCCGTGAAACCGCAGCGCGTCGTGCGTCCGAGGTTTGTTCGTTCGTTCGTGAGTCGCAGCAGCCTCTTTGTAACCCTGTTACCGAGACCATCCCGAGCTGTGCTCGCTCGCTAGTCCGCAGGCCTGGTCTTTTGCTGCTGGAAAAAAAACTTGAGTAAGAATGTGAATCGAGAATGGCTAACGGGCCAGGATCTTGCTGTGGAAGGGAAGGATGGATGGATGGATAGCTCGGCCCGGGCCACATGATGCTCATTGGCCGCCTTATTTAATAAGCTGCTAGCTCCCAGCACGCTGCTCGAGCGTAAAATTTTCACCAAGGTCTTGTCGTCCATCTCTGCCCTTGCCGGCTAATTCTAATCGTAATACCAATTAAATTAATCGTAGTCCGCGTCGACGGATTAATTATAATCGTTCTGGATCTGGACGCTGGACGGCTAGCTACCACCGCTGACTAATAGCGGCCGCCTCTGTTGCATTTCTCGCCGCAACGCGCGCTGATTTCTAAATACACTCAGCTTGACCTCGCGAATGTATAGACTTTAGACTTCGACATCAACTCCGATTTCATCCTGCCCTTCTGTAGACACCGCTCCATAATCGATCGCGGTCCCACCATCGCGATGGCGAAGACACAGCCGGAGGAGACAGCCCCGCTGATAGCCAGGGGGCACGACACCGCGCGAAAGCCCAGGTTACCCGTCGAGCAGCTCACAGTACTCGGTACGAAGCTTCAGCCGGAATATATGATATGGACCTCTGCTAACGATATGTCTGTAACAGTGATATGTCGCCTCGCGGAGCCGATAACTCTGACGAGCATCCTCTCGTACCTACCGCAGATGATCCGCAGCTTCGGCGTACCCGAGGCCGATGTCGGATTCTGGGTGGGTCCGTACACCCCACTACCTTCTAATATATGTATTATAACGAGATGGAAGCTGATTAGAATATATACGCAGGATTCACGGCGTCGTCCTTCTCGGTAGCGCAGTGCATGACCGGCGTCGCATGGGGCCGTCTAAGCGATAGGGTTGGCCGTACGTACACACGGCCGAATCGTCAACGATGGATATAGCTACTAACGGTCGGATATTTAGGAAAACCCGTCATCCTGTGCGGCATGCTCGGCATGCTAGCCTCGGTTCTCGTCTTCGGCTTCGCCTCAAGCATCGCCATGGCGATGATCTCGCGCCTGTGTCTCGGCCTGCTCAACGGCAACGTTGGCATCCTGCGCACCGTCGTCGCGGAACTCGTCCCCGAACGCGAGCTGCAGCCGCAAGCTTTCTCGCTGCTCCCGCTCACGTGGAGCATCGGCAGCATCGCGGGGCCGATATTAGGCGGCTTTCTAAGCGAGCCTGCGAAGAAATATCCCACCATCTTCCCACCGGGCGGCTTCTTCGACAGACATCCCTTTGCGCTGCCGAATCTGTTCACGGCGGGGATCTTATTCAACGCGCTAGTGTTCGGCGCGCTGTTCCTCGACGAGACGCTCGTCGGGCAGCGGCACCGGTATGATCCCGGACGGGCGATCGGGCGTCAGATCGAAGGGTATGTGCACCGCTTCTTCCGCTGGTCCTCCCTCGAGGACTCGGACTCGGATTCGGAAGCCGAGGTCACGAACACCGTGCCTACCACGCCGGACGAGGAGTCCATCCCGCGTACCTACAGCACTCTCAAGGCGTCCACCTCATCCCCCCCACCGGCGCAACAGCCGCACCAGCACCAGCACCACCCGCTCGCCCCGCTACCGTGGTCGCAAGTGCTCACGGAGCAGTCGATATACAACATTATAGTCTACTTTTTTATCGCAATCCACACCGTCTCCTATGACTCTATCCTCCCCGTCTTCTTCTCCACGCATTCACCGCAAGACTTATCCTCCTCGCCGACCCAATGGTCGCCATTGCACATACCCGGTGGCTTCGGGCTGTCCACATCGCAGATCGGGCTCATCTACTCCGCCCACGCCGTCGTCGCAATGCTGCTACAATTTTACCTCTACCCACCGCTCGCCCGCCACTTCGGCTCCGTCCGCCTGCTCACCTTCTCCGCGGCAGTCTACCCGTTCATCTACCTCTGCACACCTTACACTCTCCCGCTGGCCAGTTACAGCGTCAAAGCATCTCTGGCAGCATGGGCCGTCATCATCCTGCTGAAGTCTGTCACAGGCGTGTTCGCGTTCACGTCGTCGACGATCCTGATTACGAATACGGCGACGTCGATCCGCGTGCTCGGCACGCTGAACGGATTTGCAACGAGCGTCGCGGCAGCAGGGCGTGCCGTCGGTCCGAGCATGTTTGGTTGGCTGTTCAGCGTCGGCCAGAAGAGCTGGTGGACGACGGTGCCGTGGGTTGGGCTGGCGGGTGTGGCGGGTGTGATGTGGATTTGGATCCCGCGGCTGGAGGAAGGCGCCGGCGTGCGGGCTGAGGACAGCGAGAGCAGCGACGAGGACGAGTAGGCGTACCGAGTAAGTAGAACATGTATTTAGCTAGTTTTATCGTTTAGTGCATTTGGCGTAGAATATACAGGCAAGCCCGGGTACCCCGTTTGTATATCTAAAATTTCTCGTTGGGCAATATCCATCTTTGTCAATAATATCCGTGTGGTAGCATATTTAGATTCTGTAGTTAGCCCACCCTACATCAGGCCCCATATCTACCAAAGCTGGGCCTGTACTTGGACTTTATCTGGTATTTACTTAGATAGTCATATTGATGTGATAAGAACTTATATAGGGATATGAAAAGTCGTCTCGTGAACCAGAAGCTGGACACACGTAGATTCATGAAAGGTACTATATATATATATCAAAGTGTACTGTTGGTGATGTGATTCTGCGGTGTGTACTGACTCGGACTCCGAGTTGCACCTCGCCCTCCTAAAACGAGCATATATCATGATATCAGCTGTGTCTCGCTGCCCCAAATTCACCTAAATTCATCAATCCATAGCATCGATGCATCGACTACGTCTTAGCATGCCGACTCCTCAAGTCCCTCTATCAGTCAACTCCTCACATCCAGACTTTTATTCTGGTTCTATCTGGATACCCTCATCACATTGATCAATCAACCGCTCCAACCAAATCATGCACAGATCAGCTCGACTCACAGACACAGCGCTAACAGTGGATTCGGAGAGAAGATTAGTGAGTGAAAACAGCGCCGTTCTCTGTATGTAGTGGCTCAGGACATTCTAATACTATACTTAGGCTCGGTATCAGCGCCCGCAGGATACCGAATACATATCCGGGCCGGGATTGCGAGTGCTCGAGAAGGAACAGACGGTATCCCCGTTAACGATGGTTGATATCTATATAACTTCTATCGCACCAGGAGCAGCCTCTACGTCAGCTGCAAGTGCAGAACCATATCCAAACACTTCAGATAATATTATAAATTGTAATTTATTTGATATCTTTAACCCAGACCACCCCATAAACAGTACTCAGAGCTAAAAAGCTAACACCAATTCCCAGAACATAAACAAATAACAGACTATCATCATATCAGACATCACTAAATTCCCATCAGACCTTCACCTAAAAAACCTGATAAAATAGACTAAAAAAAAAATACACTCAAAGACTTAGCAACATCGGTCGAGCAATACCTCACAGCCACAAACATCCACACCAAGTTCACAGGCACAGTTGTTGGCTCACCAGATGACGAGTATGACTATATAGACCACGGCACCGCCAATTCTAAGTCGAATCTGTTCATAGGTAAACGTTAACGGGTATGCGCAGCAATTGTTGGCCGTTTCAAGGGAACCGGTGACAGCTGGGGCCTGGGATCTTGCGCATGGACGGTCCATGACAGCACTCGAGATTAGAAGCATGATCGGTATCGCCCAACCCGCTCGGCTTTTGCCCCGCCTCGCATTTTCATCCGCGATGCTGCGCGCGCGCCCCTACGAGGCTTCCATGCGATCAATGTTCAGCAGAGGAACTATCGCGAGATCCGTCGCATGATCACAAAGACGGACAAGATCGATTCGGCACCATCCGATCGGAGCTATGTAGAAACGACCAGCGACGAGCCAAACGCCCCAATGGATCGAATCACCAGACATAAAGAAGCCGTCCAGGAAGAGCTGTTAGTAATGGCGGAGATGAGAAGCGAGCGTCTGGATGACTCAAGGAGAAAGGCGAAGTTTCCCAGGGGCACTTGGAAAACGTATATTCGGCGATCGCAGATTTGGAGGCTGGTAAGCCCACTGCAGTTTTTTATCAGAGCGACGAATGACGAGATATGAACGAGCTCCACATTCGACCAGGGGCGCCTACAATCTGGATAGAGGTAAGCATTCCTGCTAGCATATTACTTAAGTACCTAGCTAAGCTAACAACCAAATGGGAGCAGGGCCCTAGGGACGTCGTCGCGCACACAGATTCGGAAGATATGCGCGTACTGCCGCGTCGTTCAGCAAGGACGACATGGGCGAGACTCATGTACGTATAGGCTACTAATTAGCTACAGCTCGCATGCCGTCTTGCTTGTTTGTATCTATCTGACTTGCTGTCTTGTTGTGCAGCTGTATTTCCAGATCAAGCTTGCCCTGACCGCCTCGGATACAGGCCTCATCAACGTGCCCGAATCCGGATCCCCGCTGTTTACGACACGGGGTCCGATGTGATGTCCCTCTGGGACCAAGACATAGAAAAGCCGAGGCCTCCACCGGGGTATATCGATCCCAAGCAGACATTGAGCCTCTGTTTTGCCAACGGGGAGACTAGCTATGAAACACCGATACGGGTCAACGTTAGACTCCTTCATGAGAAATCCCGGAAGCCAGTCTCCGCCTGGGTTGATAAGCTCGCATCCATAGGCAAGAGGAGGAAGGGCGTGCCCCGACTAACAGAGGCGGGATACGAAACGCCTGGTTCATTTGCAATACTCCAACCAAAGTGCTCGTCTCAGAGCGTGACAACCGGGCAATTACGAAGATGTTCCGTGGCCAAACACCTACAATACAACAGCACAGATCAGAGACGAATTACAGGCGATCGAACGACAGGATGCATCGGGACTACGTTGAGATTGGCAACGAACTGGAACTACAAGCTTGGGATAAGCTGACAATTCGCCGCCGCGAGTAGTTCAGTATTTTCACGATGATTACTATGACTATACCTACGATTTAAAACAATATGCCAGAACACCGGGCATCCTCAGGATGCCTAGGTTAGATAGAAATGTCGGGGAGAGAAATCTATCTTCTCGCTCCACCTTCGAATCATCACAGTTCAAATCTTACCCAGCAGTGATATGTATGTTGCCATCCAGCCGGCATAATTAAATTATAGTGTAAGTATATACAAATAATAGCCAAAAGTACAAAGTACCGATACCAATAATATAACCCACGGCACCCTGACTGCGTGTATGTAAAAATAATATAACCCACCCAAAGCCCAGCCAGCCATCCATCCATCGCCGTGAAATCCAGCAGTACTAGTGTGCACGCTCAGCATCCAAATCGACTCCTAGTCATAGCTAGCATCCCTGCGTACATCGCATCACGCAATCGTATATTCGCACAGGTAATTATACTCAACCCTTCAACCTCCCAGCCGATTCACCCGCACTAAGATAGATAAGTAGCTAGATCGACGAAACTACCCATTCATATACGCTAGTCGGACGCATGTGTACTCAAATAATAAAGATAACGAATCCACCCACCTACAACCTACAACAGATTACCGGGATGATAAGGTGAGATGAGGCAAGATGAGGTAAGGGGAAGAAGAGTGCTATCCAGCCCCCGCCCCACCGTTCCCATAGTCGTACACATTCATAAACCCCCACGGAATATCCATATCCCGACCACTCGGCTGCCCCAAGCTCATCAGCGCCGGGAACCCGCCTCCCGGCGGCGCCACGCTCGTCATCTGCGTGAGGTATTGCTTCCACGGGTCCTGTGGCGTGTACCAGAACCCCGTGGTGTCCGCCGTTGGTGTATGCGGGAGGAAATACTGTTGCGACTGCGATTGGGCTTGCTGTGGCGGCACTTGTTGCTGCGCTTGCTGCTGTTGTGCTTGTTGTTGCGCTTGTAGCTGCGCTTGCTGATGTACTTGCTGCTGTTGATGTACTTGCTGTTGTTGATGATGGTTTTGATGATGTTGATGTTGATGTTGATGGTGGTGATGTGCTTGTGGTTGCTGCTGATGTACTTGTTGATGTACTTGCTGCTGTACTTGTTGTTGTTGCTGCTGCTGCTGTTGCTGCTGCTGCTGTAATTGTAACTGCTGCTGCCGAGCTACAGAGGCAAGCGCACTAGCAGCATTGTGTAAGGGATTAGCAGCATTGTGTAAGGGATCCACCAGCTGGTCAGCGTGGGGGTTTACATGCGCATGCGCATGGTGTGGCGGAGTCGGGTCCGCGAACGCGGGAACGTTGGTGACGCTGCCGGCGCGCAAGTCCACGTGGGCGGCAGCAGCTGCATGCGCGATCTGCTGTTGCATATTGGCCATGCTGTTGGCCATATTGTTGGCTTCTAGCTCGACGAACAGCGGGCCCGGCCCCGACCCTGGCCCCTGCTGCGGTGTTGCGACGATGGGACTAGCGACGACGGTGCCGGGTGTGGCGGCCATGTGGTCCGCCGCTGTTGGCTGCTGGGGGTAAGTGTAGTGTTCGCTGAGCTGCGAGAGCTGGGATAGCGCTGCCTGCTGCTGCGGTTGTTGCTGTTGGATTTCGTGCTTGATAGGGGGTACGAACGTCTTTGCCGACAGGCTCGCCCGCCGCTTGGCTGCGGCGGCGGCGCTAGTGCTGCTGTTGCTGTTGTTGCCACTACCGGGATGATGCACGCCGCGATGGCCATGGCTGTTGCCGTGTCGTTCCTTGAGCATCTTTAGCGTCGCCTCGGTGAGGGACATAATGACATCGCCGAGCCGGTTGGAACCTGTTGGTAGGTCTCACGTGGGCCGTAAGATTAGCATACGCACTGCAGGGGAGATATTACTTGTACTTGCATGCATGGCCGCACTAGTGAATTTGATAGAGACAGGGGGTCGCACCTTGCACACTCGACATCTTACCGTACTCCATCATGACGCTGGCGGACAGGTCCATATCGGCCTTAACCCGGGCGATTTCCGTCGGCGTAACCGTCTCCCGCTTCTCCCAGGTCGCAAACAAAATTGTCATGCACGCTAGCAGCGGCACGCTCGCCGCGTGCCACGCCAGGTCGAGGTTGTTCTCGCGCCGCATCAGGTCCGTCATTTCCAGGATCGTGCGCGACGACTCGACGCAGATCGTGAGGTTATCGCTGTTGAAGCTCGGTGACATGGACAGATTCAGCGACGGATGCCGCAGCAAAATCCGTAGCCTGTGGAAATTCCAAAAATTAGCAAACAGGTCGCAGCATACGCAACGGTGAACGTACTCGTTGTACCACAGCATTAGGTTGGCCGCCTGCATCCGCATGTTGATATCCGAACTCGTCGGGTCGTACTTGAGCTGCGGGGGTAGGGCGTCCTTCCACGCCGTCATCTTGGCCTCAATCTGCTCCACCAGCGGCTGGTAGTCCTTCCGCGCCAGCCGCTTCGCCCCGTACAGCCTCGTGTGAATATCGATCGTGAACTCCGCGCACTTGATCAACCCAAACGCAACATCGAACGTGCACGGCTCGTCCGGTGGCAGCGGGTCCCGCGTGAACCCCTCTTCGGTGATGTACTCATCCTCGATCCGCGCGGGCATCTCCACATCAAAATCGCTCGGGATCAGCCCGACCGGGCGATTGAGCTTGGCTGATAGGCCGACGTCGATGGACACGCCCGTCCAGAACGCACGTTTGCGCATCTCGTCCTCCAGCACGTTCAGCTTCGTGCCCGTTCTCTGATGGTCCCGTTTGAGCGACCGGTGCAGCCGCAGCTCAAATATGGTGGCGGTCGTCATCTTGGAGAGTAGGTACGCGGGCCCGGGGCGTGTGAACCCTCTCGTGAAGGCGACCAAGTATATCAGAGCCTGACAATCTTCGAGTGTCCCGCCAGCAAGCAGCATGTTCAGGAACGTCAGGCTGAAGTGATAGTGGCGGAATGCCCGGCTTTGATCCACTTGGCTCGGGCCGTCGATTTCGACTCGCCGCTTCGTCATGTGGAACATCGCCATCGCGATAACCATGTGTGTGATGACCAGGTGCGCCGGGCTGGTTTTATAATCGGGTATGTCGTACATGCGGTTGAACTAGAAACCGGTTAGCGGAATATTACAACAGAAGGTATCCAGCTCCGCTCCCCATGTTGGTTACCTCAGCCAGGAACGTCGGTTTGTGGAGGATGGGAAGGTACGGCTGCGTGGCGAAAAAGTTCCACTGCACCAGCATCTCAGCCTCCTGCTTTGGCGGCAAGTTCAGCTGCATGACCGACGGCGGGACATGCCGGCTGGTGCTCATCAGAAAGCTCTGCATCGAGTCGTCCAGTGGATTCAGTTCGTTGAAATCCATATAGGCGTTGACAGGCACGTAGTTGAGAGTTCTCGCCGGCTCCGGCACGCCCTGGAGGTCCGCGAGGTCTATCGAGATGCCCAGGACGGACAGTGCGGAGGCGCGAGTCGAAGTCATACACGAGTTCCCCGTATACATGCCCACGTGCTGCGTGCCCGACTTTCGAACGAGGAAGGACGGCCGTCCATACGGGTCGTCTCCTTGTTCATCTAAAGTGGAAGCTTGCGATGGCGCAACATTCGGCTCTCCGGCAGAATCGAAATCCATCCCGAGCGGTAGAGTGGTCTGGTGCTCGAGTTTGATGGTCGTCGTCGTCGACGACGACTGATCTCCACTACTGGCTTGAGCGACACTCCCGTCCTGGTCCTGCGTCACGGAATTGGCGAGGCCGTGGGCGCGGAGCAGCGCCTCCATGTCTTTGATCTTAGCTTGAAGGTCGGCGCATTGCCTCTCGAGGTGCTCCATGTAGCCACGTGGTTGGGCGCGGAGAGAAATCCGGTCCGTGGTTGTGCATTGCGACTTGACCGCCTGGCATGCCGAGCAGCCGTGAGGTAATAAGTCGCACTTTATCTTGCGCGTCTACGATAATCGAAGAGCAGTGAGCACGATTGTATCAGCATAGTGGTAGGGTGATCGATATGGGTCTCACCTTGCATCTGTCACACGCCTGGGCGGTTCGCGTGCCGCGTTCCAAGCGTTGCTTGACGTTGCGACTGTAGTCCCCCGGGCTGACAGGTTTGCCTGCGGACGGCTGAAGGACCTTGGGGACCTTTGTCTGCGACTTTGAGCTGCTGGAGGCTGCGATGTCGTCGTCCGGCGGTGAATCAGCAGCGTCATCGGCGACAAGAGCCGGACGTTTCAGTGACATTGGCATTTGCGGAACTGTGGCGCTGCTGCGAGCTGTCAGACGAACGGCTACAACTCGATCAACTTGGATCTATAGATCAGATCCGGGGCGCCTTTTCTTTCCGCGAGAAGCGAAATGGAACTATAGGAAAAATTAAAAAAGGAAGGCGGTTACGAGCGACCACAAAAAAAAGAAGACAGGAAGAAGCAATAGTATGAGATCTCCGCAGCGATTACGTATAAAGCCAGCAAAAAAATAGAGTTTTTATGGGTCCGGGCGGTTCAGTCCGAGCGCACGACCGGCAACGGCGCCATGGAGAATGCCAGTCAGGCTGAAGGGACCGAGGAAGGGAAGGGAAGGAGGCCGACTATAGTTGGAGATATAGCGACTGGCGACGATGGCGTCTCACAATCAGCGTTTCTGATGTGAGAAAGGGCCGTCGTCGATGAGGAATGCTTGCTTGCTTGCTTGTTTGCTTGCTTATCAGGGCGCCCTTTTCTCGCAGTGTCGAGCCTTCCCGGCAGGGGATAGTGGAGCAGCTTTGATGCAGCAAGTGCTAACCGATCACACGAGCCGATGTGACGGGTTGCCGCAGTGGGACAAGCTCGAGGCGAGGAATAGGAAAAAAGGGCGAAGAATTGATGGAAGAATACGCGGAATACGAAGGGGCCTCGAGTAACTATGGGAGCACAAGTACCAGCAGTATACTAGTAGCAGCAGCAGCAGCAGCTTGGAAGGCATGCAGGATGGGATAAGATAAGGCGACGAGGTGGAGAACAGTGACGGCCAAGGCGCATGCAGCGCAAGCCTTTAAGTAAGCGGGCAGTAAAGACCTTCCTGGGGACCCGAAGGAGAGCAATAAGATGGGTGTTATCGCATGCTCGATCGCCGCGGATTCGGAGGTGAGATTCGATGGAGCGTCTCGCGATCGGATCCGCAAAGTTGGGGCAGCAGTCCGGTGCCCAATCGAGTGACCGTTCAGTCCAATCCAATCCAATCCGATGCAACAGGTAAGACACGGGCTGGTTGCCCATGCGCGGTGCATGCGCATAGGTTGCTAGCTGTCATGTATGGACAGTCGATGCAGCAGGTATATCCCTGGGAGCCGGGTAGTGTCTTTTGGGGGCGGCCTGTGCAGCTGGTTTTTGATCTGAGTTTAGCCTTTTCGAAAACAGGATCTTGGGCCAGCCCAGCCCGCCCGCATATGCTCGCGCTCACTTTCCAGACCGCCGCCAGACCGCCAAACCACCGCCGCAAGACCGCTGCCGGACTCCAAGATAGGTAGGGGTTGGAAGATGTGTCTTGGGAGCAAAAGCTTGATAAGCCCGACGAAACTCTAAGCGGCCGTCAGTACAATTGCGGTTCGAATTCATGTTGGATCGATCGCCAGGCCGGAGCTCGAGCAGCAGTCGAGTTTGACAGGGCATGCAGGGGAGCGGAAACTCGGACGGGGGCGCGTGTGGGCCATCTGATGAAAGAGATAAACCGTTGAAACAAGCGGGCCTTATGCCTCATGCATATAGAGTTTTTCACAGTGGAGGTACGAAGTAGGTATTTAGGCCATGAGATGGTGGAACAAGCTTTCCTGGCGGGGCGGAGTTAAAGAGCCAACAGCAATGGAGTCGGGGAGATTGACAGGAATGACGCCCAGGCGGCGAAACAAAGATGCGTGTCTGCAGATGACGCGAGGGGAAGAGATGGGCATGGAGTTAAAACGAGCCGGGGAGGAGGATAGAGGTCATGAGCAGAAACTAGAAGTAAGATCGAGGAGGAGTGAGGGTTGAGTTTGATGGGAGAGTCTAGAGTTGGAGATGGCGATGGGGCGGATGTTGGGACGACCGGGTGGAACAGCAACCAACAGGCGCAGCAACAGAAGCGGACAGAAGCAGCCCCAGCGATAAGAGAGCACTCTCGACGGCGGCGACGGCGGCGACGACGACGGGGTGAAGACGTCTTCGGTCAGGCGGACACGAGGGCAATAAATAGAAAAGATAGGCTGGGACGATAAGGAAGTTTCTAATCTCTCGTCGTGGGGTTGGAAACGAAACGAGAAGAAGAGCTTAAGAGGAGGAGAAAAGAGGTATCGGGCCTTCGGAAGACAGACAGGCCGGCCGGCAGCACAGCGTTCCGTCGACGGAAGAAGCCGAGATAACTCGAGCTGCAGGCCCGCCCAGCTTTGGGCCAACTGCACATGTGCTCGCTCGATCGATCGCGCGATCGAATTGAAGTTGCAGGGCAGTGCAGGGAGGGAGGAGATGGAGCCGAAGAACGGGATGCCTGGATGCTGGCTGGCTGGCGGTCTGTCTGCCTACGGACGGATGGCTTTGGCTTGCTCAGGCTTACCTGGATGAATCGATTGGCGGGGGGCGGACCCTTCTGCGGTGCTTCTCAAGCTGCTCTCCACCAGGCCCACCCGAGAGGATGCCGTCCAGCGTCCCCTGGCGATGGCTCGATGCGGGCGGGCGTCGTCTTTTCTGTCGACAGCGGTCGAAGTCGTGATGATGGGTAGCAGTGGGTGGTCGAGACGGTCGACGATGGCGATGGACGAAGGCTGCTGAGTAAGGAGATGGATCCGATCCGACCTGATCTGGGAGCTAGCACTCTCGCCAGGCAGTTACAGCTGAGAGGAAAGGAAAGGCGTATATTCTTTAATTCTTGTTCTTCTGATTCTTCTTATTCCGTCCTGTTCAGCTGGGCCCCGAGACTCCAGCTGGGCGAGAGAAAACAACAGCGTGCATGCATGTATGCAGCTTCCAATCACTCCTTCTCTCTCCTGCTCCCTCCCTCTCCTTCTCTCTCCTTCTCACTCCTTCTCCCGCTCCTTCTCTCGCGCTCCTCCTCCTGCTGCTGCTGCTGCTCCTCCTCCCACTTGCTCTCGCTGCTCACGCTCCTCGGAGACGCAAGCCAGACAGGACAGGACAGGAAAACGCACGGACGGCCGTTTGAACTCGCTGGCTCGGCCACCCGGATTGGCCTGGCCTGGCTGCATTGCATCGGACCCAGCCCTCGACGCCCCGTTGGGCCTGGCGCCAGTCCTAGCCCCAGCTCCGTCTCCACTCCTCCGTCGGCCGCCCACAGCGCCAAGGGCAAGCCTCGTGCCACCAGCTGCCCCAGGCAGGCCGTCCGACGGAGATCCAAACTGCCCAAACCACCCAAACTGCCGCCAGAAGGGAGATCAGGCGTCGATTCTGGCTGCTCGGGATCCGCTTTCCTGCAGACGAGGGGCGAGGGGGCTGCCGCAGCCGAGATCTGGTCCGTTGCGCCGGGCTCAGATTGACCTCCAGTGCAGAACCGAAGGGCCGATACAAGCATCCTCCTCCAATCTGGGAAGTACTTGTGCAAGTGCTTACACAAGTACGTACATGTACCGAAGCAAGATGTAGGCATGCATATACGTTGCTAGTGCTGTTATAGTAGCACGGTGATATCGGTCCGGGGTGTGTAACTTGCTGTTTTGTGGCAGCCCGCGCTTGTAGCCGCTCGCTTACCCGCGTCCAACGTGCAACTCCAACTATTCCTTTCCTTCCTTCACCACCGCCCACCAGTGAGTGCACCATGTCCACCACGACACGGATATAATAATATAATACCTCCCCGCGTACAAGCATGAGAAGGGCTCGCTCGAGTATAAAGACATGCCAGAAGTGATCCCCCTCGCCGGCGTCCCCGGCTACAAACTCCACCTCGCCCTCTTCACCGCCGTATCCAACGCCGCCGCCCTCCACGGCCAGCTGCTCGCGAAAAACCCGGCTTACGAGTACGCCTTCATCGACCCCTCCATCCTCGTCAGCACCCTGCAGCCGCTCGCCGCTGCCTTCCGTGCCGTTCACGACCTGCTTGACCCCGCCGTCGGCCTGCGGACCCCCAATGTGCACTCCGAGACCGTCTTCAGTCTCAGTCCGTCCCATAACGTCCGTACCACCCACTCGCCTATTGTACCATGTATATACACATCTTGAATGTAATGCTGATATCAAGTATAGATAACGGACTCCTACCGCCGCTTCGGCATCTCACCATCCACCACATCCCTCCTCGCGATCAAAATCCTCGACACAACATCCCCATCCTACAACGAAGCAGACGTCGTCTCCGCCCTATCATCCCTCGTCGAAGGAACGGAGGTCCCGTTCACGACTGCTTCTCTACGCTCGCTGACGGACGTCGCGAAGGTCAAAAAGTACTACAAATTGAAGGACCTCGGTGCCGTCGACGCTCTGTACGCGCGGAAAGGACGGGAGGTCGAGAAGAGGGGTGAAGAGGCGGTGTGGGCGGATTTGGAGGTTGCCGTGCTCGGACAGATGGCGCTGAGGAGTTTGGTGTGATATTACGCTTATATACATCATCTATTCGGAGTACGCGGTGATACCCTGTAGAGATTTCACGATTTTTACGAATTGCACAATATTCTAGACACTGATATGGAGTAGCGTATTTGTTCGATTTTATTCGGTTTCGTACTATCTGCTATCGTACATGCACTCCCACTTCATTCACCAGCTTCCTACCCGTATCCCGACTTAGAATCCGCCCGGTCCACCAGGCGGAGCACCGGCATCACCACCAGGTCCCCTCGGGGGCGCAGGTCCATTACCACCAGGACCCGGGGGCGGGGGCGGCTGTCTTTTTTCAACGCTGCGGGGACCAGGCCCCACCGGCGGCTGAGCAGGGGCCGGAGGCGGGGACGGACCGCTGGGTGGTTGCGGTCCCCATTGCGCCAGACGGGCCATCAGACGACGAGCATGAGGGGGTGGGGGAGGAGGAGGTGGCGGTGGTGGTGGTCCTCCCGGAGCGGGATGTGCCCGGCGTCGAAAGCCGCCTGGCCCTCGACCTCCTGGGCCTCCGTTACCGCCTGGTCCTCCGCTGGGACCTCGACCACCAGGCCCTGCACCACCTGGTCCGCTGCCTGGTCCTCCTCCATTCCCTCCGGGACCTCGACCGCCCGGCCCGCCGCCTGGTCCGCTCGGTCCACCGCCTGGACTGCCTGGCCCGCCACCTGGCCCGCCGAATTGTCGACGGTCAAGATCACTGACGCCATCATCATGAGCGGCTGGAACTGGATGCGCACGTCGTCGAAAGCCGCCTGGACCGCCTGGGCCACCAGGTCCTCCGCTAGGACCCCGGCCACCGGGACCTCCTGGCCCGGCACCACCTGGTCCGGCACCTCCCGGTCCACCACCTGGCCCACCGCGTCCACCACCCGGTCCGCCGCCAGGTCCACTCGGCCCGCCACCTGGCCCGCCGAATTGTCGACGGTCAAGATCACTGACGCCATCATCATGAGCGGCTGGAACTGGATGCGCGCGCCGTCGAAAACCACCTGGTCCCCTTCCACCGCCTGGACCGCCAGGTCCTCCGCTAGGTCCTCTGCCACCGGGACCTCCTGGTCCGGCCCCTCCTGGCCCAGCACCGCCCGGTCCACCACCAGGTCCACCCGGTCCGCCGCCAGGTCCACTCGGTCCACCACCCGGCCCACCAAACTGTCGACGGTCAAGACTATTACCGCCATCACCACGAGCGAGCACCGCAGCCGAAGAAAGGGAGAACAGAAGCGGTGCAACGAGAAGCGTAGAAACCTTCATTTTAACGAATGTAGTACCAGTTATATAGTAATAGGTCAAGTGGTCAAGTATCCAGAGAGCGAGAATGATAGAAGACTTTGTAAAGATCGAAGGAATGAAATGGACGAAGGTAAGAGGGATAAAGTGAGCGTTCGCAGAACAGCTCGACCTGCCAGAGGTTGAAGTGAAGATGTAGATAGAGATCGTTGTTATTGTGGAATGCAATGCTGGTGATATCGATGTAAGAAACGGGGCGACGCGGCCGTTTATATAGTACGATTGCCCGCATATTCCGCCGCGTCCGTATACACCCTACTATCGATGCAACGGCAGTTCCAGGTCAGGTAGCTTGAGTATGCATGACGCACCAATTCTTCCATCGCGGTGGCATTATCGCTGTATGTCGTACCCCAAAGCCGGCTAGATACACTCTAGATCCAGAATTGCTAGCGATATCCAGCAGCTCAGGCATGCAACAATCTTCGATTCGCATGATTGTTGTCGCAGCCCAGTCTCCCGTAACGCCAACGAGACAATCCAAACAACGTTAACCTATTGCATCCAGCCAAACTGAACAGCAGAATACCATATTATCAGCGATAAATACCGCAATCTATCGATCGATCGATACGCTGCGGAAACAAGCAGCGATGCATCTGCGTCGCGAGATGGCCGGCTTCGGATATCAGAACTGTAAGTTACCTAGCATGATAGCTCTGGTATTATGCAATATTTACAGTCTAAAACTTTAGTTGGTGCACGATGCATGGCTGGTAGTTAGTGCATCTGCACGACGTACGAATACTGCAGGTACGTAGTACGGTATATGTCGTCAATGCGATGCGTATGTGCGCGTGCGGCGGAAGGTAGTTGTGTCGGCGTTCATGCGTGGCTGCATATGATGCGACGCATCGTGCCTGCATGCAGATTATATTATCACACAGATAATATTCCGATTAAGGCTAGCGATCAAACTATCAATACAATCTTTGAGCTTTAAATTTTGCGAGCTGAACTTTTGAACACTAAAATTGCTTTGCGACTTTGGTCTCGTGGATGTGGGCTGCGTAGGTTTGGCTTGCGAGACCAAGGTACCTAGGTGCTTGGTCCTTTCTCTTTTGTAGTCGATTCTATAATAAGTTACTATAGATACGCTCAATCGATATTGGTTGGGCTGAAGTTGAAAGCTTCGAAGATCTGGTGTAAAGGGGAGGGTCTGGTTTACGAGACCAGATCTGGGTGGATTCTGGAGTGTGTAACAAAGTGCACATAGGTGCAGATATGGTCTCGTAAACCAGGTCGCACGAACTGCAGATACCATTTTTCTGGTCCCAGGAGATATTCTCGCGCTAATGCAGCCGGAGGATGGTTCATCATCATGGCAATCCAACTCGCCGAACCGGCTTTCTGATACTCTTCGATTCGACAAACTGGGAATCTATTTGGTAACACAGGGCGCCATCAATGCATGCAAGTGTTGGCGCACTCTGGCGACACCGCCAGGCCAAATCGGAGCCCAGCCCACAAAGGCTACAACATTAAGCGCATCCATATCGCCGATTCGATTCGATCTCATACATGCATATTCTCCGACCTGAAACAGCCCCCGACGCAATCGCAGCGTCCTCGCAGATACTAGCCTGATACTTGCAGATAGAAGGTATCAATATCAGCCGTAGTCTCGAGACTATATCAACAGTCTCAGAACGCTGGAACGGTGTATTATCAATGTCTGAGCCCACACGGTCTCGGGACCGCTCGAGTCTGAAGTGCGCCCCCACTCCGATCGAGTAAGCCGACCCGGCCAGTTTGATGATTACTTAGTGCTTAATATTCCATCCCACACAATAGTATATCGATCGATCGATCTGGGAAATTCAAATGCCAATACCTGCTGCATGCAGGGTATGCGCAGTGCATACTCGGTATTATGCAGCCCGAGCCTGGCATGCAGCATGCGCGCAGCAGCAAAATATCGATCGCGGACAAAATATTCAAATGTAACACAAGATCCGAAGCCAAGCATTGCTAAAACCAAGGTCAGCAGCTACCTCGCGCGTATACTATACGGACGGTATATTATATGCATAACGTTATGATACCTCCGTCGACGGTGCACCACGATTGGAGAACGAACGTCCGGACGAATGCGTGATCCTATACCCATGTGCATGTCGCGGCTGCCTCGCATTCTCCACAGTCTGCCTCAGACCAATACTCTATGATGTGCGAGTAGACTTACGGTCTGGAAGACGCTCTGCTGTACCGTGCCAGACGGAGCATAGTGCTGCCTAGCCGGTCTGGACGCCTGGGCGCGATAGATCGCCGCTGGAGATATGAGGCCGAGCCCCGGTCGCGATCTCGGAGTGTATTGTGCAAGTCCAAGCATTCTGGGCGCTTGCGCCGAGCATATTACACCGTGCGACGCCGTAATTACCTATCAGACTCCCTCTCGCAGACCGCACACTTGTTTACGCGGTTCATTTAACCTCAGCAAGTCAGCTGCCTGCGACGAAAAGGATTCCCAGCCAAGCTGCAATATAACGAACGCCAAGCGTTTTCCCCAATTGCAATCTGCTGGCGGAATGCCTGCCGTCCGTCGCTACGGTTAAGCTTATAATCAAATTAGCCAATCGAAGCGCGAGGGTGGATTTCAGCAGCTGGCTGTGGAGACCGTTTCTCCGCCGCTAGCCTTGCGTCCTGCTAATTGGCAAATATACTCCGCCCGTGTGATGGATGCATGATGGATGGATGCGAGCTGCTGGCCGGGAATATACTGACGACGGAAGCGAAAGGCGGGGCAAGCTGGCGGAATTCATCCAGCAATGGTGCGCTGGGCATGCCGGCTGCCCGGCTGCGCGCTGTGGTTTCCTCAGCCATTGCATTGGCGGGCTGGCAGCCTCGGGCGGAGGAAGGGAGAGGTCGGCTAGGAGTCTGTTGGCGAGCTCGGTTTGATGAGGTTTGATGAGGTTTGCCGGCTGAGGGTGAGGAGTCCGTAGGATGCATTGTGACCTCCACCATGGCACCCCCATTCCTGATGGTATTAATATCAGCCCGGACAGCCCGTCCTTCCGGAGGCCGTCCTTGGTAAACTTCCTCCATCCCCTCTTTGCGGACGTGTGCATGACTTGAGAGGACGAGTGAGCGATCGATAGAGCGGAGAGCTTGCTGTGCTGTGCTGCGTTCGTCTCCTCACGGTGCTGGGCGTCTTGCCTATCATATCCCCAGTGTATCAAAACGTCTCCGCTGAAGACAGCGGAAGCTCGGAGACGCTCACCAAGACCGCCTGAAATACCCATCCCTCGACCTCGGGTCCATCATCTACCTTCTCACCAACTCTCTCACACCATCCCAGGCCTGCTCACTTCGAAACTCGCCTCGACATCGGACCGGCATTGCATCGCCTGTCCAGGCCGACCATCCAGCCAACGCGCCAATCGCAAACATGGCCGCGGAGTCCGTGCTCACCCTGCCGGAGCTGCTGACCAACATCCTTCTGAACCTCTCCTTCCAAGATGTCATGCGCGCCCGCGGCGTCAACCACATCTGGCAAGATGTCATCGACACCAGCCCGGAAATCCTGTGGAACACCTGGCGCAGCCCGATCCCACCAAAGTCCGCGCGAAAGCACCGTCTCACCGACCCCTCATCCCCTCAATTGCCGCCGCAGCCGCTCGATTTCGAGCCCTTCAAGCCCTTCTTCGAAAAGACGCTCATCAACACCGACGAATGGATCACGGGCATCTCCCCCTCCGAGCCGCCCCCGCGCATCGCCCAGCGCCAATTCATCCGCCGCAGCCTGCAGGAGTTCATCGCCAAACACGCAGCTAACCTCAAACGTTTCTACATCACACGCCCGCCGCTCAAGAAGATCGATTCCAGCATCAAGCTCATCACCGCCGGCCGCTCCAGCTTGCAGACCTCCTTCGACCGCGGCTTCTTCGTCGACTGTAGCCCCGCCGACGCCGGCATCACCGTCGACATGTATCTGAGGGCCCTGCTGGCCTGCCTCGATGCGAGCTGGGGCCATATCAACCTCCCGCCGACGCTCGACTCGTCGAACAACATGGCCACCGTGAGCACGACTATCACAGCCGGCGCCAGCACCAATACCAACACCAATTCCATTACCAGCTACGCTCGTGTTGGCATTGGCAACGAGGAATACTGGGGCGTCAGCAGCCCGGACATGGTGGTCCGGCGGCGCAAGCACCGTCTCGAAACTCAGCTTCTTACTATGAAGACCGAGCACTTTGACGACGACGGCCCGCGCATGACGCGGCTGGAGGAGTGGGAGAACGGCGCGATGAGCTCGACGCTGATCATCAAGGTGCAGGTGAGCGAGTCGTCAATGGTGCTCCGGCCGCAGAAGAAGAGCTGGTTCGCGACGCTGTACGACGCCTTGTTCGGCGCTTGGAGCCGGTGATGCGATGCAATATGGCGACAAGCGTGGTGGATGCGGATAGCAAAGTCGGACGGATCGAGGAGGTAGGAAGGCCGCGGTTCTAGGGTTTAGGAACCATGGTTGACGGATGTGGTATCTGTGGGTGGGCTGTCGGTTTAGCGTCGCATTGCGCATGGTTTTTCCAATTTGCGGTCTGTTTTTGCTCAAACTAGTGGCAACGTGCGTGCGCGTGGGCGCATTTGTCCATTTGTGCACTTTTCTTTTCCCTTTTATGTATCGCGGTCATGACATCGATGGCGTTTAGGCGAATGAGGTCGGTTTCGATAGGACTAATTGTACTGTACTCTCTATTCTCAGATATGCTGAATAAAGGAATAATCATCGTCAAGTTGGAACGTGTCAGCTGCCCGCCCGCCAAGGCGCGCACGACGCCACGGCCACGCCGACAGATAGACAGATATTCCGCACGTAGCTGAAAGCATCAGCTGCCCAAAGGAATCCGTAGTCACCAACGATTGCATTCCTGTAGATGGTGCTGGTATGACTGGCGCGGGACAGTATTTTATGTACTGCTCGACCTAGGTCTGAGTCCGAGTCTACAGACGCGCATGATTGTGATGACAGTGCAACTAGGCGATTTTGTACCTGTCGTCGACGGTCCAACGTCCGGCTGTAGACGCCTCCCGACGGTTGATATCATATCATATCGTATGCTATCGTTCGGCTTCGCGGCGAAGCTGGGCGCAAACTGCGGCTTGAGTGGATCCGGGCTTGGCTGACTCTCGTTACCGTCCTGCATCGTCAAATGGGTGGCCCTCGAAGCGAGGTGGGAAGACTCCTTCGGGCGAGTGCTTCTCGATCTCGCGAGCACAGCCCTTCCATCTTGCATCATGGGCCGGAGTACCGCCCGCCGGCCAGATTGTCACCACCGGGCGACGCAGACTTGCGGATGACAATGAATCGACGTCGACGGCGCCTTACGTGACGCCATGCTCGCCCTCGATCGACGGCTAGCGATTCGTAGTCCGGGATGTCCTGCTCGGCAGCCGGCCAACCGAAGGCCGGAGCAGCAGGACGAAAAATCTCTGTTTGTTAGCGGGCGAGCGAGCAAGCTGCTGTGCTGCAGGAGGAGCTTAACTGCACATGCTATACGCTGGCGGGAGCTGTACGGCGGTGGGACGGCAGGGAAGAAGTGGATCGCGATTGGCCCGTTGAGCTCTCCATCTGCGCAGCTGCTTGTCTGGTCACATATTGTGCACCAGCTCGGGTGAAAGCTCCCTTGCCGAGGTGGGGGAAGGCGCTGTCTGCCTGCTGTCCGTTTTTTTTTTTTTTGTCTTTCTCGGATGAGTTCTGAATTTGCGAGGAGAGGCCCTTGCTGAGTCAAGGAGAGGCCCGATGGATGGTGTATTTTAATTGTGAGATCCGGATATCGATCCAGGGGAGAGCGCGAGGGATATAATTGACGTTCCTCGTGGGAGATACTTGCTCGTGGAGGTTGTTCTTTTCGTCCCAACTCCGTTTGCCTGCTTCCTTTGCTTCCTTTTTGTTCCTTCCGCCCTGCACCAGAGCGTCACCGCTTCTTCAACACGCTCACCGACGCCGGCTCTCAACAGCCCTCATCTCTTCTTCCTTTTCTCCCTCCTCCTCTCCTCTCCCTCTCCTCCCTTCTCCTTCTTCCTCGGACCCCTATCCCGACCTCTTCCACCGACAGCCACAGTGATTACCGTCCGTCCGTCTCCCGGCCCTCGTGCAGAGGCCGCCAGCCGACAATGATCATACCGACGCATCTGCTGCCCTCGGCGCCGCCCAAGGGCTTCCCGGACCCGTTCACGCCGCTCTTCTCACCGCTCTCCAAACGAGCCAGCGCCCACCCAATTCACACAATTGTCGCCATCGCACTCCTCGCATCCGCCACTTACGTCGCCCTGCTGGAAGTCAGCCTGTTCGAGACCAAGAGCGACGACAGTCTAGGCTGGGGATTTGGCGGGTACCGATCGAACGACTGGACCAAGACCGCGTTGAACGGCGCGCAGACACTGCAGCTTGACCCGGCCGGCGAATGGCAGAATGCACCGTATCTGAAGGTACTGAACGATTCGAGCATAGCAAAGAAGCCTCTTGACATTGTATTTGATATTTAAACTTCCTCTTTTCCTTTCGTGTTACAGTGACGTTATTGTTGAGAATCGGTTGAGTGACGCTAACGGTTTTTTTCTCTCCTTTGAAGAACGATCAGGACTCCCAGAGCTCTCGGGTGACGCTGGTGACACTCTCCTTCCCTCCGTCGCAACAGTCAATTGCGGCACCGTCGAACATCTCTACAGAAATTCTTGTCAAACCACTACCCGCGACATCTCAGAACAGCCTTGTCTTCTCGGTTCCTTCCGATGAAACGACGAATTTCCTGTCCCAGGTCGGGGTGATCTCGACGGGCAAGGCAATTGACTCTTCTGGCCTGCCAAGCGACCAGGAAAGCTACTGGGTGGCAAGAGAAGCTGGTGGTAAGAACATCTCGGACAGCAGCCTTTCGGCGCTGGGGCTCCTGGGATGGCTGAAGAACAGCTGGGAGAGCTTTGTCGTTTTGTTGAAGGTATGTTCCGCGCTGCCACGGATGTATACGACGAAATTTACTGATCCTGGTGTGCAGAATGCGGAGTCGCTTGATATCGCCATAATGGCGTTCGGATACCTCTCCATGCACTCGACCTTTGTCTCGCTGTTCTTGTCTATGAGACGACTTGGCTCCAACTTTTGGCTAGCTACAACCGTGCTCTTCTCATCCGCATTCGCCTTTTTGTTCGCCTGCTTCACGACCCACAGACTTGGTGTGCCCATCAACTTGATTCTACTTTCGGAGGGTCTCCCGTTCCTCGTTGTCATCGTCGGGTTTGAGAAGCCTATCATCCTGACAAAGGCCGTCCTCGAGGCCTCCGCAGCTCAGCGGCGGAAGGCCATCCAGAACCAAGACCGAACAAAGGCCCAGACCACCAGCATCCAGACTGCTATTAGCGACGCAGTCCAGGAAGTTGGCTTCTCGATCGTGAGAGACTATGTCATTGAAATCGTTATCCTGGCTCTCGGAGCTGCTTCTAGCATCCAGGGCGGCTTCCGCAGATTCTGTTTCCTCGCTCTGTGGATCTTGGTGTTCGATTGCATTCTGCTGTTCACATTCTACACTGCGATTTTGTCCATCAAGCTCGAAATCAACCGTATCAAGAGGCACGTTGCTCTACGCAAGGCACTCGAAGACGATGGTGTCAGCAGACGAGTTGCCGAGAGCGTCGCTCGCGAAAACGAGTGGCCCAAGGTTATCGACAAGGATGGGAACCTGATAGCCTCAGACGAGTGGTCGAAGGACAAAACCACCACTATCTTCGGACGCAAGATCAAGGACAGCAATATCAAGGCGTTCAAAGTTCTGACCGTGACGGGATTCATTCTGGTCAATGCGCTTAACACCGTTATTCTACCATTCCGAGACCATCACACCGCGAAGACCGTGGTTACACACCTGCCGCCAAGCCAGCTTGATGCAATGGATGTCGCACGACGAGGCTTGAAGGCGCTCGCACAGACGATGACCCCGGAAACCGTCGTCGATGTGCTTTACCCGATCACTTACCGCCCCATTGTCCACGACGACTCCAGCCTGCCGTTCCCTGCGTCCAAGCAGAGCTCAAATCTCTTTACTGAAGACGCCGTTGGTTCGAAGGTTATGCAGAGTCTGCTGAAGAGCCTCGAAGATCCCATCTTGAGCAAGTGGGTCTTCATCGTCTTGGCCATGAGCATCGTCCTCAACGGGTACCTCTTCAACGCCGCCAGATGGAGCGTTAAAGACTCTCACGTCGGTGAGGTGGACGTTTTGAAGTCACCCGTTCAGTCGTCGGCTGCTATGCCGCCGCCTCCCAAGATCGCCATGCCGCCCCCAAGTATCATCACTACCGAAGCGCCAGTCGAGACGCCGACGGGAGACCGTGCGGATCTCAACGTCTTGGTCAGCATGCTAAAGGCGGATCCCAAGGCACTCACGGACTCGGAAGCATTGAGGCTATGTCAGGCTGGGAAGTTGCCGATATATGCGCTGGAAAAATCGCTGAAGGACTGCGGTCGCGCTGTTGCCATTCGGAGAAGATTTGTTGCCGGAACGAAAGCCACTATCGCCAATTCTCAATTCCTCGCTGAATCGAAGCTACCTAGAGAACACTACGACTATGACAGGGTGCTCGGTGCCTGCTGCGAAAACGTCATTGGATACATGCCGCTCCCGGTTGGTGTTGCAGGTCCGCTCGTCATCGATGGCGAGAGCTACTGGATCCCGATGGCCACTACCGAAGGCGTGCTCGTCGCTTCAACTCACCGTGGATGTAAATCGATCAACTCGGGCGGAGGCGTCACGACTGTTCTTACCGGAGACGGAATGACCCGTGGCCCCTGCGTCAGCTTCTCGTCCCTGGCCCGTGCTGGTGCCGCCAAGCTGTGGCTTGACAGTGAGGAAGGGCAGAAGGTCATGAAGGACGCGTTCAACTCGACCTCCCGATTCGCGAGACTGCAGACCCTCAAGTGTGCGCTTGCCGGTACCTACCTGTACATCCGCTTTAGAACGACGACCGGCGACGCGATGGGGATGAACATGATCTCGAAGGGCGTGGAGCACGCTCTCAAAATCATGTCGACAGTCGCTGGGTTTGACGATATGGACATCATCTCGGTTTCTGGCAACTACTGTACTGATAAGAAGGCAGCGGCTATCAACTGGATTGAAGGGCGCGGGAAGAGCGTCGTCGCCGAGGCCATCATCCCGAAGGAAACGGTTGAGCAGACGCTCAAGATTACCGTCGACGCGCTGCTGGAGTTGAACGTGTCGAAGAATCTTATCGGCAGTGCTATGGCTGGTAGTATGGGTGGGTTCAACGCCCATGCTGCTAATATCGTCGCTGCTGTATTCCTTGCCACGGGCCAGGATCCCGCTCAGGTCGTCGAAAGCGCCAACTGCATCACCGTTATGAGAAAGTGAGTTCTATAAGTTTCGTATATTGGAAAGTCGGCTGCTAACGTGAGGATTTCCAGGGTGAATGACAACCTCCAGATTTCCGTCTCGATGCCATCGATTGAGGTCGGCACCATCGGAGGCGGCACCATTCTCGAGCCACAGGGCGCCATGCTCGACCTCCTCGGCGTGCGGGGTCCTCATCCGACGAACCCCGGCCATAATGCCCAGCGGCTGGCCCGGATTGTCGCCGGAGCTGTCCTTGCCGGCGAGCTGAGCTTGTGCTCTGCGCTTGCGGCGGGGCATCTGGTTCGGTCGCATATGGCGCATAACCGGAGCGCGGCACCGACGCGGACGAACACGCCGGCTCCCAGCAATGGGACCAACGGGTCTGCGATCGCGCCGATGGGCCTTATGATGACAAGGGCGAATTGAGCGAGCATGTTCGGAAGTCTACGCAAGGTAAATGAGCGGTGGCGCGATAGCCGCGCTCCAGTCGCTTTCACCTTTAGGATCTTCAAATTTTGGGATAGAGGACGATATAATGTTCCATTTTGGGCCTGGACTGCCGGTTCTTCCTTACATATACCACTGTAATTATAATATCTTTGGCATGTTTCCTCAACATTCTCGTTCAAACCTTCCTTTTTGCACGGAGCGGTGGTCGGATTGGATTGGCTGCTCTTAATGTCCATTTATTGGGCGAGGCGGGGGCTATTTGCACTGCTTGATCTTTTGGAATTCTTATATAAGGCATGGTTCTAGACGTCATGGTCGTACCGTTACTTTTTACTTCTTCTTCTTATCTTCTTCTTCTTCTTCTTCTTCTTCTTCTTCTTCTTCTCCCTTCCTTCCCTTTATATTTCTTTCTTGGTCTTTGTTTCGAGCTGATAGATAGATATGGCGTGTGGATGTCGGCGGATGGCGGTGTGTATGTACATCTGATATCGTGTACAAATAGCTTGTTGTGATAAGTTCCATTGCGGCGGAACAAGAAATACAATGAACAGCTGCTGGTCATGAGTCAGCGGAATCAGATCGATAACATTGTCCGGATTGCAAAAATTATATCGTGCACTTCTATAGCCCAGAAACAGTATTGCTGGACAGCATTCAAATGCTGGCAGGCATACGCCCGATAAGGACGAATGTTAGAGGGTCAATTCATCGATTGTGGAATTCTTCCCATCTATTAGGATATGGGATATGTCTGCCATCGAGACATTAAGGACATGATGAGGAACGCCGACGTGATAAACCTGATAGCACAACGTAACGTAGTATACGGAAATATGAATGAAACGACGAAAAAACGGCGAGCTGAGCGTGAAATCGGGTGTATGTATATCGCCAATTCCGCCGTTCTAGCCCTCCGTCCTCCCTGTCCTCCCCCTCCCCCTCCTCTCAAGCTCTATCTATCCTGCATCTTCACCCGCTCCCCCCCAACGTACACCACAGCATCGTATATTGTGTTTTTATTTTCGTTGATTTAGAATGGCAGGCGACTTTCAACGCTGCCTCGTCGCCGTCCACACGCTCTTGAGCAGGCCGTCTCGCTGCGCCAGACGGTTCAGGGAGTCGTCGCTCTCGCCGCGGCTGCGGACGAAGCCGCAGAGCGGGTAGGTGATGTGCTCGCCGGGGATGTAGCGGCCGTTCTCGTCGACCTTTGCGATGGAGATCTGGACGGAGGCGTGGTCCTTGGCTTTGATGATGCGGTTTGTGGCGGCGCACTTGCGGGGGACGTAGCTGTTCAGACACACCGGCTGTTAGTACCCATGATCTAGCTCTCGACGTCTACGATGGCGGTAGTTTGGTTGGATTGGGGTGTAACGTACAGGTCCACGAGTTCTCCCTTGTCGTTTTCCATTGTGGCGGTTGTGGGTGCGGTGTAGACGGCGGTGTGGAGGTGGTGATGATGCTTGGGGTCCTGTGGTGATAGCTGGCGTGTGTAGTTGCGAGGGAGGAGAGCTGTTGAGGATTGGGAGATATTTTTTTTCAGTGCGCGGATATGGCAGTCACAGACGGAAGGGGAAATTTTTGGGCTGACAAACGGGCCATAATTGCAACATTCTGCCAACACATTGCTATGCGGTTCGTGGAGCTTGGTCTGTATCATCCATTGCGAATCTTTGGGCGGCCATGTCGGCGGGCTCCCGGTCAAGACTCTGGATCGAGCCAAGTGTAGACCCAAGGAGAAGGTTGCGGCCCCTCTGAAGCCTTAGCTGAGAAAAACGGACATCGAACCAATGTCAGGCTCGCTCTCATGAGTCCAAGGAAACAATTTCGAAATTTCCCTTATAGCTTATACATATAACAGCGCAGGTCCAGGCAGCTATCAAGCTGCTTAACGCAATACAGCGTCCATGCGCAACTTTTGCTCATCGAGGCAATTTATATAGCTAGCAGATTATATCTCTAATATTGGAATCTTTTTCTGATATATATTTCTGTCTCCCGAATCACTTTACCCCCTACCTCAGTCTCTTTCACTGTGTGTAACTGAAAGCTCTAGCACCATACCCACAATCACCGCGAGTATTATATTAGTGGCATCATGTTCACCACCTAGGTTACCGGTATACCGTTGAATCCCAAGATTCTCTGAGCAGACAGATGCTCGTGAGTGTTATACTAGATAGACACACAGTGATTCATGGTTCATAGTCCATTAATTTCGCAGCTAAGGCAAGTAACTATAAAGGAAATTTTTGAGATATAGAGCTCTGGATGAAACGAAACCGGATAGGTAGTCCCACTCTCGAACCTCCATATAGTTTGCTATCTCCCTTAGGTAGCTCAAAAATTCAAGAACGATGCATACGATTACCTCTCTGTTTGGCGACCAGAATTTAAGTTGGAAACCTCCTCTTTTGGTATGTCCGTGATCACGAACTTGAGCTCTTCCGTACGCGGCATCCTTATCCAAGAAGACGTGAAATACAGGGTTGAACAATCTGCAGGCAAGAAGAATCAACAATGGCGCATTTGAGTCATCCTGTTAAGGATGTCCCATGCTAAATCCTTGTACACTTATAGATTCCAAGTCCCGTCTAGACTCAGCATTCGATTTGTGTGAAAATCTGCGACGTGGTGGAAAAAATCAACGTCCATGAAAACACGCGTCCCGAATAAGGCATACATCGTTGGGTTAGTTGCAGCAAGGCTGCTGCAGATGCTGCAATACCCCGATATCTTTCCAAATGATCGCAGCTGCGCGATGAAGCCGTCATACAAGTCACGACATTGGGCTGCAGAATAAAACCGACAATAAATGGACTGCCCGAAGATTTGGCGTCCCAGAACCATGTCGATGAGATTATCTGCCCCGACAGCAATCCATTCGTCATCCGTATCGTCCGATTGACCAGTCGTTGGTACACGGAGCTTGGCAGTGGGTTTATAATTCCTCGCTAAATTCTTTATACTCTTACGGATGCGCTCGGCCGTGACGAATCTGCGTAGTTTGGTCTCGTAAAGCTGCTCGTACTTTTCCATTACGGCCTCAACTAGTTTCTGTGCAACCTTTGCTCGGTAGTCTCGAATCTCTCTTGCTGACGCCAGAGGACGAATGTTCTTGAGGTGTGTAGCGGCGACTTTTTCCCAGGAAAGTCCATAGGCAGCCTCTGTCTCCTTCCGGACTGATGGCAGCCAGTAGCAAGCTGCCTGCAGCCGTGTGTAGCGCCCCTTTACTATCTGGTGGGGGGCAGTGTTGAAGCGGGCTGTAAAGCTCTGCAGTTTGGATGTATCCAACAATGGAATTTCATCAACTACTCTGGCCACTAATAAAATTAGTTATTACTATCAGAAACCACGGTACTCGAACTCAAATACGTCTCACAACTAGTGAAGTCCAGGATCAGGTATCGATGTATCGATTACTTACGGACGATGTTCTCATCTAGGCAATCCTTGCAGTATGTCTTGCTCAGCTCTTTCAATTCAGTGCCAGTCCTTGGCTTGAAACAAAGCTGACAAGTTTTCTTGTGCTTTCCCTGCATAGCATCAAGGATGTATTTGTGATAGTCATAAGTCTTCTTGAATTTCTGGAACTTCTTTAGCTTTCGGTTTCCGAAGCGGTACCAGAAATACTGTGAGCCCGCGAGGTCGGAGTGCAACTTGCGAGAGGTGCAGCTGAGTTTAATCGCAGTTTGGGCGTCGGGGAGGTAGCAAGCGATTTCGAGGAGAACTTCCAAGGGCATATTCTCAAGTGTCGGCTTGGTTTTCTCCATGCATGCTAGGGAATTCAATTTTTGAGCTGCTCCTAGCCCGTCGGAACAAGAGAGCTTGGAGAATTTGCTCGGCAAGTTTGAGGAAGAGGAAGCTTTGGAAGTACTCATATTGTGCTATATGCGACCAAAGCGGGTGTCAATATCTCTATCTATGGATCTACCAAGAATAACTAAGAGAGATAAATCTAGAGACTTGATAGTATGATGGAGGGATTTCGTTTCCTAGATGGGCGATTCTCTGGTTGATTGAACAGTTGTTGTCTCAGAAGGCTTTCATTCAATCAAACTGAAGAATCTCATTTTTATATATATTAAGTTGAACATAACGGATTTGACACGAACGTTCCTGGTTCCAGTCACCGGCGTGAACATTCTAGCTCGCGTTTCCCTCCACCCAAAAACCGGGTTCATATTGCGCTATACACATAGTAAGGACTTCTTTAGGACCCCCGGATACCTATCTAGGAGGTTAGTACTATAGTTATATGCGTTTGACGTGGGATGTTAACGTTGGGTCGTGATCAGCGTTCGGGAAGGATAGGCAGTTGCAAGTGCGGTACGATCTCCGGTGCGTGACGAAGATAGATGTGACCGCAAACTATCAACTCCATAAATATACAGATTCGCGGGGATATTAAACACACACAAGTATGAACACAAATTCAACTGTGATGAGGCGGACTCTGCGTCTATACTCGCAACTACTCCGACCTCACTTGACCTGGACCTCTAGGACACTCAATCGAGCGTGAGGCCACTGCGGCATCCACTGCAACATCCACCGCATACTAACTCAGATATTGAACACATATATCGGCATCGGAACTATACACACCTTCTCCACCCATCCCGTGCATAACCGTTCTGGACTCAATATTCCGACTATCGCACTATCGGCTGCATAACATACCATTACAACTTGAGGACGCTCGAGTATAAACCCCTGATTAAAACCCGAAGAACTACTACTATTACAGTCATACGCACACGCACACCACGGTGAAACAATGGCGGCACCAAGTGAACCGATGTACAGCAGCCGCACGACCATTGTCGTGGACAATGCGAATGTCCAGCCCTTCGGCCTCGAACACTGGGGCCAGAGACCTGTCGGAAACAAGCTTCAAGAGACGTAAGTGTCACCAACTAAACTCCCACTGTCCACAATTCACCTCGACATTTCTAACACCGCGACCAACACACAGCTTTGTTGGATATCTCCCGAGCGGGAAGCCGTTTAGAGCACTTGTGGGCGCCAGCGGGCCCTGCAGCGTCGTGAACAACAGGTGGTGGTACGAGAACGTTCATGGGAGAACCTTCCCGTGGATTGGAAAACAGAATATCACGATTAAAGATGAATCTGTGCTACTTTTGGACCCCAGCTGTGAAACTCATCGGTACCCTGGTCTTTCAACGTGCTATCATGATCCGATGCACCTCTACGGCCCTCCCAGAGCCCGTGCACGGGGAAAAGACCAAAAGCCTTCTGACCAGGACTATGAGGAGTTCTACAGGAAGCTGGGATTCTGTGGTAACTCCGTCCCGCTTAGAGGCTTCGGGTTCAGCATCCTGCCATTGATTGTCGCCGGGCGAACGCACTTCATCCCCGTCATGATCTCGCCCATAAAATTCCCTGTCAGTCCAACAAAAAACCTTGAAATCGGGAGAGCCCAACCGTCAATGTTAGCGGAGCCCGGCGAGTTTCTAGACGGTGTGATCCACATTGATACCTTTGCGACACTCGGTATCAAGACGTTCTTCACTGCTGGTGACCGACTCAACGGCCGACTGATGATTTCCACCCGATCCCCAGACTTCGAATTCTTCCCCCACCCGGAAACGGGGGATATTGTCCAACGAATAGAGGTGTTTGGAACAGGTGGCGACCTCGCCAAACACGGGATAACCGCGGATGTCGAATCTTGTTTTACCGCAGTCTTCTGCGGACCTGAGTCGATGTACAACAAGGTTTGGGAAACATCCATCGGCGAGCGAGAGTCGTTCATCAGGGCATCCCACGAGGCTACGATTCACGGAATAGCCCACGCGATAGAGCTTGTGCTGACCTGCAAAGCGAGATGCGGCTACCCATACACTCGCGCGGTCATATTTGCAAACTCCCATGAGAATATAAGATATCTGAGCTACTGGAACAAAGATCTTGCGACAGCTGCCGTCCTTGAAGGCCAGTGGCACCACCGCCACCACAAGGGGCTCGCGGACGCCTGGCAGAAATGCTTCTTCCTGCTCCAGCAGGCGCGCATCAAGTACGGCTTCGTTTTCGAATTCGCTGTCCTTCCGCCGGAGCGGGTGAAGGCTTTGGGCTTGATGATGAGCGAGTTCTGGGAGCAGGAGACAAATCCGAGGGCTATGCAGCTTCTGACACCGGACAGATTCGTGGCAGCTGAAGATGTAGGCGAGGCGGTGGCCAACGTGTCCATTACAACGGCCTTAAACCCGCGCGGTCTGAGTTCCGAAGTTCTGCAGCCATCAGGACGAGTCATCACCCGCAACGACGTAATGGATCTACTTCCTGACGGATTCTTGGTCAAGCTCCCCGGCGGAGAGCCGCAGGATCCCCATCTTCAACGCCCTCTGTTTGATGTTCATCTACCACCATCCCGGATGAAGAGGAAGGAACCAGCAGAGCCGGACTCGCCGTCTTCCGCTACCGATTCCCCGGATCCGCAGCTTTCCACCCCCCACAAGAGTCCAAAGTTGTATCGGAACGACAGCCCGACCAAGCCAGGGACACTGCAAGTGCATCACGACGAAAGTCCGACAGATCAAGGGAAAGGCGAATCCGCGTACGCCAGTTTTGTCAATTCCGGAGGCCCTGAGGACGCTCTTATGCTCCAGACCGACGAACCACCAACCGATGATACCAAAGACGCACCGGCAGCCGGAGAGCTACTGGGCGACGACACGATGATCAAGAATGTCAAGGCTACCCTCGACGACGATGACGATTCTCGCATGAGCGACTTTTCCGGCGCAGCCACGCCGGCGCCTTCTCGCCCGCGGTCCGTGTCTCCATTCGACATGGGCGTTCTTCCTGACGCGCAACTTCCCGCCCAATTCACACGCTCGGGCACGGTGTCGCCGTCTGAATATAACGGCCCAACGACGCCGAGGGACTATCTTCGCCAGGACGACTTAACGACCCGTCTGCAGGTGAAGATGTTCGGAGAGGAGAAGACTGACGGTGACACATCGGAGACTACTGGAGGGGAGGAAATGTGCGACGTGGACCCGCCTGCACGCATGAGCTTTCAGGACGAGAACCAGAATCTAATCGATTCTCCTGCGGCGCCCGCGCCACGCTGGTGTCTCCGAAGCCATACTAAGAATGTCTCGATGGGCAAGGAGGAGAAGACTGATAATGTCGATGGGAAGGACGTCTGTCGTACCGGTAGGATTTTGAATCGTCGAGGCTCTCACAGCTCGATGGTGAGGGAAGTGTTCAAGTGAGGCATACACATGCATGGTGTATTAAGCATATATACCAGCATCGATAAGCTGTCGTTGATTAGCTGGATGGGAAGTCGGATATCATTGCGGTAGCGTTCGTGAGCCGGCCTCATAGGTGCGTAGTATCGTTTTTTTTTTTTCATTATCGGAGTATTCATTGGGTCGAAGGTTGAATCGGGTATTCATTCGAAGCGAAGTCAGGTTAAATGGGTCATGCTGTATATTCGGCACTAGCGTTCGCATTCAACGCCACGGGTGGCTACAAAATTCTGTTTGGTGGGCTGTATAGCATGAGCATGGTATGCCTACGTGTGTAGTGGAGTTTATAAAGGAAGCTTCTGTAGCTATAGGTTTGGAAGTTTACACTTCTGCAATTCACGCTTTTTCTTGGGGGCATTACGAAGTTGAATTCGATCGACTGCATAGTCCATTTCTTCTAGAATTGAGAAGATATTGAAGATATTACTGCTGTTGCTAGCATCGGTTTGATCCGACTCACACAAAATACTGTAATTGTACACATGCACGTCGTACATTGGCGCACGCCTGTGCGTGAAGGGCAAAAGGGCCAGCTCTCATCTGGCGGAAAGTTGACCGAACATGTGATAATAATAATAATTTCAAGAGTAAAATAGATTCCGTAAACGGAGAGATGACCATGAAAGAGACGCGAGCCGGAAAATCGGCTGCTTTTAGGAAGTTAACTGAAACAAGCGGACTGCAGCAGCTGCAGGCTCGATCGAGTAGAAAGCACACGAATGGCACGAATAGAGAGAGTCCGTTCGGTAGATTTAGGATTCCCAACATTAGCGAGGATCGATGCAATGCAATGCAAGATGCACACCATGGCCCGCGATTTAAATTTTATAATCAGGCAAGGTAAGTAAGTAAGTACTTAAGTTTCAACTAAAATATCATGCTACTCAAATACGACACCCGCAGTAGATGTCGATGGGCCTAGCTAGACGGGTAACGCCAAGTAAATACTTCTCAAGTATGATAGATAGATAAGTAGTTCATGATATTGATCGATATCTGAGGTATCAAGCATGCATGCAGGCGGAGTGTGAGTTTTAGTGGTAGTGAGCAATACTGGTATAGCACAGCGGCAGCAGACACACGAGTCTCTCCAGAACTTCAAAATTAAAGTACCAAAAAAAGTAGTAGTAAAAAATAGTAACAAAAACCGAAAAACAAGGTTGAGCGTCGTCCCAGCCAAGAGATTCATTCCAAGAGTAGATGGGGTATAGTAGGATATGAATGCGGTATGATACGATGATACAAGCAGGATGAGACGAGCAGGTAATATGATAGAGTGGACGCATGGACGGATCGTAGTAAGTAAGTAAGGTGGTCGGTTCATTTCGAATACATGATGATGATGACGGGTGAATTAATTATAGAGAGGTGAGGGTTCTTTTTTTGGAACGGCGAGGGAAAAAAAAATGAAAAGATAAACAAATATAATGCAACTATACGGTCCGCGTCGAGTCGTTCGTTTCTTCGTGGCGAAGATGCGCGAAAAACGAGCAGGAGATTCGTGACAGTCGTGGCTTCTTACTATCATTATCCTTCTTTTTGGATTTGAACTTGTGCAGCAGCGACAGCGACGAGAGCTGTTGCGACAGCGAGGGGTTCGATAGCATCTCTCTGCTTCTAGACCTGCGCTTTTTGAGCTTCCCGGCGCTCCTGCGGTATCGGTGGTGGATTTTGTTGCTGGTGGGCCGCCGGAACAACCGGTACTACCGTGCCTCGACTGGCTGCCCTCTGCTTTCTTCCGACCCTTTCGCCGCCGCTGCGGATACCATTGATGTGTCACCGGTCGCTTGTGTGGCTGTTACTGCTGCGGGTGATGCTGTGCCGGATATTGATGGGCTTTTGTGGTGTAATGTTTGGTATTCTTCCTGCTCGGATTTTTCTTTCCCGTTGAGCACTTTGCCGGTTTCCAGCTTGCGCTGCTGGATGGCGAACGACTCGCGGTCGATGGTGCTGGACGGTGTCGTGTTTGTGGGGCTTATCAGATCGAGGTCCATTGTGTCGCCTTTCTGGGGGTCTTTTCGGTTGTCCGAAGAGCCGGGCCTGACGGTTGGAGGCGGAGAGGCGAGGCGGTAGGAAGGATCGAGTAGCTGCTCGGTGGGGTAGCGTTCGAGATCTCTGCTGGATGTCGAGAAGTGGGACTGGACGGCTTGCGTGTGGGTTGGGGAATTGTTGGACTTGGCGGATACGGGCTCGCTTTCCTGGGGGGTGAACTCGTCCGGGCTGTTTTCGAAGGGCGTTTCTTTGAACAGGCGGACGTATTCTTCGGGTACTAACCCGGACTCGCCTGTACATGCGATGTTAGCTTTCGCTCGTGTGAGGTCCGAGGGGCGAGAAAACGTACCTGTTCGTGGATCTTCGGCTACGAGCCAGCCCTGACCATGCCTATAACTAACCCAGATAACCTGGCCCTCCACCAATTCCAGCTCATTGTCGTTTTCTCGTGTGAAGTCAAACAATGCAACCGCCTTGCCGTGCATTTCTTCGTCCGGGTCCGCGATGCTGAAATGGTAGTCTTTGGAGTACCGCGATTCGTCACCTTCGAATTCTTCGTCCGATTCCTCCTCGTATTCCTCCTCGTTTTCGTCGCCGTCTTCGAAATACTCTCCTGTCGCCGGGTGATACGTGCCACCGGGTTCGCCAATGTCCTCCGGCATCTCCACGCCGTTCGCGTAGTCTCCGTCCTTCATGTTTTCCGATATCGACGTCATTTTGCCGTCTTTACTATTTGATCGTCCGGATGGAAGACCAAGCGAGGATTTGTGTTTGCGGTGTCTCTGCGTGATGACGACGGGACTGACGAGGTCTTCGTCTTCGAACCACGGCGGGCCATCTGCGAATTTGAGGGGTGGCGGATGGTTCGAACTTGCTTTCGAGTCGCGGCTCATCGCGACAGAGTCGCTCATTCTTCTTCCGCCGGGAGACGTGCCTCCCGCTCCCGCGCTGGGATTCCACCAGCCCAAAAACGCACCGATTCCATTGGTGCTGGAGAAGAGACCGGAGTCTCTCGCGGATCCGGGGGTCGAGCCGATGCTCTGAATCGGCGGCGGGCCATAGTGTAGCGGGTGGGACTGAGGATATGCGAAATCTCGGACTTTGGTGTAAGAGAGGGATTGGAAGGCGTTCTGGGTCGGGGTCAAGTCTAGGCTCAAGTCCTCGCGTGCTACGGGTGTCGCAGGCTCGGACCTTGCCTGCCCCTTCATCGATGCCATTCTCTGCTCTACTCGCTCTCTCGCTCGCTCTCTCGTTCGGCCAGGTACGCGCTCGCTTTGCTGTGGGGAGCTTGCAGCGGGTGCAGACAGGACAATGGGTGGATTGTTTTTTTGTTTCGGGAAGATCTAACAAGCGGGACGTTGTGGATTGGGAGGTGTCGGCTGGGTGCGGCCAGTGCGAGGCTTTTTGAGGAAATAAGAAAATACGAGGGCCCGTGTCGGTTTGCGATTCCGCTTCGGATTGAGGAATCTATGCGAAATGCAAAATGGTTACAGAACCGCCAATCGGGCGCGGGACCGGCGGGGAATGAATGCGGTCGAGGAGTCGCAATGGTCGACTGGAGATTGGACGTTTTTTGTTTACGGCTTGGTCGCTCCCGGGCGAAGGCACTATCGAATGTCGAAGAGTTTGCGAAAGAGAATTAAGGCACAGAGGAGGGCCGGCTGCAGGGTTGGCTGGAGAGGGAAAGGGAAAAAAAAAAATATGGTTCGGCAATGCACAGCAACGTCAAGCCGTAGTCGTCGGATGGTGTATATACTGATAGGACAGCGATGAAGGAAGCCAGTTCCTTGCAATGTCTCCCGGGGCGAAAGAGCAGAGGACCAGACGGCGGTCGCGATGACGGACAGGTCGGGCAAGGGCGATTCGGCGAGGTGGGCTGTTTCAGTGCTCGCAGCCGGGTGAGATCGAAGGGAAGTGTTTCAACAGGCCCGGCGAGAAGGGGAAAGGGGATCTGGCAGGAGGCGGCGGAGCTGGTGCTGCGGGCGACGGTCAGGAAGGGAGCCGGAGAAGCGAAGAAGAATAGAAGAAGAAGGAAGAGAAGAAGAAGCAGAAGCAGAAAGAACAGCCGATATCAGAGCGAGCCGGAGGAAGGAAGGCAGAGATGATGAAGAGGGGGAGGAGGAGGAAAAGAAGAAGAAGAAGAAGAAGATGGAGGAAGAGGAGGGTTCAGGAAGGTCTGTCTCCGGCGGCGTGTGGTGGTGGTGGTGGTGGTGGTGGTTGGATAATTAGCGAAGAGGTGGGAGCGAGTGGGAGGCCCTTTGGGGCGGTGGTGGGGTTCCAATCCACTCGACGCCGACAGCCTCAAAGAAGACAGAGACAGCCAGCCAAACAGCCAGACAGCAGCAGGACAGCAGGACAGCAGGACAGCCACCAGCACAGATAGCCAGATACACGGGCAGCGGACTGACAGACTGATAGAGATAGGCCCTGGATTCAATGGGGGACCCGCAGGAACTGCTCGATCGCCCACATGCAGCTGCAGGGCAAGCAGCAGCAGCAGCTCTCGGACTGACCTCGATTCAACCGAGTGGCGGATATAATCTCGTTTGGCTCGGCTCCAACGTCCAGAGAACGGTTTAAGGCCTCTTCAGGGGCGGCTAGCCAGCAGACGGTACGGTGCTTTTGGTGCTGCAGTCGCTCGGGCTGCCGTCAGTCGATTGCACACGGCCGTTATATCTTATAAGCATCAGCAGCAAAAGGTGCGTTTTCTACTAGTGCTCCCCGCCCCAAGCACGTTATTCTGGCTGAGATTACTGCTAATGCTGCGGGTGGAGGTGCGGCGGCTCAGCAGAATTACTTATTTTTATTATTCGGCCTGCAAACAAGGAGGTTTCCGACTGGAGGGCTGACGCAGAAGCAGCCGAAAGAAGGGATGGTTGCGCTCGCAGGGCAGACCTTCATGCCAGATATATCTTGATACACTGCTATGCTATCCGTCGGCACTCTCGGGCGTGCGTCGGTCTGCGTGCCACCGTTCGGCGCAGTCAAGCTCAGCAGCTCAGCCCGTGGATTGAAACAGCGGCGCGACGATGACGGGGGGTTTACAAAAAATATCGCTGGCGGATGCGAGCCGTCGTTCGTCGTCTTCGTCGTCGTCTGGAACGGCGAAGAACCGAGCTGTCAGACCGCTTGTTCGAGCGAATCGAGAGCGTATGCTTCCCGTCCGCGATCCGGGGAAGATGGAAACGGGACTGCGCTGGATGCTCCGGGCGAGTGGGAGCGAAGCACATGCAATAAAGCGCAAATATGCACGAGCAATAAACGGAAGTTGAGTAAAATGTAAGTGCTTTGCAATGTATCTCACCAAATTACCCTGCTCCGATTTAATATTAACATGCGTAATACACTTGAAACGACATCACGGCACAGGGCTTTTCAGCGAGCACTTTCCATGTCGCCGGCCGCTCCCGTACAATATACTTATATTGTGGTATCGATAACGGGCGCACCACCAGGCCACCGCTGCTCCAACGGGCCAACAGCGGCGCACGAGACCTGCAAAGTTACCTCGCCAGGATTTATAATACAGGTTCGGTCTGGAGTAACTACGGGCAGGATTTGCACCGGGAGCTCTGCCCAGCGGTGTAATGGACTCAGTCATCAACTACGTCCGATACGTACGGTACTTGCATGCACGGTGTCTGGCTGTCTGTCCGCACATACGTACAGACGCATCCTGCACCTGGGGGCTTTTGCATCTGAAACGCACCGGTCGGCCGATTTGGGCTTAGACCCGCCTGTGGCCCTGATTCGATTCGATGGCCTCTAAAAATAGCAGCATCTAATTTTTTTTTTTTTTCTTTCAATTTCTTCCTCCTCAGATTTGCCTCAAGTCGCACCCGACGGCACTCGACGCTCGCACACGGCCACCGGCTCGGCCGCGAGCTGGACGAGCTGACTAGTGGCTAATGTTCCGCCGGCGACTGCCTGATCGAGGGCCCCGTAGCAGCGTGATGGAATAACACCGTAATAGCAGCCCTGATATCGCGCAAAAGCGACGTGCTGGGGCGGCGCGCCTGCAGAAGGACAGGTACATCTTTGATTATCATCGTAGAAGTAACATCACTTGCGGAGGAGCTACGCTGGGCAAATTATCAGGCCCACGTTTCAGCCTATCGATTGGCCGGGCGGTCAGCTGCGGTGCTCCAACGACGCTCGCCAGGCGCCCGAGCTGCATGGCCGCCGCGGCGCGTGATTGGCCGGCTGCCGCTGCCCGCCAAAACCTCCACCACCAACGGACCTCGGCCCACCGATTTCGCTCAACCCTCAGCTCCAACACCCATCGTCGACATCATCACGTCACATCGCATCGTCAGATCCGCCGCTTCAGGTACGTGAGCTGCCCGCACGCATCTGCCGCCAAGGCTGTCTGCCTGTGCCTGCCGCCGCATCCTCCCTTCCATGATGAATTCTCAATATTGGAGCTGTCCTAGCCGCCGTGAACACGGTGGCGCTGAGGACACCTCGAATTACATACGCTTTTAACATTCTGATCGCGTGCACGCCGACACGTCCATTCCCGCTGCCTCATCACCCCCTCGCATCGTGGCCGGCAGCTGAGCTAACACGGTGATGTGTGTTCGTTGGCAGGTTGACGACGATAAGCCGCGTGCGTCATCGCCGCCTTTTTGTAGACACCGCGGAATCGTGACGCGACGACGCGTGTGTGAAAAAATTGCATCGTCACCATTTCAACGTCAACCGCACGGGTCGCGGCCGTAAGCCTGCACTCGCGAGCAACACCAATCGTCCCGCAGCGCGATGAGCAAACCTCGCTCGACGACGCCGCCGGGCGACCCGCCCCCGGACGTCCTGGCCCTCTACCCCCCTCCCAAGAGTCTGAAGCCGCGAACACCGCCCATCCTGCCCGGCATCCCCGGCCGGCAGGGTCCGCCTGAAGACTTCCCTCTAAAGTTCTGCACCGTCTGCGCGAACAACCAGAACAGGTAGTACCCCACCCTACACTATCTACTTCCGTCCGTCTACTTATAGATGGCTAACTATGCAAACGTACCCCTCAGATCTATGGAAGCCCACCTCGTCCTCTCGCAGGCCGGCTTCCCCGTCATCTCCTTCGGCACCGGCTCCGCCGTCCGCCTGCCGGGCCCGTCAATCGACAAGCCCAACATCTACGCCTTCAACGCCACCTCCTACGACGAGATGTACACGGAGCTCAAGGCCCGCGATGTGCGGCTGTACACCGCCAACGGCCTGCTGAGCATGCTGGACCGCAACCGCAAGATCAAGCGCAGTCCGGAGCGGTGGCAGGACTGGCAGGTCGGCTTGCCGAGGGGCAATGGCCCGCATGAGCGGACGGAGGCGGAGAAGACGTATAGCGATGAGATTGAGAGCGGGGTTGTCGATGTGGTTATCACGTGTGAGGAGCGGTGCTGGGATGCCGTTGTCGATGGTACGTTCATCCTCTCATCTACTAAACACTCATGCGTCCACCTACTTTCTTATTCGAACTCTACGGATTCGTGGAGACACTTGCTAATGCTCGCGGGGTCGAAACAGATTTGATCGCACGCGGCAGTCCGCTTAACAGACTGGTGCACGTTATCAACGTCGACATCAGGGATAACCACGAAGAAGCCGCCGTCGGCGGAAAGGGCATCCTGGAGCTCGCGCAGATGCTGACCGCCGCAGCGAAAGAGGAACGGGAAAAGGCGGCGGATGAGGCGCGCGACTTTGACCGTAGTTCGGTCGACGGACGGGTGCCTGAGATTCTGGCGGAGTGGCAGGACCGCCATCCGACGCTGCCCGTGCTGTGGACCGCCTCGTATTTTTGAGCGATGATTACTCGTTCTGGCGGTCGATTGCGGTGTATGATATAGATGATGGATAGATACTGGGCATATATGGCGTCACGTTTGTTTCTTTCTCGCTGTTTATGGGAGTTTGGAGGATATCATGGTATTTATTTTGCCAGTCATGAAATTAGCGGGCTTGATATTCATCTCATACAAGCACGGTATGCCCGCGATACACCTTGGTAGATTTTTAGCCTACGTTATTGCAGGAGCAGCTCGGTCGTTTCCGCGTGTCCAGCTTCCAGCACGCGAGACGGGGCTGGTTGCCCTTTAGATTCAAGCAGCTTCTAGCTCTCACCGATGTAATATATTGAGACGAGGCTTATATATATAGGTATGTGTAAGGAATCGATACTCGGTCTTCAAGTGAGGCTCATCAAGTCGAGAGGCGTCGCGGTCATACGACCATGCAAAGCCGAGATTTATCTAGACTGGTCTATGAGACCGATCCAGACTTGTCAACCAGCATGCAGCAGGCTTCTTGCGTGTATTATATACTGGTGCGGCCTCGAAACCAGGTGCTGGAATCGATACTAGCGTACGCTCGATCGGGGCCACGTAGATGTGCCTAGAAGATCCGGAATGCCGAGGAACATCCTGGGTACTCATGTCTCTTCTTTCGGCGTCGCTGGAATACACCATCGAGTCTCTGGAACATGGTAGTTCCAGTATCGATATGTGGACTAGCAGAGCTTGAGCCTATGTATCGTCGACCCATGATATAGCTTGCGACCTCATAGCATCAATACAACATCAACCGTACAACTCACAGACCAGCCTGCGATACGTTGAAATCAAGCCAAGCCCGCTCTATAGCATATTCACTTGTCTCACAGGCCAGAATATTCACGTTCTCAAGATATCCAAGAACGAACTCGACGACGAGCTGTACTTGCGATAACAAGGGCAACTCGTCAAGCCATGTCTGACACCGAGCAAGCCTCCACCGACGCCACCGCAGCTGCAACTGCAAGTTCTACCCCGCAGTCCCAGTCGTTGAACCAGAAGAGCATGGAGATTCTGGCTACGGTTCTTCAGTGCGCGTCTGTCGACGTACGTATTCCTACCTGCTGTATCATAGACAGACCACTCTATCCGCTACTGCCCTTCACACCTACATCTCATCTACGTATATACCACCCCGCATCGACTGGCCAAAGCTGACATGTAAACCGATCGACAGATCTCCAAGCAGGTGGACTTCAACACCGTCGCCGCGAAACTCGGCTACAAGAACGCGGAAACAGCCAAGAAGCGCTACCAGCAGGTCAGAAAGCAGCTGCTGGACTCCGCTGGCGCCGCCCAACCGGCCGTCAAAAAGGAATCCCAGAAGAACGACAAGCAGGGCGATGGGGATGAGAGTAAGGATGGCGATAAGGGCGTCGGTCTCCGTGGCGGGGATGCCAGTGGCAATCCGAAGAAACGTGGGAGAAAGCCGAAGAATGCAAGTGCCGGCGCGGAGGACGGGAAGGAGAAGAAGGGGAAGAGGGTGTCGAAGAAGGTTAAGGTTGAGAAGGAGGACGACGAGGGGCTAAAAGTCAAAAGTGAGGGGCAAGATGGCGAGGAGGGGAAGCTTGCGGACGGCGGCGAAGAGGATAAGGAGAATGCGGTCAAGTGCGAGGAGTGATGCGATATGATATGATCAGTCGGTGCCGATATCGCAGCGTCGGTCTTTGAGGGTACGTTGAGATGTACGTAAGTACGTAACGTTGGGTGAATAGCTTTTGTTTCGAGTCACGTACGGGCATGCAGAAAGAGGAAGATGTTGTTTCTGTGTTATTTTCCTGTTGGTGTCTTTGAAAGAAAAGTTGAGTTTTACAATGAAAATCTGAAATCGCAACATGACAAGTCAGCAGAAAGGAGAATAAAAGTATACCGTAGTGGAGACCAGATTGCCGCTTTGATAACACGCTCGTATACTGTCTGGGGTCGTCTCGTATACTAACAGTTATAATACTTGTGGGAAGTTTGTATTATCCGGCACATGGACAGCCGCTTGACATGACGGTTTGATATCAGCAAACCGCCAATTGAGAATGCACACGCGAGCGAGATGAGATGCAAACAAAAGTCATGTTTACTCGTGCAACGAGCAAAGTGTGCGCTCAAACTCTCTCAAAGAGACACGGCAGGAGCGTGGTGAATGGCATTCTGAACCTTGAATCCAGCGATCGAGCGGGTTATCTAGGTCTAAATTTGAACGAACGTGGCACATAAAGTTGGGTTCAGATTGGACGACTGTTGCCGCACAGTTCGTGTTGCAACTGTCGCAGAAACGTCCACGAACTGTCCAGATGGACGTGACATCTGTTACCAGGGCAAGCTACCAGGGACGTGGATGTCTACCTGTGCAAAGGAAATTTGAGCGATAACAGGTAGCGGTACGCAATACGTCCGCTACGCCGGTGGACGGAACGGATGATTGGGTGTCCGGACGAGAGAGTCTGCATTGGCCGGGACACGGTTCAGCAACGTCTTTGACAAGATCATGCCATGCCCATCAGATATTGCCGCTTGCAGGCGACGCGACGACAAGGCGGCGCACGGCGGCGCTAGCGAGAGAGAGGATGGCAAGAGGTTGGCCAAAGGCTAGGGCGAAGACTGCAGGTGTCGGAGGGAGTCGAGATTGCACAATTGCAGCTCCGAGTCAGTGACGGTGACATTTCTGGCCAGGAACGGGCGTCTGATTGGTCGAGGATGCAGGAGGTGGCTCCCATTCTTGGCTCCTGCCGGGTCTCGCTTCAGCACCTGGTTAGCAGGTGGCCCACACTCTGGGAGAGGCTAATTTCCGGGCGGCCGTCACGAGATTGCAGGTGCGATTGGACGCCAGGTGCGGAATTCTGGGTCCCAGTCGAAGGCTCCGTCGGAGCATGTGTGCGCAGTTATAGGAGCGGGATTGTATTGTACATACGGTACACCGTATTCCGTATGTGATGGAGGGTAATGCATCCGGCAAGCGATCTGGCGGGCGTCAGCTCGACTTGCAGGTATAGGAAGTTGCAGATTTGCAATATTTGGGTCCGGTCAGGATATCGATGCATCACCATCATCATCACCATCATCATCACCAAGCAGTCCGACGGCGATGCACGCTTGATTGATGACGGCACCGCGGTGGCTGCGGCCGGCCGGACTTACGTCAGGCATGTGAGTGATGATTAGCAATTTGGCGGGAATCTGAGATTGATTGCTGGGAGATGATGAGGGGACCGATCCGCCGTGTCAAGCCCGTCAGTTTCGAGATTGCGGTGGGCCTCTCGCCAGATCGGACGCCTTGCCAGCTGCCCTGCCCGTCGCGACTGACAGACGATTGATTAAAGTCGTTTCCGGCCGGATGGAAGGCTAGCTGGCATGCCGGGCAGTTGGACAAGCGCTGTCGGCTCGCGCCATTCGCATTTGCACTTGCATTCAGGAGTGTTAGTGCTGTAGGAACTGTGCATACGAGAAGTATACGATGGACGAACGAATGAATGAATAAGCGGCCTGCCCGTTGTGTCTGCTGTGTGTGTTTGCGTGTGCCCGTCGCGGGTGTCTGGCAGTTCAGTTCTGGTTCCTTTGCAATTGAACTGCTCTCCGTCTTCGCCTCCATCGACAGTGACACCTCCTCAACCTCAACCTCATCTGCTCCTCCTTCTTCCCGCTGTACAGTACTCACTCTCGATTCCTACGCTCGCAGCCGGGCGTCTAATTATAATATCTAATACACTATCGCCCATCGATTGTCCCTTTCTGCCCTCGACCGACGCACGCCGCAATCTCCGACACCATTCCGAGCACCTGACGTTTGAGCCTGCCCTTCTCCTCCTCGTCCGTCCTCCTCCGCCTCCTCGCTCCAGGCTGCTGCCCCTGGCCCGAGTCGAAAGAAAACCGCCAGTCCCCGTTGCGTCGACGCCATCCGTGCCGACAAACACTGCAGCCGATCGAGGCTCGCTGCCCAGTCCACGTTGCATTCTCATACCCTGGCCGGCCTGGATGGCGAGCAACTGAAAGCCGGCGGCGCAGACGACCTAGGCCTCTGAACCCTGACCGGCCACCCGTGCGTGCGCTTATATATAAAACGAAACTTTTCTGCTTCGACGTGCTGCATTCCATTCATTCCAGGACGCTCCGGGTCGGCCGTATTGCTTGGTCCAACAGTCAGTCGGCCTCGATCCAACCAACCGAAACCCCTTTGCTCGAAACAGGGCTCGGCTGAGCTGACCCCCTAGGAAAGGAGAGAGCACCAAAAGGTCTTGAAGCTGCGAGGGGACCAATTAGAGCTCCAGGCCGAAGGACCCCAGCATCCATCGCGGCCAGCAAAAATTCAAATTTGGCCTGAGCTAGCGAACCAAAACAGCAGCAAGGAGCAGCTGTCTCGCCTGCTTGGAGTGCTTTGGAGTGCTTTGTACCGCCCCGGCGGCCTTCTGCTGCGCAGGTACCTGGCGTGGCCTCCCACCGTACCTCTCACTCTGGGCGTTTTCAAGGAATTTAGTGACGGGCATTCCAAAACACCTTGATCGCAATGATGAACAACATCTCTGCCTCCCGACCTCCTCTTCCCGACTACCGCCCTCCGCTGTCGCCCATGTCCATCGCCGGAAGTGACTGGTCGGGCATCAGCACCTACAAATCGCCCACCGACTCCGGCAGTACCATGTCCCGTACTGCATCCTCCAGCGGTCCAAGCATGGGTCGCTCCTCGAACACATCGCCTCCCTCCTCTGTAGCTAGATCCTCGGACGGAATGAGACTCTACGAAGACTCGCCCAACGCGCGCCCTCGCATGCGCCACCCACCGCGCAGAGACCAAAAGCTCGACGACGAAGTCCAGGTTTCCCGCCAACACGCCGCCCTCAAAGCCCTCCTCGAACCCTACCTGCGAGTCGACAAGAACAACGTCAAGGCGAACAAGGCGAGAGATAAGCTTCTCCGCCTGACCCAGATCCAGTTCCAGGAACTCAGCACCGATGTCTACGACGAACTCCAGCGGCGGCAAGGCGCCGGTGATAGACTCAGCAGCGCCTCCAACGTCACAAAAACCGGACCTCCCACCGATGTGCCCGAAGGAACGACGCCGTATTTAATGCCCAAGACCGAATTCCACCCTAAGAGGAATCAGGCGCGACAGAAGCTCAGCACGCTGCCCACCGTCCGCTTTCGCGATCTTGCCACCGACGTCTTCTACGAGCTGGAGAGGAGGTATCCGCAGTTTACTGGAGGCATCGTAGATCGGGTTGCTGCTAGCCCCCCCAGCAGCATCAGCGAAAATGTACCGAACGGCCAAGATCGACGTCCGAAACCCGCTCCCTTGAACCCGAACGCACCTCCCAGACCCGGCGGTCCTGGTGGCCCTGGTGGCCCTGGTGGCTACGGACCCGGGATGGGTGCACCCCCCAAAACACCTACTGGCCTCGGCCCCAATGGATCGAATTCGCTCGGTCGGCCTCTGCCGAAAATTTTACCACAGAACCCCCCCACGAATGGCCAGGAAAAATCTGCCTCGGGAGACGACTACGATGATGTTGGCGATGAAGATGAGGACGATGCTTTCGGATTGGATGATCGGTTCCGTCAATCTACCGGGACGAACAGAAGAGCGCCTAACGGTCGAGAGAGCTTGGCTAGCAACACTAGCTCCCGCATGGGCCATTCTAACGAGGTAAACTTTGTATACTACGGGTCCAGGTTGAGTGGAAGCTTACCCTACGTGTTTTAGACCGACAAGAAATTGATTGCCGACTATCAATCTCAGATATCGTCGCTCCAAAGGAAAATCGAACAACTCGAGTTTTCATCGAAGGACAAAGATCGCGAGATCGATAGACTGAAAGACTCCGAGCAGAACTGGAGAGAGGACGAGGCAGAGCTGAGATCTGTCCGAGCGCAGCTGCAGGCTCTGCAAGGTCGCAATGACCGCAACGATCACGTGCGTGTTATTCAAGCTGTAAATGCGAAGACAAGTTTATGCTGACCTTATCATAGGCGCTGGAGAGCAAAGCTCAAGAACTATCCGAGTTGAAGCAGTCACTGGAGAGCAAGCTTGCTAATGCGCAAAACCTGAACAGCTCGCTGCAGAACGAACTTGCGAGATTGAGAACCGAGAATCAAGATCTGGAGGATTGGCGGGATTCGCATGAATGCGGTGGGAATGCGCAGGCTGGAGGAGTGGAGGACGCAGATCTGCAACGGAAATACAGCGAGCTGTTACAAGTGCACGAGAACCTGAAAATAGAGCTTCGGCGACAGCGGGAAACGACGGAGGAGGTCCGCAAGCAAGCGATGGTGTACCTGCAGGAGATGAGATCACTGTCCGCTAGTGGTGACGTGGTCCAGTCGCACGATGAAATGACTACCGAAATCGCCGGCTTGCGGGACGAAGTCAAGGATTGGAAAGCCAGATACACGAAGACCAAAACCCAGCTGCGGAATCTACGTGCGGCCTCCATCGGCCTCCAATATGCGATGGAAAGCAATATCAGCAAGGTTACCGCCCATTCGGATCCCAATGGCCTAGTTAAGGACATCTACATCACCAAATGTCAACTTGCCGTGGATGAGATCCTTCGGACAGCTCGTATCGATCCGAAGGGCACGTTGGTGCATATGAAGGCCGTCGCAATGGCCGTTAGGTCTATCACGAAGGGTGTCGAAGCATCCCATCCTCCGGATGATGTTCTGAAGATGTCTATGCGGGTAGAAGCAACCGGCCAGAATCTCATGACTGCGATTCGTAACCACGCCTCCGCTGACGGGCTCTCCCCGGTTTCCTTGGTCGACGCCGCCACATCCCATTTCACGGCCTCTGTCGTTGACCTGGCCAAGAAGGTCAAGGTCCGGCCTACTCCCAGCGAAGAGCTGGAAGATGATGAGGCTATGGATGGCGAAATGGGGGACGGCGAACCGTCCGATCTCCTGAGCGTGCCTCTGAAGTCGAGCAAATCGACGCCGATTATGAATGGCAGCAGCCCGGCTCGCACTAGTATCGACTCGGTGTACAGCACATCGTCGTTTTCGTCGAGATACTCGAACCAGCGGGGCTCGACCAGGAATCAGAGCGGGACGTGGAGCTCGAAGCGGGACGGCAAATTTTCCGCCATGAACCCGCTAGGCATCAACGCGCTTCCGACCTTTGAAGTTCACGAGGAGCAGAGTGAGGTGGAGGAACTTAAGGTAGGACCACCTCTTTCGACTTTTAATTTTTGTGCATCGCCGTTACTAACAGATTTGCAGAATTTCCTCATCAGCCAAAGCAATGGAGTCATAGAAAGTATCCATCGCCTCCTGCAAGAGCTTCGATCGGACGACAGCCAGCTGCGGCAGCTGCGCGGCCTGATGGACGACGTTATCCTCTTTGTTGGTAAGGTCATACAAATGACGGAGAACGCCATGGACCAGGCCCGCTCGAACAAGCTCAATGACCGCATCGGGCACATCGTCAATTCGCTTAACGACTCGATGCAGAGTATGCTCGGCATGAAGGTGGAAGATATCGAGAACGAGGGAGCTGCGTCGAAGGACTTCAACTCGCGGCTCGCAGGGCACTGTTTCGCCATGGCGAAAGAGACAAAGGTCAGTTGCCGTAATCACAGAATCCACTATATTACTAGAGTAGAAACTAACGAGTTATACTTTTTCTAGGAGCTGGTTCGCGTCGTCGAGGAGATTGACAACGAAACCCGGTAATCTTGTTTTCTGCTGCCGTAGCATTCGTTCATTCTGCTTCTGGACCGGTGCGCAGCGAATCGATTTAATGGTAATGAGTATCTTACAGCGTGGTTTTTTCTCTTTTCATCCTTTCAGCAACTGCCGATGATGAAGCGTGGCATGCACGTACATACCCTGCTTGCAATATGGCGCATCATGATTCCTCTAGCGGTTTTTTTAATCATTTCTTTATCTTTCCTACAGTGCGCATGATGAACTAAAATCATACCCCTTCGTCCTTGAATTTTTTCATTCGTCAATGTTCACTTCGGCCTCATACTTTCTCCTTTGCCTCCTTGAGGCCTTAGGTTTTTCAATTGCTTTGACTTTTGCCCTCATAAAGTAGAAGAACTGGTATATGGTATACTACTAGTTTCTTCGTTCTCCGGTTTTATCCATTTACTAGCACGTATACACATGTATGACGGATGATGACTGTATCTTTCCATCTCGATGCACTTTTAAATTTCTTCGACTTCCGCATGTAACTCTTGATCGACCTTAACCTTAGCTGGCCCTTCTCGGCGGCTCCTTCCTCTTCTTCCTTCGGTGGTCGTTACCACTGTTCTTTTTTTTGTATCATATTCATTTTTTTGAGGCCGGTGCGTGTACGTACGTATGTTTGGTGTGTGCTGTTACTGGCGGATACATACGTACATATCTATTAGCATGCATAGACTTCTTGTTGTCGGGTTTCGGTCAATTGGCAATTAATGCTTAATGCATGCGGTCTTGAAGTTTGAGTCGGTGTAGAAAATTGGATGATTTCTCCTTTGAGAATGGTGCATCCGGGATTTAGTTAAAATTTGAACTCCGGGTTCAATTCAATCTATAGATTCACTCGTTGGTTGATTATTTCTGGGGAATTTTTGTTTATAGTGCAGTCAATTAATCAGTACCAGACCTTATGAGCTCAGGCTGCGTTAGAGTGGGATATCAATGTTTCACGAGTGTTTACGTTTGTGCCCTAGTGATATATTGGTTCGTGCGTGCACACCGGCTACTATCACGTTCCGATCGATCTGGAAAATACATGGAAGCTGATGGTTACCTCCACTGTGCGTGCGCAGACTGTCCGCACATCAAAGTATCTGATCGATATACAAATTCATAAAATATCTCAATCTGATGAATCCATGTTGTTTGTGATGGACCCGCATGGCTGATAGATCTCGGATTTTACAGGGACAGCATTAAGCTATCGGCCGGTCCCGATAGCCGTGGCGCAGACGGCCAATTGAGGCTGTTGTTAAAATTACAGTTTATATCCGTATCGATATTCACTTCGAATCCCGGTGTTCAATTCGAATTTTTCAATGTTCGTGCGTAGTAATCTCGGGGTTTGCACAAAATTACAGATCGAATGAAACGTTAACGAGCTCGTGATCTGAAACGCGTGGGAGATGAGATTCGTTTCGCAGAATCTTGGAAGCGGGATCGATCGCGAAGATTAATATTGCCTAGATCTTGGCTGATCTCATTGATATAATCTGCCAGTATTAGTCCGAGCGAGCGAGCGGGGCCGATCGAGATTCTCGGATGGGGCGGCGCTGAAGGCAGGAGGAACGAGAAGTGCGCTCGGGCATGTCCATTCGGTCTATATTATCGGCGTGCTAAGCATTCGCTTCGTTCACGAATTCAATAGTGAGCTTTCAGGGTTCTTGCGCCTGTATAATTTTGAATCTTGGGCGGTATAATTTCACGAGGATATATCGACGGGAGGTGTAATCATAGTTGTTGCATGGGCATGTAGCGAATCTGGATGGTGTCGTATAAACCTGAGATTGGATCGTACGGGTGGGATCCAGGATCAAATTCGTCGCTAGCGAGCTAACTGTGAACCGCAACAGACGAAACCGAAGTTGGTACCTACATACGTACGCGGAACCAGGTTATGGGCTTCAACTGCGTATATCGGAAGCTGGCGAGGGCCAATGAAATGTGGACTCATGCAGGGCGAAAAAATACACCCAGGACTTAACTTTGAAGAAAGCTTAAAAACTTGCATCGAATTACCTCTTGTCGAGACTCGCATATATGTCCCGGCGATGTCGCGTCGGCGATTACTGGGATGTGCCCACGGAGATTGGGGTAGGTGAGCGGCGTGGGCACGGGCGTCGTTTGCTGGCGGGCGGTTCCGATGCAATGCTTGTTCAAGTCGCCACGGTGCGAACGAGGCGAGCTGACCTGTACGTTGAATTTATCCGAGCGAAGAAGAATACGTACCTTGTGTGGCTAGCTCGGGCTTGGACGGACAGCTGCAAGTCAGCTTCAGGCTGCCATTTTCAATATAGTGCTTGCGTCCGATTCAATGGTTCATGTTTAGTTTCGCGGGACGTTGAGTAAACGTTAATCGGTTTCTCTTGTCAATCTGGTGGACGATTCTAAGGTCCTGAGACTCGAATTACTCGCTCTACCAGAAAGCCCTTGTATCAATATGGAATATGATTCCTGAGACTGCTCAGACATGATTGAACTGTATTGTAGGCGCAATTGGCGCATAGGCACGTAGGAGGGCAGAGATTCAGGTCGCGTGCTCATAGACGCCACCTGTTCGAGCGGACGTCGCATTCGCCGATGCAAGTCTGCGTGCTGTGGATCCGCCTGTTTCTGGCTGGAGAAAAATTTACTACTGTCAGTCGGGCAACTAGAGCAGGGGATTGGACAGTGGATCAAATGCTTCTGTAGTTTATGGGACGATAAATCTGCAGGTCAGGTGAGAATTCTCTAGATCTTCTCTCGACGAACCATCGACGTTTCTTTTCTCAGTAGTGATCGGTGCAGCTGTGCATGATTTGAAGGCTGCAAAGGTCGGCCAGTCCTATGGGGAAAATAGTCCTGAGTGCGCCTGTAAGGTGACCTCATGCCCGTGTATAAGTAGCAGAAATCGAAGCTTAGCTAGTTCTTGTATCAGCTTGGCTTTCTTGATGCAGCTAGCTATTATGCACAGCGCAGGACGCCGCACTGGCATGTCCGAACGACATGACAAGTGACATACATGCATGCGAACGTAGAAACTCCGCGGTCTTCTCGTCCTTGTGCGAGCTTTTGCCACCCCCCATCAGCTCGAGGCAGGCAGCTGCGCAGCTGCAATGTGAGATATTTCCGTAGTCGTCAAGCAGAGCCGATGCAATGATTGAATTGTGCGTCGCAGTTCACTAGTGTGGGGGTTACCGCATTTGTGCCTTCGTCCGGCCACCCGCACGAAGGTTTTCTTCAATTCAACCGCCCAGTCGATCGCGTGCGTGTGGGCTCGTTCGCAAGAGCTATTCTGAGCGTCTCGAGTCTCACAGAGGCCGGGTAGACCGTTTTTCCCATGTGCGCATACTTTATGGCAGCTTGGTCAGAGGGTCGGTTTTGAAACGGTGTCAAAGGGTATTTCGTGCAGACGGGAGAAGGCATATGCAAGAGAAAGGATGAAGTCAATTGATCAAGACGGTGATTACGGGAATTGACGTTTGTTCCATTTTTAAGCTTGTGCGACGATGGCCTTTGCGTTGTCACAAGTTCCGACCTGAGAAAGTCAACTTCCTCTACACCCATTGTTGTTACATTCATCGTCATCGCTGTCACGTTCATCGCACATACATCAGACCGGTTTCATGAATGGAGAGTGTCACGAGAGGAGGCTGAAGAAGGTTTGGAAGTGGTACCACCGGCCTCCGTTGAGTCCAGGCTGCAGCCAACACCCAGAGCAAGCAATCATTCCTAGACCAGCTTTCAGCCATCCATTGGCCATTTGCACGACTAATCTTGGAGGCTGGCCTAAAGTGATCATAGCTGGTCCGTCGCATTTGCCCTTCCGTTCCCTCCAAAACATCCTGGACGGCCTTATCAGACCTGACGAAAGTATATTATGAATCCCAGCGTACCTTATCTATGGGGTCCGCCGAGGGCTTGCAGATGATGTAGCAGACGCCTGCGGTCGCTCAATAGGATATTTTCTACTGGCAGGCTCGCTTCCCCTCATGCGGCCTCGGATACGGGCGATTCCCCCCCATCCTGCAAGCAGGCTAGTGGAGTTAATATGCATCTCGAGCAAGCTACCTAGCATGCCGATGCAATGATGTGGGTGTAAAGATGAAACTGACTTCGGTACAACCGCGCCCACCACAATACACGCTCCTGCGCAGTACATGCTTGCATAGGAGGAGGCCGTCCTCCAGTTCCATGTTTGCCAGTCTCTTGTCAAAATTCGCCTCCGAAGAAAAGAAAGCAACCAGAAGAATCGAGAAAAAGAAACGCTGACAGAATGCTTATCAGTCGACAAGCATCGTTAGCCTGCATAGCTGTCCTGCAGTTCGAAACGTCCATTGGACGGGCGCCCATCGCCACGGTTTCCTGGATCTCCCCCTTGCTATTCGCTGCTCACTCGGGTCTAGAAGTTGCTTAGGAAGTCCTGTCTAAACCCTCTCTACCAACATGGGGTTTATTTTCTAGATGGAAATGGAAATGGAAAAAGAAACGAAGAAACCCGAGGCATGCTCGGCGGGGGCGGTCTGCGGCATGCAGATTCGCATCCTGCCCAGTTCCGATATCGTGAAGGATGGAGCCGACGAAGGCTCCCACACATGGGGGACTTTTACAAATGCATTAGTCTGTACGGTATCGCAAAAGCTTGAACCGCGGTGCCATACCCACCATGCACTTTATCAAGACCTGCAGCGACATCAATACGTCGATCTGAGGGTTAAATAACGGACTGTCCCCTCTGTTTCTCGTGAGCTTCCGTTCTGAGATCCAGGCGACGCACCTCGAACAAACCAAGGCATTCCCCTTTCCTGGCCCGACTGTTCCTGCTCGACTGTACCTTGGAAGGAAACCGCGCAGGGCTCCTTCTGCTTCCACCTCTACTAAGAGCCTGGAGCTTGCTCTTGTCTCATATTGTCCTATTTGGGAGAACCTGCTAGCTACTTGCCCGTCAAGTCGTCATTGCTCTATTTCTCAGCGGGTAAAACGGAAAACGAAAGAAAGCCATCCCTGGGATAAACATCCGAGGGTTGTTTTTTTCCCGTCTTAATATCCAAAGACTATAAGATTCTGGCTTGGGTCAGTCGATCTAGTTTTTTTTTTCTCAAGAGAAGCGTAATTGCGGTTTATCGACCTGGTCGACTTTGCAAGCTTTGCTTCTCGAGATATTTAAGTTCGGGCCGCAACGCAAATTCGACAACATGTCGTTCGAAAACGACATTGAAAAATTCGACGGGGAGAAGAAGGGCCCTATTATGGGCATCGAGGATGATGACCATGTCGTCCGCGCGGAAACCTTTGAGGTCGGAGACTCGCTGTACGCGCGTCTACAGCGATTTGCTGGTAAATATAACATTGAGCAGCGCGGTATCGAGCGAGTGAGTACAGTCCATCCCTCACATATGCCCACATTTGCAATGTGCAACTTATCTAACCACCAATGGGATGTTACCTATAGGTCCCCGAGTCCGAGAAGACGGATGCAAAGCTGCACAAATCCGGCACGATGTGGCTCGCCGCCAATCTGGTCGTGAGTTCCTTCGCGATTGGCGTGCTAGGTCCCCACGTCTTCTATCTCGGCTGGTACGACAGCGTCCTTGCCATTATCTTCTTCAACCTGCTATCCATCCTGCCTGTGTGCTTCTTCTCGACCTTCGGTCCGGAATTTGGGCTGCGGCAGATGATCCTTTCGCGATTCTACTTTGGTGCATGGGGCGTGCGGCTGATAGCGTTCCTCAACTGCCTCGCATGCATCGGCTGGTCGTCCGTCAACGTTATCGTCGGCGCGCAGCTGATCCACACGGTGAATCACAACGTTCCCGAGTGGGTGGGCATCCTCATCATCGCCCTCTGCACTTTGATAATCACTTGCTTCGGGTATAAATTCGTGCACTACTACGAGTTCTACAGCTGGATCCCGGTGTTCATCGTCTTCATCATCACCGTCATCCAGTTCGCGCGGTCCGGAACCTTCACCGCCCATCCTGCGGGCCACGGCAAGTCAGAGGCCGGCTCCATCCTCTCGTTCGGCGGCGCCATCTTTGGCTTCGGCACCGGCTGGACTAGTTACGCGGCAGACTACACCGTCTACCAGCCAAAGTCGGCCAACAAGTATCTAGTCTTCCTGTACACCTGGCTGGGCCTCATCGTTCCGCTGCTGTTCACCGAAATCCTCGGTGCTGCAATCTACATGGGTACCTACACTTCGGACGTCTACAAGAACGGGTACGAGACCGGCAAAATCGGTGGTCTCTTCGGCGCCGTGCTGGTCGAGAACTCGCTCGGCAATTTTGGCAACTTCTGCCTCATCATCCTCGCGCTGTCCATCATTGGCAACAACTGCCCGAACATCTACAGCATCGGTCTCTCCGTGCAGGTCCTCAGCTCGCGGCTCCAGCGCGTCCCACGCTTCATCTGGACGCTCATCGCAACGGGTTGTTACATTGCTATCGCAATCCCGGGCGCCAGCCACTTCGAATCCGTGCTCGAGAACTTCATGCTGCTAATCGCCTACTGGCTGGGCATCTACGAGGGTATCTCTCTGACCGAGCACTTTGTCTTCCGCAGGGGGTTCAAGGGTTACGAGGCGTCACACTATGACCAGCCGGATAAGCTGCCGGTCGGCATCGCGGCCTTCGTTGCCTTCTGCGCTGGCATAGCGGGCGCGGTTGTGGGCATGAGTCAGGTGTATTGGATCGGGCCGGTTGCGAAGCTTTGTGGCGCTCCGCCGTTCGGTGGAGATGTCGGATTTGAGCTAGCGTTCGGGTTTGCAGCGGTGACGTATCTTGCGCTGCGGCCGCTAGAGAAGGCGAGGTTTGGACGGTAAATTTTGTACTGCGGGCAGTGGTGTTTGAGGCTTCGTCGTTTTAGTTTTTAATTCTGCAGTTCAGGTTCATCTTCTACTCGCTTTGCTGTAAGCGTTTTGTCGGAGGATTAGAATGAGGGATGAGTATCTCGTAAAGAGTTGTTTCTTCTGATATTTGCAATTTGCTCGGGTCTGATATGATCAGATAGATATACAGTCTGCGACTAATATAATACGAATACGAGCACGACTTAAATATTGAATTCCTCAAATTCGCACGCGTCGTTTGTGATGGTTCTGTTGTAGCTTGCCTGCAGGCGCACTAGCACCGATCTGTCATCATTGTGCCGACGCATCTGACATCCTGGCGCGGACATCTAACGTTATAACATGACGTAAGATCTGTCTGCTGTTCTCAAAACCACCATCTTAGCATACACTGCCGAAGACAAGACTCCTCTTGTAAACCGATGAACGTCCTCGAACTTGCCAACCTATTCCTATATTTAAGATTCCAGCTTGGAGATGATGATAAGGTATAATTATTTGCCCCAACGCGTAAACGCGAATGAAGGCCACTATTACGGTGAGTCGACGATGAGACCCCCAGCTTCCCCAAATTATGAAATACAAGCATCCATCATAACGTCGTGTATGCAAACCCGCCAGAGGCAGGTATCAATCGAGCAGAACGAGAAAAATAATATACGCCGGCGACCGCAGGGTAAAAACCGAACACAACAAACCAATGATAACGCCAAAATGCAACGATGATTATAATATCCCAACGTCGCCCCCGCTATCGCCGCTATTCGTTTCGGGACCATTCAAAACCCGTTACGCCCATTGCAGATATCCTTGTAGCGTATATCCGTCACGGGCTTGGGGAAGATACTCCGACTCAACAACGCCGACATGTTCCAATCGTCATTGTTGTTACCAGGCTCCGCCTTCCACGTCCAGAAGATCCAGCCGCGGCTAGGCTTCATCTCGTACGTGATAAGCTGGGCCTCGATATACATCCTCCACTCCTGCTTCTGAGACCACGACATCTGCGATATCGTGCCCTTCGTCGCGCAGCTGCCGAACGCTTGTCCGTTCTGATACGTGCCGTCGTAGCGCGCACCGCGGCCGTACCCGTTCAGCCACCTCGCGCAGTCCGTCATGGCGCCCGACCACTCGCCGACAACGACGTACTTGTTCGCGCCGAAGATCTCGTCCCTCGTCGTGCGGCAGGCGACGGTGAGTTGCGTGTTGAGGTCTCGGGAATTCTCGCCCGGGGAGAAGACTTGGTAGTGGTGGTGGTCGAGGATGACGTTCGCGTACTTGCCGTTCACCATATGGTTCGAGTCGCCATTGAAGTCCGGGTTCCATTGACTCGGATGCAGGAAGGCGTCGCTCATGGACAGCCAGGTGGTGCCGACAGCACGGACGCTGCCCAGGCCGTCCCAGTGGAACTGTCGGAGGGCTGCGACGTCGAGGGCTGGCCCCAGCGGCTCGTTCAGCAGCTCGATCACGGCGACGACTCCCTGGTACTCCGGCCGCGTGTACTTGGCGGCGATCTGCTGGATAACTTTGATGGTATGCACAACGTAGCCCGGAGTTGTCTGCCAGCGGATCTGGTCGCGGAGGCCGGAATTGTCGAAGCCGTTCTGGCTACCAGGCGCGCCGTGCAGGTCGATCCAGACTGCGAGGCCGCAATTGCGGGCCCATTGGATGGCAGTATCAAGCCACTGTTCTTGTCCTTGGACATAGGGGTCGCCAGGGAGAGGCTGGAAAGCCCAGTAGCCGATGGGAATGCGAACGGTGTTGAGACCGACAGTTTTCATGTCGCGAAAGTCCTGCTCGGTGTACCAGGACGACCAGTGGGCTTGGAGGCGGCGAGAACATTCATCCCTCCCGAGCACCCTGCACCAGTTATATTCGTCTTTGGGGCCGGCCTCAGGGTTCGAATCCCATTGGGACCACAGCGACGGCCTGATCCACGGTTCCAGGAGCAGCCATCCGCCTATACCGTTGAGCAATTGCGAGTCAGAATTGAGCGAAGAGGTAGGAACTAGTGGAGAGAAAGGATATATTCATACCTAAGTTGACACCGCGGACGACAGTGCGGGAAAATTCGAATGCAGCACCGGTGTTCCGAAGTTGCAGGACGGGGGCAGCGGATGCACACGCCGCCAGCAGGGAGGTCGCAATAAAGCCCACCCTCATCGTAACGATTTATCGCTTAAAGTCGCCTTGCACAACCGATTGATCAGGTAGAAAAAAATTAACTTCCAAAATCCACAGGACCAGGCTGGACGACTGTTTGGGCAATATATATAGGAACCGGCGAACGGCGAAGGGACAGCTCAACAGCTATTAATTATCCCGTTGCCCCCACAAACAAGCAAGACAGGGCGTCCAACCAGCGTGCGGCATGTGATGGCAATATATACTAAGTCCTCGTACCTGTCTCGGTTCCAATGCAATTGGTGATAACAGAAGTCTCAGTACGGAACAAATTTGCCCATGCAGCATCAACAGCTCCGCTCGGAACACTCGGCGCAGGATACAGCGGCGCACGCGTACGTATGCGAGGCCGGGCTGCAGCTGCGAGTGAGCTCGACCTGCAACTGCAACCTTACAATCTTATCAAGCGGAGCGCAAAACAGCGGAGACAAAGCACCGAGAAAACCCCTACGAGTGCAGCCTCGGCTGGGCGAACTGTCGACCACGGATGTAGTTGAGGCAACTGAGAATAAGGATAAGGATAAAGTCAGGGTCAATGGGAACCAAGGGTAGCCGCCGCCGCTGCCGTTCGCGAGAAAGGGAGCATTGTATTTATAGGAACGGCTCGGTGCGAAACACGCAGGTGGCCGAGTGGTACCGGTGGAACCAGCAGTGGTATACAACAGTTACTATCACCTGTGTCCGGCAGCTTTCCCAACAGATCGATGCAAGCGCTCCGATCGAGCTCTCGACGGCGGACAAGGTTCGCGACAAGCAGGCATATATCTGAATGAGCATGCAACAGCGTGCATACAGACATTGCATACTTTTGCGCGACCAGGGAAACAGGTGATCTGATCTGCTGCCTGCGTGCGCTGGTCGGCTGTTAGCCACTGAGGTATAATTGACCGTCAATCGGAACAAGGGTTCGCACTCGGAGTTTTGTAAACTTCTGGACGGATAGCAGATATGTAATCACTTAGGGCCCCCTGCTTGACCTGGCAACCGGCGAGTTTCATCCAGCAATTCTGCAGGCAGGCCGCGGTGTTATTTCCCGGAACCGTATACTCGTATAGCCTCGCCCGTCGCCGATCCTATATCGGCTGGGGCAAAATGGGCGCTGGCGCGGCGAGAATAGCGAAATGCAATCAATCGAATATCTGCAGGGGTTCGGCACGTTTAGCTCGCGAGCAAGCAGGCAGCGCTCTTAGCGTCCTTGGCCCAACTGACGGTAAACTAGCGCGAGGGCATGCAGCTGCAGGTCGACTGTCATGTCATGCACCTGCTCGGCCGGCGCATTATCCGTGGCCAGCGTGGTGTCCATGTTGCCGGACCGTGGATGCAGTCGAGGGGCCGCCCCGCAGTTTTGCCCATTTCGGGAGGTCGAATCGACGGCGACGGGGGGAGAATAGAAGAACTGGAAGCTCGTGATGGGGTCCGTTGACGTCTTTGACAGATACCAGGTAAGTTCAAGTTGTCAAGTTGGACGATGGCAGGACGTCCTGGACTGGCGGCAAATTAATCGGCGCCGCCCGCCCGCCAGCCAACCCGAAACGTTCGAAACGAAACGTTGCCAACACCAACCCCCAACATTCTCTTCACGAGGCGAGCGTCGACGAGTTTACGGGCGGGTGAAAATGAATGTTCGCAAAAGTAGCCGACGAGGCTTCGATTCGAGTTCCTACAAAGGTTTAGGATTCCAGTCGGTACGCCGTCTGTTCTTAATTGATCAGGTTTCCAGCATGCACCACCTACCATTGGCAGAAACCACACCGTCGTTGGTGGCACGAACCACCATATTCGACCACCCTTCTCCACCCTTCCACGAACCCAAATATCGAAGTTAGCTCTATAGCTTGAGAACTTACCATGGGGTGAGAATGTAATGCGCAACGTGCAGCTGACGTGACATGGTAGCTCTTTTGTTCTTGGAATTTTGGTCTGCCGTGCTTCGCTTCGAATGCAGCTGATATTCAATTCATTCGCGAACGATAGACTAGCCAGGGCATAGCATGCATTACCCACCACGCATGATCGTGCCAGGTCCGGTGTCTGCAGCGTCTTGACCAGCATTGCATTCGTGCCATATAACGGGTTAGGATTCACTTTGCTGTATGATATAGACCATGTATCAAAACACGATGGCTGGGCGCTGCTTGGTGCCTCCCGATAGAAATGTATTTTATACGTCTCAATAGGCGAAAATGACCTCTGTAGATGTCGACGTGTTTTGACGGGTACTAATTATTGCACTATGATACTTGCATCATGGCTGTCGACTGGTTCGAAGGCGGTGATAATCTACTCCCGCCCACTTACTTACGATGTTAATCACTATATCGGCTGAGATGCATGACGGATGTGCATGTGGTCTGTGCGAAAACATACCCATACCGACATTCTCGCCGACGCTAGCTATATAATGAGTATTGATATGCAATCCGTAAAATGAGTATCTCGAAGATATGGAAGCCTAAAATCAATACACAAGTCCCTAAACTCCGGCATCAGCGTAGGTCCAATATCATTCGTTTGATATCACATGAACATTCGAATATCAATTACCCAACAAGCATACTTGTCTCCTTCGCATACCCCCCAGGATTACAAAATATTAGAATATCTGCTTCTGAATGCTGTAGAATCTTGGCTGTAGACGTATCTTACTAGTCCAAGCACGAGTCGACATGCAGATTATAATATAACTAATCGATAGTATGCACCAGCCGTGCATGCACGTAAATGTTTATTTGTCTCCAGCCGGTTTACATGTCTCTACACACGTACACGCATACTTCCTTCTTTTCTGCCTTCCATCCATGCAAGCCTCTGCAAGCCCTGCGATCCTCGCTCGCTTCGGACGCACATAAGCGTGCATCGATAAACCACATGCATGCATGCCTGCATGCTCACGCACATGTACGTCGACATGCGTCTGCATCATGCCATAGTATCATATAATATGACATTGCATGCATACTTTTATACATACCACGCATGGACGTCGCTTCGTTCTTCGCATCCTGAAAACTTGCCTTTCAGGGCTGGTGTATGCGCATCGACATGATCCATCCGAGCATCTATGCGTGGGCGATATTGCGCAATGCTAGCTCGGCAACGCAAATTTGCACGCACACCGCACGCACTGCTAGCGCTACAACGTGACGAGAAAAATACGATCGGGGTAATTACCTGGGTGTTTACCGACTACGTGGGTGGTATTTGGTCTAGCTAGGCCGATGTCTAGACGTCTATGGAAACTTGAACAGTTCGCCGGGCTAACGACTAGTGGTCTGGTTCACGAGACAAATGTCTATACCACGGTTGCAATTTGACGATGTTATCAAGTTGTGAATATCAAGACACAAAAATCCACAGTTACACATATGAATTTCATATGCATAAATTCCCCCATACACATTGTTGCAAGGTTATTTTGGGGAGGACCCAAGGTCAGGAGCCTTTACCAGCACAAACATCAAATAAGGCAACAGCTTGGAGAAAAGTACCGGCATATATAATCATACAAGATAATTGGGATATTTGACCGAAAACCCGTTTCCCCGATTCGCTAATATATCCAACGTAGATTGAGACGAATCGTCTGTTCCAATATCTGAAAGGGCAAAATAATATTAGACCCGAACGTCGTAATCAACTCTTCTCGTAAAAGTATATATAAAATGCTGCCACGATCTAAACTTCCCTAACCTGATATTTGCATTCTTTAATTTTCTGTAGTATATATTCGATATTTCCTCATGCATATATGCATTCGTCTACGCCTACTGCGTGTATACGGTCGACATGCATCCATTCACATCGATATTTCCCAACCCCTATGGCCTTTTGGGCTTTTACAAGCCGTTACTTTACGCTAAAAGGAACTAGAGTATCGACATGTTCCATGAGTGTAGTATAAAACAGGATTATATACTGCATATGCACGATTATAAAGCAACTGTCATCATACGCACGCGCACATGCGTGCCGCTATTGCATCACTATCACAAGTCAACTGCATTCATTGCAAGCCGACTACTGCAAGTTTCAGATTTCATCGGTATCAAGGCTATCAAGAACCATCCTATCCGACCAAAAGATCTAAAACCACACGCTAGCTGTAGAGTAGATATGATCTGTAAAATAGTAGTACAACCACCAGCATGAACCCAAGCCAAAGCTACAACCGCCAAACCCAGTACCTAGCTACTAACCCCCCGGTACCACCTCGCAACGTGCCACAAACAGCAGGTCACAAGCACCATCATTTATCCACCTGCTCGCCACCCCAGAACGACAACGATTAGCACACCCTACGAACTATCCTTGACATAAACACATCCGAAACGAAAAAAGAAAGAAAGAAGGAAAAGAAGGGAGGAAGAAGAAGTCACACAAATTGCGGGGAAGCAGGGGGTTCGAAAAAAACACAGACACACGCACCTCGGCAATCGACTGTCGGTGAATCTGCGACTTCTGCCTCTCATTCCGCGACACCCGATAGTAGTACTCTGTGAACTGGTTACACTTCATATCTCGCAGAAACTCCTCGTCGTGGGTAATCACCTGCCACCGAACACACACATCAATCAGCCAACAGACCCCTACCCGGCATAACGCCGAGGCGATCGCCACGAAACGTAAAGGAAAGAAACGAAAAGTAAAAGGAGGGTAAGGACGTACGATCAGCTGAAAGTTCTTCTGCGCCTGCCGGTAGTTGATGATATCATGCAGTGACTGCGCTAGCGCCCTCGAGTTATCACGGTCCAAATTCGTCGTCGGCTCATCCAGTGCGATCAACTATCCTCACACAACTGTCAGTCACTCGCACAAACCCATCACGCGGACACAAGTCCTGTCTGTCATCTGGAGTAAAAAGATTGTACACACCCCGCAATTCGTGCCAAAGCACTCTGCCAACGCCAGCCGAATGATAATGCTCGCCAAAACCTTCTGCCCCGCGCTGCACCGCCCGCGCATGTCCAGCTCTGCATCCTGCTTGAGCATACACACTCGGTAATTATACAGCCGGTTGCCCTTTGCATTCTCCTGCTCGCTGCGGATCAGGATCGTGTCCACGTCCGTGCCCTTGTACGTCTTCTTCCATAGGTCATCGATGATGCGGTTCACCTCCTCCATCTTGAGAGAGTGGTACTTCATCACCGCCCTGCCGTATATCGCTGTTAGCCAAGTCCATAGTGCCCAACTTGCACGACGACGTAAAGTAACGTAGGAACGTGGATCGAAAGTGTGGTATAACGCACTTATCCAAGGCACCTTGGTATTTCCCGAGGTCCTCGTTGGCCACCGTCGTCGTCTGCAGTCTGATCTGCCCCTCGTGGAAGTTCTTCCTCGCATCCCGAAAGTCAACTTCGTAGTCCGTTAGCAGGCCCTTCAATTGGACATCGAGCGTCTTGATCTCAGCCCCCTTGCCCGTGCGCTGTAGCCACAAATTGTATTAGCTAGTAAGCTTGTAAAATGGGATAGAATATGCTTTCCGGCGCTACGTACAGCCATAGCCTGCGCTTCGTACTTGCGCTGCAGCTTCTCAAGATTGACTTTGAACCGGTCCCGCTCAGCAGCTGCATCTTGCGCCTCGAGCTCGCGTATCTCTGCCAGCAGCGCTGCGAGCTTCTCCTTGTTCTTGCGAATACGTAAGTTATCCTGTATCGACCGCTTAAAGTTATCCGCCTTCCCGCGCTGCGCGCGCAGCTCGACGAGCCGGGTTTCGGCGGTCGTAACCTGGTCTTCGATCTCGCCAATCTTCGCCTCGAGCTCGGCGGACTCCCTGACGAGCGTCGCGAGCATTTCCACCGTGTCACCGGATTCATACTGCGTGATCGTCGCCTGTATGCTCTTGAGAGCGCGGAACGTGTCGGACGACTTGTGCGCCAGTCGCTGCAGGGACTGTTCGCGCTCCTCCCACATCTGCCGGACCTCCGCCTCGCGTGCCCGTGCCTTGATAATCTGCGGCTGGATCGTCTTGACCTCGCTATCCGCCTCGTTGATCTGCTGCTGCCGCTGGTGGATCAGGTCGTTGCAGTCGGCGAGACGCTTGGCCTGCGTTTGCTTCTTCTCGAACTCGTGCCGCGCGGAGACGAGCTGGTTCCGGTGCTCCTGCAGTTGTCTTTCCGCGGCTACAAGTTCTGTCCGCGCGGCCTCTTTATCCGTCCAGAGGGTATTACGTTCGCCTTTGAGTTTGGTGGCCTGCTCATTGAGGCTTTGCAGGGCCTTTTGGATGTCGTGCACGGACCGCGAGCTGCCCATTGCCTCTAAGCGCTTGACGAGACTGTTGATCTGGTGCTGGTTGTCGCGGACGTCTTTGTCGTATTTTAGGATCTCGGAGACAGGGTTCCGCAGGCCCTCGACCTCTCGTCGCTTGGCGACCTTGTCGTCCTGCTCTTTCTTGCGCTGTGGATCGTTAGTATCAAAGATAATGTGAGGTGCAAGTCTGTCATACCAATTCGAAGGCTGCGAGGAGGGTTTCCTGCTTCTTCTCGAGCCGGGCCAGCTCGCCGTTGATTTGTGGCAGCTCCTGCTCCTGAATCTTCGTCGCGATTTCAAAGTCTAGCGACACCTCCTTCAGCCCTCGCAGGTCGTCGGCGATCTGTCGAATCTCTTTTTCGATCACGGATGGGTCCGCCATTTTCTCGAGTTCCTGCTCCAAGCGGCCGATGAAGGCATGTAGGTCTTCCTCATCGCTGTACCCTCTCCGACACATGCGGCAGCACTGCTTTTCGTGCGCCACCTTCAAGGCCTTGTCGTACCATAGCTTCGTCTGTTCCGCCATCGCACCGTCTCGCTGGGCGTTTTCCATATCTTCCTCCATCTCCCGCATCTGCGTCGGGTAATCAGCGCACTCGGCAAAGGTATCCTTCTTCATCGCCCTGGCCACCGCGGCGCCAGCCCGCTCGAACTCCTGGTTCTTGCGCTTGAGCATATCCCGCTGGGTTTTCAGCTGGGATTCGGTCTGCGTGAGCTCTGAGTTGCTGCTGTCGAGTAGCCTCGTCGCCTTGGTTACTTCTTCCTCCTTCTGCTCGAGGATGTCGTGGAAGTCGTCATCGAGGGTCATGAGGTCCCATTTGCCGAGGAGGCGGTCAAACTTGTCCGTGTTCGCGAGGATGAGTGACTCCTGTGCGGATTTCTTCGTCTCGACTTCCTTCTGGAGGATGGAGAGCTTCGCTTTGGAGTCCGCCTCGGCGGTGCCCTTGGTGAGTTCCTTGGTCTCGCGCGAGATATTGTCCTCGACTTCTCTGATCTCTGTGTCTTTTGCTTGGATGCGGTGATCCCATTGCTGTTGCGTGTAGTGATCATTCATCTCTACGAGTTTGGAATTCACGTCTCCGAGCACGATCTCGAGCTTGGTGATCCTGCCTTCGTCGACTTGGAGGCGGTCTAGGCCCTTCTGCAGCATTCGTAGCTCGTCGTTGAGACGGCTGATTTCAGTGCCAGCGAACTGCTTGGTTTGCTCCAGGGATGAGTGCTTCTGGTTCAATGAGCTGAGCGCATTGGACGCTTGCAATTGCTCCTCGCGGCCCTCTTTCTAGTGTACTGGTTAGCCATTTTAGAAAACCGCTGCGGGAGCTTGGTAAAAGCTTACCTTTGCACGTTCAAAGTTCCCAATCTGCTCCCGATTGAGGCGCTCGATTTTGGCCATGAATTCTGTGACCTGCCTCTCGTCGAGATCGCCGGCGCCGAAGCCGCGGATTTCATGCAGGATGCTTGCCTCCTTAATCATACTCTCGCGATTCACAAGCTGCTCCTCATAGTGCGCCTTCCGCGCCTGCAGGGTGCCTTTCTGGTCCGACTTTTTGGAGAGCCGACTACGCAACCGGCCCTGCTCTTCTCTCAGGTCGTACTTTTCCTGTTCTTGCACATCTATCCGGTCTTCAAACTTGTCCATTTCGGCTTTGAAGTTCGCGAGGCGGTCTTCAAGGACTTCGTCGGAGTCGGAGAGGAGGTCGATGCCGTCTTCGAGCTCGATGATGCGCTCTTCGGCGTTCTGGGCTTCGCCGCGTCTCGCTTCAAGGAGGGCGAGAACTCGTTCGAAGCCGGCAGAGGTCTTCTGGTGTGCTTTGAGCTCATCGGAGCTTTTGCCCATGTCGTGGAAGAGCTGGTCGTACTCCTCGCGGAGGGTGTCGATTCGGGCGGATATTTCCTTCGTTTTCCGCTCGGCCTGGGTACACGTAAATAATCATATATAATGTCAATGGAGATATATTTCGACGGGTCAACTGCCGCGTACCTTCTCCGCGCTGTCCTTGATGGATTTGAACTGGCTCTGCTGGAGGGTCAGGTACTTGATCTCCTCGGCTTGCTTCTTCCTGAGAGCCTTGATGTTGTCGATGGCCTTGGTGTATTTCTGGGCCTCAAAGATCTCGTCAAATTTCTTCTTCAGGACGGAGGCCTCGCTGAGCGGCCACATGCTCTCCTCCTGGTGGCAAAAGATGACATTGTCGAGAACACTCCTTGATACGCCGAGAAAATTCGGCAGCATGGTATCGAGCTCGACGCACTTGGTGCTGACAGTCGACCGCTGGTTGTCCTTGTACATGAGCAACTGGCCATCGAGAGTCTTTTGCGTGCGGGTGGTCTTCTTGACGGTGAGTTGCAGAGAGCGTGTGCAGACCATGCGGGCGCCGTTGGTGTTGACGAAGGACAGCTTGACCTGGGCCATGACTTCCTTTTCGCCGCAGATCTTGGGATCGTGGATAAAGGCGCCATTCTTGCTGTTGGGAGGTAGGTCGCCGGTGGTGGCGTATTTGAGGCACTCGATGATGGTGGTCTTGCCGGAGCCATTGTAGCCGACGATGAGGGTGAGCGGGGTGTGGAAGGCGATGGTCTCCTGGCGGGTGTTATCGAACGAGCGGATGCTGGAGGACGTTAGCGACGGGCGGGATCAGGTAGGCAAGAGGGACGGCGTACCCCAATATGGCGAGCTTGTCGACCTTGGCTGGAGATGCGACGGTCAATATGGAGATCGGGCAGTTGGGAGCTGGGGCGACAGCGATCACGTACACCTAGAACGAACGAACGGAATGCGAGATGCGGATTAGCAACAGTGATAATTTGTCAACTATGTCGAACGAGAAGATGAACGCACATTGTAGGTATTATTATAATGCTGCCTTGGTATCTTTGCGCAGCCAAATGGTAGATATACGATGCGGGGGGTATCGACACACGACGTTGGAGTCGTGAAGCGGTGATGAGTCCACGCGCCGACGGGGATGGCTGCCCAGCTCAGCTCATGTCTGCTCGCGAAGTCACGCCGCTGCCGCCAATCCGGCAAACGTGGCGTTACACAGTGGCGGTGCAACACGCAACACAACGAGACACTGCTGTGGCTGGTGGGAGGCCTGTGTTACCCAGTGTCAGTGCGATCTCAGATCGGGCTTCGGGGCGCTATGTCACGGGTCCGGCGCCTGGACAGCGGTTTATGAGCCTCAAGCGTCAACGGCTGCTGAACGGGCATGCGTACGAATGGCTGTCTATGCCGGCATGAGCACGTCCCGGCAGCCTGGACGTGCCCAACCAGGCGTGCAGCTGCAGTTTTTGTTCTGCCCGTCAAAATCTCGATCGCGAGATCTCGAGGCGGGCCACACGGATCGGGCCAACCGCTGTGAACGGCCCCGAGCAGATCTCCCCACGGCTGCATGGACGAGTGAAATTGGACAATTGGCGACCGGGGCTGGAGAGTACCGCTGCGGCAGAAGCCGAATTGCGCATGTAGGATCGAGGGGGCTGCGACGGAGTTTTATGTATATAAGGACGGCAGCGTCCAGCTTGATCGCTGTAGTTGGTATCGGACAGTCCAGATATATCGACATCGTCTTCACCGACAGAGAGGCCTCGCGGTCCCGCGACTCGATCGACCAGCATGCCGGACTATAGTCGACTAACAGCGTTGGACCGTGCCCGGGCACGAGCCAGACAGCACTGGCCGACTATCGCAGCTCCACCGCAGGCGACTGCTTCGGCCTCGGACAATTCGAGATACACCACGCCGGGCCCCAATCGATATACACGACCATCGCGACGGCATATCTCGTCCGACCTCTTCGAAATGCCTCGACCCAGCGGACCGACACTCTGGCGGCGGCACACTGCTCATGCTGACCTCGGGGAGGCCCCTCGGACGAGCTCTCTGCTCGGGCCTTTCCGCTAAGGCGACCGAACGGGCAATTCCACCAGACAAACAGCCGGCGGGCCTCGACCGCAACATGCGCGTCGCAATCATCACGCTGGCTCGAGCTCGCGCTCGCCAGCCGTCGGAACGGCGATGAAAAAGCAGAACTGCTACGACGGAAGCTCTCTAGCTCGTCGTCCGCAGCTCGGTGATTGGCGGTGACCAAGCGGGTGCTGCTGGCTTGGTCATCCGGCGTGGACACGCCCGTTGATTCCTGAGCTTGCGGCAAGCACACTTCCCAGCACGCGGGCGACGTGGTGGCAGCGCGGGCAAATGAATCCAATCCGGTTTTCGGTCGGCGGTGCTTTAAAAGATCCTCCTCCGAGCAGAGGCATCAGCATCGTCACCCTCGTCTTCATCATCATATCATCATATCTCCGTATCTATTATCAGATCCGGACCCGCTCCACCCCGGACTGCTGTTTCATTCGTCTCGGCGGGGCCAGCCAGCTGCCAGGGGCCCGTCCGCGAGCCGTCGAGCCTCGAAGCCGCCCGCGGTCGATACGCCCCCAAAACCTCGATCGCGACGTCCATATCGCATTTCCAGCTTTTCCATCTGCGCTCGCCGGTTTGCCATTGCGCCGCCCCGCGAAAAGGGCACTTTTAGGCGAGTCTGCCTGCACCCGCTTGAATCAGGCCACCTGCTGGCCGAACTACGAACAGCCTTTGGGACGCTGGCACGGCTGGCTCCAGCTCAGATCAGGCCATTCGGCGTAGTAGCCTGTGTGCGTGTGCGGGGGAGCGCCTGCTGCTGTGTGGCTGCATCAGCTGTGTGGCGGCGCCATGGACCCGCACCATCCTCGCCAGCAGCACCAGCCGCAGAACCTCGTCTCTCGGTCCGCCGCGGCTTCCTCTTCGGCCCCGACCTCGACATCGGCTTCGGCTTCGATCCCCTTCCTGCCGTCCTCGACCATCGTCCCCGGCCTGCAGGACGGCCCCACCCGCCGGAACTCCTCCAAGCACCATCTGCACTCCGGCCCGAGGAATGCCTCCGGCTCCCGCTCTCTCCAGACCCAGCTGGCCCATCTCTACCAGCATCATCAGAATCACAGCTCCTACAGCCCCTATATTGACTTCCAGAACGTGCTCATGTCCCAGGTGCCACCCGGCCTCGATGCCACTGCCACCGCCCGGCTCAACTCCCTCACCAACCTGCACATGTTGAACCCCCTCCTCACCGCCGGCACCCAGTCCTTGAACGTCCTGTCGCCCTTGAAGCTCTTGCCGAGCGATGCCCCATCACCTGCTGGGCCCTTCATGCAAGGGAGCCCTCGTATGGGCCCGGCTGCTACCGCCCCATCGCCTGTGCAGCCTACGGTCTCGCCTGCAGGGACTCTCCAATCAAACTCCGGTACCGTCAAAGAGGATGCCTTGGCGTCGTCAACAAGGCCCCAGCAAGGGATAAGTTTGGGTCCCGCGCAAATGGTCTTGGAATCTCATTCTTCCTCGCAATCGGAGAAGCAGCCGCAGAAGCAGCAGGTGGCCCACCAACTGCCAGACCGGACTCAGCAAGGACCAGCAGCACCAGCAGCAGCCCTACAGACGCCTGTAGCCGGCAACGGTGTTAACAATATTCCGATCAAAAAACGCCGGGACAGTTTGACGTCTGCTCCGCTGCATTTAGACATGGAAATGCAGGTGGACTCTGGTATGCCGTGACCCTGTTACCACCCCTCTCCGTTCAATGCCTCCTCCCACATCCACTCTTTCATCAGTCGCGCGTCGACGGCATCGTGCCCCGAGACCCGCGGGGTCATCGCTGCCGTCTTCGATTTTTCTTTTTCTTGTCTAATACCCTCACAGGTTCTTCCCTTGCCTCCGCAGTTATCGGTGGCTTGAGTAACGGCATCAGCAATGGCACCAGCAACGGTGTAGGCAGCAGCACCCTTACCGAGTTCACCAAACGGCGGAACTGGTCGCAGAGGATCATCGAAGAGCTGCAGGACCTGCTATGCATCCTCACGCCCAGCGGCAAGATACGCTACGCCTCTCCAAACGCGTCAATGATAATAGGATATGGCGCCGACGAGCTCCTCGGCCGCATGATTACGGATTTCGTGCACGCGGATGATTCGCACATGTTAGTAGCAAGCACCGCAAAAAAGAAAAAAACCTGCCCTCGATGAGACATGAAATTCGCATGCATACAAACTCGGGTGATTGCCTTGCTCACTTTTCCATCTCGCTTCTCCCGCCGCAGATTCATCCGCGACTTCAACGAGTCCATCGCGGCTAACCAGCAGCTGCGTCTCTTCTTTCGATTCCGCCGGAAGGACGAGTCCTACGCCATCTTCGAGTCCAATGGCCACCCCCACTTCTCCGACCAGCGGCAGATGCCGACAAATACTACCACGCCCGTCTGCAGCGGGTTCTTCATGATGGCACGCCTCTACCCGACAAAAAACTCAGGCCTCCTCGACTCATTCCTCGAGCATAAAATCGAGAACGAGCGGTTGAAACGCCGCATCGCCGAGCTGCGACGCGAGGAACACGAGGACCAGCAGGCCCAGCTCCGAGCCCGCGAGGCTCTGCAGAGCAAAGGTAACAACGCTAACAACACCAATCCGAACAACCGGCTGCAGGTCCCAACGTCGGCGCCACGGTCCATCTCTGTCCCGAATTCTCTAACAGAACGTCTAGAAAGCTCCGTTGCAGCAGATAAAGCCCGCCAGTCGAACTCCCAGTCCATGCCGCCACCCGCTATGCCCGCCCAATCAGGCCAGCTGGGCCAACTGACGCGCCAGAACCTTGAGGGACTGAACAATAACGCCCTCCGCTCGGACTCCTTACGCGACAAAATGGCACGCTACGAGGGCGTTGCCCATCACGACACGATCGAGATGCTCACGGGTCTCCGCTACAACGAGGGTGAGCGGTCGCGCGGCATCAGCACGGGTGACACGTCGCCGTCGTTGATTCGCGGTGACGTCGGAGTGCCTATGTCCGCCGATAGAGAGAGTAGGGGCAGCGGTGAGCGCAAGAAGAAGATCAAGGTCACGAACGAATACGTGTGCACGGACTGCGGCACGCTCGATAGCCCCGAATGGCGGAAAGGGCCGACAGGCCCAAAGACGTACGCATTTCACTCTTGCAATCACAATTTTGTTCACAGCTGACGTATTCTTGTGTAGTCTCTGCAACGCTTGCGGTTTGCGATGGGCTAAGTCCGTCAACCCGTATTATCCCTAAGTGTGTCACTGTGCTGACGAAGCTTCGTTCGATGTAGGAAGGAGAAGAAACGGGGCTCCGTTTCAGGTCCCCCGCAACCCCCACCACTCGGGGCACCTGTGCCACCCGTACCGGAGAATCAGCCGTTGTCGCCCCGCAATGACGGGTGATCTTATCAACATCTTGCTGCACCTATCTCAGGTTCGGATCGGAATTTACTTTGGATATTTACGAGTAATATCTGTCGGGCTGACGATTAATATTCGTCGAGCTGACGACTTGAGCATTCTATAATGCGACAAAATTACCTCTTTACTTTCTTCTCGGTTGCAATATACATCATTTTTTATTTGGTTTCTGGTTTATGATAACGGCTTGACGACGTCACGGGCTGGTTATACTAGTGTCTTATTATCATCGGTTGTCATAGGTACGGTGTTACAGTGTGTTCTTGATCTTTTCTATTCTCAATGGGGTCGGTCGGTGTTCCTTTCATTTTAAAATTTCATTCCTCTTATTTCTTCCACCTACAACTTATCTTTCTATCTTGTTGTCCGATTGGACACCCTTCAATTTTCAGGTCCAATCCTTGTCTCGCGAAGCAATTCGCAGCCAGAGGAGGGCGTCTGGTTTACGAGACAAAGTTTGATTCCCGCCTTTTCCTTTTGGATTCAACTCCTTCTACATTCTCAATAGTATCTTTTATTCTCGGCCGTCGGGATTGGTGCTGGCACGGCCAGACCGATGTCGATGACCAATACTACTTGGAAACTTCAATATTGTTTGCGTGGGCAGCCCGCAAGAAGCGCATGAGGCGGGCCTAATAGTGTGCGATGTCTGTATATAGCCGGCGAGCAGGGTCTCATGTACGAGGTAGAGCTGTTGTATTGTGTGTCTCTGTCATGGCTGCGAGGATGGTACAAGAATATCGATTGGCTTTGGGGACGAGGGTCATGGTTATATTATATTGACTATCATTTCGGATTTCGGTGATACAATTGTTGTAAAGCTGTAGAATCATTTTATTGTGACCCTGAGGCGGCGGCTGGTTGCAGATGATAATTAACGACCTGCATGCCGGCGGCGGCCATAACTGCACAATTGTACAATCAAGGATGGGGAAATGAGTGCGTGGCTTTGCTGAGGTTGTAAACCCGGCGTCTGGCCTTATCCCTGCGCCAGGCATTTTATAACGGCGGGCGTGTGGTGGCGCTCGCTTCACGACAACTGTCGCACAAACGCCAATCGACCTCGCCTTATCAATCGCAACCGCGTCCCCTCCACCCCGCACACAACATCCACCGTACGCGATACACGTCTCCCCAGCCGGCCGACGAATACCATACCCGCACCGATAGCCCTACGCGACACGCATACGTGTCCGGATACCCGCCCTTCCATCGATATAGGCAGGCGAAAGATAGACCAGCGATATGTCGACGACAACGTCGCTCGCGGGCACCCCGCCGTCGCTGTCAGGCCACGTGTCGCCGTCGCCGCCGCGGGATCCGCTGGCGTCCGGACTGAGAGGGCTGTTTGATCCGACGATACGGCAGACGACGGAGAAACTTTGGATGGTGCATCGGTCGCAGATGGCGTTGGCGGAGGAGTTGGAGCGGTTGATATCGCGTGCGTATACCGTTTTTTCTGTTTGTCTGGTATTCGTTGGCCTTACTTTTTCGTGGTCTTCACCAAATTTTCTACGGTCTTGTATGGACTTCTGATGTAGTTTTTATGTTTGCTGTGCTTGGTACTTCTGCTTAATCGATACACGACGGCACTATATCATATGGCTAATGGGTTTATATCTGTAGAACTGAATCACTACCTCGAAACGACGGATCCGCCCGCGCTAAAGCCGACGATTATCAAGCTGGCGAACGTTGGGAAGCGGCTGAACGCCGTGAATAGTACGTCTTGCACTCATACTCTAGTCTACCTATGGCAAGATGGTGTGTCGCTTTTGTATTTTGGACGTCGCTAATGTATAAGCACGTACGTTACAGCACAACTGCACCAGATCCAAGGCCGCGTAAACCGCCTCTTCATCCAATTGAGTAAAATGCGCGCGGCCCCAGCCGCCAGCTCCTTGTCTGCCAGCGGCCCTGTCGTGGCGTCTGCCTCTGCCGTTACACCGGGTGGAATCGGGTCAATCAAGCCGAGTAGTCCTGCGGCCGCGGCGCTAGCGGCAGTCGTGGGAGTAAGCGCCGGCAGTCCTAGTGCATCTGGAAGTGGCGCGGGAGGGAATACCTGAAGGCAACAATACGACGCGGGATACGCTTTCTATAGCGATGCAAATGCAATGGTGGACGAAGGGACGACCGGGAGTACGGTAACAGCGGGTGGAGATGGGATAGACGTTAGATATTGGGTTGCGCTGCGCGCCTGGTAGCGCCTGCGTAAGTCTCAATGGGGCGTCTATTCTGAGCAGATGGTGGAAGGCGGGTTACGAGAAAGGGTTCAGACCGGATATCGGATGATATGACTCAGTATCCATCGGAAGAGTAACATCTGCAGGACGTCGATACACGAAACATGACAGGGATGGGTTTGGGTCACGAGACTAGAACAACCCGAGTGAATCCATCTTTGCCTTTGGGTAGGTAGTTGGCGCTTGAAATCGCAGCGGCAACGGCAGGTGGCTTGAGTGGCTACAATTGGCGGAAGGAAAGGTATATGCCTAAGATATGATTACAGTTGTGGACGATAGGTTAACGGCATGAGGCCGGTGTTGGGTCTTCGGACGAGCATTTACCGACGCGATTATTTTGTTCATGTGATCATGCGAGACACTTAGGCAAGGCACAAATGGGAATGAAACGCAATGCATAGGGCAGGATGGGAACGGTTGCATAATACAGTCCATATCATACCGTCTTAAGTAGGGCTGCGACGGCCTCTTGTACCATCTTAAATCCTCAGACAACTTTCATACCAGGCAGCCAACAGGACAGCTCTATAGATCTATAGATGGAGTTGTAACCGTCGCCCAATCATGACCATCCATTCATACATGCGTGCATACGTATATACTTAACTCAACCCACATCGACTACGAGCATCAGTGTACAAGAATATCAAAGAAAAAGTCTGCAAGCAGGCTGCCGGTTGGGCCACCCGCCCGCATGTATGAATCTAAAGCCACCAAACGGCTGCCGCACTTAGACACCTGCAAATGACTATATAAGTAACACAGGTAAATTAATGTGGCGTCCGCGCAATTCGTTGGCTGATTTGTCAGTGTCGGCCGCAAAACCAGTGTCGGCCGATAACGTCACCATATACGCTAGTTCGGTCGATAGCCGTGATACCACGATTCTGGACACCAAGTATTCGCGCAGGCTGTGTACTTAAGTATGTAATCAAAATGAGTATGGACAGCTAGAATAGCCTAGCTTTGCGCCTCGGGTAGGTAGTAGGGGTACTTTGTGCAGCTTGCGTTGTGATCCTAGGATCCTTCGGTGTGCATTCGGACCCAGCGACAATATATAATGGCTCGACCTCCCACGGATGCAATGGACCGTCATATATACAATATTGCAAAGCGATATCGCGACATTTTATCACCAGAGATCAGGTATTCATTTGGCATTTATTGACGCATTGACTGTCGACAGCATTTTGTATTGAATCAGAACCGTCGGCGTCGATTAGCGTTCTAGAATTTCGATATCAACTTTTCGATTGAAGCCCAGTTCGGATCGAGTCTGGGCCAAGCCCATTGATCGAAATCAGAACGTACACAATGGCGTCGAAGAGAACCATTCTCATAACGGGAGTCACCGGTAGGTACCCCACATAATACACATAACGGAACGACTATATGCGTAACTTATCAACGCTGATTATAATATTATATATATACAGGCAACCAAGGCGGCGCGGTCCTGCAAGCCCTCCGCAGTCATCCCGCCTACCCATCCCTCGCCATCCGCGCCCTCGTCCGCAACCCTGCCGCCGCTGCCAAAAAGCTCTCCGACCCCTCCATCACGCTGCACACTGGCGACCTGACCGTCGCCTCGAGTCTCGCCCCTGCCCTCGTGGACGTCCACACTGCCTTCCTCGTCACTACCCCAAAACCTAACCCTGCTGCAGAAACAGCGCAGGGAATCACCTTCATTGACGCCGCAGTCGCTGCCGGCGTGCAGTTTATCGTCTTTACATCCGTTGGGTCAGCGGATCAGAATACCGGCATCCCACACTTCGAGTCTAAGCGGCGGATCGAAGAGCATTTAGAACGCAGCGGCATCCCACATGCCATCATCCGCCCCGTCGCGTTCATGGATAGCTTTCCTGTCGCCCCTGGTATCCTACGTTTCCTCATACTGGGTATGTTCCGCACTGCGATGCGAGGACGGACGCTGCAGTTTGTGGCTGTGAAGGATATCGGCGAGGTCGCAGTGATGGCGATTATGGATGAGGCTGAGTGGGCGGGAAAGGCAATTGAATTGGCGGGTGATGAAGTCTCTGTTGACGGTCTACTGGATGTGTATCAGGCGGTGATGGGTGCGAGGCCATGGGTGTGCTGGGTGCCCGGTTGGTTGCTGCGGGCGCTGTTGCCAACGGATATATACCTGATGTTTAAGGTGAGTTCGTGCATCCGTCCATAAATCCATACCTACATATCTTCGTCTACATCTAATTAGCGTGAAGATGCTGACTTGGGAGTACTAGTTTTTCTACGAAAGGGGTTATAATGCAGATATACCTGCGCTGCAGAAGATGCATCCCGGCCTACTGACACTTGAGGCCTTCCTGCAAGACAAGGTGGGCAAGAAGACGGAGTGATAGAATATCATCGATACGCGTGACACCAGACAAGTGATACGTTAGAGCTATATCGAGAGCAAGGGCATCGCATGGGATCCCTGCATGTGGTATTTTAGCATTGTCTTGCGTTGTTTCGCCGTGTCATATATCCACTATATTCCCGTCATTAGGTAGGTCCCGATATCGATATGCAGATTGGGCACCCCTATAACTTCTGCTACATGTCTCAAGACTTTGGGTGGTTTCTAGTTTGTCGAATTCATCATAATAGACTGTTGGTAAAACGAAGGATTCAAATTCAAGTGTATATAGATAAGCGATAAACCCCTTTAAACTCACGATGTGGACGTGCTACCCCAGAAGCTCAGCGTACTTTGATTTCAGCCAGCATTTTTGCTATTAATCACTTGAAGGATACCGGTGATGGACTGGATCAATCCGAAAACAAGAGCTAGAAACAAGGCAGCGAATAAACCCCATCTGGTCCACCATAGTGTTTCGTCACTATCATCATACCAGAGTCTCCGGAATCCCCCAGAGCTTTCGTTGTTGTATTCCATCGCTATGTCGATGAGTCGACTACCCCAAATGGGGTATTTTCTCACAGCGCGGCTATTAGTCGAACCGGAGGCGCGCTGATAAAGGGCTAGTTGCCAGGTTTTGTACCCGCCGTGCCTATCGAACCATTTCGCATATTTGTGATGCCTCTTCGGGAAGAATAGAAGAATCGACGATATCGTTTCATCAATAAATTCGTGTGTAAATACTTTGGCACTAATTTCGGTTTCGGTTAGAGAATCCTGGCCATATGATCTTAGCTGAAGGTGTAAAGTTAAGCATACAATGCTTCTGATTCCCTGAGCTGCTCTAGAAACTCCAGGTTATCAAATAAAAACAGAATTCCGTTCGAGGTGGTAAGGTGCTCCTCAAGAAAATGTGTCCACGTAATTGTGAGGCTGGACCCGGACATTCGTTCCAAATCAATCACATTGAACCACCACGGAAAATGAGACCATGGTGGTGATTGTATAGGTTCCTTTGATTCAAGTTGGCAAAGAGTCTGCGAAAGTGTTTTGTTCGGTGGGAATGGAAGTCGCCGTTTCCTTCTAGCCTCTGCTTCCCTGTCGCAAAAGTCGACCCTCGCGAGAAATGATGGTCTAACCATAACTTTGATTACATCTCGAACATCATCGGTAGCAAGTTCGATTGTCTCAAGTTGAGCTGGATCCGCAAGAACCCGGGCGGCTTCAGTAGGGGGGCCTGGAGTGGGAATAGTCTCGTTCCCAGCTGTCTCAGGTGCAGTTGGGGCTGTAGGAGATTTTGAGAGATGTCAGTCTAGCCGACACAGAATCGCAAAGCGCATTGCGGTCCTTCTCGAGACTTTCGATGATCGTTTGGTAAACGAGTAGTAGATCATTGAATTTAAGCCCCGTATATATATCCTTTCTAGTTGCGTATCTTCGTTCCCCTGTAAGTAGATCCAAGTAGGGCGTGAAATCGTATCGTTCAAGGGCCCGGCCCACGCCGGTGTCGGCTGATTGATCTTGTGGCGTGTTATCAGATTCCGGTTCCGTTCCATATTCGCATAAACTTTGAATCCATTCTCGAGCTGTTCTTTGTTGCTGGTTGGGAAGGGTCTTTGTAGTATCCCTGAAAAGAGCGTCCAGTAGCTCTTGGGGTGGAGCCATCGATCGAGGTTACAGGTACGCGTACGTGCGCGTGGGCCTAGGCTCCTGTGACGCTGTAGTGTAGCTAGAATTATGTTAATAAAGTTCACTTCAGGCTCCTCCAGCTCATTTGACCAAATTTAAGCCATGCAATATTATTACTTTTTTATACAAGCAACCGTCTCATTGCATGCCCTTAAATTCCGACCATTGGCAAAAATCGACTCGCGAGTAACCTAAGCTTTAAGGCTCTCATCACAAGCTTCAAGAGAACGTGGTTATAGTACCATGTAATGCAGCCTTAGGGGCCCGCGAATATCTTCTGTGGGGTACCCACCACGCCGGACCGGACTCTCGCAAGTATCTCCCGCAGGATACACGACACGTCACGTCGCGTCAGAGACCTGATAAATAGCATGAAGGATCCATCTCGCAGTTGCATCTTCCAAGGGTACGTGTGCACATGTACAGCACACCGGGATGTGATAATTAGCAGAATTCGGCGACATAATATGATAATATCTGCAGCTTGACTTCAACCAGATCGATGCCTTTGACCAAACGCTCTCGTGAACCACTTACAGACAACAATTATAATCGCCTTGCGCAGTTTTCTTCCCCTCTCAACTCTATCTCGATAGTTGTTGCTCTAGCTCGTTGCATTCTATTCTGCAGTTCGCGACCATTTCTTAAGGAATGGAGTACCTCGAGGGATATTTACCGTCCCCACCTCCGAAGAAGTACAATTTGGCGTTGCCCCAGAATATCAGGCCTTTTTTCTACATTTTCATTCTGGATAAGGTTGCACATTTGCGCTTGACGAATTCCGCACCCGATAAGCCTATACAGTCGTACGAATTCAATGTAGGCAAATATAAGCCTCGGAGGAAAGAAATCCCCAAAATCCTCGGTTGGAAATTGCACGACGAAAGTGCGAAGGTTTGGAGCACTCTGGAACAGGATATCATTGGCAATGACCGGTTAAGATTCGGATATCCGGCCGGAGACAATTGCTGGTTCAAAGACCTTGGGTATGATTGGCATAATGATATCAATTCAGAGGACCCAGTCTGGGCTGTACGGGGATATATGCTTGAACCCGAGAAACAGACAGAGCGCGGCTGGCCCTCACCCTACGTTGTAATTCTTTGCAGCGAAGAAGTCGTGTCGAAAAAAGCCTATAAGGAGGTTAAGAGAATCGTACACGAGGCAAACCCCAAGAACAACCATTACGGTCATTGGGGTGTGACACGTCTGCCGAAAATTGAAGTGCTAGAGTTAGGAGATGAGGATGACGATAGTGACACTGAAATGGGTTGGCTCAGTGGTGTGAACAGCGGCGATGATGAGCTCGAGATAATCGAAGTCGAGATGTCTAGCGAAATTTACCCTTTCATGGCCAACGGACCGCTTCCCTCATGGAATTCAATGCAACGGCACAGGTGTGGTATCAGGCTGGAAGTCAAGCTTGAGCCAAACTCTAGGACCACAACATCCGGAACATTGGGCGGTATTGTCAGTGTCGATAATAAACTCTACGGTTTAACTGTTGGACATATTTTTCGGCCACGCGAGGACAACTATGACGACGACGACGACGGCAACGATGGTAATGATTATGATAACGATGATGACGACGACGGTATCGATGGGAACGACAAGATCGACGAAGATATTGATCAAGACGATAAGGAATACAACGAGTCCGATAGGGGTAAAACTGAGGCTGACGACGGCGATGTGGAAATAGAAAATTATGACGACAATATTAACGAAGTTGGCACAGGAATTAATGAGGAGGAGAGCGGCAATTCCAGCCAAGGCTTGAGAGCTGAAGGTCGACACTACAACATGAGTCTTGATTGGGCTCTAGTTGACCTTCCAGACCTCGGGGAAGACGCTAGCACCTGGGATGATTTGAACCTTGTGCAGACGACAAGTGGTGACTTCCGTCCTATGCTTGTGATTGCAGAGGAACCTGCGTTTGGCAGGATGGTGGTGCTAGCAACTCCCAGTAGCACCTATGGTCTTCGCGGGTTTTTTATAGGATCCGAAGCAATCATTAAGATTCCAGCTTACAGTGTACCATACGCAGTCTGGGTTCTCCGTATGGAATCTCCGTGGCTCATCCAAAAGGGAGACTGCGGATCCTGGGCTTTTGACGCGTTCACGGGTAGCCTTCTTGGGATTTTAGTGGCAGGCTGTCCGGATTTGCTAGAAGCATATATTCTCCCGGCATTTCGAGTCTTCAGTGATATCGAAGAACAGCTCAGACTTCCTGTCCGTCTTCCAAACGGCTACTCGGTATCAGATAACGATCAATCCAAGATACAAGAAATCTTTTGCTCTCAAAAGACACTGATGCAGAAAAGTACTACCGCAGGTCCGTGGAACTGGAAGGACCTCGAAAGCGAAATAGACTTATGGGCCAGCGAATCCACCAAAATTGTGAAGGATTCCAAGAGCCAACAGCGGCTGAACTCAGATTGGACCATACCGATCTTACTTCATGCCGCGCGACACGAATGGCTCTGGCATACTAACAGTCTGCCATCGGAAGTTAAGAAAGTATGTAACGAATGCAGAATTATCTCGGTGGATCTTCCGAAGATCTCTTCCAAACAAGACCTACTCCTTAGGGCCGCTAAAGCTGCCGTCCGCCAACGACCAATCCACTGCTACGATTCTATGAATGCAATGTGGAGGAACCTTCCTTCGGCGTGGGATCTGAAGCAATCCTTCAGAGGCAAACCCTTCCAGCGCATGATTCAAGATACAAATCGGCAACTAGAACAACGAGTTATCATGAATACTGTCTGGGACCATTTAATTCTGAATAAGAATAAATTACCGACCCGCAACAAACGCATTAGAGAACACAGCAATGAAGAAAAGTCTGCTGTGATTCAGAAGGCCTGGGGCTACCAGGATCTTGATGTTGCCGAGCGTCTGTCCGATCACTCTCCATGGGATAGATACACCTTTACCGATGTTATCAAATTGTTGAAGGAAGATCTCGTAAACGAGGTCAGATTGGCACGGTTGGGATTTGCACGCGAATTTTGGGGCGTGGATGTCGGTAAGCGGCTCTTTCCTTCTGCGACAGCTTCAAAGCGATATTTATCACAAGATCTGACAAGTTGAATATCAGACATAAAGCAAGGTGTCGATTCCACTCTCTTATTTGGCGCTTTCGTAGTAAACGAAGAGAGAAGCCAGATCTTGATCATCGTGTCGCCTAATAGAGTTGGTTTCAAAAATGGTTATGACGCGGCCAAAGAATCCTGGACCAAATTTTTCTCCCCATTCTTCCCCGGGTACGAGGCATGGCGTGTAGCTTGCCTTCCGGAATTTCATCTTCCTCTCGCACTCTGGGAGGACGGCCAAGACGAGGAAGCCAACCTGGTGCGGTTATTTCGCGATCAACTGAACCTTACGGAGATCACTTGGAAGGAGAAAACAAAGCTTACCTGGGAACCAGATCTCTCCTCCTGCTCTGTACCGCATATTCGTGTAGACCTTTACGAAATCGTTCTCGCCGAGAAGGATTGGCAAACAAGTACTGTCAATAAAGCCAATCGGTCTGTTCTTGCAATGGATATCAAGAAAGTGGAGATTCTATTCCCCCAGCGATTTCGCAGAGTTCTTAAAGATCAATATCCATTCGCCTATCCGGATCCATCATCCTCCCATTTAGTGGAGGAATGGTTCTTATCGTAACTGATTCTGGAAATCAACGATACTGCCCGGAAGCTTGAGTGTCCGGAAGGGATGCATGTGTACAACATACTGCAATATTAATACGAAATATAAGCTCAGCGTCTTGTCTTGCAAGCCAGACGCCTTCCCTCAGCGTCGCTGATTTTCAGAAATGCAACACATATTTATGTTGCAAATTCTCCAACCGGATCGAGACTTATTATTTATTACCTTTAGTCTCGAGGCCATTTACGTTCCAAGTCATCAATGCATCAATGGCAGAAAATATCCAGACTATCGGACCTAGTAGTATAGTATAAGGAGCTAATATAATATGTCTACTGAATAAGGTAACTAGAAACACCCACTTTTAACACAATCCATCGTATACAAAAACTGTATACACATGCGCACATATGCTATATATAAGCATTAACATCAACATCGACACACTGAAAAAGAAAACCAAAAAAGGCATTTTGTAAAAAAAAACCAATGCAATGCACGCTGCGCTAGCTGGTTACCATTCATTGTATACGCACGATATAACAAAAACGTAAAAACCAAACGTCACATAACGACAACCTCTGTACAACGTTTGTTCCCCTCCGAATAATAAATCGTCCCAATGACATAATGCAATGCGGCTGCATTCCCCCAATGTATTTATCTATCCGTCATGTGGTTTTCCGTCTGCCTGTCCGCACGTTAACGCTGGATATTGCGGGTCGGCAGGCGGGGAGGTAGGTTTCCCGTCTCGTCCTAGGCCTGCTTCCTTGCGAAGAGTATCTGCGTCCGTTCCGCTCGTCTCTTTCCTTCCTAAGCTTTCCTTGTTTGTATGTACTTCGTAGTGAGGTCGAATTCGTCCGTACGTGGCCAATATATTCCCGTGAAACCGAAAAAATAAACAGAAATAATAACGGAAATAAATAAGAGATTTTAGGAAAAGAAAAGGGGAAAAAAATAGAAGATTTTGGAGTTACGCCTAATATATTACGACAAAGAAAAAAGTGATAAAAAGGTGGAACATCAAAAAGCCAACGCTCAGCAAGGAGGACCAAAATGTACATTCAGATATCGGGAGTCTCGAGGCGGGGGCGCATTAGTAAGTAAAGGACGTGTATGAGATGGCCGTCGGATAGATATAATAGCCGAAAGCCATTGCAAGCGGTAGCGTTGCGTAGCGTAACGAGAAAAGCCAGACCCCTCTCCAATAGCGAGATAGACCCAATTTACAAAAGGACGGAAGAAGGAAACATAAAAAAAAAGACATAAGCCAAGCGACCCCGATCAGTCAATCTCCATCCGCGGCGGGGGCTGGATCTGGTTCGTCGCCGAGTTGAAGTCGGACATCTGGTGCTTGTCCTCCGCGTCCGTTGGCTTCCGCCGGTTCACGTGCTGCTTGAGTCCTTTGTCGTAGTTGAGCATGCATTTGATCGCGACGCCGATTGTGATGATGAGCAGGATGACGGTGATGACGGCAAAGATGGTGAGCGAGCGCCGGGCAAGCTTGTAGAATTCAACCTTGTCGCCGTGGTACATGCGGACCAGCTTGAACAAGAAGTACGAGAGACCGCCAAAGTAGAGGATCTGCAGAGTTGCACGTGTCAGTAAGCGATTACTTTTCTAAGCGTTTTATGGTGAAGATTGGACTTACGATGACGACGGCGGAGCCAAACTTGTTCTCGCGGCGGGTGAACCACGCGGCGGCGAACAGGATGAGGATCGTGACGGGGATGACGATGATGGTCAGGATGAACTCAATGTCGGTGGTTTCCAGCAGGATGACCAGGAACTGGATGGTGAAGCCCAGGAAGAAGAAGAAATCAAACTTGAGCAGCGCGATGTAGATCTGGAAGATGAGATAGCGGCGCTTCATGCGCAGGTCGGCCGAAATGTGCTTGTAGATCGTCCAGGCGAACTCGTCGTGCAGGCGCCAGGCAACGAAGCTCATGAAGGCCGTGATGACGCCGATGACGACGGGTATCGCGATGAGGAACGGGCGCACTTTCCTCCACAGCTTTTTCGGGTCGTAGTTGGCCGGGTTCTCCGGGGTGTTGTTGCCGGAGGCCATGTCGATCGCTTCTTGGATCTGGTCGATCTGGATGGCCGAGTAGAGCAGCATGAGGGCGTTGAAAATGCAGAGTCCGAAGACCTGAATCGTGTTTTTGAGTCGCAGGGCATCGTAGACCAGCACGAATTCAAACACCCAGGCGAAGATGAACAATGTGAGGTATCTAAAGAGTGCGGTGTAAGCAGGTGTGCGGGCAGGTTCAAACCGGGTTTTGGGGGGTTTCGGTCGCGTACGTTGTGATTGGTTTCCTGTTGTCGGCAGGTTTGCCATCTGCAGCCATTACGCCGCTTGGTATGGTGTTTTGGAAGGTGCCAAAGATAAAACTGGTTGTGCGGTTCGGCTGGTTAGCGTGCGTACGCCTCTCGGGAAGCTCAGGTAAGGAGAGCTTGTGATTCTGTCGCCGTCCCCTCACACACACACTCTCACCGTCCGTTCTCAGGGCTCACTCACCATTCGAATGTTAAAACTATGGCAGCTTCTATCAGGACCAGGGCCATAAAGGCCCTGGTCCATGCTGTTGTCGGCCAGTACATCAACCCGGGCCGTCTGAGGTCGGTGCCGGTATGCCGTAGATAGCCTGCGTCCCCCAGCAGAGGGTTCGAGTCGCGTTTCTGGTGGCCCTTTAGGAACTGAATGGTGGGCAACTGGGAGAGGCGAACCGTCCTAGAAAGGGTTTTGGGGGGAGGGATAGAAGGGAGGGAGGGAGAGAAGGAAGCGGGAAAGGCTTAAAAGCGAGAGTCAGGTCGGGGCTTGGAGCGAGCGAATCCCGGATGAAGCGGTGAAAGGGGAAGCGGATGTGTTGGGCGAGACGTCGGCGAGACCAGCCCGGGTGAACTCGACTTTTGGCGGAACGACGCGACCGGTCGGATAAGATGCAGATGCAGACAGTCGGCGAGACGAGGACGAGGGGACGCTGGCGATGTCGATGCGATGGAACGAGTCGTCAGCTGCGGTTCGTGATTTCGGAGTCGCTGTTTTTTCTGTGCGATTGAGGCGTGTGGGCGGGTATGTTATAAATTAGCAGTTGGCATGTGCCAGGCTTTCGCGAAAGGGCAAGCAGGCAGCGGGTCCGTCAGACGTCGCAAAACTCTTCCCTGCCGAAAGTAAAAAATTAAAAAAGCAGGCACCGATTGAAGCCCCTCGCTTGAGTGAATATTATCGTCGCTCGGCCTCGAAAAGCTTTTCCGGCGTGGTGGATCGATTGCGTAGATGGTGGGTGTATGTAACGCTCAGCCGGGGCAGCTGGTACGGAGACGCCGGCGAACACGAGGGAGGACGGACGGTCAGAACGGTAGAACGGTAGAACGGTAGAACGGTAGAACGGAGGAAGAATGCGCAGAAGGTCGTCGACTAGCCCAGCCTCCGAATATGGGTTCTCTCCTTCGATCGATCTTGATAAGTAGCAGCTGACGGGGTTCTATTGTTCTCGTGGTTCGGAAGGATGCGCTCCAAAGAGGGCGTGTCCGGGTGTAGGTGAAGGGGGATGCGAGCGACTGAAAGCGCTCCCGAGGCCAAGGTGATGCAGCAGCCGGCTGGGTTCGAAGGGTGTGCAGCAGACCAGACAAATGCAAGTGCAGCTGCAGACGCAAGCCCAGGTGAAGTGCAGGAGTGGGGAACAGGCAAAACGAGCTATTCTGGGGCTAAGGCTGATCGATGGCGTCCGTTTGGAACTCGTTCGAAGGTCGTGATGGATCTCGTCGGTGGTGATGATGATGATGATGATGATGATGGTGATAATGTCAGCCCCTTTCGAGAATATATAGCGGGAGCGACTGGCGGTGCTTAGAAATGGAGGGAGAGTACGAAGTAAGAAAATATTCCAATGCGGTCGTCTATCCGATAAAATATGCTTGCCCGTCGTCAGATTCAAAAGAGCACTAGCCAGCAGAAGAACAATGAAAGAAAAAGAATATAAAGATAGAAATAAGTAGTAGTATTACTACAGCTAAACGACAGACGGTAATAAAAAAGATCGCAGCTGAAAGGCAAAAGCGGGAAAACCGTTCAGCCGGCGAGAATAAAAAGGGAGCAGCCTTCCTCCTCTCCTCCTCCACATCACCTCAAACACCACCAGCATCCCGAGACCACATCCACATCCATCCATCCATCTCTCAATTCTTCTTTCGTGCACTCCTTTCGCCGTGCGGGAGAAGATATTTTCTTCTTCCGTTCGCCTTGCAACAAAACCGGTACGGTAACTCGAACTCGAGAACATGCAATTGCAATTGCAATTGCCGTCCCCATGCCATGTGCCCTGCCCTGCACATACTGCCCGACTTGCTCAACCCGGCCTGGCCTGCCCGGCTGCCCGTCCGTGTTCACGGCCCAGCTCCAAAGGGAAACCCACGCCCGAATGTAAGACAGCCCGCTCAATTTTACTTTTACGTTACAGCTGGGGCTGCCGCTTGGCTGGGAAGCAGGCAGGTGCGAACGCCCGGCGCTGCTTAGCGAGGGCCGACAAGCCTGCAGCCTGCGGATCGGAATCCCCTCTTTCTCTTCCCTTTTCAATTCAATCGACGACCGTTGCATCTGCATCTCATGTCCTCTTCATGCGTGTTCACACCGTCGGCGGGGGAGTTGAGCCGTCAAGTAAGTATACTATATATATAACATCGGCCGTTGAGTCCTGGTCTTGTTTTGTCTCGCCGCGAGTGGATGAACCGACGGACAAACGAACTAACGGACGAATGAACAAACGCGGAGGTGGGAGGCTCTTCGATCAAAGGTTCCTGCTCCCCGCGTCGGAGGCGGCGACAAGAAACAGCCAAGCACTATATCGTCGATACCTATTGCATGTGCGTGTGCTTAATATATCTTACACGCTTGAGCGAGAAACCACGGCCCTGCGTGTGGGAGGCACAGCGCGTGGGGTGCTCTTGAGCTAACGTTAACCTGCTCTCCCTTCGTCGACCCTCTCTTGCCATCGATGGCTCAACTTGATTTGCTCGAGCATGCAAGCGATCTATTCTGTGCATCGACACTAGCTGCTTGAGTATGCAGATTTCCACGGGATTCGATTCTCGCAGCCGCACAGAAAACAGACTTATGCACCTTTGGATATATTTGACATCCCATCGACAAACCTGCAGACACACCTGCTCGTGGCTTGGAATTTTCCGCCCGCACCGACTACGGCTGGGCTGGCTGGCCACTCACTGTACTTGGGGAGATGCACTGTTCGCATCTGATCCTGGGTTCCAGCCGAGCTTTTCCTCAGCTGGCCGCTCGCTCTATCGATAGCTGAACGTGAGGCTTGCATATACATATTATGCTAGCTGGAGTGCAGGCCTGCAGTGAGGTCATGCACCAATACCTGCATTACTACTGCTAACTAGAAGCAAGTTAGCAGCGCTCGATTGTGTGAGATTATATCACGTTACCCAGCGGAACACACGCACGTTTCTATGACATGCCACTATGATATGGGCTGTCTATTACAAACAATGGAATGCAGGCAGGCAGGCAAGACCCAGCTGGATGCGGTGAGGGGTGAGTTGGTGATCCTGTCGGTAAGTCTCACCAGCCCGCTCGCCTGGCGGATTTGCCTCGTCGGTGTATGATATGATATGATGTAGGTGGCCGTAGTAAGCAGAGACAGCCTCAGTTATATTAGCGGGGAGGTCTGGGCCACCTTACTCACACACCACCTATGACTGACTGATGGAATGATCCGATTCGATGCCATGATATCATATCGTTTGCCTGATACACGCAGACACACAGAGTGTTGATTGACAGCTACACCGTTCGAATCTTACAACGTAGCTCTCGAGTTTCCCTGTGCACACGCACACCGCCGGACCAAGGCGGCGGATCCGAACGGTGGGGTGGTAGGACGGACATGTACACGCATGAGAAACCTGTCGGATACACAGAGCGTTGAGCAGCGAGCGCCAAAGCCACGCTTGTTGAGTCTTAGCTGCCCATCTTCGTCCCTGCGCCGCGGCGAGTGAGGCAATGCACGCCCTCGATGACGGACATCCGCCTCGCCAACCAGCCGATCATAGCCTACAAAATACAGAAGAGCGCAGGGTATTTTACATACTTCCTAGTCTCTGGGTCTTTTATCCCATCCCATCCTTACGTACCCTGGGAGAACGTTGCGAGAATTTCGAATTTTTGAAAAGGGTTCGAACGGTGCGGCCGTTACCGTAGAGTGTCTGCCCCGGACGGACGCAGTTCCCGCTTGAGGAAGCCCGGGGCTGGCCTCACGACGGTTTCACGTTTGTCGAAGGGAAGGCGGGCCAACTGCGCGTCGTAACCAGTAACCTCCCACTCAACACCCGTCCTCGGCAAGTCCCATGCACGTATGCAACAGCCCCGCGAGAATTGCCTGTACTCCGTAGGAGGGAGAAAAAAAGTGCGTGGCGCCTCTCCTGTCAGCCTTATGGGCGTGCGTGCGTTCGTACGGGTGATTGTGGTGGTTACTGTCGTCAATGGCCCCGTTACGACGCTGGTCTGCGACCCTGACGCCCGCTTCTTCTTGGCGGGGTAACCTGCCGCATGCGCACGCCAATTATATCGCACGGAAGCCGTTGGGCGCCGCTTTCGACACGCTGGACCGGCGGGACGGGGTTTCGAGTTTTGCAAGCTTGGCTGGATCGATCTGGTCTCCGTGGATTGCATCCCTATCACTGGCATGGCGTGGCATGGCATCGGTGACCCCCTATCTGCACTTGGTGTCTCCACGGTTTTGGATTTTCTGCGTCTTGCGTGCTTTTGTTTTTGTTTGTTTACACGGGGCGATACAATGCAGGGTCGTCTGGACCGGTGTCGAAACGAGGGCGTGCGTAGGCTGGCTGCAGGCCTGACGGATAGGATTTCGGTTGTGCATGTTGTTCCTTATGTGTGTAGGATGCGTATGGCTGTCTCGTAACACCGGAATCTCCACCGTTAGGCTGAATGGGACGATTCGACTGTCTGCCTCCGAACAGGCAGGTATGGTGCCTGTTAGTCTTGGGACGCTACGGTGTCTGTCTGGATGGGATGGGATGGATGGCAGGGTGGAGAGACCCGTCGCCGTGGCTGTGGTGCTCGATCGGAGTGCTTGTGTCGTCTACAGCCGGATGATGCCGTCGATTTGGAATCTACGTGCCGCCGTGCATGCATGCGTGCGTGCTCGTCGACACCATGGACGTGCTATAGCGCCTGGCTTCGAGGCTAATGGACGTGTTCGTAATATATCTCGTACTTTGTTCTGCTTGATAAGTAGCGGTCATAGCTGCTCATGCGGGTGATATCATATGTGATAGAGAACGCTAGCTGGATGTCCGAGTCGATATGATCGCGGAGTGGGATGTGGCTAATGCAAGGCGGCGTGGCTGTGGCGGCTGTGGCGTGCGTCAGATCTCACACCCGCCCGGCCTTCACGCTAACGATCTCAAGAACCATCCACGCGATGTGATGTCCGCCCCGCCACGATGAGCATCAAGTGCATCTTCTACTCCTACTTTGACGCCGAGAAAGGTACGCACACCAGCCCAGCCCTCGACTCTTTCTAGATAGCTAATTGTCTTGTTTGCGCGACATCAGGCCCCCGCGTCCTCTACCAGGTGCCCGAGAACTCGGTGACCGCGTCGCCGCTGGACTGCCACTCCCCGCAGCCGCCGCAGCAGGCCCCGCTCGTCAACTTTGACGAGATATCAGACTACATCATCCCCAAGCAGCAGCTGTGCGACCGCCTTATCACGTTTGTGCGCAACCGGCACCGTTTGCTCGGGTTCCCCGTCTGTCTTGAGGATGACAAGTACGATCGCAATGAGTTCATCTTCAATTTCGTCATCGTCCTCGACGAGGCCGAGGAGTTCAGCGCGTATAAGCCCGTTGTGAAGAAGCTCGCACGCCTGTTCAAGGCGCTGGAGGAGCAGACGGGGTTTCTGTGGAACGAGGTTACGCGGAGCTCGGTGTATACGCTTATCGAGCAGGTTATGGAGGACCTCAACAGCTTTTGCGAGTGCATGATCCCGATTAGTGCGTCCCTTCACCACCCTCGCTCTTCTACGGCCGTCGAATAGAATATTGGTATTGACTCAATGTGTATCAGATGAGAGCAATACGATCAACCTCAAGCTGTTCCCGGTGATCCCGCCCCCACCCGCCGTCAAGGCGTACCACGTCCCAATCTCGACCGTCCGCTTCGAATCCATCATGGACAGCAACTGGGACCTGACAATGCAGCGGATAATCCCCTTCATCGACGGCGTCAACTCCGTCCGCCGCATCGCCGAGCTCGCCGACGCAGACTACACGCTGACGAAGAAGTGCGTCGCCGAACTCCTCTACTACGGCTGCATCATCATCGTCGACGTCTTCCGCTTCGCGAACACGTACGCGGTCAACGGCGAGCTCAACACGTTTGTGAACGACGTCAGCGGCGGCCTGCATGAGGAGTGTCAGGCGTACGTTAGCAGCACGGGCACGCTGCTCGAGTTCCCCGCGATACTCGAGCTGTACGCTAGTCTCCGGCAGGGATTGACGGTAGCGGAATGGAGTCTTGAGAATCGGGATAAGCTTGTCGATGTGGATATCCGCCGGTTCATACAGTTTGGGATCATTAAGGGATTTTTGTACCGCGTGCACAAGTATCCCGTTAGGATCGATGATGGGACCGGTGCGGTTGCGGTTGCGGGACCCGTGGCGGCGGGCGGGAGCTCCGTTGATTTGGTCGGGCTGGCGGCCGCGGAGGCGAGCGTTACGACGGGGAAGATGGGCAAGTCGGTGGCGGCGGGGAGCGCGGTGCTGTCGCCCGATCGGAGTCTGCCGTTGCTGCGGTATCTGGACGGGGCGCACCATCTGGATGCCATTTGCACGGATCTACAGCAGAGTGAGAAGGAGGTGCTGAGGAACCTGTCCGCCTATCCGATCGAGATTATCGATCGGTGAGGAATTTTTTTCATTTCATTCTGCGGGGTACAACTATCAAAGCTATGGGAGGCCGGCTGCATATGACGGGAAAGAAAATACAAAACAAGGCTCAAGGAAAATGCGCCCAAGTACAGATTCGATATCTATCGCCTACGCATCGGCGTACTTGATCACGGCCTTTCCAAAGTTCTGGCCGCGCAGCATCCGGACGAATCCCTCGGCCTCGTTGTCGATGCCGACGGTCACGTCCTCGGAGTAGTGGATGGAGCCCTCGTGCAGCCACTTCTGCACATCCTTCTGGAAGTTCTCGGCGTATTTGGCGGCGATGTCGCCGACGATGAAGCCTTGGATCTTCAGCTTCTTCTTGACGATTTCCATCAGGTTCTTGACGCCGTATGCTTCTTCGCCTTCCTTCACGTTGCTGCGGGGCGGTCAGCGGACGTTACTTTGCGATCGAATTGGGGTCGACTTACTATTGCGAGATCATGCCGCATTCGATGAAGCGGGCGTGCGGTTTCGCGTTATCGATCGCTGCCTCGAGGGTTTCTACAGCATACCGTCAGCATCACCCCATTACAACTGGACGATACGAATTGGACTCCTACCTCCTCCGACGTTGTCGTAGTAGATGTCCAGGCCCTCGGGAATGTACTTCTCCAGCGCCTTCTTGGGACTCTCAGTCTTATAGTTGAACGCGGCATCGAACCCGAGCTTCTCGGTCAGATATTTGACCTTCTCATCCGAACCAGCGGATCCGACGACACGCAACCCCTCACGCTTGGCCAGCTGTCCGACGAGCGAGCCGACGGCGCCGGAGGCGGCGGTGATGAAGATTGTCTCCTTCTCGCTCCTGTGCAGCTCGCCGATCTCGTACAGGGACGAGTAGGCGGTTAGGCCCGGCATGCTGAGGACGCCTACGAAGCGCTCGAGCGGCAGGTTGTACGGGTTGCTGATCTTGCGGAGGGAGGCGGCGCGCTGGGCGTCGTAGACGGCGTATTCGGAGTGGACGATGGAGCCGGTGACGAGGTCGCCGGGCTGGAAGGAGGAATTGCTGGATTCGAGGATCTTAGCGACGCCGCCGCCTTCGATTGGCTCGCCGAGGGTGAAGGGGGCCTGTAGCATTCCATTAGCGTTTGCGGACGAGATGAGCAGATGTGGGAGCTTACGCTGTAGCTTTTGGTCTTGCTGTCATCATACATGCGGCCCCGCATGTATCTAAACGGCGGATGTCAGCTAGCTGGTGGAGAGAGGATTGGGTGTATAGCTTGGTGGAGCATACGGGTCGACGGAGACGAGGAGGACTTTGATCACGACGCCGCCTTCGGGGGCCTTGGAGATGTCGACTTCGCGGGACTCGACGGTGAGGGTCTCGCCGGGGACGGGGAAGCCGTTGGGCAGCTGGGCGTAGATGCAGGACTTGGATTGGACCATTTTGATATTGATATTGTATATCGTTGTACAACTGTTGTAGCTTTGTATAAATGTCGAGTGGGGTGTAGTAGTAGATCGTAGAGCTTGAATGAGGTAGTCAATGGAGAGGTCAATTGAAGGGCCGGTCGACCGCTTTATATACTCGGGAAGGATGAAGACGGATAGTCCATCGGATTCTACGAGAATGTCGACGGACTGGATTTATAATACACCGGCGTGAACTCAAAATTCCCCGCATGCAGTGAAGCCGCAGCGGCCGCGGTGATATCATCTGCGGGCCATGCCGGATCAGGGAGCTCCAACAACCAACAGCAAACAGCCAACCGCGCAATTGGCTCCCATCGTCTGCTTCGGATGCCAATGGCCTCGCCGGGCCGAGCAAGCATCAGTACTGAGAGTATGCAAAATGTGCAGATTGTATGCGCGGACGGCTCGCCCGGCGGCGCCAGAATGCGAGTTTAAGCCGAGGAACAAATCGAGACATGCGAACAAACGTCCTAAGTCACCGATTGGTAATTCAACGGCCTCCGTCGCCTGTTCGCTCGCGTCTGGCAGGCCGCTTGTCGAGGCCGCGAAGGCTAACCGTCTCGGGCCCGATGCTGGGATCCGAACTGCGGCGCCGCTGCCTGCCTGCTTGCCTGCCTGGCGTTTCGACCGTTTCATCATGCAAGCATTGCAAGCTCGCCAGCTCTGTCACGTAAGCTCCATCGCATCACATCGCCTCGCCTCGTCAACCTCATCGCAACCATCCGCTGCCTAGCCAGCATCGCAGCGCACCGCCGGCGGAACTCCCGTCCCGAATCCCACGCTCTCGGACCATCCATCGCCCCGACCTGAATCCTACCCTCAATAGTATACATCTTCCGCGCACGCATACTTACATACGTACATACGGACACGATGTTCGGGTGGTTCTCAAGCTCCTCCACAACGGCAGCGGACGCCGAGCCGCCGCCGCCGTCCTACCGCGATGAGCCAAACACCACCTCCCAAGACATGTACGCCCAATCCGCCCGCCGCCTCCGACCACTCGACCTTCCCTGCCTGAACGCTCTGCGTGGCCGCCGCGTGATCCTCGCATCAGCCTCCCCGCGGCGGCGGCAGCTGCTCGCGCAAATCGGCCTGGCGGACGTCGACATCGTCCCCAGCGACTTTGCCGAGGACCTCGACAAGTCGAAATACACGGCAATCGAATACGTGATGGAGACAGCGCAGGAAAAGTGCATGGACGTCTACAAGCAGGAGATCGATTCGGACGAGGAGCCCGCGCTCGTCCTGGCCGCCGACACGATCATCTGCTCATATCTGGGCGGTATCGTCGAGAAGCCGCTCGGCTTCCAGGATCACGTCGACATGCTCAAGGCGCTGCGGGACGCGGAGCCGCATAAGGTCATCACGGCCGTGTGCGTCATGGCGCCGCTGGCGGACGGCGCGGCGCCAGGATACGCTATCGAAACGCACGTCGAAGGTACATACCTCCTTATCCCCCTATACTTACCCCTTGTATCGATTATAACGACGCTAACGAGTGGATATGCAGAGACAATCGTCAAGTTTGACAAGAACGTCACGGACGAGCTGATCGAATCGTACGTGCGCACGGGTGAAGGCGCCGACAAGGCCGGCGGATACGGCATCCAGGGCCTCGGCACCATCCTCGTCGACAGCATCACCGGCTGCTACGACAATGTCGTCGGCCTGCCGCTGCGGGGCACGTTGAAGGCCATTGAGGCCGTCGTATTCCCGGACGAGGGCGGCGGTGAGGACCATGACATTGTGATGTAGCAGATGGGTGGAAATTACTTTAGCTTCGTATTCTATACTATAAATATGGGTATGTGTGTGTGGATATATGTTGATATGGAGGAACGATATAGCGTGTGTGTATCTGTGGTTTGTACAACAGGATAGCGGATCGATCGGGTTTAGTTATGGCATCTGGCGTATAGAATAGTATCGTTGGGATAGTTTCTGGTATGCGAACCTGAGGCTCAGGGATATAGAAATACAGATCGTATCTCGTATCTCACGCTCAGTTCTATAGATATAGATCTACCCTTGAACAGTCCTGGCAACGCTCATAAACCCAGAATATCTGTCGGAGCTGTGGACGCAACGCAGAAGTACCGATAATCCAGTGCTATGTCATGAACTTGGTTGTATTAGAAGGCTGTGTGGCAGCATTTGAACCTGATTGCGCTGTATACTTAGTATACTATATAGCTACTAGATTCAGATATTGTAGAGATGTCTTGCAGTCGGTGCCCTTATATGCTTATCGATATATCTTCTACCGAATCTGAGGGTGCTGACTGTAGGGTATGTGTCTGTTGTTGTGTCTGTATCTCTGTGTATATCTCTGCTTATATTCCTGTTTTATATATCCGCATCTTTGTTGTTTGCTTGTATCTGTAGTTTTATTAATATATTGATATCTACTAAATATTCTAGAAGTCTCTAGAGCTATAGAACAATATATTCTTGGTGTATGCTCGCCGTAAGATGTTCTTTAGTAGCAAAGTTAGTAGGTAAGTACCAGGTAAGTTAAGTACGTTTAACAAGGCCCCTCCTTGCATTGCAATCAAGCATAGAAGCTCCCTTGTTGATTTTCTGGTGGAAAAAGCGGTCTCCGAATATGGTTCCGTGCAGGCGGTCGATAGCCTGCGTTGGACTGACCGCCCGTAGGATTTTTTTTGGTGCCGAAGGGCGTTGCCAGACTTCGCTAGTGTCGAGACGGACGCAAAATGGGGTATTCGGAACCGGACATGTCTGCTGCAAGTGCCGGAATTCGCATTCTTAGGATTCAATATTAGAGCTAAGTAAGTAATAAGTACTTACTTACTTATATATATGGCCTTGTGAAAAAAGGATTCCGCACTGCAAACACTGCAAATTTTCGCTGCTTTCGTCGAGGACGGTGTCGTGCGGAGAAATAACGTGCAGAAGGTTGTAGGAGGAACTGCAAGTTGCAGAAACTGGGGAACTCCAGAAAGTTGAACTTGCAAAAAATTAACTAGGAGCTGCAGGAAGCCCTAGAGGGTTCACGAGACGAAAAGACTTGCAGAAGTAACCGCAGAAGTCATGGGAATTGAGCACACAATAATATCTTTGACCCACAACTCCATTCACCTAACGCGAACTGCCTGGCCCGCTTTACCAATGATGAAATACCTTCAATATGCTTCAGAATTATCGAGTCGTATATATATGATTATATAGTTCTATAGCAAAAGGCCAACGCCCGTGAAAACTCAAGTAATCGTAGAGAGGATCAGACCTATTCGAATGTCTCGCAAGCCAGACGCCTTCAAGGCAAAAATCAGAGAAACAGATCTAACTATAACAGATCAACAACGTTCGGAAAATTACCTCCGTCCCATTCGATTTCTACGACCATTAAGCACCCCTTGGCCGTTTCCTCTAGATAACTCAAGCATGCATCTATTCTTTCTTGCACTTCAGCCCAGAAGCTAGACGCATGAAGCGTCCAGGTTCTGGCTTACGAGATAACATCTATTCCGACAAGCGTATCTTCTGAGTCTTAAATTCTTCCCCTCAGATGTGGGGTAATATTACAAGGCCAGTATCTTGGTAGCTAATTTGATAGAGGGATAGCTGGTGTAAGTTGTGTGGTAGCCGCGAAGTTTTCAAGGTGCGCGGCAATCGAGCGTCGACGGTGCCTGGTTTAGTTATGGTTTAGGGATATTGGCATCCAGCCAGTCACGCGGTAGAAGTTAACTTAGCCCAGCGAGCAACCGATCCAACCGGCCAGCAGCAGCCTAGCCAACAACCTCTGCACTATCGTTGTAAAGCAGCTGGGACTTATGTTTGTGTATATATACTTGTATCGCAAGCTAGACAGCCATACTTTTGGTTTGCGAAGGAGACAATATACATACTTATATACCAGTATTTGCTAGGTACCGATACTTGTCTCCTGAACCAGACTGCCGTAACTTACCCGGCTTCGCCGGGGCCTGGCAGACTAGTCCACGAGGCAATGTAATACCAATGTCAATTTTAATAGCCGGTCAATCTCAGCTACTAGATCATATTAGTCTAGAAGCCGGACGGATGTGAGTTCACTAAGAAACGTGCAAGCCTACGTTTCGTGATCGAAGCTCACGCAATTTCTTTTGGCGGCGCAGCGTCCGTCTCGTTACTAGACTAACATCATATTGTTACGGAAATATAATGAGTTTCCTAGAATTAATTCTACAACTCAGTACATATTACTTTGTTACGTCAACCAAACTGCGCAGCAGCGAAAACATACTAATCATCAAAACAAGATATATAACCATTTGTCCCCTTTTAAACATCATAAAGGTCTTTTGCGATAAGAAGTATGCTGCATACAGAAAGGGTATGCGCGTTTGTTGAGAACAGAAGGTCTTTCTTAATATCCCCCGAGATACCTTCCGGCGACCATGAAAGGAAGACCCAAAATATAACAAACCGAGAACGGAGCCGCGTGTCCAGCTTCTGGTTCACGACACAGGCTTCACACCTATCAACTCAACCTATCGCTAATCCTGCAGGAGTGTTGGAGCTTTTTTCGATATGGTCAACTCCATATTTGATCTGCTCGGGTGCTCTTCTCGATATCGGGGTGTGCTCGTAGATTCCGGCGTTCTCCACCCAGTTTAACGAAGACGTACGTAACAACTAGATATCCTAGCAGAAGTAGGCAACTATTCTATATCAGCCACTGGATATATATGGCCCCATTCGACCTACGTGGCGGCCAGACTCTGGTATACAAGCTAATGTTCAACCTTGGTTTCGCGAGCCAAACTCACACAGTTGCATTCAACCTTGAGACTTGTCATTCTGTAGACAGCTCGCATGTCCTTCCTGAGCCCGTCGGTCGCTTCAAATTTCACATATTGCTTTTATTCGACTATCTTTTTGTTTCCAACTGCCGTTGATTCGTCGGAAATTGGAATATGCAAAAGCCGGAGCTGAACCCGGCGAGGGGTATATGGTGGAGTAGTATGACGCTAACAGGGGAGACCAAGTAGGAGCTGTATGAGTGAACGGTGTGGGTTTAGCTTGCAAGGCCAGATGATATATGGAGATGCACGAGTGCCATTAATTTATTGAACCCATACCCCTCACGCAGGCATTCACTTGGGTCTTTGGTCTCCCGTGGGGCAGATGCCGGTTTGCTCTGCCGTTGCTGCTCACGGCAGGTCGCCCCAGTGCACGTGCGTCTAATACAAGATATTTGTGGATTGAAGCCTTGTTGGATGAGCGTCCGATGTGCACTGTTGTAAATCTATCCGGTCTACAGAATGTTTCCAGTACCCTGCTTCGTCGGGCACCGGTGTGGTTTGTAACCCGAATTTGGGAGCTCTTGGTCTCGTAAGCCGGAATTTCAAACGTTCAGGAGCTCTCGACACCGATTTGATAAATATATTCCCGGAACTTGGCATACGTCGATAAATGACAAAATAGCAGAGATTTCGATTTGAAGTAGTTATCGCAAGTGGGTATATGTGTCCGTCTGGATTCTGCGATAGGAAGCTCTCACGAATAGCAACCATCATGCAAGTAACGCTTAAAGTACGGCAGTCTGGCTTGCGAGACAAAGTTGAATATCGTAATTGTGTGATAAATCCGAAAGTTTTCTTGTGTAACTGTGTGGTTTGGCTTGCGAGACCACCTTGAAAGGCAGTTATTCAAATAGTCCTAGCTGCAATGTGATATCGACTCACTGACATGAACTCAGCCTTCGCGATGTCCGAGCGTGAGCTGCATGCCACTGCAAATGTTGCAAACTTTACGGGAATTCATTATAGAGCAATGCTACCACCGACGCGCCGGTTTCGCCACAATTCATGCACTATCCTGTAATATATCCTCTGATTATTATAACGGCATCCCGAAACTCCACCGCCGGGTCGTTTGGCTGCCACGTGTGTGCTGCATATATGCGTCGGGGTTGCATTTCGCCACCGGTCCCGCAGGTTATGCATATGTCTAGCGTTTGCGGAAGCGTCTGCAGGTCTGTTTGCTCGTGAGTGTGGGCTGAGACATCCTCGATACGGATACCTGACGATACACAGACGGAGATAACGAGACCGCACGAATCGACTCTGTGTGGGTCTATAGACGTCTAGGCAATCATGCATCAATTGCTTGTTACACACGACTTGCCATGTCGGTCGATGCTATCGACGTTTTTATTAACGAAATTTAGCGAAAATTCACGAGTTGCTATCATAGCGTGTTGCAATGTTGAGGTGTTGATCACTAGTGCGCTACAAAGGCTGGTTTTGTGGCGCGCCATAGACAGCATCGACGTCTCGCCGTGTGCGAGACAAATTTGATCATATGATCATATGATATCGTACATTTGATTTGCAAGATAGAAATGTGTACGGGCTAGTCTCACAACCCTCGGCTTTATGATATCATGCGATGCGGTATTGATTGTGGCTGAAATAAGTAGGGTAGGATTTAAATATCGTAACGGAAGGTGATGGAATTTGCTTGTTGTCCATCCGCTATACCGTTGATTGCAGTACTCGCCTAAGCGGATAACTCCTGGAATCATGTGGATCTGGCTGGCGAGACCTAAACTTTGCCTTCGGATGATGCATTATGTCAGAGTATTACGTATTATTATGACCGTGGCTCTTCAACGATAAGAGTACGTTTTCGCTAGAAGTTCCGTATTCAGCTTCCTGATAGGTCGTAGCTATGAAACCTGGTAAAAGAGGTATTTATAACGCTTGATTTGGAAATATTGTTGTTGTAAACCAGACGCCGTCCTCACCAGCGAGCAGCGGACTGGCTTCGCCAGAGAAGGAATATTATCTATAATGGTATTTTGTATGATATATCAAGCCGACTTTGGACGAAGCTACTGCTACATCACCGCCCACATGAGCGTGGGCGCTTGCACCTATGACATAATGAATAGTTCGTGAACTGTGCCTGGGGCGGCTGAATGTTTGTTAGTATTTGCGCGAGCTCTCCTTCGATGGATATGTGCATGAATGCAATCATTCGGCTGTATATATTCTCGCCCAAATTGGTGTTTTCGGCAACGTAAATGGAACAGTGTAACATGAACGGAATAATTTATGAGTCAATATCGTTTCTAACGCGGGACCAAGCTGACGTTGCAGCTAGTTGGCACTCGTGATCATCCTCCCAAATGCAACTTGGCGGAAGGAGCTGAGTGCTTTTGAATTGACTACAGCTTGCGTATGGGAAGCTATGCGTATCTTGTGGCCCGTCATAATTCGGCAGGACACATAGCAAGCCCATTCATGAACTGTATACCAGAGCGGAGATACCAACCTGGTTAGTATCTATCGATTGAGGGGATGTGATCATGCATCAAGCTTGGTCTCGTGAACCAAATCGTTCCTTGCTCCTTTGAGCTTAAGATTGCCATGATTGTGCAGATGTCTCTTTTGGAGCTGCTTGCGTGCATATCGATGTCTATTCACGGCAGACACAACAAAACATGTTGCGCACGTGCGTCGACGTCTTTGGATCAATTAGAAACGCTTCAAACTACGTATGCAGCGTGATTACTCGGTGGTACTTCAACTATTCTCATTCGAGCTGGCTAATAGAGTATAAGTCACGTTGCAACCCATTGAAGTTTGTTCCAATGTCGACGTTAACATAATGAGGTTGACTAGAGAGGTTATGCGTCGTATGCATTGTCCTTGCTGTACAACCTGATTGCTTTTTTGACGGAAAAAATTCAGGCATGTTATAAGCACGGGAAGTTTGTCTTGCGGTGTGGCCCGCGCGACTATCCATCCAGTTTTCCCCGTACCATTTTCGCAGTTGCCCCAGAACCAGTAAACTCACATGATGCCTAGTATACTGGCTGGCACTGAGCTCATACCAAGGCTGATTGGCGCGCGATTTGCTTCTGTACCCTGCCGCGGTTGGGCAATCCACTTTGGCCTGAATTCACAGTTGGCCTTCGGACGACCGTACATATGCGAATGCTCAAGCCCGCAGCGTGCATGCATATCGGCGCCGGCACCTTGGAAATTTCTCAGCCTGCGCAATCCGCGCAGAACCAGGTACTCGGAGGTACGCAAGCCAGAACGCGGCCAGTCACCGGCAAATCCTCTATCGAGATCGATTCACATCAAGATTTACCGGTCGGTCAGCTGCGGCTCGAAGCGCACACCGGAACAGACGAAAACCTTGCGCTCTCCATCTTTGGACACGGGAGCTCCAGGCTTGACGATCACAAATTTTCTTGCCGGCTTCGCGGGGAAGACTCTGGTTGGTGATTGCACGAATGGCAAAAACACCTCCGGATCCATACAGTAAATTTCCTAATTCAGACAACGTTATGCACTCTCCAAGATTTCGGTCGTCCAATAACTTGCCGCGTGAACTTGACTCATTCCGGTCGTCGGGAAAACTTCCAAGGTGTGATCTCGGGGCCAAGGTGTAACCAATCTGCCAGCCTGGTTGGCCAAACATTTCCCTAGGGCGCAGGTGGCGGCCAACAAAGAGCACCATCCCGTCATAGATACGAAAAACATACCGGTGTACTTTCTCCCTCTAGATATCTTACATCCGCGAGACTGGCCCGAGAAGGAAGCGTAGTTATGCCCTTATCGATAAGAAACGGGAGGCCGAAAATACACGTTGTCTCGAAAACCAGGGTCTTACAGGGTAAAACGTCTGATTTACGAGACAATGAAGGGCATAATGTTTTTTTTCATTTGCTTTAGGCTATCTAACAGAGAGTATGAATCTATATACATGTGACTATTGAGACTATATACATGGCGTATGCATAATTCAAGAGATATGCATTGTAGTACAGGTGATACAATATGTTCCATAGCCGCAGAAACGAAAATCTTTTCGGTCTTTGGATTAGATCCCAAAGCCGGATTTCCTGCTAATTCTCTTTTGGAATGGCCCTAGTGGTCAATTCCAGGTTCTCCTGCGTACGAGGAACACCGGAAAGTAGGAATGTAGGAACCATTCTCGTCTGCACGATCCGGAAATGTACCTCCGTGATTCCGCGGGGTTAGTGGTGGAACTGCTCGGGCTGTCATGAATAGAGCTGTAGATTCCACTATAGGTGCGCCGCCGCTTGGCTCAAGCTTAGCTGGGTAGAAAGGCACCGAATGTTAGCAGTGGACTGCTTGGTGCCACAGGTTGAATTACTGCCCCGACAGAATTATTATCGATCCCGATCCGTTAGCAAGACGGCCGGAAATGCTGAAGGGGAGAGCCAAAGTTGCAGCACCAGCAAATACAGTCGATACTGAGGAAAGAAAATGTAGAAGATAATTTACGTCTCGTGAAGCGACTGGCAAATATTTTCTTGCCTTGGAGTCGAGATGTTGGAGAGGGGGGCGGCTAGTTCTTATATAGCTGCGTTGGTGCACATATCTCTCAACTTTGCGAGCGCAGCGTCTATGTGTGTAGGTGCGAGTCAGACAGGACTTCCAGCCGCAACAGGAATCCCAACTGATTGGATCCCGGTAGCTGGCTTGTCATCAGACTCTGCAATTGTTGGAAAGCCCGAGCGCACCTGAGCCGTTGATTCAAGTACGGGGGAACGCTCGGAAAACCCGATGAGAGTCCCACCCAATAGAATCCAGCAATACCTCCGAAATCGTCGCAGACAAGGTATCACACGCGGGCCCCGGATGCCTCCGCCGAAACCCGCCAGTACGTTTCCTCAGATTTGACCGGCTGGACTGACGAAAATGGATGAGCGCCACTGTCCAATGTCGAAGGTGGCATGCACGGGACAATCTCGAGGTACATGTCACGGCTGGACCCTGTACGGCCAACGGCCAGAGCGTCCTGGCCTGCATTATCCCGTGGCTGAATGCTCTTCGCATTGATCCTGCTGGTTGCGCCGCAAGTTCACATAGGTACATCCCCGTCCACAAATCTGCTTTGAAGGTGACATAGACTTGCAGTGATGCCCGTGAGAAACAAGTAACAAAACCTTGTACCACAGTCTTCTCGCCTGTGCAGACCCATGCAATGCGCCCGTTTAGGTCAAGAATCCATGGACTATTCCCATATTCGGGAAAGTGTTGTTTGCTCTAGAACTCTTCCACAAGCTATAGCGATTCCTGCTGTGGTAGGTTAGCCGCTCCTGTGATGCTAGCAAGCCAAGATACAGGCGGGTACCAGGCTCATCCATGCCCATGATGTCTCGAAAGAGGCCCAAGCCTAACGTGAAGGGTATCCAATGTATACTTTATTAACGAGCGCCTCGATGAGCTAAGAGCGCAATGGTTTAGGTCTACATTTGGTGAAATCCCGAGACTATGGTGAAATCTGAGATGAAAACGTGCTCGAGGAGTCTAAACGCACCTGTCGCACGGGAAGTTTGCTCTATGCACGCCCATGGGGACCAAGCTGCAAGCACACCCAGCATTTTGTACAACATGCATGGGCTTGAGCCCACCGCTCCTGACGTGTGTGTGTCGTATACGCATGGGATCTAGAGCGAACCAGCTCGATCGGATATGAACACCGCGCAATATATGCGGAATATATGATGCAATCGATTAACCCTGCGAAGATGGATGGGAGGCACGCCAAAATGGCAGTTTCCAGGTATTGGAGTGTCCCTATCTTAAACTACCGAGCTTCCTTTACCTACCTCCTCAAGGGCGTGGACCTGCTCAATTTCCAATTTGACAGGGAAATACAATGTATTGTCCAGTTAGGTTGTGTTTGCGGGGCAGGGGGGTGCAAACAGGTTGTTCTAAAATCTGTGCATGCAGCAAGTTTTGACGGCACACCGGCCGAGATTATCTACGCTGACCTTCCTGTCAATGCGATGGGTACATGGCCTGATGACAACGCCGAGGCTATGTACCGACTATTTTGTACGTCCTTTCGCTCTCCTGCCACGTGCCCGTGGGGCTATAAGTGCGCGATATCTCACACTGTGCATGAGTCGCAACGGTACGCTGTCTATGAGCCAATATACTGTTTTGATTCGGCAGGTGCGTCAAGGCTCTCGTTACATTCATCGTGCGAAGTGGTCCCATGGATCTCCCACTCGCCTGAGAAATGTTTAATTATTATAAACCATATAACATTTTCGGCCGTAGGACACCAGTTGCCAAAAGTCTATCCGAGAGTAATCCGAGGCCAGCCGTTGGAAAGGTTCTCAGAGGGTAGGAGCTCAATCAGATCACCGTTACACAGGCGCATTAAGACATTCCGTGGACCAGGGTTCTCCAAGTTCCAGAACGCGAAGATCACCAGGGATGCTGGGCGCTGGTCGCGTTGTCGCAAGTGGTATTTTTTGCGTTGGCCGGTTGGTGGACCAAGCTTGATCGATGTCTCGTCTGGGTCGATTCAAAGCCGATGGGATGCAATTTGTTATTTGTGCCCTGTGTCTCGGATGTCGGATGGGACCTGTTGTTCGGTTTTGCAGGAGTCTTGACTGGCGCGGCCAAGCGCCGCTTGAGCTTCATGCGTATGGCAGTTCTGATACATCTCGGCAACGACGGAGGCTCTAGGCTACTACTAGCTAGTAACAGCTATACTAATCGACAGGAAACTCAGAATTGTATAGTTGGGATTTACAATCTGACATTGACGTTGAATTAATCTGTCCTTGAACCTAAGCTTTTTACCATAAATCCAGATCTAGATGTCTTAGGATCCCGCGGGGGAACTGTCAAGCGGAATTGTGCGATCCGGTTAACTGGTTCTGGAAGCTATATTACCCTGACGTGCCTAATGGCCAATGCGGGAGCTCTGAAGGCCTGACCCAGCTCACATATCTAAAAATATGTCTTCGGATAAAATATACATATTTGGCATGTTCTCGTTAGTGTCTCGCAAGCTGAGGTGCCTTCCTTCGTGCTTTGGTGCCGAGCAACGACCGATGATATGTACATTTTTGTCTAGATAGTGCCTGACGATTTAGTCAGGAGGCCTGTAAGCCATATTTTTTATTTGCGAGCGCATGATACCCTATATCAGCTCTTCGAACCGCTCGGCAAGACCAAGCGAAAAGTTAATGTGAAGCAGTTGGTAAAAGGTACCAGCGACTGTTGATTACCTAATTCAAGGCCGACGCAATAATACTTGTGTAACCGACGACGTTGCTCAACACCACATCTGGGGCGTTTCTGAATACGGAAATCCAACTGAGTCCAGTCATCGTGTGCTCCATATATCAACCCTATATGCCGTAACTTCAAGTATGATTAGATGGTACAATGTATGAGTAGTGAAGTATTTTCTAGGCAAACAATGTTCGGTGACACACGGGCGCAGCAGACACCTAGCTGCAATGTATATGCTCATATAGCCTCGAGACGATACGATCAACATCGCGACAAGCGTGTACCTTAGGATAAACTTTGAGCGATATGAGGTATGCAGAGATGCTTTTATATACGTGTTCGTGTATACGTAGCTTAAAATCTGCAAATCTCATGACCGTTTGAGACTTTCTCGCCGTCACTTTCACATCCTTTCAATCTCTTGTGACCAGGCAAAGTTTCTCTCACCGTCACTACCACTCTCACTATTACTTTCATTATTATCACCATAAAACAAGCTGTCTATAGCTACACTAGCCATGACGCCCGTGTATTATGGCATTCCGAGTCCCGACGAGTTTGTTGGCAACGAGAATGCTCACGAGGAAGAGCTTGAAGTCGATCCTCAAACCTTTCCCTTCATGCGGAGATCGTCGGATAGAGACGCAGATGAATCATTTTCCGACGATGATTCCGCCACAGTATCGTCGTCGGATAGCGTCTATCTCGTGGAAGATGGGGAACCTGATAATCTTCCATACAACCACCAGCATCCCGACAACTGCGACGAAGAGAGTTGCACATTCTGTCGCATCGCCCGCATCGAAGCCAACGTATTGCAATTCAACGCGGAACTCCAAAGGCTGACGCGGCAGTTCCATATCCTCTTTCCCAGCGACGGGGATGGTGCAGATGCCTCTGCTGCAAGTTCCACCGGTGCAGACGCCAGCGATGCAGATGCTAACAATGCAGACGTCAGCGATGCAGGTGGCGCCGATGCAAATGGCACCGATACAGATGCCACTGATGCAGATGGCACCGATGAACCTGGGACAAGTCAAATCTCATCGGAAACAACTACGGCTGCGGCCTCGGGAAATCATACGGCTGCTCCCGAGGCCGAATCTTCGAGCACAGATGCCAGCAGCTCCTCGAGTCCCGACGCCACTCACCCTCAGACGTCTTGGAGCTCCATCACCAAGCTCCTAGTATCCATTATCACAACATTTGTTTCCTTCTACGGAATGTTGGTAGTTTGGATGCTTGTGATTACTTTGATAATCAAGCTGGTGGCGAAGACGGGCATTCTCGGGTGGGTCGATATACTTGGGATTGGTGGGCCTGCCGCCAATACAGCGGGCAGCTATACGGTACGAGATCCACTGGAGCTATAGCCAAGACACAAGCTACAGCATGATCAGAAATTTATACCGTTCAGCTCTGTTGCCGATACGCCAGCCGGGTCCTTCGACGGCTCAATCTTCACGGGAGGGTTTAGCTTGCAAGATCGGTCGAATCTGTCCTCTGAGTTTATGTTTGCATATGAAGGAATAGTTTGTTTGTATATAGTTTAATATAATTTATACTCTACCATACGACACTTGACCTATTGCATTAGAGTAATTAGATATATAATATATTTGAATATAGACGTCTACATACATACCATTGTCATTCTACAAGTAAGCAAACTCAAACCTCGGTGTTCAGCATAATTATATATAAAAGAACCAAAAAATGAGATAGGAACAGTGACAAAATTATTTTGTACAGATGTTGTGATCTGTCATCCAGCTGTCTGCAATCCTTTCGATTAATAGTCTCAGCAAGAGACCTGGCATCACACCTTTCATATTTATTTGGCTCATGAGCAGTATACACTGGTCTTTGCGACAGATCAGCCCTGCTGGGCAATGCTTGCGCCAGACGGGGCGCCTATAAATTGACCGGCTCACCCTGATTCCCTCCCTTTCTGTTTCTTCCCCCCCCAAGAAATCCACTTATCTCTGAAGACAGACACCGTTCTCTGAACCATCAAACCATCAAGCAGAGAACCTATACATCGTCTTCACACCTCCCTCAGACATCATCCCTCGTCTGAACCCATGCTCATAACGATAAAAAGAAACATGAGCATCGACATCAACACCCCAGCCAGCAATATGGGGTATACACCTGCACCTGCTGCGGCCAGAATAGCCATGGCCAAAATGTGGCCCAACGCTGCAGCTCCTCGATTCGACCCAGGATACCTTCACGCCCAATCACTCAGAACTCACACTGCTATCATGTGTGGGTTTTGCATAATCGTGATGGCTTTCCTTGTCGTGCTTCTTCGACTTGGATGCACGTGTCTCCGTGGGAAGTTTCGAGCACTGCATACTTATCGAAACCCCTTTGCATACGGTATCCTCCAGGTATGTACATACACACTTCAACCCCTTTGAGCTTCGGTTTACAAAACTAAACTTTTACTTACATATTGGTAATTTAGGGGTCGGGACTTGGATACTCGCTCAGTTACCCGGGCCATCAGCTCCCGTCAACTGAAGGTTTCGAGGCATCTGAGAGCTCCGAGGAAGAGGTAGCTGAAGAATCCGAGTCTTCTGGCAGCTCTGAAGAAGAGCCAGTCACAAAGCCGGATGCAGGTACTCCCACCAGCCTCAATTAGGAGACTCGGGAATGGCTTCGTGGAACCTGACGCCTGCAGGCCTAATGCTATCTGATTACACCTCAAGTAACAATAACCAGATAAGCAAGATCCCCGCCAGTTCGGACTTTACACTCACTGGCGAACGAACGGCAGGCTGACTTTACAAGACAATACTTCGCTACGGACCGCATTGCATGGGATTTCGGTAATAATATGCATGTAATACAGGGAAGTCTGACTGGGACACTACCTGCAATAGCTAGCAACTCATGTATCTCGATTAAAATTGATTTCACACTTCACATTATATTTTACGATAATCTAAGCTATATTGTCCATCTATGAGTGTATGCAGAGGTATCTGAATGCTCATAACGATATGTGTTCGCTTCCGACGTCCGACTACCGTATACCGCATTTAGCTTGGGAGGTCAAGGGCTCTGAAGCATAGACATTTTGCATCTTATAAACTTATGTACGGATCGATGTAAAGATCGATATATCATGAGTAGGAGCTAGCTGCATTGACGCCCAGGATATCGCTGGTGCGCCGTGCATCTCGACAGTATCCATGCCACCTCTTCAGCCCTATCTGGATGTGTCCGTCGACAAATAAGTAGGTGGCCAATGAATAATCGCCTCATGCGGACAATACGTCGCCCCCGACTACGATATGCGCAGATAACACAATATGATAATGACGACGGTATATAGGTAATATTTGGAGCCCGCTGTTAAGAGATTCTCTACATAGGTGTCAATTCTAGCCTCAAAAGTAGTATATTAAAGACCGCCAGACCCAGTTGAGTCCGGTTTCATTCTTCCCCAGAAACTCCATCCGATCCACCAGCTTCCATCTTGGTGGAAAATCATAATACCATTTTTCATCATTATATCTATTATTATTTTCCATATAACGCAAAGATGGTTGCCATCTCCAAGTACTTGGCCCTACTGACGGGACTCGCTGCAATCATCCCAGCAGCGACAATCCCGTCGAGTCATTCGCGCACCGCGCTACGCCTTCGCGCCGCTCCTCAAGAAGGCAGACTACCATCCCCACAACCACCATCTCCCGCATCACCAGCTGATGCCCGGGCAAAGAGATGGCACTGGGGCGAATACGCCGGCACCCGCACCATCAGCAGCGGCAATAACGTGCACGGCAAGCCCACGTCGCGGATCAGGATAGTCTACCCAACCCAAGATCTGCGAACGTCTGGGCAGCTGCACGGCGCCAAAAACCCGCCGCGCAAGCAGAAGGGGGGCACTGACCTAAAGGTCATCTTAATCCCTTCCTGCGTCGGCGGGGCCATCCTGCTTCTGTGCTTCTTCGCCTGGTGCAAGATGTGGAGGCGGGGGAAGGTGGCAGCCCGGGCCCGCAACGCCCAAGCCGCTATAGCCGGTCAGTCCTCAACTGCACCTACAACCGTGGTCGCACCTCCAACATATCAACAGGCGACCACGGTGCGTGTACCGGTGCAGCCGGCTAGCGGCTTTCGGCCTTATTCCCCCCGTGCTCTGCAGTGGTTTGGTCAGTCGTGGGCACCGATGGAGCAGGTACGACATTGGGGTTGATACATATATGCAGGTACGTATGTAGCATGCCCGCTTAATTACTATACACAAGTGTATGTATACTAACTCGATCACCAGATACAGTTCGAGCCACGGCAATCGGGTTCCTGCCGGATGGTTCGTTGTCCGCATTATGTACGCTCGTCAAGGCTGGCCAGTGATTTTTTGTTTGGTTTTTGTATGTTGTTGCAATTAGTTATCGTGTGCGTTGGAAGTGTGCTTTATGAATGTCTGTTCATAGGTTAATCGAGCGCGATGCTTGCATCGAATCTTCATTTCACATTATATAGTTTTATTATATGCTGCCTTACTTGTCTCGTAAACCAGACAACCGTCCTTTTGTGCTTTACTTGGATATATGCTGCATTGCCAAATACAAATATCCAAATGTTACCTACCTATAGCTGTTTCTTGAACGCTCGGACGTAAGCCTAGACACAACCAAAATGCAATCTCAAGATATCGCCTCATCACGACCCCCAAATCCCTTTTGCCATTACCTCTTATTCCACAAGATGCTGTCCTTCGCATTATCCACACACTCCTCAATGATCCCCGCCCAGCGCTGCCGATGTAAACCAAATCGTTAGCTATTTCACACTTCAACATAGTGGACTAAGATGGAAGATAAGAAAAGAAACTCACCTCGACGGCTGTAAAATTAGACGCCTCAATCCCCTCCAGGATCCCAGGGAACACCGCACCGCTGTACCCAGTCCACAGACCCGGTGCAAACACAACATGCTTGTACACCTCCCGCCCATCCAACCCTTGCTCATACACAAACTTCCGCTCGAAAAACATGATCCGGCTATTCATCTCCTTCACCCGCGCCCAGTAGTGCACCGACCAGAACCAGCGCTTCCACCACGGCGCATCAGCCGGCAACTCGGCGATCTCCTTCGCCAGCGCGGTGGCACGCGAGTCGAACTGCATGGCGGCGTGCTTCAGCTGCGTCGTGTGGTCGTAGAGCTGTATGAGTGAGGTTCGGGCGTCCTTAGTTGCGGCCTTGTTGTCATGTCCGTGTAGGCCGTCGACGGCGTTGTCGAAGAATGCGATGGCACTGCTGACGTGCTCAACAAGGAAGTCGGCGTAGTCGGCGATGTGGAAAGGGATGACGGGGCTTTCGACGAGCTGGAGGGCCATGTGGCCCAGGAGGTTGGTGGCGACGTTGTGGTATAGGAAGTCTGGGTCGCCGAACCTCTTCATCCAGTCGAAGGAGTCGTAGTTCGAGTGGTCTGCGGAGGCACATTAGGTTAGCATTCCATCAAATGCGTGATTGACGTGGCGGGCACGTAGACTCACAGTGATAGACGGCTCCGCTGAACCCTTGTCGGAAGCTAAAGTCTGCGACTGGGACAAGAGCGATATCCTGGAACCCGACGAAATCGCTACCGGAGCCAACGGGGCGGATGACTCCGTCATCCTTGCTCCACAGCTCGTACACGCTACCCTTATGCTTATCTGCTTCGTGATGACGCCCACGGTGGGTTTTGACCGTCGCCATGCCGTTCGTATCAGCATCCATTCCCGTCGGCGGGGCCTTGATCTCGGAGAGCGTCCGGACGGACTCTCCCTTATGTATGAGCTTCCGCTTCTTGTCCGCCATCGGGTCCTTGACGCCTTTCATCGCCGTCGTCAGGACATTGTACATCAGCGGCGCAGCTGCGGTATCCAGCCATGGGCCGGAGACGCCGACATCGAGGTTGAGATATGCGACAGCCTTCTGCATGAGGTACGCGCGATTGTCTTCAACCCATTCTGTCGAGCCGACCATGCCGTATTCTTCGGCGTCCCAGGAGGCGAGGATGATTGTGCGCAGTGGCTTCCAGCCTTGCTTCAGCATGGCGCCGAGTGTCTTGGCCACTGGCATAAATTAGCGTGGTGCTTTAGCAGATGTATGTAAGGAAGTGTACTTACGCTCCATCATGGCCGCGGTGCCGGAAACTGGGTCGGCGGCACCAGCACACCAGGCGTCGCGGTGGTTTCCAATCACGACGACCTCGTCACTGATCGAGCCGTTGATGACACCTGCAGTGGACACTCGTGTCAGTCTTCGCATGGCACAATAGCGTGTAGGGATACCACCTACCAATGACGTCCCAAATTGGCCAGAGCCCCTGATCCATATTAACATACAGATTCAGCACCGTGGTCTCCGGCGGCGCTGGCTTCGTGGTTGTCGCCACGGCTTCCTCAGCTTTCGCCACCATGTCGTGCTTATCAGGTTTATGCCCAATCGGCCCAGTCCAATACTCCACCCCTTCATCCTTCAGCCCGCCTTTCCTCCAACTCTTGACCCGCGTGCCCCATCCATTCAACGCCTTGAGGATCGGTATCGCATCAACATAGCTAATCGGAAGACTGGGAATCGACGGGATCGCAAACTTCTCCCAATGCCTGTCTACCCCAGGCTTTGACGCATACCCCGGCGTCGTGGGATCACCGGGCTGCAGGCTTGTAAACTGCACAGATCCCCTCTGCACACTCGACGGCTGCCGCCCACTACCCTTCGGGTACGGCTTGCCGTTCCCAGCGCCACCGCCGGACCAGCCGTCCGGATAGTCGTCGGCAGGATCGGTAAACATCACCACACCAATCGCACCTCGATCCTGCGCGCCCTTAACTTTCAGCCCTCGGAAGATCAGCCCGTACCGACACACGACAATGTGTCCTTTGATCGGTACGTCCAGCTTCTCCAGCTGCTTGAATGCCTCCTGGTCGCAGTACCCAGCATACACATACGGCCCCGTCACATTACCCTGTGCGCCGTATCCGTGAAACGTGCGCGGACGACCTTCCAGCCGCGAGTATTCATCCTCCGGCAGCTCGTCTTCCTCTAGGCTCGCCCGGAATAACACCCGGCCGGGTGCATTCTCCGAGTAGTCCTTGCGCGTGCCGTTCTCGACGGCCAGTGACAGCGCAGCTGTATCGTTGCCGCGATGCGGCAGGTACCATTTACCGGGATACGTGAGCAGGACCTCGTATTCAACAATATCCGATGGGATACCGAAGGACTCCCATGTATCGCGGGTATGTAGCGCCTGCGAGAAGTTCTTGCTGGCAACGTGCGCGCCGGAGGAGTAGTATCTACTCCACTCGCGAGTGCTGTTGATATCCGCGGTATCCGAGAGCATATGGATGAGATGCGGGAGGTCGAGGGACTGGTTGCGCGGCCGCGGGTACCGCGAGTGCGGCGGCTGCATGTCCCGCCATGGCGGCGAGTGGTGGCGCCGCGGGACCAGCTGCAGCGGCAGGATGATGAGCAGGTAGAGGAGCGCGTAGAAGATGGTGACCTGTGCGACGATGGTGCAGAAGCGGGCGCAGGTGTTCGGGCGTCGTGCCGGGCGTCGCGCCGGCGGAGGGGGCGACTGGACGACGGCGAGCAGAGGGGTGCGTTCGCCGGGCCCGCGGTACGGGCTGGAGCTTCTGGCGGGCATGGCGTGCCGGGATTCGTGATCTGAAGCGCTACTGGCAGCTGGATATCGTCTGGCCCATGGCAGTAAAGCTATCACGGCGTCGGTGAAGACGATGTCGTTGGAATTCGGTGTGGACGGGGAGTTACGTAACGTGAAGGCCGGCTGGCTGCATGCCAAGCCCGATGTCTGGGATCTCGGATCTCAAGCGGGCGGCCGATATACGCGAACCCGAAATGGCACGTGGAACGAGGCGGCCGTTCGGCCAATGGCGAGTGGCATTGTAAATGATCCTTACAATATCGTACAGGCTTTGAAAGATGAAGATGCAGGTAACGTAAAAGAAAAACTAGATTCAATCCGACGCCAAATGCGAGGCAGATAGCAGGAAATCGTCAAACAGAGCCTCAAGGACATAGCGCCCGAGACGAAGCGTCAAACATTACTCGAAGATTGGCAAACATGCGCGTATGAAATACAACCGAGAAGATAAAAAGACTGGCAAGGCCAACTAGTGTGACATTGAACGAATGAACCCTTCCTTGTTCTCATGGAATTAGACGGAAGAAAGAAAGAAAGGCGCGATGTACGCGGCCACTCACAGAAGAATGCGGTCGTGGCATATCTATCCCGAGTCGTATATTCCTCACACTCGAAAATTCAAATTCGAAGACACACTTTTTCCTCATGACGCTGCTCAGGGTGCGTCTATGCCTAGCTGCTACCCGCCAAATCAATCCGTGTAGCTAGTAGACCCTATCCCCGGCATCAGGGTTTCTTCCGCATTCTCCGCCTCCCGGATCAGCTCCTCTCGCTTGATCTTCTTCGCCTGTATGTGGATGTACACCACCAGCGCCACGCCTACAACCACTGCCATCACCAACAGCATCATGTTCACCGGCAACGGGTTGTCGTGGAATACCCCATGCGTCAGCGCGTCGAGCCCGGACTGCACAAAGTTGAAGAATCCGGCCAAGCAGATGATCGTGCCGTAGACCTTGCCGAACGTCACAAATCCGAATACCTTGGCGGCATAATCGCTGCACCGGAAAACAGAGTCAGCATCATGCCAAACAGCCACATGGGATTTCTCAAGGTGAACCTACGAGACGGTGGTGTAGTAGAGCGGCCTGTAGATGACAAACAAGACGACATTCGCGTACGCCGCCCACTTGAACGGCAATACGCCCAAAATGCCAATGACTGTGGCAGTTGTAACCAGCAGTCCGATAATGAACGTCGTGCTCGTCCTATCGAGCAGGGCACCTATTCCACTATTAATATATGCACGTTGACGACCAAATTCCACACGAATGTAACCTACCAATAAACGGAACGGCTACGAGCCCGCCCAGCGGCAGCGCGATATCGAAAAAGTGGTTGATGCGCGAAGCCACCTCGTAGTCGTCGAGCATATACGTGTACTGCGCTCGGATCGTTGCCACAAAGTAATTGATCCTAAGCATCTGAATTACCGTGAACAGCGTGATGAGGACAAACCACCAGCTCATGATCTGTTCCCGCGCGCTCCTGCCGTGCATGGCGCCCCAGACACCGGAGATATCCCGCTTCACCTCCTCACGCTTCTGGTGGCGCTCGCCACCCTTCGGACCCAGCAAGAGATCAATCTCGCTAGCGACGGACGCACGGCGTTCCTCCTGCACTGAGTTCCGCACAGCCTCAGGCAGCTCGTCGTCCGAGTCGTGGAATTGCTCCTCCTCGACCATATGCACCAGCTCTCCCACAGTCTTGTACGACTCCCGCGGCATGACGAATATCTGGGTGAGGAAGGTGAATATCGGGACGATGAGATACACGAAGAAGAACTTCTTCGGCCCGAAAGTCTTCCCGCTAGCCGAGTAGATAAGGCGGTAGATGAGAAAGACGGCCGAGGAGGCATCGAAGGCGCCGGTGAGTAATGACAAGATGAACCCGCTGTTGCTGGGGAAGGTGTTCGACAGCTGGAACGAGGAAATGAAGACGAAGGGGCCGCCGAGGGCGAGGAAGAGATATCCGGGTATGTATGCTATGCAATCGTTAGCCATATCAACTCCAAATTTGTCTGTGGGAGTCCATCGGCCCTACCATCGAACGAAAGCTCCTTGGCGAACGCAAGAAGCAGACAGCCGGCAGCAAAGAAGGCAGCTCCAATAATGCCACTGATCCGTGGCCCGTACTTGTCCAGTATCGTGCCCACCGGCAGCGCGCAGACCTACGATACACCATAAATCAGTCTCGGACCACCTAAAAATTCTACAAGACGGCCCCCAGTTCGGATCCACATACGTTCGTCGCGACAGCCGCGCAGGTGAACATGAAGTTCAGGCTGTGCACCGAATCCCATCAGCATGAGACTTCACCAACCCCCTCTAATATCGACACCCGGAGCCCAAACGTACTGCAGCTCCTGCCCAAAGCACACCCTCTTCCCTTTGTCGATTTCCTCACGCGTGCACCGGTCGCGGTAGACGCCCTCCGAAATCATCACGGGCTTGATCGCTGCAGCAGAGTTCAACATTCCTCGTCAGCGGTCCGTCTTCAGTGGTCACGTGGGGGTGACGACATGTACGTAATGGTGTGCTCACCGGCATATCCAAACACGACACCCGCGCTGAGCAAGCAGTAAATTGTCGCGAGGGCGACCTGCAGCTTCCGCGTCCGCCTGGGGACTTCAAAGGCGCCGATGGTCATCGTGGCGGGCGTCAGTCGTCCTCGTGCGGTCCGGGGAAAACGGCGGGCGGGAGGCGTAGATGGGGCGGCAGCGGACGCGAGGGAGGATATCGATAGCAGGAGAGAATATCGCTATACCGGCGTCGTCACCGCATCCACTGAAGACGTGCAGGCTGCATGCGCTGGATCCCGTCCGGTGCAGCAGGGCGAGGGCGAGAGCGAGGGCAGGATGATAAGAAGAAGAAGAGGGAGCGGTGAGGAGGAGCGAGGAGGAGGAGGCGGGAGGAATGCATAGTATTCTGCGGCCTGCTATTATTATAGCTGGAAATTAACCCGGCCCGGCCAAAATGGACCCCCATCCAGAACCTCACCTCGCCATCGTCAAACAACCTTCACAACCAACTACCACCAATCCAACCAACCAACCACATCTTCGTACACCTTGTACTCGGCGGAATAATAGCCTCCCTGCATCTGCATATCCTCCTCTGCATGCACAAGTACCAGTACCACCCTGCCGTGCGTCTGCCCTCCGGCGGGGCTGTCGGTGCTACAGGCCAGACGTCCAAGTAAGCCTAAGCGAGGACTCCACACCGCAGCCGGGATTCTATCCAGAAGGTGCATCAGCGTCCGATACGCTATCCTCCATCAAAGCTAGCCACAGCCGGCTCGTCGTCGGCGGCCAGACGGCTAAAGAAGCTGGAGCATCAAATCTCGTACAGAACTTTAACCCCGGAATCGTCCGCCTGCGTGAGAAAAAGTGATCATGAGGCCGGCGAGCTGGCAAGCTGACTAGAGATCCAGACTCGCGGTGCCAGAGCTCTGCGAGTACGAGGAGAGAGAAAAATTTTCATTCTCCCACGCGGCTGATTGAAGGTATTTAGACTATCCGGATCGAGATTAACGACCTTCCTGCTCGCCTTCGGTCGTCTCTATCGCCGACGACTGAAGCCGAAGACCAGGGTAGACGTCACGTGTCCGCCACCCCGCAAACCCTCGCTCCAACCTCATCCCTACCATCACGACATCCATCTCCCCACCAACTATCCGCTTACAACAGAAAGCACCCCCATCTGCCGCAACCATGCGCCGCCGAGTCGGCCTCGCAGCCCTGGACCGCCGCGTCCAGGACGCAAACCACTGGTCCACCCATGGCGCCGCCCTCCGCCGCGCCCACACCGAGCACCTCACAACCCAGCTCTCAGTCTTCCAAGCCGCCCTCTCCTCCTTCGCAAAGCAATACGCACCCGACATCCGCTCCAACCCCCGCTTCCGCTCCGAGTTCGCCCGCATGTGCACCACCATCGGCGTCGACCCGCTCGCCGCCTCTGCCAACCGCCGCGACGGCGGCAACATGTGGGCCGCGCTGCTCGGCTCCTCCGTCAACGACTTCTACTTTGAGCTCGCCGTCAAATGCGTCGAGGTCTGCCGGGACACGCGCGCGCAGAACGGCGGCCTCATTAGCGTCCGCGACGTCCGCGACGTGATACTCCGACGGGATAAAGCGGCGGGCGGAGGTGGCGGCGGTCTCGACATATCCGAGGACGACGTCGTGCGCGCGGTCGAGTGTCTGAAACCGCTCGGGTCGGGCTTCGAGCTCGTCGCCATCGGGAAGACGCAGATGATCCGCTCGGTGCCGAAGGAGCTGAACAAGGACCAGAGCAAGGTGCTCGAGGTGATCCAGGTGCTCGGGTTCGTGACCATCCCCGTGCTTGTGGATAACCTAGGTTGGATAGCACCGCGAGCACAGGCGGTAGTCGACGACCTGCTGGCGGAGGCGTTCCTGTGGGTCGACGAGCACGAGGGCGAGACGAGCTTCTGGGCCCCTTGCTCTATGAGGTAGGGCGCAGATTTACATCTACGTTCTTTATTGCTGTCGTATTTTGATGATACCCATGATGTTATGCATTTCGCGTCTATATAGAGCCGGCGTTGGCGGTGAAGTTCTTCGGAATCTACAATATATCTCTACAACAATATTTATTCTACAAGTAATACCATCCCATAGATGTAGCAGTGACTGAGTGTGTACGGTGAGTAGAGTATATTCGATCCCGGCGTCCAAGCCACACCCAGAAACCGAACCACGCGTGCACTTCCCTCTCAGCAAGCTTTCCTCGGATCCTTCTAAAAAAGACCCTCGAACTTCCACCCGTACCTGCAATGCATGTCCAGATTATACACACGAAGGATAAGTATATACATAGTTAAACCTCTCTGTATATAAAGCAACGGCACTGTACAGGACGATTCCAAAGGGGTGCTTTTCCAGATCCCGATCCCATTTCTTTTATAACCAATCAACCGCTTGCACGCCGCGCGCGTTACATGTCGAAAACATAACAGGTATATAAGCACATACAAGAGTTCAAGCAGCAGCAGACAAGATCTTAAGAGTACGAGGAAGTAAATGAGGAACATAAATAGATAACCGTATACCGCTGGTTTGACTCCCATAATTGAACGGAATTCAAGGAAAATCGTATTATTATACAACTTGAAAAAGAGCATTCTCGCAGGTTAACCGACGATATCGAAAGAAACAGAATTCAAACCCCGGCGACTGAATTGAGCGAGTAAATAGACAAACTCATAACTGTACCGAATGCACGCACGGAAAGAACTGAATAGAAACGCAACTGCACATAGTAAACCCGCCGTATAAACCAAACCGTTGCAAACGACAAAAGAAAAAACTCAATAAAATTCAAGATTTCAATTGAACATATAAGAAATCAGAAAGAGATACCGAAGTAAATACCCAACAGATCGAAACAGTGCCAACTAACCCAGACCGATAAACACAAACCCGAGAGAGAGCTAGCCCAAAACCGAGTGACTTTTAGATCGATTGATACCATATTGTCCAAGAAGATACTGCACAACAGCATGCATGCATGATCGATATCGGAAAGGAAAGAAAAAGAATATTAAACATCGTCGTCGCGCTCGCTCGGACGAGTGAGAAGAGATTCTGTATACGGTGTCTGCATGTGTAGAAAATTCGTGTCGGTCGTAAAGAGTAGAGTTGCAACGCCACATATCCTTCCTTCCTTCCTTCCCTGCTTCTTCAAACTTCCACCCGATATAATAGGTAATTTTCCCACCGGGATATAAGTGTATTTGATCACATGACCTCTTCTAGCCCTGCGGCCACTGATCGAAGAATCCGTCCTCCTGATTCCCGGCGTTAGTGTCGGAAAACAGATTGTCGAGACTGATGTTCCCGCCGAACAGGTCGGGAATTCCAGGGAACCCATTGACGCTCAGCGACCCCATGCCCATGCCCATCCCGATCCCGAAGCCGAGCTCGCCCATCCCGAACGAACTCATGTCGAGCGGATTCGTCATCCAGTTCTCGTCCACAGTGCCGTCGTACAGCGTGTTCACGTTCTCGATGCCCATGTTGCCAAAGTTGCCGCTGTCAATGTTCATCATGTTCGCGTTCGGCTGGTAGCCGTGGTTGCTGCCGCCTATCGAAGCCGCGTCTTCCGTCTTCGTCGTCGCCACGTCGCTGAGGATTTGCAGCGGCGTCGGCGCGTCGACCATGGTGTCGTTTGACGGCTGCGGGGTCTCCGCGCCGCCTGTACTGTGCGGTGTGGGGATGTGGATGCCGGATGAGGCGGACGCCGACGGCTCGCCTCCACTCGTTCGGAACTCTCCCGACGCCCGGGGAGTGTATTGTGGGCCGTCTGTCTTCTTCGCTTCGTTCCGAAAGCCGGGGCTCGGTGGGACGACGACGGACCCCCGCCGCGTGCCCTTGGAACCCATCCGTTTCTGGTACTGGTACCAGTGGTTGAGCATTGTTAGGATCATGTAGAATTTCGCCGCGGGTTTGCTCTTGTCGTCCGCCGAGGCGGCTTTGAGCAGGGCTAGAAGCTTCTCAAAGTACGAGTCGAGCTTCAGCTGCGGCTTATCGATCACCTTGCCGACTTCCGAGTTGGATGCCGACGCGGAGAAGAATATCTTGATCAGCAGGACGACCGAGTACGCCACTCGAGCGAAGAATAGGACGGGCAGACACCGCATTTCGTCGACGGTGAGCTGCAGGAAGCGGTCGAGCAGGCCGTGAGCGGAGGATAAACAGGTGAAGAGGGCGTTGATGTGTGTCTGAGTGAGCTGTGACAAGCCGGGCGGCGGCTTGACGGACTCTGGCTGGGCTATCAGCTTTTCGGTCATGAATGGCATCCTAAAGTCGTCGACGGAATGGTCGCCGTGTAGCGCGACCTCGTGCATGAATAGCGATAGCGTGTGGCTCGCGAGCCGCACCGTCTTGGTCTCGAGTTCCGTCGGCAGGTTCTTCTCCCATTCTTCCAGCTGCCGTTCGAAGCCCTTGAGTGCGAACTGGATCCGGGTTTCCGCGAGGTTGACTTTGGCAACGGAATCCTCATAACCGAAGGCTATTCCGACTTCTTCGGTTATCCGCTGCAGTTTGACCCACTGACATATAATCTTGTCGTTGATCGTCGCTTCGGGCGACTTTTCGATGAAATCGACGCATTCCCCGATGTACTCACTGTAGCGGAGAAGATTAGGTCGACGAAGGGACATCGCGAGACTGTGATAACTCTCGTCAGTACAAATGATATAATGTGCCTTGAAATGGTGAATACTCACTTGGAACACATCCAGTAGCAGGTGAGGAACGTCCGTCTCGACTCGATCGTCGATGGGTCCGGCAGCCACGTCCTCTTCCAGCCCTGCAGCTCGCGCGGGAAGTGCTTGTCCTTCTCACCAGAAGGCATGGGTACATGCATCATGATCTGTTGGATTTTGTGTAACCCGCCACAATCGTTCATCGATATCGGTCCTCCAGATCCGCCGGCACCACCGCCGGCACCGGGCATCCAGGGAATCCGCATGCGGCCGCTCCTCGACGGTTTGTTCAGTCCACAGTCGATAGCCATAACCGCGGCGATGTGCGTGAGTTGGTAGAACTTGAGCTCCTCAAACTGGTCCGGTGGGTAGTACCACAGCGTGGCAATGTTGATGACCTGGATGATCTCGAGATTCTTCTCCCCGCTGATGATAACACGATCCGCGATACCTCTCATCACCTCTTTATTCAACAGCCGACTCAAATCAGCGTCGAATATCGACGACGCAGCCGCAAGTATGGCCAGAAACAGGAACGGTTTCATTTTTCGGACATCGGCGGCGGTAGTCCCGGCCGGAAATGTCACGGCAGGGAACAGCGGTGCGAGATTCTTGTTGTAGTGATCAAACATTTTTGTCGCTAGTTCCATCGAGAGGAGTTTCCTATCGATCACATCCTCGCCGGCTCCTTGTGCTGGAGAAGTGATAGAGCTGGGATCAGTCTCTGGTGTGGGCATTCTATGTCTTGTGTGCCGCGGGACTGCAAACTGGGACTTTGGAGGAGCAGATGCGGATGACGGATAGTCCATCCTGGCGCCGAAAGTCGCTGAAGTCTCGGTCGACACATCTTCCATGTCGTGCGCCGAACTGCTCCGCCGGCTCGCGATCGAGCCGGCATCCTTACTCATCAGTCTCTGGCGTTTAGGTTCAGACTCACGCAGTACATCGTGATCGCCACCCGTGGTGGCATGGCCACCACTGAGGCCGTGGGAGGACCCTGTCCTACTGGCAGGGTATTTTCGATTTTTGGGTTCGTCGTCGGATTCGCTGTCGGTCCAGTCGCGAAAGGGCTCGTTTTCGCCTCGACGGCGGGCGTTCAGCGTCGCGGTGAGTCTGTTGATCTTTCGTTCGAGCTCGGCCACTCTGGAGTCCGTTCGCTTCTGTCGTTTCCTCGTTGGAACCGTGAAGATGCATTCACGGCGTGCCTTTGCACAACGACGGCAGCTACCTTCTGGGTTTGCCATGTCCGGCTCGCATCTGACCTTGAGGGAACGACAGGACTCGCAGGCCCTCGTTCTCTTCTGGTCTTGAGCTGAGGCTGCTGCCGTCGCTCCGGACGCAGGATTGCCAGAGTTTGAACCGGCACCACCATGCTGACTGTCCGGAGTCGCGTGGGAGCTATGGACGGCCTCTGGCGAGACGCCAGCGTTAGAAGGCCGAAACGGCGTCGAGAAGCTCGCGATGGAGCGCGCCGTGCTCGCGGAGCCTGAACTCGGGCTCACGACGTCCGAAGCCTTCCTTGAGTCAGCACGGGAAGACGACCGTTCGCTGGTCGCGAACATGGCATCGTACCCTTGCATGTCCTCGTCGCGATCCAGGAAGAAGGCGTGCCCGCCGCCCCGGAGAGTCCCGGGAGGGTCCTGGATGCGCAACACTCCAGAACCCTTGTTGGTGTTGCCGAATGATGCCGTGGTGAACGACGTCGGCGGGAGAGAAGAGGCAGGAGCGCACACCGACCGGAGGGGCTCTCGACGGATCGGAGGCCGTAGACAGGTCGGGACAACAGCGGACCCGGCGGGCTACACAGCTGCGGGCGGAATGGAATGGGGATGGCCCGGGCCTGATGGATCTGATAATCGGAAGGTGGCGATTATGTCAGCACGGACTGGTCTGCATTGGAATGATTAAAGACGGATGGCGGTGATAAGACAATCGAAGTTGCGAATAGTCGGAATAAGCTTCCTTGGAAATAATTTGGCGGTGTGGCGACAATAGCAAAACGGCGGATGAAGTAATCGAGACAAAAGAGAATGCGAACCGATTATATTATCACGCCGGCCCCGATCCCGCTGATTATATAAAAAAGCCGCAGCAGAACGTTGAACCAGCGGAAACAGGCCAGAACGAAAGGCTGCTTTGTTAGGCCCGTCCGAGTTCTGGGGGAAAGACAACGTACGGGACGAAGAAGAAGAAAATTTGAAAAACCAAGTAACGTTCGTTCATGGGTGTCCGAATCCGAACAGCAGCAGAGACAAGGAAGCAACAGGCATCTCACCTCAGAAAAGAAAAGAAGCGGTCTAACAAGAAAGAGGCTATCCAGGGACCGAGAAATGTTATGATTCACATCTGCAGACGCCGCCGCCGCAGCACAGCAGCAGCACAGCACGGCGGGTGGATATAGTCGGAGTTTGAAGGCACTTAAATCCCCGACGCTCTCTCTCTTGCACCCGATCCCGGATACAAAAAGCTGCCAGAACGGGCGGGCCTGTTGGATGGGGATTCCGTTGCTGGTTTGGGCGCTGGCACTTGTTATAATTTAAGCATCGCCCTCCCAGAGCTTGTCCTCGAGCAGGTCTTCGGCGTCGCCTGCTTGTCACTATCGATCAACAGCGACGGGGCGGACTGCAGTACTCGTCGCTTAACTGATGAAGAAGCCCGGAGCAGTGTCTACCAATCGGCGACGAGAGCTAGCGACTTTTTCTCACATTAACGTTAGTCGGTGGCCGCCTGGGCTTATTACAGCAGATGAGAGCAGGAGGAGGAGAGTACTTCGTACTCAGAAGAGAGCTCGAGGGGCTGGTCGATCTCGAATCCGGGCTGACTCACCAATCCGGGCTAACGCGAAGGATACCCTGAATCCCCGTTCGTTCGTTCTTTCTTTCTTTTTTTCTCCAGGCCGAATGAAATAACAATAGCACCGGCTTCGAAGAATACACGGCAGCGCGTTCGTTTGTTAGCTTGGGGGCATGGCAGGCAGGCAGGCAGGCAGTGGGCGATGCACAATGGGAATGGACAAGGACAAGGCGAGTGCGAGGGACTGAATTCGAAAGAAACGGACAGGGAAAGAGATAATCAGCGACAGCCTCAGTCGACTACATCACCAGTACCAGCACCGTCGACAGGCGAATGGAAGCATGAACGGTACAACTTGCAACGTATGGAGGATAGGCATCATGCATGAACCTCGGATGAAGGCTTCTGTCTGTTTCCTCCCCACGCGGGCCCAGAAGTGCTAAAGTGGGCTTGCGTTTTAAAAGGGGCGTGTGCAGTGCGGCCGCCCAAGTTGCGTTGCGTATGTAAGCACGCACGTCGGGCCTGCCTTCTAGCAGTGCTTCTAGCACACGATGAACGGGCGAGATGCCGCAGATACGACGAAAGAGAAGCCAACGGAGATGGAGATTATAATTACTTCTTGCTGGGGCCGTTGAATACACTCCTTAGACCCGAGTAGATTGCTGCTTCCCTTGCGGTTGTCGGTGCCGAAATGCGCCGTGCGGCTACGCAACTAGTGTCCAGGGCTTGTTCTTGTCTCGCGTGCTGGAAGCAGCCCGCCCTTCGATCAGTTGACATGCCTCGTCGGCCACAAGCGACGACTACGACGACAGACGACGAAGCAGCCGACGACGACGACCTGGTGCCACGGAAGTCACTTACGTACGCAACGTACCGGTTAATATACCCGGAGGTTTTCTTGGAGTATATTGCCTTAGGTGAATGCTTATTGTAGAGGTCTGAACGGACCGTAGGAACGACGATTCGTCGCACAAGAAAGCCACCGTTGCGTAAGCTATAAGCTGTCGAAGCGTCGTTTATCGTTCACTGACGGCCGAGAGAGTATTCTTTAGGATGGAGAAATCAACATGTACGCAAGCAAGGCTTACAGGCCTGCAACCGAACAAGGTCGAAAGATCGATCGGCTAGACGAGTCGAATCCTGAACTCAATCAAGCCCTACTCGGACATTCGCAGTCACGACATTCATTCTTACATGAGCATGCATTGCTCATGCTTGGACTGACGTTCGAACGCCATCGAAAACTTCCAATGCTCGATTCATTCGTCTGCAATTGATTCCTCTTCTCAGCCTAGCGTGGCTTCCCGGCTTACAAATGGACGCAGCAGCAGTGCGGAGCAGGGACCAGCATCTAACCAGCATCGAAACTATATTGCTTCTCTTGCACCTCCACTTGCAGCGGCACTTGGCGAATCTTATAGGCTGCCGAGCGCATGACGCTGCGCCGAATTGACATTGCCTGGGCATAATAACCGGGCCTTATGTACCGGAATGATCAGTGCACGATGGCAGCCATCAGTGCGTATATCGTGCACAGGATATCCAGCAGGACTTTTCCCAGCAGAGGGGCAAATGAGTGGCCTGCTTGATCTGATATTACTCCGTCGGTCGAACCTTCAGGACTTAAGAGCCCGGCCGAGCAACAATCAAGCTAGTTCGTTCGTGGGGCTTCATCGACCAGCTTCACGTTATCTGCCCACCCACGGAAGGGTACCGCCCAATGCAGGATGGAGCTGCAGCTATGTGCTTAATTAGCCAAGCTCGATGCTGCGTTTCGTTTAATCATGAACTTTCCCATACAGATGTCGCTCATGTGGCCCCATGAGCCATATGCATCCATGCACGCGGTGGTGGGAAATGTGCCCGACGGTAGGCGAGCTGCTGACATGAGAGGAACGAGGCTATCGGCCGGAATGTGGAGCCAGAACCGGTTCCGAAGTCCTGCAGGCGCTGGCTGCTTATTCACCCACGCTGGCCGGACGGGCGGTTTACGTAAGTAGCGTTCCAGAAACTGCTCCACTTCGGAGCAGATACCGAGGCAGGCTGTCTGGCCTTGCTTATGATGCACCCAGTCACTTTCCAACCAACTTCGATCAGGATCCAGTTGTGGATAACAATGTGAATTCGTACGGGGTGGTGGTGTATTTTTGGGTCGACATAACGCCGCCGCGGTGCGTTTTAACGTTTTACGAGGGCATCCGGCTAGCGTGGGCTGCACAACCCGCGAAATTAAGATTGCGATTGAGCCTCCCTCACATCGTATCAGAATGCATCCCCACCATTCGTGAAACACCCACATCCACATCCACACACACACGCCGACACCTCTGCAAATGGCGTCAGCTACCTCCTCGGCGGCCGCGCAAGAGATTATGAACGCGTCAACTGGCTCTGCCGCGTCGCCGCCGGTACAACCTTCCAGGACGCCTTATCCCATCTTCTCGGCCACCAATTTTGCGTCGATCGCCGCCGTCCCCACGACCGCCACGGTTCTTGGCTTCGCAGACAAGATTGTCCTCACAATCTCCCAGTCAGGCCGCCTGTCGCAGTGGTTTCAGGTGCCCCTCGACGCTGCCCATCCGGCCTATCTGGAAGCAAAGAGCACTCGCGACGACGACGACGACGCTGACGACGGACTGCTACCCCTCACGCATCTTACTCCGAAGTGCTTACTGGGCGCCAGCACGCCGGATCGACAGGCCCAGGGCCAGCTGTATGCCGTCCAATTGGCCAGTTTGCTCGCCATGAAAAACATACGGGAGACGCGCACAGTGCTGGTCGGACTTGGGTTCGACGAGGCGGAGCATACGAGCGATGTGTTTCTGGAAACGCTGCAACTCGTCGGTAGTTGTCTGCCATGAAGACAGCTGCACGGTGATACATACGATCTGAATCCCTGGACTGTCGGGCTGGAAACTGTCATCTACTGTCACCACCATAGACTCATATCACAAATACAGCCATCAATCGTTGTCGTCGTGTACACACAGATTGACATGGATGTATGAATGTACATACATATGTCAGCGGGGATACAACCATCGTCGATCATATCGTAAAAGCACACTCCACGAGGATTGGTTCTGCGAACCAGGTCGTGCCTTGTCCTCCCGAAGCCTATTTCATATCTGTGTATCCGTAATCCCACCCGTCCCAGTCCACCGGCGTCTCCGAAGGCTGCGAGCCCTTGGCGATTTCTGCATCGCCTTGCAGATATATGACACGGGGACCCATACATATGAGGTCGCACACGCTTTTGCACGACCAACAGCCGAATTTCTGGGTCTCCGTCCGAATCCAGACTCGGATCCTGCAGACGAAACGGACGGGAAAAACGAACCCGAAGCGGCCGCGACGTGCATAAGGCCGAATCGGACTTACCTCGGCACATTGCGAAACCCCCGCTGCCCTTATGGCCAGCTTGACCGTTTCTTACCCTCCATTTGAATCCGGTTCGTCAATCCCGCGAATAACCTCACAAGCCATCCTCAAGGCGCAGCTATCCGCGACAGCCATCTTGTACGGTTTCCGCGACCAGAAAGTAGGTTTGCTGCTATGTCCGAGTGGTTAAGGAGTGAGACTTGAACGGTCATCTTCGACTGCACATGCTATCTCATGGGTTCGCCCGCAGAGGTTCGATCCCTCTTGGCAGCGACACTCGCTTCTTCTTTTTTGCGCTCTTTTTTGCGCTCTTTTTGGCGGGGGTTTAAACGTTTTATTCTATTTTATTTTGCCATTTAAAACGGAACGCAATGCGAGTCGTGTTTAGCTGGCCACGAGACTGGCTTACATACTGGCTTACGTGCATGTTGGGTCTGCAGGTGATATGGCTGTTTTCCTTTTTACGGCTGCCTTCGCGGGGAGTTTCCATTGTGGACCCCGCGGGCTGCGCGGGGGCCGAGCGCTCGGAGCCTCGGTGAATCAGTAGTGTGTCCTATCCAGGAGCTCGAGCTGCTGCTCCTCCTGTATTCGATTCAAATGATCGATTGATTGCAGGGAGCGTAAAGGTAAATTGGAGATTATAGCAATGAAACGGCACGGTTATTTTTGGTATATTGCTATAGGCCTCGAGGCGCTTGAGTTATATATGAGCCCTGAATATTACGTGGATGTGCATGAGGACAGTTTGCCAGATTCCGAATGATTCATTGCAGTCAGTTCGAGTTCACGTAGCGTTCGCCATCCAGAGATCCAGAAATTCATCCGTCTGTTCTAGCCTCTCTCGTTGAATGATGCAAGACTGGACTGTCGAGTTCTCCGTTCTCTGCGTTACATTGCTGCGGTGTAACGCGGAGCTGTTTGACGCCGACAATTTGTCGTTTCCGGCGCGATGGGTAGTCACGTGAATTCCCATCGCGATGACTCGCGAAACACGTCGCGCGACTTCGAGCTGCCCCGCCACGCATCCAGACCGCAGACTCTCGATTCGACGAGCCTCAGCTACTCGAAGGATACGCTGGGTGATATAGCGCATAGACGGCGGTCATGTCTGGGGTTTCACGCACGAAAGCGGCTGCAGTGGTGAACATAGACTCGGAAACTGAGGACGAAGACGACGATCTAGATATCACGCATGCGGTGTCGAAACAGTTGAGGAAGCCTATTGTCAAAGCTGTACCCTCTGGAACGCCGGCTCTAGAACTAACCGGTGAGAATGAGGTTTGCTCATCGATTATCAGGTGAATGCTGCTAATTTTCATCTATACTCTGCGTAGACACTGCGACGGACAGCGGCGACGAGACTGATGATCTCGATAATGTCAAGGCTCGCCCGTCGGCGCAGGCGAAACCGAAGTCTCGTACTTTGAAGAAAGACCCGTCTGTCATACGCTTATCCTCCTCGCCGGAGGCAGTTCCCCGCAAACCAATCGCGCCACAAAAGAAGCAGCAGAGAGAGCCGCCTCTGTCGTCCCCCAAGAAGCGTCGCAAGATCACTCCAGACACTCCAATTCGCACCCCGCAAACCTCAGCCGAGCCGGACTTCACCGATGATGAAGAGCAGAGGAGGATGAACCGCGACGAGAACCGCGTCCGGGTTCGTCTCGAAGGCGGCAAGGAGAAAGTCGTCATCACCGACGACGAAGACGACAATCCATACCAACGCTTCAAAGAATCCAAGAAGCGAAAGCTCTCAAAACGAGGCAGGAAGCCAAAGAACGCAGCTGCGTCAGCCAATGCCCAATCGTCGTCAGCCACCCGTCCACGACCCACTCATAGCCAGCTTAGAGATCTAGCTATCGACAGGGAGAACGGGTTCCGGTCCGACGAAGACCAAGGCATCGACTGCCCGCTGCACCTACTGCTCAAGAAACAAACACTCGCAAAGGACCAGAAAGAGAAACGCAAGCCGCTCAAAGACATCTACCGCTTCCCACCAGACTCCACCATCTCCTCCGACGAAGACGACGACAAACTCGAAGACCTCGAGGAAAAGCCGCAGTTTCCCGGTGCCTCCCCATGCCGCGACTACAAGGACATCATTCTCGACCGCTCCCGCGGCGTGATACCCGCATCGATCGCCCAATGGCTGCGCGACTACCAAATCGAGGGCGTCCGCTTCATGCACAATGCATTCATCCTCAACACCGGCGTCATCCTCGGCGACGACATGGGCCTCGGCAAGACGGTCCAGGTCATCGCTTTCCTCACAGCTGCCTTTGGCAAAACGGGCGACGCGCGGGACGCACGGCGGATGCGCAAGATGCGGGACGAGCGGCCGAAAGAGTGGTATCCCAAGGTGTTGATTATCTGTCCGGGCACGCTGATATCCAACTGGATGCGCGAGCTGGATACCTGGGGGTGGTGGCAGGTGTTCGCGTATCATGGGTCCAAGAGGGCGAAGGAGGATGCGTTGACGGCGGCGCAGACGGGATACCTTGAGATTATGATCACGACTTACGATACCTACCGTTCGTGCCCATCTTCATATATTTGGGTGCCGTATGGCGCTAATGTTCAGTGTGTAGGAAGAGATCAAGCGAAGATCAATCTCGTCGATTGGGATGCTGTGGTTGCAGATGAGTGCCAAAAGGTCAAGGAGCGGAGGTCGGGAATCACAGAGGCGATGAACGTTGTCAATTCTCTCTGCAGGATCGGGCTGACCGGAACGGCCATCATGAACCACTACGGAGTATGGCTATACCAAGTCATATAAGCTGAGATACAGATACTTACACTTCCGATAGGAACTTTGGAACTTACTGAACTGGATCCGGCCCGGCGAACTCGGCAGCTACCGCGACTGGCAACAGGACATCGAAACCCCCCTGAAGATTGGACAGGCCCACGGCGCCACGAACGCAGAGCTTGCACAGGCTCGTAACACAGCGAACGACCTCGTCAATAACCTTCTCCCACGGATGTTCCTCCGGCGCATGAAATCGCTGATCGCGCACCAGTTACCAAAAAAGTCGGACCGGGTGGTATTCTGCAAGCTCGGCGCGTTGCAGCAGGAGGTGTACGAAAACTACCTCGAGAGCGACGTCGTGAATCTGGTCAAGTACTCTACCGACCCGTGCGACTGCGGCTCGAAGAAGACGAGAGGCAAGTGCTGCTATAAAAAACTGGAAGACGGCACGACGGTCTCACAGGCCGTGTTTCCCTGCATCACAAACATGAAGCTCCTCTGCAACCATCTGGCGAACTGGATCCCCAGGGACGGCGAGACGCTCGAAAAGCAGGAGAAGGACATCGAGAAGCTCCAGATCGGCCTCCCGGACACCTGGGAGAAGTACTACCGCCGACAGCACTTTGAGAACGTCATGGACCCGGAGTTCTGCGGCAAGTGGCAAGTCCTCCAGAAACTCCTCGCCTTCTGGAAGGAGAACGACGACAACAGCAAGGTCCTCATTTTCTCCGAGAGCAAGAAGCTGCTAAAGATGCTCTACCTCCTCCTCAACAACACCCACTACAACATCTGCTACCTCGACGGCGAGATGCCGCTGGAAGACCGCACCGCCGCCGTGGAGAACTTCAACACGGACCCGACCCAATTCGTCTTCCTCATCTCCACCCGCGCCGGCGGCGTCGGCCTCAACATCGTCTCCGCGAACAAGGTCGTCGTGTTCGACCCTTCATGGAACCCTTCGCACGACCTGCAGGCGCAAGACCGCGCCTACCGGATCGGCCAGCGCCGCGACGTCGAGGTCTTCCGCCTCGTCTGCGCGGGGACGATCGAAGAAATGGTCTACGCACGTCAAATCTACAAACAGCAGCAGGCGAACATTGGCTACGAGGCCTCCTTTGAGCGCCGCTACTTCACCGGCGTCATGAAGGACTCCACCCGCCGCGGCGAGCTATTCGGATTGAAGAACCTGTTCACCTTCCACCAAGAGAACGTCGTGCTGCAGGAGATCGTAAACAAGACCAACGTTGCCGAATCGAAAACCGGCATTGCAATTCTAAACCTTCCGGACGCGGACGACCCCGCTGAGACCTTCGCCGATGACACCACCGCTGGCGACGACGACATCATCAGCCAGATTCAAGCCATGGTTAGTAGTCAAGATGACGGCAACGGCACCACCGCCACAGGCTCCGGCGCACCCCGCACGACAAAGCTGGACCCAATACAAGCCATCCTCGCATCCGCCGGCGTCGAGTACACGCACGAGAACACCGAGGTAATCGGCACATCGAAACTCGAGGAGAATATCTCGCGGAAAGCCGTCGAGGTGAACGAGGATCCGACGATGCGTGCGATGACGGCGTTCCAGGAAGATGTTCGCGGGGATGCGAGGTTCCAGTATGGGAATGTGCCGGCGCCGGTGCGCGTGCGGCAGTTCAATTCGCTGAGGAGGGCGTTTGGGTATACTTTTGAGGAGAACGGGAGGTTCGCGCTCGAGGTTGAGGGGTGGCGGCCGGAGAAGCGGGCCAGCGCGCTCGAGAAGGTACGCTATTACCTACCATTCTAAACCTCCGTATCAACTCACGTGGTGAAGTGGTTTGCAAATGGCGGCTAACTTGTTCCTATAGTTTTACCGCTCGAGAAGGCGGGTTCTGGCGGCGAGAGGGGAGATGGATGAGCGGGAGGCGGGGCCGGAGCAGACGCCTAATCAAGTGATCACGATTGACGATACCGAGGACGAGGAGGAAGTAGACGACGTTGATGACGAGATGGATGACGAAGAATAGGCTATGATTTGGATGATTTGGATTTTCTGTATCGTTTGGTGGTGTCAAGGGCGTTTCGGTAATGAAGTGTAACATAATTTACTGGCGTCTGGCGTGTATATATGCAGGTTGGATATTTATATACACCATTCGCCGCTGTACAATCCATCTATACTTGTCCGCAGTGATATTGACACGGGTAACATCCTGCACCAAATCACAGCATCATATCATCTCCTTCCTCCTCATCGCCACCACTTCCACCCGTCCCCTCGCCGTCACTCCCATCCTCCGCCGTCAGCGGCAGGAAGCGAAAGTCGATAAACGTCGGCGCCCCACCCTTATCCGGCATCTCGATCAGATACTGCATGCTCAGCACGCCGGGCTCATCCCCGCGCAAGCTAACCTTACTAGCCACGCTCATGGCCTTCATGGCCTTGCGGATCAGCGCGAATTTGTACCGGTTGCAGCTGTCAGCGGACACGGCGAACGTCTCCATTACGTTCTTGTTGTTGGCGAGCTCGACGGCGGCGGAGGCGAGGATGCCCGTTGCGGAGAGGGAGAAGTGCGGTTTGGATTTTCCCGTTGCGGTTGTCGTTGTTGCGGCGTAGGTTAGCGTTTCTGGGGCGGTGGAGTCGAGTTCGCAGAGGGCGTCGTGCAGCCAGGCGGCTTTGAGGATGATTTTGTGGGTCATCGAGGTGCGGGAGAAGGGGATCAGGTCGTAGGTTGACGGTGTGATGAAGGTTGTCAGATGGCAGGTCGTCGTGACGCCGGATTCCTCGAGGCTGTTGTGGTCGTGTCAGACTACGATTGATATCGACTGTATATTTGGCGTATACATGGGAGAGAAGACCGAGAGAAAGGAAGGGAGTAGATGGGAAGTGTGAATGTTATACATACATTACGGACAACGGATATCCAGGCCCCTGGTACACGAAGCGGCACGTCCCCGGCAGCCGCAGCGCGTTCGTATCAAACAGACTCGTCGTCGCAGGACGACCGAACGGCATCGCGGCAGCGTCGCGACCGGAGATACCGCTGCCGCCGACGCCGCCGACGCCAAACTGCTTGTCTTTATTCGCATCGGCGCCGAATATTTGCAGACACTCGAGCAGCGCGGACAGCGAGATCTGGAAACGGACGCCATCATCCTCAGCTTCGAGGTTGAACTGCTCGGCGGACGACGGCGGCGCGCCGGTCTCGGCAGCAGCGTGTAGCGCCGCGGAGGGCGTGTAATTGTACGAAGAGAAGAGGTCGGGCGTCAAGCACACATTAGCTGGAAACGAAACCCATAACGAAAATAAGTAGTTAGCGGACGCGTTTATTGGATTCGGTACGAGGCGGGTGGACACATCTGAGACATACCCTGCATGGAGTGCGAATCCTCGACGGAGAAGCGCACGTTGTCGGCAGAGATGCTGACGTTGGCCGTGGGCATGAACCCGATGCATCGCAGCAGGAGGTAGATGTGCCGCGTGGACGTCGTGATGGCGGAGAAGACGGGCCCCGCTGCCGTCGACGGGGAGGGAGCCTGGGTCACCATGACGCGTGGGTTGATGTCGCCGCATGCATGTTGCGGTTCGCGTGTTGGAGGTGTGGTAAACGGAAAGAGAAAGGGACAGGGTACGAACACCGCAGCTGCAGTATTGTGCGGTCCGATTCGGATGGATCAGGGACGTGAGATGCCAAGATGGCTATAGAGTCACAAGAAAAGAAATTTTAATGATGTAAGAGTGGCTGCTCTAGTCGTAAGGCCGGTGCGAGAGCGTCAATACCTAGGTAATAACTTGCAAATAAATATTTTCTGACCGCCTCTAAAGTTCCTGTATTGGTGTCCCTCGGTCCCCGGCTCGGGTGAATCCATGCATGGTTACGATCTCGCCCGTATATCAATCCCGGCGTATAGCAAAGCTGGGTGCTTAGCATGAGTGCGGTTGGCCGTCGATAGGCAGATGTAATACTTCTACTTACTATGGCGAGTTGACTCTCTTGGATTTAGTTTAATTAGTAGCTGGATATGTATTTGTGCTACGTCGGCTTCATGATCTAGCGTAAAATTTAAAATAAACTAAGCGGTAGTATGCATCTGAATATTGGGATCGAGCTCGAATACACGGATCAATCTGATTTCACGCATGAGAGCCCGCCAGATATGTAGATGTCTAGATGCTTAATTCCGAGGCTTCTGCCTACCTCCGGATAGTGCTAGACGGTAGTTACCATATGTGGCTGTATACGACACCTCCTACCATCAAGAAAATCTCGAGGACGATACCGCCGTATATGCAGATATTTAAATGCCAATTTTCTTGAGCCAGCTGCAGTACTATAGTGATATGCGTTTTTAATTAAGTCTTTGTCTATAGATCTGGTCGTGCGTATACACTTATGTAGTCTGACCTTAGTGAATTTACCTGCAAGGCTCAACATGATAGCTCACGCTTATTCTGGAATACGTAGTTGGTCACTTGTATGCCGTATAAAATTATAACATAATCTATAGTGCTTGCATGGCGGTTGGAATGTTTTGAGCTATTCTGCCCTTTCGTACATCTAATGTCGTCGGCTTCCGAGGACCTTGCAGGACCAGTATATCTGTAGGTCTCACAGCCAGCCGACTACTATATTTTCAACGCTATCAAAGATTTCGACGAATTAGGCATGATATGTGTACACGGCGGATCACTTGCTCGGAAAAGCCGTGTCGATAGAGATGTCGATAGAGGCTATTAGCGAGTATCGGCGTAGGTATTGCATCCACTCGAACTTTCAATTGATATATTGTGGTATATTACATAAATACGGTGAGTTTGAATAGTAAAAGTAGATAGAGGAATATTGATATTTATTCATGAATTCAGCTCACTGGCTGACCGTAGTGATCAAGTTCGTGGTTGAACGAGACTACTTGGCTCATAGTATCATATTTTCAGAAGTCCGACGTTGCTCCCTCCAGCGAGAATGGCACTCTTCGACGGTCTTGTATACACGAGCTATCCATCTACTGGAAACGCTAAAACCACTCGAGCTAGGGGACAAATGGTAGGTGGTCGCAAATTGGTTTAACCACGGCAAAGTGGTATTCCATCCCGGAAATCGAGTGTCCTCGCCTAGTTGGATTACCCTGGATTGAAGCCTGTTAACTTAGTTGGGAAGACGATTTGTGTTGGTGCGCAAACTGCAACAGCGACGAGGCGCGCCTGCTGGTCCGAACGGGCCACTTAGCCTCTTCCATTCGATTGGATATCCTGCATTGGACATCCCGACGCCAGACGATACCGACACCTGCCCCATCGACAACAATCGCACGATACCTGATCAACCAATTGACCTCGAACCAGGACATCCCTACGCGTGTACGCCCGAGCCATCATGTCCTCGCCGACGCTGGAGCTGTGGAACGCCGCCGCGAGCAGCCCGTTCTCCCCCGTGATTGGCAAGAGCCTCCACGCGACTGTCGCCTTTATCCTGCTGGCCATCGGTGCGTTCCTTGACGGCCCCCCTCGCAGCTACGGTGGATCTGACTCTAACCTTGTCCCGGTGTACAGGTGCTGTCCTCACGATTATCTTCTCGATAAGTACGGCGATCCCCACCGCTATGCATGTATCAGCGAGGATTCATACCGAGACACAACTGACGTGACGGGTGGACGGCAGATAAATCGTTGGTGCTCGCTCCGGCGATTGCGTTTCCGGCCTCGGTTGCCTTTGGGTGCGTTTTTTTGACTTGAATCGAAGCTATCGCGTGTCGTTGCGGAAGTAAGGGAATTTTTGATGCTGACGGTGCGAGGGTATGATATAATAGGCTGGGGTCGGTGTACGCTTTGGCGGCTGGAGGGGTGTATGTCTAGAGGCGGGGATTGCGTTTGCCGGATTGTATCATAACCATAAACCGACATTGCCGGGGACTGTCGACTGTCTGCGAGACGTGAACTTGAGCGAGGAATGGAATAACCTATCTCCTTTACGTTATCCACCAGATATTGACTCCATCATCTGTCACCTGTTACCGCCCCTGGGAAGCTGGAGTGTTTGTCGAGTTGCTCGCATGAGCTTGACAGCGGTCACCAAAGCGGTTGGCTACCCGATTAAGATCATCGAATCTCAAATCTCGTAGAGGAAGTTTATTATAATCGTCAAGTTAGCTTACCTGGCCGTTCACGCCGTCTACTATCCGGGTCGAAGCTCCAATTGTAGGTGTATGTGTAAATAGAATAGGCGGTTAATCGACGACATATATATGTCGTCGGCCTGCACGGAGTCGACGGACTAATGGAACCGGGTAGTATACGCCTAGGCGTTTGATTGGTGGCATAGACGCCTTCAACCGCGGGAGCAGCTGTTTGGCCGGCCCTCCCGCGCTAATTTTATTTCGCATGCCCGTATAGGGTCTTTGATATGCAGCTTGTGGTACGAGACAACGATTCGGACCTCGCAGCACGGTAGCGAATCTCCAACTAGCGGCGCCGAAGGGCGCTATAGTCTAGCTTGCGAAACCTAATTTGTATGTGAGTATGACGCGCTCCTCGAAGGCACGGAGGGCTTATCTTGGTATGATATTGATACGACCTCGGTGTCATTACGCACGTGTGTGGTGATAAAGTCGACAGGTGGCTTCGGGTAAAGTACGGCAGTCTGGTTCACGAGACAAAGTGGCTTCCCTTGTTATAATTTGCGCACCAACGCAGTCCGCCCATTTATGAGGTGGCCGTGGGAAATCACCAGTCCACTCGAAAGTTTAAAGTAGCTCTCTCTCGAAGTTTCATCGCTCCCGCCACAACAGCCTCCACCGACCCATCATCGTGCCACTTGCTTCAACATCCCCGAGCGAACCTGCCATCCAGACCCGCACTATCTCAGGCATCGCAAATCAGCCTAGCGATACTTCAGCGCGAGCAGACCTTAGCATCTGCGACGGTCTCTCGCCACCCGAATCGTCAAGGCCCTACTTCAAGTTCACCACCTCTCACCATGGAGCAACAAGCCAGCCAGTATGCACCACTGGAACTGCCGCACGCACAAGCACCAGACCATCAACAGCAGACATCTGATGACATAACAGCCCGGCAGCGGGAGCTAGAGGAAGGGCAGCAGCGTATCGCCGTCAAGGTCTACTATCCACCGTCGCTCTGGCCCTTCGGACAGTCCCCGGAAGATTTCTATGATCACCCAAGATTCAGAGAACACAACCGATTCACCGTCCCGATACTGGAAAGCAGCTTGGACATTCCGGATGGCCGATATTTCGACGAGATCCACGCGCACGGGGAGTATCCGAAATCAAAATTGTACAACGAAGAGCAAATCGTCCTGAACGTAAGTGCACACGACTGACACCATCACCGAATGCGTTTGATAGAATGGAACGACTGGCTGACGCGGAGTTTCACCTCTGGTGTGAGCTAGCATCTGAGAGAGGACAACATTGTCGAAGTAAGCTATTGTCTTCACCCTTCTGTTTATCAAGACCAAAGCCATATACATCATTTCGCCACGAGGGGAAGGCTCAAGGAGTTGCGTGTATATTTTCGCATCGGGAGCGATTTTCGAGACGGCAGTGTGGGGATGTGTATTTTATTCATTTGTTTGGCTCTCGGTTTGCTCCTTTCAGGTATCTTTTCGGGTGTTGCTTGGGAGCTGTTTGTGTCGGGGCCGGGGAAGTTGTTAGTTAGTAAGAGCTTATGATAAGTGAAGATGAGGTTGTCCAAAGCATGCCAGTCTCCCTTCTCCCATGGCCAACTTGGCAGAGCCTGACTGCAAAGAGGTCTTTGTTAAACCTGTTTAATAAATCACCAAGAATATAATACTAGGTAACTCATATACGCGAGGGACTGTAAGGGCGGACAAATAGTATATTATGGTATTCCGGAGTTTTTTGGAATATTTGATAGGAGGAGGTAGAAATAGGCCCAAACACCAGCACGGACGTAGACATACTAGACGCTTTCAAATCAGGGCCCTTATATAGTACTAGTAGGTGGACGGTGGACATATATGCATAAGAGTCCTAACTACAAGGCATTAGGTAGCTACGTGTGTCCAGCTTCTGGTTCACGAGACAAAGGGTAATTCAAGGTGCTAAGTGCATTCCTACTAGTAAGTACGCAAGTAGTAGTAGGCAGAAGGTGTTTTGAGTAGGTGTTTTGTGACGCAAGGCTCTCTACACGAGTCTCATCGCAGACTCGAACAGCGCCTCTCACCGCGTTGTGAATTGGCGGTCTCTGGAACAAAAAAAGATGTGATAAATGAAGTTGGTGATCTCTGGAATAAAACAATTCGATAAAAAGAAATCCTGCATAAATGCCGCCGCTGATTCGCCGGTGGGCTCTGGCGAGTATAAATAGAAGGGCACCCCCCAGAATTCCTGCCCTCTCCTCCTTCTCCTCTTCATCCTCCTCCTCCTCCTCCTCTCCTCCTCCTCATCCTCATCCTCCTCTCCTCCTCCCACAATCAACTTCCCTTCTACTCCAGCAACAGGTATGTGCTATCATCTTATAACCACCAGCGATATGGATGACGAGGTGCTGATGCTGATGCTGATGCTGCTGGCAGGAGTTTCTTTTAGTCTGGTCTCGCTGTTAGCGTAGCCAAGTCCCCCCGGACCAGCAGGACCCCGAGGAGACGCCGGCCCGCCCGGAAAGGATGGCGAAGACGGCGCCCCGGGACGAGCAGGTCGCCAGGGCTACCCGGGCCACCCGGTCCACGTCGAGAGGCGATGCGGACGGGACGTATTCTGTTCTGGGTCTTCGCTACCGCGGGGGCAGCTATGGCGATAGCCGCCATCTGGGCCACAGGGGCCGGAAAGCAGTGGTGGAAGACTGCGGGGGTCATCGTTCTCTCGAATACCTATCACCACCATCACCACCATCCTCGCCATGACTTCGAACGCTCCTGCCGCCGTCACCGGAGCCGGCCCCATCGCCATCGCCATCACAATCATCATCAGCATCAACGGCAGCGGGACCACCGCTGAAATGGAATCTATCACCCCAGCGACCGTCATTATTACCATTGTTGCCACCCTCACAACACCGCCGACACACGATGGCCAGTCAGGCAGGAGCAGCCCCACCACCACCACTAGCTGGGTGGACCCGGCTTGAAGTCTTTCGGCTGATTTTACTGGCGGTCGGCTTTGTAGTAGGCTCAATTACTATCCATTATGATAGTAAGATCCTACTATGGATCAAAAACCTTGTTGACCTCATCAAGGATCTGCCCCTTGATCGGATTTCTATTTTTATTTTATTTCAATATGTTTTCGACATCTGCAACTTTTTGTCGTCTTTGTGCGTGCGTCGTTGTGTTTTTTTGTATTGGGGTCGTTTACATATATCTCCCTGTCGTTAGATTGAAGATGAACGAAACCTGTATACTGTACATCTCAGTTCCACCGAGAAGAAGAGTAAGGCCAGAGTCCGCTTCAGAATTCGATATAGATTAGAATTGGGCTTTGGTTGGCAATGGCGGGCCTTTGGGCGCCGCAGGACAAGGGGATCTACGCCACCCTTGGCGGCATCACGCTAATGGTCGGCCTGCCCCTCCTCGAGGAGGCCTTCTCTTAAGTTGCCGCCGCTGCCGCTGCCATCCACCATCGTCGGTTTTTTTGTTGTGCGTTGTGTTTTTTAAAAAGGACAACCACCTGCCGCCATCCTTCCTCCCCCACCAATCATCTCCCGCCACCTTCCGCCGCAACCGCGGTAAGCGAGCCCCGTCGTGTGCATCCCGCAGCATCGCCTTCTGACGCGTGTCTTCCTCAAGCTCCCTTCCCGCTTCCCCGCAGCTTCCCCCCCACACCATCACCACCACCGCATCACCATGGCTCCCAGCATCACAAAGGACGAGCGTAAGTGCAAAGGGTACCAAAATCGCCCTCCTCTCCCCCACCTCCATCGCGGCCAAGCTAACAGACCGCCCCCGTCTCGGCAGAGAAGCGCAAGCAATCCGAAGACGAAGATGTCGCGATGACTGAGCCGTCCCCCAAACGGCTCAAATCCGTCGACCCGGCGTCTCCGGACGCATCATTACCCGCGGGCGACGAGGAGGAGCGGCCGGCCAAGACCGTGATCCAATTCAAGGAGAAACCCGCCGTCATCGAAGAGCGCACAGGCGCGATCGAGTTCCGTGTCGTCGCCAATGACAATCAGCGCGAATCAATGATAATCCTGACCGGACTGAAGTGCATCTTTCAGAAACAACTGCCCAAGATGCCACGCGATTACATCGCCCGGCTCGTCTACGACCGCACCCACCTTAGCATGGCCATCGTCAAAAAGCCTCTCGAGGTCGTCGGCGGCATCACATATCGCCCGTTCAAGGGACGCAAATTCGCCGAGATCGTCTTCTGCGCCATCAGCTCGGACCAGCAGGTGAAAGGATACGGCGCACACCTGATGTCCCATCTCAAAGTGAGTTCAACCCCAAACCCATCCCCCTCGAAACACTCCAAGGCTAACCAACGACCGCCGCCGCAGGATTATGTCAAGGCGACCTCCGATGTCATGTACTTCCTGACGTACGCGGATAACTACGCCATCGGCTACTTCAAGAAGCAAGGGTTCACCAAGGAGATCACCCTCGACCGCTCCATATGGATGGGCTACATCAAGGACTACGAAGGCGGCACCCTCATGCAGTGCTCCATGCTCCCTCGAATCAAATACCTCGAGGCCGGCAAAATGCTCGCGAAGCAGAAAGAATGCGTCCACGCCAAGATCCGCGCCATCTCCCGCAGTCACATAGTCTACCCTCCACCAAAACAGTGGAAGAACGGCATCGTCAAGATCGATCCTCTCGCCATCACCGCGATTAAGGAATCCGGCTGGTCTCCCGAGATGGACGAACTCGCCCGGCAGCCAAAGCACGCGCCGCACTTCGCCCAGCTCCAGCACATCCTCAACGAGATGCAGAACCACGCTTCCGCCTGGCCGTTTCAGCGCCCCGTCAGCCGAGAAGACGTCGCGGACTACTACGAGGTCATCAAGGAGCCGATGGATCTCGAAACGATGGAAAATCGCCTCGAGGCAGACTACTACGCCACGCCGGAGGATTTCATCCGCGACGCAAAACTCATCTTCAACAACTGTCGGTCGTACAACAATGAGACGACGACGTACTACAAGAACGCGAACAAGCTCGAGAAGTTTCTCTTTTCCAAGCTCAAGGAGATTCCTGAATGGAGCGTAAGTCACCCCTGACATCATTGACGCATTCCCGGCGTGCTGCTTCGCCGGCCCTGGGACCGGCAGTCTGGTTTACGAGACAGCGTGCTAACATCTCATGTTGTATGACACAGCATCTGGTCGAGTAGAATCTGGCAGATGACGAGGCCATCGACTCCGACAGCCCCGCTGAACCTCCGCCCGAACAACCCCGCCGGACCAATCCGCCGAGAGCCACACGGAGCGCAGACCGCTTGCAACATTCTCCCAACCGTTACCCTAGCCGTGAATCCGCCCGCCGACTCACCTTTTGATGAGCTGGCTACCTACACCTAATTCTCCATCTCATCCGTCGCTTCCTTCTCCCCGACCTCTTCCTCGATAATACTGGCATGGTGGTTGACCTTCTGTTTATTGCATCACGTTTATAATCACGACCGGCGAATGGCGCTTTTTCGATTCGATTCGATTCGTTGTTTTGTTTTTGTTTTTTTATTAGAAAAGAAGATGGATGGCAGCGGCAGCTTATTATGATCTCGCACGGCGTTACGGATGAAAGGGATGAATTGATGAAAAAATAATATTTCTCGTTGCAGTCGTCACGTCGTCATTACCGTCGTAGCGCGTAGTTGGTCTAACCGCGGTATACACTACATTTACAACGTACGTAAATGCACATGCATGCGGTAGGCTTGGTGTGCAGACCGCCGGTCGTAGTACCCGCTTCAATCGTCGATTGCTTGTGTAACGTCATTCTGCGTACGACCAAGCATGACCATCCCACCAATATTAACTTTCTGCAGAAACCCTCTACCTCCTTGAGTAAGTACTTACTTACCTACCATGCTGCAGATTATAGTTCTAGACTTCAGCGGGTAAATTATCCATCTGCACAATGATGCCTGTGACGTAGTATATATACTACCCATTACCACATATCAACAGCAGGCTGTGCACGCATACGCTAGCCGCGGCGGTGCGAAAGTTTGTACGTACAAAAGAAGGGTATAGTTCGGCCAACCTACCGTATTCAGCACTGCTGCAGCATGACGCGATAGCGCATCGCTAGTACGCTTACTATATCCTGCGCATGCACCTTTTCTGGAGAAAAACACACCCGATGGAGGTATGCGTGCGTGCGTGCGGGCATGGCGGACAGGACAGGGGAGCCGACTGGGATTATTTGCGCAGGGACCCCATCAGCAGCAAGCAGCAGCAGGGAGTCGACTCAGTCAGCAAGCTCAGCTGAAATGCATGCCGCATGCATACAATTTAAAAAAAAATCCTCAACAACCCAGTCCACGCAGAATATTACCGCTTGTATTATTTTATAGTACGGTGTAGCGGCATAGAGTATGGCTGCCCCTTGCGTTAATAGGGCTGTGTAGACACGCAAAAGTATCCGCACGCGGACAACGGAGATACCAAGTACTGGATACACAGGAGGAGAGTAGTCAGCGGTAAGGGAGGGGAGGAGGGCTAGCGAGGGTCCGGACACGCCGGTTGCATGCTGATCGCAACGGCCCTTGCTTGTCTGTATGCACGTTGGTCGAGCAGGGTTAGCGACGGCTCTCGACAAACTAGCGAGGGATATCGATACCCACTACAACGAATACAGGAATATTCGAGTTCGAAGTATACTAGCTAGAACGATAACTGCCCATTCGCACTGTAGAGTATACTATGCATACTGTTGTTACGTAGCTAGCTCGTTCGCCGAGAATCGGATATCATGGTATAGTATACGGTACACCAGATACGTTTACCACGCGCGAGTGACATCAATGCCAATACCTATTCCAAGTTGACCCGCGCACGTGCACGCGTGGCGCGAAGCTACGTATAGTATACACCGGAATCCAACTCACACACCACAGCCAACATGTCAACAGCCAACGGCCACAGTACCAAAGTTACAACGAACAGCGTAGATAACATTAACAGTCGGGCGTCCATGACGGAAACGGAAAAAAACTTCTATTGTACGACGGATAACAAGAGCGCATGAGGAGTATCTCTACAGTCTCTCGATCGATAAAAGTATGTAACAAACAAATATTTAAATCCCCTTGTTATACAAGACACCCCCATTCCCATCATTCACCTGTAGTTAAAACCAGGCCTCCTTTATCCATATGTACCATCTCTTTCTAGTTCCTCTTTCCAGTGCCGTCTACCCTTCTTCCTCGGTTCCGATTCGAATTCGAATATTCGACGATAGATGGCCATGGACCGTTAATGAAAACGCCCACCGCCGCTGCTGCCGCCTTCGTTCATTAGACGTTACGTTGTTAAATAAGTATATCCGCGTGGTTCGATAGAGAAAAAAATTTTGGTTTTCTGCGAGGGTATCATCCTTATATGTACCATGAAACGAAGTAAAAAAAAAAAAAAAAAAGTGCATAACAGATAAACAGAGAAGTAAAAGGCGAAACAACCGAATCTGCTTCAATTCGTCGTCGTGACGCCGCAGCTAATAAAGATAAAAACAAAGCTGGTTCGCAGAGATCGAGAAGTCGAGGTGGGCGGATGACGAGACCTTTACGGACTGTAAAATAAATGTAAAAAGAAAATACATGCAACGGAATTTGTTAACAGCAAAGAGCAATTTTGAGTGTCGGGGGAGGGCAATTTCGGTGGCCGTAAGATAAAGATCCCAGGGAGAAACGGAAACTTGCAGAAAACCTGTTGCAAGAATTTTGGAGGCAAAGTGAGGAGACGGCAGATGGTCATTAAAGTCGTTAAAAAGCAGGACGAAAAGCAGTTGAAATCGCTCGAATAAAACAGAAAGCGGATAAGTTCGAATAGGTCGGTAGGTCGCATGCAGTAGAATAGCCGGCTCCCATAAAATAAACGCCGTGGCCTTCCGTGATGATAAGTTGAAAGCTGTAAAAAAAAAAAGAAAAAAAGAACATGCTATGCGGTAACAATGGTGAAAACGCCGGTTGTAAATAGTCAATGCCAAATGGTACGCATTCTGGCGTGCAAAGTGGGAGGAAAAAAGTGAGGTGCGGTCGTTGAAGGTCGTTTGGAGGATGCAGCGAGCCGTTATCGGTACGATTCAGAGCCGAATCGAATGGATAACGTTTCGCTTCTTCGGAGGGATGTAGGCCCGGCGAAACCTCTCCGCGCTGAGCTTGGTGGCGTCGGAGACCGTCCTTCGGTTGTAGGAGAATCCAGAGAGGGTGCGGCTGGTGAGATAGGTCGTCCCAGTCGCGTCTGGCTCCTCGGCACGCCGGGGGATCGCGCTGGCGCGAGCTTGAGCTTGGGTGTGGCAAGCCCTTGCCGCCTGGCGACCAGCCTTCCTCTGATCTCCGTCTCTGAAGGCCGATTTCAGGATTTTGGCCATAACCGGCGAATGCACGCCCTTTTGGATATTTGTGCGGGCCTTGGCGAGGGAACTGGCGTTGGATGTTGCCGTCTCCTCGAGCCTTTGCTCGCCGGTGTCTGTCTGCTCCGATGGAGCTGCTGCATCCGACTGCTCCGGTGGAGCTGTCGAAGGATGCACGGGGAGGAGGGGAGGCGGCAGAAGAAGTTCCGGGATGTCCACATCCTCAGGTCCTGCCTCCTTCTAGGAGGCGAGGACGGAGTTGTGGATCATCAACTTCATCTCCGCCAGACGGTTGTGCAGGTCGATGACCTGCTTTACTCGGTCCTCCGGAGGGTTTGGGTCCTGTCGGACCTTCTCGTAGCGGGTCCGGTAGTCGTCGTGGAGCCTCTTGTATTTGGCCAAGAGGGCAATGTTCTCCTCCGCGTACCTGTACCTCGACCTCCCTCCGCGCGACGAAGTGTCGCTAGAGGACACCGATACGTTGCTGGTGGTCGATGTGGTCGAGGACGCGTACGTCACTCGAGGCAGGTCACGCCGTTGTTGGCGGACCTCCTCGAACTCTTTCTTCGTCACCCCGTTTGCAACCGTTTTGACGGGCGCCTTCCGGGCCTTGGTGACGTCGGCTGTTGCCGACGTCTTGGGGGCCTTTCGGGCGACGGTTGGGCGCTCTTCCGGAGCCTCCTTTCTCTTCCTCCCTCCGTCGCTGTCGGAGGCTGACGAGAGCACCCTCTTGCGAGGACGCCCTGCGACTGCCGGGCCTTCGTCGGCCTTCCGCTTCGGCTGAGGGCTGGTCGAGCCCCGCTCTGGAATGTAGCGGGGTCTCGACGCAGCCTTCTCAGCGGACGACTTTGGCGTTGCCACGGGGACGGAAGTGTATGAGGTGTGGAGGTCCATCATCGGAGTGCTCACATCATCAGGGGTGGCGATCGACGACAGTGGGGAGGAGGATGCGGTCGAGGACTGTCGGACCTCTGAGGCCGTCATGGGCGGAGACGAACCCAGCGGGGACGGTTTGGCAGGCGACGCGCTCTGGCTCGTGTTGCGTCGATGCCCGTTGGTGGTGGGGGGAGAGGCGGCTGTTGCGGAGACCGACGGGGGACGCTTCGATGAAACTCCCTGCGAGCGGGCTTCGGTCTGTGCGCTTGCTTTCATCGACTTTTTGTAAAGCGGTTGGGCGGAGGACGAAGAGGACGTAGAAGCAGAGCCGGATGGCGCCTTTCGGGCGGGAACATCGATATCCATTCTGTCGCTGTCGGAATCCGAGTCTTCGATCGTCTCAGCTGACTTGTATTCTATTCGCTTTTTTGTCGTCTTGGGCTTAGCTGGCGCGGCAGACGGAAGGGCTGGCGATTTCGATGCAAGGGTTGGTGTTTGCTTTGATGCTGGTGGATTTGTGGAAGGTGTAGAGGTTGATGTCGAATTCGAAGAGGCGGCGGCGGATTTTTTCTCTCTCGAGGTGGTTTTTGTAGTGGGCGCCTTTGGTTTAGCTGTCTTTTTGTTTCCTAAAATCTTCTTCAAGGCCACGCTCTCAGCATTCCCGCGAGCTTTTGCGACTGTTGTGGCAACTGGCTGCGATACTGAGCGAGTCATAGGCTCGGCAGCCAGCGCTGGTGAACTCGCCGCCGACTCGTTCTTGCTTATCTTGATAGTTGGCGGCAAAGCTGGCGATGCAGCAGCAGCAGGCAACTTCTTCTTCGGCGCCTCAGCTTCTGGCTTTCGCCGTGGCTGTCGGGGCGGTCGTGGCTTCCCTCTATCCTCCGGCTTCCTCAGCATCTCCCATTGCGGGGCTTCCTCCGGTAGTTTCAGCCTATCAAAAGCATCTTCCGCGTTCTCGATGGCTTGTTCACGCATCTCCCGCTTGGGATACTTGAACTTCCAGACGTCCAGCTCCTTGTACATCTCATCGAATAGCTTCCATCGGCCGGATACGTCGCGGTTAGCAACCTGTATTACCAAACTCGAGCATCTGTCGAGATCGGTGTGAGTCTTCATGGCCAGAGCCTGCTCCCGTTCCGGCCCTAGAGCAAGCAGGTGTATCAGAGGTAGGAATAGAGCGTCATTTCGGAATGACTTTGGCTTCGATGGAGCTGATGTGACATCCTTTCCTGCCGGTGACGTTGCTGCTGTCAAAGCCGGCGATGTGGGCATCGAACTGGAAAATTTCGTCCTCTTGTTGACCTTTGTCTTCATGGACGGAGTGGTCAAGATACCGGCCTTCTTGGCGGCAATCAGTCCTCGTCGACCGGAAAGTTCGGGCCCGAGTTTAGATGGATTTGAGACAAGTTGGACACTAAAGATATTAGCAACTATTCCGGATCGGGTTCCTCGCTGTAGGCGTCTTGAAGATACCTCTTCTTATCCTTCTGCTTCTGCAGCGCTTCCATCTGTTGCTTGAGCGCCAACAGATCCGCATCTACGCTCTTCTTCTCCACTACTTCCAGCAATTCCAGCTTATCTTTCAGAAGACCCAGCGGAACCACGGTATCGCTGTCATCTTCCGATTGCCGATATAACTCATTGTGGAACAATTCCGTTGTGTGCATGTATTCGAACTGGTTGCTTCCTACTTGCAGAGTCTGATGCTCGCGAAAAGATCCCAAGAAAATAATACGTTAGTAAAATGTTCTCCGCTGTCCTCTATTCCTCATAACTGCGCAGAACACGCAATTGGTTCGGAAACGTGAGAAACACACCATTCGTCCGGATCCTTTTCCTGTGTTGAGCTGTATCGAAGTCTGCTTTCCGCTCGACAGTTCTTCCAGAAATCGCTCGGTAAGATTGATCTTCATGGCGAACGACGCCGGGTATGCAGCTCGGGCATTAGGCTTTTCGTCGGGTACCTGCAACGACGGCCCGGGTACCGTCAGGCCCTCGTCGGGTATGTTTAGATTCGGCATCGTCAATTCCGTCGAATGCGAGTCTCGGATACAAGAGGGGGGTGTAATCGGGAAAGGAGCCTGGGGGTTTTGAGTTGCACAAAAGCGGCCGCCCCAAGTCAGTTGTGATTCGGTCGAGTTGTTTTTCGTAACCGCGTCGAGTGATATTTGGGAAGTGTTTTTGTGATTTCGAGAGATTGCGGCTTTCGCAACCTCAGTCGGCGAAAGATGTCTTGTTCCCTCCTGAGGTCCCTCTGTAGGTTAGCACCCGCAGCGGACCTCTCGCACCACGATCCTAGACGGTGGGCTGCGCCAGCGTTCGGAATTGTCGAATGGGCCCACTCGTGTATAGTTGGATTTCTCAGGAACGAGAAGGTTGAGGCGGGGAGGAGATGCACGGTTCGGATGTCGCCCGTGATGAATGGGTCGGGTTATGCGAGGAGCCGATAGTGATCCCTATGCGTCCGTGAGGATATGAATCGAGGGAGCGGTCGTAGCAGCCAGTCGACGGGCAATGCGGAGTTCGTTACGGAGACAGGAACGGGAATGAAACCCTCGTGTCTAAGCTTGTTGGTTGGTGTCAGGTCAAGGCTTCCAGGGAGTCGAGCAGACTAGACCGGACGGCGGACGGATGACAAACGGGCAAGAGCAAGGAAGGACAGGACGCCGGCGAGAGCAAAACAAAGGGTCGGAACAGCGAAGAACAAGAAGCAGAGTCGGATGCCCGTCAGGTGGGGAGGCTCGAAGGACAGTTGGATATCGACAAACAAGTTGGGATGGACGAGGCGAACGATGATGGGTTTGGAGGCGGGTGAGGAAGAAAGGATGGGAGGATGGATGGATGGATGGACGGATGTCGTAGTTAGTGGTTGGGTTGGAGGAGAGTTTCGGGTGGGTGGACGGATCCTCAACAGGCAAGATCCACGGCCACTATTACCAACACCATCAGACTGACCTCGTCCGCGACCTCACACCTCGATTCCGACCTTCAATTCGACTCGGACTGACGACCTCGAGCATGCAGGCACGTACGTGGACGTCTGCGATCACCACTTGCCAGTCGCAATGCGAGGGCCAATACGACGACGGCCGTATTGATAACACACACACACACACACACACACACACACACGATGTAATCCTGCGTCCGCCGCCGGTGGGAAGACCGACGCCAGCGTGATGGTCTGATCTGGCTGTCTGTCAAAGAAGGCCCGGCGAGCAGCAGCAGCAGCAATAGCGAGCGAGCGAGCGAGAGTGATTGATTGATTGCTTGCTTGCTGATGCAGCACTGCAGCGGGAAAAAGAAACGGACGGGCAGAAACAGGTGAGAGACAAGAGACAACAGGGCAATGCATACATGTAACAGGCCCAGGCAGCGGAAGGAGAGGCTAGACTAACTCGCTGCTCGGCCCAGTCACTTCTCTCCCACACTCCTCCCCAGGCGGACAGCCGACGAGGAAAGACGAGACTGCTTGTGGTCAGCCAGCCAGCCAAGCGGAACAGGCGAATCTGTTTTCCCAATCTTCTCGCACCCTCCGACGCCATCGAGGGAGCAGCACTAAAAACTGCTAATGGGCCCAGAAGTAATCCGGTGCTAATCTACCGCTGCTGGCTGGCTACACAAACATGATCTGGGAGGGTTCCGTAACGGTGCTAGTCCCGAGCACCTTTTTTCGGTGTGGATGCTGCACTCCCTTTTCGAGAAACTTGTTCTCCAGTCTTCTGGGCTGACCAGGGACCAGGTCTGACCTCGCCCATCGATGGTACATGCTGCCTCGACATCGGAGCATCATCCGATGCCCGTGGGCAGGGTGTGGTGGGAGGCAGAAGAGGCACACCACAGCGACACATGCATGGCGGTTCCCAGCTCTCGGCTAAGGCAAAGAAATGCGACGAATTGGAGGGCAAAACGCGAACGCCAGCCAGACAGGCCCGCGAGAAGGAGCGGAAAAAGTAAAAAAAGGACTGCGTGAGGGCCTTTTCCCGCTCCGCTCGGCGCGACCAGGTGACGCCGGGCTCCTTTCACCAGCGACTCACAGTCCAGCACCTGGTAGATGAAGCGCATCATGTCGCTGCCGTCCTAAGTCATATCGCACACCTATTACATCCGCCGACACAATCCCACTCCCGCTGTGTGCAAGGACCAATGAATCCAGAAAGGAATGAGCAAAAGCAGGAACCGGTGTGTTACTCACGCCTAGCTCGTTCCTTCTAGCAGCCTTGTTGAAATGTCAGGTCACACGTTTCCTTCCTGATGGAACAGCGGAATTAAACGAATGTCCACCAGACCCGTAATGGAAAGTGGGATGGAAGGTGACAAACGCAGGCAAAAAGTGCCCTCGATATCCGCAGAGGCAAAATCGAAAAAAGTGCATGGCAGACGATAGGGAAGAGGCCTAGCCAGAGGAATGCTTTCGTCACATCCTCAAGATCTGCGATAATGGGGGATATCGGGCTGCCGACGAAATGCTCCTCCGTCCTTCGGCGTTTTTCGCCATTGTGAACAACTATGCTGCATAGACAACCTTCCAGACGGCCGATCGATCAGCTCGGCTCTGCCTTTTGTCAGCAAGCAAGCATTCATTCATCTAGCTGGATTCCTGAGACCCTGGAAAGGGCGGGCTAGAGCTACGGCATCCCGATGAGCTGGGTTCTGCTGAACTCGCGCTAGCGTCAGCATTGTTGGGTGGATATGGATTCCTGCTTTGTCTTCCGCTTCCGAAATGGCAGTCTGAGATCGAGTATATACCGCACATATGCACACCCGTACGGGGCGGCTTCGTCGAATTGATCGGGCTGAGATAGAGCACCGGCACATTCTTACGCACGAGCGTGAAAGGGCCCGATAAAAACTTTCCGACTGATTGATTTCATTTCTATCTGACTCCCGAAGAGAGCACGAAATCGATCGTCGAGAGCCTCACACATTGGTATATCGGAAACTCTCGCCGCCCTGAACTTGCGAACTATAGGGGATTCGCTCGAGTGTGGAGGTTAATTGCCCGTGCTATGTGAAACGAGCGTCACAACCAAACAGCTGCGCACTCCACTGTTGCTGCTGGCTAAAGTGCATTTCCCATTACCAATGAGAATTGTCACGGGCTTCGCAGCCCACTGGCCCGGCCACTCGACGGCCTAATCCTGCCAATCGCACCCCAGCCGTGAGGTCATGCATCGAAGAATCCATAGGGCGGCTGTCTGGTGTGAGATCGGCCCTGAGGTTCCACAGGGACCACCCCGAAGCCTCCCATTCGCACTCCCGTGCATCTGCTGGAGGACCGCAGTCGTGCTCGCGCCCCGCACTCCGCCCACCACCCTCCGCACTCAGGCATGACTCTCTCTGCTAGGGTTTTGAGTTTTTTCTCGAGGGCGCCTTTGAAAACGGAATTTTCCCCCCAAAATAAATGCACAGCATGCTCCGCTAGTGTGGCGGCTGCGGCTTTGCTCGGCCCAAACGGTGCACTGGTGCCAGCGTTCCTCCTCCTCCGCCGCTCCGCATCCGCCGACTCCAGAGTGCAACCTTGTGACGAGAATTCCTGTCCACAGGCAGTCCATGTGTCCATGCCGAACACGTCGACGGTGATTCCTTGCTCGAGAATGAACGATCGCGATCGCAGGCTGGACGTTTGCCTGGCGGGAGTGTGTTGAGCTGAGGTCCCGCCCGCCGCAGCGGTGCACTCGGCCGAAACGGGCAAGTTTGCCGGCGGCGCCTTCTTTGCTCGTCCGCTGTTTCTTTCTTTCGCCTCACCATGGCTGGCCGCGCTGCCAGGCTATGTCTGCGTACTGATGCACAGGACACTCCATACTTCCGACCATTTTAGGCGGGAACTACTGCGGAGTCCCGTGTGGTTTACATTTGTCTCCTTGCTCGACGCAGTCTAGCTTGCTTGGCCGCGCCCCGGCCGGCTAACGGCAGAATCCTACCGGCCAGGCTGGATACGGAACCGTCAGACATCGATCCAGAATTTTTCGTCACTTCCGGGATCCCGAGACCACCGCCAGGCCATCAAAAAGCCGCTCGATCGACGGGATCTAGTTGAGGGGCTAAGATAAACGTTACAATCGATTGAGAAGTGTCTAGCAAGGGATCCGACTCTAGTTTCCAACGAATCACTAAATCCATGACCATACAATGGGCAGCTTTGGCCTCGTATCAATTCTAACTAGCCGAAGTGGTGATTTCTCGATAAGCTGGCTGCTCATGAACCCGTGCACGCTAGTTGTATTGGTGGGGATGCTAAGAAGGAAAAGAAACTCCCTAAGCTCCATGCAAACCCGCAGGCGGGCCAGGGTGATTTTCAAAGGCCTCGACCAGCTGTCAATCCGGCCTTCGTATTCGGAACTACGCACGCATGCAACGGGGAGTATTCTGTCTGGATAGAAGTAGGCAAGCACAAATGTATCCCGTAGGTGAGGGCGTGAGTAAGGAAAATATGCACAAGCTAACTGGAAGCAAAATAACGCGGGTGGTGCAGGAGGAAAAGCCACGATGGACTGATATTCGATTGGCTTGCGCATGTGGAGTGATCAGTGGAGAGCACATTGGCCAATGCATACACACTTCTGCAATTGTAGAGATAGTGGTTTCTTTCTTTCTTTCTTGTCGTTGTCCTAGGCACGTTACGTTTCATGCGGACAGGACATCAGAAACGCCTTGGTCTGGAGATTTAGTTCGGGCTTCATATCATAAAAGGAACCCGAGGCATTCATCCACTCACCAACACTGCCAATTTCGCAACCCTGGATTCCATCGAGCCAACAATGATCGAATCTCCGCCACGTAGCGGACGGCCAAAGCATCATGCATTTCTTTCACATCAGAAGCCGCGAGAGAGGATCTCAAGAGCGAGATTCTTTCATTTGCAAAACGACTAGTTCTTTAGCGAGTTAACAATTATAACCAGCATCATCCTTTACTGATCACTGAGAATAATATCATCCTTTATTACAAAACAAGCCGCCCTCGAAGCGAAGCATGGGGGGCATCCCTCCCCTCCACCCTCCAGCCGGGATACATGGCGTCTCAATTAAAACGTGTTTTATGCAGGTCAGACTTACGACCTTTTCCCTCGCCACTTGAAGCGGCCTATCGCATAACGCGGGAGAAAAAAGACAATTGTTCGCCCAGACCTCAAACGACTGGGCGGGTGCCAATGAAGAATTTTCTTTCACCTCGTTCGAAAAAGCGGAGTTATTTTGGTCTCGTAGCGCGGTGATCTTGAACAAACCGCTCTGGAGGAGCCAGCAAGTATAACATAACATGACCAAAGAGGCTATTCCAGGTGTACACCGCTCTTTTCGCAAGAATAGTGTACAGCCACGTACGTTATGCATACATGGACGGCGAGGGCTAATGCACTGCTGTCTTCGACTCGGCAAGGCAACAGTTCAGCACAATCAAGTGTATGCAATATCAATAACATGAACGTGTGTGCATATCTGTACGTGGACGGTATCAGCTAGCCGTGTGTGTAAATTTTACGTTGTGCAATGAAATTTCGTAACGTCAATGAGCATTTTGGCGTAAAGGCTCTGCAGACCAAGGCCAGGCCGGATCCGAACCCACTTTCGATTCTGATAATATCCTCCATACCACCCGAATAATTGGATGCCCCGCCGACTATCGAATATGACAATGTAATCCGCAAACGCACATTACTTAGCATATCATCAACAATCTAAATTCCACAAGTCACAAAAGTTAAAGGAGCAAGCTGAATGACTTATCAAATACTACGGTCGGCCCTCGGCCCCAAAACTGTCGTTGCGTGCCAATTTTGGTCGAAATTCGCCTCCCGGGCATTTTGCGGCATGCAAGATCCCTGCTCTAGCCCTCTAAACGATTCGATGCGCCGCCACACCCAATAACAGGCCGACCCGCTGGGAGAAAACACACTGGATACAAGGCAATGTTGTACTGGCTGGTATTCCCCAATCATGAGATTACTAAGACTTACGAAGGAGCGCCGCCGCACGCATCGACTTACTCTGAGTAATCGCCGCTTCATCTAGATGCATCTGGCTTCACGGTATAACCTGAAATGGAAGCCCGGACTGGTTCCGTGGAGACACTCTTGGTTTCTCAAGGACGCATGTTTCGGCTCCGCCCGCCCGCCGTGATAGACTGACTTGACGCCGGGTTCGAGTCTTCCACTACTACCAAGTCCAGTCCGTGTAGTATCTACGAGGCCTAGGGCATTTGGTAAAGACTTAGTTGGCCGTGTCGACAACACAGCTGCTTTGACCGTTGTGTAACCGCCGCTTTGCCTCACTTCTGATGCGTACGTATGCTCGCGAGCTCTCGACGGAATTTTCCAGGTTGGCTCTGACTCCCCTGTCGAACCTCAGGCTGTCTGACACACGCGCGTAGAAATAGAAACTATACGAGGAACAACTGGAACTGCTTAGTTCAGTAATATGCATTAACTTTTGCCCCGGCTTATACGCATCAAATTTCGTCCACGGGTACTAATTCACGTAGCACGCTCTTAATTCTCCGTCCCCATTAGACATGTTAGAACTATACACATGCAGAGAACCTTTTTTCAGAGTATACTATAGCAGGAATAATGATTTGCATTGTGATCTTGATATCCTCCAACATATTACTGCGGATGTATCGCTTCAACCATGGGAGCCAGCAGCTCAACCAGCTCCGAGGCTGCAATGGCAAAAGCCCGGGTAAATCCACCCGACCCTAGAGTGGACTGCAGCTGGCTTGCATCAACCTGCCCGTACGCGTAAGATATGTACCGTGAATATATTGCCACATTGCCTCGCTATCCAGGTACAGCACCACTACACAGGTTTTCCAGCGCGACTTCCAGAGTCCCGCAGCTGAGCTTCCAGCTAGCTCAGGGTGGTGATAAAACAGACCAGGAGCACACACTCCGGCTAACAACACCGCCGTCGCTACCATGCTCGAAATTTATAATAGATCAGTGATATCATATCATTTCTGGACCTTACGAACCGATGAGCGGCGGGGTCGCTAACGTGCCAGTGCAGGGGACTCCGGAAGATGCGTTCCTGTCCCGGATTTTAAACTGCGCAATTAACATGGTTATTGCTTAACGACGCGTGTGCATGTATTATAAGTGACTGTTTGCTCCGCTGGTACTATGGTGTTTGATATATAGCTGCTTGCATGCATTGTATTATAGCTGAATTATGCGCAGGTGAATGGAAATCAGGCGGTAAAGACCATGAGAGCGATCAATCCATGGGTCGGTCTATTGTATTCTCTGTGCCTACCGTGGAAGCCGGCGCGGATGATCATCCAGTCCTGTGCTCGGACAGTTGCCATATTGTTACTTACGCTAGTAACTTGGTATCTACCGGCTATGTAAATGGCTAGAATACAGGGAAGTTGACTGGAAGTTGTGACCCGGGCTCAGCTTACATACTATATATCGTCAAGTAATTCGTGTTCTAGACAATGGGTTTCACGCCGAATCTGGTAGATCCTGCGTTTATTGAATCTGATCTGTGCTATCCATACTTGCAATTGTCAAGAGTAGATGATATTAGCATGCTAGATAGTCCAATGCATGCGTACATGGCTTCTGGTTTACGAGACAACGTACCCGCGTATCGATGTTGTGATCCCATTGATTCTCTCTCGCAGATCTCATTTATTCCCTGCTTCGCAATTCAAATTTACAACTATTTAACATCTATGGAGATATATACCTAGAAGCGATGATTGATCGGTGGCGCATCGGATACCAGTTTCGTTTCCTTAGTGAAATTGCAATGGTATGTGCTGGATATCATTCTGCCATATAGCTTTTGCGACGATCAACATCGATACCCTTCTTTCAGGCCATCTCATGCCATTGTACAGCGTCTCCACTGCAGATCAATTCAATTGGTCAAGTATATAGCAATCTCAGAGATTTGGATCGGATCTTATAAATATCTAGATATCTCACTTCGTGGTCATCGTTACCCTTCGGCAAGGGATCGATCCATAGACGTTCCAACATCCTGCGCTTTGCAAATTTGGATTCAGCTTACCTTTCTAACACAGTTTATATATGTGTCTTTAGATAACAATATCGGGTCACAAATATGTAGACGTCAGATTTACATCCAATTACTTGTAGTGTGCATTGCAATATCTGAAGAATCTCAAGGCGATGATACAATATCATAATCTGCAGATTTGGCGATATTGGAGCCAATGTATACTGGCCACTCTCGAGCTCTCAGGCACTCGCCTCCGACAAAGTACATGAGGAAATAGGCTGTCAAAATTCTGAAATTACACGTAGACTAATCGTATATATCTCTGCAGACTAGAAACAGCAGCCTGTGGTACAAGGTCGTATAGTGGGGAAAGCCCAGTGCGAAGTTCGTTGCTAGCAATACAATAATCCATCGATACATCGTTCCCGAGGCTGCCTATCGGCTATGATCGTCCCGATCGATATATATCGTACGTCCCGGTAGACTTCAACCTAGCCCCGCGCGAATATTCGAATGCGTAGAGATATCTATCCCTCTAATTGCTTACGTATTTATACTAGGGGATGCTGGCATACCAGGCACACAATCTGCCCAACGTCGCCTCATTCATCCGACTGACTAATATAAGCTATAGGCCATCGCACCGATTGTCTTGAAGTCTGTACTTGATAGTAGTCCCTGGTTTAGTGCGGTGATTGTTGCGGGGGGACAAACGGGATTTGGTGAGTCGACCTCTCATGCCTGCATGTCGGCAAGCATTTAGGACTATAGTAGCCCTAGTGCAATGTGTATGACTCGAGTCTCGTATTTCACGTTGGGTACGCCTGGCCTGCTGATGTCTGTAGTAGGACAAGCGAAAGCCACAATTATATAATCGAGATAATTCATATATAGACTTGGCTATCATGAAATATTTCCCGAGACTAACAATATCTGACGATACTTAGTAGTTCTGCTGCACTGCTCTTAGGGTCTAGGTTTTCGTGGATGCATATCGTCTTGCGCCATTGCGTGTAATATTTGCAATGGTTTCCAAGCTGGAAGTATATAACCAATATTCGAATTACGCGTGTACATGAGACCGCATATAATATGATGACAATATCATCCATGTGCTCTCGATTGCAAGTAAACACCAAATCCGATTGGCAACTGATGATATAAAATGTCTGCTGGGCTGCTCGCTATCTTTCACGAAAGCCTAAGCTATGTCCGAGATTTCAGTATCAATTTGACAATTTTGACCTAAAAGAACCTGCGATCACGCCATACCTACAAGGAAGCCAGCCAGCCAATGCAATGCACACGCGTGCATCTGCATCCTCAACTCCACATATGTACATGCACACTGCATTGACAACCGATTGAGTCTCGGCTGCACGTACGTAAGCCTTATCAATTCTGCACATCGGTTGCGCACGACCATTATACAGGTGAAAATGAGTCTCAGACTGATCAACGGACGAGAAGACTTTGTTGAACTAATATTGCTAGGCGCCGGAATTCGACTAATGTAAACGTACGGCTTGAATTGCCTGCGTATTTCTGACAGATAGACGACAACGCGGCTAATGCAGAATACAACAACTATCTGTACACGTACTCGCAATATTAAGATTCATCTGCGCTGTACCTGTATGTATCCGCAGTGATCTCGTAGTATTTTACACAGTCTGATCTCTGCCTGCCTGGCGCGTGATCACACATATGGATACATAAAACGATATCATCACATACTGGCACGAATTGCAGCGCATGCAATCATCGGCGTCCTATGTTTTAATTACTACTGCATCAATTGTGAATTTGTATAGCCCAGTCCATTGATCAGATCGCTAGCTAGCACAGTACACAATGTCGAGAACACAGGAGGGACAGAAAAAAGTATCTATGTAAGAACGAGCGTCAAGGTATCTACGAAAGGAGTGTTGCAAGCGCCGACAAGCGCATCGCATCACGGTATCAAGGAAAGAGGGAAATGTCACAAAGCCTCAACGAGGAAACGTTTTTTTCAAAAGAAGAATAACGATGCTGAAAGGAGACAGACAACTAGACACAAAATAAATAGAAAACTAGCAAGTGAAAATCATTCAGCAGTATATTAAAAGTGTCCTCCTTCTTTTCCCCACAAGTTCCAGCACAGACGACCCCGCGATTCGTAACCCACAAGTTGTAAAGGAAACAGCTACAAACCATGAAATGAGCATGGAGTAAAAGCAAACGAAGATGGAAAGGCCGTACACCGTGATCTCTCAACAAAGGGAATACAAATAGATACTGATATAATAGGGCGGAGGGCGGAGAGGTGGTTAAGGTAGGTGTAGGTCAGCATAGGCACACCGTCACGTCCTCGCAGGCATCTTCACGAAACGTGAGGCTTACGAAGGGAAGACGGCGCACACTGATACCTGACCAAACAGGAGAGAGGTAAATTGAAGGGTGATAAGAACAAAGAACGAAAAGGAGAAAGGGTACCACAATCACAATCTCTTGCCCGGCACAAACGTGTAGAGCAAGACTAACGCTGCATCGAACCAGATGATCACAAGAACGACCCAGATGGCGCGCTGCATTATTATACGCCTCACGTAGGGTTCCTGAACCTTCATGAACGTCATGAACGTGTACTCGCTGTACCCTGCAAACGCAAGAACCGGGTCGAGATTATACTGGTGTGCGGCCAAGCAGTAGATGCCAATCGTGAAGGGGAGGATGAGCTGCAACCGGGAAATGTCAGCAAAGGCCATCCACTATCGGGCACCTGAACGTCACCATGGAAAGAACATACCCAAAGTCTCGTCGTTTTCGGCTTAATGTCCAAGAAGATGAGGCAGAATCCAGCCCAGAAGGCGCCAAACATGCCCAACAACCCGACGATCAGCCGGGCCAGCGAGCTCGGCGGCACGATATTACCAAAGGCCTTAGCTCTAAGAAAACCCGGGAAGGCGTCGCGTTCCATAGCTTGGAACACATAGTCCTTCGCCTCGTCGAACACCTCTGGGTCATCGCGGCCGTCTACCTCGATCGCATGCGAGATGCTAGCGAGGATCTGCTCGGGAAGGACGATCTCGCGCTCCGCGCCACGCAGCAGGTACGTGTAAAGGATCTTTTCAGCTGAGGCCCTTATATCGGCTCTAGCGACGGTGTGCTGCGGAGAACCTGATGACGTCTGCTCGGGCGTGGAGAAGTAGGATGGCCGCGCGGGGTTCATATCCCCGCCGCCGCCGGGGCGGGAGCTGCCGGCCTGCGGGGCGTATCCGGGGATCGTGACCGCGTGCGTAGTGTTGTCGTTTCGCAGGAACGCGGACAGGCGCTGGTCGTCGTTCTTCTCGCTGCTCTCATCGTCGCCGACGCCAAGGTGCTCCAGCGCGCCCGAGGACCGCTTGCTGCCAGACTTGTTGAGGTCGGGCGTGGACACGAGCACCGACCTACGGAGTTCGCGCACGTAGTGCCGACACAGCGACATATGCTGGGAGACATCGAGCCTGGAAATGCGCGCGTTCAGTCAGCCATGAATGCTCAACCGGACCAATCGCCATCCATCCATCAATCGATCCACTACCCCCTCACGACATAAGCTTGACCCGACGTACCAAAAGTCCAAATAGTCAACAGAGTGCTGCTGGTCCCGCATGTAGATGTAGAAGGAGAACAGGTCGACAGGCGGTCTCGTCCTCCTACTAAGAACCTCGAAGAGAGTCGGCAACCTATCCCGCTCGATGATCTCGACGCTATCCGTGTTCCTCGCCATCGTGAATTGCAACCGCGATACCGGTATCAGGTCTTATTCTGACAGGCGAGCGAGCGAGCAGCAGCTAGCGACGGTTATATTCCTCGAGGCGTGCCGTTTGGGGTTTGGGCGACCCGAGATGGCGTCACTGTGCGTACGTGCGTCCGTGTGTGCGTTTGGGAATAGGGAAAAAACACACACAAGCGCGCCCCTGATCGAGGGCCAGGGGTGTTGAGACTGTCGGCCGGTCGCAGCTGGGAGATTGATCGGAAACGAGGGACGGAGACGGCGATGCGGGAATTCGGAGAGAGGAGGGGAGGCGAGGTTGACGAGCCTGCTGTCAGCGACGGCTTCTGGCGGAGGAGAGGCCGAGAGGGCTGATGATGGCGATTGATGATGGAGGAGCGATGGTGGGTGGTGGTGAGGTTGCAATAGCAGCGCTGCGCTAACACGTTAGCACAACGACTGGTGTGGGCCCCCCAGCCAGGGGAAATTTCGGCCAACCAGCCAACCAGGTGCGAATTTTCGCATCCAACAGCGTTTAGCCATGTTGGTTGGTTCCTCAGGTCACGTCGCCGGAACCCGGTTTCACTCCGCTCGCAACGGAAGGTCGCCTCGCTGCGTCAATGGCGCGGACGGCGGGAGCCATGGTCGTGGTTCGCTCGATCGCGGAAAGAGGATGGAAGCATTGCATTCGGGAATATGACACAATCGCTGGAAAAACAGGCTTCCGGAAGTTCAGGCAAGACAGTCATGGCAAGCAGCGAAATTATATATTACAAGAAACTAGACTCTGTCGATAAAAGTACCGTGTGTACTGTTGTGCAATCTCAGCCCGAAAGGAAAAATATCCATCGCAAAGCGCCGGGAAGTCGACCAAAGCACACGCATGTTGGAGAAATGGCAGGACACTGTATATAGCGAATAACTAAACCCAAATGATGTTTGTTCTCCCCAGGGTACCCACTCCTCGCTTTCTGAAAACTAGAGAAAAAATTCGACGGCAGGAAACAAGGAACCGGAAAAGGCCCCGTTCGACTACGGGTGTTCCCGCTTTAAGATGCTGAACCGCAGTGTCACCTCGCCTAGAGTGACCATGATGGAAACGATAATGAGGATGATGATAATCCACGTGATTCCTTGACGAACGGGCACCTGTCAGCATTTTGATCGCGAAATGTTGGATGCACGTGGAATACTCACTCGACATGTTGCTGTCTGCGATCGAGTCCGCCAAGATGCTCGCCAAATCGAGGAAGACCTTGCACCTCTCGTTGAGAATCAACACCCGCTGCTTGATCTCAAGATACTCCCTCACGGCAGAATATAATGGATGCAACCCGGGCTCCGCTGTTCTTCAAGTCAGCACACTAAACATATCAATCACCGGTTCAGAACTGGGGTGGGAACTCACAATCCCAGAAGAATTCAGGGGTGTCAAGCGTGTTACTCGACAGGTTGACATCGACACGAAGTTTGAACAGCTTGCCGCTCATCTTGAGCACATCCTCCCGCTTCATGCCGAGTGTGCCATTCAGAGCGAGGCTCTTGGGAACGTCCTCGACCTCCTTCATCGTCAGGGCCATTCGCTCTTCGAATCTGCTCAGCTTGGTGCTTTGAGCGACTGCGTGCGACATGGCCAACTTGATCATATGATTACCGGAGCGGAGCGTAATCATGTCGTTGAAAATCTGTATCACTGTTAGTCACCGTGTCGGGCTGGTGTCGCGTATATATTAAGGGTCACATACACGAGGCCGCGTCGTCCGTGGAGAGTACTCGAAGTGGAATTGCTCCGTCTCGTACTCATCCACCTGCAACGGCTGTATCGCAAATGGCATCTTCTGAGGCGTCTTTGCGAATGCTAGATCGGCGAGAATATCCTGCACTCATTTGTCAGCATCCGGGCCCTTGCCTACGTCATATCCAATATCGCAAACGCACCTTCTCCTGACGTTCCGTAAAGTTCCAAAATACGGCTACACCGTAAGAGAATATATACAGCTCGGCAAACGAGTCGGCCTCGGGGGCATCTGGCGGTTCGGGCGAAAATGTATTTCTCGAATGGCCGTTACTACCAAGCCGTTCGTCGTAGTCTCCACCCTTCGGGCTCAACGGGGTCTCCGCAGTTGGGCTATCGCTAAGGCCTGATATCCGCCGGTCCGGATCTATCATACCGATATCATCCGACACTCTCCTCCGGCCGGTTCTACCGCGGAAATATTCTTCATGGTAGTCCCGCTGCTCGTTTCTCTCAATCTGCATGTCGAGGACCGCCCTGCCGCCGGGATTCTTCAAGATGGGGCTACCCTTCACTCTGTATCCTCCCGAGCCGGGCAAGAGCGGCAGATGGTACGCGCAGTACAGACATTCGTCATACAGCTTTGTCCGCGCCGCATGCTGCTCCTTCATGAACCTGGCGATAGCCATCAGCCGCCATGATGACGCCGTGCAGAAGGCCGTCACCCGCGAAAGCTTCTCGGCTCGCCGGTTCTTCGGCAGCCGCTCGGCGTACGACTTCCTCGGCGTGCCATCGGGTCCACGTGACTGACTCCTTTCGGTTGCCTCGTCGTCTCGCAGGGGCGCCTGATTGTTGTCCTCGTCGTAGTCCCAGTCCGGCCGCGGCTTCTGTGAGTCCGGCAGCAGCACGAGCTTCTCGGTGACCTTGCTGGAGCGTAAGGGTAGGTTTGTCTGGTTCACGACCTTCTGCTTCTTGACCGGGCGAGGCACGCCGCTGAGTCTTCGCGTGGTGGGCTGCGGCGCGTTGGGGTCTCGCGGTCGAGGTGGAGGGGTCCGTGACTGGCCCGATGGAATCTCGCTGGACTGCTGGAGAATGTTGTCGATGGTGACATGTCGTATTGTTGGCCGGCGAACGATGGAGGGGCGGTTGCGTAGGTCTCTAGCATCCGTTACCTAAAAGAATGTTCGGTCGATGGGTGCGTGGCGTGGGTTGAGATTAGCCTGTGGACAAAACATTTGAATGAAAGAAAGAAAGTGTGATATGGCGAGAAGCTTTAACGGGCTTTCCAGGAATGAAGAACAGCAGATGGCACGGGAGAGGAACTCTCGGTATGAAAATGGTAGGCAGCGGTAGATCAGGGACGCAAGGGGTGGGGGCCGGTGCAGCGTACTAGGACAGTTGGCCGTCGTTTCGGTATTGGCGGCGGGATGGACATCATGGAGGCCGTCTGGAGGGAAGTTCGTCCCTGGCGAGTCGTCCGTCAAACGGGAAGTCCCGCTGTAAAAGATAGAAAGAGAGCAGTCGAGACCGAGCGACTGCGAGAACAAGACGGAGCAGTCCCTTCTTCGGCGGTTCCGTACGTTGGGAGATGTGGGCCGGACGACAGCGGGCTGTTGTGACGGGAATGCCGCTTGTACCTGTTTACCAGTCTAGGCCCATTGCACATGAACCAGACGACAACGGCAAGGTTCCTTCGATGACGATGGCGAGCTGTGAACTTTGGCGACGGGTGAGTTCTGACGGCGACGACGGGCTGGAAAACGGGATGGCCGGCGAGTGTCGCGGCGAGGACATGCGGCTACACGGACTGCGAGGCGGCCTCGGATGTCGTTCTGGCGATGGTGATGTGAATGTTGACGTTGCGCTTGTTCGGCCGTTGGCGATGATGAAATTTGGCGTTTTCTCCCGCAGCGAAGTCGGCCGGAAAAATTCCAGGAGCCAAACCGCCAAAATTGTTCCCGTTCACAGGCTCACGAAACCCGCGCAAACCGCTCGGCGGCCTCAGAGGGCGGGCTGGGGCCCTCGAATCGGGCATGCATTCCACAGCGGTCGCTCTGGGCAGGCTTATCCGAGCACGGCAGGCGGGAAACCTCCGCTCGGGCGGGTGCTTTTGGCGGATCGAGCGTGATGTATCGAACGAGGAGCGGGAACAGCCACATGTTTGTACGAACGTATACACGGCATGTGGACGTGCACGGTACTTGTGCGTCTACCGATCGTACGTATCACAGACTACACGTACCCGTCGTATCACCACTACGCGGGAGCCGATGCAACGGAAGCCCGCCTGAACATGATATAGATTATAACGCAGGCTGAAGGACTTTTATTTTGGCCGTAGTATTCTTTTGGTTTCATTCTCTCGATGTTAAGTTACATACATGAATGCAGCAACCAGTGACTTTTCCATAACATAGCATAAAACAAATAGGCCCCATTCGTTGATTCCCTTCCAACAATGTTCGTTCGATTGATTGGCTGGTGTTTGTGGATGAGTCGCGAGGGGGGGGATTGGTTTCATTCATTCATTGTTAAATGTAGATAGATGAACAGGCCACGAGAGAGAAAGATCTCGAAAAGCACAGCATCTAGACGGTGCCGGAGGAGGTGATGGTGACCGTCTTCTTCGGCTTACCGCTCTGGGAACCCTGCTTCTCGATCGCCTTGACGAGGTCCAAGCCCTCGACGACCTCGCCAAAGACGACGTGCTTGCCATCGAGCCAGCTGGTGACAACGGTGGTGATGAAAAATTGGGAGCCGTTGGTGTTCGGGCCGGCGTTGGCCATGGAGAGCAGACCTGGCTTGGTGTGCTTGAGCGAGAAGTTCTCATCAGCGAACTTCTCGCCGTAGATGGACTTGCCACCGGTGCCGTTGCCGCGGGTGAAGTCACCACCCTGGAGCATGAAGTCTGGGATGATGCGGTGGAAAGAAGAGCCTGCGTAGCCAAAGCCTGGCTGGCCGGTGCAGAGCTGACGGAAGTTGTCGGTGGTCTTGGGGACAACGTCATCGTAGAGCTTGAAGACGATGCGGCCCGCCGGCTGGCCGTCGATGGAGATATCAAAGTAGCAGTTGGACATCTTGACGGTTGAGCGAGAGTAGTTCTTGCAGAAAAAAGTGTCTGGAATGAGAGATCTGATGGGCCTTGACGGTCAATTGGATGATTTTGGGGGGTGATGAGATGAGGAAGAGGATGGTGGACGGGGGAAGAGAAGAGAAGAGGGGTAAGAAAACTTCGGAGCGGGGCAGGCCTCTTCGGCTGAGCGGGGCATCTGGAACTTTCGTCAATGGCAGCAGCGATGACGCGCACGTGTTGCTGGACCCTCTTGGCGCGGCTTTTATCTTTTAACTTCAAGCTTCACCGGCCGCGATGCTCGCGAGCTGGAGCCCGATGATGATGCTGCATCGTGTCTACGGCTCGTAAGGGTGAGCGGTCTGCGGTCTACAGATCGATACCGTGATGGGAAAGAAACACTGTCGATGGGTTCTGCTCGATTGTGGTACCTGAGTCTTTATAGAATAGCACTAGACTGGAAGCTTAGCCGGTGTACCCAACCGCCTCCGGCCTCATGATCAAACGACATCGATGCGCCCACCCTTCTAGCACTCTGATCTTCACAGCCTAGCATACATGCATGTCCTCCCGAACCATACACGACAATGCACCATCCAAGTTGGTCCCGTTGTAGTCGATTCTTAGCCTCGCCGGGCCGCTCGACAGGTATGTGTTCGCGTCTCGCAGCTACATTTCGTTCTTGGTACTCGATGCTGCGAGGCCATCACTCGGAGGAATCGGCAGATCATTAGTAAGTGCCCTTGTGAGCGTGGCCACAAACAGAGCAACTGCGAGCGCCACTGCCACAGGTACGAACGCGGTGATCAGAATCTTTGCGAAGAGCGTGAATTCGAAATCGACATCCAACGGTCCCGTTTCCCCGGCCAAAACCGCGGGATGGACCCTATGCGTGTCAGGAGCACCGGGGGGCAAGGTGGGCGGAATGTTGAATGGCTGTGCACCTGGATCATCTCGCTGCAGCCTGCATGTTAGTGCTGAGGTTCTCTAGATGGGCCGATGCGTCTGCTGGCGGCCGGCCGGTGTACTCACCCGGAAGGTTATACGCTCCTCACGATACATCAGCTTGACAAAAAATGGACGATACGTCCTCATATCGATCACGTACCGACGGTCCGGGATGTTCGGTGTGTTCAACCAGAAATTATGCAGCGTCATGGATACCGACTCGAACCTTGCCAGTTTTGAGATCCAGAGCAGTCCGTCCCGCTTGCAATTTAATGCTTTGTACGGCGTGTCCCATTTAAAGCTGTTGGGATACCGGAATCTGGCCTGAAGGGTCCTCGTTCCTTGGATTTGATTGTTGGCTGCCATCGCTGTGAGATACAGTCTGAACCCTAGGTTGATGACCGCTTTGGTGACGAGGCTACCGTTATATGTGCCGAAGGAGTTTCCAATTAAGAGTCGATGATGCCTCTTGTGGTGGTTCGGATCAAAAAGGCTATAGCCTCGACATACTACTACGGCTGTAGATATCGGATATGTGGTATCATATTATGAATTCATAAAGTATACTGTGAGTGTCATGTTTACATGCATCTCCAGCATCGATCGCCAGCAGCCACAAACTACCTAATCACACAAACTAATCACACGTAATTATCATCCGCCTACTGCTTGCCCTTCGCCGATTTCGTCTTTTTGAACTCAGCAACCGCCTGAATGGAAGTAATCACAATCACGACAATCGCGGCAATGATGGCCATGAAGAGCGTATACGGTCTGACCCCAGCCCGGGCAAGCCGCGATTGCAAATTCATTTGTAGGTGTTGATCTTTCGCTCGCGTCACAGAGTCGTGGATGCGATAATTCTGCCGAGACGGGTACTTGGATAGCGGAACGGTATATACCTGTAGCGGGCTGTTGGCGTCATCATTCATGTGTCGATACTGTCCGTGTGATATTATACCGCCGGCCGTCAGCATCCTGGCATCTCGGCTTTTGCTGGGACTGAGCTGCTATAGATTTGGTTCGAAACGGCATACTTACAGTGAGCGTCGCCTCTGACTCCGTGTAAATTAAGTTCCTGATGCCGAAGGGCCGGTAATGTTCCCTGATTTCTTCGAGATACTGACGATCCGAAACGTCGGCTGCCTTTCCCTGAGGTGCCTGCAGTGCTGGAATGATGATACCGTCTATCCTGAGCTGCATGATCTTGCTGAGCCAGGGGCACCATTTGGACCAGTCTGGCAGCATGCCTGAGTAGTCGATCGTGACATTGAGTGTTCGCGGCTGTGGTGTAGCTATAGCGGCACTCATGGCTGCAGGGCGATGGTTGCGGATGGCGTAAGTTTGGGTCTCGAAATTGATGAGGGGGGGGATGCGATCGAGCTTGTGGGTCGCAGGATTGGGGACGAGGGTTTCCGGAGGGCATTCCATTCGAGGGAATTCGAACATTTATGTGTAGACTTTTGGTCGTGCCATGATGATCCCTGGCTATCAACTGACGGATATCCGCAAGTATCATACGATATATGCAATCCAGTCTAGCAGTTTATTGACCCTTCCAGGTGACTAGAGCGTCTCGAATACCTGGCGCATATACTATACTGTTCACGTCTGCTCGCCCCAGACTTCAGGTGCAGGTTTTCCTCAAGCGTTTACAGAAGGCAGAAAGTCAACATGCTGATTCGTATGACCCGTTTGAGGATCCTAGCGATGAATCTTAGAAGTCCCGGTATGTCCTCTTCTTCTCAGCGTGATTGTTGAAAATGAAGGCCATATCATTGTCTTGTAAGCCAGAATGCCAGCCATATTATCTCAAAAAAAAAAAAGAAAAAAAAAAAAAAACAGAGACTAGAGAAAACAACGAAGAGAGCAAGACTACTGTCACGGTAATCTTCCAGTCCACTAGAAATAGACCTTTACTTCTCGCATTTTCTCTCTCGTAACAGTCGTGTGAATTCTGGTTGACGATTTTAGGGTTTGCGCGTATCCTGATTGAAAATATCACTCGAGGACTTTGACTTTAAATTTCGTGGGTTCGCCGCCCCTGTCGGGGCGCTCAGCAAAAAGATTGAATGCTGAGCGCGAGAACATTTAGAGGCGAAGGAAAATCAAGCTGATGTCAGCCTACGGCCGGAGTGACTCGAGGTTTGACTGCGGGGAATCCAAGATGTACGATAATTAGACGTACGAGCAGTTCAATCTACTCTCCTGGTAATGTTTATCATAAGGATCCAATTCGGATAACGAGACCGTATTTCATCCAGTTGCATCGCATCGCGAATCGGCGCTACCCAGTGTAAACGGCGAACCTGCATTGGAATGTATATTATCTCGATAAATGTGTATGCCGGTAAGAGTGTCTGGTAATAGAAGCTGACGGCGAGTATCTTCGTCTGGTAGACGACTTCAGCCCTGCCATATATCATCTAGTATACCACTGTCTGGCGTCAGAGTTCGAGTCTGGATCTCTGGACTGCAATATTATGTTAGAGGTGACTAAGGCGCCTTGTGTACATACGCGGCTTAAGGGGTCTCTAGCAGGCGGATCAGAGAGATGGGATGGGCCGGATGGAGCTGGCTATCGCAGTATACGATTAAGTAATATTGAACGCCCCAACTGCAACTCTTCGCCGGGTAAAGTACGGCAGTCTGGTTCACGAGACAAGCCGCAACTGCGACTTTCTGTTGCTGAGCGAGCTGATCCCGCAGGAATTTGTGGTGATCTTGTGCAAGCTGCGCGAGTGTGTTGACGAACAAAAATACGACAGTCTGTAGGGTTGGTGCGTTGCCAGGCTTTGCTAGTGTCGAGACTGGGGTTGGTGCACGCTTCAGCACCACGAACACGCTCGTCTCGATCGAGCTGGAGACTGGGATACGCTACACACGTTACCGGCCATCAGACTGCACCTTCGTGCGTGATGATCTGAAAAACAAATGTTCCGCATTTCTCATTACGATCCTAAAATTTTCTTCTGTAAAAGTCACTTGGCTACGACTGATCGACTGAAGTCAACTCTTTTAGGTTTTTCTCGCCGTGATATACGTGATTTATAAAGATGTATGTATATTGAATTTCATCTCGTTTTAAACGGTTTGTAATACTCTCAAATCGACTGGAGACACTACGTCGTGATGAAGTTGACGGTTTGCATCCAAGTAGTAAGCTACGTAGAGAACTCGCATGTCCCGAGCTTAACCGATTAATTAAGCTTCGGAGCACGTAACCTTTATTTTTTTTAACGTGCAAAACGTGCGCTACTCTCTCGTAACGTATAAATCTTGATCATACCCCAAACCCTTGTGGTCCAGGCGTCCGACACCATGGATCTAAACGAGGGCACCTCGCGGCGCCAACAGCTACCTGCCCTCCATGTCACATTTTCGTATAAGACTTATTTAAATTTACCATTCCGTAAATTGGTCGGCCTCAGGACTCTCTCTGTTCCCGTGCTCGCCGGCGGCACCGATATGAATATCCTGGACAGCGAATATTACGACCGGATAAGCACGTACTATCCCCCATCTGTGTGGTTTTTTTATCGTGAGGGGGAATACAACTTTACAGTAAGCCATTTTCGCAGTTCGCTCACCGTGAGCTGTCGCGACTGTACATGTTATTTGCGATTGGATATCGATAGCTGGCATCATGGGTACCTGGGTGCGTGCTGTATTTGACACTTGCAGTATTTAAGAGAACTTGGAAATGAAAGATCCATAACCAGCTACATCTTTACTCCTGGCGATTCATTCTCTAGTAACGAAATTCACTCGGCGGTTAGGACGGGACGGGCAAAGGAGTTGCATGTTGAACTTGTGACGAAACGCAGCTTTAAACAGCTTTTATTCGTTGGATTCATGATGTGTGTTATTGTGGTGGGCGGTGGTGGCAGTTTCCTCATAGGTCGATTGGCAGTGCGTGCACAAAGGCTTCAGTTATAGCTAATAGTAAAGCACGCAAAGTTGCAAAGCTAAAGAGCATATTGCATTGTATAAGGAGGGAGTACCACTACGTGGTAATAGTCATCGTTGTCATGCATTATTGAATGTATTGTAAATTCATTGCCTATATACATGGGTGTTTAATCGTTTTTGTTTCTATTTCAGCCATATGCGTTCTCATTGGTTTTGTACGTAGTTCAGAGATGGTGGTATGTCAGTCGACCGGCTACCTCGCGGCCTCGAGCTCGCAGCCCGATATATAGGGAATCTCAATCCTACATATAGTTCGCGTGCAGCTGGGTATCGGTATATCTCATGCCTGCATCTCAAACTCGGACGGGAGCATAGATACGGTATTATTCCCTGCGCGGCGGTTCATCCGTTCCTTCAAATTGGTCCCCAGTCTCTTGAGCGGCGTGATTTCGAACACCTTGTCCATGTTCTCCAGCGACCCGATGCCTTGAGTCTCAGGCATGTAAAAGATATACACCACTGATAACATGGTCGCTGTCAGTATATTTTGGAAAACAATATGGTTCTTCTAACGAAGACTAGGAATGCATTGATGGACTCACATAGTGCGAACGCCGTACATCCTCCAAAGAAAAAGTACGGCCCACATGCGCTCCTCGCCAGGAAAACCGGCGTGGTCAGCGCGATAACATAATTAGCAACCCAGTTCGCGCTATGACTTAGACTGTTCACTGTCGCCCGCGTCTCCATCGGCTGTATCTCCACGGCATAGATCCGCAAGATCATGCTCCAGCCAATTGTAAACGTGATCACGAACAGATATATCGCTGCGACAATCGTCCATTTCGCACCCGTTGCCCCCGCACTTGGACTTGCGTACAGCCCCCCGATGAGGAACATGGATAGAACAATACCGAAGCCCGTGTAGAGAAGCGTTGGGCGGCGCCCCCACCGGTCAGAATAGGCGAGCGAGATGGCGGTGCATATCACCATTAAGATGGCCGTGACACCGGACGCGAGAAAGCTAGCACTCTGTGAGGATAAACCAGCCTGGCTGAACAGCACCGGGGCGTAGTAGAGTACCCCGTCGATACCCGTGGTTTGCTGACAGGTCATCATGAAGATAGCGAGGGATGCGCGCCACCTGTTCTGCTTCTTCGCAAGCAACTTTAGCGAGCGAAAAGCGTAGGCGATGTTCGCTCTGAATCCCCGTCCGCGGGGTGTCTCCTGAGTGGTGATGTTTTCGCGGATGGCAAGTAGCTCCTGCTTCTCTCGCTCGGCAGCTGTACCCATTCCCATTTTCTCGAGGATCGCCATGGCTTCATCCCGCCGGTTGACATGCAGCAGCCAACGGTGCGAGTGTGGCATGAACAGCGAGCCGAAAGAGAGATTTGCCGCAACCACAGCCTGCCAGATGAACGGGATGCGCCAGGCCATGGTACTTTCAATGCGGGAGGTACCGTAGCAAAGAAAGTAGCCAAGACAGAGCCCGCATGTAATGCCCATGAACAAGATAGATGTTACACGCCCCCGAACATGACCCGGGGCTATCTCGATAATATAGACCTGCGTAGATGTCAGGAAGAAACCCTCGCCAAGGCCAGCAATAGACCGGCCAATGAGCAGAACGGCTAGTTTCCCCGATTGTGAACTGTTGCCGAACCCTGCGATAGCCTGCAGGAGCGATCCTACGGCAAAGATTCCGGCGCCTAAGCAGGTGGTATGTGTTCGTGAGATCTTATCCGCGAGATGGCCGGCAAAGACGGACGCGATCGCGGCAGTAAGAAGGATCATGGAGATTATTACGCCGTGTAGTGTGGGTGACAGTTGACCGAAGTCTTTCTGGAATTGCTCCATGACGGTGATAGGCCCGATCGAGCCGGTGTCAAATCTACGCTCAATAGCATGTTAGATTTGGGCTGGCACGCTCTCAAGTTGGACTGGTGATTGCATCTAGAATCTCGAAACAATGAAGCTTACCCAAAGAGGAGACCGGCTTGGGACATGAATAGCGCGTACCAGATGTACGGAGGCGGCATCTTTAGCTGAAAGCCCATCTTGAAATCTTTCCGATATCAAATAATCTGATAATTTATCTAGATGGAGATGCGAGAGATATGCTGCATTCAGCGAGGTCTAGATATTCTTACGAGACCATATGAAAACCCGTTCGTGGTACTCGTATGAAACGCTGGGCCATGGGCCACGTTGCATTGGCTGCTCGTTTCGATATTTGAGCTCATTTATGATCGTGGGTCATTATTTTTATAAGCCTTCGAAAGATACACATTGGAGTCACGAAAACTGGTCGGTAGGTATCCGACGTGTTCGAGCGGTGACAGAACGACGCTGTGCACGGTGACGTTTATACAGAGCAGCCGCTTTGAACTCACGATCTCGATAGCGAATTTTCTGACTAATGGTAGAAAAGTTTCGCCTGCCTGTCGACACCAAAATCTACCACCCAAATTAATAAGCTCGGCTACGACCTTTGACCCATTTCATGGAGGGGATGTCTGCCGATGGGTAAGGTTTGCCGCCTTTGCATACACTTGATCCACGATAAGGAATGCATGCATATGGCAAAGCGTTCTCGAATCGGCTAGTTGTGTGGTATTCCCCGGCACGGACGACATGCGCATATGCAATGCATGCACTGTATTATCTTCGCCGGAAGAACTGTCGGTCAAGCGAACCCCACAGCGCTCCGTGACCTGAAATAGGCACGTCAGCTATCGTCATTGGCTTCGATTGGTTGCTGAAGTGTATGAATCATGGCCGTACCAATGGGTGGCGTGCCATCGATTTTAGTTACAGTGGATCGGTCTTCGGGATTCCAGTAGAGCTGGTGCGTTATCGATAGCGCAATGTGCTGATTAATAAGCTGCAGTTCCTGAAGTCCGAGATTCCTCCGAGCGGCGGCAATCCCGCCGACCGAAGGCACGCAATATCGCATAACTTGGATCGAGCTCCTCGGTTGTAGCTCCTTGTCGCACGATATCCGGGATGGGAGTTCGGTGTCGGACAGCAACACTAACTGGCCGGATTTGATGCGGATGTATCAATGTGAGTCGTTCCGAGACGGTGCCTGTAGTTGAGACGCTGGCGTGCTTGGGGGTGAGTTTTGAGAGATCGTAGGGAGGGCCAGGGCGTTAGACTACTGAAGCACGAGCAGCCTTTTATTTTTGAGTAATTCCGAAGGCGTCTATAGCCCAGCTTCACGTCCTCGACGCTGGTCTATGCTCATTGTGGTATTTTGGTCTACAACGCCTGCGCTTCGTGCGTGTCTGGCCCGCGAGACCAGTCTACAACGCATAGTATACTTTGACCATCAGAGTTGATCGGGCTATCGGATACGGCGTGTATCGCGGGACGATTGATATAGACCTGGCATTATATTATGAATTTAGAATGAAAACAGTGTGGAGAGCATTGAGGATAAAGTTTGCTAGGCTATAGGATCGTCCAATCAGAAAATTGACATGTGAGCGAAAAAAAAATAATTGGCGTCTGGACTAAAAATCACTAAATTTATAAAACTATAAGGGCCGCAAAACGTGCAATCAAGGGTAATATTAAAGAACTCTCCATGAATTCAGCGGCTTCATGGCCATTCTTCCGACGTGAGCTCCTCGACCTGGTAAACGCCATGAATGTTGATCAATGGCATCACAACTGGTATCGACGCTTCAAAGTGCCGTTTCTTGGCACTCCGGATCCCGGAGCGGAGACGATCCCGGTATTCAGCATAACCATTCCATTGGGCGGCATCTTTGAGACTCCGCGGATAACGCCCTTCTGAGCCATTGATAACAACAACTTCTTCATGCCCGCTGGGTCCGTCTTCAAGTTCGGATTCTTCGCCAGTAGGTCTGCAATCACGCCGGTCACCGCCGGACAGGCCATCGAAGTCCCATCCAGAGGCATGACGGAGCGGGGGCCCTTGTTGAAGGTACTGACGACCTGAACGCCGGGCGCATGGATGTCAACGCATCGGCCAAAGTTGGAAAATCCAGCCCTGGCGTCATTGATATCCGTTGCGCCAACGGTGATAAGAGGGATCTGTGTTGATAGTCGGCCAGGCTCGCTTGAGCATGCGTCGGTGTTTTCATTTCCAGCCGCAACGGAAACGTGAATACCCGCGTCTGTCGCACGGCGCATAATGTCGGTGATGGCGGGGCTGCCAGCGGGTCCACCAAGCGACATGCTAATTACCGAGCCCATGAAGCCTGGCTGGCCTTTACGTTGATTATGCTGTGTGATAGCCGCGTCCACGCCGGCTGCGATAGCGGAGTCCGAGCCACCTTGTGTATCAAGAACCTTGACACCCCAAAGGTTGACATTCTTGGCGACACCGAATGTCAGCGAGCCGATAGTTCCTGCTGTGTGCGTCCTGTATGTCACTACTGTCAGCCATATGGTCCTAGAAAGCCTTCAACCGAATCAATCGACGCTTACCCATGTCCCTCATTGTCCCTCCCATCGTCGCCAAACGCGCTGAAAATCATCTTGGCACGTCCGTTGAAGTCTTGGTGCGCGACATTAATTCCCGTATCCAATACATACACATCCACACCACTTCCACTCTGCCTATCGAACTTATAGCTAAAAGCCAAGTCGATTGCACTCTGTCCCTGCGATACTTCTACCGGCTGCGATGTTGCTATTCTCGCAAGGTTCCACGGCGCGGAGCCTTGTTCGACCAAACCCCCAGCCTGCCGCTTCAAGTTATGCATGCTGAACCCCGCCGCGGCAGGCATATCCCATGGCTTGGCGGTGGTCGGCATTACTGCTGTTGCGCGACGATAGTTCTTGGCGACGATGGCGACGCTATCGAGTGCAGACATAGCGGACACTCTGTCGGACTTCATGGCCATTGTGAAGGCGCGGATATTGTGGCCAAAAGTTTTTGCGCCGACTTCAGTCTGGTTGTGGCCCATGCTGCTGAAGATTTCAGACCAAGGCCGCTTCTCAGTCTCCTTCATGAGGACGATGTATTCTTCGTTGGAGTCGGCAAGGGCGTCAACATCCTTGGAGGCGGGTGTAGGTGCTGCGAGTGTAACCTCGAGGGTGGCGAGGAGGAGGAGGAAGGGCGAGAGAAGAATTGATGACCTCATCTTGTAAAGCTGTACTACAACGATGTTCCTAGGAATGAGCGAGCGGGAGTCTGGTAGTTGTCGATCGGAAAACTCTCAATCGCACAGCGATGAGTAAAAGCGAATACTAGTTGAACGTAACGTCGGTATATTAAATATTATAGTAATAATAAGAATAATTTCAAAAAAAAATTAAAAGAAGGCTGAACGAGAAGTGAATAGAATAGACAAAAGGAAAGAAGCGGCTAGCGTGAAAGGGACCAGCCCAGCAAAAGACAGAATATTACTCGATGATTGAGAAGTGAATGGGATAATGGAACAACCAGTCCAAGGTGCGAGCGAGCCTATATATTCTTAAATCTACTCTCTGTCGCAATTAAGACCTACTGCTATCTGTAGTCCGGTTATGGCTATTAGCTGCCTGTCTACAACTAGCTAGCGGCACTTCATGCATGCTCAATCTCGTAACCAGGTCAAAACACCAAGGCTACTCAGGCACTCTAGCCACTATAGATTCGTTCTCAAAACCTCGAAAGGCTTAAAGCGGCCCATAGAGACATATCATAAGTGCATTATGCATCAGCCATACACGCTGCCTTGATTTCATACCTGTCGGCCTGATAGCTAACAAAATGGCATCTATGGCACAAGGTATTCGGAGGCTAGTAGAAACAAACATCTGCATGCCAGATCCCCTGTATTTTGCCAGTTATTCGGATATCGGCTCATCTACCGAAACTAGAGATCCGATCCATTGTAAGGCCTGCTATAATGTCAAGCACGTCGTGCCGAAGCTAGAATCCCCTGGTCTTATCCCTTTTTGGCCCTGGGGTATATGCGTTGGGCATGTTGCATGTTCCCAACTGGCAATCTTCCCCCAATGTTGGCATATATTCCGACCCCCCGCCCCTAAGAATAGGTCCCAGGTGGCGCCGTATGTACCTGCACATGAGTCAATGCATATCTTTGGGGACGACTGCGCCAGAATCCTTCTTCGTTCAGACGCCTTTTGAGCCTCCTGTGTTACGCCATTGCATGTTCGGTTCAGTGTCGCTTCCTGGGCGTGCTGGGCCCTGAGTGGAAAAATGAGCCCTGATTGGCTGCATGCGACGTCGAACAACTTGGCGTGTGAGGCGTTGTTGCAGAATCCGGCGAAATGCATATCGTCGACGAGTCGGGCAGTTGTTTGATGGCGAGACAGGATGGAATAGAAACAAGAGGACCGACCGATCACTCGTAAAATGAGAAGCATATTCGTAAATTGATGGCAGACTGTTACTGCGTTTCTGGGGATCAATTTTAGAACTGTCTACTGCAATTCGTTGTGCTGCGAGCGCGGATAATTCTAGAATTGGGCCCTCTTCGGGGGGGGAGCAAATCGGTGCGTATAGTCACGGAGATATGAGAATTTTAATTTGAAGGGGTTGTACGGCTCGGAAGGGATATAATCTGATGGTGTGCATGTGTAGGCATCGATCGCAAACACTACTAGAAGTTAATTATCAGAAGATTAGAATATAGGATCAAGGGCTGCCATGTTGGTAGTACGCATATGCTCGGATTTTGCGCGATTGTCAGCTTGCTAATTCAACCGAAGACCCTGAGGTTATCGTGAATGGGTCTTCCGATATTTCGTCATTGACAATGCTGTAGTTTGATGCCGATAATCCGGCGGCCACATTTCCTCGCCTGATGAATCCGTCGACCACTACTGTATGCCTCGCACCGTCGGGTCTGAACTTGTTACAGATTGAGCTCGTGAGCCGCACGTCAATTGACTCCCGCATCTGAGACGTCCGCCGGATGTAGTTTCTGTCGTTCGGTCTAGTCTAGTGCCCCAGCTGCAGCATAGCCTATCGCGTCATATAGCTTGCTTGGTGTTTAGAGTGTTGAATGACTGGAACCTGTCGGAACGTTACTTATAAGTTCGCAGCTCCGTCTGCTGTGACAGTTTTCCCACCTTCGATTCGTCCATTGCAAAGCATCTTGGGGGCTCCTTGGGTGCAAACCTTTCTCTCCTTTCCTTTCTCACTTTCATTTCTGACCTCTGGGAGGTTCGAGCGTTCTGGTAACGCTCTTTGAGTCTGCTTTCTCTTCGACTTTTTTTTTTCTTATTTTCTTTTCAATATTTGTTCAAGATTTTAGACAGATCGATTGCAAACGTGATAGAAACTTTCTTGATTAACAATGAGAACTACGGCCTTTCTGATTGTTCCTCTCCTCATTTCTGCCTCATCGGCAGTTCTGGGGGAGGTATTACCTAGGGGGCCAGATGAGGTGCATAACGTCGAGCGAAGTTACAAGGGCTGGAAGCGCAATATAGTCCGTCGTCAGTCAGGTAATGGTGCCGGTGGCGCACCGCCCTTCCCACCAGGCCCCCCCGGTGGTGGTCCGTTCCCTCCTGGCCCTCCAGGCCAAGGCCCGCCCGGATTACCGCCAAATGGCCCACCTGGAGGCTCGCCGTTCCCGCCTGGGCCGCCAGGTGCACCTCAGTTTCCACCAGGCCTAGGACCACCAGGCGCGGGCCAGCCACAGTTTCCACCAGGCCCTCCCAATGGACCTCCTTTGGGGCCGCCAGGCGGGTCCCCTTTCCCACCTGGGCCCCCCGGTAATTCTCCATTTCCTCCAGGCCCTCCAGGCCAGCCAGGCCAGCCAGGATCACCATTCCCCCCGGGGCCTCCGAATGGCCCTCCGAATGGGCCGCCCGGCGGGTCACCATTCCCCCCCGGTCCTCCTGGCGGGACTCCATTCCCTCCCCCAAATGGGCCTCCTGGCGGGTCACCATTTCCTCCAGGTCCCCCTAATGGGCCTCCTGGTGGATCTCCTTTCCCTCCAGGCCAAGGACAGCCGCAATTCCCGCCAGGCCCTCCGGGACAGTTCCCTCCTGGGCCACCCACGGGACCACCCACGGGCCCCCCTGGTCAACAACCACCATTTCCCCCTGGCCCTCCAACTGGGCCACCGGGACAGCAACCGCAACTTCCACCCGGTTCGCCTAATGGTCCGCCTACTGGTCCTCCGGGCACTCTTCCAGGGTCTCCAATACAACCAGGCCCAGGCGGTCCCAATGTCCCACCTACCAACGGCGGGACTGGATCCCCTAGCTTGCAGCTGACTGGTCCACTGCCACCAGGCTTCTCAAGTATCCCTGCAGCCGGCGGTGCGAATAACGAGGGAGCAGCCGCAACTTCGAGTTCAAGTGCATCAAACTCAGCATCTACTGCTGTCCCAGCTGTCCCAGCAGCCACCAGCCTACCACCGGGATTCAAAGTCATTTCTGGGGGTGATCTTCCGAATACCCAAAGTTCTGGATCTGGAAGCTCTGCTATTGCCCCTTCTAGTGGCACTGGAGCAGCGCTGGCATCCAGCCCGCCATCAGGGTTCAAGGTTATCTCGACGGCTGCAGCCTCTGGCGCCCTGCCCACTAATGGCACTGCACTCTTCCCTGGTGTGACTAGCAGCTCTTCAACTGGATCTATCCCTACCTCGACGCAAAGCGCCCTGTCCACGACCTTTGTCCGGATGGTTAGGAGGGCTGGCGTTTCCAGCGTATAAGCAATATATTAGCACCGGAGTTAACGGGCTTGCAATGTGAACGAGGAAGATGATGATGGGAAAGGTATGCAGAAAAGCTGTCGTTTGTCACTCTGTTTATGTCGCTTTTATTTTTTGACTTCTAAATTCCGATACTTCGATTCAATCAACAATATCAATATACATGCGCATATCATATATAATTAATAATCTTGTCGTCTAGTCTGGGAATATATTGGTGTCTGAAAACTATAACTAGATAGATCCTCTTAGACCGGGCGCGGTGCCTATAATCCGCTATAAACGTAAGTATGAAGGCTCACAACATGTAAGGAGCTGGCGAGCTACCCTCTCCACATTTCGATGTCACTCAGGCGTGCTTTATATTTCTTGCAATACCTTCTCATCAACTTCTCCTTCATGACTGCAATGACATCCCTTGTCACCAAGTGCTGCACGAAACAATTGGGTAGGATGATATCGATATGGGTATGCTGCAAAATTATGGAGCGGAAGATAATTGCGGAAGCTGACATGGTATCAATATGACATCACGTTCGATATTTTGTTAAAGCTACTCAAGGAAGGGTCTGGTTTACGAGACCAGTTAAAGCGTGTGTTTAGATCGTATTTGAAGTACGGTGCTTACAACATAGTCATCGTATATATGGAAACGTTCACCATGATTGTCATGGTCGTCTGTCTCTTCCCGGGCCTCCCCGTAAACGCAGGAAAAATTTCCCTCTTTGGGAAAGTTGCAATTCCCAACCCGGAAATCAATGTCGGTTTCGCAAGCGCTGCCTAATGTCTTCCACGGCCCACTGGTGTACACGGATTAATGCAGCCTTCTTGTTAGTACCATCGTTTTTAGTATGATATTTCGCCGTATATTCTGGTGAATAATCGAGTCGGGATTCGTACAGTAAGTATCGTTGAGGGGTCTGTCGGAATCGGACGTCCGGAGAAGTCCGTGCCAAGGGCGACATAAGCCAGCTTCTCCAAGATCTGATGCTAATAGAGACTGGCATTATATATGAGACAACGGATAGCCGATGGGGATGTATGGGTTGCCTATTCTAACCTTTTAAGTGAGGGCTCGAGAGATTCGCTCCTGATATCATCTTGCAACCGCGGCGACTCAAGGCCTTGAGTTTTGATGCTTCTTATCTGCTCTTTTGTAGATCTTGGGGTTTCCGAAGACGGTTGGTTCCACTTCCATACGAGAGACGGTGTACCGCGGATGAAGCCGACCGGTTCTAAGGTTGGCAGAGATATCATCTTGTGAGAATCATAGTACTGAAGCTCGGTTAATTGTGTAAATGGAACACAGCAAAACGAGATCGCCGTCTGCAATCTATGTCGTACGTGGGGTTTTTATGCAGGCAATCTTGCTGTGCTTACAAATCTATCATGCATTGTGTTCTTATTTACGTGAGAATCGGATCCGGAGATTTCCTTTTAATAGTATTGCGGACTGCGAATATATCATTCTAGATGCTCAGGTGATTTCAGAAGAATATCTTTTCGTTATGCGTAGAAGCTGACTTTCACTCGTCATTGGCTTCAAAGCTATAGCCTCGTGGCAACAATAGTTGATGTAATCACCCATGACCATGTCGAGCCTCTGGACACGCGTAGACACAGCCTGTGGCTTGCGTAACAACACGCCGTCGCACATTCGCAAACAAACCGACTCAACTTCACCAAGTCCTTATCGGCATGTGCATTGGTAGGCTCGGAATTCGGAAAGCTGCGATTCGCCCGCTAGCGTCATGCTGCGCCGGACAGCCTCCCAGGGATCCCGAGATGCCACCTGCCTGCACCTACATTAGCTAGGCTTGCGCAATTACGATAGGATCTCCGAGTCATCAATTCAACAATTGAGCCGGGGCGAGCGAGCAAGACATGCCTCGTGATTATAAAGAAATAATGCATTTGATCCGTGCCTGGGCAGTAAGGCAGCCGCCAAAAGGCCTTCCGAAATCCAGAACAAGCGCAACCTGGTTAAACCCCAGGTTCGCAGTTGCGAGAAACTCAACTAACTGCAACGTAGGCACTGCGCCGCTGTTCTCTCCTCCTCAACCTGGACAAGGGTGCCGAGAGCAATAAGCTCCACCAAGAAGTCCTAAGCCATGCATACACCATATATTGCCCCAACATAATGCAGGACGCTTCGATGTCCAAGTACCAAGTATTCTTGTCGAGTGTACCAAGTATATCTTCCTAGGGGTCCTTTGTCATCAGATGGTGGGGGCATCTCGTAGCTCGCTTGGCTCGCTTGGCGGAAGGGAAGGTGCGCCCCACCGACGCGGAAGGTTGAAGATGTTGCTTGAATCGGGTAGGTACAGGTACTCTTGGCGTCTAGCTGCAAGGCGCTGTATACAAGGACGCCCAACCGGGTCGCGTTACGCAGTCGCATTTTCCTATTTCGATAGTCAATGCTTGTGTCACCGATAACGCGGTAGGTGGGTCTCGTGCTATAGTTCTGCTTACCAGAGTACGCTGTGCCTGGCCGACCACCCGATAAGCTGTACGCACAGCATGGTGGGAATGGCGACATGGACCGACTGCTTCGAAGCTTCCGTTAACATCGATGGGGTCCCTAGGCAGCTGTCCGAGAGCGCGAGTAGGATCCTCGGGTTCGAGGTCTGCCGCCATGGGCTTCGTACTAGGGACTGGCTGATTGATCGAGGCATATGCTCAGCCTGATTTCATACTCGAGGCGCAATGGCACCGCTCTATAAGAAGAGCTGTCTGGCTCGGGCAATGAATGATCGACCTTCGAGAGCACCAGTCACGTCCAATCTGTTGGCCAGACCATTAATCCTTCTGTTCACGGTCCTTTCCACGCTCAGAGCATCTTGTTTCGAGCCAATTGAGATTGCCAAATTAATCTCGCGGTTTCACTTTTGAGCTGGAAATGAAGTCTACGGCTTTATTAATTTTGCCGACTCTGGCGTCTTCGCTGGTGGCTGCTGCTCCTGCTCCAGGAGCACCACTGGTCGAATCGAACAAGCTCAGGCGCGTTCTCTACCGCTCGAACCTGGAGGCAAGAGCGACGGAGCTCTTTAATATTGCGAAGCTGAACAAGGGCACGCGAGCCTGGGGTACTCCTGGTGAGATACATTTGGTGCTCTCGCTGCTGGAATTTCTAGGGAATATTACTAATGCATGACTATCTGCCGCATCACAGGACATTGGGAGACCCTTGACTGGATTGAACGTCAGATTCCGAAGGATTACTACAATGTCGAAAGGCAGTACTGTACGTTGCACCTGTATCTGTGTTACGGCACTTCGCACGCACCATAAACTTCAGCTGATGTCAGGGCTGACGCTGTTATACACATGTAGTCAACATTTCTCGCACCGTCCACGACGAAGTCTCCGTGACAGTCGACGGCGTAGCTCAAACTCAGGTCAATGGATTTACTGGCGGACCAAACGGCACCGTCAGCGCACCATTGATTGCAATCCCGAACTTTGGTTGTAATGCTGTGAGTACATTAAACTTTGCGCCTACAGCCTTGTGTAATGATATCATTCAGCTGACGAATGTGAAAACTAGTCCGACTACCCAGCCTCCGTTGCTGGAAAGATTGCCCTCGTCCATCGTGGTTCATGTAACTTCGGTCAGAAGAACGCCCGTGCCGGAACCGCTGGAGCTGCCGGTCTGGTCATTTGGAACAACGATCCAACCCCGCTCACACCTACACTCGGTACTCCGGACTTGTACAACGTTACTGAGTTCATTGTCGCGCTGTTCATTGGCCAGGCAGAGGGCTCGGCGATTGTTGAGAAGATTGGAACCGGCAGCGTTCCCGCGACGATCAAATCCCTTTTCCACTTTGATATCGATCTGACTGCCAATATTATTGCGACCACGAAGGGCGGTAACCAGAACGCTATCATCACATCTGGTGCTCACACCGATTCCGTTCCTGCTGGTCCGGGTATCAACGATAATGGATCTGGTACTATCGCCCAGATCGAGGTTGCTAAGGCCCTGACAAAGTTTTCCGTGAACAATGCTATCCGGTTCTGCTGGTGGGCCGCTGAGGAAGACGGGCTGCTCGGATCTGAGTACTATACCTCGCACATCTCAGCAGCAGAGGCCGCCAAGATTGTCATGAATCTCAACTTTGACATGCTTGCTTCTCCTAACTACGTACGTGATCTCTTATGGACACCTGATTATTTCCTCTTTCATTATCTTAATACTGACTATACCGTGGGCAGTTGTACTCCATTTATGATGGCGATGGCTCAACCTTCGCGTCGCCGTACGCTAGTACCGGAAGCGGTCTGATCGAGCAGACCTTCATTGATTTCTTCGTAGAGGACGGCAAAACATCTGTCCCAACTGAGTTTGACGGCCGGTCCGACTACGATGGTTTCCTGCAGGTCGGAATCCCTGCCGGTGGTGTCTTCATGGGTGCTGAAGGAATCAAGACCGAAGAGGAGCAGAAATTGTTTGGCGGTACCGCTGGCAAGCCGTACGACCACTGCTACCACCAGGCCTGCGATGACACTAACAACCTTGACTATGGTGCCTTTATCACAGGTATTAACAATCTACTCAAATTTCCCTCCTTTATTCGATGAGACTCGTGCTAACAGTATCAATCGATAGGTACTAAATCTATGGCCGACGCTATTGCTAAGTATGGCCGTAGCATCGAAGGCTTCCCCTTCCCACGCCCCGCCGCCAAGCTGACGCCCCGAAGACTCGAGGGAGAACCCATGATCCCTAACCGGGCGAAGGGCAAGCACGGCAAGCATGGTGGTTGCAGCCAGCGACAGGAGGCATGAAAACCCCTATGACTCGCTTGCGTGCTAGATGTTATATTGTTCGGGATACACATTGGAATGGCGAATTGTATTGTATATAGACTACCCACTATACCCTATACCCTGTTATGATGGATACGCAGGAAATGCGACCTAGCTGGTATGATGTTTGCGAACACATGGAGAATCAAAAGATTAGCCGAGAATTACATAGCGAAGCATTTAAAGGAAAAGATTTCCGAGCAGCCTTCGGATTCTTGTTACACAATTACGTCGAGGCTTTTGAGCTGAGTCACGAAATCAAAGTAGACATAATCAGTCTAGCTATACTTTCTGCGATATCGTGCACTTTTAGCTTCCGTTGAGACTTATAGGCAGCTTGGTAAACATAAATTGAAGTTATGCGTCTGCGTATGGGTGAATCTACAAAGCCAGACTAAGTATCACTGCAGCCAGCTCAATATACGTAGGACGTGTTATATCCAGATCAATATATGTACGGGGAGACCCTAAAAGAATTATCCTCCCGTAGTCGGCAAGTGACAGTGATTGACAAGAAAGATCAAAAGGCTTGACATATACTTTGTAATCTATGTATACGAGGAAACTCGTTTTATGAAAGGTGAATAAGACCTCAAGGCTCCAGAGTCCGTATTAGTCAGAAAAAAGCCACATGAGATATTAATATATCGATAGCACCTTCAGAATAGTATATTACTTGCTATACACTAGCGTCATGCATGACTTGGAAAAAGTCGTAATAACTTGTCTCGCAAGCCAGACGCCTTCTTTTGGCTGCGAAGCGTAATAACCGATGAATACGAATTATTCATGACAATTAATTTGAACAAGACAAGATTGAAATCGAGAAGTTAACTCTATGTTAATTAGCAAAACTTTTACGCGCTCGTCAAACTATATACATATATACATATAAATGGGGTAACAAATGCACGTTGAGATTCATGGTAGGTTTCGAAAGTGTTGCCTTAGTTCTGTACAGGGGTGAACACGCCCTTAGGAACATCGATCATGTTGATAGCAACTTCAGGCGTATCCCATGTTGGAGCGTCGGACTCGCTTTTTGGAAGAGTAACCGATGCATAAGAGACAGAGACCTTGAGATCGGCTATGGTCTTAATGTCGACAATCCCATTCGGACCTGCAACTTTGCATTTGAGGTTCTTGAGGAGATAAGGAGTGACAGTTTCCCGCTTGAGGTTCTCAACCTCGCTGCTGACAATCTTGTTCAGGAGAGCTGATGTTAAGGGCACGGTTCCATGGACGATTGCGTCGTGTGAGTTTGATTTCCTGGTCCAAACTGAGAAGCTACCGAGAAAGCTCTTGCTGGTATCCCACTGGTTAGGTTGGTTGGGAACGTCTCCTAGGAAAATGAAAACTCTGACGTTCCCGTTCAAAGAGGCGTGATTGACTTGGATCTCTGTAGTCCATTCGTAGTATTTGCCATCTTGGACGACGCTCTTCTTGTATCCAGCAAGGACACTGGGAGGCGGTGGGGTATTTAATGGTTGGTTTGTGGGGAACATCACAGGCAAGTTGCTACCGGGGGGGACGGGGAGAGCCAGAGCGGCACTAAGGGCACCAGCAGGAGTGTCCTGGCCGTAAATGCGGTTGATGGCTGCAATAACGCTTTTTACCCGGTCTTGTTGGGGGATATTCCAATCGTTGGTCTCGGGATATGTGTAACCAAATTTCTGAGTCCTCGCAATAGTTGCACTGGTATAAAAGGCCGTACCAGTTTGGTGGAATGGCGTAAGTGGTGTGTCCAGCGATTCTGGAGTTTCTGAATCCATGGTGAAGGTACCAAAGGACGAGGTGCTGCTAAAGTTATAACCCGTGGGATTTACCTCCTGCCAGATCGCGAAGAGACGATCTATGTTGGTATGGTGAAGCCAGAAGATAGGATCGAACGCTGCCATGGAGATATCCGTCATGTGGCCCGAGGGACCGCCGATCGGACCGCCAATCGCCTGGTGGATATTGTCGTGAACACTTTCGAAAGAATCAACAGGTCTGCCCGTGTGTCGGTTGTAGGCTGAGGTGGAGACACCGCTGAAATCTTTGTAGGTTGTGAGGATCTTGTAGACCGTGTTGGTCAAACTACCAGCAGCGTTCTCCATAACTCGGTTCAGAGGATCAATTTGGGAACTATACACTCCGTCGACTATCTGTGGATACCGGACTGTTTCATTCATTTTGGCGTATGGGCTTTGGAAATCCGAGAATTCACTGAGGTCAGTGAACTTGTACGAGTATAGCGGATTTGGAATCGTCTGCTGGCCCTTCGGAGTGTCGATTTTAATGGTAGCAAAAGTACCAACTTCATCCGGAATCGTGGAATTGACTGCCCAATCCCAGTAAGGGATGCGGAGAGTGGGAAGAACTGCCTTGTATGCGGCTTTCTTCGGTTCCGGAAACTCATTGACGATATCACGAGCGTGCTCCCATACAAGTTGCTCGTAGAGGGCTAGATAAGGACGGTGCCATGGCAGGAACAGCACGTCTTTATGGGTACAATACCCGCTCTTCGCGTCACCTTTGCCGCTTGGAACGTTGTCCCTACATGATATAACTATTAGGTGTTGCTCAATATAAAGTATGGGTTTGGTTCGAATCGGGACCTACCAAGGCTTAAAGGGTCTACCATGGATACCGGCGATGCCGAAGAACGACTTCTCATCTTTCTGGGGCATTTGGTAAAACCTTTGCAACGCAAGTAGGAAGAGGTTGAATTCGGTGGGGTTCTGGATCATCTCTCTGATTTCTTTCCGAAGAGGGACTTGATCCGGAGCTGGGCCAAGTCCCTGCTGTACACCGGAGAAAGTGTAAAAGTTGTTTTTCTGACGACGGAGAAGGCCAGAAGACAGTTCCATGGTACCATCCCGGCTAGCTGCCGCTGGCAATGCTTCAACTTGCGTCAGGCCCGCGGCGCAAGTAGCCGCGACGGCCCACTTAAGAGAAGACCACGCAACCATCGCTAGATTATACAAGTATACACGTGAGTAAGTGTAAGGGTATCAAACTGGGTATACGTATCGCAGTCAATAGCTTATGGGCGAGTATTATGTATGATATTATTGTAGAATGAGAGTGTTCAAAATAAAGATCAAGCACAAGGCGCAGGAGATTATTAATTGTAGCAGCCAGTGAATGAATGAATAGTGAGCTGAAGAATATAGCAATAATAAAATTCTTCCGTCGAGTATGGCGAACCAGTGTGTCTTTATACCATTCTGAGGATCCGAGTTTGTGGAAGATGAAGATCTTTTTTTCGCCCTTTGTGGATACTTTCGATTACTATGACATCTTTGCATGGGTCTCAGCGAGCCCCGAAGTGCAGAATCGGGAAGCCGTTGTTAGGTATAGGATTGTAGAAACCTGCAGAACTCGAAGTACGTTTTCCCTCTACGGACAAAGGGATGAAGCCTCTTCCATTCGGCGTTAACCGTAAATTCGTTCTATACTAAGAAATTCAGAATTTTTTTCTTCATCCAGCATCCTTGAGCTGCTGTATTATCCAAATCCAAAGCCGGCTTTCGCCTCGGTAATTTTACAAGTCGAGATCCTTGGCTTTCCTTGGATCTAGGGTAGGAACTTGGCCTGATTCAGGTACAGCCGTCTTACTTATGAAACAGTCAGAGGGAGAAGCGACACTGCGATGCCATTGTAATTCGACTTTTCGTCTCGCTCACCCCGGCGCTGGATAAGGAAGAGTCTTGTTTTTGCAGCCGGCACATTAGGCCCGAGATCTTCGGCTCTCAAGCGCTTGAGCTTTCCTAACTGGGTCAACAACAACCTCCTTCCCTGGGTCGGCCTGACTCTTGCATGGTAACCCTATCCATCTGCACACAACCTCTAATTAAACTTGAGGATCGCCGATATCGATGCATCGATCGCATCGCTAGATTCAGATTGATGCCTAGAGCATTGCGCACCCTTGATTATAATTATGACGGCATGATATCCACTGCCTTTAACCCTAGATACAAGTTGTGTTGTTTTTGTTGCAGACGTTCCCAAGCTCTCAAGGTCAGTGGATGTGGAGCAGATATCACATTTGCGAAAGTTCAGAGAATCTAGATTCTTTTGTAGGCCGCATTCTCCTTCTCTCCGAATTGCCTCCCCTAACCCCAAAGTGTGCGTTATCGTGAATCAATTTTGCATTTTTCAGATGAAAACGGCACGCTTAATCGATCAGTCTCATAAATCTTCCAACACCTCCCTTTTTAGCTCTGAACTGGACTAAGCGGGCTCGCGTCCGATGCCCAGAGAAAGCTTGAGGAAGTTCGATCTAACCAGAACCTCCCTATTAGATAAATATTTTATCGCCTGACTCTGGATCATGCTATTAATACGTATACCTCGGTTTCTTCAGCCACTTCGAACCAACTGCCAAACTAGAAAACGTGACGACGACGCGGGGAGTTATTGCGCTTTAAGTCGGCTTTGAGTGCTGCATTGGCAACCCCAGGCCCGTGTTATGCTTACTTTGGACGTTACGACGCAAGGCGCTGTTCATGAACCCTGGACTTTTTTATTCTAAGAAGCCCTTTTACCAGCAGTTCCTAGTTTTATCGAACCTGTAAAGATGGGATCGTAGCCAACGGTCCGTTTCAGACGAGATTATTGTGCATCTTGCATATCAACATCTGCCACTAGCTGCTCATAGTAGGAAGAGAGAACTTTGAATGGAAGGTTGCCGAGAATGCGGGTTTCGGCGAATAAAAACCCTCGTGCTTTGACGTCAGCCTTACAAGCTGCCGGAATTCGGAACTTTTGGATTATCTGTCGGCACCGATGGTAGGAATGCGCCGTTATTCGCTCCTGTTGGTGCATTTCTCCAGATTTGGCACCTGGTGTGCGTGACTTTGCATGCTCGTTTCCCCTGTTGTTCCCGGCAGGGGTGTATCCCAAAAGAACAGTTTTATTCTGCGGATCTATTCGAGTTATAGTGCATTGGATTATCAGATCGCTGCTTTAGCCGGTGCGATGTTGATCAGTCGCTTGTCGAGTCGACTTTTAGCGATGGAAATGCTGATAAATGTCCGACTAAGCGTCTGACGTCGTATTTCGATAAGTTTGATATAGATCTATAGAACTCACCATCGTATTAGTTCCAGACTTAACACAATGCTCTCAGGTCTATCGGTATACATCCCGCAGAATTCCGAAAGCCCTGCGTGTACCTACCGTTTCACTTCCTTAGTATATTCCCAGATACTATAGTATGATTATCTTCATCGTCAAGAGACAGGGTAGTTTGCCTGATGAGAGATGATGTCAACTGATGTTATATTAGACACTCGTGAAAATGTTGGCTCTATTCAGATTAGCGGCGCGGCTTTAGTTCTTCGAGTATTCGAGGCGAATTGCAGCCTCCCTAGCAATACTTGCTCTACACGCTGGGTCCAGGGTTTCAGCTCTGGGGCAAATCCAGAGATGATTTCCCGAGCCTTGGTTCCGCAGTAGTCAGCAACGATACACTACAGGGCCAAATAAGCATTTCCGGTATCTCATTGGATCCCAATATCCTGGGACCGATTCTCGAAGAAGAGAAATTCGCGAATCGGTTAACGGAGTCCGGCAGTCCTTTGCTAAGATCGCGCCTTTGCTATGTAATTGTTTAATATATCTCAAGCTCATACACATGGGTCACAACGGCGATATTATTCAGGGTGAAGGGGTTAGAAGAACATGGTGTCAGTGAGCTCAGGCGAATAGGCTGCTCCATACGCTTACGCAGCGAACTCGAAAGAATGCTAAAAAAATTCTGTGATATAAACGCAACAGCTGAAATGACAGCCAAAAGGCAAAGAAAAACTCGGACAAATAAACAAAATTCAAGATCAAATGAAATGTTCTGAATCGAAGTGATCAGTGCTGATATTGGCGGTATTTTCTCTGACCGGAGCGGTGTTCTGGGCGAGAGCTCGGTGGGGACGATTTTGGCCGTTCGCGTGCGAAGGCCATGTTCGTGGTGTGGTATTTGTAGCGCAAGGTAGTCGCTTCCGCGAAAATTTCAAGTGATCTCGCGGTACAACCGTAGGCAGATCTATGAGCCTGGTCAAATCGTTGCTGCAAGTTGCTGATAAATCTCTGGAACCAATCGCAAGCCCACTGGATCTCCGAAGACTCGCCGAAGTTAAGCCGTAGCTAGCTAGAGATGACCGTTAAATCAACTCGTAATATATCTTGGCGTGTTATTTGCTCTCAGGTCCCGTAGATGATACACACATAATACTATGATTCTTGTCCTCAGCATGGTACACATATATTTACTCGGCCTGAACAAACGAAGTTAAGTTATAGGACAGTATCCTTGCGCATGCGTTGATACCACTGGCTGCTGACATCACCCTACCCAAATTTGGACACCAGTTGGAGCTGTAGTTAGGTTAGACCTAATTATCAATATCATTGACGGTGCATAGTATCGCGCTTGGTTAGAGGAATGACTTTCGGGACGTTTTTAAGCCTATTGTCACCACGCACTGCAAGACCCATGGTAAAAAATGTCGACGGTTGCACAAGCGCAACGCCAATGTTGGGCCACCTAGCTAGTTTGTCTACAGTGGCCTGATCTAGCCGCGGCTTGACGTGACTTTCGAAAATAACGCTCAGCTTAAAATTTCGATATATATATGACCAATCCGAAAACATTTTGGATATAAGAAGTTTAAGTGGTCCCGAGAATAAGTCTTAAGATACCGCTCGCCAAATTACAATAACGATATACCTCCGACTATCTGGTCCGTATTGACCATAATGCCCGCCAACGAATTCGAGATTCACGCCAACCCGTCTACCGACATCTGGCGCAAACCTCCCTCTACAAACGCCTTCAATGCCCCCACCGTCTGCCTCGCCAACAAACCCCTCAACGCCTTCAAACGTGCCCGCCTCACTTTCGCACTTCCCCACCGTTCGGAGTTGCACAAGTATGACCAGGGCGGTCTACTCCTCCACGTCAAGCGGGCAGATGTGCCGCACGAACAGGACCAGTGGATCAAGACCGGTATAGAATTCTACATGGATCAACCGTGGGTCGGCACCGTCTGCTGCGACAGATGGGCAGATTGGTCCATCACGCCGCTCGAGCACGACTCGGCCGAAGCGGCAGAATACACGACTGCAACGGTGGAGGTGGAGAGGTCTGCGGACGAGCTGGGGCGAAGCTTGTGGATATATGTGGTTTACGGAGATAGGAGGGTACCGGTGCGCGAGGTGAACTGGCTATTTGCCGGGGACGGGGAGGAGAAGGAGCTCGTATGGCTAGAGGTTAGGGCATATGCTGCTCGGCCGCTGAAGAAGGAGGGGAAGGAGGAGGAGCCCCTGGTGGTCAAGTTCTCGGACTATGAGGTCGAGTGGCGTACACCCGCACTGAAGGAGGCCTGAAAGTCAAGCATGCTCGCAGTGTATTGTTAGAGATGATATACATCAGACGGAGCCTATGAAAGCGGTAGCATTTGTCCAAGCAGTCCTGCGAGCTGCTGTATATCCGCCGATTGAAACTTCGGTGCTCACCGTCAATAGCAACCAAGAATAATTGCGACGATATGCTGGAAGAGCAAGGGACACCGTATATTCGTTGATAGCCGGTGTCTTTCCGATCAGCGATCGGTTTTGTAAAGGTCGACGGACTTGTAACACTGAGAAAAACTGTTCTCTGGATCCCACGGTATTATCCTGATAGTCTAGACATCGTGTGTAACATATGGCCGACGCGTCTCGTGTCTATTCCGGGTTTCGGTAGGCTGGCCGCTGCCCCGGAGAGGTGAGCTGCACGCGTCTGTTATCATGGTCCCTCCGCCTCGTCATGGCGCCGTGCCTTTCGCTTTTAGGCGCCAAGAGTGGTAGTCAAATCGCGTCGTACGTCTTGATTGTCTCGTTATTGGTGGTGGTTGAGTAACGTCGATCGGAAGAATTAGTAAGTACTTGCTTGATTAATTCTACCAAGTTAGATTTCTATCAAAGCTAAGACCCAATTTTTGTAAATGCCTTGTGACCGCTTATGACCGCCACAGCGCCAATTGCCAATACGGTAGCTGAATTTGTTTGTAACCGCGCACTGCCGCTTATCTGCTATCGGAGGTGCCCAGCGGACAGACCGATACGCGGTATCGATACCGGTCTATAGAATACTGAGGTAGTAGATAGCAAGATACTAGATACCGATAAATACACAAAGTAAAGAGTCCAGACGTAATATAGATATAATGCAGTTAGCTATAACTAGCCGCTCCGCTATAGCGCTAGCAAGTATTCATGATTGTGCGAGCCGCAAGGGAATTACTATTCAGGTTGCTATTCACAGGCTGGTGCGTGAGAGAGGTAATTTAAGTAGCTGCTCGAAACTTAAGCAGCCAACACAATTCTCGAGCCATTATAACAACATTTGCTAGTACTATAGTACGTCTGCCCATTGCTTTTTGATTCATTAAACCTTCTTTTCGACCCCCCCACGCCTTCTGCTAGATTACAGCAGTCCCTCGATCCCCCGAAACTACTCCCGACAGTGTACCATCGATACAACCATCGACAACACTATCGATACAACCATCGATCCGGTGGCCGACATCATATCGGGACTCTTGTTTTGCAAACCAAAGGTTTGAGTGCAAGACAGCCGCTTACCCAGCATACTCACGATGGGTCAAACAATATCAGCCAGTCTCGGCCTTGGATCTCCCCCCGATGAAGACCATCCACCGGATAGGATAATTGTTCGTGATATCAGTGGTCGCGGCTATTTTGATCCATTCTACGTTGATTTCGACGACCCCGAGAGTCTTGTCCGAGAGTTGAAGCGATATAATATAGCTGGAAGTCAGTACCTTGGCTGAAGACCCCCCTTCCCCCTTCCTCGCTCTCACGGCAGCGCGGCCGTAAATTCTAGCTGCGAACACCAGCGCATACGACCATACAGCCCAAGATGCTAGCGGTATTATGTGGCTTTGCAGAATGGCCACCTTCATGTTCGATGAACTGGCACGGGAGTCTTTAAACTGACATCGGGGCCATCGTCTGTCTAGTCATAATCCGAAAGCGCGGCCAGCAGAGGGGGAGACTCTACCTTATTGGGGTTGACGAAATGCCAACTTCTATTGTCCGCGAAAATGAACATGTATCCATCAGCGCAGTCTACGACACGAAGCTTCCCTCCACCACCAATGTCATAGGTACAAGGCATCTAGAGGATCAGGTCTATCCACACCACAGCTTGAACTACTGGGACTATCAAAACGGGTCTCAACCAAAGGAAGATCCACCGGAAGTTGAAGACCTGCCCGCGGAGCTTGAGTACTACCGAAACCCATGGTTACGATACGGATGGGTGCGGCCGAATTTTAGCCCACCGCCGGCTGAGGACGACGATACCAGCTCTGATAACCAGCCGGAGCAAACTGCTCACTCGGCTGAGTTTAACCACCCTCAGGATGAATTGGATACCTACCGAACTACTTAAGTAAGTGAATACTTAGGCATATGTCCCTCTTTCTAAAGTGAAGCTCGTTCCAGCTTTTATGCATATTGAGCCATATATTGCTATTGAATACCGAATTAGCTGCGTAGGGAGCATGCGGTGTTCCTACTGAGAGGAAGTGTATCTGTATTTATGATAGTTTTCCTGTCTAGGATTATAATTACAGTACTGTAGATGTTAGCAGCGCTTATCACTCATGATGTGCGTACGTATACTAGTAGAATTTCGATACTCAATCAGGATCTGCGAGCGTTGGATCAGCGGTCAAATCTGTAAATACTGTTATAATATTACTGGCGTATACCGCTGCAAGCAATGAGAACAGTATATAAATAGGTAGTTGACCCCACCATCACTTCAGGAGCCTTCTCCCCATCACATAACACCCACCTCATCCCAATGGCTCCTCGTCGGAGAGCACTCAACTTCAGCGCCCGCCTCACGTACCCCACCATCGCACAACGCCAGGAGCTCCTCATCAACAACATCAGCCGAGAGAGAGAGAGAGGGCCAAGGACCAGGGATACATTAACAAGGCACTCGCAGAGCAGAGTTGGCTCATCAAAGCCATATTCGTCCCCAAGACCGCACTCATAGCCACGAAGGTATGTTCAAAACTTCATACCTCGACCTCCATGCTGCCGCTGTAGTATTGACTATTGTTGGTAGAGCGGCGAGACAACGGTAATCCTAGACCTCAAGCTAGCCGACTACATTACCGAGATCCACGGTCTTACGACGACGTTTGCTGGCAAGACGGAGCTCGTTATCACGCAGGGGGTGCGCCCTTACCTGGCCAATCTTCCAGCCGCCTTAACGGTAGCGATTGCGTTGTCAGGCATTTTTGGCGCGGAGAGCCTGGCTACTTCGAGACTACTGCAGCAGGGCGCTACACAGGGCAAAGCAGCAGAGAGGCAGGATGCCTCTGCTTTGCCCCGCCCGATGGCAATAAGGGGTGGACTTGCGCTGTGCAGCAACCATGATCAAAGAGTGCAAACAATATTATGTACAATTACTCGCAGAGGTTGCCAAATGCTTGTGGGAGGGCGATGATGACGGGGGAACGGCCGGTGAAGAAGCCGAAGCTGAGGACAAGGCGAACGCCGAGTCCGACGCGGGAGCCGAAGCCGCGTCCTATAAAATAGATATTGTCGTGTATATAGCATACCAGCCCAATCATACTGGCTGGGAGTAGCGGTTTTTGTGCTCGAGTTCACTGCATATTATATGATCGCAGCCCTCCTGCCGTATAGGTCTGTGAATTCCCCCGCCAACGCGGCAAACGTCCACATCTCGACACCAACGCACCTGCATGCAGCCACGCGCTTATTTCTACCCAACATCGAACGAGAACGTCTGCCACGACCCGCTTGACGATGACATCGAACATCTCGGATTCCACCATCATGGCTGCCTATAACCCTCCTGCCAGCGGCGGGACTTCCGCTTACCTATCGCGGGCTACTTGGGCGTCTATAGTTTCCGGACAGCCTCCTCGGCCGCGCATCGCCTCCTCCTCCACCGGCCTCCGAGGCCAGCGAAACAGCAGTTCCGCGAACCTATCGGACCTAGGATCGCAGGCCGGACGATATCATAACCCTGCCTTATCGAATGCGCTCAACACCCTCTCCAAGATCTCTCAACTCCCGACGTCCGTCCCCAGCTACCTCGAGGATACGCTGTACAGTGAGCGACTACAAGCGGCAAGGGGTCCGTCGGCGAACACCGCGTCCTTGCCGTCGAGAAACCCGTCAATGACCTCGCTCGCTCTGGTCGCGCAAGCGAGGAGTACCGGATTGAAGCTGGACGTCAAGGACACGAGCCACCTGGTAGAAGATGATCTGCCAACTCCGCTACCGACGAGGTGGAACGAGAACGACAAGAGCGGGGGCATCGATATATCTCAGGACGGCCTGGACGTTCGATTTTTAGGTATGCTAGGTCAGATTGGCTGAGGAGAAACGCTCGTTTGGGTGTTGTCGATGGGCTAACGTCTCCTCTGAGTGAAAGGGCCGAACAAGGTGACCGAGTACGACTCCGCAGCGGTACGAGCGGACCACCACATGCCTCGGTCCTGCGGCGTCTACTACTACGAGGTTGTCATCATGAACAAGAGCCGGGAAGGGTAAGCGCTCGTCGAGGGGAAACCGTCCGTTGGTTACGTACGATATTCGGATGCTGACACGAGGGTATTTTAGTCTGATCGGAGTCGGGTTTTGTGCGGGCGACGTTCTCCTGAACCGGCTGCCCGGATGGGAGCCATATTCATGGGGGTATCACGGCGACGACGGCAAAGTCTTTTGTTGCACGGGGGTCGGGAAACCATACGGGCCGCAGTTCGATACCAAGGACATTATCGGATGCGGGGTGAATTTCCGAACCAACTCCGCCTTCTTTACAATAAACGGCCGTAATCTGGGTATGTTGTTCGAGATGACCGGAGGGTCCGGGCTTCGGAGCTAATATCTGTATGGTACAGGCGACGCGTTCCGAGATATCCCGATGGAGAAGAAGCTATACGCAGCCGTGGGTATGAAGAAGCCTGGCGAACACATCAGAGTCAACTTTGGGCAGGAGCGTTTCTGTTTCGATATCGACGGTTACGTCAAGGTCGGTGAATCGCGAGTATCCCGTCTAGCGACGCAAGGCTGACATTATTATAGGACGAACGGTTGAATGCATATCAGGAATTCACCAACATGTCCATAGAGAAGTTGTGTCCGCCTCTTGAGGAAACGGCTTTAATACAGTCCCTGGTCGCGTCCTACCTACAGCATGACGGCTTTGTAGAGACTGCAAAGGCATTTGCGCAAGATCTGCAGGCGGAGCAGAGCGCTCTGAACAGCGGAAGACCGAACTTGACTAGTGGAGTAGAGCTGATGGAGGATAAGGACGCACTGCGCAGGCAGAGTAAGCGCTACTTCAACGCTTCATTTTCCGAGCTTGCCGGAAACATCTAACGAATATTCTCGCTCGCACAGCTATCCGCGCAGCAATTCTCGACGGCAACATCGATCAGGCCTTAAAGCTGACACAGACCTACTACCCACAAGTCCTCCTCCGCAATGAACAAATCAACTTCCGCCTACGATGTCGAAAATTTATCGAAATGATGCGACAAAGTGCAGAGCTAGTGAACGGTGGCCGTAAGAAGGCACCGCCCCCTCCAGGCTCCGGGTCCAAGAACAAAGGCCGCACCTTCGAAACACTTGCCGACGACGAAGACGTAGACATGGGCGAAGACGACGGCGAGACAAGGAGCGACTGGGATATGGAGAACGGCGCGGAAGACTATATCAATAGCACGGGCAGCGAGTCTCTGGGTCCCACCGAGATGCTGGAGAAGCTTCTGGAGTATGGACAGCAGATGCAGCGGGATTTTAAGGATAAGCCAGAATTGCAAGATGAGATGGAGGAAGTCTTCAGCTTGTGGGCGTACCCCGATCCGATGGTTTCGCCGGTAGCGCACCTTTTATCGATCGATGGGCGCGCACCTGTCGCCGAGGCGTTGAACTCCGCTATTCTCGGTATGCAACAATCCAGTACCCCAAATTTGACTTGATAGCTGCTGACGAGATATCCGTGATACAGTGTCGCTTGGTAAGTCCTCGAAGGCACCGCTAGAACGGCTGGTCCAGCAGACGACAGTCCTATTACGTGAACTCGGAGAAGAAGGTGGATCGGCAGCATTCATAAACTTGCACAACTGGATCAATTCCGTGGACTATCTCCCCGCCTCGTAATATATCGATCACCACTCGAAATAACCGATGGGCGGTAAAGGCTCCATTGGAGATTGGCTTATACTACTGGATACCTCATCGCATATTTGATTCCTGCGATTCTCGTCTCGGTTTCCAGCGATGGTGGTTTTTTATTTCTTCCTTGCAGACTGGCCGGTTTGCTGGTCTTCTTTTTTGTCTTTTTTGTGCTGGAGCTGCGAATTGTGTCTTCATACCACTGGTGTAATATGGTTTCCTTGGTTGTTTTCTTTGCGCGATCGGGCATGCATGGCGGCATCGATCGCGACGGTATGGGTTTTTGAATGCGATTGTGCAGTTTTTTTTTTTTTACACATGCGTGCGTCTTCTCTCTCTCCCCGCTCTTTGCTCTTTGGTATAGATTGCTGGCATCGTTAGAGCGCTGCAGTTTAGTCGTGTCTCTTGATCGATCGATGTTTTCTCGCGCATTAATTACGGTTTGCGCGTGTTCAAGCTGGGTCTGTGGGTAATATAATATAATATTATCATCGCCGATTGCAGCCTTAGAACTTCGAGACGTGCTATAGCTACACGTGTATTCCTTTACGAATGTTTCGATGCCGCCGTACGAGGCGATACTTGGCATACGCGGAGTCGTCCATTACACATAACCACGAGGCCGAGGCACCGGTTCCAAGCTCGTCTTCTTCAAAGTGTTCATTGTATCATCCTTGAGTGCCATCTCTAGCTAACATACAAAGACCTAATAGGTATCTATCGATCGTAGTGCCAAGGACAAATCGACGCCGGTGTGTGACGTGGGCACCGGCGCCGAAGGGTGGGAGGAGTAATGTTAATGTAGTTGTATATGAACACCGAACGGAAGGGCGAAGAGGAAAAAAAAAAAAGAAAAAAAAGTCGAGGCGGCGGATCGATGGATGGAAATATTACAATGGAACGAAGAGGAGGAAGGATGGATGGATGGAAAACCGCAGTATCGATCAATCGTCAAGTAAAGTAACACCGGCCGGACAAAGAACGTGACGGACGTAAGGAAACAAGGCAAGCAAACTATGCATCGATCTGTATGCCAATATCGTTAGCCACCGTACACCACCGATTGCGACTCGTGAAAAGAGGATATTAATGAGGAGGTACAGGAAGGGAGGGTATTGATGGGGAGGAGGGAGGAACATACGACTGTGGTGTGCAGGCCCTTCGGGTTCTTGACGTTCACAGCCTCGACAAAGCTGTACAGCTTCTCCTTCGCGTTCTCCTCGTCGTTACGTTTCCGCGAGATCCGGATGCGCAGACGGTAGGGGACGCCCTTGATGCCCTGCTTCCAGACTTCCTTGTTGAGCTGGGGGTCCAGACGGACGTCGATGGTGCCCTGTTTGGTTGTTAGAATTGTGTCTGTCTTGTCAGATTTGATGGTTCTGCGGCCGGCGTACCATTTGCTTGTGTGCGAATTCTTTGATTTCCTTGATGGCCTTTGGTGCCCGCTTCTTGAAGGAGACGCCGTGCACCTGTATTGAGAGTGTTAGCGTCGTCTTTGATGTACCAATCTGCGCCGTGATGGTCGTTCAGTCCTCCTTTCGCTTCCCATCTTTTTCAATATCTCATGCAATGCCGTCGTCCGTTCCGTATCCATTATCTCTTCTTCCCTGGATTGAACATCCAGTCCCCCCTCTTTTGCTCCAATGACGGCACCCATATCTGTTTTTCCAGCCTTCCTTCTTTCCAAGCTCCGACCATTCGACCATCACGACGCGCGAAATAACAGATGAATGATAATGCCGTACCCTCTTGTGCATGTGGATCGTGTATTCCCGTGTGACAACGTCAGCGATAGCCGACCTGCCTGGCTTCGTCTTCCCGGACTTTGGCGGTGCCATTTCTGCGGATGGATGTCGGTCTAGTCGATTGGAACGTCAGTCAAAGCTAGCCGAGGTGATTGTGAGCCGGTGAGTCGAGATGTATGGATGTACGTACAGGTGATGGGGGTAGTGTCGACGGTGGTTTGGTGGTTTGGTGTACTGAGCGGTTTCCTACGATATCGAGGGTAGCTACTGTGTGTTGAAGGGTTCGACGGGCGTTTGGCGGGTCTTGGCGTCGTGGGATTAGGGCTAGTGTCTGGATTTGGTAGTTTGGATTAGGGTTTTGGACAAACGCTGCCTCCCGCGGCTGCAACGTCAACGCAACTCACAACATTCAACTAGCTACTAGCTTCAAGGTGCATCCCGTACGTTTTCAAGGATATGCTGTGACGAGGATTATAAATAAAAATGGGCCCTGAATTGGGTATTCTATGGAAAGGGTATGCTACAGCTCTTTCTCCAGCTCGTACCGCCACCGTACTGCATTAAAGTACAAATCGCGGCTCTTGCCATCCCACTGGCCCTCCTCCACTGCCCGCATGACGCTCCTAACCTCCTCCCGATCCAACTCGTCGAGACTCTGATCCTCCAGCGAGTCCTGCGAGCAGTCCATCTCGTCCGACTCGTCGAGCGTGACGTGTCGACGGGACGACACCGTGCTCGCGGTCGTGCTCAATTGGCTGTAACGTAGCGGCTGGAATACCGGCTGCGGGATAGCTGCTACTGGCGGCTGCGGCGGCGCAGGTCGCTTTCGAGGCGTGGTGAAGGAGCGGTAGCTGCCGTTCTCAGATAGCACGAGTGCTATTCCTTCTTCGTCTCCGAAGCTAGCAGGTTGAAGGTTTGGAATGCCGTTCTGGCGAGGGGTTGAGTCCGACCCCATTATCGACCTTGACAACGCCCTGCCCTCTTCCAGCGCCTTTGCAACCTTGGCGCGAATATCGGGATCGTACGGGTCCAGTTGCGTCTCGCCCTGCGGGAACGTAGGTACCGGAGCGTCAGCTTCGACTTCAGCTGCATTCCCTCTCCAGACCGAGATATCGTCCGCCCGCGTGGTGCCGTCCTGCAACGAGTCTTGCGAGGAATACTGCTGCGAACGAGCCTGCTGCGACGAATCCTCCATGCCGGCAGCCCGCTGCTCTGCAAGGTCGATTTCATCCTGTCGTTGCTTGTCGCCGGGCTTTACGAACGAGCGGTCAAGGTCGCGTTCGAGGTCGAAGGCGAAGGTGTCGCCGCGGCAGAAGCGGCCGAATAGCTTGCGGATGGAGTCTTTCTGGTACCAGGAACCTTCTGCTGCGACGCAGGGGTAGACGTCGCGCGGGGCGAGGGTCTTGACGACTTCTTGCAGCTCGCTGAAGGATGAATGGCGGGAGCACGCGTATCCCTGGTGTATACATAATTAACGGTTGCTGGAGGTAGCTTATGATGGCAAGTTGATGGTGTGGAGACTTACAAACCACGATGGCAGGTTGTCGGGATCCTGCTTGGGCGATGGGTTTTCTGTTTTAACTTGCTCCTGCTGGCGGGCTTGGAGTAGTGCTTCGAGGTTCTGTTTGAGGAGTTGTAGGAACTTTTCAGGCGTGATGTCGGTGTCTGGAGCTGGTGCGTTCAGTGGGAGATTGAAACCGGGCTTGACGCCTGCCTTGTCGATTAGAGTGTTCAGCTCGCGGTCTTTCACGGCTGTTGCTAGTTCGAGCAGCTGGTCACCGGACACCTCGTCCACGGCGTTCGCTGTAGTAATCCGTCCGTTAGAACCTCGATTCGCGATATGATAGGAATGGATCAAAGTGAATGGGTACCGTCAATGTTGCCTCCACTCTCCCCGGGCTCTCGCAGTAGGTACTCCACACCGCTGACATCCCGATACTTTGCAACAAGTGGAGATATCTCCACCAGCTTCCCCTCGCTGCGCGCTCGGTCTCGCACCTCACACTCGAGCCATCTTTCGCAGGAATGGAACCGCACGCTCCGGTCGTCCGTGAGAATGCTATCGCTCATCGAATCCCCGAGGAGGTAGGGACCGTGCTCCCATTCCTCCTTCTTGCCGATGGCGTTGTACAGTCGCAGGCGGTAGTCGTCGAGGTGGATTTGGGCGTTGAAGTGGGCGGCGAGCGCGACCCAGGCGTCTTCGTAGCCGGTTGTCCAGGTGTTTAGGTGGAAGATTGTGGATGGTGGGTATTTTGCAATTGTTGCAAGGAGGTCGGCGATTCCGTCGGCCTGGTCTCTGATTAGTATTCTTATATTTATGTATATTGAGAAATATGTTCGGCGGGTGGGTGGGGGATATATGGTGAATAGTATACCTTTGGGCTGAACCTTAGGTGCGAGGCTTCGAAACTCGCGTGTGTGGTATCGAGGTAGAGGCAGTCGAGGACCTTGATACCGCGACAGTACGGCAGTAGTATCGGGTTCCGCTTGAGCTTCTCCAGCCACCAGGGCTCAGCTGGCAGGAACGTTAGCTAGGCTTTCAATTTGGGTATAGACTGGGCGGACTTACCTCTTATATCACCTGTGTATAGAATGGCTTTGCTGTTACCCTCCACCAGGAACATCGTCGATCCAGGACAATGGTTCGCCTATAAATTGTCAATTGGTACCAGAACTCTTGTATATGTTTGAAGATAGGGAGACATACATCGAATAGGGTCACGCGTATCGTGTATCCCGGACATAGTTCGATCTCCGTTGGTGTCTCTAGCGGCAGCTCCCTCTGCAGCGATATTAGTAAAGCTGCAGGTGTACGCTATGTTAGGAGGTGCGGTGGGTATTTTGCCTACGAGTATTCGCTCCCGCTTGGCATAGTCTAGGTATGTGTATTCGTGGCTCTCGACGAGCTTCTTCGCATAGTTGAGTCTATGCAGGCGCCGCTCGAGCTTGAGCAGGAGGTTTTTGGTAGCTGCAGAACAGTATATGAATGGCGCGCGGTAGCTCTTCCCCGCTAGTCCCAGAAGGTGGTCTCTACGTAGTCCATAATGATAGTGAGCATTCGCGGAAACTTGTAGAAGAGCCGAGATTTGGAACGTACGAGTGGATATGGGAGAGAAAATTGGCCAGCGACGGCTGCTGGCCGCTGACTTTCCGAAAGTAGTCAACTGCAGAACGGTCAGTCTGATTTGATCACTTATCTTTGTTGGAGGGCGTGATTACATTGGATCTGTGGGAACTCTGCAAGTCGAGTTAGCACGCGTCTGCTCGTCCGGCGTCACATGTACAGCAGCTGACCTTTCACGATGCCATTGAAAGTGGACTGTCGAGTCGCGATTTGTATCTGTTAGTTTTCGAGGCATAAGGCTATCGCAAGGGGCCCGGCCTAGGGACAACGTAATTACCATCTCGAGGGCTGTGCGCTATATCTATAACGGGTCTAGAACCGATGGACTGTAGGAGAGTGCTGGCCGAGCTAGGCAGTAGTGTGTCAGAGCTTGGCGAGGCGCCACTGGATAAGCTATGTTTGGACGTACATTTTCGTGAGGTCTTGTTTAGATTTTTGTCGGATTTGCGATCAGCAAGTAGTTGATTACTTGCAGCGCAAGTATTCCGACAATGAAAGTTATACTTTCTGCCAGTGTGCTGGTATGTATGGCCAGTCTGATGCCAAGGATGGCTGATAGGAGGTTTCCGAGGTTTGACGCTAGGGCGATGATGCCCGGTTTTACACCAATTGCAACACGCAGCCTTGAGATGCCTCGGCAGGCCCTTATGGACACGGACTGGTGGATCTCCGTGGTGGTTGATGCAAATAGCAGATTTAATGATACAGTCGACGGGGTTCTCGTCTATAAGCCAAGAAGAGTAGATACTCAGTACTGCTACTTAAATTAATAGTAATGAATTACCAAGGTACTTATTTATAATTGCTAGACTTTTAAGCAGTATTTAGATAATATATAGGTTTGAACATACTTCAGTGGTTATGAGTACTCCCTTCACAGTAAATAAAACTCGCGTCCACCAGTTCACCTGTTTTTCGATCTCGTCGATGTAGAATTGGTCGTATCGCTGTTCGTCTGTAACTATAATGTCGATAGCCGCTTTTCTGATTCTCCAGAGGCGTGGATACAAAACTTCGATATGAACCAGCTTTCCAGCTGGTGTATTCATCTTGCTAACTTGCGTGACGGAGGCTTGCGTGACGAGGCAGAGCCCTAGAAGCCATGGGTCAGTTACATTTATATTACCATCAATATTTACACCGGTATATACATCATTAGCGATATCTACAGATCCAATCGCTGATCTAACATTTGCAGATTCCAGTCATATATACTATATTAAGAGTCTAAATATATATTATGGGTGACAAGCTAGTATCTACAGTATCATACAGCCAGGTCATAAAACTATCATAAATATGAAAAAGCAAGAACACCACAGTACACCGAAGGAGCTAGGTAGTTCGACACTATATGTACTATTACAAATAAGAGCTCGGACAAGCTTCACTTCGAAATGAGAGACATATGTTTGAGCACTTGCTCACTGAAATGCCGACTCTGGATCCGATTCCTACTAGAGGGCGTGGATGCTCGGATGCGGGTAGATCTTTTCTGACAGCGCGCGCGAACCTAGGAAATAGCGGGCGTGAATGGTTCTTTCGGCGTACACTGCGTGGATTTGTGTCGCTTGGTGCACAATCGAGGTTGGCATTGCATCGATTCCAATGAGGTAGAGTGTCCCTTCCCACTCATCATCTTTCTGAACGATGACTAGACGACGGCACAGATGTCAGTTCGTAAGTCATTAACAGCGGTACGATACGTTGGGATTAAGGTGTAATGGCATCGCCGAGAATGGCAGGGAGGATGAGCTTAGGTACTGACTCCCAGCAATATTATACCGCTTCAGCTCTCGAACAAGACTCTCAGGGTCTTCGAAATCAACGTAGAAAGGCTGTGGGCCAAAATCAATTCCAATAGTGTGGTCGACTAAGATCTTGTCTGGTGGATGAGGGTCGTTGGGACCTGGCGCGGTGTACCTTAGTGGATCTCTAAGGCCGAGGCTTGCTGAGATCGTTTGACCCATTTCGACTATGCCCGGTAAGAGCCCGACGGATCGATGGTTGATGATATCGAGAGTAGTACGGAGTCTTGGGTTTACGTAAATAAGTAGGTAGCATATGTGATGAATGCCGCAGAAACTGTGTTGATTGTTTCTCTGGAACAGCTGGGTATTATAAGCAGTTAAATGGCCTTGCAAGCCAAACCCACATAGTAGCTGCAAACCCTCCCTTTTCCAGCGCGAAGGTTTAGTTAAGTACTTAAGTACTTACTTAAGTACTTACTTACTTACTTACTTAGTTTACGAAACCACAACCAAGCGCTTCTGATACACTCAAATTCAGACACGTGCCTACTAGACCAGCTATGCTGGGGAGCGTTAGTACGACGCCACTCTTAATATGGCAATAATCATAAGGATTCTAGAATTCTGGTGCGAGACTTTCCTGATTAATGCCCGGTACCTAGTCGACTGATCGAGCAAGGGGGTTCGACCTTTAGTATTATATTGATTTAAGTATTAACGGTTGTTATGAGGCCACAAGGCTTGCAAATTGTCTCGTATATCGGACGCTCTCCTCTGCCGCCGGCGTGCCTGCAGCTGCCTCGCAGTTGGGTCATAAGATAGCGGGCTAGCATCACGAGACAAGCTTGCCAGGTGCATTCGCAAAGCAAAGATTATCTGGGGAACCATAACTTGAAAACCTTATCTCGCAAAGCTAACCCGCTGCCCGTCGCCCTCAAATGGAAAACCCCACCATGATATAATTACGTATTACGACCTTTGAGTTTGTCAGTGCTCAGGGGTCAATACGCCACGTGTGCACGTACAGGAGAGAATACTGGGTGTGTCCATTGCGTTAGTGCTATAGCAGCTCCAAGGCCAAGAACCGACGCGACGGGAGTTTCCAGCTTCTGCCCACTAAATCACAAATAATATCGAGCCAGTGGGGGGCAGTTATCGATATACCTATGTACGCAAGATGAGAGAAAAGCAGATAATGTGCAAGGCCAGCATGCTGGATGGGTTAACAGGACTCTACGACAAGCTGTAAGGCATCTTGACTACTCGGTAAGCACTTACTTAGTTAACTGCGGATACATCTTATCTCTCGATCGATCTACATCTAGCTTGCCCTAAGCATATACTATGATTGCGATATCATGATCAATGCTGGTCTCGCAAGCCAAACCCATGGAAGAGGGAGGGTCTGGTTTACGAGACCAATCAATGCCGAACATTAGGACTACCACCAGTCTAATATTCGCGGAAATATAATGGTACAGTCTGCCGGACCCGCGGATAAATACGGGGATCTTTGGTCTCGCAAAGTAAACAGCACAAAGCCAGTAATGCATTATCGTATTAGAACCACAGCTCGGCGACATTGTTATGGGCTTCCACCACGAGACCGTTATCTTTCTTTCTTCTCGTGAGCTCGTAAGGGTGTAACCATTTTATTATTATTCAATATCGCGGGAGAATACCGTATATCTAGCCGGGGCCGCCCTGCCGATTCCCGGTTGCACTACGCATAACGTTGTATCGGGTTTACGAGACCCAGTATTTGCAATCCTCGGTATTCGTTACTGATACCAATCCAGCAGAAAAGATGTAAGTCTGGAACGCTTCTTTGCCAGTATAATAGGGAGACATTAAGCTCCGACAAGCAAAGTGCGATGGCCATTTTGATATCTTCCTCGCACATAGTCCGTCAGTGAGTTTGTGAGTGTCCGAACGAAGAAGTATTGCTCCTGGAATGAAGTACGTGGCGAGAAGCGCGAGTGCGAGTTTCTATGGTACATTCGCTATCGATCCAGGTGTCTTTGAAATTGTGCGGATATAAACATATAATTGTCCTGGATTTTGATCATGGTACATCAGCGAGATCATTCAAGCACAGCCAAGGCAGTGCAGTGTATTTATTAACAGATACTTGTGTATGCGGTGAACACCCTTTATTTATACGATAATTTCCTGCCTCGTTGCCTCGTAAACCAAACTGCGACGATGAAGTGAAGTTTTTCCCTCCACCAATTACCTAGGTAGCCAACTGGGCCACACTGGTGCTACAGCCGTGCAGAAACCCCTGCTTCTAGTGCAGGAGTATATAAAGCTACCTGCCCTCCCACCAGACAATTTCTCCATCTTCTTTACATCTTCTCGCCCCAGATCAATAGCGCTTTTTCGAGAGCTTTGTCCCAGTCGACTCACGCAAATAGTCACGATTCTCCCCGCTCCTGACAAGCTGAAGCGGTTCATTGGTCTGTTATACGATGCCGTCTAAATCGACGGCATGCATGCAACCGCCCTTGCGTACCTGGTGGATGTCAAGAGAGGAATTTATAACTAAAAACGGGGCTACCTTGGGCCAATCTTTCAACTTGAACCCCTTTCAGGTTATACCATCTTTTGGGTGCGCAATATACCTTGATTCCACAGAGAGAGAATCGATCCAGTTCAGGACCCCGAGAGCTAACTTGACTATCTAAAACTTCTACAAAACACAACGCCTCCGCGCACCAAAGCACCAGTCGAACGGCCGCTCATTTCATGCTTCAGACTGGAAACAAAATTGGGATGCCTCAGCTGCTAGCCGGAAAGCTGGGTCACGTCGACTTTTCGTATGCACCCTTCTGGGGAATTGGAGACGCGGCCATAGACATCATAATCACGAATGAACGACACTACGATCAAACGTATATAGACGAAATTCAGAGCCGACAGGCGACCTGGTTGACACGAGTCCTATTTACTACGAAGGCAATACTTATAATTACCGAAGTATGTTCAAACCTACGTATTATCTAAATACTGCTTAAAAGTCTAGCAGTTAGAAATAAGTACCTGAGTAATTCATTACTATTAATTAGCAGTACTGACTATCTATTCTTCTTGGCTTATAGACAAGAAACCCATTAACAGTATCACTGAATTTTTTATTCACATCAACTATTACGGAGATTTACCAATCCATATCCATCATAAGGGCCTGCCAGGGCACCCCAAAGGTGCGTGCTGCCGTTGGTCTGAAGCCAGGCATCATGATAATCACATTAGCATCGATTATCACAAACATCCTATCGGCTATTCTCGGCGTCAGGCTGGTGGTGCACAGCAGTACGCTGTCAGAAACCATAGCTATCATTATTGGAATACTTATACTACAGGTAATAAATTACCTGTTATAATCTCAGATCTGTCACGGATCTAAACAAGACCTCTTCGCATCCACACTTACCCTTCTCTTATGAGGATTATCGATCGATCGATGCATAACAAAGAAAGATTGAGAATATGCATCAATAGAGGTTGAACAGACTCGGATATATATATTTGGGACTAGCCCAACTTAATTACTTAGAGATTTCATCCTTTTACCATCCTCCTCACCGTACCATGTGCTCTCTCATATCTCTCGGCTTCGAGTTTTCAGCTTTTTCTGGCGGAGTAACGCACGCTAGCATACCGCAAATTATTGCAGACGTCCAAACGCAGCTTATCTAGTGCACTGGCACCCTCGCCAAGCTCTGACACCCATCCCACCAAGTCGATACAATATGATTCAATCGATGATTCCATTTGCACTCCGAGTAAAATACATCTATACCGCACCAGCCAGCCAGCCAATACTTCCTTCCCCCTTGTCCGAACAGTTATTCAATACAGGCCAATGATTAACAACAGGCACTATCCATCTTGCACCGAGTCGATATCTCAGGATATCGACATACAATCAAAACATACGACAAAGCAAAAGACAAAAACGAATACTTAACTACCGTGAGATAAACGCCAGCTGCTCCGATACAAATAATAATAAAGTACAAATATAAAACATGACAGTCGCAAGCCTACCTCTCCATCCGGCCGTCCTGTTCGCCCGTCCCATCCATCCATCCAGCCGATCGTTTCTCGAACATCGATTGGTACAGTAGTGGTATCAATGGTGTAGTATTGTTGAAATTTAACTCGCTCCGTTGCTGCGGAAGACACGAAAGACCGCGTGGGCGTGTAGTGTAGCGTCTAGGAGGATATCCTTGCATTGTAGTGTAGTGACCTCTGAGAAAGCCTGAGCGCGGGAAAATATAAGAAAGCGGAGAGTAGTAGCGAGGAGACGCCAACCGCGAGGTCGACACCTGCGTATTAATAAAAGTCGATTGCAAACAAAGAGAAAAAAAGGAAACGGGGACGAAGAAAAAAAAGTCGAATTCGGCAATATATGAAATTCCTGCTCCTGTAAAAACTCCCGTTCGATGATACTAGTAGAGGTGAAAGAAAATATATAGAGTTTCCAAAACGAAGCGATAGGAAGAGGTGATATTACTCTCTCGCTATGCCGAACAGCGACTCGACCTGGTGGAACTGGTTGTAGGACGCGATAGCCTGTTCCCGCAGCCCGGCCGTTCGCATCGCGCCCTCGGAGTCCAGACAGCCGGCCTCGCGGAGGACGTTCTCGACCTCCGACTGCTGCATGCCGTACGCCAGCAGGCCGTCTCGCAGCGCGTTCACCGACGGCAGCCGCTCGGCATTCATCTTCTGCACCTCCTCCCACGTGGGGATGTCGTCGCCGGTGGTGTCGTGGATGACGGAGCCCGTGCGGGCCTCGAACGCGCGACGCTCCTTGAGGGAGCCCCACCAGGTGACGACGCTATCGATCTCGCTGTCGGAGAGGGAGAGGTAGTCGACGGCCTTGAAGAAGCTGCGGTGCCACGGCCAGCGGGACAGGCGCAGGCGGATCTTGTCGTCGAGGTAGTTGAAGCCCGGGTACTGCTTTTCCAGGTCGGAGCCCTCGTTGCCGTAGAAGGAGGCGACCTCGTGCTTGAGCTCGTTGACGAGCGTCTGGACGATCTGGTCCCATTGGACGACGTCGTCGTCCGCGTTGCGCTTCATCATCCGCGAGTGGATGGCGTGGTGGATCTGGCGGCGGCCGACCATTGTGGCGGTGGGTATCGAGGTGGACGACGAGAAGGCGGGAGGAGGGTCTGTGGCCGAGGGATTTGCGAGGCGTCGATACCCCCTGAGGAGAGGAGGCTGGGAAGTATCGATCTCGAGCCTCGGAGGGCGCTCGACGGCGGCGGAAAGTGTTGTCGCGGCGGTAAGAACTGGCGCTCGAGCCCCTCTGTTCGTCGTCGACGGCGGTGCACGATTGAGGTTTCTTCTTGTTGTCTTTTGTTCGTTCTCCGGAGCAGGAGATTTTGTGAATGCCGGAATGGATGTCTGGATGGATGAATGGACGGAGGGAAATGCCAACGTTGAACGAGCGGCTTCCTTTCTTTTCTTTCTTCCTTTCTGTCTTCGTCCGTTCGTTTCTGCTCGTCTCCTGCTTTCCCGGTGCCCCCTCTCTCGGCTCCCGTGCTCTCTAACTCTCACGGTCCCTTCCTTCCTGCCTTCCTTCCTTCCTTCCCCCTCGCTTTCTCTCGCTCGCTCGCCTCTCTCCCGCTCGTTCGTCTGGCTGGCCGTTTGCTGGCTCGCTCGCTCGCTCGCTCGTCGTTCGTTCTCCGGCCGTGGCGGTAGCCGGCCAACTGGACGGAGTATAGCGTGCGGCACGCAAGGGATACGGCGGCTCGAGGGCTGTTGATTGTTCTCCGGTGGAAACGGTAACGCTCGCCGCTGGTTGGACAGAAGACGGCTCGGGAATCGTTCGTTCGGCAAAAAGTTTGTTTTCTCCACGTGCAGCAGGTCTGCAGCGTCTCGCTCTTCGTTCTCGTTCGTGACGGGATGTCTGCGTGCCGGCTTCGAGGGTGATGACGGGGCGCTGGTTGGTTGGTGTTTGGCAGCAGGCACGATGCAGTGGTTGGTGGTGATCGAGGGTCAGGAGGAGGAGGAGGAGGCTGTTACTATCTCACGGTGAGGATTACATTAGTAACGCAAAAGGCTATTATAATATCCTCGGCCGCTGGTCGCTTCCGTTCCTGAAATCTGCGGAGGACAACGGCTCCACGCCGTCCTTCTCGGGAAACCGGTTGGAGCGAGGCAGAGCGGTGACGGATGGATATCAAAGGTCTGCAGGATCGCATTGATCGATATTTATAGCCCGCCGTCTACGTTTGTCCGTCTGCATGCCCAGATACTAGTATAGCGATAGGTGCATCGTCGGCAGCATCAGGTGATGTCTGCCAGTCTATTATCTATCACCGGCAGCCAGTCCAGACGAGACGAGTATGCGATGCCCTCACTCCACGCTAGCATCCATCCGGCTGGAAATACCGTCCAGACGTCCTCTTTGAAAACACCCCCGTCATCAACCAATAACGACATCGTCCCGCGAATATTAATCTCTATAGGTTGGTCGTATTGTTGGCCCCGCGCCGGACAAACGCCGCAGCCGGGGCTACGGTACCGACGACAACGACCTTAAACTTCCATCAACCAGCACCTGCATCTGAAATACCTACCGTATCTGCCTGCATGCATGCATGGCGAGAATTTCTTCAAAGGAGCTCATGATATCTCATAGTATAACTAACCGCTAACCGCTACGTTTGCTACTACGTTGGAATTGAATCTATCGATTGTCCTGTCCGTCCAGTAGCATCTGCAATACGGCGCATCCACTATACGCTTTCGTCAACATGCGACCACGTCAATCCACCCAAGGACAGCATTGCGACAGTACAAGTTGGTCTACTAACTACTCCACGCCAAACACACACGGTCTAGTCAGCTCGATCGCCCGGGTGCGGGCTATGTCTGTCCACGGGTCGACTCGAGTGAGACCCGAGTCTCGCCTCGCCTCGCCTCGCTTCGAGCGTGATGCGATGCCAGATGTCGATGTGATATGTCAGAATCTATATATACGATCATCGATCGTGGGAGCTGGGTACTGGTGGACGCATCCCAGTCATTCAGACAATGATCGTATCCCTCCACGGCGTGGAGGCTCGAGGGTTCGCTCCCCTGCTCGTATTTCGTCACGCACGCGGCCCCTGCAGTAGCCTCACTGCGTTCATATTTTGCCACCGCCAATAGCATAGCGGTCATCTTTGCTCTCCCGGCTAGCGGTTGGCGCGGGATAACTAGCTCTAGTAAAATACTGGACTGTACAGCAGGAATCCATGCATCATTTTTATAAATAGAGAGATCAGTGCACGGATGTTGAGAGTTTCACAATCCAATACAGAGTAATGCGCATACGTCACGCGATGGTTATCGCGAGATCAAGTTTCTCCAGCAAGATCAACATCATTCATTAACTGCACAAACTAAACTAAACCTTAGCCTTGAATCCTGCATCGCAGTACGTGATATGAATAGTGTAGCGAAAAAGTAGTAATCCACAGCTTCACGACACCTGTGTGTCGCCGTCGCCGTCCGTGAAATGTGCGACGAGTGGGTTTATCGTGAGAGCTGACTTTTTGGCCTTGACAGGATATATGCGGACTTTGGTTCTTCTATCATAATAGTGACATCCTTTTTATCTATCAGGCCTTTAATAGAAAACTGTCTTGAATGGTTCTCGCAACTGACGCTACATCCGCGTGTCGCCGTCTTCGTCCGTGTTTTCCTCCTCCACAACCTTTTTGACGCTGTCCACAAAAATCTCCACGCCGCTTTGCGTCCCCGCATTCGTCAGATCGAGCTTGACTCCCAAGCTGTCCGCGATGCCTCTCAATCCGCCTTCTCGCAACGCGACTCCCAAGATGACGGACGCCTGCGCGAACTGCGGACTGTGCAGCACGTGCTTCAGCAGCTCCTTCTCCTCAAACTCCGTCTTGACGTCCGCTGTAAGCTTGGGCGGCAGGTTCGCGAGCAGCGCCTGTCGAACAGCCTTCGACTCGAGCACGGCGGTCGTGTCGGACGTCTGCAGGAGGCTCGGAAGCGTGAGGAACCCTTTCGACGCCGCGGCGGACGACGACTGTCCCGGGACGGAGATGCCGCGTATCAGCGAGGCGACAAAGTCGGACTGCGACTGGGTTTTCTCTCGCCGCAGCTGCTCCGGTGGTAGTTCACGTCTGGAGTTTTCGTCGGAACGGACGGTGGTAAAATGTAAGCTTGGGGATCTTGTTCATTGCTTCTGCTAGGCGTGACATGCGGGGCTGGCTGGTAGAGACGAGGTGAAAGCAAGAAAACGAAAAGAACGCCGCTGTACGCCGTCTTGTACACCTGTGTATTCTAACATGATGCTCTAGGCCAAAGCAAAACGAAGGCAGGCAAGCAGGCAGGCAGGCAAGCAAGCAAACGCATAGGCGGACAGAGCACCGGAACAAGCAGCTTTGTCCAGCGTCCGTCCGTCCGCCCGCGTGGAAGCAATAACAGGGCACACCGCAGCGTTCTTTTCCGTTCTTCTCTCGCTCGTAACGTTCATCCGAGGGTAGGGTCCGCAAGGGCAGGGTGATAGGATGGACCTACGCTCGACCACCATCAGCCCCACCGCGTCTGCTGCTCTCCCCGGCACTCGGCGACGCCTCGTCGTCCAGCTCCATCTGGCTGTCGTCGCCGAGCAGCTCCTCGTCCGTGACGCCTTCGAGATCGCCGCTCATCTGAATCATCCTGTCCGCGAACCAACCAACCGCTCGTGTCAGCAACAGCCCGTCTACACGAAAACGGGAAGGAAGCTGCAAACCTACCTGTCAATCTTCCTTATCATCAACAGGTCCTGTCGTGAGTGCCTGCCGGGGTCGCCGCCCTGCGGCTTCCCTTGCAACCAGAACAGGTGTCGCTGGTCGCTGCTCTGGAACTTGAGCACACAGATCCGTCCGTCGGCCGGTGCACCGACGGAGTTCTGGTACGGGACGAAGCTCGCGTCCCCGGGGAAAACGATCAAATCAAAGTCCTCATTCTCAACCGTCTCTCCGTTTCTCGCAGTCCACCGGAAGTGTAACAGCTCTGCAGGTGACGTCACATCGCACCCGTTAGTGACATGGCATGGCATGACGGTAGAACGCGTGCATCAGCATCGGAGTGGTGTCCTTACCGTCTTCCGGAGCTACCTCGACGCGGATTTCCCCTTGTGTCGGGGATGGTAGGTATCTCTCTCCGGTGCTGGCCTGCAGTGTGTTGGTGGACGTTAGCTCCTGGTAAGCTAACAGACGTACGTGTCGATTCGCGAGGGCCCGGGGAGCGGACGCGAGCAGCTCACCTCTCGGAGGCAGCGGCCGGCTTTCAGAACGATGCTGCTCATCGCGGGGGGAGCTGGCTGGAAGGTCGAGGAGGAGATGGGTAGAGCGGGGAAGATGTCAGGGTATATCGTCAAGGGCGAGAGCCGAGCTGAGGTTGATATCGAGGACGTCGGGGTTTGTCGTTCGCGGTGACGTGTTGTTGAATGCGTGTGGGATGGATTAGAAGGATGAGAAGGACGACTTGTGTTGGAGGGGTGAAAAACAGCGCGTAGTTGCAGTTGAGACGAGGTTGAGGGATATCGTAACAGTCGAGGAGGATCTTAACAGTGCGGTCAGTAGCGAGATGAATTAGCTTGCAAGATGAAGGATACGAATTGGCAGAAGAATGCTAGTATGATCACGATTATGATTATTGGACTGGTGCACTATATACAAATACAGCGAATCCGCCCCCAATGCCATCCGGTGGGGCACAAGGTGGAAGCGTCGAGTAGTAAATTTGTAGAATCGCCTTCTCACCTTGCCCTTATGTGTGCACACACAAGCGAGCAAGCAGACCCAGCCCCCAAGCTCTCGCGCTCTCTGGTAGTATTCAAGGTAGTAAATTCAAGGTTTGTTTGCTGGGGAGGCTGGAGAATCTGCTAGCTAAAAATTGAGCAAGCATTATCAGGGCGACAGCTGTCGACAGTGGTTCCCAAGTCGCTGTGGTGCATTGCCGTCCGCAAATTGTTCACTAGCGCGAGCGTGTTTGATACCGCAGAAGGTAGCGCGAGAACGGACGGCTTGAGGCCGACCACAACTTCGATTCTGGTGGTATATTTCTGTGGTACGATCAGGTTGAGAGCAAGAGCGGACTCTGATGGTGACTACAAGCCAAGACCAGTTGCAGTCAGCACTACGGATAAGCGCAATGAATCATCAAGGTACTTGTATATAACTTTGAACATACCCCTGCGATCAGGAGCACTGCTTTGGCGCTGAATAGTCTCTCCTTGAAGCTGCCTTGTGCTTTGGTGGTCTCGTTGATGTATTCTTGGTCCTTGACGCTGTCTTGGCTCATAGCTATGGTTATCACCCCGTTTTGAATTCTGTACACTGGTGGATAGCGTAGTTCGACGTTCGCTGCGATTCCGGTGATAATAGCGATGACATCCTTGAGAGTACTCTTGTATGTTGCTCGTCGGATGCTGAGAATTACTGACAAGATGTTGGTGATGATAGACTTGATAGTTGGTGGATATTGTGTGAGTGAGTTGCTAGTAAGAGGTTTAGTTTAATAAGTTGCGCAATTGCCAGTGCTTCTTCATATATTTTACGAAATCCTTTACTTATTTAATTCTATATTTATAAGAATATTATAGGATTTTCGATACTATTTTTTAGAGATTTTCTGCCCAATTTGGTCTCCAATCTGAATTAGGAAATGGGCGGCCGCTCGACTGGTACTTTGGTGACGGCAACGGACGCTGATTTGTTCGTTCAAAGGGTCGCCAGACGTGGTGGGATGGGTGTAGATGCTCGCGGGGTGAGCTTGCTCGCTAAAGCGGCGCAGAATCTGCGGGTATAAATACCGTGAGAACCTCCCGCGACAACCGTCATGAAGCGCCTGAAACTCCTCTCCGCCTGCCCCCGCCAATTGGCCCGGCCGACGCCCCGGCGACTCTCTCGCGGGTGCTGCTTCTCCCTAACCCATCGACACTACTCCGCCTCGTCCGCCGCGAGCACCGCTGCCGCATCCACAAGCACTGTTAATAGCAGCGTCGGCGCCCCGCGAACGGACAGCAAGCCCGCGGACAAGACCGTCCACCATGCGCTCGCGACGACGCAGAACCTCTACTTTGTAACCGACACGTCGCCAGGGTCGCCCGTCTTCCTGCCGCACGGCACGCGGATCTTCAACCGGCTGGTGCAGTTTCTGCGCGCGCAGTACGCGCAGCATGGGTTCGAGGAAGTGAACACGCCGCAGATATTCCGGAACACGCTGTGGCGGCAGAGCGGGCATTATGACAAGTATGCCAACGACATGTTCCGCGTGAGCAGCTTGAAGAGGGCTGCTACTGGTGGTGCTGGTGGTAGTGGAGAGGAGGGGATGGACGGGGAGGGCGGGGTGGTGGGGGATAGTCTCAAGCCGATGAATTGTCCTGGCCATTGCTTGATATACGCGGAGCAGAAGCGCGGGTGGCGTGAATTGCCACTGCGGCTGGCGGAATTCTCACCGCTGCACAGGTGTGTACCTCCTCTATCCAATTACGACTGATACAGTCGTATAATGGTGGAGATGCTGATGGTTTAATGTAGAGATGAGGTTAGGTCCGCGCTGACGGGACTGACACGGGTCCGCCGTTTCCACCAAGACGACGCCCACATCTTCTGCCGGCCGGACCAGATCCTGGCCGAGATCTCAGCGACGCTATCAATGCTCGACGCCGTCTACCGCATCTTCCGACTAACCGACTATCGCTTCGTGCTGTCGACCTGCCCGCGCGACGCTCTCGGCTCCGCGGACGAATGGGCGCACGCAGAGCAAGTCCTGGTCGACTGCCTCAACGCCACGCAGCGCCAGTGGACGCTCAACGACGGCGACGGCGCCTTCTACGGACCTAAAATCGACGTCCTGCTCCGCGACGACGAAGGGCGGGAACACCAAACCGCGACGATACAACTCGACTTCCAGCTCCCCAAAAACTTCAAACTCCGCTACGACGCCCCAAAGACGTCCGATACTACCACAAAAGGAAGCGACTCCGCGGCAAAGTACGACGGCACACCCGTCATCGTGCACCGCGCGCTCTTCGGCTCCCTCGAACGCTTCATGGCCCTCCTCATCGAGAAATACCGCGGCAACTGGCCGTTCTGGCTCTCCCCCCGCCAGGCAATCGTAATCCCCACGTCCGATAACACCGATACCACAGCCTTCGCAGCACGAGTACAGGCTACGTTGGCGGGAATAACGCTCGACAGCAGCTCCGGACAGCGTAGTAACGCACCACGACCGCTCGGCGCACGGACGTTCCATGTCGACGTGTCGGAGAACTGGCGGAAGAGGCTCGGACGGCGGGTGGCGGAGGCGAAGGGGATGGGGGATGGGAAGGGCATGGGGTATAATGTCGTCGTGGTGGTCGGCGAGAAGGAGGCGCGGAGTGGGAGTGTCAAGTTTGAGTGGTATGATTATCGGGTTGGTGGGTATGTGTCCGGTGGGGACGCGGTGACGCCGGAGCAGCTGTATGCGCGGTTCGTGGAGATGGAGGGGGATTATGAGTAGCGTGGCGTGGGTGTGGGTTGTACATATTATAGATGTTGGAGACGCTGTACATAGAAATTATCTTGTATACTATAGATATCAGTAGATTTGAAGGAGATTGACGGTGGAGATACATTCGCCGTTGCATGCTCCTTTGAGCGGTTTCTTATCAACCGATCCATTGATTTTAGTCGAGATGAGTGTCCTCGATGACGTTTCTCATATGAGAAATTCTTTTGCCATGATATGACCTTAGACTGCATATGAATGCCAGTAGAGTCATATATATACTACTATAGTAACCTCGATGCCAGACGCGATGTTTCTCACACGAGAAATATTTCCCGGCGCTATATTCCTCATATGAGAAATCTAGTGATCATGATAAGCCTCGCGCAGGCAGATGTCCGACCCCAGGATTGGCAGTCTGGTTTACGAGACAATGCAAGTTAACTCCTAGAATTGTATTCTGGAATTCGTATCTTTATGGGGCCCAAACATCACACTCATGATCCACCGACATAGATCGATAGCGGGTGCGTGTCTATCGACACATGCACGGTATACACCAAATAAACACGAGTACGCTATGCATTCGAGCATATAGACATTCAGCCTACCTCATCTCCCACGCCTACAGTCTTCAATCACCACAATCCACATCCACACCGTATATATACCAAACCTCACGATCATTGTATATACCACTTTATACCAGTCCCGGCAGCTACCTCATCGGCACCCTCACTACCACATACACACTACTTTTACATACATATATATCCCCACGAATTCATTCAAGATGTGCAGACATGCGCTCGTCTACGTTAGCTGCAGACACGAAGCACACGTCCCCGTACGACCCCGCCACGGCATCGTCTGCCTCTGCAGTGATATCGTCGCCTCAACGCCCTTCTGGCGCGTGTGTCCACCGTGTGCGCAGATTGAAGCTGCCGCTGTTGCGAGTATGGAGGCGTGGAGTATCGGTGGGGGTTATCCTGGTCCCGGTTCTGCTATGCAGCCGGGGGCATGGTAGGGTTTGAATTGGGCGGGTATCCTGGCTGTTTGTTAAAGGGGAAGTAATGAGTGGAGCTGTTCGGCGGATGGGCTTGATCTTGTGGCGTACTTTGGATATAGACCGTTTGGATCGATGCGATTTAAACAACCTCGTTGGAACGAACGGTGGAGTGGTCGACGGCGGTGAATATACGGTGCAGAATGCAACGGGTCAACGCGGCGCGGTTCGACGGCATGAGACTCAACGATGGAATTGATAAGTGCGAGTGGGGATGTCTAGAGATCGATACGTATCGATAGTTGCGGGTGAGGAGGGCGCTGAACCGCAGCCTTAAACCTGGAAGGCATGAATCCGTCCATTCGACCACTTGATTAGCAGCGAGACTCGAACTTAGCTCCTAGATAATATAATTCTACTTTCGCTACCTTCCGCTCTTCGTATATTGCTGTCTGCTACCGACGGTATGATGTTGAAATGTCCCTGGAGTGCTGATATCTACGCCGGGAGTCGACGTCTTGAACGATATAGAAGTGGAAGTAGAATCGAATTTACGACGGAATATCGTCGTAGATGGTAAATATAAGGAATAAACGATAAAGACGAAACGAAAGAGAATGGTAAAAGAGAAACGCCGATGTCTATCGTACAGATAACCCTCGCTGCAATGTCGTCCAGTCGTATACCATAACATCGAGAGTATTTTCACACGCCTGCAATATCCTACACTACACACCTCAACCAACCGTCCGTCCGTCCGTCCGAACGATGGTGAGGTCCCTCGTATCTATCGTATTTATAGTATCACCGCAGCATTAGCTCCTGCGGGACGTCGCCGCCGAGGTCTTGCACTTGTGAGATTAGGTGGCGGCGGTCCTCGATCACTTTGCGCATGTAGTCCACCGCTACAGTAACGTTAGCAGTCGCTCGGATGTATATCATGACAAGGAGGGTTTATATGGTGGTGGCGACGTACTCTTTCGGAGCACGATGCTCTCGCTGCGGCCTTGGCCTTCGATTCCGGGGACCAGCTCCGTTAGCCTGTCGAACCCGTCGCGGATCTATAACAACGTTAGCTCGCCGTGTAGATAGGGTGACGATGTATGAATGGTGTCGTACTGCCATCCGCCGCTTCTGCTCCGACGCGATATGGTTGTTCTTCTTCTCCTCCTCCGTCAGCCGCGGGCGCTCCGGCCGCTTGTCGCCGCCCATATCCTCGCCGCTGCTCCCCGCGCCGCTGCCGCCAGCGTCCGTGTCCCGTCTCCGCCGCTTCTGCGCGGGCAGCAGCACGCCCTGCGTGTCCTCCTCGCCGCCCGCCTCTGTCATCTCAGCGCTCTCGCTCATCCGTCGCGCGTCGGCGGTCCCGCGCTTCTTTGCCGTCGTCGTCGCTACGCGCGAACTTCCCGGCACGCCGACGGGACTCAGCAGCCCGAGCGGGGATTGTAGCGTCGGACTCGTCGGGCCCAGAGCGGCGGAGGCGGCGGCGATGTCGAGGTGGTAGGGGTCCATGATGGAGGAAACGGAGCGGCCCTGTCCCATGCCCATGTCGGCCCAGGCGGCAGCGAGGTCGGTTGCGGAGGCGGGGCTGCCCGTGAACAGCATCATGTCCTCCTCGAAGAAGGACAGCGGAAACGCCGTCGACGGTGAGAACGGGTGGCTGCCGTCCATTGCTGCGACTCAAAACGTTAAAAAAAAAGAAGCTGGGGAAGCCAAGGTCAACGTCGCAATGCGGGTGTGTTGTCGTGTCGTCGAAGGTCAGGTTACTTTCACGAAAGCGACTGGGAAGTAGGCTCTAGGTAGTCAGCGACGCTACGCCCCCGGCGGTTTTATTCCCTTTCTGCGATACGGTCCTGGCTGATATGCCTCGGTATTTATTCCCTACAGGCAGCACGAGACCAGTGGAGACGGGCAGGGCAAGCAGTAGCTGTCCCAGCCGGGCAGGAGCCGGCGGCGACTCACCCGCCGGGCTGTTTCACGGGCGCGCGGGCCAGGGCAGTCGCAGTTGCACCGGCCAAGACACCCCGGCAGCCCGCCCGGACACGCACAGCGTACCTCCCGGTTCGGTCACAGCCGCCGCGAGCTTTGATAGCTGACAATTACGGTGATGAGATTGTTCTGAATTCGATTTAATTTCGTACCTGACAGCTGATGCCTATGTTGTATTCCAGCACCGAGATTATAGATCGGGATCAGGTAGCTCTAGTAGCTAGTTCGCCAACGCCCGCTAGCTACAGCCGAGACACAGCGACGAGCTAGAATGCGGGGAACCCATGCCGAAAGTTCGTACAGTTTGTGCGGAGAAAGAGCTGGCCATGGCCACGAGATCTGTCGCTGTCACATGCGAATGGTATCGCCGCGATATATCAGCGCCGAGAACATATCAGCAGGCTCGGCTCAGATACGATAGTGGGTTAGCTTGTATTCCGCGTCTGAACGGATCGAAGAGAATAGCCGCCAATCAGCTTCTCGCTCGAGCGGCTGTTGCACAAGGACTTGCATCTCGTTGACGATTGTATAACGTTATCCGCTCGTTCGTCGAGATACATTCAATAGCAAGAAGTCCGTGTACACCTTGATCTGGTCACCGACCTTCTTTCTGAACGAAGTATGTAAAATACAAGGATCCAGACTAGTTTTCAAAGAGGACTCGAGGGTTTCAACGCCATCAAGCTAAAATTGCTTCACGGTATATTTCCTCTCACGGAAAGATTTCCTTTAATGGAGATATAAAAAATATCAGGAAAATGGATATATAAACATACAGACTTTGCACAAAGAAGGATGTACGTAGACTTCTTGCTATTACATGTATCTTCTTGTCTGGCAAGTTCAGCGTACCCTCCATCAAATATATATAAAGAAAATCCTCTGTATTAAAACTACCCCGCACCCCGATCTAAACAGCAGTAGTCCCAATTATCATACCAACTGCTTTGATGACAATATAGTAAATCTTCTTTATATCTGGCTTCAATTTCTGGGATTCCAACGCGCCTAAACGCAGCAGACCGCTAGAATGCCCGGCCCAGAGGTATCGGCTATTATCTTCTTTTAATAAATAACTTACCAGGTTACGACCCGAGATTAACATGTCGTAAAATTATGTACCCAGATTTGTCACGTCCACATTGGCCAGGCGGGCGTCCGACTCGGCCACAAGGCCTGGGAACTGTAAGAAAGCTACCCTACTTTTTTTTTATATTTCTCTAAACGATGCGGAACTTTCAAAGTTCGATATTCGCACTCGATACAATATTTCGCTCACCAGTTGGCTTCGGTTTACCATCTATAGTTACTCGCGGGAGGAAGACATCGGTCCGGATGGCCAGGACAATGATTCCAATCGATATCCGGACTATTCACGAAACACCACTTTGTTTTCTAAAGGGGAGTCTGGAAAATATGTCCCACGCTCGATTTTTATCGACCCGGATGCATCGGTACGCGATAACAAAAGATCCAGCCTAGATTGACCTCGCACGCCAAATTCTCCCTCCCCTCAAGCATATATACATGGAATTGGGCGTTGTGTTTGATTTACGAGTCCAGCTCAGGTTGATGTTAGGCAGCTTGGTCGCAGTCTAGTTTCGGGATCACAGCCTCTTTACCGCAGCTAGTTCAGGTGTGAGACTGTGCTCTTAAGCTAAAACTTTCTAATCCAAAACCTCTATAGTCCGTTGACGAGATCAGGAACGGAGCTCTCAAGTCGCTTTTCTCCCCTGAGCAGCTCCTGAGCGGAAATGAATCCACGTCGAATAACTGTAGGCAGAATGCGTGTTCCCTTGTCTCGTACACGACCTTTTGATCCGCGAGACGGAATCCGCTTCTAACCTTCGTTGGTATTTCAAGATGCTCATGGATACCACGGTATCGATAAGCAGTTGGTAAATTCTGCTCGAGATCAATTGCGGCGCGCTGCGGAAGACTGCTCGAATCTGCAGGGATTTCTCGTTTTCCGCTCTCTCGGCGGCGGTACAGGGTCCGGTCTCGGGGCTCTATTGACGGAGACGATTGCGGAATACTTCCCAAAGAAAGCAAAGTTCGAGGTGGCGATCCATCCTTCTCTCGGGGACTCCGGCTCTACCAGCAATTCTGAGTCCTACAATGCAGTTCTCTCCACACACAGGTTCGTAAGCATCGCGACAAAAATATCTGTTACTACATGCTCATGGAACTTGACTACTTGATAGAACGCTGGAGAACTCGGACTGTTCCTTCCTCGTCGAAAATTCTGCGGTTGCTGGCATTTTCAAACGAAATTTGGACGTTGCGCACCCATCTTACAAAGATCTCAACGAAGCAATCGCGCAGGCCATCAGTCTGGTCACGCTTGATATGAGATTATCAGGGTCCGGCGGGATGGTTGACTTTGACGTCCTTCAGAGCTCCTTGGTGCCATCTCCACGACTTCATTATCCGCTCCTCAGTCACGGCTCATTCATCCGTAAGCTCCATTGAACTCTCCCTTTACATCCATACGCTGAAAGCGCCAGCTAAACCATGGCTTCAGCGGTGGGGCACGAATCCTGTATGTTGGACATGACTATGGCGTGTATGTGGGTCCACGACATATATCATAGATCGATGTCACCAAATGCTTAGTGGGAACTAGGCTTCGATGGAAGCGGCCAGATGCTCGATTGCGATGCTACACAAGGAAAACGTTTAGCTACGGCCCTTCTGTACCGTGGCGACGCTGTCCCCAAAGATGCCCATAGCAGCTTGAACTTGATACAGAGGAAGTTGGTCTCCCCCCTCGATGAACGGGGTATCGCCGCATTACGTACGTATGGCCTAGAAATATCGACATATAACACATGTTTTTCAGGTACCGTTCGGTAATTATAACATTACTAAGAGTTAATATGGTGTATAGAGCTTAGCTTCGCGGGGGGTGCGCCTATTCCATTTCCTGACAGCCCGTGGCGCAGCCCGAGGCAGGGTGTCACCGGACTTTCTAACACGACCGCAATCTGTCAGGTAAGCAGTCCAATCGTGCGCCTAGAATGTCTGGCAAGCTTTCGATTCTTTCTCTTCTAAAGTTGAGGAGATTTCGGACTTTGGACTAAAGATGGGTCACGTTGAGGGTTAGGTGTGGAATCGGCTTGGTAAAAGTTTCGACGACATGTACGCTAAGCGTACTTTTGTGCAACCGTATGTTGACGCAGGAATGGAGCAAGACGATTTCTCCCAGGCTCGCGAGAATCTTGCAACACTTGGTATATCCCTATTCGATCGTTACACCCAGATGATCCCATGTTTCCAAAGCCACTGCTGACAACCCTGTAGAACAGGAATATAAGAACGCCGTCCCTGCTTATCTCTCCGATCCTAGCGACGACGAGTACTAGTTTAGTCCTATCCTCGCTTGTGGTAACTATTCTGCTGCCTGGTAAAATATTGCTCCCAATGTTCTAGGCAGATAGGAGAGCTGATGTTAGGAAATATCTCATTGCGTTTATATCCTGTTATTCAGGACAGAATGATCTTAAGTATCTACCGAATGGTGAGGCCTTTCGATATTATTTTTCGTGTCCTGCTTCTAGGCTTTTAAATTTTGTAAAGTTTGACAGGTACTACAATGGCGAGTTTCTTCAACACTCGATTTGTGACCTATTCTAGTGGACAAGTAAGAAAATTTGTCGATATAATTTGGCGTGATGCTCAGTATAAGTGATACGAGGGACGGTGGTCGATTCTTCAAACCGAATCGTTTCGTTAGATAAATATAATTTATAAACCTTATTGTAGGTATTCGATTTGGATTAGTATAGAATAGATATCGGTTACCAAAAGTATTCTAATATCGGGAATGGCCTCATTTGTTGGCTCTAAATTTCCATCGAACAATCAACCTCGCTCGCCTCCATGCAGACAGTTGCAGCAACGACACCCTCACCCTAACCTCGCCAGAATATCCATCTAGCTGAAGTCGCAACTTCAGTTCATCAGAAGCAACAACGCACGAACGTCCTAAGATCTTTTAGCACGTTCACTTGAACACACGACGCGGTCGTCGATCACTCGTAACACCAAGCAAGACTGCAGAATGTCTTCAAGGATGCTCACCAACGCGCTCAAACGTCAAACCCCGGCGTTATTGGCCAATCGCCGGTACACGCCTCGCCTCATCCGGGCAATTGCTCCACGGAGTACCAGTTCCGTAGGCGTACAGATCCGAAATGCCAGCCTAGAGTCGGAGCTGGTTTCGCAAGTCAAACCCACAAAGCCAGAAGAGGGAGCGCATGGTTTACGAGACCAGCCAGGGCCAGATTTACAATCTTCAACCAAAACGCCATCGGTAGCGGCGACTATAGTAGCAGAACTCAAAAAGGCGAACGTCAGATGCACTAGTATAGGTATCAAAGAACTCGAAGAGATATACGGCGACGCAACATACGCGCTTTACTTGAGATACAACCAGTCCCATCTTCTCTGTCGAAAGCTGTACGAAGAGGTGGTCAGCAACCCTAATTCCCTCTCGGCCTTTGACTTGAATACTTCCAACATTCGTCAATGGAGATCTAAGCGTGCATTGAGTCTTTGGATAGACTATAAGGTGTACAAGCTTTGGGAGGCACTGTACAGACATTCTGCTATTTTCAAAGATATGATAGATTATGAGGAGAAGGATATTGATTCAGACTCGCTGTGGTCTTGGATGGCTAGGATTATTAGAGAAGGAATAGTTGACAGAAACGACGTGGATAATTTACCGGAAGTTATGTTTCGAGACATCATAGTCGGCTCTGGAGAACATGCGGAGAAGTTAGCCTCAAAGTCAGGCGCCTAGGCGCCATATATATATCTATATATAGGGGTAGAGCGGGGTTCAGTGGCTGCGCCAAAAACAAAGTATGTGTTCGTTCGTTTCATTTGTGGACTTCATAGGACTGGTATCCAGAGTAATAAATATTTGTGTTTGAATTTTGTGTCTACATAAACATAAATTTAGTCAATATTAATCTGGAAATACCTAATAGGAAGAAATAGAAGCTATCCAATTCGGAGATAAAACTTGTGGTAGTATAGACTTTCTTAGGATCAAACAATGGTCTTGGTTATCAACTAGTGTCTAAGTTGCCCGGCGTAACGTGATCATCCCAAATACATAGCGCACTAAACTTCGATATATATCCATTATCTATAAGTGCATATTAGCGACGTCAAATCTAGATCTCCTGTCGATTCGACGGCATGTGGGCTACAAAATGTTGACAGATATCCAGACGTACATTCCAATATGTAGATTTCGATGCCCCCGAGTGTATGATTCGATTGTAGAAGCTGTAGAAGCATCGCGATAACCCTGATCCTACCAAGCTAGCCATAAACACCCCGCAATCGGTTTATAACTATTCGTGTATATCACAATACCTATATCTTCACAAGTATGTCAAGCTGCTTATCCATTGTTTGTAGAACTGTGTGCTGGGAGCGAACGGTCGACCCGTAGCCTCAAAGAACATGTAATGAGCTCGATATTCATGAGTTCGCAGGTCCCGTTGAAGGTCGTAAAGTTAGGTCGTAACTTTGAGGCTGACAGAGGCGTATTTATGTAAGGAACGCAACGGCAATGTTCCGCAGGCCAGTGACTTTGCTCGTTCACAGCCGCAGAGGATACGCCGGAGACCGTACTTTTAGTACGACCGGCAATGCTGTGGGGTGGCGCGACTTCAGCGCCGGAAAGCTGGGACAAGGGGTCCTTCTCGACAGCAACATACTGTCAGCAGTCCTAGAGCGAGATAATCTCGACCCTTGGGTCAGCAAAGTCTTAAAGACGGCAAGAGTCGGGGTGTGTCAGATGAGCATTCTCGAACATCTGTGCAGCCCGATCGTGATACAACAACAAATGCAATACAAAGACGTTGTTGCGAAATTGAAGGCAAAGGGCATTACTCTGCTGAGCGGCCCTTGCCTCTCGGGGAGGAGCACGCAGTTGTCCTCCAAAGTGCTGAAAGCCGAGTTTGAACTACGGAGCGCAAAACGCACTGCAGGCCTGAAAAGGAAGGGAGAAGAACCCGGGTCAGCTGAAACAGCTGCGGACCCTGCTAAGAAAGGTAAGAATAATAGATGCCTGTGTGCTTCCTTAAGTAATTACTCAAGAACTCAAGAACTCAGTATCCGTATTTCCGACTGGTATCTAAACAAAAAGTATTTGAGATTATGAGCCTAATATAAGCTTTGTTCTATAGGCTTCCCTTGGGAAAAAATGCTGGGGCGGAGCCGCGTCGATGTCGCCCTCGCATGTGAGGGCCATCTGAAGGGCCTGGCGTTCTTGACCGCCGACCAAAACGTAGAAGGAGATTTTGGCGATGGCCTTGACGACCAGGGCCTAAAAGTCTATACCATTAGCAGAGAGTGGCTTGAATCGGGGATGACAACCCCGCCACCTGAGATGGACCCGAGAGACCGGAAGAAGAAAGATTGAAACTCCAAAGAGCGTATGAGGCAACAAGTTAGTTTACAAATTGCGGGCGCCAGGCCGGGTTTTATAATAGTTTTAGAGGGGTTTTTGGCTTTGGGCGCCTGGGGGGCGATTGATGCCCAGTTTTAAATCAATCTTTGCAGCAGTACCGCGGCGTTGTGATGGGAATTTGCTTCGCGTGAATTTGGTGGTCATAATGGCTAACTTGAGCTCTGGCGTATACGTAGATTATTGCGCGCATCCGAATCCATAGTTAAATAACAGGTAAGCTCGGCAAGGTAAGCTATAAGTCGATCAAGTCGGTAATTACGGTCTCGCGGGCCAGACGGTAATTCTAGGTAAGTGAATCCCAGTAATCAAGTAACTAACCAATCTCCACCAGAACAATTAGGAAGATGCAAGGCCAAGCTGGTAAACATATTTATCTATCAAGAATTTCATACACCGTACAAATTAGATATTCGAATTAATGCAGCCTAGCCCTATTTGCTGTGTAGTCAGCCTGCAGTGCATCTATAAGGTGACGAAGGAATAACATTATATTCACATATATATGTCGTACTATTGCAAGTGTACATGAGGCTAAGGGCGGGCAGAGTCGAGCGTCTAGCCATGTATGGAGCTATGAATCCAGCCACCACTGGAACACACTTTCTATAGCTAGGGCGTGGGAAGTTGGGGAGATCTAGAGCTATGTACATTAAACTTATAAATCTGTATATACTTAGTTGTTGGAAAGAATATGCAACAAGTTCAACTCCTCTCCTGGTAATATGCATATGCATGAAGATCCCCGAAGAATACAAAAGATGTTTGCGCGCGATGTGACAAAATTCTAAGCAGAATAGCAGGTACACCTCGAGCTCTAGCCCCAAGACCAAAAAAAACAAACACATACCCCCCATCCATTGTAGGATAATAGGTGGGTTATGTGCTTGCTTCTGTTCTTCGAGATTACCAGGGTACTCGCTACTCTTTTTTTCATAAGTGCACGCACCTCGATCGGATCTTTTTTTCGCGCATATGCGACACATGCACAGGGAGCGCGTCTATCCGCTTATATTGTCATCAGTGCTATACCTGGATTGCAGGTAGACGTCGCATGGTTCCTACCCACCCTTGGATACCTCGTGACCCTCATGCATATTGAGTACTTACACTACCAGCTCACATTATATATAGATCTTTTCAGAGTATCTGTTTGCCTGTCTGCCCGAGTGCTTATCACTGGGTCTACGTCTCGAGAATCCAGAGTCTGGTTCGCGTCTCGAGAGAACAGTAGAGTTGTTCAAGTTTGTTATATAGCTGAAGAGCAAAAAGGAGAGCAGACGTTATGAAATGTCCTACTGCAAATATTTTTTGTTATTTAGAATAAAATGACCTCTAGTACGAGTGGTGCTGGTGTATATAGGACGCTAGTAATGCAGATAAAGCAATGTATTACTATAACCTCGATGCCAGGCGCATCGAGGCTAGTATTAATAGTCTTACGATTGTTGCACCAAAGCCGTGCGTGACGAGCAAAGGGTAATTTTGCCGACGTATAGATATAGACCTGACGTGACCTCATCGGCCGGCTTTGTACGTCTTTTCTGTAGCTGTATCTGGCCTTGTGGCCATCTAATTTAGAACCGCTTAAGAGGCTGCTATATTCCCTGGTTTCGAAAATGTAGTTTGCGTGCCTTGGAGACGTGTAATCAAGCCTTTGGCTCACAATGAAATTTATATAATGCGAACCGTAGGGCTACGGTTGATCCCTAGCGATTTGATATATCCGCGCACAAATACCAACTCACTTTATATATAATTATAGCTGCTGTTTATATCTAAGGTTCTCCTCCAAACAGCCCATAAACTCTCCCACAGCCCCCAGCATCTCTCGATCACGCATCCGTCCGACAGAAAGACTAGAACGACATCGATAGCATCCACGTTCTCCCCGTTATGGAAAAGAAAGAAGTTTCCAAAGTCCCGCCGCGGGAGAAATCGCATCGCCGGGTACGAGATCGATCGCCAGGGAGCGTGCGACGGAACCTGGAAGACCTTCAGTTCATCAGCCTCTACGATCAGTTTCGGCGATTCCCAGACTCGATCGATGCCGAGACCGATTCCCGCATGCGAGATCTAGCTCGAAAGATTCTACGACGACTCTTGCCAGGTGATCGGAGCATTCTAGTTGATATACTCTATCAATTGCCAGTTCCGCCGTTCCTTTGGACCCGCGCACCCACCGGCAACGATGTTGGCGAAACTAGAATCGACTACGAGCGCCGACAATACCAACCACCCGTCAAGAAAACGACGCCACTGCTTCAGGCAGATGATGGGACGGAAGTTCTCGACGCTCGATACATAAACGCAGTCCGATCTGAGCATCTCGTGCCCATCGGCGACCGTATTTGTTTTCAAGACTGCGGCGTCAATTTGTTTGTAAGTAACCCATTACTCTCCCGGAGTAGCCAGCCAGGCAATTCTGGCCTCGAGACTATGACTCGCCTACGATCGAAGCGTCAGCTTACGAACCTTGCACCCAGTATATGGACGACGAAGGCAACGAGGCAGAAATGACCTATCCTCTCAATGCACGGACGCTCGCTTCCGGTAACCGCATCCACCATCTCGCCGCGGCTGGCAAGTTGAGGAAGTTGCGTATCTACTATCGCATGAGACCTTCGGTTTATTTTGGCGCCCATTTCTGCCTTCTCCTCTTTTCGTATTGGATGTTGGGCGACGTTATGTGGTTTATGATTACAGGCAGGAGTAATATCGCGAGACCTGGCTGCCACGCGCAAAATAACGGTCTAGATATATCGCGGAGTTCGAGTGATTCCTGTTAGAGCGCACGCGCAAATGAGAAAGCAAAGGGTCCAAAGACGGGCGCCCGAAGGGTCCGTCTGTCAGCTATAGTAACACTATTGTGAGATTCGAAAGGAGATAGTAGTACCATGTCGTGTCGGAAGAAACGCGGTCCGGAAGTGTATATAGAGATTAGTAATTGGATATGCTGTTGAGGTGCAGAGATTGACGGGAGGGAAGAGAGCGCAGCTAGTAGATCACACATTATTATAAAAATAAAATCAGAAATAAAACTAGAAATACGTCATCCGTTGTGCCCAGGGGCGGCGAGTATATACCTAGGTAAGCAGCCCCTCTCGCCGTTCTCCCCCGTCTTTCTCTCAAACTTGCAATTGCACCACCGCCAGCAATCATCCACCACAACGTGGACAAGACACGCAGCTACCAATCCGAGACTCTGGAGACAGGGTGTGAACGTAGGAAAATATACCAACATACTTCCCATCCGAACCAGTGTCTATCACCCAGATAACGCACGCGATGGAGACGACAAGACACCAAGGAGACGAGTCCGACGCGGGAGCCGAAGCCGCGTCCGGACCAGATATCGGAGCCCGGTTCGATCATATCGATGGGCGTCTGAACCATATCGAGGCCCGAATCTATTCGGTGCAGGTTCAGCTGGCTGGCCTGGCTGCGCCAAAGCCCAGGGAGGCCAGGATCGCATGCCACACCCTTCCTCTCAGTCCAAGACAGGTCGATCTGATGAGCTGGCTGAGACTCGCCATCGCCATCACAGCAGCAACGCTCTGGTTCATCCACAATGGTTGGGGGAAACCCGGGGGGGTTTCAGGAGGAGCTGGACCCGACATTGCAGCACTGGTGAAGTCGATACAGGATCTCACCGAGATCGTGCGCGCCCAGGGAACCCAGATGGCCAAGATGCAGGAGCAGATCGAGAATTGGAGAGGTCAAAGCCCTGCAGGTCAGGGTCCAAAATCACACCCTCCTTCTCCAGCAATGGCAGATACTTTGTTGAGCGGCTTGCAGATAATCACCATCGTCCTCAGTGCCATCCTAACGGGCACCCAAGCAGGCTGGGGGGAAGTTCATACGGTGCGGCGGTCCGCGGCAGGTCTACCGGCTTCCGTCCTCATCCTAGGCAAGTGTAACATTCTGGTGGAGCAGCAGCGAATTGAACGCTGGACCTCATCCACGCCAAGGAAGCCATCTGCGAGGGGGGCTTCAGGGTGGGTGTCGTCGAGGCTGGAAGACTGAACCCCCGAAACACCGGATCGCGACATTGCCACATATCCTCACATCATCACAACTGGAATACCTTTGACCCTTCAGCTTGAAGTTGCATCTGGCTGAGCTGGTCCAAAGCTGCATGATCTCTATTCCAGCCGCTCTTCCGGCCCGCCTTCACGATCCGCGTCGACGACAGCAAAGAGTGGGGGGATAATCGAGATGCAAAATACCACAGCCCCCCTCGTTGCGGTCCATGGCATCTTGGCGCTGGTCAAGAATGGCAAGTCTGGAGTCCAGATCGAGGTAAGTGGCTGCTGACTAATTCTGCTCCCGAAGTTTCGTGGCTGACAAACGCCACAGGTCGCCACAGTCGAGTAAAACGCAGCCCGTACTCGTCCACCCATCTCGTCCTCCATCATCCATCAACATCCACACACCCGCCATCGACGACACCGCTCTCCCCTTCTCACCATGGCAAACTATCTCGCGTCAATCTTCGGTACCGAGCAGGACAAGGTCAACTGTACGTCCTCCCCTCTCCCTTTCCCCTCAAAATTCCCACACGCGCACGTGTGCCCTGCCGCATGCACAGTACTTACAGAAAGCTTCGCCAGGCTCCTTCTACTATAAAATCGGCGCCTGTCGCCACGGTGACCGATGCTCTCGCAAGCATGTCAAGCCGTCGTACTCGCAGACCATCCTGATGCCCAACATGTATCAGAACCCGGCGTTCGACCCGAAGAACAAGATGAACCAAAGCCAGCTGCAGAACCACTTTGACGCCTTCTACGAAGATGTCTGGTGTGAGATGTGCAAGTACGGCGAGATTGAGGAACTTGTCGTCTGCGATAACAACAACGATCGTACGTGCCCCTCTCAGTCCTGAGACCAATCTTGCCTGCTATTCTCCCATTCTCCCATCCTCCCGCCTGCTCGGCCCTTTTTTGCCGCTATTTTATCTGTCGCGCGAGCGCTGTGCTGACAAATTCACGCGTCTTGGCTTATAGATCTCATCGGCAATGTCTACGCTCGCTTCAAGTATGAGGAAGACGCCCAGAAGGCTTGCGACGACCTCAATCAGCGTTGGTACGCTGCCCGGCCGATATACTGCGAACTGTCGCCCGTCACCGACTTCCGCGAGGCTTGCTGCAGACTGAACAGTGGCGAAGGCTGTCAACGCGGCGGCTTCTGCAATTTCATCCACCGCAAGGAGCCAACCAAGGAGATGGACCGGGACCTCGAGCTGAGCACGAAAAAGTGGCTACGAATCCGAGGCAAAGACGAGAGAGAGACAAGTCGGAGCCCGTCACCGGTGTACGAGGAACGGAGACGATGATGGATGGACGGATTGATGAATGGATGAATTATTGATATCCTATCCTGATGGGTTCGGCTTTTTTTCTCGACCCTTTTTTTCTTTTTCAGCTTCTGAACGTGTCTTCCGGCGCACGATGGCGAGGCATTATATGAGGCTTCTGGCTTTTTTTTCGGTTGCTTTTTCACTTTAGCGCAGAGACGCGAGGCTTTCTACAAATAATCGCAGGGTGGGAAGGAAGGAAGGAGGTTGTTCTCATATCTGGACGTGCGGAAGAAGAGAGGGTTTACGCCTATTTAATATGTATGGGGAGAAAAAGTCTTTAACGTGTATCCGAACGGTGGGAAATGGTTCCTTTGTACGATAGATGGAGAGAGATATCGATAGAATTCTGGCGTGTCCACGCGTATGTACGCGACACCAGCCAGTTCTTCCGTGAAGTTGACATTGTCTGTTCTTACGTAGTTTCTTGTGCAGGGCACATCTACAGGTGGGAGTGTCACAGGCAGGATATAAGAGCCGTTAGCATCTCTTTCGTCGCCTTGCCCTCGTCTTTCGAGTCGTCCAGCTCGTCCAGCTGGTCTTGCAGGTTCTTCTTGACGTCTTCCAGCGACTTTCTCGACTTGGACAGCAGGTCGGCTGCGTGCTTGCGCGCGCCGTCGTCCTCTGCCGCTAGCCAGCTGATGATCTGGTCCAGGATCTGGTAACATCTCGGTTAGCAGGCTTCTCCACGGAGGATGCGTGGGAGATTGATTCATTACCTGGAAGCAGAACAGTCCGGCGTCCAGCCGTCTGAGGTCCCACTCGTCCTGCCGGTCTTCCAGCTCTTCGGCATCCAGACCGGCTTGTTCGGCGCGGATCTCCTGGTTTACGGCCCACATGCGCCGTGCGTAGTCTTGCCGTAATGCTAGGATCTTTGCGAGCTTTTGGTAGTCCTTTTCGACGAATTTCGCGAGGGTGCGGATGCGCGGCGGGGAGTCTGCGGGGAGGTTTCGCAGGAGGGAGGCGAAGATGCCCAGCAGATGCTCTGTCGTTTGCGCGTCTTGCTACATTCCGTACTATTTGTTAGTTTGCGGTTGCATTTCTCGTGCAGTAGGTAGGATGGGAGCTTTCGTACCTTCTTCATGAACGACCCGAACAGCGTCTTCAGTCCCTGCGCGTCGACGAGGCGCTCGCACACCACGCTGCCGTGCATCCCGCTGCACGCGTGGTCCAGCAGCCGCAGCGACCGGGACTTGCTCATTTTGCCCTCCCGCAGCATTATCAAGCACAGCTCCACGCCCTCGGCTTCCACGAACGCCTCCTTGCCGGCACGCTCGTCGACGAGACAGGTTGCCGTGTCGAACATGTTTTCTACCATTTCTTCTTCCTCACCGCCCTTACCGGGGTCGCGCTTCCGGTAGGGACTCAGCAGCTGCAGCAGCGCGTCTACCCCGTCCGCGGCTATCAGCGCCGTCCGACTGACGCTTGACTGCTGCATTAGGATTGACAGTAGCTCTGCTGCGTACTGCTTGTTCTGGGTGACGGGGGACTCCTTCTTCTGTATCCGCTGCAGCAGCCATGGGAGCAGTTTCGTCTGCGAGACCAGCTGCTCTGCGATCTCCTGCTGCGAGGAGAGGTTCTCGAGAAGCTCGAGGGTGTGGTAGACGCCCGCGCGGTCCTCGTCGTGTTCGTCCTCGCGCAGCCGGGAGAGCGTGCCGACGAGGATCTCGAGCAGACCGTCAGCTAGCAGCGCGTCGACTAGCTCCTTCCACTGTTCCGGCGTCGCGTCGACGTCGTCGTCGGTCAGCTCGCCGAGCAGCTGGATTACGGCTACAACGATGTCCGTGTTGTCGTGGGAGAGCAGGCTCACGAGCGAGGATTGGCAGTTGAGGCGGACGAATTCGGGGTAGAGGGTTGGATGCTCGGCGAGGATCGCGAGGGCTTTGATCTCGGCGTCGAGGTCGGCTTCCGAGTCCATGAATTTGGGAGGGTCGTCGTCGAATTTCGCCCGGTGTTCCGCGTTCTTGTTGATCTTGCGCTCGAAGGAGACGGCCAGGCGGCGGAGGTACGACGCGTCAATTTTCTCAGGCTACAGTATACCATTAGGCTGGACGCTTGCAAGCGTATGCGTGTAGGGTGTAGACGCACCTCCGGGTCCTCGTCTTCTTCGTCCATGAAGTCTAGGATTTCCTTCTCCCGCTGCGTGATACCGCCACCGAAGAACCGGCCGCCCTCCTCATCTTCGATGTCTTCGTCGGCTTCGGCTGCAAAGTCATCGCCGTCAGCGCTGGTGTCCATCGCGCCATCGCGGTCGTCGTCTTCGTCCGGCGCGTCTTCGACCGTGGCGCGCGCTTTGCCTTTGCCGTTCAGTTCGAGGCGGGTAGCCTTATACCGGTCGTCTGCATGATTATAGATATTCAGTTAGCCGGTTGTCGATGCGTTTATTGTTTCGTGGGTCAATCGGGGTTGAACGTACTGGGGCTTTCGACGGGCGGGTCCAGCTTGCGCTTTAGGTTCTTCGAGGTCGGCGGGATCGCGGGTTTCTGTTGCGAGTGTTAGTTACGTGTGTAAAGCAGTAGATTATACGAAGAGGTGGAGGCTTACCTTGAATAGACTCTCGAAGGCGGACATGGTGGTCGTAGTTGCTGGCGACTGTCGCGGGTTGGTGTGACGAGGTTGGCGATGTCATGTTCGTTACAACCTCGTGACGAGGCGTCTGGTTCTCGTCTCCGCGCCAAACTTCAACGCGTACCGTGCAACCGTGGATTACCTACTCTTCTCATGAAACTTATTTCTCATTTTCTGAGATACTTGTTTTACTTCGTATGAAAGCGTATTCTTCGAGCTCACAGCATTTTTTCGAATATCGAATAACTTTTGGAGTACCAAAGAGTAACCAAGCAGCTACAGAAAGAGTCGCGAAATACAGCTTCGGCCCAGTAGGCACACCAAACGACATGTACATACACGGGAGACCCTACATTTGATATCTTGAGAGGCTATATTATGAAGCTTATCGCGTATTAAGAAGGCACCCACGCTCCCCACAAGGTAGTTTTCCAATATTTAACCCTTGCACAAGCTGACGGGCCGGTCGGCCGGTAGACGGAGATTTCGTGAGAGCTGAGTTGAAGGAGGTTGAGTGCATTCGAGCATGCTCACATTTGCAACATGCTGCAACGCATACGGGTTAGCGCAGAAGCGCAGCACAAGCACATGATGTGATGATCTGTGGTGTACGTAATATAATAAAGCAAAGGGATCTAATAACGGCCCGAGGATTGGCGGGTTAGTCTGCGAGACAATGGGTTTAGTATCGTGCGGCTCAAATGTGGATTTTCTGTACTATCCGCTTTGACGTCGCAGAAGTCGGTATCGCGGTCTTGCCTGAAAATGATCGTGTACGTACCTTAATACATCACAACATTAAATGCGGGAGCTCGAGGTCAGTAAGAAACGTATTATGTTTAAATACATCGAGGCCAGTAGTCGACTATATATATCAACTATTATGGTACAATAATACTCGCGAGTTACAATTACATGGCGATATATATGCGCAGCTATGTAGATCGATGCACCGACCATGGAGAATTTATACTTCTGGCATTTGCTTTACGGATGCGGTTGTAACCAGAGTAGTCCTTCGAACATGGAATTATGGGGAAGACATGCGAATGTTGAATTATGTCATACAGCTTTCATTATCCTCCATAGCCATGAATATTCATATTTTATGTATATATATCCTTTCAACGTGAATAGCGCGGCGTCGACCCCATCAACACCAAAGAATCCGTGGTGAATTTTATACGATTAGCTATATATAGATTAACTATCGGTATATCGCTAATTCGAGGCGTTTCTTTACATGCATTACATTTTTACCGTTACTGTATACTATCACCTAAAATCATATAACCATATCACTCAAGCCAGGATCTTCGATAACTCTAGAGATTAGATCTGGGCTACGAGATCTCAGGACTGTGATAAAATATCAACGAATGTATGCCGCTTACATCTATTGACCTTGATACATTCCGACTCACCATGTTTATTACGCATATCAATAATGGTAATCACCATTTAGATGAGTAAGCCATCTCTATTTTTATGCATTGATTAACTGAGCGCCGCAAATGCTCGTATATCTCAGATATCGACATTGATGCGGCTATATGGGATTACGAAAGACATCTAGATCAATTGCAAGTAACAAGCCGTGACATTAAAATTATTTTCAATTTGTTCGTTGCATAACTTAACTCCAATATCAGATTCGATTATTTCCAGTCTATCCAAGCTCCGAGATTAGGTATCGCACACCGTGTTCCAAGGTCCAGTAAATGCATTCACATCTAACGTCCGTCCGTATACGTAACTCATACTTAGGTATCATACTCCAGGCGCATTGGGCTCTTCAATCTTACACCGCCCCCCACTTACGTTGCTATAACGTTTAGTAGAGTGTAAGTCGTCACAATAGGTAGCGTGACCATAACTTTTTTCGTTTTCGCTAACGGTTAGCATCCTTGCACATCGGCGTTTACAACAATGATTTGTCTGTTCACAAAACAAGGACAAAGCAGATAGGTCCCTACTCAGAATATACTGCGCTAGCAACATCCTATCGAGCGGGACGCATCATCAGCCGTCTGCCCCGAAGGATCACAAAACGCCAAGTTCCGCAGTCGTATACTCACGCAGAAAGCTGTGACATTTCCGGCGCATCTTCCGGCGCGTAGAGCGTCGATATGTAGACCTGACTCGTCGCCGCAGGCACTGCAGATCACGCGCAGTCCGTCAGCTCGAATCCTTTCGTGCGCATCACTGGACCACACGCAATAAAGAAACTTTCTGCATCATCAGCTTACTTGCGCCGGTTATGGCAATGACCAGCTGCATCATCTTCTGGTTGTCGTTAATCAGCGGCGTCCGCTTCAGCCCTTGGATCCAGACGATCCCGAGGATGGGACCAAGAATCAACTTGAGCACGCATGTCGCGACGATTGTCATCCAGAACCCCTTTGGCAAATGCCGCACACGGATCCTCGACAGGGCGGCACCGAGCATCGCGATCCCCATCACGGGGGATAGCTGGCCGCCGTAGCTTGCAAACTGGATGATGAAGTCTAGAGGCGGCCGGCCGTCCGGTGCGTTCGGCATCGAGACTCCATGGGTAACCACAAACAGCGCACGCAGATACGGCACGATTGCAATGATGAGGGCGGAGATCAGTGTCATTGTTGGGATCGTCACAAACAACTTTACGCGGCCCATGATCCGCTGCCGGGTTGTGCGGCCGGCGGTAGTCACTTCCGGTGGGATGTTCACGTCCAAACTTGTCGTTTTCACAAGAGTCGCCGTTCCTGCCCCTGCTGGTGCCGTCGCAATCGTCGACGTCGTACGAGACCAGTCCTTCTCCTCGTACTCTGGAGGCTCACGCTCGGGATTCTGGGAGGCGCTCGCTGGTGCCTGGCGGTCCCGACTCCGTTCGACAGACGCTCCCGCGGAGTTGTCTTGCTTGGTCTTGTGGCCCGCTTCGTCATCCTGTTGCGGACGAACAGCGAAGTCTCGCTGGATCATCTGGATGCCACCCATGCTGTATCTGTTGTGCGAGAAAGACAGGAAAGGAAAGAAAAGGAAAGGAAGGATATGTTAGCATCCGCGACAACGAGAATTTCATCACTATTGCTGAGGGTGAAGGCATGCTGGCATTCCAGGAGGTCTTGGGGGAGGAAGAGGACTAGTTAGGCTTCCGACGTACAGAGTGAGAAATGTGAAGACAGCAAAGATGGAGGAGTACGACACGCCCTTTTCGTAGTCCCCCGTCCCGCCGAAGGGCTTGGCCTGGGCCAGCGTGCTGATGATGCCAATCACCAGATCAGCGTTATTCGACCACATATTGTTCGCAATGATGCCTGTCCCGTCGCAAGAACAATCAGCGCTGACAAGGACATGGCTGCACGGGACCCGCATCCACCCCGTTTATGGGTCCGATATTGCGCAATGCGGTGACACCGCACGACTAGGCAGGGCTAGGCCGCGCACGAACCCATCTTCCATCGCCCAACAGGCGTCACAAAGCGACAGATGAGGCCGAAGACCAGTCCAAACACTGAAGAATTCCATTAGAGTTTCTATCAGCGAGCATGTTGCAGTGATGCGCGGAAATCGAAAGTTCCAATTGCGCACTTGACGGTTGGGCTTGCGGACTCCAGTTGCCGGGCACTTAGTATACCTGTGAAGAATGCTGCGCTAAGCAGCACGGTACCCGCCTAGGATGCAAGATTCAAAAGTTACCTCCGGCCTTATGTTGAGGAATGCGACGCAACCAACGCCAAGCTGTTTGTTCAGAGATGATGGCTCGAGCTTTTCGTCCGTCGGCTAGCTTACCTCGCTGATGTTGTCAAGAGAAAAGGAGGTTATCGTCGACGCAAAGATGAGCATGGGGAGGAAGCCGTTGATGACGACCTGTGGAATGTGGCGCATTCTCGAGTCAGCGCCTCGCAAGTGCAAGTGAAAGCAGTAGCGGGTGGCTGAACAGGTGAAACAGCGTCCTAGGTATGCAGACGAGCAGGCAAGCATGCATGGGTGTGCTTCCAGTCGATCCACCAATGCAATGCAATCTTGCAGATTGGCAGGCAGGCCAGGAGGTGCAGTGGGCAGGCAGGCAGGCAGGCCAGGAGGCAGACTGGCATCGCAGGGGATAATCTTACCGAGGCCATCGACTTGCAAGTGGCGACATCGAGAATGCCTAAAGAGCCGGCGCAAGAATGAGCGACCGATAATATATGCCCGTCGCAGATCGGGCAGTATCTTAAGCGCGAGGACGGTGAGAAATTACCTTTTCTTGCGAACAGTGCGCCGCAGCCTAATCGATCGAAGCAATCGCGAAGCTCACGCTCAACGTGGTCAGGACAATCAAATCAAATGCAATCAGGCCAGAGGGCGACCGGGTGGGGCGGGCGAGATATCAGGTTAGGTCATGCGTCGTGCTCATCTATCTATATCACGGACCTGCAAGGGCGGCGACCTTTGTCAAGGGCTTGATGGACGTGAAGATGGCTATTATCGCCGACGAGGACGCGGACGCGAGGCCGTGTGTTGCGGTGCGGTCAAGTCAGCCGACATTACGCTGCAAGTTGAGACGATTCGAATTCGACGCGACGGCTGCGCTGCTGCTCCATGCCAGCCATGCACATTCCACACTCACCCTGCCCGATGGAAACTTCCGACATAGCTCCAGCTGCTGCTGCACTTGCAGACGCACTGGCAATCGCCCAGTCCTGCCTGCGATCTGGGATTCAGGCCTGATAAACTCCGAAGCTGGTGGCTAGCGGCGCCGTCGAGCCGGTACGTCTGTCTCGAGCTGCCTCCCAGTCTGTCTCCTGTGATTAGGCACTCCGTCTCAACAAAAGCCTTGACGTAACTAAACGAAAGAAAGGAAAGACCAAGAGCCAGGATGGAATTCGATCAACGGCGATGCCTGTCCTAGAGCGGTAGCATATCGACTGGACCCAAATCCGCCGGTCAATTGGCAGGATCAAGCGATTTACTTACCAATACAGCTGGTCTGCGCGGATTTGATCCAACTTTACACTGGTGATCTCTCTCTCGCCGAACTTTTTTTTCCTCTTGGTAGACTCCACACGTATAGAAATTAAAGGATGGCGTCTTCGGTCGTCCACCGAGCGAGAGAAGGAATAAAAAGGCGACTGACATATTGTGTTAGTAATGAGGTCCATGCAATGCTACGTAATGAAACGGCTATTGGAGATAGCAAGGCTCGAGGCTAGAGGCTCGGTTGAGTTGCCGGATATCGCTCGTTCACGGAACGAAGATGCATCGAATCATCGCTCCGTGATTAATCTCTCATCGTGGAGCCGAGAAGAAAAATTTTCTATTCTGCAGCTGCAAGCGAACACCTAATGGCTGCAGCTAAGACTGGTCCGCCGCTGCAGATGCTGACGGCTGGCGAACTCCCTCCCGGAGCTTGATTTAATGTCAATTGCTGTTCGAGTGGATCTAGCGCCAAATGCGAAATCGCTCCTTCAAACAAGATGGCTAGCGGGTCTCGATGGAGCCAGCAAACTAGTCTCGAGACCAGCGCGCTTTTCTTGAATTCGCGTCGACGCCGATGCTGGGACCCCACAACCCGGGTCACATATAAACTTGAGAAAAATAGTTGAGAGGTCTTTGACGCAAGGTCGACGCCAATCGCCCACGACTCGGGCACCCCAGGACGCTAACACGGAGGGAGCTCGAGGCTAAAAAAAACACACACCTCCTTGCACCGCCCGAGATGAAAGTGGCACACATGGGTTGGCTTCGAGAGCACCACCCATCAGGCCACTTGACAACAGGAGCACTCGCCACATTTTGGGTGCGAAGAACGCCCAACGGTCCTGCCGGCGAGGCTGGGCCACCGCAGGGAAATGAGACAGACACAGCTAGCATCTTTTAAACACGACGGATGCGGAGAGGCGACCAGCATACCTCCTGTTCGGATATAAAAGTCTCGAAAAGAAATTATAAGTCGACCCGATTAGACTTGCCCAAGTCCCCTCAGTGCAGTGGCACGTGTGGCTTTGTCTGCTATTCTCGGGCGGCTCCAGGTCGGAAACCTCTCACGCATCCTGGAATATGATGGATAATTGACACGAAAGGAACGCAATCGAGATCGGGTTTCCGCTGAAAGGTACAGGGACTTGCACAAGAAAACCCAAGATACGCCAATCAGAGCGATGGTCGTCATGCAGCAAGCTGCAAGGACATAGCTGAAAAGAGCAGTCCCACTCGATGCAATGCATGCGCTATCGAATCGTTTTCGAGGCCAGCTCCTGTTGCGTCCTGTTAGGCTGCAGGACCGGAGCGCTCGCGTCGCCTGGGCTGCGTTGCCCGGTGGGTAAAATACAACACTGCAGTGCATACAGACCAGGCTGCAGGACGCAGCGAAAACGACGCGGAATATGATATCAGCGGAGACGGAGGAGGAGGCATGCAGACAGACGCGAGACATGTCAATGTCAAAAGCTTTAATTTACGACCAAGTCTAGCTCGCTGGCGGGCTCGCTGGCTCGACGTTCTCACGACCCAGGCCCGCGGGTGTCGATGACGATGATGCTGATGCTTCTGAGAGGGCTCGCATGGGAATGCGCGTAATGAAAGGGGTGCATACTTTGCAGTCACATTGTCCCGGTGAACAGAATAAAATGCTCGATCAGATCAAATCTCTGGGGGGGCCGCCCAAGAAACAGCAAATCGACGATGTCGAAGGGCCCGGTTAAGCTAGTCGAATTCTTTGCTGCACCACGATGCCCCTTGCTTCGAAGTCACTCTCAAGATTTGACCAAAAAGGTACTCCTGCCTGCAGCACAAAAGAAAGCTCAGACACGAAAGCATGCAGAGTATTGTCTGCAGAATGCCCGCAGTCCATTCGGCCCAAGAATTCTTATTCTTATTTTCGTATGGGCCCACCCTGGCCTTCAAATATTCCGTTCCTTCTCCCCCATCGATTATCGAGAGTTCCTCAGCTCTGCGAAATGCTGTAATGGAATGCGCCAGACCAATACACTGTTGACCTGCGATTTGTCGAAAATAGGTGAGTTCACACCCGATTTCGAGGCCCGGTCTCCAGCTTCTCCACCATCGAGCTTTCACGGCGGAGAACAGTATATGAAGACGTCTTCCCGTTGCGTTTCCATACGCAATTCTTTCCCGTCCGTCCATTCCATCTACGTTCAGTTTCAAAGGCAAAGCCGCATCGAGCAGAGAATTTGTTTTCGCACTCTCTTTACTCTTCTCTTCACAAAGCAATTCTCGCTCGCGACTTCAAAGTTGCTCGACTTTTGACCACATCCGTCCCGACCCTTGAGCAGCACTGTCCGCGACGCAAGCTATTCGAGATACCTACATCCTTGAATTCGTCCGAACTTTGCTGCCAGCATACGCTCATTTTCGCCTAAAGCCCTGCCTGCGTCTTGCCTTTGATTTCCGAATTCTGCCCCATACTTTCCCTACCCCGCCGGTATCCACATCCCATTATCGGACTCTGCCCCGTCACGAAGTAACGACTTCCAACCAAGCACCCAAGAAAAAAAAAAGAGGGAGCCCCAAGCCGCGGCTAACTATTGCCAACCCCTCTTTTCCCTATCCACTCACGATACGGGGATACCCAAAACACGGCGTTTCTACAAGTCGCGTTCGGTGGGGACAAAGTTGAACTTTGGCGCCTTGATCGAAAACGTTCTCCGTCGTCTAGCCGTCCTTAGACCGATAGACGTCTTTGCATCGCACTAAACTATAATAATTGCATATACGCTTCCGAATTAGTAACTAATTTTAATAATCTTGGAAATCAGAAGAGAAAAACTGATATCCAAAAATCGAAAGAGGTGTGCTCACAAGAAAAAGGTTTATCTTGCGGGGCTGGGACGCACACGTTACCATATCCAGGTTTTACACCTCCAATACATTTCACATTCCCATCGATCCATAGAAAGGATATAGTCGATGGAATCCGTTCAGAAGTCCGATACTCATCACTATATCTCAAGTCAAGGTTATCCTTGCGTTCTTGAGCCTTCTCCGGATCATAACATCAACCGGTTCAGTCGGCACTACGCTGGAATCAAGAAGCGCCCTTTGCACAGCAGTGGTAGCAGCAGCGGTAGCACTCGACACCTCTACCCGACCTTGCTGTCCAACGACCACCTCAGCCCTACTCTTAACAGTCAACGATACACATCATCCCCAATGCGGAGCAGAACCAAGTCCATCTACGGGATCGAGGATGCCCAGGATCCTCGTGAGTCGTACAGAGAATATCGCCAGCGCCAAAGAAGAGGCGAGAACAACGGAGCCGACGGCGAGTCGGTCTGGGACGATGAAGTCGAAGAAGCTTTCTTCGAAGGTACACAAACATTCTTCCCCCTTTGCCTGGTATGTTGGCTCGATGCATGCAACGATCGATATTGACTTATTTTATCTTTACTTGATACAGCTCTCGAGCTGTTCCCTCCACAGGGCCGCAGGAAGCTTACCGTTGACGGCAAACCGTGTGGGCGAAACGAACTCATCTCCAAGTACATTTTCATGAAGACGGGGAAAGAGAGAAAGAGAAAGCAGGTCTCCAGTCACATACAGGTTCTGAAGGGCCTTCTCAAGCACGATCCTCACTGTACGTCGACGTTGTCGTCCTGTCCTGACTCCACTATACATGCATGCACGGACAGCAACACTAACATCCAAGACAGTTATGAGACTTGTGGTAGCCGAAGACCAAGACGCCATCGACCGCAACTTTGACGAGAAGACGCTAAGCCAGCTTGCGATCTTATCGGACTCGAGCCTGCAATCGGCCCAGCCCAAGTACAAGAGATACTCTTCCTCCACGATTGCCAGCAGCTCGGCCTCGCCGACTGCCTATCGACCACCGAGCCATGTCTACGGCAGCTACCACAGCTCCCCGACATCGGTCACACTTGCATCCCACAACAAATCCTTGATCAAGCCGCACAGTCTTGAGATGTGGTTAGGGCAGGACTCTGTGGACAAGGTCAGCTACTCGAAGCAGCATCTGCACGATTACACGAAGCTGTACAACCAGGAGTACGGTCTAAACCCCACTGTGCTCTCTAGCATCCCCAGATGGGAGAACAAGTTCCCCTACATCGCGAAGCTTTCCCACGAGGGCCACCTGAGATGCCCCGTGGTCCACATTTCCAGCTCCCTGCGTACGATGACCCAGCGCCCAGAGAATATGGTTTTCTGGGCACCCTTTGAGGCGTCCTTCTGCAACGATACCTACTATGACCACGGTTTCACGGTCGTCACGAGGTTCTACGTGTCTGGAAGCAGACTGCAGACGATCGAAGAGGTCGAAGAACCCGCCTACATCGTCGGTGACTCTCAAACCGAGGGTCCGAAGCGCCTCAAGATGTCGCTGAACCCGAACTTCTGGTCGATGTACTTCAACAACCTGGTCAACTCGCTCATGGAGCCCTTGAAGCCCGGTGAGGACTACGACCAGGAAATGCGACGACGCGAGAAACACGCCTCCGAGGTCATTGGCAACCTCACCATGATTCAAGAAATCTTCGCCTGGAGATCCGCGGATCTCAAGGTGGCCATGTCGGAGAACAACCTGAGCAACGGTGCCCTCGATTACGCTAAGCAGCGAGCTGCCCTCTTCATCTGGGACTTCAGCAAGGCCGACCAGGATGAGGCGGGTGTCACATTCTGGCGGCCCGTCGTTGTTGACGAGGCCCTCCGACAGGAATACGGCTACAACAGACATTCCTTTGACACACGTCAGCTACCAAGCTACACCCCGGCTATCGGACAGTGGTCCAATAGCTCCCCTGTAGACAGCTACGCCTCGTCGTACCACCAGTCGACGCCACCACTCGGCTACCCGCAAACCCCGTACGACGAGCCGAGTTTCCCGCAGTCTTTTCCGGATGTGTCGATGCAGAGCACGGTGCGCTACTCACTAGGCCAGCAGGACCAAGTCCAGAGTAAGCCTGCGGTCGAAGACCTTGGGGTAGACTATTTCCAGAACTACGACCAACTGCCGCCATTTTCTTACTCTACGGTTGCAGAACACCCGGAACTCCTCTCGCAATGGCCCCAGCTGCCGGTCCTTGCTGGTGAGGAGCACCTCGAAGACGGTCTGAGCGGCATGCAGTAGGTGGAAGATGAAGGGGAATTCCTCCAAAAAAGAAAAGAAAAGATAAGCTAGTTGCGCAGCACACCCTTGCTCAAGAATGTTGCTGGTGACTTGTCCGCTTTTCGCTCTTCTTGGTTGCCCTTGACCGGACTATCCTGCTCCTGCCATCCCATCCAGGCTACCATGGCCTTGCGTCTTGTCGACCGCATATGCACGTCGTCGTCTCTATCTCTTGCCACTTCATACATCCATCCCGCTATCATCCATCCTTGCTCCGATCTCTTCCGCTTTCGATCGTGTCACTCGATATCTGTCCTCCCTTTCTTCCGTACATTCTTCTTAATCATTTCGGGTATACTTTTTCCTTTCTTGCATGTGTGGGGCGAACGTTTTGTTATCTTTTTCCATCTTTGATTCTTCCACCCTCTTAATTGCCTACCACCCGACCCGAACACCTTCTGTGTCACACACACATACATCCACAGGCGCACACTTGTAGCTAACCCAACCTATCCTTTCTCTATATTTTCTTTCTTAATTGTCTCATGATCGTTTCCTATTCTTTCTAAAGGTTTGGTGTCCATCATTCTTCTTCGGAGTCGTGTAGTCTTATTTTCCCGCTCGTTTCCTTCTTTTGCACCTATCCTTATTACTGCATACGCGCATACGTGTTCTGATCGTCTTGGTTTTTTCTTCTTCATATAAGCTGCTTGTTACGTCAGATTCTGGCACTACATCCATCCATCCATATCATCATTGCATGGGATGCGGCGTTCTGGATCCTGAGCATGCATGTTATCATCTTGTTGCGGTTCTCCATTATTACACTGGGATTCATTTGGGCATCTGGATTTTTTTTGGTCTCGGAGAAGGTTTCGCGGATTTGATTGTTTACATCTTATTAACATACACACAGGGAGCGCCGTCGCCGGCCAGCGTATATATACAAATATACTACCAGATACGGTGTATCTTTATTGTTAATTTCTATTGCGGGTTTTTTTGTTTCTGAGTAGCGGTACACGGGACTACTTACGGATGTTTTTTTTTCATCTCATGTTATTTTCCGATATACTTGATATCTCTTTTGTAATAATATCCGTACATACTACGTTGCATTTTCATTTTTAGTAAACATAGAATAGCGAGATAGACCTGCTGTTTTCCTTGTCATCTTAATGACATGCTTTTGATAAAAACTCATATGACGGACGTCTCATGACCGGAATACCATCGTCTTGGACTGAAAGATTGCCGTAACTGTGAGAATTTCAGGGAGATTGAGGGCGTTCCTATAACAGAAATTTCCGTGCCAGACAAAGATAGATGGCATCTCTATATTATTTGAAATCTCTGTAATGGAAGTGGCATACTTGACGGTTGGACGCACATGACAACAACATATCTTGCACGGCAGCCTCGCAGTAATGTTGGCAATGATGCATCCGTATGACATCCAGGGCAAAGAATGTTGTCTGATGTCGTAGGACTTCGCTCGTACGGCGGCAATAGTAGATCTTCTATATCGTATCGTGTATACAGTATAAGGATAAATTATACCTGCATATGCGCATTTACATTGCCGAGGGATGCATGCCGAGTGTAAGTGCCGTACGCAGCGTAGCGGCGATTCGATCGCGATCAATCAAGACGATCCAACGACTGACGTCCGACTAGTCGACTAGCTCGACAGCATTCCGGTTGTCGAAAGCGGGCGGATGGAGTGTAGTTCAGTAGTGCCATTTCTCCGCGGGGGCCTTGATGGAGCAACGTTGCGCGACGTATGTGACGGGAGCCATAGAGCCTGGTAGCGATGTTCTCGGGATGCCGTGCATGCATTGTTTAGGCAGCCGTGGGCGGGCGTCAAGTAGCTTCGAGCATCCAGCCGTCCGTTTTGGGGCGAAACGTAGGGCTTCGGGTGGATCGCTGCCTGTGCGTTGCCGCCGGGGCGATCTGTCTCGCCGGCAACACAGCGCGCCCAAAGCACACATTAATTGTGCGGGCGGGCAAGTCTTGCGCTGCGATCTAGACCGGACGCCGGCTTCATCCCGGCTCCCGCTATTTTCCACATCGGTCCGCAGAGTGCCCACTCTGCAAATTACAACAATGGCAACTCAGGCCCCGGCTGCCAACACCAGTCTGGACAACCTCCCTAACAATGTCAAGATCATGATCGTTCAAGGCCTCGGCTGACAGCGGTTCCCCCATATTGCTCAGTGGTCACACCTTTGGGCTGGAATCGTAGCACTGTGTATCAAAGAACGGTACTGCTAGCTCTATCCACCGCCGATACCTCGCCAGGTCCCGTCCGGTAGCCAGCCGTATCTCTATCGGGTCTTCAGCGTCGCTAGCGCTTGGACTGTCGGCAATTATGAATTTTTAGCTTGCACAGTACCTCCCGCGGGGCCACCACTCCGGTTGGTATGTTTGAACGTTTGTTATGAGTCCCCCAACTTGGGCTCCTTGCGTCGTCCGTAACGATAGCCCCACCCCGTGACGAGGTGTCCTGAAACGCTCTCTTAGATATGTATCCGTGGATGCATGCTCAGTCTCCAGCTGAGATATTGATTTCTAGAACACCCAGCAGATTTGCTGACTGGAGATGCACGTGCTTACAGACGTCCAGAATGTTTTCTAATCCCGGGTCTTGGAGACCGCACCCTGCGCCACCAGCTGAGAATCTTTATGATCCCCATTGGTTTGGTAATGACACTGTGATCAGCTGGAGGGGCACTCCTCCTCTTCCAATGACTATAAAGCTGTCACACTTTCCAAGGACCCCCGGCGTCTGCAACATCCTAATCACCTTTAATGGTTCAAGTGATATTACCATCAGAGATTTCTGGACTAGGATCGCGAAAATCCTAGATCGTGGGTCGCGTAACTATAACTCGATCATCAGGGAGCTGTTGGATGGCAGGTACTGGCCGAGGACTGATACAATATTCGTCGAGCTGAAGATGTCAAACCGCACCGCTCGTCTCGCGTTCCGGTTTACGCACCGCCATCGAGTTCTAGATAGAGTTCCTGCGAATAGGCAGGATCTCATAATTCTTATCTATGAGCGTTTACCTCGCACTCTCGCAATTCGCTATCTTCGCACCAGACTTACACTCAGACATGCCTAGAGGTATGATTGTACGATCGAGGCAGTGTGCACGATTTATTAGATCAATTCTTTCTGTTAAAATTTCTGTTACAGCCCGTGAGTGGATGCTCGATGCCAATATCACCTTTACACACTCTCTCGATCGCGCCACTCATCGTCTCCTTTAGTGACACGCATGCGAGAAAGTAGTGTGTGCTAATTTTATGTGAGGGTTCAGGGTCCTTGATTGGAGTGACAGTGGGTAATGTTGAGAGGGTGGCGTTGCGGCGAGAGAGCCTTAATATCTCGGGTAGCATAAATTTCCCGATGGAGGAGCAAACAGCTCAATATCGGGAAACGGCTTTCACTTTAATCGATGATTGCTCGAAGTTTGCCTATGCTGTACGTAGTACGGAATGCTCTCAGGGACTTTTTCGTTCGCAGTTCAGAGAGGCAGTCGGCCGAATTTGCCGAGTCTGTTCTGTTCTGAATACTGTGCGGCAACATTCAGTGTATATTTTGGCGACACTGGTGTGAATTAGAGCTATGAATTGGTGTTGTCGCTAATTTTGCTCCCTCAAACTGCACAATAATGTTCCGTATAATGTTCAACTCGTTAGACGATAATCGTGCTATCTCTGATCCACGGGTACAGGTAAAAGGCTAAAGCAAATCAGCAAATTTCCAAAGGAAATATGTCAAGATTTTGCACTTCTGTCAAGCTTCTGGAACCCCATCAAACCGGGCGGTACCTGACAGCTCGATATTGAACAGTCAGGTTTTGTCGAGAGAGTGTGCAGAGCCGGGGTACGCGTCCAATTTATATCCCTGCCTAGTGCAATTTCGGCACCAAATCTGGGACCATCCGACCAAACGAAACGTCAGCTTGCGGCTGGGATAGGCACACTGGATGGTTGATTTCTGGGTATCTCAAGGGTATTGCCATCAAGATTTCCATGCGACAAAAGGAGCTTCAGAGAGCTTGACAGGCTAAATTTGGTGCTCAATTGCACCACACAGGGGGCCCTGTCGGCAGATGGCAGAGGCCGTCAGTTGGAAAAATGATGACTTGGAAAGCTTCGCGAAGGGCCCCTTTGCAGCGTTTTGGATCCACTCTGGATGAATATAAGAAGGGCTTGAGTAGGTCCTCGGATTCACTTTCACTCTCCAGCATTCGCAGATATCGTGATTCTAGTCATTCGTTACTTCTTAGTCACTCTTTTACTCTATTTTTCTCAGTCACTCTTTACTCTCTTTTGTCTGCTATCTTTGTTTGGCATATCTTGTTGTCTACATAATATACCCTTATAGTTACAGAAGTTTTGATATTATTATCGTTATCCTCTATCTTGCAAAAATGAAGTTCCTCGCCAGCGTTCTCCTCTTCGGTATTTCCGCCCATGCGGCGACCGTCTGCACCGACCACTCGACTATGACCACGTCAACGGTCTCTGCTGGTAGCTACGGTTCTGGGTCTGGTTCAGGCTCCGGCTCCGGCTCCAACTCTGGATCTGGTAACTATGGGTCTAACTCTGGTTCCAACTCTGGGCCTGGTACCTACGGGTCCGGCTCTAGCGGCTCTGGCTCTGGCGGCTCTGGCTCTGGTTCTGGAGGCTCTGGCTCTGGAGGCTCTGGCTCTGGAGGCTCTGGCGTTGGTGACTACGGCTCTTCTCCATCCGTGCCGGCCTCTATCGGCGCCTATACCACGCAGGTTGGTACCATCAAGACTATCCAGACCTGCACGACGCAATACTGCGGCTTCCCCGTCGCCTCGATCCCCACCTCCGTCTACACTACCGCCTACGCTGCCGCCTCCACCGCCAAGGTGACCAACACCTATAATGGCCCGGCGGTCTACTACACCACCGTCAAGGGCACGAAAGCCCTCACCAAGACCGTCACGAAGACCTGCTCCACCTACACCAAGCCGGTGGCCGTTCACACCGCCTACACGACCAAGACGAACAAGGTCACCTCCACCCACGTCGCATACACCACAAAGGCATGCTACAAGACCGTCACGGCCACGCACACCGTCACCGCAGGCAACGGAGGCTCCTACGGCAAGAACAAGCGCGGCAGCGGATACGGCGCTGCCCCCACCACTTCCGCTCCTGCCGGCCACTACCCCACCGCCGTCAAGTGCGCTAAGACCTATCAGACGGTCTCCACCATCACCTACAGCGTTGCCGTCGGCAAGCCCACCGCCACCTCCACCGTCTATGCTAAGACTGTCACGGTCACGTACACTAAGGATTATGTCGCGACCGTCACCGCAGCTGCCAAGACGACGACAGTTGTCAAGTATGCGAACACCACCGCCACGGTCACGACGATCAAGGCGGTCTCCAAGACATCGACAAAGACCGTAACGGTGACCAAGACGGTTACGCCGGCAGCGCATGGTGGTAACAGCTACGGCTCCACCTACGGAAAGCAGTAAGCGTTCGGCAAGTTGTATATATCGTTGAACGCACGGGTATATAGTATGCAGGGGGTTTCTGTTCATATATTTTGTGTTTTTTTTGGTCTTGTCGGGGCGGCTTAGCAAACTTGTAATATATGCTAGACGAGGATAATTAATACCGCGAGGCAAAAGTTTGTTCATTTAAATGTCTCGTAAACGTCTCGCATTTGTAAAGTCACCGATATACTCGTAAGAATGAATCGCATTCACATCTCAGGGATTTGTGCGTTGTGTACTCGAAATGCAACGAATTCCCAATACGGTAAGTCTTGGATGCACGCTGCAACATGAACTTTGACGACTTCCAAGCAATCCAGATAACGTCCGGCGTCGGAATGCTGCGTACCACAATTGTGACCTGTCAATATGCATGAATGAATGACGAATGCGCCATGGTAATGGTTATATTCAGCGCTAATCGCTGGTCCGCTATACTATTTCTATTTATTCGCTTGTTCGCTCTGCTGTGCTCCACAATGTATGTACCATAACCAATATCAATCCACCTCGCACCTACCGCTAGTTAGTCGCTTGCTAACACTGAAAATCACACACAGATGCGGCGCCAACTATAGAAATACAACTATGATGAGATAAGATAGTACGGAAATGGGTAGGAAAAGACACAATGATGCCCAAGATTGCCGCCAAACGCCAATATTAAACCAAAACTTCCCGAAATGATTATTATCTTCGATCTTCCATTCCTTCCTTCCAATCCTTGAATCCTTCCTGTCCTAAACTTTTCTTTCCTTTCCAATTCGATCCCTGGGTATGGTAACAATATATAACAACTTCACATGATGACACAGCCGGTCTTATCGCCCTGCGCCGCGCCATCATTCCCACTGCTGCGCCTCACAACTTCAAAGCTCTCATCCATCGCGCCGCCACCAACAACTACTTCACCAGACCTTGGAAAACCACCTGGCTTCCCATCCTTCCCAGCTTTACGTCCCCAACCCTTCTTGCGCTTCGTCGACGCCGCTCGTGCCGCGTTGCGTTCCGCTCGACTGCCGCCGCGATTGAGGTTGTTCACGCTCGTGCTGCTGTGCATCCCGCCGCCCATTCCGGGGCCTTGAGCGGCGTAGAATCCACCGTGTAATGGCGAGCGGCGCGCTGATACTCGTCGTCCTGGCGAAGGGAGCGGCTGGGCGAAAGCTGAGCTTGGTGGCACGGATGGAACGGTCATGAAGGCGGGATTCACGTAGCTGGTGTTATCCCCTCGCCCACGCTTCGTATTGCGGGTCCGCTTGGTCGTAGTTGCAGAGCGTGCGGTTGGCGGGTGCACTACGGCTTGGGCTATCGGTTGGTTGCCGCTGCCGGTATTGCTGCCGCTGCTACCAGATACAGCCAGCATGCTCGACTGAGATGTTGGCGGCGGGTTGACCGTTAGCGATAGCGTGTTGCGAGTGCTCCCGCCTGTCATCGCCGTTCTGAACTGCGGATGGCCGATACCGGCGGACGAGACGCTGTGTCCTGAGCCGGAGCTGCCCGGCGGCGGGCCGGGCTGTGCAACCATGGCTGAGACCGGCATCATGCCACGGGGTGGAGTGACAGTGTTAGTCCGTGGTGTTACGGGCGTCACGGGTGCCGTTGACGATGTCGCCGGGAGGGAGAGCGGTGCAACTGGCGTCGCGGGCTGGGACACAGACGGCATCGAGGGGATTGAGAGCGCGGGACTTGCTAGTGGCTCATCAGGCCGCCGGTAGCGGTGGGATGGAAGCCGTGAAAGAAGCGGCTGTTGTAGATGCGGTGGTCGATGTGGTGGGCTATCTGATGGTATCTGCTGCTGTGCTGTCTGCGGGCGGGAGGGCGACGAAGAGAATTGTGACTGCATCACGGCCGGCGAGCTAGGTTGAGGCGATGCTCGAGGCGTCCGATTGGGAGCAGTCGGTCGCGACGGGCTGCTGTTCCCAGCATCAAAGTTCGGTAGCGAGACAATACTTCCGTTGGCTTGAGCGAACGTAGCAGCAGTCCTAGGCGAGAACATTGCAGATTGAGGACGCTCAGGACGTTCGGTTTGTGCCCTCTGCTGCAGGGGTGGATTCGGTGTTTCCTGCTGCTGCAGCGGAAGCGAGTTTGAGCGGAACTGAACGGGGATGATTGGCACCGGAGGGATAGCGGTCGTTCTGTCGTCTAGGAATACCATTTGCGGCATGCTCTCAGGATCCCTTTGCCTCAGTCGCCCTTGGTTAGGGGCCGTATATTCTGACTGTTGCTGCATCGGGCTTGCCGCCTGTGCAGGCCGCGGCAGCGGCGTTGACGCGACGAGCGGTGAGGGATTGCGCTGCGACTGCTGGCTCTGAGAAGTGCTAGGTCTCTGATTATCATTATAACCAGTTGAAAGTATACCGCCGGCCGGCTCTCGCTGGATAGAGTTACGGCGCGAGAGAGCTGTCGATGGCCGCTCTTCGGTGGGTCGCGATCCAGACGACGAATGCGAGCTTGTTGAAGGTCGTTGACTCGATGCCGAATTTGGGGGCTCCCTCGCTGCACTTTCCGCCGGAAGCTGCGGCGAGCTGAAGCCTTGGAAGCCAAAGCTGGTGCTTGGTCCCGCACTTACAGATCCATTGCGGGATAGACCGCCCCCAGCAGGGCTGACCGGGCTCGTGATCCTCAAGCTTGGGACGTTCCGACGGAGCCTCGGGCTCGAAGCCCCAGATGCAAGAGGATCTCGCTCCCTCCTATCCAGATCCAGTTCGCTGCCACTGCTCCGCCTGCGTACTCGCTCGTTGGGGTTCGTGATGCCCATGCTTCTCGCACGCTCGAGGAGGCGCGCCTCGTAGTCGTAGAGCGGAATCGCGGTGAGCTTCTCCACATATGGTGGAGGTGGTTCGACCCATTCTTCCTCGCGGAGACCCAGCAGACGGTAGTTAGTGACAGCGAAGTTCGGGCCGGGATCCGCGCCAGGTCTCCGACGAGGGGTCCGTTCAGCATTAGCTCGCGCCGCCGTTGCCGCTCGCTGGAGAATGGTATGAGACCGGGTATCGGTGTGCGAGTACGACCACTCAATCGCCTCGCTTAAAGATACGCCGTCCTCGTCGTCCTCCTCAGCGCGAGAAACATTGGTGCTTTGGCGAGAAATGGACGGGGTTGATGAAGTTGACGCCATTGTCTCGGTATGGGTCGGCGTTATTCCGGTGGGCAATGGAGGGACTGGGGGAGCGCCAATGACAGACCTCCTCTGCTGTCGCTGAGCCACAGTCCGTCGTCTGACAATATTGACTTCAGCTTCCATGTCGTTCTGTTGCTCCTCAAGCTGCTCCAGTTCTGCATTCGATCCATCTCCTACATCTATTGATATCATCTGTCGTTCGCCTTTGCTTGGACTCCTGGCGAAATCAAATATGACGAGACGACCGCCTTCCAAGCCTTCGACATCGTCGCCTCCATCGCTCTCGATTCCAGCGGCGACGGCAATAAGCCTCTCGCCCTTTGACGTCATGGAGAACGCCAATCCTGCGAGCCCCTTGACGTCGGCCACTTTTTTCCCTTGAACGAAATTATTCCGCGTCCTATCCACAGAGTGTTGCCACTGCGGCATGAACGTGGCCCCAATGTGCAAACTGTTCCTGGTCGCTGGCGTCATACTTCCACTGGCCTCACCATTTCCATTACCGTCGCCAGAATTTTCTAGATCCGTAGGGATACCGTAGATCCAGACAGATCTGGAGCCAAAGCCCGAGGCAACGACCCCGCCATCACTGCTCGGTGCGGGGAGCATGGTTGGAGGCAATGGATTAACGGTCGGCGCCGAGAAATAGGTGTGTCCATTTCGCAGATCATCCACCCGGACAGCGCGGAAGGACGCAAACGCCTTATCGTACGTGAACGTCCACGAGGAGTTATCACCGTGGTGGGTCAGTAGCGCGGCGTGAGAGATATCCCGCGAGGTAGTTGGGAAGAGAATCTGCGTCGTCCACATCTGGACAAGCGACTCTGCTGCCACCATGACATCTGAGAAGAAGGGAGCTGATATGACCACTGTAGCGGGGCTCCCAGAGTTGAGGGTAGACCCGATGAGAACAGTTCCATCCAGCGAGAAGCACAGTGAGTCCACCAGGTCGCATTTCACAGCGCGTTTCTGGTCGAAGCCTTCGGCGAGGGAGATAACTTCCACGCCCCCGTCGAATGCAACGGCCAGCACAGACCCATCGGGAGACAGCGCGATTGCTCTGGGCGCATTGTCGAGATCTAGGGTTCTCACTCGCTTAATCCGGGTCTTAGTCAGATCGTAGATATTGACCTTGTGCTCGCTGGACAGCACAGCCATCACGGACCCATCGTCCATGATGGTAGCGCTAGTCGGCCGTCGCAGGATCTTGAGTTCTCGCTTGATAGCGACCGGCAGCTCCTTCGACGTCGTCGTCGTATCGATGACTATCATCCGCGACGAGGAGATGGCGAGCAGGTAGGTCCCACGTGGTGAGAACTCGTATTTGAAGACCTCACCACCGGGCACAGCCGCGGAAGAAGACAGACTGCGGCAGACCAGCTGAACCTCCGTCGTCGCCGGGCGCAGCATCGATTCGAACAAACCCCGTCGGGAGGCGTGACTGAATTGGTGCACGAGGGACGTAAGATTCTCCGGGGTATCTTCGATGTCCCTGGCCGTAGCTATGCCGCATTGCGCCAGCTGCCGGGCGTAGAGAAAGCAAGACCGCGACGCCTGATACCATGAGGAGTTTATCAAGGTCAAAGAATCGAATTCGTTCGGGGAGCAGAAGTAGAGGATCCTGGTGGCGTGGGTTGAGGCGGGCGCAACGCATTTCAGGTTAGCGGGACATGCTCATCTCGATCTCGAAAGGGTGCCAAACGGCAGCTGAAAGAGCGCGATAATGCGAGATCGAAGGTGCGTGGAACGTGCAATCTCCCTGCTACTTACTGCTGCATAATCTCCCGTGGTAGTCGCGAGAAGGCTGAAGGGCCGCGCCGGGCAGCCTTCTCCCATCCCTTTTGCGCATCGGTATTGTGAGTGGTGGCGATGGACGCCAAGTTGTCAGCGGCGTTGGCCGCTATCTCCGCCGACATTCTTCCCTTGCCTTTCTTGTCGATTGAGCTTCGCGGGCGGGCGTCGGAAACGGTCGTGTCCGGTAGGATATCGTCGTCGATGGAGATGTTGGCGACCGCGGCCATGTTGGCGGTCGGTATCGTGGTCGAGGTATCGATATTCGTCGACGAGGCTGTTCTTTCCGGGAACGATGCCATCTCCAAAGCCCGTTTTGGCCGAGCTAGGCTGCCTTGTCGGCCTCCTCTCCTCCTCGCGGCCGCTGGTCGCTGTCTGCCGTTTGGGTCCCCTATTTCCTGCCGACGATGCTGCAGGTGGTGCTTGGCCGGTCTGGCTGCTTGTTCTGGTGATTCTTCAACCGGCGTTCTTTGTGTGACGGCGTCGGGAAGAAGTGAAAAGGAGGTACAGAAAACAGGCTGAGCGGTTCGTTAAGACGGACTTTTAAGATGAAGCCGGTAATTATAAGAATTGTTCGCTGCCTGCACCTTCGCGAGTTAGCGTGAGCACGGCGGAACGACCGAAGAGTCTGGTTAGCTGACTTGGCCCGGTCGGTGCTGTGGAATATATCAGCATGGCCGCGGAGGGGAGCGCGGAACGTACGGTGATGCAATGGATTGTTCTAACGGAAGGCACCCGACGGCGGGCGATGCGATGCGATAATATATTTAATATGACGGACTGCAAGCCCGCTGGCTGGCTTGATGGACGCGGGATTGAAACCAGCCTGAGATTTGTAAATTTCCGAACGGGAAGCTGGGCTGGGGCAAGGAGAACAGGGCCAAATATAGCTCAGAGGGCCACTTGGACCATGTAATCGGTATAAGATGGACGCGGACGGCTTCTCGCGTTCAGCCTCAGTCAGTTGGCTGATACTCGGATGAAGGTGGAGGGCTAGTTGATATCAGATCAGAATATAAGAAAGAGTAAGCCCAATCTGCTCAGTCTCCTGCTCTAGTCATGACAGCTGCCACGAATTATGTTCGAGCTATGCCTTGGGCGGGGACTCAGATCCGTGGGCAAATCGAGGCAGCTTTTGGCGGCTAAAAGACCGGTACCTGTTGATGACTCTCAGTATCGCGGCCTGATGTAATCAGATCACGGTGTTTGGTAGTTGCCTTCCAACGAAGTTCAAGAACAGGTTTTTTTAAAATTCTGTCGTGCCGGCTTCGAATCAAGCCAACTTCCCTGCCAGCGGGGGAGGCAAGGGCCAGCCGTATTCGTAATTAACTGCGAAGACTGGAATGCGAATACTTAGATCCCCCACCCCAGCCGCGAATATCTCAGAACCAAATAAATCCTTCTATACGATCACGACGCCCTTGGTGGTGGTACATGCACGCATGCAGACACTGTTCGTACCATGTGGGTATGTACCATGTATACCTGCGCCGTTGTATACCCAGTGCTCAGTTTCGACTCGTTGATGGCCGATGCATGTCGCAAACCGCTCGGCTCAACTTGACTCCATTGCCACCTGATCCGGCATACCTCCCCAGCTTCTCGATACAGACACAGCCATAGAGAATAAACCCCTCTGCTGGCCTCGACGTTGACTAGAACAAAAGTCGTCACAGTACAACTGTTATCAATCAACCTAAGGCCAGAAAACAGAATGCGATTCGATGCAGTGTAATGTCCGGTACATGCCATGCCATGCCATGCCATGCTCGGCCTATGCCCTTGCTCATGCCTCATGCTCTCCTCATGCTCACACCTCCCTCCCACCATGGCCCCAGGCTTGGCTGCTACCTCGCAGGCCCTGCTCCCGGCCTGTCAATGCAAACACTGCGGCCGCAAGACAGATGCTCCTTCCAAAGCTATCTCAGTCGGAAGATTCTCCACGCTTTGGTCGGCGTAGTTTGAAGCAGAAATGTTGTCTTTCTTGTTCTGTCTGACGCGGGGAATATAATCGTATAACTCGTCGGTTAGAACATATAAAAGTTAATTACAACGTAGTATGATCCGATTGTCACCCTTGTCAACGTTCCCTTATTTCCGTTTCGATTGATTCTATTTTTTTCTCGAAACCCAAGCGAACGGGTGACTTCTTTTTTTCCTTCGTTTCCAGATGCCGACTGCACGAGGCAAAAAGCTTCTTTACCCTAGTCGTCGGCCGAGGCAGCGAACCAATCTTTCTTTTTGCCCCTCCGTTCGGCCCGATCAGATTCTATTCCTCGCTAGCACATTCCCGTTCTCATGCTGACCAGCTAGGCTAGAGTTAGGCAGCGAATCACCCAAAGTCCGCTGCGAAAAAGCTGGACGCAAACATCCGCGCGAGTTGAACCAGCCGTAACGTTAAGCCAGTTGGAGCTCTGTCTCGTAGATCAACAAGCAGGAGAAGTCCGAGCAAAGATGCACGTATGTACCAGAGATGTACCTAGGAAGTCAATGACCTGCAATGGCCCTAGTTGTCTACATGCCCACAGTATACATGTCAGGAAACGAATAACATCAATCACCTCAAGATATTAGTGGTGTCGGAAAGCTATATAAAATAAATCCAAATATTCAAACTGACAGGGCTAATCTATTCGACGCTGTCCGCGAATCGGTAGCTTATCTGTGGAAATGGTCAGCGATCCTGCAATTTAATCAAATGCCAAATGCATGCGCCTGCGGGTTCAAAGGATCAGAGCTTCCTTCACTCTGCAGCCGCTCGACTAGCTAGCTCCTAGGCTTGTCCTGGTCGATCGCCTGCCCTTCGACGGATACTCACCAGCCGCGCCAGTCGAGGGCCCTGTCTCTCCCTCGTCTTCGCGTCGGGGCTTACCAAAGCAGACCCGTCTGGAATTGAGGCAGAGTTGGATTATTCATACGGAATGGGTCCAAGGAGCTTGTACTATTGTCTCATGGCGCCAGCTTGTTGGATGGTACTTCTTGCGTGTTTTTTCTGCATCGCGTATTCGTTGTTCCCTGCAGTCTCGACACAACACTTTCCACGCGCAACGTTGCGCCCTCACGATCTGCCTAATTCAAGCAGCCGTCTTGATCTTCGTATTTGATATTGAAAGGCCAGAATGAAATGATTCGCATGGCATTATTTTGGCAGTCATCAGAATCTAGCGTATATTTACACCAAGTAGCTCAAAAATCTTGAAAAGTGGTACCTTGATCGTCATACATGCATTAGACTTAGAGACACACTGGCTTTGCAGATATATATTTCAACACCTGCAGCTGCGCGGGTGCGACAAGAATTTGTTATTTTCAAATCTTCTTCACAAAGTCAGGCATTGCAAATCTCGATCAATTATCAGACCTCATGTTGTCATTGATATTTGTGACGAATCGCCTGCGGATTGCACATTGGCCTCTAATGATTATGCCCACGACGGATGTCGCACCCTCCAGAATATCAATCCGATAGCCAGCTGCCAGGCCAGATCTATAGGAATCGCAAGAATGACTCCAGGCAGATACTCCAATTGATAGCAGCTCAAAGTTCCGAGCACTGAGCAAATGAACTCGGCTGAGGTTCACGTGCTTTTTCACATTCGTTTTTCTACCAAGTTCCGAATTATTACTCAACATCTGCACCTCTCCATTGTGTGTCCCCTTTGCACTTCACAATATCTGCCTGCGAAGGGTGTAGCTTCATCTTTTTAAATCAATTAATGTCTAAAAAAAAAACTTTAGTATACGTATATTCATATAATATACATACCCCTTGTCATGACTTGGTGCCATACCAGCTCTAAATCTAATACAATATAAATTATGTTGATTCGCAACTGGGTTTTTCCGAATTGTTTAGGGGTTAATTTGATCGAAGGTAAATGACAGTCGATTTGCTCATATGGTGAAATGTTAGCCGGCCCCTCAATAAATGCTGGGCATACCATCTTTCGCTATCGCCGCACCTTCCCAAGACTATCTGATAATTTGTTCAGATGACGCTGGTATATTTATAGACACGAATATGTAATCTATCACCGCGGTGCCGAATCCTCAGGTATCTGGGATTAACCCCGCCAGGGCCGTTACATTACCCCGTATAGACACGTTTCCCGGATGATCAGGAAAGGAAGATAAGAAAATTTGAACTGGGGTCTTCGTGTCGGTATATATCCCTGTGACATCCTTTGTATGGGGTGGCGATAGCGCGCTGAGATCCTATTTTCTTGATCCTGGATCCTATGGGTAGCTATCACCGCATGTGCACGTGAATCATGTTAATATCTAATCATCGGACATCGGACATCGAACATCAACATTCTAAACTCGGGGAAGATATCGATGGGCCTAACGTGCCAACATATGTATCCTACACCCTGTCGTGCCGTCTCTATGGCTACCATCTGTCCATCCACGTTGCAGGTATCAATAGATCCCCATGTATGTGAGCTACGTCAAGCCATGCGTTAATTCCGGCAATGAGGCTTCCAGACATGCTGCAATTGGGAAGTGTAGAGACCAAGCGGAGAGAACACCACAGGTTGGAAACGGGAGACAAAAAGTCTGAGACGAGAAATAGAGAGGAGGATGATACGGTGAGCTGTTCTATGGAATCAAGATTATCAGTGTTGGCTGCACGCTTTGGTGGATCTCGTTCAGGAGCTCGTTCAACTGCCGTCGACACAGGCCTCTACTATATCCAGGCATATGCATAGCTATTCCCACGCTCCGACTAGCTTGGCCATTGGGCTGCCACATTCCACCATCAAATTATCTTGTAGGTAAGTATAGTATTATGTAAGTGCTCCTTATTATTAGAATCTAAAATAGATCCAACTCTACGGATGGTCGATCAGAGCTGAGTACAATGCATGCAATACTCTATTTCGACGTGCATTTCGGCCGACAGCGTCCTGAACTCCGATCGGCTTGGCTGCATGAACCGAAAGCCAAGTGCGGAACATACGTTTCAGGATAGCCCTATCAACACACAGCCGGTGTGCTGTGTGATGTCGTCACTTTCTTTACTCATGTTCTGGAAATACGAGACTGCGCCTCTGCTCTGTCTACAACAGCCTTTTGAACAAGGAGCGCTAGAGCGCCTCCTACCCGTTCGCGACTGCCGTCTTAAGCTGCGCACAGCTCGCGAAGCCCAATATCCCTCCCTCGTCTTGTAAACTTTAGCCATTGTCACGGAAGCACTTTCTTCCGCTGTCGACATGTCGGGATCCCGGAGCATCTGGCGGCCGCTGGTCGCTAGGTCTGGTGCGAGTCATTACATTGTTGTGTTGCTTCGGCCATTGCTACATCCTCCTTCAACGGATCCTGGTCTGAACCTTCTCCAAATCTACCAACGGATCTAATCCAAGATGTAAAGGAGGGCTAGTCTGCGGCAATTTCTCACAGCTCACTCGATATCTCTGTCTGGTGAGATGTCTATGTGATTTATTTCTCGGGAAACAATACTCCAAAATTAGTCCACTTCCGTCTGGCTTCGCATCAGGCGACAGTCCTTTCGCAGTAAGACCTTACAGGAAAATAGTAGATTACATGTGCACAGCGACGCTTGGTTTGTGCGGAACGAAACATGGGTAGCGGTACCTATACCGAAACGCTTGGCATTATCTATCTGCTACAGATGGGACGGATCCTGCCGCAAGGGATCGATGATTTGTCTTCGCATGGCATGAGGGCTTCGACCCTTGTGATTTTCTGGAATACGTTGACGGCGAAGCCGGAATTGGAAATTTGACCGCCGAGTTGGCTGCGAGTCTCAAGCCAGTTCCGCAGCGGCGTTCGGAACTTGCTTGGCCATGCATGCAACCAGCTATTGCATGTAATCGGTTTAGTCTGCCGTTTACATGGCCCATGTGGCATAGGGATAGGTCGTGAATTTTGAGTGATCAGTATCCTCAAAAATCACAACGAGGGTGCCTGTCTCGTATCACTTCGAAAGTTTAAATTTCGAGAGGTCCCGGCTTGCAATATAATAATGACTAGTTTCAACTGGAACCCCTTGTTTCTGCTCGGAATGATTTCAATGACTTCGTAGCAGACTCGGTGGAAGCGTAGTGCCAGTGGTGAGACCCCGTACGAAGTATAGCCACGTTAGATAACACCAGTGCGTCCTAGAGGCATGCATGGTAGATGGTAGAGCTCTAGAGAAGCATGTGCCGCATAACGTTGACTGGGTGTCAGCTTCAAATTACGTGTTGTAATGGAATTTGGCCTTGGATCCGTTATACGCGTACTTGTGCGGGGCAATGCAGTAAGCTGCGTCTTGCATTTGGCATCGTTTGGACATAACGTTATCACGGGGCCCGCCTGGCCGGGACATAGTCTTGAGTTGAGGCTGGTCTCGAGGCGGCTGACGCTGACGAGGTCGCGTCGGCAGCGCCACAGCGAAACAACACACCGATGGCTTGTGGAATCCGGAAATTAAGAACGAACACAGTCTCGATAAAAATCATGATATCAATCATTACGATCGCGATATCGATTGTGAATCCTGTAAAGCTTCTTGCCTATCTCCCGCGGGAAGACCACTTGGTCGAACCAGCCGTATACTCCTACTTTATACATACGGTTGAAATCACTGTTCCTATCCCGATTTCTTGGCCTGAAAATGTATTTGTCTCTGGCCTTGAGGCTGCTTGTAGAAATAAATAGGACGTCTGCCTAAGTTTGATATATTGATATATTCTGCGATGGAAAGTGTACAGAGAGGCTAGCAGATAAGCTATCAAATCTATAATTGGTGTTACGAAAGTCTAGGTATCGTTATTACACAGACAATATATCAATTTACAGCGAGTCGACGCAACACAGCTTTGTTGAACCAGAAGCTGGACTGAATCCGGAAGTAGGATTACAGCACATTACGCTGTTGTTATCGTTTGAATGCGTTCAGAAGCAATATAATATTGAATATATATGTATACAAATGTGTCAATAAATGATGCTAGGAACTGGCTACTGATCATCTAGCGATATCCACTTGGTGCTATCGAAAAACAAGACCAAGCGCCTAAAGGTTGCTAGATCACGGGAATTGCGCTTAATCTAACTAAAAGTAAGCGGAGGTACATATATCAAGAGTCTCGTATAAATTCTCGCGGCTTCCTTTGATCTCCTAGGATATCGATATATCGTCCCTCCATAGCCTGTTATGCTTAGATCTTGGGTGTGAGAGGCTAAACTTCGACTTCCTTCGCTATTCTTCCCATTTCCCTGCTAATGTCTTTCATTCGCTCCGTCCATAACTCTTTCTTCTTTGGATCAGGACATTTTCCATCTTTTGAGTACACAGTGTCGATACCCCACGACAAGTTGTCACTCCAATTGGTCTCAGTTAACGTGTAAATGTTGTCACCCTCCCTCTTAGGGCGTAAAAGCTTCAAGTTGTACCCCTGCGGGTCCAACACCGCCCGCAACGTTTGGCTTGCAAGTATAACTGCGGTCTCGCACCATATACGGACGTCTTTCTCAGTGTCGTTTTCCTTGCGCCTGTTCCATAGCCTTGCGCTGTATCCCGACAGACAGCATATCGTAGCGACGCTGTATGGATTATCAGAGTCGATCTCCTTTGTACCGTTATGTCGGAAATTTGTGGTACAATATTCTGAGCTATCTTTGAACATTCCCGCGCAGCTAACAAGCATGTATTGAAAGCCGTTCGGCTTGTATTTGATATCTGTCTTTTGGCGTTTCGTTCCGTCCGATGTGTGCATGCCTGCGTAGCTGCCTTCCTGGAGACCGACGAGATCGGGCTGGTTGAAGTAGCTGTAGACTTGCGATGGTCTTGGGGGCGAAGATGATGTTTCAGATGGTTCGACTGGCTCGACTGGCTCGACTGGCTCGACTGGCTCGACTGACTCAGCCGGATTCCCCACGGCTTTCGGACCTCTGTGTTCACGATTCTGCGAGGAAATGGTAGAGGTAGCATCGCTGGTTTTTGTGCCTTGGGCCACCACTTCAATCATAGGCCTAGCCTTGGCCGTTGATGTAATTGATCTGGTCTGGGATCTTACTTTGGATCCATAACCAGCGGACTGGGTGGTCAATGTCGTATTAGATTTGCGATCAGCGAAGACGACGTGGGTCACCATAAGCAAAGCTATAAATATTATGTTGACGAGCCTCCCCATTATTCCGTCAGTACTTGATTAATGGTACTATTCTTTACTGTGTTTTTGCTGCGTGTCGATGAGACTTTGTGATAAGCTGCGTCTGGAGTAAGACTTCGAGAATAAGCTGAGCTGGTATCGGCTGAAAAATGGTCGAGGCTGGAGAATTACTAAGGTTGGAACAATCAATACTCATGAGCCCGTGACGCTATCTGAATTTCTAAATTTTAGCGGATTTGCAAAAAATGGGTGCTCTCTATAAAATTGACTCGATAATACACATGCTATATACCTATCTGTGTATCCATGATAGCATACGCCTGCAGTAGCTAAAATTGATCGGAATGGAGTCTCAAGGAGAGAGCAAGGCTATTGGCAATGGGATGCGAAAACGAAAGGTCTCATGACAATGATATTGGAAAAGAGAGGCAAATCGACAATGGTCTCTATATGTATCCCTAAGCTAATTGTGTACAGCTTATTCCTGTCCGCACAGCTGCACAGCCGTTCATTCCAAGGTACAGAGATTTTATCTATATATTGGCTGCCTAACTGACCGCGCAAAGCCTGACCGCGCAAAGCCTGACCTTGCCGTGAGAATGGGAATTTTGGAAGTAAAGGAAACGCAGCTTCATTAAAATGCGTGGATTTGTCTACGCTACGCCATGGGACGTTGCCTCTTGCTGCGTCGGGTCATCCTCGGAGTGTTGCATTGCGAGGTATTCAGGCGCTGTTGCACTAGAGATTGTATGGACTAATTGAGCACTATTCAGTTATATCTTGCAGCTGGTGCACGACAGAAACTATATTTCCAGCTGTATGTATAAATCCAACTCTGCCATGACAGTTGGATTCACAAAGATAAGAAAGCATAGCCTCTGAAGCCCATACTAGTAATGTTTCATGGTCCATTGAGGTTAGAAAGCAGGTCCTTGGCATGTCACTGTCGCTCGATAAGTATGCATATGGCGCGTGTGCTTATGAGTATCCGAACATTCACTCATATAACCATTCATATTTGGTTTACCTAGACGCCTCCGTCAGATACATGTATCTATCAGGACTGGAACTAAGGGCGTAGATGCGGACTTATGGATTGCCCTAAACTTTTCCATCGAGAATTTGGTATTAAGTGACATGGAGTTGGAGACGAGAGTGTTGCTTGGCAACCAAAAACTGCAACGTCAAGGTGCGCTGCTGAGACAAAGCCTAGTGGCGTGCGACAATGGGGCAGGGATTTAACATCCGCATGTCTAGATGTTGATGCCTGGATTTCCAATTGCGCAGTACCCAAGGGACTAGATCCAGGATGGGATGTGAAAAAAAGGTGATGCGTGACTGAGCGGGCTTTCCGTCAAGCTCCACCTGCGCCCCCCACGTTGATGTTATCAAAAGTGACTTTCCGTGATGGACTGTCGTCGTGAAGTTCCAGGGATCGGGCAGTTGAAACGAGGCAGGGGTGCACTGTTGACGGCGATCTACCAACCCTGACTAGTGGAATCCTGTGCCATAACTCTGTGTCCCTGCGCTAAGTTAGAGCCGTTCGTCAGCTGGATTTTACGACGGCATATAGCCAGGATATGCCTAGAGAAGCATGGTGCATGACGCGCGAAGCCTCAAGGCGATCAATAATATATGAGACAGACAAGTATACATAAACGGTGGTTTCTGGTCTCAAAGGCAATCGTGAGTTTGATCCCCACACTGTTGACTGGGATCGAGTCCACTGGCGTGGCTAGACCGAGTCGATGGTTCCGGAAGTATAATGCAGCTGTGTAAGTATTCCTGATATCTGATGCCTATAGTACATGCACTGACGCAAATTGTACGGTTATCGTAGTGGGACCGAGCTTGGTATCTTTGTCGAAACAGGACATCCCGGACTTGCACAAACTGAGAATAGCTGGTCGTTGAGATGATTTAAGTTCAGTCGATGGTTGCATCGATTACAAGCGACCATACAATATTAGTCTTTCTATATAAGCAGCGTAATCAGTGACCTCAAGTCTTGTCTCGCAGGCCATACGTCTTGCTTCGACCTGCGAAGCTTTAAGCTATAAGCCCGGTATATCAGCTTCTGAAGCGACCTCGAAAAGAGCCTCAGAGCTCTCGAGGTTTTATGCGAAGCATAAGACCAAGGTCCTGAAGGAAGTAGACTCATTTCTCCATGGAACATCAAAGTGGATGACATCTTGCCGCCAGTGAACTGCCGATTACCTCATAAAATTGTGTCTATTTCGCACGGCCCCGACAATGTCCGGAATGCGGGATCGAGCAAGATTCCAAACAAGAATGTAATGGGAAACGGACGGTTCAATGCATGTATAGCTATGCATCTCAAGCTGCAGCTGAAGGTCCATCCACGAGATCGGATCAAGGAGCTGGAAATGGTACCCGCGCGATATTTTCTTCTCAGCTTCTATGTCAAAAAGCTTACAGCAATACCAGGTGAGAAGGGTATCTTGGGATCCTTCAGCTACCCTAGCCTACAGACTGCCACCGCGGTGTCATCCGTCCAGCCAGCACCTCATATAATCACTTTTGAATGGATTGTTTGGTCGATGATAAGATGTATTACTTTGTACTCTGACGCACTCATAGACAAACTCCCCGTTAACCGATACGCTCGGGCGCATGCGCTTGAGCGCCGGGGCGTACCAGTCTGCCTGCAGCTGCAAGTTCGATTGATACCGTGTAGACCGCACGGGCATACTGATTTGATCAAAAAATTCTCAAGTTTCGGCGACGCCGCTTCAAGTGGCTTGCCTAACTTATTGTCTGCTGCTCGTGGGTAAGCTAGGCTGAGATGTGTTTTTGTTTGGACGGGATAGGTAGATGGTAATTATGTAGCAAGTGTTACATAATAAATCAATCCCTTTTGATATCACTATTTGATTTTTGGAATTTGCGTGACGCAATCTATGTGAAAGCAGTTGTTACTTGCAGGCTCTACTTGAAGCTGTTACGAATGTATTCTAGTGTGGCAATGTCACTTTTGCATGCGGTGCCAGCAGATTAATACCAGGCTCGCTAGTTATCTGTTTCATCACGTTTGAGCGTGAGGGTATGTGAACGCTCCCGAGCGACGTTTGGCAGACTGATCAAAAAGCCAATATGCAGGTGCACTGACCTTGGCTTCAAAGCTTGAGGGACTTGGCAGTCATCGAGCGGGGCAAGCCGGACTTCAGCACTTTGGACTGAAATTTCTGCAGGAACGATCAACTTTTTCTCCTCTCTCCTTCTTTTGGTGAGATTAAAGCATTTCCCCCTTTGCACATCGAATGGTCACTTCGACTAGAAGTGTTCGATAAATCGTGGTGCTAGAGAAATCCTTGGAGTTCCGCAGAAAATGGATGCCCAAGGCCTAGATGTCTGTCAACATTTTGCAGATACATTGTTAGAGCATGAGGAAGCCTGGCCTTCCCGATTAATAAGCACATGTTTAAGTAAGTATCTTTGACTTGCGGAAACTGGTAACTTCTATGAACGCCCCTACCGATAATTCTCACTGGAGGGGAAGTTCTCGGCTAGAATGGATGAGATTTTGTCTCCGAGACAGCTTCTGAAGTCTCTTCAACCACATTCGCTTAACTCGGGCGTGTGGGAGGACTAATCAATCATATATACCAGAACCCGGAGCTGTGTTACCCACGAGGTAGTACTACCCGCCTCATCCGCACTAGCAGTTTGATCAGACGTTTTCGCAAGTTGTGCAACAACCCGGCAACTCTGCTCCGTGAAGCTGCATGGCAACGGGATCCCTAGGTTCCCCACAGATGTCAAACTCCTTGGAAAATTCGGGTGGGTGGCGAATTGCATGCGGGGCACAGACGTTGGCCATTAGCGCAGATACATATATGCTGGCGGATTCAAAATCAAGTGGGCAATTCCCGCACTTGCTTTGATACGTAGGATTGTAGGAATCACCCTCGTTGATTGTGCTGGATATTGACACATCCTCATATTTTCGTCCTGCCTTTGGGTCGCAACAACTGCCTCGCGTTCTTCTTCGAGGCTGTTGTTGCATTCCGCAGATCTAGATATGGTAGCTGCTGCGTCGTACTGCACCGAGACTAGTACATGTACTTTCTATAGGGCGTCCCAGCGATCTAGAACATGGGATGAAATTTCCACGCTCGCTTCCCAGCTTTTGTGTGTCGGTAGATCGATCTAAGGAAGTGCTCAAGCATGGTGAACGATGATTTCTTATAATACCTCTGATGAATATCCCTGCACAAATCGTACTGGGACTCAGACATTTATCCGGATTCACTTGAGCCTCGATGCACGTGCGCATTTCGCACTTCCCTCCTTTCATTTGTGCCCAAGCGCCATGCGTGTTCTCACGGGTGCATGTATATAAATCCATCTGGGGCAACTCCGCACTTTGTCACTAGCTGCCTAAGAGCAAGCAATGTATTCAATGTATTGTCCGCAAATACGAAACGAAGCATCGCTAAATCTGAGTAGTTGCGTACCTACAACAACGGGAAAGGTCTCATTGTTGTTGCAAAATGAGACCGGTGGGGATATGCCCTTTCATCTGGTATGCACTGAGCATGAATTAAGTTGCCTCCGTATATGTGTGGTACTCTTGTTTGCCATATTCTTGAATGAATCAACCCGTTTTTTTCTTTGTTCAAGTTGGCGATACACATATGTATTTATGTATAAACATATGCATATCAGGTATACTTATATGCGTATCGATCGTAAACCTGATAATATCACCAGACTGCCATGCCTCCAGTACCAAGGTAGTTGAGTTTCCATTGAGCTTGCTCATGTGTATTCGCTAAAACGTAAGAAGGATCCTCCGAATGAGGGGCAATTGTGGCTTTGACCCATGTTGATCAAATCGAAGGAATCGTTAGCCTCAGCTTGGACCAATAGAATTGACAAATGGCCTAGCTCTGGAGATGTAAAGTACCTTTTCGAGCTTTCCAGTCCAAGCGTAGACTCGGTCAAGGGTATATATGGAGTCGAGACAACTTATAGATAGACGTATCTGATCCACTTAAGACATATCATGACGAAAGGAAGATATGCCGCATGCTGTAACCGGCCAAGGCCACATGTATGTACTTCATTACGAAGGCCGGTTCCACAGTGTTTCAGCGGGCAGCGTGGACAGAGCGTTGTGGTCCGTGAGTATCTGGGCTCTATAGTAACTTCCACCGTGAGTAGAACCGATATGTGTCTGGATCGATTCAAACTGGGCACGAGGCCATCTAATTTGCACGTTTACCAACCATATGCCTTCATATTTGTTCACGGGCGTCTTACTTGTGCGCACAGAGCTTTCAAAATCCGACAAAATACAAGAACGGCCTAGAACAGACTTGCACCGAGGTATATCGATAAACCAAGCTCGCGGGATGAACCCTATTTGGTACTTTCTATACAAAATGATATCCAAAGGCTACTATATAGTTGTATGAATCTGCCAGGCCCCAAAATCACTTTGCTTCGCATCTGGGTGAATGAATCTTCCAGAAATTCGGGGTATCACTTTCCCTCTATCTCTTCTCCTCGAACTCCAATAGAACACTGTTCTCATAGTCAGATCCTAATATGGGGCAGATCCCTAGCCACGTTCCGAAGCCAACGACAGAAGAGCGAAATGAGCTTTTCGCCCTCTTTGCAAAGTTCGCCAACTTAACAGGAACTGCCTATCTCACAACCAAATCAAACTCAACGGCGGACGAGATTGCGATCTTGTATTCACCAGAATACATCCCTCCGAACATGAATAAGCAAGTTGTTTTGCTATCAGTGATCGTGTTGATATGCTTAATGACAGCAATATCCTTACGATTCTACTCCCGCTTTCGATATGGTGCCGGGGCCCATAAACCACTCCTAGATGATTGGCTCGTCCTACTTGCAACGGTATGTTGGAAATCTCGGACTCAGTCTCGTCCCTCTCACCCCCCCTTAAAAAAAAACAAAAGAAAGAAGAAGAAGAAGAAGAAGAAGAAGAAGAAGAAGAAGAAGAAGAAGAAGAAGAAGAAGAAGAAGAAGAAGAAGAAGAAGAAGAAGAAGAATAAAAGAAAATGGCCCTACCGAGCCCGCAGCTGGCTTTAGGCTAGACTCCTCGGATATTCACGTGGAATCAAAGCTCACGTTTTATCGCCTTGACTCTAGCTATCTTGCATGGCCTACACCTTTGTCAACCTCTATGCCTTTCTCTATGTCGGTTTCGGGCGTTTCACCTATGACTTGACCCTACAGCAGTTTGATAACTGCCTTCGGCTTATTGTTGTAAACTTTGCCATGTTTGCAATCGCAAACTCCGCGGTAAAAGTTTCGATCCTGGTTTTATATCGCAGACTCTTCGACTCCATGCAAACGAAAATGAGGAAGGTCGTGTATATTTTGATAGGTATGTTTCTATACTGATGTCCCTGCAGAACTGTAACACAGAGGCTACCGGCAAACTTTACAGCGTGAGACTAATAGTTAACACGTAGGCGTCGTCATTGTCTTCTGTCCGATTTCGCTTCTGGTCCAAATCGTTGTTTGCAAGCCGGTCCACGCTTTTTGGCGCCTCGAGCTACGAGCGGATCCAAATGTCCATTGTGGCAATGGGGCTGTTGCAAGCTATATCGTCGGAGGCGTCAGAACTGTCCTAGATTTGATCATATTTTCTCTCCCAGTCAAACATATTTGGGACATCAAGAACTTCTCTCGAAGAAAGAAGATCATGATCATCAGCACCTTCTGGTTTGGACTTATTGCCTGCGTAGGGTCCATTTTGAAATTGATCCTCTATGCTAAATTCGCACATGCGGATATTATGAGTAGGCACTGGCAACCACCCTTGTAAAAACAAACCAGTGTGGATCTCTGGCAAATCTGAAGTACGGTTGCTAATATAAGTCGTTTTGATATTCAAAGGAGAAATTTTCAGGGCGACTGTTGCAGAATCCTTGGAGTTCACGAGTGCTATAATCGCCGCATGCATACCAGCATTACTACCCATGCTCAAGTCTGTCTTTCGCACTGCTAGTGGAACGATTAGACATATGACTAGCAGCAATGAAAGAAAGTCCCAATATCGAACGACAGCAACCCACATTAGTACTGGGCCCGTGGAGTCCATTAGGATGAAAGGCATCAAGATTTCGCATGCAGTTTCACAGACCGTCGAAGTCAGTACGGAGGACGATACAGAGCTCATTATCCAGAGCCATCCAGAAATTGGTCACGACGAGAGTCATAAGAATGATAAAGATAATGCAGTAATCCAAACTCCTGGCGTTACTTGGAGTAGAAGGCAATCAGGTGCATAATACATTCTCCTTATGTTGATCCAACACCGACTGACTATTCCGCTTTTCTCATTGCGGTCTCGAACTTAAAACTGCTTTTTCTGATCATTATCGTCTGCTTGGACTGATAAGTGGCTCCAACCTCTTCAAGTCCTTTCAGTATATGCTTTGAGTATATGCATGATTGGTCTGCATCTTCCTATTTGGCCACAAGACGAGCCTTAGGTGATGTGAAGCTGCCGCCTGGATTTGGCCGCCATATGTCAAAGTGGTTTTGTTCACTTTTTCACATTTTTTACATTCCAGCTCTCGTTTTGGACAAAGACACAAATGATAAGGCTATCGCCCAGACTCTTGATTGTCGTGACTGATTGCGCCATTAATGCATTGGCAATACTTGTATTTATTGAGTCGAGTAGTTGTTTTTGGCTAAATAGATCAAGGGTCCTTGACCAAAAGAATATGGCCATATGCTGCAATCGATGAACATCTATATTACCAGAGACTCATTTATATACCTAAGACAAATCAAGTGTGCTCACATAGTGACATGGTTATCCGCAGGGCTGTTGTCATACACAAATGATTTCTTCCAGACCGGGGCGATCAACGTCGGAGGCGCAAAGCCAAAGCTGTACTGTAATGATTACTGGATGGTGAAGCAAAACTCGGAAACTGATCAAGCGCGAGACAGCTCAAGAAATCTTAAATTTCGTGAAGATGATTCAAAACTGCTGATTAAGGATGACCGAAGATTTACTGGTCTCTACAACGCGGATGGCACCCGTAATAGTGTCGTACCCTTTTGGATCCCAGACCGAAAAGACTATCTCCTCACTGAGTTAACATCGCGGACTGATTCTCTTTGCGAGAAGCTGGATGGCTTTACGGTACCTCATTATGGTGAGGGTATAGTGACGATATGTCCTCACGCATTCGTCGTTTTGAATCCAAACTTTCCACAGGCTGCTTCGATTAGAAGATATGCACCTATCGAAGAGTATCTGCCAAGGAGCGGAACGCTCTTACACGAAACTCTTCATCTGATTCTAGGCCCTAAAAACACAGTCGGCGAAGTCTGTACGTACAATTACACCTTCTACAGGAAACTCCTCCGTATCAATGAAAGCTAATTCAACGATTGTAACACTGTGTAGGGGCAATCTTTGACTTTTTGGACATGGCTCGCGCCGACTCGGCCAAAGCTTTCGGCAATCCTGAAAACACTGTTTCTTTTAGCCTAGGAGCGACCCTTTCAAAACTGGCTAGAACGGGGGACAGCCTGCCACCTGAATATCTCGAATACAGTGTTGGTGGGGGGTAGCCTGTGTGAGAATACTTTCAATTCCAAGTGCAGCGACCTTTCTTGCACTTTTCGATTTTTAACCTCCGACAAGCATAAGAGTCTATATGAGGTATCTACCACAGGGTCTTAATACCCCTCCGACATAGTACATGTACTTACATATTCACCGAGGCTGTTAAGTCAAGATTTTCTTTATTGTTTCGATAATATGAAGCCTTGTATGGCTCGCCTTTTGTGAGGCCCCGCATTAGAACTCCTACCACCGTTTCTCAACTATATTAAGATTTATGGGGATTCCATATGATACTGATACATCGATAGTGACGCGTTTCGGTCATAGCTACGCTGCGGCAAAAAACACTTCATCGTTAAAATTAAAGGTGGCCTGGATTGACGGCCTAACTATGCTGTGCCGGTTTGATCCCGAAGGTAGAATGCCACTAGCTATGCGTGCTGTTTTGAGTGCTGTTTAAAACACTAATATGGCCATCAGTTACTATCGTAGAGCTTATCAAGAGAGGCGGCCTCATCCGCCCATTCGTTGATAAGATGCGCCTCAATGGAAGAAAAGCCAGTCGGATCGCTACCTGCACGATGCCTCTTACTATGCTCTCGTGAGGGAATGCTCTGAGATGGAGAAGTGATCTCTGAACAAGCTGAGAGCTCTGTGACTTCATCATCGTATTTTCTAAATAGGGGCCGTCTTAGATCTTCCGATATGTGAAAATTCGCACGTTGTCCCCCGAGCAAGACTGGTTTACAACGCGCATTTTTGTACGAAGGGCTCGACTGGCCATCTGTATCCAGGACTTTATATGCGATATTAGGTTGTAACCACCGTTTGATTCGACCGATTTCGCTCTGAGATATTTTAGGAAGAGGGTATAGGGTGTAAAACTGCCACACCATTATCAGAAGCATGAAATAAGCCTAAGAATTAGATATCGGAAAGATCGATCTGAACTTACAGTGTCTCCAGGACCTAGAACAAACTCAAGTGCCTCAGTCCAAAGCCATGACGGTCGTTTGTCCAGCCAATTCCCACAGTCGATTGCTGGGCCGAACCCTGCTGGTGTTGGAGCTGCACGCCAGCCACGTTTCATCGTTCCGTCAGGCTTCACATGCGGTAAGGGAAGCAGCCGGAGGATGTCGGCTACGGGGCGATGGTGAATGCGCTCTGCAGGCGGTAGGGAATTCCGGCGGTGGAATGACAGAATTGGATATACATGCATCGTTTGCGCGTCCTTTTTATCAACGATGTCGCGAACGAGTGCCATACGATATGACGCAGTATCAAGATATTCGGATGCGTAGGTGGAGCTCGCATCTGATGCAGCATCAGACCACGGTCTGTTAGATCTCCGTCTAGGATCAACTTCGATGAAAATGATGTCTCCAGGCTCTGGAAGATTGGAATAGTCAATGTATCCATAGGTGTGGCTCCTGATGTGGTTGCTGATGAACGGGATTGAAGCCATAGCGTCGGTAGATTGTATCTTTATAATTTGGTTGAAAGCTTAATGTAGGCTTCAAAGGCCTTTTTTCCAGATATATAACCGAGTGCATGCTACAATTGTATACAAGCCTACACCTGCTAGCTGCATTGTGATTTAATATCCACCTTTCGGTGTTGCTTGGGACGGCAAGACAACAGACAGGGGATCCCTGTCGATTGGTTGCACAAACTCACATTAGTCAGCGCCGCGACTCCCCGCGTTCTGTCTGCAAGTCCCCAAATCCACCACCTTCCGGAGCTTCCACGGGTCCCAATTCTGTACACGCCTGGTCTCGCAAGCCAAATCCACACAGTTCCATATACGTCTGTTGTTTTGCAGTTCGACACGATGGCCACGGCCCGCAGCTTGAACAGAGCCATATTCAACGGCACTCTCTACCAGTCCATCCGTGATCTCTGGTTCGATGGTGTCCCATGGGGCACGAAATCCCCTACGGAAGAAGCAACCCAGCGCTGGTTCCAAGGCACCAAAGAACAAAAGGCGGAATTCGATAAGCTGTGCTTCCAGAAATTGAACCCAGCTGTTGTCGCACTTTCGCCGACGCAGTTCCCAATAGCCGGTCTTTCAGATACTGAGATTGCAGAACCCTTCGTCGCAGAAATAGTCGCCGCAGATAACGGCGGAGAGGAGAGCACCAAAACCGCCTTGAGTTTCATGATCCTGCTGGACCAAATCCCGCGGAACTTATATCGGACAAAGGAGACCTTACGGCTCGTCTTCGACCACTACGATCCTATCGCTGTCTCTCTAGCACGACATCTAGCCACAGCAGATCCCACGACGCGGTTGGACATGCACCCGAGCATTCGGCATTCTCTGACTTACAGAATGTGGTTTTACATGCCGTTAATGCACTCTGAGCGTTTGGCAGACCATAGGATTCACCAAGAGTACTTAGATAAGCTTGAAAAGGAAAACTCGGACGACGAGGAGGTGTCTACCATGCTGGCGAGGATGCAATATTTCACGAAAATGCATACTGATATCATCGAAAAATTCGGACGGTATCCCTATCGGAACGAGTATCTCGGGCGCGAAAGTACAGATGAGGAGAAAAAGTGGCTGGAAGATGGAGGTCCAAGGTTCGGTGTGGGGGGTTAACCTGCCCATGTATCTTAAGATCTTACGAACACTACGTTTTATTCCCTGTATCTCTGTGGGTGTCTCTTGCACTTAACACTTAATATCCATATCAAGATTCTGTACCTATATATTGCCCTTAAGGCGGGGAAATTGCTACAAATTCAAGGAGCGCTATCAAGGAATGTGTACAATCTCTCCACTTTGCCCTCTCTCACAGAGACGACATCCAGTCCTGTGACCTCTGGCTTCTCTCCTGGTTTCCCATAACCCCATTTGAGTCTTGCAACAACAATATCGGACCCAGCCGGAGCGGCGACATCAACTGGACCTGCAGTTCAACGGTAGTCAGTGCCTGGAATTTCTGGAAATTGAATTTGTACTGTGAAGTGTCTTCATCATATCGCTCGAGAACTCACCTAGCTCAGAGAAAACCCATTCCGCGTTCTGGAGTTTTGCGACAGTTGCTGAGATTCCCTCGTGAGTGGTGGCCACATCTTGAGGATCGATGAAAATTCCGTTTGGATGCCAAAGGCGTGCAAGATTCTGTATCCGCTCTTCGTGGGAAAGGGTGCCAAAAACCTTGTAGAGGTTATCTTTCGTAATGGAAATTGCTTGTTCGACAGATGCCATTTCGAAAATCAAATGAGGCTAGTGCAGTATAGTGTGCTTGCGGATGCTGTGGAAAGAAATTGATCACAGAATGACGATTACTCAAAGTGTCAAACAAAAAGATAAGTATCTAAAATTATTTGATCAGAGGGAAACCCCGGTTTTTACTCCAAATGTAATGGTAAATCGATTAATTGAGTACTTAGTTTTAGTTCAGCTTCAGCTGCCGATATATATACGCACGTTGTACACTAAGGACAGACAATCCTCAGCATCTCACGATGGTGCCAGCGCGAATCAAGCAGTCAGCGACCCGTTGTGGCTGCCAAGACTTGCTTATTGATGCTCTCCAATTGCTGGATTTCTAGCGGTGCTGACAAACACCAGGCACCCTCTCAGTAGCTAGTAGATTCCGCGACTTTGATTGAAGATTATCAAGTAATCAAGAATTTGGTAAGCTACGAGCATGAATGTAATCGACAAGTTGTCGCAAGCAGCGACGGTTGCGTATGGCGTTGATCAACTGCTATGCCTGTAGCTACGTAGCTTGTTGTCGTGCGAGAGAGGCAGAACCCAGTCACTTGCAGCTCTGATTCAAAGTATCCGCTCGCGGAGCTTTACGCTTACCCTGGGATCTGGATCAAAATATCTTATCAAGCTCGAAGACGCCTTACCGCAAAAGAGCCTATCACTATGGATAAACTCGAAAAACACTCCTCATCAAATTTGTCACAAAAGTACATTTGTGTGTCGCTAGGCGGCACACGACAAAGTCGACACAGGCGAAATTTCGAGAGTTTCCAGTTGATATCTATTCCAAAACTTGCTTCAATATATATTAAATCATCATTCTCGTTGGATGGATCATGATGTAGATAATATTTTTGAATTCGTCTACATTCAGCGTAGGCGAAACGCTCCACGATTCCTAAAAGTCCTATAAAATATATATTTCAATATTTAAATGTGATTGCGTCGTTTCAGCTGTCAGTGTTGGCTTGAAGTGGTTGCAACTGGTTCGCGAGACCAGCAGTATCCAAGATATTCCGTAGTTCCTCTCCAAGTTTATCGTGGAAATGCCGAACCCATGGAAACCTTATAAGGATCTCCCTCGCAGCTGCCCAGCTGTCGACTCCTAACGCTACAGTGCAACTTCCCAGACGCGAGAGCAGCCATGTCTCCTTCTGTGGGTGAAATACCGATACACCACCGGCGAACAACACCCACAAAATAAACTCGTCATCCTCTTCACTCTCCAGCAGTGCGCAGACTGCATGCCTCAGAAGATTAGTAATAAGATCATACGACACCCGTAATCGCGAGTGAGCCGGCCGGATGATCATTGTCGTCATCAACGCCAGCAACATAAGATGACACGCATCCTCAGCAACATTTGCTGGCCGCTCTTCCATCAATGGATGCGTACGCAGAAGTCGATAGCACACTGATATCAGAATCTCCTGGAAATCAAGCGGCGCTATCATTGGGCTTTCCTGTGTATCGTTCAGATATCGCGAAGAGCACAAGATATCTCGGTAGATGCATTGCAGTTCAATGTTGTATATTTGGGCTGCGGTCGTCGTTACAAAGGCCTCGTAACTACAAACTGACCACGTAGGTGTCGCGCGGATGAAATCGTGTGGGAAGGCATCACGGTAGAAGCGTGGCTGCGAGCCGCTCTGGAATGAGTACTCCAGATCCGTTCTAAATTGGGACCGTACCTCATGAAATTAGCCATACTTCACCATTATGGCAACTGCGCAGACAAACTACGAATGCTTTAAACCTTGATACGCACCTGCATATCTTCTGCAGCAGCATCCAGTGGAACGAAAATGCTTCCACGCCTCCCCTCAATTCGACCATACGCCCCAACGCGTCCATATGGATCTTTGCTCCACCCGGAGTTCGTAGTATATTATGGTGCATGGCGATAGACATGACGCTTGCAACTGTCGAGTTTGATGGAGTATCCTGCCGCCCAAGATTCTCATTGATGCAGCGGTACGAGTTTGCCAGGTGGCGTAGAGTTATCGGCGAGTCTTCATTCGAGCCGGCGAGGTAGTCAGCGTGCGATTGCGCCAAGGCAAGGAGGCAGTGGAAAACTATAGTGATGTACTGTAGATCAGCTACTTTAGTTCTCTCTATTGTATTAGGGACTGAGACCCGTGAATTAACCAAACCGTGGAGTTATCCAGAGTCTGGCGTGATGGCAGACGCGTTCATCTTACAGGCATCATCCGTCTGAAAATATTCGAACCACAGTACATGTGCTTCGGCGAACGGTATACACAGCTCGGCTGGGTAGACTATCATATTGCCCAGCTGGAAAACTGCGTGTACGACATGTCAATTGTTAGTATAGAATTGAGGTGTCCACTTGGTTTTGCGCGCAGTCGCACTACAAATCCAGGTAGGTGCTACATACACTGCGCAATGCGCTTCCGCATATCATATCCCACCACGCGCGGGCTTATCATAATCGCAACGTCATCGCAGACACGTCGGTACAGGGGCGTCCTTTCGCGCCGCGCTACCTCAGTCGTGCGCAGATTATCGTTGCTAGGTGCCGCAACTCCAGAACTCTCGCTCGCGACGCCGGTGCCAGCCGATAAACTATCACTTATATTCGGAGCTAGAGTCTTATCGGCTGCATCAGCGACGTCAGGTAGGAGGACGCGGGGCTTCGTGTTGGTGTGTTCTCGTCGTGGACGCTTCTTCCCTGCGTTCCGGCCGAGCATAACGGAGCTGCGGATTTGTTTGCGCGCATCGGCATCGATGGCAGCACCGTTGATGAAATGGAATTGCATCGTATCGCGAGCCATTTTTCGGCCAATATGGGGTTATCATTGTTATGGTCGCCGTTGTAATGTGCGGCTCGATTGTAGGTCAACTAACTATTATAAGTCCTTAGCCAGGAGGTGGATTTGAAAGCCGCAGTTAACGTATTATCTCCGGCCGAGTAGCTGAGAAATTGCCAAATCCGGCGACCAGCCAGAACATATATTGCAACCACATAGCAAGAGCTCTACATGGACAAGTTTGTATAATCAACGATATAGATGTGAAATTGTTCCGTTGTAGCTATCAAATAGCGTAATAAATAATACATATAGGATCTCTCGGTAGATCAGCCAGTAGAAGGAACAAGTCAACTGGGCATGGAATGAATGAAAATGCCCAGTCTCTTCAATGCATCGCTCACCCATCGCGCGAGCCGCGTGTAACCCGTACAAAAGAAACATCATCAGAAGCGATAGTAAGCCCATCCAGCACTGCCGGGTCGAAGTAAAAGCAGCTGCGCCATCGTAACTGGAGCCAGGAACGAAAGTTGCAACAATAACCAAGACACCAATCCTCGTAGTAGTAAACCCCATTCAAACGCCAAAACACCGCTGTTCAAAGCTCAAGAAAACAAAAGAGATCCAACCCTACCAGAGACACCTTGCTCGTTCCTGTGATCGTAACTTAATGCGAGAAAACTCAATACTTTCAAGGCCACGGATACCCATTAACGCCGTACCCACCATTTCCTCCCGCTCCGCCAGCTTGTCCACTTCCCCTCGAGCTCATGCTACCATACCCATGGCTATGTCGGCTGCTCTGCCCTGTATAAAACCCCATGGGCAATGGCGGCGGTGGCACGCCATTCATAAAACCCCACCCTCCATTACCAGTTGTAGCACCAGTCATGTGCATTCCTGACTGGGATTGGGTTTGCGATTGCGATTGCTGCTGCTGTTGCTGCTGCTGTTGTTGCTCTAGTCTCTTGCGCTGATGAAATACAATATTCTCAATTGCTTCCTTTTGCATCTCCGCGCTTGCGCTAGCAAACTCTGCGTAAAATGTCTGCGAAAATTCCGAGGGATTAAGCCCCGCCTCCAACAAGGCGTCCGTCACGCGCTGGATTTGGTCGCGAGAAGGGTACACTGGCATTTGTTGTTGTCGTCGCTGAGGTAGCGGTGGCGGTGGCGGATGGGCCAGGTGCATCCGGTTGGAGAACGGGTTGGAAGATGCCAGTGAAGGCTCACGATATTGGCTCCTCACGCTGCCATCGTCGCGGAGACTATAGGTCTCTTCCAGGATGGGGAAAGGATGAGGCGGCGGCGGTGCGCCAAAGGTGTTCCCTCGGGTGCTAGCGGAGGTGATATAAGGCGATGGATATTGTTCCGCTGATCCCCCACCGCTATTTCGGCTCCCTCGTGGAAAGAACGGCCCATCTTCGTCGAGTAGCGAGCGGGCGCGTCCGCGCGGTGCTGCTGTCATGTCGTCCTCCAGAGTGAGGCTGCGTGGTTGGCCATGGGCCCAGGAGGCCTCGGTCGATGTTGGAGATGATACTCGCGAAAGTGGCGCACTCGTGACCAGCGTCTGCTTCATCCACAACTTCTTAGCTTCGTTTTCTGAGATTATGCTTGGGCTGCTGATTGGTGACCGCCCGGGCAGCGGATCGTCGCCCTTGGAGAAACCATAGATTCCGAATTTTGGCGGCTGAGCATGAGGATTCGGCATTCGTTTAGCTGCGAGGCCAGTAAGAGGGGTAAAAGCATTATTAGTTCGTACCTTGGGTGGCTCCATTGGCGGCGGGGTTCCGTGGGGCGGAGAAGGACCGGAAATATCAACCAGTGGGTGGGAATGCTCCGCGTTCCTTGGCGATACCTCTGCGGGACGGCTGTGGCCCCAAGGGTTGTTTGAGCGCGATCGCGATGAACCTGTCTTCTCGTATGTAACATCTTCATCCTCTGGGATTGGGATAATCTTCGGATCCTCGGCAACTCGATTTGATGGTGGACGGGGTACTGGAGTTGCCGATAGAAGAATCTCTCGACCCGCTGGAGTTTCGTCAAGCGCGCGACGTAAAATGTTCACATCGATGGACCTTGCGAGGGCTTGCAAGAGCGGGTTTTCGGTAGCCGAATGCCCCGTCTTGAGTTCCTTGAGAACAGTGTGAATCGCATCCTGGCTCTTCTGCTGTTGGTCGTGCGGCTCGGCAGAGGTGTTTGCAGCGGGTTGCATATCATTCAAAGGTTGATAGGTGTTTTGAGCGCCTGTCATATCTGATTTGACGTCCATGTTTGGGAATCCCGGTGATTCCGAGCGATCGCGACGGGTTTGATCTATCGCGCTCTTTGTTAGTTTGCAATTGATTAGGATGTGCAAGATAGCATACCCTCGCCTAATGGCATCAAGAACTCATCCAAGTAAAGCGGCGTTGCCTTCTCATTATCTAGAAGACTTTCAAATTCTCTGTCGCCTTCAACAATGATGCCTTTTTCGTCCTCGTCCTCGTCTTCATCCTCAGTGGATTCGTCTACACGCATGCTACCGATGCCACTTCCCACTCGTTCGTATGGGTGAGTCCTATTGTCGACCCCCGAGGTACGTATCCCGTTGCCTTCAGCATCGCGAAGGTCTCGGGCGTCAGGGACCAGGCCTGGGGACATCGGATTCAACACAGACTCCGCCGCTAGTTCCACACCTTCACCACGCTCATCATCGTCTTCAACATCGTTTCGAAGATCTTCCCCTTCAAGGCCTTCGTTGTCTGTATTTGTTCGCAGCAGTGGTTGCCGAACTCTGGCATAGGCTGCTATGACAGAAGCTGAGGAGCCCTGACGTGTAGTATATATCCCGCTTGCATGTCCAGACACCCGCGTCATATTGTCATCCGCAGTTTTCACGGTCGCCCGCGAGCCATCCATTTGACTTAGCTGGTCGTTGATTCTCTCAAGCTCTTTCGCTGCGTCAAAATAAGGGACGGTGGGCTCGTCAACTTCCGAGGGGGGTACATAAGGGGGAGATCTGACACGCGATCTGCCACGAGGAGGAGATGCAGTGCTCACAGACTCTTCTTCGGCAATGTCGCTTGTGGCCGGCCTCGCACTTGATATGCTATAGGAATGGGATCGGCGAAGCAGAGAAGAGGTGACACTCGAAGCTTGCCGGCCCCAAATTGCCGAAGACCTCGTGGTACGGACAGTCGATGCTGTTGGAGGCGGTTCATCGTAAGAAGCCTGGGTGTGCGACTCCGGTATCTGGGAAATGTTGATGGACGACGGCTTGCGGCCGTGCTGTGGAGGTGGGGACACGCAAGCAATCAAATCATCAGTCTTGTTGAATCTCGACAGCCACTTGTCTTCTGTGATCTCTTCTCCGTTGAGATCACCCTTCCCAAAGAACAATAGGCGCGTACAGCTGTCCAGATTTAGAGAGAGCCGATATGTTAACGCCGAATCAACAGAGGACGAATGTATCGAATCTTTGGATCGGAGAAATGCCAAATAGTTCCCTATCGCACATCTAACGCTCTTTGTAAGAGCCGTATATGAGGCTCCAGGATGAGGAACCCGAATGGAGGGTACATCGTATTGCGTATTGAAAGAGACGAACTGCAGGCTGACTTGGATATAACCAGGGGGCGAGCGATGTTCTTCCAGGACAGTTGGGATGGTTGAATGGCGAGAAACAGGCCTGACGGTTTCTTGGACGCTGGGGGCGCGCTCTTCGCCATCCGGAACATTTGACTTCTCCTGTAGTAACTCATTCAATCTCTTGACGTCACTAATCTCCAGAATCAAGTTTTCGATTTGCTGACCGTAGCTCCGATGCAATCCTTGGACTAGCTCTGCTGTCGCGCCTTCTTTCTTGACGTTGACCATCTGCTTCGCATGCTCTTCCTTCAACTTTAATATTTCTTCGTGATGTTTCGTCGATAAGCGGAACAAAAGGTCGTCTTGTTCCTTGATATGGCGGGCTTCCATCATGGAGATCTCTTGGTCTTGTTTGGTGCGGGCCATTTCGAGATTCTACAGGGTCAGGTCAGCAAGGGTAAGGAGCACTCGCGTTGGACCTGGATTGTGACAAGAATTACCTTGAGCTTCTCTTCCATCTCCTTCAGGGTCTGGCCCATCAATTCTCTGAGCTCGCGACGCGTATGATCATTGCTTGTCCGACGGTACCCTCGTCGCGGCCGAGTGTCCGACGTCACCTCGGATCTGGTATCAGAGGACATCATCTTTCCGACGTCACCGATTTCTGACTCGCTTTCTTCTTCCGTCCTCTGTGGGTAAAATCTCTCCTGCAGCGTCTGACCGAATGTTGCGTATGGATAGGGCGCGGGGCGCGCGGGAGTGGCAGTCGTGGTTGTAGTTTCTTCGTCTTCTTCGGAGGCCGTGCTTGGAGGTGTGTAGATAACGTCTCCCGACTTGCCCTGTCCGACCGAGGGAATCGCGTGTTGCCCGTATGCCGCGATCAGATCTGGATTGTGCTGATCGGTCATTACCGGCTGGGCTGCCTCGCCGCGTGGTGTCGGAGCGATATCTTCCTCGTCGTGATAAAAGACTGTGATTTTGGCCCGGGCGGTCGCGCGAGGTTGTCGGTTTGCGAGTCTGGCGGCAAGCCGGCGCTGAAAAGGATTCAAGGAGGTTTGCGAGGCCTGCGATCGAGCGGGAGCGGTCCCGGTGTTGGTCTCGCGGTAAACCTGGTGTTCTCCAATGTCCTCTCTCTGTATCGAAATCGGCATCTAGATATACGACCGCTATCTGGGTGGTGTACGTGTTCGGGGAGGTGTTGAGGTGGAGTCGCAGATTCCGCGGGATTTGTCTCCGATCGATAAAGAAGCACGTATGAAAGTATGTATCTCTGAGAGAAGAAGTCTCGAAGCGAAAGAATTCCAGGAACCGATCTTCGGATAGGTGTCGCAGCGGACCTCTTGTACCTCTTTTGATGCGAAAGCTAGCGTGTTCTTTGTTTGAAGCGCCGGTCCAACCTCCTCCAGTCGAGAGATTGCTACGTGGATACCGTTTCGCAGCACGTAGAAGACTGGTGGTGGCCTTTATTGTGGACGGGCGCTTTCGTCGGGTGAGGATGCGTGTTTTAGGCCGTATGACAGCTCAGCATATCCAAGCCGATTGTGCTATTGGTGGGGAGGACAAGGGGTGGACGGAGCAGGCTCTGGGTTCTGCCTCGAGGCGAGAATGGGCCAAATGGGGTAGTTGAGGAGCTTAATCTTCCAAGATTCCCCAGATTCCCTGAGCCTAGCGCCGACGTGGAAATTGAAATCTGTAAAGGTCCTGAAGGGGCGCACGGAATATGCAGCGTCTTCTATTCTCGGAGGCGGGTTCGGTCGCTGAACTAACAGGCAGATTGCAATCGAGTGATCCTGACAGCAGTAAAGCTAGGGAGCTGCAGAGGAATGGGGCTTGCATGCAGGAGGGGCCAGCCAACTAAGATATGCATGCAGCTGGAGAGAGCAGGCTGTCCGCGGTGGAATTTGGAGGACAGGCCAGGACAGCCGCCGACAGGGGAGCAGCAGCGGTATCACCAGCAGGCCCTCTTCGGTCTAATCACGATGAAGCTGGGAGACGAAGCGGGCGAGAGAGTATGACGATGAGGACGAAGATGGCACCGTAACCGCATGCAGGGCAGTGTCGATGACGCCGATGATGCACGAGACAGGGAGGGAGAGAGGGAGAGGAAGGGAGGTAGAGAAAGACCCGGTCTACGAGACGGATGGACGGTGATGATGAGATGGTGATGGTGGTGATAGCGAAGAGAGAAGGTGCGTCGAGAGAGGAGAGGAGGCCGATAGCGACAGAACGGGCAAACGGAGCGGATGGGGAAAGGCGGGCGAGATAAGGCGAGGCGCCAGATGGCCCCGGCTCACCACGACATTACCTTACCTAAGCTCGAGCATATCTCCGGCGAGATACTACTCGAGGTCACGCAACAGCCACGAACCGCCGCACACGCTTACAGAGTGATGGACGCCGACATTGACGAATCCTTTACGGACTGCTCCCGTAAGTTGGCGCATGCACTTTGACAAGGCTTGAGGTTTTGGGACCCTAGATGCTCACATATAATGAAGTATGCATATGCGCATATGGACAAGGCTGATGATGTTGGAGACAGCCGACGTCAAGGCCAAGGCGCCATCCCTCAGTCTCCAGTTTGTGCAGTACCTGGTTGCCTCTGTCCGACCAATAGAGTACCGACTCCTCGCGGTCTCGTAAACCGAAATGCGATATATAACCCTCGAAGGTCTACGGCGGGCTGGCTTGGTCGCTTAATTAAGGCACTGAAGTCTGGCTCGCGAGAGAAGATTCCTTGCTCAAGGGCAGCATGGCGTCAATACATTGATACTTGATCGCTGGGCAAATGCCAGCTCAGTTGAATATACCGATACAGCCAACCCACCGAGCCATGCCAGCTTATCGATCATCTCCGCAACTATTTTATATTTCAGAGCTTTGCACTGCTATCTACGACACAGGGTTTATCAGGATCAGTCCTGGGAACGCATCCCATACAGGACAGCTCTGGCAATCGCCTGTCCATCAAGCTGGAGGACTCGGATACTAAAATCATGGTAGATGGAAACCTCAAAATCTCCTTCCGCTGTACTATCCGCGTGCCAGACAACAAGAAGGTATCCAAGCTCCCATCAGATCCCGGAGCCACGACCTTGACCAACGTCAAGAGCTTTTCCATCTGTCTGCCATCTGATATGAGCGACGAATGAGGACTCTTACTCGGCATGCGTCGTACGATATACCCCACTCTCCCCTTGTGTATTCAAACGTTCAGCCCACGCTTCACCGATATCTACGTCTTCCTTAAACTGAAACTCGACCAAGGGTACTTGCCGCGAACTATAGGCTCCAACGTCCTGATTCTTAACTCAAAGCTCTACAGGTACGTCACCAGTCTTCCCTACCCAGACGAGCCTATTTCCGCCTCCGTCCATGCCAAAAGCGGGGGCATCTTCGACTTACAAAATGAAGAAGCGGCAATGTTACCGATGCGAAGAGCATCGGATATGCTAACGAACAGCATGGACTTGAATCTGAGTATCTCTTCCGCAACAATCAAGACCGGTTCAAGTAGTAGCTGGGCACCCTCATCGAAAGGCAAAGGGAAAGCTGGGAATGTTAGTGGTGGGTACACTGAGATGCACAAAAATGAGGCGATACCATCGTCTGAGAACGCTGGACCTTGCCAGTGGGCGTTCGGAGAGAGCGTTGCACTGTCGGAGGCCCTGCCTATCTCAAAGCAACCTACCAGGTCCCGATCTGTTCGCGATATCGAAAGCCCCGATAACCCGCGAGATTAAGCGCAGCCGGTGCTACAAAATTTTCAGCTAACCTTTCGTGATTTGACGTGATAATCTCTACCCTCTCGGCATTTTATGTAACTGTTAAATTTACCAAGCATAATGAGATGCAAAATTCGAGGCGGACTCGCTTCGGCCAAAATGTCGCCTTGTGATCAACAACCAAAAACGCGGCAAACCCAGGAAAATCCAGATGTATCCTCAAAATGCAAATACTATTACTGGGTCCACGATGCTGGGTTCTAGTACTTGAGTGATGGTGCGGGGTCGAACCTCTGACCCAGCAGCATCCTGCAAATTCGATCATCTCGGTATACGTAATAGGCCACTCGCGAGTCGTGCAGTTCTGATACATCCTGCTGCAGCGATATTGATATTTCAGAACGTATAAACAAGACACTAGCAATTCTTGCTTTGTTTATCTAAGAATGATACTTTGGTATCGATCATAACTGCAATAAACTAGTGAGAATGTCCCGACGCCCTGACTCGTAAGCCAGACTGTGGGGCCCGCCGGAGGCATCTCTGTGGGGCCCAAATGATAGATAACTAAAGTATTGTCATATGACCGAAGATTCCTGCCGCAGAGCGATCGACAAACGTAGCGTACCGAAGAAACTGAGAAGGATGTGGCAGGCCGCCAACCGGCATATAGTAATATTGCAGCACGAAAAGAAGAATGTAAAAGAAAATTGGTGTCAGAATGTATACACCCAGTGCGAGAATTGATCTATCGTGTGCTCTAAGTCACCCTCCTCCTCCTCTCTGCTTTGTACAGTCCAACACTGTACACTGCCAGTGTCAAAGACTCTGCCGAGTATCAACAACACATGAAGACGCAATATGCAACAACTTCCCCGGCGAACCGATTTGGTAGTGCACTGAAGGCTGGTGTCATTGCGGTCGCCAGAGCTTGGCGCCCCATATCGCAGACGTTAATCTAATCTCGACTCGAGTTTTAATCCTTGCATCTCGAGCACTGTGATAGCACTGATAGTTAGCGAATGTATATGAAGAGGTGGGACAAGTTGTCGTATAAGGAACATCATACCAAGGTCGTAAGGAGGTAGGTTAGAAGTCGAGGCCATGGCTGGATGTTCTTGTTCGGCATCGCATTGATATACTGTAAACTCTTTAGCCCGTCCAGGATGCTTGCCGAGTGGTGATAACGCTTGGCTGAGTGGATCAGAGGGTTCTTCAGTCTCTAAGTTCAGTAGATGGCGACCGCGGGCTCTGGCTCTGCTAAATAGCCCCGAAGATATCGGGGCTATCGCTGGAACCTGAGCGGGCCCAACGGTCTCATCGTCAGACTTGAAGCTGCATGCCTGCATTGTCAATGCTGAGGTTTCAGGAATTCCTGCGATAGGACATGAGGAGCCCCCAAAACCCGCACGACGGTCGTGCCAGAGGCTACTCGCCTCGAACTTATGCTCTGCGGGGGTGGGTAGACCGGGGAAGTAGTGTGAGGTCATGGGATCAGTGTTTGCTGGAGCCTCTGTTTCTCTCGATGGAACTGGCTTTTGACGAATAGAAGCATTATATGCTTGCTGTGCATATGGCTCGTAGTCGGCGTCGTCCGCAGACCTGCACATAGTTATTGTGGAGGGTAGGCGTCCTCGGCTGCGGGAGGACGCGTGTGAGTGTATCCATCTCACAGAGTGACCAACGACGGAATTGATTGACATAGCGTCGTCTTCGACAAAGAACTCCGGCTGGAAGTCGATGCTGACAGCTTTGGAGCTGCTCATTGGGAACAGAAACTCGGACAACGACAAATTCTCCGCGCTCTGACATTTAACGGGTCCAAAAGGATCCTCCTCCTCACTATCGGACTGGTTTGTAAACTCTCGAAACATCTCCTTCTCCGTAATCTGATTAGGTAATGTGTCCTCGGGATTTGAGTTGAGAGGTCTCTGATCATGGGATTCAGGCGGTAATGTTTCCGCGATATTTCCCCGAGTTGGTACCATGGTTGGCTTCGCCCCTTCAACAAGGCTCTTCGAGAAGCCTTCTGGTGTTGAGACTTCCCGTGCTTGTAAGTTGAGATGGGCTGTTTCCAGGGTTGTTTCCATTACAACCTCATGTTCTTTGACCTTTTCATCCGAGCCAGATTCCAGCAGTTCTTCAATATTTTTGCCTAGGATATGGTGTACTTCTTTGATATGCTGCCTCGCGTTGTCTCTCCTGGAGAAAGGATGTTCCGAGTCTCGTCCACAACCAGGATATTTGCAAAAATATCTTGGTCTCCTGGTGATAGGACCAGTACCGCCGGTGTGGCAAGCTTCGAGGTGTCTTCTGAGATCTCTAGAAGCATGGAACTTCTTAGGGCAGTCATCGCAAGAATAAGCACGCTGATTGTGGATGTATTTGTGCTTCCTATCGCGCTCTGAGCTTAAGCATGAAGTCATGATGATATGATATCTGATTCCCGACTGTATTGACGGTGAGTGAACTCTTACCGTAGGCCTGCACTATCTTTAAACGACTTGTTGCAGCGATCAAAATCGCAAACGAAGCATCGCTCCTCTTCATCCTGAGATTTACGTGTAACCTTCCTTCTTTGGGCAACCTGCTTCCCCTTTTCTTCTGGAGCTGGAGTACCTTCGGGACACCTCTGCGAGGAGTCGACATCGTTCTCATTGTGTTGAGCCTCTGGGGAGACACCGCAGGTCGCACTTGGATTAGGTTCAAGGGGGATGCTACCTATATCTCGGCTGGTAGCTTGGCGCGCATCGGTAGCACGAGCATTGATCAACCAGCTGAGGACGCGGTGCCATCTCCGTCGAGGGCTGATCAGATGGCTTGGTAAGGCGGGCTTTTCGTCAAGGTATCCTTCTGATGCCGCAGGCGCCTCGACTTGTGTCCCATGCATGACGTGCGTAGAGGTTGATTTAGTTGATGCGACAACAGGTGGCTGCCAGAACGGGTCAAGGGCCGGATAATGGGCGTGTATATCTGGAGACTGGTGGGATGCCCCCTGCTCGAAATGCATAAGTGGACGACCAGCTGGGGATCTAACTGCATCGGTTGCGCGGCTTGTGGATGAGTAGCTTGATGAAGCTATAGAGACCTGGATGTGTTGCGGTATCGCCGAAGTTTCTGGCGAGGCTGAGCTGTCGTCCCAATTGTATGCATATCCAGTAAGATGGAGAGACCCGGCTGGATCGCTGGAGCCATGACAGTCCCAGAGCGCGGAGTCTGTAGACAGTGATTTAGCAGGTCAGTGTATTCTGCGATTGCGATTACTTATTGGGGATGTTTATAACGTTTACCTTCTGTAACGGAACCCCAGAATTCATGAGGATCTATGCAGGGTTGTTCTGAGGTGTTTGTTGCGGTGTCTAGTAAGCTCATTGCGGAGCAAGAGTAGTAGTTAGGGCACAACGGAATATTAATATTAATGTGGTGGGCGGTGGCTTAACCGATGGTGTGGATGCAGAGTCTAGTGAGAGCTTGGTCAAATACGAGCATTGGAGTTTAGGGGATTTTATAATGTATAGCTGTTCATTATTCATGCCTCTGGCTCAGTTGGGGCCCTCTGTTGCGTCGAGATATCAATCTTGCGCCCAGTTGAACGTAACTTGCCTGGTTCCTGTCAGGCCCGTCGCGCCCAGAATGCACAATGCGGCTAAGCTAATCTAGGCTCCCTGCATGGCATTTCTATCATGTCGAGAACTGAAACATCCCTCTAGACGTCATGTTACCATATGCCGTAATTTGCCGAACACACCAACTGCGTATACCCCAAACCGAATTAATTCCCGTGGTTATTCTCCAAGCTGGAAGAGCTGGAGTCGCCGATACTGAGGACAGTCGACATCCATATTCTTGAAATTTAAGCAGCTGGCAACTGCACAGCTGGTAGCCTCGTTGAAGTCACAACGGGCAACCAAATTTGCAAGTTCCTACGCATTAGTAGAATTGGAGGACGTTCCTCGATCCGGATTATTGACTCCGTCGGCCCACGGCATCGGAGCAGTGGGAAACCTGGTAAACAATTCGAAGTTGGCGCCTCATTGAGCCGCGGAATCTCAAATTAGGAAGCCTCACCGACGCCAATGCCCGAATATCATGCCAAGACATGGCGTGCTGGAGTCAACGCAGAGGCATGTTATCTTTTGAACACTCTGATGGGGAGTAGGTGGACGCTCCTGCCAGAGGCCTTGTAGAATGGAGGCGTCGGATTTCTAGTCGCTGGGTGTCGATGAATCTAATGTTATGGCCTGATAGCGCTATAACATGCATAAGTGGCGTAAGTCTCAACGTAGGGACCTCCAAGATGAATCCTGAATGGCATGATACCAACAGCAAGACTTATTCTCAAGTTACATGTTTCCGGGATCTCCATTGCAAAACCTCTTATTCCCTCGACGGATTCGGTATCACAAATCCAATCAATGGAAAAAGTTAGGTGAGAAGTATAGCAGTTGCCAGAGACTTTCTCAGTTTGTTCCAAAAACTAGATACTCGAGAGCGCAGACCTTGGCCAGGGGCCTGAACTCCCAAATATCGACTGATCTCGGAAATCCGCGGATGGCAGAACCTGAAGCTTATGTCAAAACCAAGCTCATTTGAATAATGTTAGGCAGTCGAGGGTAACATACGGTATATTGTCCTTTTGCATCGGCGGATTTTCCCAACCACCCTCCCTGCCTGACGCGATCTTTGATCAGTAAATTTTCCTCCGATTTTACCCCTTCATTTTCTGCATCCTCCACTCGTTCCCTTTTCGACAGTCGACTTCGCTGTTTCGCTTCAATTTGTCGTGTGCAGTCGTCTTCGCTGTTTTGATTCGGTTTGTTGACAGTCGTCTTCGCTGTATTGTCGTATGCCTTTGCGCATGCATACCCACCCACCCTTATGCCAATTCGAATATTCGTACTATGCGCTGTGCGCATGCCCGCCCGACCTCCCACTGAACTTGTCGTCATTTGATTGCTAAGACTGTTAGTACCTGTATGAATGAAGTAGGTAATGGATGGTACATTGTGAGGGGAGTGGAAGGTTGTTTGTTGAAGTTGATGAGGTATGATACTTACTTCCATCTCCGTTGACAAGGAGGAATGAGGAAGAAAGAGGGAGGAATCGAGGGGAGGGCCGCCTTTTATACTCTCAGTTTCAGGGCGAGGGTTTTTCAAGGATGACACACATCAACGCCGAGCTGAGGCGCCGGAATTTTTCCACGATCTTCGAGCAACGCCCGACCTCAGCATCTTCCATTCGCCTTTTGCGACCGCCTCCTCGCTGACATCATTAGCCAGTTTACATCCTTAGCCCCGGTGCCATCATGAGGCAGACCTGCTTCGACGATAGAACCGTAGCGGCACTGCATGCTCCCCGAAAACGAATACGATATCTCAGATCTCGATTGTCATCCTGAATTCCTGAGCCTGCCGAGGCTAATACCAGCTAATTTGCAGCTCCTGGATGAGGCGGCCAGCTACTACAGCAAACGACGAATCGGATAGTCTTCTATCTTCGTTCTGCCCCAGCTTATGAGCTTGCGTAGCTGGATTCAACAGCTTCGCAAAGAAGCTGCTACAACCTAAGTCTATCTTCTCAAGTCCTTGGTATATTAAATCTTAGCTAATACGGGACGGTGGCATTGACAATAATTAATATAGGTCCATTGTGCGATAGAGATACCTGCTGTCTTTCTGGCTGTCTCATAAGCTACACGCCCTCTTCTGGCTGCGAGGGTCCTTTGATCCTTTCCTACCACTACGATCGTACATTTTTATTTCTGACCGTGGCCTATTGCTGTTACCGAGATTTGTTCGCCACTCTGTCAGATCTTGGATGCTTCGTAGGACTCTGGGGATTGTAGCCACTTAATATAGTCCTCGGTAGATGTCGCCGATCGACTGAGAGCCCTGGGAAGTCACTGGTGATTAAGGGGAAAAATACCATGGTTAATTATTGATTTCAGCCCAGATTGCTTAATTAATGACTTCAAAGAATTATCTCCCCAGAGCTAGAAACCATCTCGAGTACGGCACCGAGGCTACACGAGTACGAACGAAATAACTAGCCAATTCAAGCTGTGTCAAAATCAACGAGAACGGCCAGCAGAGCTTAGACAAACCCGCTGAAGAAACGACACAAGCGTGAACTATTCTAATTACTCAAGGCTGCCTCCAGGGCTTTGAGATCCTACACAAAATTAGAATTCTGATGCAAGTAGTGTGCACGCCTGACGTGGATTTAAACTAGCACTTACGGTCACTGGCTTCGCGGCATTGACTGCAGCCGCGGAAGTGATTTCTCTCAATTTGGCACCTGTTTCAATAGCTTCTACATGCGCTTGGGTAGGCACCAAGAAGCTAGCAACTTCTGCGATCTCTTTCGTCCTACTGTTGATATTCTCCACAGCTTTCTTTTGCGCCTAGGTCGTAGAAAGTAGTGCAGTTAGCGCTGAATTTATAGGACACGATATGACCCTGTAAGAAATAACTTACATCTCCCACGATCTTCTGTACCGCATCGGTAGCCCTAGTTGTCCACTCATTGAGCACCTTGTTCTTGTCCGCGATGGCTTGCTGGGCATCATGCGTAACCGGATGCGATAGATCGGGGGGCCCTGCGAGTTTTGATAATTCTGTAGCCATGTCGATACCGGGACTGAGATGGTCCCTCGAAAGACCGACCCACATCGTGGCAATGTCACCGAAAAGACCATAGTAACCCATAATCGAGACAATGCCTTCATGTAAACCGGTTCGGACGGTCTCCTCAAAGGTGAAGCCTGCCACTTGATATTGTTTCATGTCGTCTGCCGTGACCCCTGCCTTCTCAGCTTCCGCATCCTTGCTAGACTGAAGGAATTCTTTGACGACATTCTTGACTATGAGACCCACGGTATCGGATATAGACTTGAAGAATCTACCCACTTTACGGACTGCCGTGGTCATGGTGGCGATGATGCCTACGCAGGCGATGAGAACACTCTGGACCTCAGCAAGGGTGATCTCTTCAGACTCCAGCTGCGCCAATGCGGCTTTGATTTCGATTAGCATTTTCGTCGATTCTGCGAGCTCCTTTGTAGATTTGTTATACTCGACTTGGCTGTTATTTAAACTCTTCTGGGCAATGTTGAGGCGGTCCGTCGCGTTTTGGAGAAGCATCTTGTTGGTGTCGACCTGCTCCTTCGTAATCTGGGGAGTGGGGCCGCCGATAGTAGGCATCTTTTTGCCCCAGATATGTCAGCATCAGTGCCATATATCATCTTTATGAGTCAGAACTCAAGCTTATAGAGCGGCACTCACGAGACCCATTGTGTTCCCAGGGATTGTGCCACTAGCCGCCTGTAGCCTGACCGCATCGAGATATTGGGTCTCGAAATCCTTCTTCAACTTTTCAGCCAGTGCTTCGCGCTTCTTCTTCGCGTCGTCTGACTCTCCAGCAGCAGCATTGGTCGGATCGGTGGTCTTGTCTGTGGACGCTGCGGAGGCATCCTTTGTTGACATGGTCTTTTCGTCAGGCTTCCCGGCCGCATCCTTTGCTGGTTCTTTCTTTTCATCAGGCTTAGTGGTAGCGTTATTGGTTGCAATTGGCACTTTCTTGTTATCGGTCGTCGCTGCAGTATCTTTTCCCGGTCCTTGTTTCTCGTCAGTTTTGCTGGTTGTATTATTAGCAGTCGCATCTTTCGATGGTTCCTCGCTCTCACTTGCTCCTTCGGTCTGAAGAGATTTCGCAATCTGATTATACGACGGGCTCCTTTAGTCCTCAAAGCTAGAAGCTTAATGGGAGATATGGAGCTGGCGCTTACTTTCAATGAAGCGTTCACAATCAACTTTAGATGCTCGTCCAATGCTGGTAGCTGCTTCTTTTGTTCCTTTCTCCTGAGTTCCGTATCTAGTGAGTCCTTCGTAGCTTCGAGTAATTCGATGCTCATTCTGAGGACCGAGTTCTGATTGATTGTATCCCAGTTGATTGTAGAATCGAGGGTTGCCTTCAACGGATTCAAAGCTGCCATGACCTGGGGCATGAGAATAACAAAGCGTGGGATTGTAGGCGGTTCTTTTTTGGACTCCATCTCTTGCTGGACCATGCTCATGCCCTGACCCACGACGTGCGTAACGCCATTGACGGCTTCCATTCCAAGAGCTCCGAGACCGCCTATGGGCCCACCTGTAGCAGAGTTAATACCAACGGTAACCGCGGTATTTACAGCGGTCGGTATAGTGCTTGCGAGGATTCTGACCGAATCCTGGCCAACAAGACTCCATCTATATAACCTCTTAGTAAAATATGGCGTCAAAGGACAGTTGATGCATCAAATATATACGATGATCTTAAGGTCTAGCACGTACCCGGAGGGAAATCCCTTCGAAGCAGCCTTGAATGTTTTGCTAGCATCCTTAAGGGTATCCTCGATGACCTTTGTTTGTTCCTGCTGCTGCGCGACGAGTTCTTCCTGGCCCTGTAATCGAACCGTTCTTTCGATAACATCTGTCTTGTTCTGCGCTACCTTTTGTCCAGTCTCGGTACCCGTCTCCTCACAGGCCGCGTGAAAAGCGCAGATATAGTCTAGCCATGTTTGAAACCCGTCATCGACTTCCTTTGCTAGTCTATAGCTCTCGTCGGCCGCCTCCTTGATTTGGTTCAAGTATCTGGTGGATGTTTTAGCTGTATCTTTGGGACTTTGCAAGCATTTGAGCAGCGCCATACACTAGATTCATCACAAATTCCCAGCGTGAGTATAAATTAATGCTCATGTATTGCTTGGATAAGCAATGGAATTGAATGAGAATAGATAAAAGATTCGGAAATTTAAGCTGTATGTATGTGTACCAGTGTTCTTCAACATACCTTGGTTTGAGTCCTCGTAGATACGAACCCGATGCCGTCAAAATTCGACTCTGAAACAGTGAGTGCGCTACGGCCAAGTGTGGTCAAATAAACAAGATTTGCTCGCAGTGATTTATATCTACGTTGAATTTGAGTTATCAAGACCTCATGACATCGAACTAACAATATGACAGTTGTACGACTTACTTGAGCCCAACCTTTTCTGGTTCCACTGAAAGATTGGTAGTAGACGCAAACGGAGAGGAACTGACGACGAAGCAACTACCCAACAGATTGATAGCAGTTGGTGCATTCGTTAGCATGTCTGGCCAGTCAGAACTGACCAGCAGCCGACTTTTGATCTCCGTAGCAGCATTCTTGGCATATGCCTTATCCTCAGTGAGCTGACTTTCAAGCGCTCTGACTTTCTCTAGTCTCTCATCGTCGGTGAGATTCTTTGCGGAAGCCATACTCATAGGTCTAAAGGACGCTTCTCAGTAGATATGACGGTATTCAAAGAGGGGGGAAGCTCGAAAGATCGGAAGACTCCTCCGTACGTAAGTATACGTGAGAGAGAAATACGGAAAATTATATACCGCCGGCAACGTTTAATAGACTCCGTTCAATAGACTCAATTATGTGTACATCTAGATCTATAGAGTCCGCGCACTCACTACCTCATCCTGCGAAAAAGCATATATAGTTCTTATGACTTCTTGCTGTATCTGTCTGGAGAAATCCTATAGCCAAAGTCTATCCTCCATAGATCTAGAATACTAGCAATATATATTCGCACCAGCGCTAAAGGCATGCGGAGACACGTCTACATGCTTCTGTAACCACAATGGTTCCCCGACATAGATAAAGCATCTTCGACTTGGGCTCGAGGACAGTCGTCTTTGCGCATTCAGCAAAGCTAAAGTGACAAATCACACATTTTCTCTACCGGTTGGGAAACTTCAAACGCCTTCACCAGCAATATTCCGTGCAAATATTGTCCGATAAGCCGCGAATTATCCGTAGATGTGACGCATGGAAAATAGCAAGCAGAATCATGACATGGCAATTCTGCAGCACCTAGCTATATTCAGATAACCCATAGGCGCATTTCAGTAGCGGTTGGCACGTGTGGGTGGCTCGGCATGCATGTGGTGAATTCTTTAAGAGAGTTGTGTATGTACTGTAAGTCTTCAAAGCTCAACCAACATGCTCGCAGCGACTGAGCTAGAAGTTAGTAGGTCGGAGGAACTAGCGAGATATAGGTTGCAGCGGTTGCAAGTATGTAAATTAGCATGTTGCGGTAAATGATTCTGTCTGTCTGGTCTAGGTCTGCAGCTAGATTCCGGTTGTTGTTATTCATATCTTTTCGTATCAGTAGGGTCAACTGGGCCCTCTGGTATTCGGCCGTGGGGGGTAGGAGCTTCTTACAGCTTGATACGGTAGCATCTCTCTTGAATGTCAAAGGTAGAGGATCCCCGGACAACGTAACCCTACAGATCCACATAGTGAACAAGACCCTAGCACTGAAGTGACTCGCGAGACCCACCGAAACCTAAACCAGAGATTTCCATAGAAGTATTGTTACACACCTAAATAATCTCGGGGATAGGGACGCACACCTTCTTATTATGAGATTTAAGATTCGGTGCCTAATTCTATCGACTTGCATGTGATTGTTACTGTGCTGAGTATCCGACCAGTAAATCGAGCCCTGACCACATATGTGTACATATGCATGCTAGTATACTATTACTTTCCTGTTCCTCAGTTCAAAGTGCAGTATGGACCCAGTGAAATAAAACCCGTGAATTACATAGAATATAATGTCGATCTGCTTAGAAAGAAAAGATTTGCTACAAATCGAAAGGTAGCGTTAGCATCCAGTTTCGTATCAGGGATAAACCTGAGCGGCGTATACACAAAGAAATATCTAAACGACGTATTTCCCATCCAGTATACTAGCGATTATTGAATCCATTTTTCACAAATAATTCCAGGTGACGAAAGTTTACTTTTGGCATAGATACTATTTTAGAAACACAAACCTACAACGTTACAAAATATTACATCTTCAATAATACCTCAGAGATTCCATATATTTCCTGCGTGTAACGAAGGCAAGACGGCTACCTCATAGCGAATATGAATGAGCACGAGAAGGAGCAAGCCCGCCTACGCAAAGAGAACGAAGAGCGGGCTAAGAAGACCGCGGAAGACCTCACATCCAGGTGGACTGAAGAAGACGTCAAGATAGCTGACAGCGTCCACAACTTCCAAAATGAAGGTGAAAAATTCAGGACACAATGCAAAGAATTTTTAGCGAGATTTGACGGATACACAGCAAAACTTCACGAGATCCCCAGGCAGGTCACGCAAGCCGTCGAATCTCTAGGAGAAGGTTTACGCCATCTTAGGACGGTAGCCGCCGATTTGTCGGGAGATTACGATGCAGTGACAGCCTGCGCTGCAGATGAAGATATTGGCCTTCGTCAAGATGACCAGGAGTTTAAAAACCTGAGTGAGGATGCCCAAGAAGCTCTGAAAAGACGTCAATCCATCGCGAACAGCCTAACACTCGCAAACGACATGATAAAAAAAACGGAAGCGACTGCGACAACATGCTTCCAAACTCTTACTGATCTCCACGCAAAGGTATGGCTATGCATTGTTGAGAATTGATATGGACTACATTCTAAATACGATATATGATGGTAAAGGCTGATGGAGCTGTTAAACTGATGTAGGTCACAGAGTTAGAGGCAGCAGATGCCACTACTTTAGATAGAGATCTCAGACAGTTTTCCAAGAAAGTTATCGCCGAAATATGTGTCTTCGAGACAGATGTCTACAGAGACCAAGAGCTGCAATACGCCGTGGAACAGACGCTGGAAAGGCAGTGCAAAGCGTTAAAGTCTACGAAGAAGAAATTATCAAGAGTAGAATTCATTCGAGACTTTGTAAGTGCGCTGAAATTCCTTCCTCCTCATTCCTAAGTACGTGTACTGTTCAAATTTGGAGTGGGTTTCGGATCTTATCACGCCGCCGTGATAAACGTTCGTGAGCTTTTCTCGAAGGCAACCTTTATGACGACGTGAAATGTTTCGTGGTCTAATATGTTAGATAAGCCTCATGATGTATATGTACGTGGCTAACTACGCTGACGCCCAGGTAAAATCGAGAACTCCAATTGATATGATCGCCCGGGTTCAACTAAGGGTGATGGGAATCCCAGAGACCGAAAGCTACGAAGACGGTGTTGAAATCCTACAAGAAGAGATAGAAAAAACTAAGAAGGAGCTCGTGAGGCTCAAGCACCACATAGGTCTTCTGAACGGATCCCGACATACGCTGGAGGACCTAGACGTACTCGCTGAGAAGCTAGATCGTCGAACCAATGAGTTATTAGGGCAGACGTCGGAAGTACTTGCCCAGATTCGGCCGCAAGAGAAGGGATTCGGTGAAGTATGGAAGAGTGCCCGGACGCTCAAAATACTTATCAGCGGTGCTGCTACGGGCAGCATCTGCAAGGACGACTATGTACAGGGCGTGCTCCGGGTCTGCAGCGTTACGCTGTTTCACGAAAAGCTACAGGGGGACGCCAAGGAGATATGGGAATCGATTGTGAAGGGATATGAAGGAATGGAAATGTCGCAAGAGGTCAAGAAACTCGTGGATAACACGTGGGAACATATTGAGAATTGTAACGGCCCAATTGGGGTTGAACTCAGACGCCAAAAGGAGGCTGCTGCGCAAGCGAAGAGGAAGGCCAAGGAGTTAGCCGCTCTGGATGATATGCTTGCTGATCTCACACTGCATGCCCCTCCTGCTACAAATTCGAAGATGCCAGCTCGTTTCCCCGTCTAAGTCAATATGAATATAGCTTCGTAGTACGTAGGCCTAATATTTAGAGATTTGCTGAATTCTTTGCTTTCGTGCAATAAATTGTAAACATGTACAGCGAACCAGTATGTAAGATTGTAGGGCATAGACCTCCTGCCGAGCGCGGGAATCGACAATTGGCAATACATACATTTCCACGACAAGACATATACATCTTACTATTAATTTTCAGTTTGAATTGCTGTTAGTAGGCCCTTATGATACATTATTCTGGCTTCTCGCAGCTTAGCGGTGTGGGATTTAGCTTTGTCTCGCGGGCCAGAAGCTTTAGCTTCCGTCCGGGTAGCTCTCGTACCCATAGCTCAAGACGGCATCATAGTTGGAAACGTTATACTGGAAGTATCCAGGCGACCGTCCAGACATTGCTCTGCAAACATACACACCACGAGTATACTCCCAGTAGACATTAAAGCTTCGATAAATTGTTGACGGCGAACCAGTCCTCGCGAAAGCGGCGCACGCGTTGATGGCATCACAGCCGTTACTCGTTGTAATTTCCGTCTCTATAGGCGCCGGGGAGCCTGGCGGATTCGCAAGGTTGTCATCATTGAGCGTATAGCCGGGTACCCAACGGTGCTGGTGATAGACGATGCCAGGCTGTGCGACAGCGGCGCACTCAAGCCCGTAGAGTGAAAAGTCGCGTATGTCGATAGTATTCGTCCGGGAATAATGGTACGCCTCTCTCACGCGATTGCTTGGGATGTTCCACGCGGATGTATCTGTGAAATTCACAGGATTGCCATTGCTGTCTACAAAGCCATCGCAGCTCCATATGATGCTCTGGGTACCGTAATAGCGCGTTAAAGCGTAGGAGAGCCACCGGTTTCTGGCGGCTCTGAGAGCACATTGGAAGACGGCTTCACAGAGAGATTCTGCAACGATAAATTCATGCGGAAATGGGACGGTCGTGTCCGGGTTAATAAAACGCGTGACGAAGCCGGTGCCAGCATAGAGAAGGCTCATGTCCCATAGTTGGTTTTGGCGCGGCTGTGGGACGGTGACGGTGTCGGATATCGGGCAGGGCGTGGGGTTACCGGGTGGGTAGATAGTGGTGAAGGTAGGCCTGAGGTCGATGAAGGTTGAGGTGGTAATGGATACCCGTGTTTCTATCGTCGTCTGCCTGAGGGTGGTCGTGATGCTCTTCGTAATGGTCTGGTGGCAGGGCAGAGTTTTGGTGGTCGGCTTGCAGATTGTCTTCGTTTTATGAACAGTCTTGCGATGCTTGTAATATGTCGATGTCTTTGCCAAATAGCGGCGGATCGTCTTCTTCGGTGCAAGTTTGAAATAGCAGTCTATATTCAGGTGTGAAACGTCGGCACGTCACGATTAAAGACTGGTTATATGCGCCCCAATGTTCATTTCGAGGCTCGATACTTACAGCAGGCTGCGGAGAGGGTTGCATCATCCAATACGGCTCTCCTTTCGACCGCAGTCGGACTCTCTGCAATGGTCAAGGTCCTATTCCACGCCACAGTTCATTAGCATTCTTAGCTGTCATATCCATTATTGTATCTCAAGGTATTATACAGGCGATCGAAGGAGATTTTGGCAGACATATGTTTAAAGTAACTTACGTATCGATTGAAGTACTCGTTGTTGTAGTCGTAGAGACTGAAGTTGTCTCTACAGTCACCCAGGAAGTCAGTGTCGCGACAGCTACAGTCTTCGTGGTAGGTATGCAAGGGTGCCGTGTGATAATCCTGGTAGGGGAGTATCGATATCTCGTGGCCACCTGCGTTTGAGTGCAGGTATCGTATTTCGTGACCTTGCGGTAGTTGACCTCCGTCGTCGTGCATGGTGGCCGCTGCGTCCGAGCTATATATCTGAATATCAGCAAGCGAACACAGTTTAAGCCTCACAGATGACTTTTCAAATCAACAGTGTAATGGATGAACGTTGGCCAATAGAAATCACACGACTTACGAAATTTTCGGGAATCATGGCAAATCCGCTTGAGATCAAGATTCTTTGGACACTGGCGTAAGATTACCTGGCAGCTGTAACACTGGTTGTTGTGAAACCAATTGGCGACAGTGGGCTGAAGCTGCAGCACAAAGAGCAACAATCCAAGCAAGAGCTTGAAATTCGGCAACCTTAGATCCATGGCGGGAAAACCGTTATAACGGCAGCCAACGGTCAGCCGTATATAGCGGGGAATCTGGGGTAAGTGACAAGAGTTGGCTGAGCAAGACTTCAGGCGGACCGTGGGGCGAGTCAGCGCCTACTTATTCGAATATTCCCAGAACCGGCGCATGTTCAGCTGTGTGACCACAACCTCAGGCGAGTCTGGGTTGAAGACTAACAACGGCCAAGCCGTCTATCGCATTCCGCAGAATGCATATTCTTGTTGATAAAATTACTAAATAAATTACTCAAGTGAGTATAGATAGCGGCCCGCGTCTGCGTGCACTGCATGTGTAAGGTCACCCGTCGGGTCATGCATCGAGCATGGTGCAATTCTGTGTATTGTGCATATGGAAAATTGGATTACCCCCTTGGTGCCAATTTAACTCCTGCAGTTAATTGCTGCACCCCTGATCCTGCGATTTCATCTGGTTCACAGCGCGACTCTTTTCACTTGTGCCTCTCGGCGGCCAAGAATCCAGGTTACATTATAGTGCAGGCTTGCGCTCTTCCCAGCGCGGTGCGGCTGACCAAAGCCAGGTAGTAAAACTACTTATTTACTTCAAATTTCGTTTGGTGCCGAGACTTGGTCCATCTATTGATGTTTGGGGCGGTATTACAGCTGTCGACTCCAGTTGTCTGGAGTTTTTTACTTCTATCAACAGAGTCGACGGAAATTTTTTATCAACTCGGATCAGAGTCAAAGTTCCCAACTTATCCAATGAAGACGAAATCTCGAGGAAGAAAACTGGGGCGCCTTTGCGCGCATGCAGGCCTGCAGGGTGGAAATAGACGAGAAAACTAAGCTCCCTTGAGCTAGTCGACTGGCATCCCAACCGGTCAATCGATATTATCGAATGGAATAGCAGAGTGTAACCGGAAAGTCAATTTCGAATTTCTCGTGTAGGCCATGTGCAGAAGATTCGAAAGCTTCGCGCTTAGGATTTGCCATCCTTGTCGGGTTATCGTCAGACTACAAAGAAACGGAGGTCAAGTCGGAATCAGGCCAGTGCTGCAGTTAGTTAGGACATGACCTTGAACTTTCCGAACACTGACGAACCGCGTTTGCAGCCTCTGTTAACTTGCGTTGGGTCTCGTGTTGCAGTTGCGGTTACCCGCTGCATCCCGCCCGATTTATAATCCTTCCCGCCCGAATCTTCTTCGAGATGCATACAGGTCCTCCTGCGCGCAGCCTCCGTGGCGAGTAAGAAGAGGCTCTCCGGCGTCAGCATCTGAGTCAAGCCATGCCCGTGTACTGGCCGCACGTGGCGGTTTGAGCAGGCTACATGTCCTAAGACGAGTCCCCGGAGGATTGACATCATAGCCATGCCCGCACAGGTTTCTCGCCACAGTGCTGGACGAATGAGCAACTTTGAGGTTACGATCGGGAAAACTGAACTGAGGTATATGTTTGGTGCGAAGCGACCATGCCAGTAGAGCCGAGGGGCGGTACATAAGGACACAGTCTCAACCCTCCCAGAGACAGCAGCCGTCGGCCCAATCGTCGCTGTCGTCTGCATCATCAAGCCATCATTTCGTCGTCATTAGCTCTGCCGGCTGCCGAGCCTCAGCTTTATCATCACGTAGACTTTTGCAATTTTGGCATCCATCATAACGCTCCCTGGTATACCAGCTGATACAAAGATCGAAGTAACACTGCCGCAGAGCTGCAGAGAATCTCCCCAGTATACACCAACGAATACGTATACCGAACACGTTTATCTATCTGCCTGGATCCAAAGAGTCCTACTTGTATTGAATATACGACTATCCTGGACAGCTATTCTATTTTCCTTCCTGCGTGGCCCGCTTGGCCATCCGCATCCGCACTTGAGCAGTAGTGTCTTGTCGTCTACCCTACCTTGCTTCTAGCGTCATCCAGCAAAGTATTCTTTAGTATTACAGACTGAGTGTGCAAGCCGCCCTTACTTTATTACATTTGCCCTGCCCGCCCTCTTTTCCGAGTCTGGTCCAGGTCGCGAACCAACAGAGCCGCGAAAGCGACGGAGACGATCTAATCCAGGGTGCTAGCCCGCTGCTTTCAAATCTATTCTTGTCCTGCCTGATATTAATTCGTGTACCCGTAGCCCGCATACGCCGCCCGTTCGATCCTTCCTTTCTATACATCCTTACACACCTCTATAATTCCCCTCTCCGTCGTCGGCCCTTCTGCTCTTGCATCCATTTTCTTTGTTCTTCCCTCTCCTTGTCATCTCACCGCGAACCAGTTTGGACGCGGCATCGATCATCTCCCCAGCCAGCCGAATAATCCCGGATTCCAGAGTTCAACCTGTTGGCCTAGTACCAATACTCTCCACCGTCGCAAAGTTTCACACGATTCCCGGCTGGGAGACGCAATAGAAGTCGCTCTTGTGAAACCGCGGCACATAAACAAATCCTCCGGTTGCACGACGTTCTCTGGGGAAGTGGTTCACGATGCCGATGATCGAGGTAAGTCCACGCATTTCTCAGCTAGCCCTGGCTTCCTCATTTGAGGCTGGTGGTCTACCTTTTTTGTGTCGTCATTCTACGCAACCTTCTTTTTTCCTTTACTACCCCGCTATCATCCACCACGTTGGTTGCATTCCTTAGCACACGAGATATCATGCACTTCTAAAGGGTTCACGATGAGGGGTCCCTCCTTTGGACCTCACGCCGCCGTCAGAAGCGTATTGATCACCCAGTTTGCTTCATGTTGGCAAAAGACCCGACAGCAGGATAGCTGCCTCGTTTTCGGCTGGTCGGGCCCACCAATGGTTCTCACGCCGCGTCCACTGTGTGGCTTGCTCCCATGCCGTCATTTCTCTTCCCAGAAAGAGGGGCTGGTGCTCCAGCAGGACCCTCAAGAAGCGAACGCCCAGCCCTGCTCGAACTGCCCCGTTCGGTTGGTTAAGCTGGGTTTTTCAGGCGCGAGAACCCCAAGCTGGTCGCGATAGACGTCATTGCACATGACGACCAGCAAAACCATGGCGGCCACTAGCTGGATCACATAAGCACAGCGTTCACGATTTTTTTTCTCTCGGTTCGTTAACAGTATTGTCATAACCTTGTTTTGCTGGTGTTTCTGAGATGCACGATGTTCCTTTGCGAGACGGAAGCATCTGCCATGTGCCGCATGCTTACTCGCAATCATCTTCATCACGCTTATGTTAGCCCTGAATCAGAGGATGATCGAGTTCCTACGATTGGGTCCAGTTAGATCTATCGTGTATGCATATGCATACTAGCTTCCATCCGCATGCCTTGATATCTGTTTGTCGTTGCATTCCTAAGCCTGTTGCGATAATAGCCGTCCTGCTTCTGGTTTGACCTTGTAACTCATACCCGGCCAGCATTCGCCTGCCGTCCTTGCTTAACAAGTGGCTTTCATGGCGGTGGTATTTATTATATCGCAACTGCCCCGGCGTTGGTGTTGGCGGGACTGCCGTGCGCGTCCGGTCTGTTGGAGGAATCAAATTGGCTCTGGTTGACGTTTGCCGGTTTTGGCGGCTGCGCAACGTCATCCTGTCTTCATCCCACAAGCTCAGTCAGCTGCATGACGCCCCTCCACCCGCGCACCACGACATCTAACCCCATTTGTCACCCTTCCCGCCTTCTTTGTACCCAGCATCTCAATTCCGTCTTCTCGATACCTCTTCCCTATCCTCCCGTCTATCTACTCCTACCGCTCGACAGTTACTAAACATTGCCACCATGGCCTCCCACATGCAGAACCTAAAAAACTTCATCCGCCACGGCAAGCAAGCCCGAGATCCGGGGCCGGCTCCCGCGACCACCGCCAGCACGCATGCCCACGCTCACGCCGTCCACGATCCCCCATCCGATCATCATCATCATCACAAGCATCATGGCGAGAAGGCTGGAGAGCACTCGGCTGCTGCCAGTGGAGCACAGGCCAATCTAGCTGCCCAAGCCGAGAACCAAGCTTCCCATAAGCAATCGCCAAAACAACATATCGCAGAGGAGTCCGAAGACCGAGATACAGCTGTTGCGCGCATAGTAGCGGAGGAGCGGGAGAGCAGAGGAAAGCTACCGCGATATCCTGGCTTGGAACGATGGATCTTGATCGAAAAAATGGGAGACGGTGCCTTCAGCAACGTCTATCGTGCGAAAGATTCGTTAGGAGAGCTGGGAGAGGTCGCCATCAAGGTGGTGAGAAAGTATGAACTGAGCTCGAGCCAGGTAAGCTTCATTTCCCCTCGGCCCTGTGGCATCCAGCCCTGTGGCATCCTCGTGTCTTTTCTTCGGAGTCCAGCAGCGATCCAGTCCTACCTGCGAAAACCCAGCCAGCCCAGATGAGATGTGGATACCCATCCCGGCATTAAATGATCGGACGGAGAGCTCCAACAACTTTCTTTGATGGCTTCCCATTTCATTTCATCCCATATGAAATTCTCAAGGCAAGAAAGTGGAAACCCAAGGCCCCCAGCAGTTGTGTAAATATATTACATAAGTTTCTCTGTCCGATGCAGCCTGGTGTCCCTACTATTCGACGACCGACCTACGGCATCTCATTCTGGATGAAACGTCTCCAGCTCGGCGATTACGACGGATCGAGATGACAACCTCCGGACGGTCTTTATTCTAGCTATTGCTTTGGCGATGACGCTTTTGGAGACCAATAATAACCATTTCTTCCGCCGACGTCTCGGTTCAACGACATATGTAGGGCGCCAATCACATGCATCCGGACTTCAAGAAGATCCCAAAAACCGTTGAGGTGCGGTAAATTTATTCGTGTAGTATTTGTTATTTGCGCGTTGGCGTGGTTAGGAGGAGCGTCTTTTGTACCTCATACTTGTTTTCGCCCCTTGCATATATTGTTACTATACCTACTGCTCCTCCGATGTCGTACGCGATGTCTCCAAGCTGATTATACTAATTCGATATTCTTGCAGAGGGCGAACATCCTGAAGGAAGTCCAGATTATGCGACAACTCAATCACCCAAACATCGTCAAACTGATCTCGTTCTCGGAATCGAAATCTTACTACTATATCATTCTAGAATTATGTCAAGGCGGCGAACTCTTCCACCAGATCGTCAGGCTCACATATTTCTCGGAGGATCTCAGCCGACACGTCATAGTACAGGTTGCCGAGGCTTTGCGCTATCTGCACGAAGAGAAGGGCGTCGTGCACCGGTATGTTAATAAACACTTTTATTTCCGAGAGAGGTGGATAGGTATCTGACGTCATATATCCAATAGCGACATCAAGCCGGAAAACCTACTGTTTGACCCAATCCCGTTCGTTCCGACCAAACACCCTAAACCTAAAAATCCAAACGACGAAGACAAAGTTGACGAGGGCGAATTCATCCCCGGTGTGGGAGCGGGAGGCATTGGACGGATCAAAATCGCCGATTTCGGTCTATCCAAGGTCGTCTGGGACTCTGTCACGATGACACCTTGTGGCACCGTCGGGTATACAGCGCCCGAGATTGTCAAGGATGAGCGATACTCCAAGTCTGTCGACATGTGGGCGCTCGGATGCGTCCTCTACACCCTCCTCTGCGGCTTCCCGCCGTTCTACGACGAGAGCATCAGCGTTCTTACTGAGAAGGTCGCCAGGGGACAGTATACGTTTCTGTCGCCGTGGTGGGATGACATCTCGAAGTCTGCACAGGACCTGGTCTCACACCTGTTAACGGTGGATCCGGACTCCAGATACACCATAGAGCAGTTTATGGCGCACCCGTGGATCCGCAACACGGATGAGGAAACCCAGCCAGCTGCTGACGCGCCGCCGTTGGCAACTCCTGCCGCATCACGGTCGGGCTACTATAGGGACGGCTCGCCTATGTTGTTGGATGACTTCACGCCCAGCGGCGAACGCAAGCGGATGGACTTCAGGTCTCCTGGAAACCTCGCGCTGCGCGAAGTATTCGACGTCGGATATGCCGTTCATCGAATGGAAGAAGAAACGAAACAGCGAAAGAAGCACAAGGCCAACTTTACGAACTTAGCTGCGAACATGACATTGAACGAAGAAGACGAAGAATATGACGAGCAAGTTGGTGCGGTTATGGCTCCGATCGATGAAATGGAGGGTATGGAGCGAGATATGAGGCGGACTAGCATCAGCAATGCGACGGCTCAGAAACGCGCCCCTCCCGCGAAAGCGCAGCAACAACAGCAGCCACAACCGCAGAAAGTGGAAAGAGGCAGGAAGAAGGCTGGGTTTGAGTTGAGTTTGGATAACGCAACATTGTTGGGACGGAGAAAGAGGAATGTCGACGGCGGCGGAGTGGTCAGCGCCCAAGCTTAGGAGGCTGGGAAGCTTGCGGAGGAGGCTGAGAAGTCGACCGGCTAACACGTTTAGCCGTCCTTTGGTCTCCGTATGACTCTTGCAGGTCCTTGATTAACCTAGAATTTCCCTCGTCCTTTCTACCATCAACTCATATTCAAGCCGGCGACTAAATGGACGCGGCGATATGGCATATACGTGTGTGCGTGTGGGATATACCGTTTTGTTCGCGCGAACTTTTCTTAACATTGTTTAAATTTTCTTTGCGTTACGAGTTTGCTTTTTACTTAATGGATTCACGGAAATACTCTGCGGTATACGACATTAGTGACATCACTTCCTGTCTGACTATCATTGCCCGCGGTAGACTGCGTATGATATATGCATGCGACATTGTGGTATGACGGGCGGGCCGACAAGTCATGTTGTGATCTGAAACGCTTGTCGCACATACGCATATGATGCGAAGTCCTCTCGCTCTATTTTAATATTTAACCTTTAAATCAAGCTGGGTTCTTATCGAGTAATCTACAACTTCTAAGGGATTACGTATGCGATCACTTTAGAATCGAGGCTGCGTGACTAGGTGTCTATGGAACGTTCCATTGTTTTACAAAGATGTCTCCGCCTTATCTAAGATGTAATGCTGAGGGCTGGTGGCAAAATGTCTGGGCTGGATCCATGGATCCTGACCAGGTGGCTGTCGACGCTTGCCTGTGTTTGTATGTCATAGGCGGGTTATTTAGCGTATATAGATACTTAAAGTAAGTACTTACTTAAATATCGAATAGGCAGTGCGACATGCAGGCGTATGTAGCCCATCTTGTTCATATGCAGGTCTGTAGTGCGTCTCAGGTATCATGCAGATGCACCGAACCTCCATATGCATCTGTGCGGCTATAGATCCACCAATGTTGCGTTTCAGTATGTTCCAGCGTCCTCGTGGACAAGAATTGTGGACATGGCTTTTCGTGCATGCAGAATCGATTGTTCGATGCATTTTAAATGCATCTGAAGTTACAACCGCAGCTGCAGTATACATGCAGATGGATGATAGTGGGGTGATGCTCCGTATACGGCGGGCAATTTGGACCTCGAACGTTGCCACATTTGTGTTGCGGTCAGTAAGCAGCGAAGTTGGGTTGCATTTGGCTGGCGGCGACTCTTAGACTTCACCACCGCATCGAATCACGTCGACCAGCTTCAAAGACCAGGCTGATCTAGCTGACGGCCCACTATTGTCCCAATATCATAGCGCCTGCACACGTACGTACACTGACCCGCCGTGGATGCATTCACATGCTCTGCTGACTGCCTAACTCTGGTCAAAGGCGAGCTGGTAAGCTTGGCCTTTCTGACCAGCTGTCTTAACACATGGTCAGACCAAAGTCTAGATGGGCTCGAATGCGAAAAGAAGCACCGGAAGCTCCGATGACGAGTCACCGCAGGAGGTCCGGGCGCCGTCTGATCCCGATCGATGGGATCCAATCTGGTGGAACCTCGAAACGCCGTCACAGGACCCATCTCAGACACAAACGTGAGGAGAGACAGCATGCGATAGCCACCGTGGGTCCTGCCAGCCGGCTGGTCAGTCCGCCAACACCGAGACATCGACTCGCGTACTCTTCCATGACACTGGACGAGGGTTGCGATTCATGACGGAAGGAGAACATCAGATGCTTCGGGCAGCCTTATAGACGCAGCCTATCGACGCAAAGGATGTGTGAAAATGGCAAGTCTCCCGCATCGTGCAGCCTTGCTCGCGGCCAATGAGACGGCCGGACAGCTGTACCGGTCGGCTGCTGCGAGCTGTGGGTGTGGTGAGGTAGCTGGCCGACAAGCTGCGAGCTAGCTTGCAGGGGAAAGGGTATTCCTTGGCGGGCAGGCTGTGAGGGCAGTAGCTCCAGACTCGGCGGACCAATCGACGGCTGCGGGTGCTCGATCCACGGCTGCGTCCAGGCCGCTCATTCGGTCGGTGAAATTTGTACCCAAATTTGGGGTATCCGGCCATCTGATGGCGTGGATGTGAATGGATGGACGGCTGGCAAGGAAGAGAGGAAAGGAGAAGGAAAAAGCATTCGTCGCAACCTCGTTTCCTCTTTCGTTCTTTTTGCTCGTGGGTTTTGCCTTGGAGGTTCGGTTGAGGACAGCACGGTCTCGCCACGGATTGATTGTGTCCGCAGGAATGGCCATGCGGCCCTCGGTCGAGCTGAGCGTATCAGAGGCTGCAAGGGCAGGCTCTGAGCCAAAGCTGCGAGTGTCATTTGCCTGCTTTTGGCGCGGTGCAAGATTGCCCGCGGATGGGGATTTCGCAGTCCCACGATCTGATTGCTGCGATCCGCTTCCTGATAAAATCATCGGGTTGCTCCATGTCGTCGACGAGCTAACCGGCTGGTTGGCTGGTGGTGGTGCAAGGCTCCACGACACCGTTCTCTTCTCACTCGGACAAACCTGCCCGCAAACATTACCGTTTTCCCCGAAACAGCAGGGCACGTAACATCATTGCACATACACAGCGAGGGCGCCGAAGCTACGACCGCTTGGGACGGACAGACGCCACCCAAAACCTGGAAATGACTGGCCTGCGCAGCTCGATTTGCAGACGGAGTGTGGGCCCGCTGTATGCGGCTGTCTGCACCAAGAGGCCATCGTGCTCAGACGACTCGTCTGCCTGCCGCCAGCGACGGATTATTTCTGTTCTTTTCCCCTGCCCACCGCTTTTCTTCTGTTACTTTGTTCCATGTATCATATTGTCGTCAGCTTGCGAATGCGCTTTTAATTTACATAAGGCGCTGTTTGCCCTTGACTTTCTTTCTCTCTTTCGACCAGTTTCCTTGTTCCACAGACACAAGCACAGACCGAGTCGACATATATTAGTCTGGACCACCCAGGGATCTTTGACAGCTGCTGTCCCTCTTGCGCCTTGAATCAGCCATCCGACATCCGACCCTCAGATCTCTTCCCTCCCGCTGCGAAGCATAGCATCGCGCGAGGTCTCGACGGCATAACGGTAGCTGTTTCTTTAACGGCGACCACGATGCCTCGATAATCGATTAGTATAGCTACTTGTTTCTTACCAGCCACTTCACTCGTTCGGTTCATTCTATTTATCCGTCGACACCCTTGCATGTCTTGCACAAAGACAGCTTTGTCGCGCTACATTCCGTTCATTCCTCCGACCTCTTCGACGCTTTTAGATAGCCCGCCATCATGTCGGCTGCTCTGTCGCCGCTTTCGTTCCTCGAAGACCCGTCGCCGACAATACCGTTCTACACTGAGAGTCGGGAGACCTCTCGGCAGCTGTTCCAAGCTGCGACAACGCCTTCTCCACGCATGAAGCGGCGCTGGAGGGACTCCGCCCGCTCGACAACCCCGCGCCCCGAGGACAGTCGCAGCTTCCGTAGCTCCAAATCCCCGTCGCGCATCTTCGAAACATCCGAGGATGACGACATCTTCGCTCCGGCGAGGGACAAAGGCAAAGGAAAGGAGCCACAGGTTCCTTCGGGCTTCGGATTGGGACTAGGGATTCCTGTGCTACCTTGTGACAGCACAGTGGACGAACCCATAATCGCCTGGCGCTTCAACGAAGTCTCCGACCCATCGTCTGCTACCGGGCCCAGCTCGCCGTCGCCCACGGAGAGCATCGACGGCGATATAACGCCGGTACCACCCGGCGACCAAGATTCATTGTATACACTCACACCTGGACCTGCATGGCCCCCTCCGCCCTCTACGGATGCTTCGCCGGACACGACGCCGCGCAACTCGCTCGATGTGCACGATACGACGAACCAGCGCGAGTCCGGTGGGAGCACAGATTTCGAAGACATGCCCGTATCCCCGATGACCCCGGCCATCACACAGCTTCTGGACGAGATATCCACAATGGACAGGCCGCCGAGCACGCATACACCGAAGCCCGTGACAACAGTGCAGGCGTGGGTAATGGATATGCCTCGCATAGAACCCGCGAGCGGTCGGGGGCAGATTAGAGTACGGAAGATGCGCAGTTGGCGCAACCTGCGGGCATTAGGGACGCGGACCTCACAATTCGAAATGATAAGGAAGACGGCGAGCACGCATACACTACCCTCCCCACCGATTACTCCGCCCGGGGAGAATGCAAGAGGGGAGCAGCGGCGGGGAGAGACGGAAGGGCAACAGCAGTTTGGTTACATGCATACGACACCAAAGTCGCAGCTGCCGGATTCGCCTGTCGAGAATCCCTTCTATGACGATTATGAGGACATCATCGAAGCGCATTTGAGCCCATCGGACGATGAACGGCCTGCAACGACTGCGGAGCAAGGCTTCCTGGCTGACGCGTCGCCCATGGACAATGAGCAGCCATTCCAGGAGTGGCCGCGGGAGGCTATAGAGGAGATCCAAGCCTCCCGTTTAGCGGAAGAAGGGGCCGTGGAACAAGCAACGCCAATGATTCCGCCTCCCGCGCCGGAATCTCCAGTTGCTGGGTCAGGCGGAATGGACCCGATGACGCCGGACCCTAACTCCGATCTCGTTAGTGAGATCGAGGCATTACTGCGGTCCTCGCCGCTACGGAGGAAGGAGCGCGAGGAGAAGGAAGCCCACAATGCATCCAACCAGTCGACTCCGACGCAAGCAAAGATCTCTGAAGGCGCCGCGGCCGCCGTGAACTCCGATGACACGCCGCGACAGGCCCAGCCGCCGACTTTTACCCGGAACGTCACACAGGAGTCGCTGGGCAGCAATTCTACGAACGATACCGAATTCTTCACCCCGGTGGAAGGCAGGACGCCCTTCGAAAGGCCCAATCCTCTTGACGACGTGCTCCCGCCGCCCATCCCGCCGAAAGCTGCGAGACCGCAAACCCCGCCTGTCAAGACCGCGGGTTCCAACTCTTCAGTTCACTCGACGCCTACTCGCCCGACAATTCCGACGAGGAGGTCGTCGCTATCGCATTCGCGAAACGGATCAACGGAAACAGTACCTACAAAGTCTTACCCGCCGACCTCTCAACGGCCCGGTCCCCATAATCGTGGCAAATCGATTGATTCAAGCTCCATTTATAATGACAGGGGACGTACGGTGCCACCACCGGGGCAGCGACAACGCAGCAGCTCCGCTAATGCGGCTGGCGATGACCACCTGCGAGGACGTGGGCGAAGCAGGAGCATCGATGATGGCCCGCCACCTATCCCTGCTCGCAGGAGCTCAGTTGGCAAGACCGGCAGGCCGACAGCATTGTTGCAAGGCCTTTTCGGCAAGAAGGATGAGGCGAGCGCTTCGGGCTCCCACCGGCCAAGCATAGCTGCCGCGAATGTTGTACAGAGGGAGTCAGATGACAGCGTAGAACCGGGGAACATCAACCGCTTCTCCTTCTCGAGCGGCCTCGAAGTCCTCGGGGTTGGCGAGGAAGCAGAGATTGTCAGCGCTGATTTGGTGCGCAGCGGCTCGGTGAAGGAAATTCTCGTGCGCACAGGGTCTAAGGGGAGTAAGCCGGCCGAGTTTCCCGGTGCATCATCCTCAGCGTCATCCGAAGCGGGAAAAACCAAGGCTGTATATCCTTCTCAACACGTTCCGCAATTCTCATTCGGCGACGTCCCGGACCTGTCTTTGGGCGAAGGCACATCCGCGACTAACGGGAAAGGCAAAGAACGTGCACGAGACCAAGATGTCTCGACTAAGCCAGTGGTGTTCCAGTTGATTCCACCGACGCCTGCTGCTGATGAAATCAGCGCAGTCAATAAACAGCTAGGGTTCCAACCTATCCCGCTAGCGCTCGTTGATGAGAATGGTGCCAGCAGCAGCAGTCCTCTGCGTAAGGGCACGCCTAACCCTCTGGCCGGAGTGCCGGTCGTTCACGTCAACAGCGGGTCAGAATCCACACCGTCCGTCCCGCTTCCGCCGCGACTGCCGTCTGTCGTGAACGAGATCGGCGGCCCTCGACCGTCAACAGCGCCAGAGCCGCTCATCGACTTTGACAACAACGCGCCATCGGCAAACGCCCCAAGGCGACCGAGTCTGAAGAACATGCCGACGGGATTCAAAAAGTCGAAACTATCCCCGTGGTGGCGTCCTAAGCGCAGCTACGACTCGCGTTTCCATAACTACAACGACGGTTACGACGAGGAGCACGAATACTACGACTACCGCCCGTATACAGCTGGTGTTACCAGTGACGGTGCGTCAAGTCGACGAAAGAAGCCGAGGACGGTCAGCCTGGGGAAAGTGCAGGTTGAGTTTGTCGGTGTCAAGTGGCTGAGGGAGAGTTTGAAAGAGAGAAAAGAGGTCAAGAAGCGGAGGAAGGCGCTGCAGGATGTTCACTTTCAACGCCACACACCAGTCGTTGATGCAGGTCCGCCGAGGTTGGAGCTAAGACTTTAGAAAGTTGGAGAGAAAAGTGCGTATTGAAGAGGATGCAAAAAATGGATACCCAAAAAGTAGGAGAACGCGATATGAAGGAGAAAAAAATGGGTACCCGGTTTTCAAAATGGGAGGAAAAGTTGCACTTAAATGAACTAACGTTACGAGTTTCATTAATATCCTCATCGAGGTTGAGTTGGAACCTTTGAATTTGACATTCGCATCATCTAACGACTCAGCATGCATCTTCTGTTCTACATACACTAATTTTAGCCAGAGCGAGCGAGCGTGCCAGTACTTTACGTCTTTCCTTTGTTATATTTGCATGATAGTGTTGGAGACCTTATACCTTTCTCTGTCTTCGATGCCTGATGCCCTCTGGAGGGTGGATGGATAATTTTGAATCTATTTATTGCGCTCACATCTATATCCTGACGACCTTTATGACTGTATCCGAGTCTCATAATTACCTTTTCCATTTCATTATCGTAGGATATCATCTGTATTCCAAGTTTGATTTCGTTTTTAGTCATGATGGACTTGTCCACCGTACGTCTCAATCAAGCAATTCTATACCTTAACCCTCAACCTTAAGCTTGACGCCCCTATAGCCATAGATCTACGAAGGATGAGCTGGAAACATCAATTCGGCAGATATACGACGCCAACGAGTTAAAGCGTGGGGAGTCAATGTTCCCGTGTTATTGATTATCACAGTCTTCAGCAAGTCTCTTTAAATAGAAAGGCATAGTCTTATAAACCAGACCCTCCCTTTACAGTGGGACTGACTTGCAGGACCAGTACAGACTCCGCTGGATTAGCTTTTACATGTGGTTTGCGAGCCATGGTATCGATTTTAGGGTAGCGGAAATGCAAATGGTGACGTTAAATCTATATAATGCTGCTATATCGACCAAGTAATACATAACGTACGTTATGCGACTTAGGGTATGGTGAGATATCTTAACTAGTGTAGCAATTGGAATATGCGATTAACTTAAAGGACATCAATAGAACTAGACATTTAGGGATAAAAATAAACAAACTCCATGCATGCAAATGTCTCCGGTGTGTATATGTTTTGATCAATCTCTTTCTGTGCGCGTGGTATGTATGTTGTATGTCTCGTAAACCAGCTGGTTAATGGAATTCACAGGAATTCATAGGATATGAATCAAGATGCTGCTCTACATGCTGACCATGCTTGCAGCTTCTTGTGCACTCCTTGCTCTCTCGAGTCGGAGTGTCAATTCTCGCCTGGTGCTGGCGACCTGCCAATCCTCCCTCGTAATATTGGCTAAATCCGTCTCGTCTAGACCGGCGATATAGTCCGTTTTAAGCAATCTGATCGGGCCCTCACGTCCGAGAAGGTTATCCTCGATTACTTGGATGATGACATTGTCCGTGAATCGCTTCAGACTGATAGAGTAGTAGCACTTGAGGCTATCATGAATGTCATAAACTGCTGTATCTTCGTTAGAAAGCACAACGGCCCTCATAAGGTTATCCAATGCATTGACGGCTTGTGCTCCAACAGCGCTATTCGCTGGTTGTAGTTGTGCCTGTACCTTCTTCAGACGGCCCAAAACTCGCTGCTCTTTGGCTTCGGCAAGCGTTTTCGTAAACTCATCGTTGACGGTCAGTAGGATACCGCTCCTCTCAGCTTCGATAAGTTGATCGAGTTGTTGGTATGCTTTATTCACAGCGTCGGTAGTGGCTCTGGTTAGATTCGTGACAAGCTTTCTTCGAACATTCTCGTCTGCGATTACGCGGTTGAGGATCTCGGTGTTGAATTTGGTCACAATTCCCACCACTTTGGAGACGTGGCGCCGAGAAATCGTGCTCCATCCGGTGGATTGTTCGCGGAAAGCCTCTATCAAGATGTTAGGGTTGACCAAGCCTGGTAGTTCTGGACCGCGAGAGTTGTGGTAGATATTCCGAATCCAAGTGTAAATGTCGGTATGGCTGTCGGCAGCATCGGCAGGACGGAGAAATGCCGTTCCCTCGTTATCATTGACGCCTTTAAATTGGTGCGTGTGTCCTGTAATTTTCATGGTGAAGCCGAATTCCTGGTTGAGGTTTTGGATCAGGGTGCGGATCTTCAGCGGGGATTGCGTATCCACCGCTTCCCGAAGCCTGCCATCGAGACAGTCTGTGACAAGGCGGTCATATTCGTTGGCGATGCGGGTCAGGAACATGCGCTGCTCTGTGGGTGTGAGGCGAGTTTCGCCGAGTCTCTGCAAGGCATTCTCAGTGTCGACGACGAGCCTGTTGATTTCGTTGATGAGTCTTGGGAACTCTGCGCGAACGTGCTCGAGGAGAATGTGCGCCAGGAAGGGCTTGAGTTTGTCAATGCCGATACGTTCACGGGGTAGACAGCTCCACGGCGCCCGGCTGAAGAATTCTCTTTCTTTAGCATGTCGTTGGGCAATAGTGACACCATCTCGGATATCCCTGGTGGAGCGGTTCTTGACAACAAACCAGCCATGATGAAGTCTCTCAACTTCGTTCATGGCTATTTGAATCACCTGATACGATAAAAACATTTATCGTCAGTCGCTATACATTGGTGCATTTAAATGCTCGATATGGGTAATTATTCGCGGAAGCACACTTACTCCTCTTTCATCGCCCGGCTGTACTTGGTCGCACTTTGTAATGACACCAACTGTTCTTTTCCCATCCGGGTCAACATTGCGAGCCATACGAAAGACTTCTTGGTTTGCAAGATTGTTTTGTCCGTTCATCACGGCCCTGTTATCTCATTAATGTTATAGCTCTGAACACCATTCTCAACCTGAAGGACGGGTCCAACTGAACATACATGATAATGGTTCGTGGGTCTTTGATGTAGTCATCGATCAGCCTTCGAATTAGCTCACGATCATCGTCCGTTTGATGGATTGTTGCATCTGAAGTTTGTCTAATGTTAGCATACGGTGCATATTTATTTCGAGTATTCGGGATACCTACTGTGAAATAGACCCGGTACATCGACAATGGTGAGATTGGGGCGCTGGCGGCCAGAAAGTTCAATCTTGAGAATGTCGTTCGAGAACCGCTTCTCCGGCGTTCCCTCAATCCTCTCGCTCGGCCCGGGAAGTCCCATGCGCTCGGAGGCCTATTTCAATATTGTGGCTTCTGGTAAGCATCAAGATATTGAAATAGAAGCGTGAACTATGGGATGTATATCATACGTCGTCTAATATTGTTGCGAACCATTCCGGTGAGAATTCCTCTTCCGCGACAGAGATTTCGAAGTCCCGGAGATGTTCCGAGAGAACCTCATCACGCTCGGCCTCGGGGCCCGGTATAATAGTGGCCTTGACATAGTTTTCATCACTGTCGACCCGGCGTAGGACAATTTGGGTGGCAAAACGAGTGCAAAGGTCGCTGGCAACGGGGAAGCTAACTTCAGTTAGACCTTCAAGTAGGGAAGATTTCCCCGATGACTGATCTCCAACGACGACGAGCTGGTTGAGGAAGTTGGATTAGTGCACGCCCTGTAGAATTCAAAGAATCGGGAAGTGTGCCCCCCGATAAGTATAAGTTGATAGAGTACTTGGAGCACAGCAGGCTTACCTGAGGAAGGGAGACGTCCTCGCTGATGTTGAGCTCGCGGAATTTATCGATGAGGTCAAACAGCTCGCTACGCTCTTCTGATTCAAGGTCCTCCAGGCTTGAGAAGGTCTGTAGTTGCGATGCCGTAGCTAGTTCGCGTTCGTTATTTTCTTCAACTAACCTTGGAATCGGGGTGCTCATTGCGCTGGTAAGAGATGATCGTCCCCACGTGTACATTTTGTTATTCAGCGTAAGGAGAAGTGTGTGAGACCGATAGATGATATAGGAAACTAAGATAAGAAGAAAAGGTTGTACTAGATCAATGTTGCGGGAAGTATACGTATGTTCCACCTGAGACGGAAGGCCCTGAGAATATGATAGACTGGTAAGATTGGAGAAAGTTTTGGTAGATAATAATATATTTGCAAGTGACCGACTTGTTCTGTTGGATTTGAATGTCATGGTCGAAGGTCATTCCGACGCCTAGAATTTATACTCTCAAGACAATTGCTACGGTGATGTCTAGGGTTTCATATGAGATAGCTTACTTAGCATTACTTCACTGTGTAGAGAGTGATGGAACATCAGGCAGGCACAATAGACATGCACACGCGCGGCACAGCGTCTCAATCAACTTATTCCTAGATTGCGCCTGCCACCAGTCCCAGAACTGCCTTGAGTCCGCGCTGCAAGAGATCCTGTGATCCTGCATGCGAGGCAGAAAGCTCCCCAAGCTGGAAGCAAACAATATGTGCGCCTTCTTCTCTTTCTCGAACCTGCTTGCACTTTGACATATCCGCGGTCCATCCTAGCAGAAGTTATAACGCTGAAGCGGCGTGCGTTGCAGGCGTCTCGCGCTGGCGGCAAGCCACGGACGGGCCTAGGCGGCTAATTATAGCCCTCATATGCATGCAGAATCTATGTGCAGGTTTGTGCGCGCATGTGGCGAGTGTTCATGCAGGATCCTAGTAGAAGTTTGCTCTAGGGTCGGCAGCTTGGAAAAAGGCTACCATTGTGAACCGAGAATGAGCAATCTTGCGAGGTCGTTATTTTTACATCGAAATCCTTATGCATTCATAGATATATAGCCTGAAATTTTGAAACTTGCGTCGCTTGAATAGCTGCAGTAACCGAGCTGAGCGGTCTTGGGTCGTAGAGACGATATCGTTCGTTTTCAACGTGAAAATAAGGCGTAAGGAAACGAGCGAATTGGAAGGTCTAAGAGCCCGCAGTCCAAACGGGTCAACCGGGCCGGCCGATTTCACGAATTGCTCACATTAGCTGCCTTGAAGCGTGTATTCAGGGCTTTGTATCAGATTCACAGAGTAAACGTTTGATGGAGGGCATTGAAAGTTGTCTCTAGATTCTGCATGATATGAACAAATCATCCCTGGATCCAGGTTAGCGCTAGTATCACCATTGACTCCAGAGGCTCGCACAAGTCGAGCCCACAGCCGCCAGTAGCCTATTCATCTCGAAACAAGACAGCTGTGGAACTTTGACTAGTGCGTACAGAATTGCAAGGTCATTCTACTCTGTACAGGTACTGTATCCACCAAGCGAGAATACAAATGTCAACCGCCCTTTACTCTGTCTCTGGCAACTGGCGGTCCTCCGCCGACCCCGGATCCGCCTCATCCGACGAAACGTTTAAGTTGTTCGCATTATTCTGCGATGTGGTCGGAATTTGCGAGCTGTTCTCCTCTAGCAAGTCGATAATGCCCGTCCCGGACGGCACAAGATTCGACCCGTAGTTCTGATTGATTCCCTCATCAGCTAACGAGCCCATCATTCCGCTACCACCACCAAGGAACGACGAGCTTAAGAAATTGGGCTGCGACTGCTGTTGAGTCTGCGGCTGCGTTCGAGTCTGCGGCTGCTGTACGCCCATTGACTCCATACGTGCCTGCTGCTCCTCCATTCTCTGGAACAATTCTGAGATCTGTTCCGGCGTCAAGTTGTTCGTGTTGACGCGGCTGTAGTCAATGTAGCCGGAGCGGCCGCTCTGCCCACCGGTCGTTCGTTGGCGGCCCTGTCCTGGAAGAGGCTGGATGCGCGGCTGGTTTACGAAGCGGTTGTTACTCGGGTTGGTGCTGATGCGGTCGAGGATTGACTGGTAGGTATTTGCCTGGTTGGGATTCGACTGGTAGGTGCCGCGCTGCGCGTTCGCCATGTTGAGGTTGAACGGGCTGGCCTCGTTGCGGCGAATGCCCAGGCCCGTCATGGCCAGAGGGGCCGTGTTCCGGTTCGTGTTTGTGTTTGTATTTGGGATGGTGCCTTGGGTGCGACGGAGCCCCGGCATCATGGTCGGCGTGTTATCGTTATTCATGCCTTGACCGAATGATTGGAAGATGTTCTGCGCAGTTCGGAACGATGGGGCGTTCGGATTTGGGCTGTCCAGATTGATGGGGTTCTCACGGGAGCCCTGGTTCATGCCTTGATTCATTCCCTGGTTTATGCCACCGGCGTTAAGGCCGCCCTGGCCAAGGAGCATGTTGCGGAAGCTCTGCGCGAATGGGTGCTGCGAGAACTGGTTTTTCGTCGGGCGTTTGCGGTAAGATCCCGTGCCGGTATTACCAGTACCCGGGTCAGGAATAATACGGGTCGTCGACTGGGTGTTAGGCTGTTGCTGCGGTAGGGCCTCCGGCTCGAAGAGGTAGTCTGGAAGAACTTTCGGCCTGCGATTCGGCGAGCCGGTTGTCTGTTGAACGCCATAGCGAGGAGCTTGTCGGTCCCGTGGATGGGAGTTTGCCCAAGCCCGAGCATTCTCTTCCGCCAGGCGGTCGGCTCGCCGTTTCTCGTCGATTGCATCGAGGTCCGGTTTGACGGTGAGGATTCGCATGTTCTCGCCCTCCCCTTCGTTTTCGATCGTGACCACTTCGTACACGCCGCCGTCTTGAGGAACGGGCCCTAGCTCTTCGTCGGACGACTGGTCCTGCTGCTGGTCCTGTCCCTGATCGATGACAATATTGTTGGATGACTCGAACTGGGTGCTGGGAAGGATCTCCGTGGTCTGGAGGTCGTTGCCGGTGGGGTTGAAGTTTAGAAGTATCTCTTCCATGGTGCCTCCCGTATTGCCCTGTCTGTCAGGTGACGGTATCGTATTGTCCAACTCTCGCTGATAGGCCGGACTGTTGGGGTCATACTCGTTATCCGTGACTTCTTCATAAAAGCTACTCGGACTGCCATTCGCGGTAGTTCTGCCGGGTGAGTCGTCAAAGGTGAAGCTTGAAGGCGGAGTTAAGTCGTACGCGTTACCGCCTCCTCCTCCCCCCTGGGGAACTTCTTCTTCCATCATGTCGCCGCCGCCGTTGGGATTCGGAGACGCGAGGTATTCTGTCTGTGTCAGATAGTCATTCTCCTCCTCTATATTTGTCTGTCCGGCCTGTGACGCATTATCGATGATAAGATTGCCGTTGTTATCATAGTAATAACCCCCATCCACAGAGGGGCTGTTGGTCCCGGCCTGATTCAAGTTGGCATTACCGTCCTCGTTCTCAATGGCCATCCCCCCACCGGTGTTTCCATTCGTACCACCGGTATTAGAAGTGCCATCTTGCGATCCGCCCTGAGGGTATGGACGGGCAAGCACACCTGTAAGAGAGAGCGAGAGAAGCAGGATGACGGACGAATGTGTGAGACGTTGCATTTTGGCGGCTGTGTGTTGTCGCGAGGTTTTAATGCAACGAAGAGCAAGTGCCTGTCAAGGCTGCTTGGAGTGAAGAGCCACGAACAGTATTTCTAGATATAAGTAACTCCTCTTGTATTACGGCAGGCTTCAGATATCATCCGCCTACCTGATACATTCTACAATTTCGCTCCAAAGGCTGAAAAGAGTGTTGAACTGCATGCGTCGCCCATGGTGGCGTGGGAAAGCATGGTATTTGCGCCAGGTGAGGTCATTCGAGCACAGTTGCGATAATATGTGCCTCGTCAGGATACTGAACACGGGCCTACATTCACGTAAGGTTTGTATGATAGAGACATTATTTGGGTTTCTGGATAGCCTAGAATTATACCTGCAGAGGGTATGGATCCATTGTGGACGTAATTGGGATTGCTAGATCTTGGTTGTGGGTTGGCTCTTTAATTGAGTCTCGCAACCATACATGCAAGAAGCAAGTTCTCGCTGGCGATTTCAGGGACAAGGCTGCTGATTCGCCTCGTAAGGTATAACCAAATCGCTGGGTGTGGGAAAAGTTTCTAGCTGGCATTATGTTGTCGAAGGTTGCCTGCTTGCTCACTTACACGCGTACAAGAGCCTACTGTGAACAGACGAATCTAGGGTCTGGAAGCGACGATACATGTTTGGTAGAAACATATATGCGTATTTCGATTCCTAGGAAGTAAAGCCATCATTGTCCACTCCCGAGACGCCTTTGATACAAACAGTCTATCTATGTGAATAAAATGCGCACCTGGAGCGCCGCACGCCGTAAAATGCTTGATAGTAACGCGATCAGACTGCGAAGCAATATCGCTGGCTCCACGTCATAAGAAGAAATTGATGCCGACAAAAAGCAGCCGAGAGACTACAGAAAAATCATTGGAAACGAGAACGACCAAGGACACAGCACTATCGTGATAAGAGGATCATAATCATAAAGCAAAAAAGAACAGGCAAGAAAACGACAGGAACAAGTTTCGAGAAAGAATTATCATATGCGGAGCAGTAAAGTCCGTCACAAGAACGCGCACCACCACCAGAGGGCAAGACGCACGTTATCAGACCAGGTCGACGTCATCATCCCCAGCCCCTTCGCCTTCTCCTTCTCCAAACGACTCTCTTATGTCGTGAAAGCGCGGCGTGTAGCTGGTGTTCGCCCCGCTTCCGGCAGCGCTGCGCCTCCCGCTGCCACTAGCGTTACTCTGCGTGCTCCTCGCGCTTTGAGGAGTCGACGCGCCAGAGCCCGTACCTTCCGCGCGGCTGCCGCTCACCTTGCGCATGACGCTGCAAGTTGAAAGGCTACTTCGAACCGAGAGGCCGTCGGCGTCGTTCTGCTCGGAGGCAGCAGCCCGCTCGGAGCGTGTGACGTTCCGCGTGCGATGCATGTTCTGTTGGAACGCTTGCTCCATTTGGCGCCGGTGGGTCGACATTGCTGGCGGTGGGGTTTCCGGGGCGATGATGGTGGGGGTGGCAGAGAGCGGCGCGGAAGGAGAATCTTCGACGAGGGAGACTGGCGTCGAGACGCGGCTGAGCGACGTCAGAGGCGAGGTCATAATGGCCTCAGCCTCGTCCTGGGCGTCCGCCGGCTCGCAGACGGCCGGTCCACCCTCCATTTCCTCGAACGCGGCGTCGAGGTCATCCAGCGATGTGGTCGCTGGGTCGGCCACGTTGCCGAGGCCCGACTGCACACAGGCCTGATGGGGAGGAGACGAGGGTCCGGTGAGCCCCAGGAGCTCGTTGAACATACCGTCCCAGTCCACCAACCCGAAGGTTGGCAGACTGGGATCGGCGTCTGCGCGGAAGGGAGCGGGCGCGGTCTCCTTCGTCATCTTCTCGACCCTCAGGGCCGTCTTGAAGAACTCGTCTTCGTCCGGCTCTGTGAGGCCTTCGGCACGCAGCGAGTCGATCCGGAGGGAGAGGGCACTCTCCTTTTTCTTTTTCTTCTCCTCCTCTTCTTGCCGCTTCATGCTCTCCCTCATGGCTCGCGCGGCACTACGGGCACGCGCGGCCGCCGACGATGTCCCCTTGGACTTCCCGGCCCCTTCAAGAGGGCTCTCCGGCCCCGAGGACGGCGCACTGTGTGCTGCATCGGTGCTGCTGGCCGCCTTGATGCTTGCCAGCCTGGGAGCGGTCAGGTCCCGGCCCTTCCTGCCCTTACCCTTGCTCTTCGCCTCGAGTTGGGTAGACGCGCCGCCCGGGGCCATGGGGAGCTCAAGGGACTCCGGTGCCTTCGGGGAGTTCTCGCGGGGGGCATGCGTAGGCCCCCCTGCGAGTCCAGCCCCCAGCGGAGTAGAAGGGGATGGCCCGCCCCCCGAAAGGGTGCTGGCCTCCTCTTCATACTTCCGCTGGAGGTACTGGACCTCCACCGAAGACACCGGGCCCTTGGGCTCCCCTGGCCCCTTCGTCTCTCTCCCAGCTTGCATAGCTATACATGAGTTAGTATCAACTATAGCCCGTAGTTCGATATGTGTGGGACGTGGACTTACGCTGCTTCCCTTTCTTCTTGCTGTCCTCCACCGTCTCTGCGGCCGTAGCCCCATCTATGGTCACTTGTTAGCTGTGCTGAAGATTTACAAGTTCTGCTTGTCGGGACTCGGTGGTTACCTTCATCGGCGCCGGTCATCGCGGAATCTTCTACGCCTGCATCTGAATCGACGACTATGGCATCAATCTCGCTCTCTCCTATCCGTGAAGTCTGTCCTTCTGCTGCTGCCATTCTCTGTTGCAGCCTCTTCTTCTGTCTTTGTTTTTGTTTCTTTGAAAGCTTGACTGGTCTCCCGCTTTCATCAACAGGAATGGCTGCTGCATCCTGAGTCGATGTTGCTGGCCCTGGAAGAGACGCACCCGGGCCTGCCTGATCATTCGGCGTTACTTTTGGCGACGATACACTTGCCTCTAGAAACTGCCCGAGGCTTCCTAGTCTTTCCGCAGCGGGTTTCGATTCGTCTTGCTTTTGACCTGAGCTTTGGCCAGTCTTTTCAGCCTTGCCACGGGGAGACTTCTTGTTGGATCGACGAGGCGGCATTGTGTCGGGAATTTGCTGAGAACGAGGATGATTTGGAGTCGAACTCAGAGAACCGGCTCGCGGCTGATAAGATTGCGAAACGAGAGAAGGAATAGGTTGAGCAACGGGTTGCAGGCTGCTTTCCCCAGATGAGCGCGGTGGGCCTCGAGGAGATGGTGATTGAGTAGCAGACGAAGTAGGCCTAGGAAAGTATTGTGGAGGACGTGGATATAGTCCCTGAGAGCTAGGACGTTTTGGACTGGTTGATGGAGGAGGCGGAGGGGTTGACGGCGGAGGTGGAGGTGGAGGTGGAGGAAGATATGCGGGTGGAGGTGGGATGTCAGCTTGACGACCACTTGTGTCTCCACGAGTTCCGGGAGGAAGGGACTGTGCAGCTCTGGGAGTATAAGCTAGAGCAGTCGGGAGTATGCCTTTCGATGGGGAGATCGGAACAGCGGTGTGTGAAGGCGGGGAGAAAGAAGGCGGCCGATTGATGCGAGGATCTTGAGCGTCTACGCCAGGATTTCTGAATGACGGAGCTGCTGGGTCCGAAGTCGAGGCAGCTGGACTGGGAGCGCGATACAGAGGAGCTGGAATTGGGAACTGCGGGACGGGGACAGGATAGCCAACCGAGGGATGGATACTTTGAGGATAACCAGACCGCGGTGGTGAGGAAGAGGAGAACGTCTGTATGTGCTGATGATACGATGGCGAAAGGGGAGGTTGAGGAAGGAACGTCGGCGGCGATGGGTACCTAACATTTTTTTTATTTGTTAGTAATTGCTTCTAGTTATCGTGGGCGTTGCACTTACAGAGGCGTGTTCTGTGGGAGTGGCTGCTGTCCACCAAACGCAGCATGCGTGTCACGACCTCGACCTGCTCCACGGCCACGACTTGGACCACGACCGGAAGGCGACGGCGATGACTGAGCACTTGGAGGAAGCCATTGGTTATTGCCTGGTGGAGGAGTTTGCTGAGGAGGTACGGGTGGTTGAACGTTTCCTATCATGAGTGGGAATTGTTGCTGATAGTACGGATTAACTGGTGTAGGAGCACCCGAAGGCGGCGAATGCTGCTGTGCCTGCGAGAACTGCTGCTGCGACATCAAGTTTACGATAGTCCCAGGAGGCCCTGGAGCCTGTCCCGGATACTGCCCTTGATGGCCACCTTGATTGTCTTGGGATGGTTGTGACATTGTGCTGGTCGATGAGAGGAGCTGGGAGATGGTGAATGATGATGATGGCTGATGGTTGAAGGCGATTCACGAAAAAAACTGAGAGTCAGCGGGTGCGACTATCTTATAGAGTTTCCCGCTCCAGACGGATGACAAGCGCTTTGGGACATCTACGTTCAGATGAAGCAGACGGAAGCGCTGGCTGCGGTGTATTGTCTACGTTCTTGTACTGCCTCCCAGTCTGGATGGGCATAGTCACAGGGGCTCGCCGACGAACTCTTCCACTCGATAGACTTGCAAAGGGATATCATGATATCAAGTGAACGCTATGTTACTGCGAGATAAACCCAGCCATAGCGTAGGAGACGCTCGAGAGGGAACCCAGCGCTCTATAGAGTAATATATGGTCTGGTCCAGGTCCCACTAGTGTGGGACAAGCGAGTAGGTATACGTACATGTGAGCTCACACCCGTCTGTCTTCTAGACTAGGCATACATGCACTGCTGAGCTTGGATCAATATTGCAATAAAAGAGTTCGATAAGGAACATTTATCTGGCCTGGGCGTAGTCGGAACGATTGTTCCCATCCCAATCCACCCTACAAGTAGGCCTGCGTGAAGTGCGGCATTATCTTATGCATCCTGCTCCAAAAAACACAGTCTCCACGCAGACCCCCTTACGGCACTTCTGAGATTTTGAAATTAGAATACGTATTCAATGTCGTTAGTGTATTCTCTTCCTCAAATGCGGTGACATGAGAAGCCGTTGAGTCTCCACTCGTTGCAACGCGCGGAATGCAACAGCGTCGCCCGAAGCGGCGGTTACACAGCGCCACGCCTGATCCGGCTACCGGTGCCCGCAGCTACGCCGCCGCCCGCGCAGCCTCGGTCACTAGCAACCCGGAGCTCCAATCCACGCCAACTGCGGCCCGCCCTATCGATATCGACGCTCTCCACCAACGTCTCCACGTCATTCATCTCCGCCATGCCGCCGAAGAAAGCTGGCGGCAAGCCCGCCGTCAAGGTCTCCTCTGCCACGCCCTCCGTCTCCAAAAACACCGACATCGACTCACTCTTCGCCGGTATCGACGACATCTCCACCTCCAATCCACCCCCCGCCGACGCCAAGCCACGCGCGTCCCTCTCCGCCGACGCCGCCGACGCCGACGAGAAGGCGCTGCTCGCCGAGATCGAAGGCCTCACAGCCGAGCACCGTGCCCCGTCGCGTCCCGTCACGCCGAGACTAGCTGCTGCCGCCGCCGGCTCGAATGCCAAAGCTAGTTCCGAGAGCTTGCGGAAGAAAGCTGCAGCCTCCCGAGCTCCGGTAGCCGCGGCACCTGCAGCTAAGGCCGCGACAGTCGAGAGTGACGACGACGAAGAAGATGACGACGATGACGACGAGGATGAGGACGATGAGGAAGAAGACGAGGAAGACGGTGAGGAGCTGAACGAGAAGCAGACCAAGCCCAAGTCCTCTACAAAAGCTTCAGCAGCTCAGGCGGAAGGTCAAGCGTCAGGCGGCTGGTGGGGTGGCATCTGGTCCACCGCCTCTGCTGCCGCCTCGGTCGCCCAAAACACCGCGTCGAACGTCTACAAGGAAATCCAGGCCTCTGAGGAAGCACAGCGCTGGACGCGTCAGGTCAAAGGCAGTGTCGAGGGCTTCAAAGAGCTAGGTCTGACAAACAGCCCTCGTTCCTAACACCGAGAGCATCATACTGACAAACTTTACAGGCGGCGAGCTGCAGAAACGCGCGATCCCAACATTCACAACCCTCCTCCACCACATCGCCCCGCCAATCTCCGCCCACGAGCGCCTACACATCCACACCACCCACGACCTGCAAAACTACCCCTCCATCGACCCGATCATCCACCACGTCTTCGCCCGCGTCATGCAGCAAGTCGAAGGCGGCGACCTCCTCGTCATCCAGCGCGGCTCCGAGGCTACAAACAAACACAACTCCACCCTCTCGTCAGGCTGGGGCGGCGGGCCCTGGTGGCGCGACGAGCGCAAGCGCGAGCTCGGCGCCGTAAAGGGTCTCGAGGCCGGCGTCAAGCTCGCCAAAGCTACCGCGGAAGGCTTCGCATCCGAGTACGCGCAGCGCAGTCCCTCCCTGGAACGCAAGACATTCGACCCCAACAACCCTGTTCGGAAATCCGACATCTTCCTCAGCCTGCAGCCTGTCGTCTACCCATGCCCATTCACAACCGCGACGCTCAAGCCCGAGGACACGGAGGACGGCACGGAGGTCGAGGAAGTGATGTCATTCGCCGTCCATCTCTTGGACCCGACGCACGCGCTCGAGTTTACGACGATGAGCCAGACTTGTCCCGCAAAGTGGGGAGATTGGATGGACGCCGAGTTTGAGGAGCTGCCGGAGGATGTGCAGGTTGGCCTAGCGAACGGGGCGGTCGACCCGCGCGAGTGGATTTCCGAATGGATGGAGGAGACGATCGCGCTGGCAGTCGGTATGATTGCGCAACGGTACGTCAGCCGACGAATGGGCGTGGGCGAGGGCCTGGGGAAAGGAAAGGAAGTCGACCTGGAGGGGCGGCAGGAAGTGAGTGTCGCTGAGACGACCGTGCTGTAACCTATGATAGCTACCGATCTGTTGATGTGTACTGCACTATTTTCCTTCTGGGATCCTGTCTTTGTGGCCAGTCGCTATTGATCGAACCGGGCTGCTTACTGTCTCATGATTTTTTGGTACCTGTATGGTGGAGTGATGGGCTATATCCTTATTTTACAAGTGGTATATTCTTACCAGCGCTATTGACTGCTGGTTTCTCATCTTATGTGTCTTTTGACAATTGTCGTAAGTTATAGTCGTATACAGGGATTCGTGTAATTCACGCGGCAGTAAGTCTAGTCGTGTAGTCAGATTGCAAGGCACATGCCAAAACGCTATGATGGATGATACTAAAGCCCCGCTGATGAAAAACCCAAAGACGTCCCAAAACTCCAATAAGCAAAACTTCCAACAACGTGAAACAAAAAAATGCACGCTGGCCAAAAATAAAATAAATAGGTAATTAGTGGAGTATTGATGCAAAAGTACCTCAATGCTTTCAGTAGCTAATCTAGGTAGTCTCGTAAACCAGACCTCCTTTTTAAGTGTGAGCATAGCTTGCGAGGCCAACCTAGGCAAACTTCAGCCGGATGATGCTCATCAGCATGTTCATCAGCGCATGCACCATCACAGCGATACTCGCCACCAGCAGTCCGTCAAAGTCAACCAAATCCCTCTTACCCTCGCCCGTCACGCCAAACTCCCATCCGAGCCAGAACACCCGCCGCACACACCACCCGCTTACGATCTCCAACCCCCAGGTAATCAGTGACGCCCAGAAGGTCAGCTCGAACGTATAGTTGTCCTCGCGCACCTGCGCGTCGCGGAACGATAGGTACGGGTAGACCTCCCGATTAGACCCGTAGTGCAGCACGACTATCCAGCCGAGAAAGGCGAGCATGGAGACGTTTTCTGACAGCCCGCGTAGGAAGAATGAGCGACCTGTGGTCTTGACGTGTTCGCTGTACGTTGTGCCGGCGAGGTTGAGATAGGTGAGTAAGCGGTGGAAGCGGTGGGAGATGTAGATGGGCTGCAGTATCAGCGCGACGGAGGAGGAGATCAGTTGTAGGATTGCGAATTGCGAAGGCGAGCGCAGGCGCGCATATAGCGTGCGGATGTAAGTCTGGAGTTATCTGTTAGTTGTGGCACGTGGATAACAGAATATGGGAGTTGTCTGGCGGGGACTTACGTAGTAAGTGAGACTAAAGTACAGCTTGAATACAAACTCAAGCGGGTACGATTGCACCTGCGCGCTGAGAATCCATCCGGTGATGCCATCCAGCGCGAGAATTGTCCCAACCCACGAGTAGACGTATATCACGGTCTCTTTGTTGTTGTGTGGGAGCGTGCGGAGGTAGATCTCAGCATACAGCTCTCCCAGGACGAAAGCGATGAGACCAAGCAAAATTGCTGAGCAGAACCAAAGGAAGCGGATGTATGAATAGGGGATCCACCGGGTGCGGCGGCGGATGTGGCGGGAGATCCGCGTACGTAGTGTCCGACGCGGTGGATACGATTCGTCGGAAGTCGTGGAGTTGGAGCGGGCACGTGTGAATATATTGCCGTATGCGAGGAGAGAGGTTGACTCGGGTGGTATTTCCTCATCATCCAGGACGACCGAAGGGTCGCCACTAGAACTACTGCCGATATCGACGTATGCGGACGGCTGGTGGTAACGGAGAGAAGAGTGTCGGTCCTCGGCGTGTAAGACGACAAATGCGATGACGGCGGGGAGACACATGGTGATGAAAGTGAGCAAGATCCAGGTGACGTTTAGATGGGCGAGCGGTCGTGCGTAGTAGTATATCGGGATGCCGATGGCAACTGATATCGACCATGAGAGCAGGTATGTCGCTGGACCGCCGAGTCTCGCTGGCCACCTTTACGACAAGTTAGCGTCGCCCGCGCAACTTCTATGGAAGGAAGATTCCAGTAGTACCAGTTCAGGTTGTAGAGGTTGAACAAGGAGGTCATATAGAAGAGCCCCATGAGCAAATAGAAGCCGTAGTAGACGAGCAGAAAGTACCACCAATGAATCTCCACGTTCGCCTTGCCATGACCCGGCGCATCGGAGACGGGATCCGGGGCGGCCGTTGCAGACCATATCGGATCAGGCTGTTGGTATCGGTCGGGCCAGAGGAAGTGAAGAATGACGCCGACAACGAACGAGGTAAAGGTACTGTTATCGGATGCCGTCGTTTGCGTGATCTTGATTGGCAGCGGGACAGCCGCCCAGCCGATGACCTGCATCTCACCGTATAAGCAACCCCGTCTCGCGATACAAAAAACCATCCAGAGATTATACGCACGATTCCCGCCGGCAGGACGACGAGTACGAGTGCTCGACTCCACCAATACCGCACTAGCCGCTCCACAACCTCCCGTCTAGGACTCAGCAAGCTCCCCGCATCGCTTATCAACCCCACAAGCCCACTTCTGCGACGTGCGAGGCGCGCGGGGATGATATCGTTGTCGCCGTCATCGTCGTCGGTCCCGCCGATAAAGCTGTCATAGGCAGCCGACGTGGCGCGCGAAATCGAATCAACGAGGTTGCCGATGGACGACTGCTTCTTCAAGCGTGGTTGGCGCGGCGGGCGGCCGGAGGCGTGGAAGGACCGAGACTCGGAACCCTGCGAGAAAGTGCTGTATGACGGCGGCATGGCGAGAACTGCCTATGAGCTTTCAGGATAGCACACATAGGGGCCTCGTCTATGTCGTGCGCGGTGGGCGCGCAAACGGGGTGAGAAATAGGATGAGGGTCGAGGTTGTCGGTCGGTCGGTCGACAGCGGGGACAGGGCAATTCTCATCTGATGTTTGCGAACTCGAGTTTGCGAGCTGGCAGCCGGAGGCGCTGGGAGCTCCCTCGCACTCGCATTCCCAAAGTGTCATCTTGCATACCGTATGCACTCGCGCCAGGGAATAGCTCGCATGGCAAAACTAAAGAACCGGGCATGGGTAATCTGATGCAGCAGGTAGAAAAGAGTGGCTTCATCAAGCGTCCAACTTCAAGTTCGTGTCGATGTCGGCATCGTGAGCGAGCGAGCGAGATGGAACGCGATTACATAAGCCTCCCACATATCGCAACACGGCCGCACGGCCGCTTTGTGCCCTTTGTTAGGCAGTCCAGCTCTAGAACGGCGCCTGGTTTAAGAGATGAAGAGCATTTACTCTTCATATATATGAGACGGTGTGCCAATTTTTATATTATGAGATGCATCAGGATTAGTCTCGAGGCCGGCATGCATCCCAGCCTACATCGTGCAGTCGCGTAGAGTCGCCATTGCAACCCCAAAGTAGGCGGGGCACTATCTCCGCATATTCTCGATGGCGGCGCTCTATAATATTACACTACATGCATACAGTACCTTATTCTTGGTTAAGACTAAATTGTTTCATGTTCGTGATGGGACAATGCCATGGCGCCTGCGAAGGCGTGTTCAAGATTATAAGACCCAAAGTGCCGATATGACGACTGGCAAATTACATTACCGTACAAAAATTCGTGTCGCTGACCTCAGACCCCTTGGTATTCTTCATAGCTTAATACTATGCCGGAACATCGGGGCGGATTATTACTGTTATTGCTGAACGCTGCATTGCTACGGAATCATTTGCCTGGAACACGATTTTGCTGGCAAATATTGTAGTAGGACAGTATCACAGCCAATCATTTGTTAGAGTATGGTATTGAGATCGTATTCAAAAACAGGTCCCATCTGGCACGGTGTATGGAATAATTTATAGCAGCCTCCTCAACTCAGCTAAACCTAGGTTTGACCTATAGGCCTAGCGTTAACTTCGTAAAATTCTCTGTAGAATCCACGATCGTCAAGGATCTTTTTCAATCTCATTTAATACGTCCGACTGCATGCAAGGACGCGTCTTTGGTTAAACTCATTCAATAATTCATATATACTCTATAAACTTCATCAGAGAGGGGTGAGGCAGGTTCTTGGTCAAAAAATATATTTTTCTAGTCCTATAGACCTCTAGTACTTTTAACAGGTAATAATAGATATTGATATATATAGCTATAAACACAAACAGGCAGCAAAATGTCAAAATTATACACGCAGAGAAAACGGAGGTGCACGCAGAGGTACATACCGAGGTGCACGCAGAAACACACCCACACGCACAGACATATACAGATTACGCCTTGCCGTCGGCGCCCGTATATAAGTATATACGCCAATTGCAAGGCTCAACGCGGAGCTCCTTAATACTAGACTATTGCAAGGCGTCTTTGTAATGTCTAAATCCAAATATATACGTATCTCAACCTATTAGTATCCAGCGCAGTCGGTTTTAAGTGCTGCCGTGCACGTGCAGCGTTCTAATTTCTAGACCCGCAACTTTGCAGGAAGCCTGCAAAATCGTGAGCCCCACAGCGTTTCGTGTTGTAGCTCACAAATGCAACATCCGGCTTTCCCCTCTCTGGCATGGCGCAGCGGCATGCTCCTTATGTTGTCATGTCGCGATACATATTTGACTCCGTCCCTTTCCTCTCCTTACCTCTGTGCTTAAATGCCCATTTCTACAGGCTCTACATTGCATCTCCCCTTACTCAAATGGCATGTACCCGGTGGACCAATTGAGTATAAGTAGTCAGCTTTCTGAGATTTCGCACGTGCGTAGGCGCGAGTCTACATCTGTAGACCCTGGTTCCAACACTACCGCTGGCATTTTTATTGCATCTTGTGTCGCGAAACTCAAAATCAATCTAGAGGTACAATCTGACAGAAGCCACTACCGCCGAAACTGCTATATATACCGCCTTAGCGACATCCATGCGGTTCAAAGAGGCGATTTCTACAAGCCATTTCGCACGAGCTATCAGATATTTGACAACTGCATCCGCTTTACTCGTATAGCTCCCGAGCCCCTTGAGGATAGGCCTTAATATATACTCAGTCACTCTCTGTACTCTTCATATCTTTGTAGGTACTCTTGAGGATATTCAGCTGTGCACTATTTATACGGCAAGGATGGCTGACGATGTTCACGTATCGCTGTAATGATGAATCGCATCACGCCTGCAGCCTGCAAATGAAATAGAATCCTAGGACCATCACATGTTATAGAATTTTTTTGCAGCAAGTAGAGATAATCACAGCCATGTGTAGCGTGAGCTGGGGCCAGCGTACCTTAGATATCGGCTGTTGGTCTGTCAAACCTCAAGAGGATCTCTGATACAACCATTCCCAGCGGGCTGGTAACTTGCACGGTATAGCAATCTTCAAGTTTCTTCGATTCAATCTAGATCCCATTGCTTGCGAAAATGACCTAGTCATTGCCATGCTTGACGTGAGGGTTTGTTGACAGGTGGCTGACTAACGTTGAAGTTGTGAGCATGTATGGTCATTCCCTCGACGCGCAAAATTCCCTTGATGGCTATATATATATCCCACGACCGCCAGCTCTCCCAGTCTTTCTTCTTCTTTCCATACTCTCTCTCCACACCTAAAATCTCCATCGAGCCACCAATGTAAGTAAAGCATATACTGGCTGAACATCGAAGATATGATATGCTAATTCTTGATCTTTATTGTATTCTGTCAAAAGCCCTCAATCAAGCTATCCGCTCTGCCTCAAAAACCTATTGCTAGCCTAAGGCTCTAAGTACACGTGAGCTTCTATGCAGTCACTTTGATAAATCAATTTCAAGCTCAGATTATACTGACCGGTCCTGATCTCTCTCTACACTTCTAGACTCCCTCTGAAACCAATAGCTACAGCACTCTTCCCTTCCCCTGCCTTCCACCATGGCCTCTAGCAGAGGACCAGGCAGGCGGACCCGTCCGTCCAGTTCTCAACAACAGTCTCACCCGGTGCCTGTCCACCACCAAATTTCATCACCGGGTCCCTCTTCCCGTTCAGCCCTGCCGTCCTCCAATAGAACCGCCCATGGAAGATTGCTGCCAGACGTCGAGACGCTCAACGCAGGCAAACTCGCTCGTCTTCAGGCATTCTTCCGTCGCTTCTGTGATGACGAGCTCAAGATAGAAGATGCGGATGCCGCCCACTACTACCTCCGTGCCATTCTTCGTCACTGGGGCGAGGCTGGAATCACAGAGCAGTGCATTACCGATATTTGCACCTCTACTCATGGTCTATTCGCTATTTCCACTGCCCTAAGCTTCAACCTCAATGATCGAGACTGGCTCAACGACTATGCAGGGCAGTTCTTCTTGCTCATCGGCCACCGGTACAAAGCAAGCGAGCGATCTTTGGATCCTTCTTCCTACGATGATATGGTCCGCAGACTTATGGGCCATCTTGTCGAGGAAAACAGTGATCTCATAAAGACTATGGCGGAAGCTCTACGCAAGGATAAGCTCAAGCCATCCGTTGTCGAAGGTTTTGCCTGGTTTCTCAAGGAATATCTAGAGTTCTCGACCGATCCCCCGCCATATATCGACGAGATAATTGAGGACGCCGCAGTACTCGAGAAGTTTTACAAATCAGACGTCGCCGAAATCCGCCTCATTGGCCACAAGATCAAATACTGGGTCGATTGTGGTGGAGTTATCAGAGACCATGGTGGTCCTGTTCCTGGCGGCCGCCACGATAATGACTTCGACGACTTTAGAAAGATCAACATCGTTCCAACCCCCGACGAAGTTCACTCGACCGAACGCCCTTTCCTCGTGAAATCTAAGGATGCACTACGCCAACCAGGTCTGTCTCGTATGGGAGCTCACCTGGACTGCCAGTTCCGCCTTCTCCGTGAAGAAATGCTCAACGAAGTTCGATCCGACTATCATGAATATATCAAGGGCAAGAAGGTCGGTCTTACGTCCAATCATAACGTCGAGCGCTCCAAGGTGATCCTTGCTGGTCTTCAATGGGGTGGTTGGGACTTTGAATGTTGTATCAAATATCGCAAATTTGGCATCCGTCTCATCCTTCCCGAGGGCTTTGGAAAATTTGTCAACTTCCATGGACTTTCGTACAACCAGCTCCTACAGGAGGATCCTAATTTCCCTTACAAGAACAATTCCATGTCATGCCTTATCGTCAAAGATGAGATTGCAGGCTTTCCTACGCTCACGAGAGACCTTGAGTGTCTCAGGGAGGAACCACCTTGTATCATCCTGACTTTTGAAGGGAAGAAGGCAATCGAGTTCGCCATGGCGAAGATTTGGTGGTCCGTCATCCACGACGGCGGAGAGGATCCCCACATCAAGCTCATATGCGTCGATACACCAGTTTTCGCTCATGAACCAGTCTTGAAGCGTCTTCAGCAAATGAAGTCGATTCCACTATCGGAGGAATTGGTATTTTACAAGAAAGGAAATCCAATTGGCAGGACATCTTTCGCCCCACAACAGCCTATCAAGCATATCGCTCCCGAGACACCGCTACGTGATCTAGTCAAATCGGATCGAATGATGGTCATGGATAAGGCTCAGTGCAAAGCAATTGTCAACTCTCTACAGCACAGGGTTTCTTTGATACAAGGGCCGCCTGGTGAGTGCGATCTTTACGATATTACTTGGACCATTCTGTCACCATTTCACTAATACATGGTATTCTACAGGTACTGGCAAAACTCTCGTTGGCAACATTTTAGCAAAGCTATTCCTCCTCTACACCCAGGAGAGCATACTAGTTATCACCCACCAGAACCATATCTGTGACGAGTTCATCGAGAATCTCCTTGACATGGGTGTCAGACAGAATGACATTGTCCGTCTCGGCAGTCAATTTAGTCGCCGAACCCGGTGTGTTTCTATAAATGAGATCTCAGACGAGAAAGATATCCTCAACTCCGCAAAGGACGTCCTTCAGGGTGTTCATGAACACCTGCAGTGCGCATGGCTCTTGATTGAAGAATCGTTCAAAGAGACCTTTGGTCATCCTATGTTACTGAAAGATATCCTTGCAATCGCCAAATGCTACAACGAACCGGATTTGAAGAATCCCTTGGATCGCTTCGGGTATATCTCCGGTTTGACCGTGCCCAAACAATGGATACGTCTGGTACAAGAAAGAGATCCGGATGCCACCGTTCCTGACGACGTCCAGCTATTCCGCATGTGGGCTGAGAACATGGAGTGTCCACCGGCCATGGGACATTTTATGACGGAGAAAGGCCGCAAGCTATGGGAACTGCCAGCCAAACGACGAGCCACTCTTCTCGGTTGGTGGAAGGAAGCTACTATGCTCGATCAGATCTATGGGCTAGCCGACTCTGCCACCACCTACAACAAAATACTCGATGAAGTGAACAGATGGAAAGCTACTCGAGTCCGAGATATCCTGAAGAAGAAGCGCGTCATTGCTGCCACCACCAACGGTGCTGCAAAATATCTTTCACAAATTGCTGATGCCGGCCCAAAGATCCTGATTGTTGAGGAGGCCGCTCAGATCCTGGAATCACACGTTCTTGCGGCCCTTCATCCAGGTATCGAGCAAATCATCATGATCGGAGATCACAAACAGCTCCGCCCCCGCTGCGACACCTTCGAGCTACAACATGACTCCAGGGCTGGATTCGATCTCGACATTTCTCTGTTCGAACGACTCATGCTTTCTCATTTTCCGTATAACGTCCTAGAGATCCAGCACCGTGCGCGGCCAGAGATCGCCAACATCATCCGCACACTCACCTACCCCAATCTCAAGGATGCTCCTTCGGTCAGACGCTACGGCGACATTCGTGGATTGCAGCAGAATCTTATCTGGATGCATCACATGAATCAGGAGTCCTCGGCACAGGGTATTTCCACGCGCTCCTCATTGGCGTTCAAGAAGTCCAGCAAGATCAATCTTTTCGAGGCCGAGATGATTGTGTCGATTGTACGCTATCTTGGCGGGCAAGGTTACTCGTCAGACGATATCGCCATTATTACACCCTATCTAGGTCAGGTCGCTCTCATATCCAAGCTCATTCGTCAAAAGTCGCAATTCGATGTCATACTGTCACAGATGGACTACCACGAATTAGTGAGGGCTGGTCTGATGGAACAACGAGATGCCAGTGGGATCACGAAGTACGTTGAAGTTTGCACAGTCGGTAAGTTATCCCAAGGCAAAAGTAACTCTGACCCCTCAGAAGCGTTTTCTCATCGCTCACGTATCACTAGACCAATTCCAAGGCAGCGATCGCGATATCATCATTGTTTCCATGGTTCGTTGCAACGAAGATCATAAAATTGGGTTCCTCAAGTCACTAGAGCGTACCAACGTGCTGCTTAGCCGTGCTCGTAAGGGCCTTATCATTATTGGAGACCTTTACACCGTCTGCGCAAGGCCCGATGTCAACGGTACGGCCTGGCCGGATGTTATGCATCTTCTAGGCGAACAAGGTTGTCTTCTCGACGGTATTCCAATTGTCTGCCAGCGCCACCCAGGTCAAAAGTATCTTTGCGAGACTCCTCAGCAGCTAGACCACATGAGCCCAGAAGGGGGTTGCAGAATTCCTTGGTAAGTTTACTTCATCTTTGAATTGATCTCGATTTTGATTTCTAGTGGATCCGTGAGTACTAATCTGTTTTATACCAAATGCAGCAATACCCCTCTCAGTTGTGGGAAGCACAAATGTCCATTTTACTGCCACAGTTGCCCCGACCATGGTAGCATGGAGTGTACAGTGGCTGTCAAGAAGACTTGCTCCAAGGGTCACGAATGGGAAGCTTACTGCTGGTCGCCACACCCAAAACCGTGTCAAAAGTGCTCTCGCATCGACGCCCATTTCCAAGCGAGAAAGGAAGAGGAAGCCGCAGCGAAGACCAGAGAATACGAAGAAAGTCTTGAAGCCGAGAGAAAGCTCAAACAACTTGCAGATGAGATCAAGCAGCAAGACCTACTTGAGGGTGAACGACAGAAGGCGCTCGAGAAGGCTACCACTGAAAGGCTGGTCGCGCAGGGCAAGCAGGAACCCCCCGAGCCCCCGAAGAGACGAAAGCCCTGGGTTAGACCTTTCGGTGATAAACGGGTCGATGCAATGATTGCAGCTGAGCGAGCTAAAGAAGTCGAAGAACGAAAGGCTCGTGAGGCCCTCGAGAAAGCTTCTTCGTCTGCTACCAGTTCCACAAGTCAAGCCGGGATCCAACGAAAGAAGACGCCTCAGCCTCTAGACCTCGCGAAGTATGGAGCGCGGCCGTTGTTTATAGGCGATCTCAAACTTCGCCGCGCAGCAACCGCTGCAGATTCTAGCAGCAGCTCTTCTACTAGCCCGAACAAAAATGATACTAATAACCCTCCACAGCAAATATCCCCTGAGGGGTCAGGAGAACAGTCGCCAACCAAAGCTTCCAAAGTCTTGCCACCTCTTCCAGATTCTACCGACCTGCAGGAGCCAGCGTCAAGCATCACCAGTGCAGTCGCATTTAAGAAGGCTCCAGAAATCACGACCGTGGCTCCGGAGCAATCGCAGGACACAGAACCGCCAAAGATGCCCGCGATCGAGACCCTCGAGGTAGAGACTAAACTTGGTAGTGCGGCCATCGCTGATGATAAGGCTGCCGATCACGAAGTCTCGTTCGCTATTGAACCAACTATCAACATGGATGATGAGTTTGAGCATGGTTCTTCAGGGCACGGCGAGATCGCAGACGTCGAGGAAGCAGGTTCTATGGGAGAAGAAGAACACGTTCCCACTCACTTTCCATCTTCCCCACCTGTTCGCCGTACTCTGCCAGTCTCTTGCAATGAAGACGCTGACGAGGATATTGAGCCTCCAACTCCCGTTCAGGAAGTCAAAGAAGTCAAGCTGGAAGTTCAAATCGAGGAGGTCTCAGAAGTAGCAGCTCAGAGCATCCCTCATACTGTCCCTGACAGCGCTGCAACCATCGAGGAACCTTCGACCTTCATTGAGCCGGTCACAAATGCTGAAGAGATCACGGCAATCGTGGAAACTGGTGTCCCAGATATCACAGAAGGAGACATCAATCTTTCGATCATCATCACAGAAACTGTCAACTCACAGACTCCAGTCAAACATGCACCAGATTCCACCGACATCGTCGACTCTGAGAGTCTCAACAACGTCGAGCCAGAAAAGAGCGACACCCCCACCTCTGGTGCATTCCCTTCGGACGCTGAGTTTGCGCAGCCATTCCCATCCGCCAGTCGCGACGAATGGCATCGCCAGAAGCAGATATCTAAGGACAGCAATATTGCACTGGACCAGATCATGGATATGATCGGGATGGAGCATGTCAAGGAGCAAGTTCTCGCAATCAAGGCAAAAGCTGAGACTGTCCACCGTCAAGGAATCGACCTGGGAGACGAGCGTTTCCACATTGCTCTACTCGGAAACCCCGGGACTGGAAAGACTACTTTTGCCCGCCTCTATGCCAAATTCTTACGCTCCGAAGGGGTCCTAGAGGCCACCTCGTACTTCGAAACGACCGGTGCAAAATTGGCTAACGGAGGGATCTCTGGTATCGAAGATCTGTTTGCTCAGCTGGTTGCAGCAAAAGGTGGCACTCTCTTCATTGATGAAGCGTACCAACTTGTCACTACAGGCGCGTTTGAAGGCCGCCAGGTCCTCGACTTCCTTCTCAGCGAGATGGAGAAAAATCTGGGCAAAATAGTCGTTATCATCTCCGGCTACAACAAGGAGATGGAAAAGTTCTTCGAGCACAATCCCGGCCTGAACTCACGTATCCCTTACAGAGTTCAATTCGAGGATTTCACAAACGAGGAACTGCTTTACATTCTCCAAGATACGCTGAAGAGGAAGTTCAAAGACCGGATGAAAGTCGAAGGAGGGTACAACGGTCTCTATCTACGTATCGTCTCGAAGAGGCTCGGACGCACTCGCGGCATCCCAGGATGTGGAAACGCACGTTCCGTCCAAAACACCGTTGCAAAGATCCTCGAGCGACAGGCCGCGAGACTCACCAGAGAGCGAAAGGATGATGTCAGCGCCGACGATTTCTATCTAACAAAAGAGGATATCATTGGCCCTGCACCGACAAAGGCCGCTATGGAGACCCCAGCATGGAAGCAGCTTCATCAGCTCATCGGGCTTTCTGCGGTCAAGGAGAGCGTCTCCATCCTCCTCAAGAGAATGGAAAGAAACTACCAGCGAGAACTCGCAGAGGAGCAACCGATCGATATCTCCTTGAACAGAGTGTTCCTTGGCAGCCCCGGGACTGGGAAAACGAGCGTCGCAAAGATTTACGGCAAGATACTTGCACAGTTGGGTCTGTTAAGCAGCGGTGAAGGTGAGCGACCCATTGAATCATACTTTCAGAACATTGCTAACTGTAATATTTGAATTTAGTCATCATGAAGACTCCGGCAGACTTTGTCGGTCGTGCTCTTGGCGAGTCAGAGGCAAACACAAAGGCCATTCTGAACTCCGCCCGTGGCAAGGTTCTCATCGTCGACGAAGCCTATATGCTCACACCCAAACTCAGTGGCGCCGAAGATCCGTACAAGGCCGCTGTCATCGACACTATCGTGAGTGAGGTCCAAAATGTCCCTGGAGACGATCAGTGTGTACTTCTCCTCGGCTACAAGGAGGATCTCGAGAAGATGTTCAACGTTGCCAATCCTGGTTTGAGTCGCCGATTTCCAATATCCGATGGCTTCGTATTCAAAGATTTTACGGATGCGGAGCTGTTAAGCATTCTGGATCTCAAGCTCAGACTTGCAGAGCTCAAGGCTTCTTCGGAAGCAAGGGAGGTTGCCATCCAGAAGATCAGCCAGAAGCGTCAGAAGCCCAACTTTGGCAACGCCGGTGAAGTTGAGAACCTGCTGAATGTTGCCAAAGAGCGGATGCTGAAGCGACAGCTTGAAAGCGATGATCCGGTGACAGAGCTGCTTACAACTGACTTTGACCCTGACCACGACCGTGGGAATCCTGCCAACACTGACCTTAGAGAGCTATTCAAAGACCTCATCGGCGTTGACGACGTCTATCAGCGATTCGAGGATTATCAGACCACTTCTATTATAATGCGCAGACGTGGTCTCGATCCCAAGGACCATACTCCGATGCTGTTCATTTTCAAAGGTCCTCCAGGGACTGGCAAGACAACGACAGCTCGCAAAATGGGTCAAATCTTCTACAACATGGGATTTCTCGCCTCGAATGAAGTCGTTGAGTGTTCCGCATCCGATCTCACGGCCGAGTTTCTTGGTCAAACCGCTCAGAAGACTCGCAAGAAGCTCGAGAGCGCGCTCGGCAAAGTCCTCTTCATCGACGAAGCTTACCGTCTGCTCGACAACCAGTATGGTGCTGAGGCATCCAACGAGCTCGTAGATGCAGTGACCAAGCCACAGTATATGGGCAAGTTGGTCGTTATCCTCGCTGGATACGACGAAGGGATGGATCGACTGTTGGCCATGAACGTCGGGCTAGCTTCCCGGTTCGCAGAGGTTATCGACTTTCCAGACGTCAACTACACCACCGCCATAGAGATCCTGAAAGTGGAAGTTACGAAGGCAGAGATCTTGATCCCAAGTCTTAACAACAAGGAGGCACGAGAATACCGAGAGGTAGAGCTTCACATGCAGGAGATCGCAAAGACGCCCGGATGGGGCCACGCTCGTGATGCACTTACTCTCGCAAAGAATATGGTTGCTGCAGCGTTCCGTGGCATCAAGAACTTGAACGATCCGATCTGCGTCACGCACGGGATGGCGATCAAGGCCTTGACAGACATGTTGAAGCAGCGACGCGGACGCGCTTTCCAGATGCCGGCTCTCCCGCCTACGCCTAAACTTCCGTCATCGTCTGGCACATTTCCACGGGTCATGTACAAGGAAAATATCTTGGAGGCAACACCGATGGCCAACATCAACACTCAAACACAAGACATCTACAAGGCACGAGAAGCGAACGGCCACGGCAATGAGACTCTCGAAGGAGCCGCCCATCGAAGACTGCTCGATGACGAGGTCCCACGCTTGAGTCAAACAGTCAATGCCCGCGAGCCAGGGACGACTGATGCGAACTGGAAAATGCTCCTCCACTACCAGGAACTCGAGCAGGATCTTCACGACACCGGAATGGCGGAACGAGAACTAGCCCGCCGCCGCTTGCAAGAATCTCAAAAGTCCCTGCAGGATGCAACTTTGGCAGTTACGAAAATGGAAGCCAAGTCCGTTTACGAGCGCAGGCAAATCGAAGACTTCGACCAGGCGCTTAAGGACGTTCAGGAGCAGGAGGAAATTGCCAGGAACAAGGTGGCTGCGCGGGAGCAACGACTTGAAACCATGATTCAGAACGAAAAGTTGACGGCAGCGCGGGAAAAGATCAACCTTGTCAAGCTGGAGAAGATGAGGCGTTGTCCGAAGGGGTATCAGTGGATCAAGACGGGTGACGGGTACAGATGCGGTGGAGGAGAGCATTTCGTGAGCCATGAGGAGCTTGCGGCTTTCAAGATGCCTTTGTAAGGGAGTGGACAGGATAACGCAATCTTATCAGATCGATGACGATATGGTGTTTTTCTTTTCTCAGCTCGAATTTCTCTTATTTCTTAACCCCATGTTTCTTAATATGGCGAGACGAGGCGTTTTGAGTGGCATGCAGGGATTTTATCACAAGAGAGCTTTCTGTATGCCACTGCTAGATAGACTTATGGATAATATAAATCGTTGCGGTGTCTAAACAACTTGAACAGTTTCAAATCTCGTGGAGAAACCAACTAAGTAATTGCACAAGAGGAAGCTGTGGCACCAAGTGCACTCTTTCAACGTCGGCCAACGCAAGATGCTGCGTTGTATACGTTGCAAAATTCGACGGCGCGGGATGATATCAGCCTGCATGCGCCAAGTGGGGCGGGCGAGCGGCCGGTGGATTGGCCAAGTGCGCGAGCTCGAGGGTACAGGAAGGCGATCACGTCAAATGAGCTCGCGAGTTCTGAGCGCTCACACTTATCAGTGCACCCATGCACAACCTCGAACTCCTACCGATAGCCGTTGAACAACTTCCCCGCGGAATCTCCACCAAGCTGACAAGGCCATCCCGGATCCTGGATCCCTTGCATACTGCCGATAAGTGCTGCTAGCTGCAGTAGACAACCTGCGACAATGCCGCTGTGGCCAGAGCCAGTGCATCTGTCCAAGTTCTTCGGCATCACAGCCTCCGGTCTTCTCACCGGTACGATACCGATACCATATCTCTTACGTAAATTACAAGCCATAGACGCTAATGCATGAGGCGCCAGGCATCATAATCTCACAATCCACAATCGTCACCCCGCTGCTGCTCGCATCGCCAAACCATGAAATCATCCTAAAGCAATTCAAGTCCCTGTCTAAACAAATCGGCAAACCAGTCTCCACCGTCGCCCTCCTCGCGTCAGCATCCTACCTCGCCACCGCCTACCTCCGTCTCACGCACGCACGGGGGTCAACCGTACACTCGCCGCATGTCCTACGATATCTAGCCGCGGGGGCATTCGTGCTCGGCGTGCTGCCGTACCGATGGCTGTTCATGCGCCGGACGGAGGGGAAGCTGCAGAGATTGTATGAGGAGGAGGTCGAGGGGTTGGGATTTGCGATGAGGTCGAAGCAAGGGGAGGTTGTCGTGAAGGGTGAGGTTAGGCAGTTGGTGGATTGGTGGGGGTTGTTGAATCTGGGGAGGGTGGTGCCCGTCGCTCTGGGATTCATGCTTGGAGCATGGGAGTACTAACCACATTCGAATATTCAGTTGTATGGAGGTGGAAGATATATAGAGGATGATAATTAACTGCCTACTATTGAATGAGCTGGTTGCATGTATTCTAGGTAATATAATATCCATGAATCGCGAACGAACGCGCAGTATACTAGAACTTCGTAATAAAGAACCCTATAGAGTACGCGCGTAGGTACACTAGCTTGCCTAGATTCACTTGCAAACTTATATATAAAACCTACAAATCGAAACCGCAATGCCAGGTATTGAAGACAATGTTGTATATCCCGGGTATCATCCCACCAGACAGCCAGCGCTACGCACAAAGCCAGCGACCAGTCGTCACGACGGACCACACCGCTCTCCTATCGAATACATACATCCAGCGCAACATACCAGAAACTAACGCAACATAGCTAGCTACTAGAAACGAACCGATGGTGCAAAAATATTCTTAGGGGTATGAACTATACGAATACCAAGGTGACAGGGGATAACAATAAAGATGATAATAAACTAATACCCCTTCGAAGGGGATATAAAACACGATAAACCGCTGTTTCCGACGGGCCTCTGGGCCTGTGTATAGAGAAATGGTGGAGGGACCATGGGTATATCGCCGGGGTGATTTTTTTAAAAAAAGAACGCAAGCAAAGACCCGAACTCCGCGCTGTGATGAAAAGGAGTACAGTATGATTCCAGAGAATTGGAGCCGAAACAGCCGCACCAGTTGAGTTTGTAGAAGGAATCGAGGTGTAAGTCTGCGTGTTTGGCGATAGTGATTGAAAAAGAACCATCCAAAGGAGGAAAGCATAAAGGATGAACGGTGAAATGAAATAAGGAAATTCGACAGTCAAAGGCTTGAAGTCGTGCTGTCGGATAACCGAGGTGTCGAATGATTAGAAGAAACTTGCTCACAACAGCATCGAGAATCGGTGTATAGTTCTTGTCACCCCGACTCTATCGACGGCCAAAAGCTCAAGTAACCTGGCGACCGCGGCCGCGGCCCCTACCACGTCCGCCTCGTCCACGCCCACCACCTCTAGTGCTAGGCGCAGCGGTCGTACCCGTGCCAGTGCCATCTCCAGGAACAGAACCGACCTTCTTGGCATCAGCTGCGGCCTTGGAAGCTCCGCGTCCGCCACCTCTGCCTCTGCCTCCTCTTGGCTTATACGGACGAGGCTCACGTTCTGGCGTCATCGCGATCCTTTCCTGAAGCCCCAGTAGCGATCCTGAAGATGCCACTCTAGGTGTGTTGTAGCCACCAGACATTGCAAGTATCTCGTCGCCGTCCGGATTCCTCACTGTCCTCCTGCGGGTGGAGTATCGTGGTGCGGAAGCCTCGTCGAGATCGTCGAGACCGGCGTCCTCTGCCTTCCTCTTGCTCGTTAAGTTGGTCAATCGGCGAATCAGCGCCTCCTGCTTGATGAACCCGCGCTTGACTTGGTAGCTCTCCAATTTTTGCTTCTCGTCAGTAACCATGGCGTATTGGGAGACTGTGTGCGTCAGGACGGATTGTAGGAGCTCCTGGTCGTCGATTTCCAATGCCAGATCGATCGCAGCGCTGAAATCCGCGGCATCGGTGTACTCCGGCGCACGATTGCGGGTTGCGTTCTCAGGAAGTTCGTAAATGTTGGGGAAGAGCTTCGGGCCGTACTCCTCGAGAAATTGCTTCGTGGCCGGGTCGGCCATTGCAGCCTGATACTTGTCTTCCATCCCGATCATCTCGGGAGTCTCGAGGTCTTCCTCCTCGGGAGACCAGTCGCTGGAGTGGTCGGAGTTCTCTAGCTCGTCGTCATCGAGGGTCGCGTCACTAGCTGCGTCGCCTCCATCGCCGCCGAGAGATCCAGACACTACACTAAGATTGTCGTCGTCGGCAGGCGTATGGATTTTCGCTCCCTCCAGCTTTGCGCGACGGACCTCGCGTGCGTAGGCAAGGTTCTTTAGGTCACTGTGTTGCACACCACATGTCAGCACCGCGGTCAAATAACACTTCATGAGGATGAGGAGGAAAAATTCAAACATACCCTTTCGTCTTCTTCTTGCCACGGCGTCCTCCTCTCTTCGGCTTGAGCTTGTCTGCCGCCTTGGCATCCTCTGCTGCAATGGCAGCCTGGGCCTCCGCTTCGGCTTTCGCCTTCTCCTTGCGTCGTTCGGCTTGCAGGTCGAGAGTCTGCTTCAGTATCTCCTTGGAGCGGCCTTCCATGTGTGGCAGGGTCCAGGTGACGTTCTTGAGACTCCTCACTTCGCCGAACACGAGGGGCTTTCGCTTTCGCTCCGTGTGATTGTAGACTATCTTCTCTGGCGCCTGGGCTCCGATCGCGCCGTGGAATCCTTGTGTGTGGTTCGGAGGAATGAAGGGCTGCGACGGCTGAGCTGAATCTTGTTTGTCCTCAACCTTGAAAGGGAGGTCTTCAAGATCTAACTCTACCATCGGCGTCGCGATAGCAGTCGAAGGTGCCGCATCATCCATTGGCGTGTCGACGCCGCCATCGTTCAAAGGCTCTATTATCGAGAGATTCGTCTGCTGTCGAGATGGCGCGGGCGGGAACTCGATCCGCGGGGTTTCCGCAGCTGAGACAGGCTCGACACTACCTTGCTTGTCAAGCTGCTGGAATCCTTGCTCGAAAGCAGCGTCGGAAATCTGAGTCTGCCCGGCCCAAAGCGCCGTTTTCCCAACCTTCGTGTCCACGGGCTTCGCCTTGCCCATCTTTTCGAGTTCTTGCTCGGTATCCGTCCATCCGTCTTCACCTACCAAGGTATGCGAGTTGAAGAAATTCACGCTGGTCTTCAGGTGATGCAGTCGTTCGCGGTCCTTGAGCCTGCGGATCGTGTGTATGGTATCCAACATTTCGTCGGACTCCGAGAACTTTGGTCGCTCTCTAAACCGATACCAGTTGACCAGACCTGGTTTTCGAACTCCGGGAGGCGGCGTCGGAAGCCTGATTGGCTTGCCGTTCACGAAAAGCTGAGGTCGACGATCGCCAGTTGAGTCACCGTCACTAGCGGTCTGTTTGACTTGTCAGCGGCTGCATACAATCCGTCGCGAAGGGGCAGGAAAAATCATGAAACTTACTGAATAAACTGGCTTGTCGACCTTGGCCTCTCGCGGCTTCCTTCCACGTCTGCCAGGCTTCTTGACGACTGGCGGCGACGGAACTGTCGATTCAGCTCCACTAGTTGCTGAAATGTAGTCCATTGGCGCGCCAGCATCATTCGCCTCGGCATCGACATCAACATCGACATCGACATCGACATCATTTTCATCATCGATAACTTTCCGGGTTCGCCTGCGCTTGGGAAACTGCTCGGCCCCCTTAATGGCGCGAGTAGTTGCTTTGCGTGTACGTTTACCAATGACCGGGACTGGAACTTCTTCTTCTTCTTCCGTCTCGGAATTGTATTCAGAGACTGGGGAAGGTGCGGTCTCAGGTTGCTTGCCCTTGCGCCCTCTCCTCCTTGCATATGGTCTGTTGTAGATGAAGTCAGTGAAAAGATCTTTGTCATAGACATCGTCGTCAAATGAATGATAGCGTATACTCACCGAGGGGCGTCTTCCATCTCTTCATCATCAGCGTCGATATCAATCAAGTCGAACTTGTTTCTAACAGCTCGTTTCTTGCGTGCCGGTCGCTGATTCTCCTCCTTTTGTTCCTTCGAGTCTTTGCGCTGCGGTCGCTGTCGAGTTTTCATTTCAGGTTCATCCTCGACTTCGACAGAATCGCGGTTCTCAGCATCGTTCGTCTCACGTGTTAATTGACCATCAGGATCATCGGTGGGTTCGGGTGAAGCATCATCCACTTCCTTCTCCCTCGTACGGAGAACAGAAGGATTAGCCCTGTTCCGCTTCCGAGGTTTGTTGAGGGTCAATATCTGCTCAGGGTCTTCAGACGTTGTGCGAACTGCGCTCATTGCTTCCGGGGAGAGTGCAAGTTCGATGACGTCCGGCTTCGGGAGCGCCAGATCAGTCGTCTTGATGCCGCCTCCTGCAACGTAGGCAGATCGACGCTTAATCATTGGTGCCGCTGGTGAGACTTGATTCTCGCGTTGTGGCATTGATGAGTTCTCAGCCTTGGGGGTGATGGGTGACTGGGGATGTTGAGACTTCCCACTGATAGAGATACGCTGAGCCGAAGACGAAGAAGTCTTCGAGACAGACCTACCTCGATCGATTGAAGTCTTTGTTCGTGCCATCGGTGGAGTTGTGGGTTGTGGCAGAAAAGACGATTGCTCTTTTGTAGGAGATGGGAGAGAGGTTGTATTAAGAGAGAGTGATGGATGTGGTGAGGAAGAATCTTGATGAAAGAAAGAAGAGGAGACGTTTTGGGTGATGAAATGCAGAGGAGGGCCAAGAGAAAATGATGATTTAGAACCGCGCTGTTGTTCGTGCAGCCCTTGTTGTGTGACTGGCGATGGGCTTTTCGGTGCAACGATTGGCTGGTCGCGGCGCTCGAAATTCGGCAAGTTGCTGCTGGTGTGAAATTGTGAAGCCGTGGGACTGGTGACCTCTTCCATGAAGGTGCTGGGAGGTCCGCTGAATGGTGTTGTTCGTGTTATAGATTGCTTTCGCTCAAGTGGTCGCTCATGTTGGGGGAACAATGCCTTCCTCAACCCATCCGGGTGCACCCCTGCATTCGACATGATCGGAGAAAATTCATGTCGCGGCAACGGCGGCTGCGGCCCGCGAGAGTGCCCATAGTCGATGGGACGGAACTCAGGAGGAGGATAGGAGCCATTACCACTAAAAGGATTACCAGAACCAACCTGAGCAGCACGATGAGGCGGAGGAAGCGTCTGCGATTGAGCCGAAGGTGACTGAGGAGGCACACTTTGATGCATGCTATACGGTGAATAGCCTGGCGGTAAGGGCCCAAAGGGAGGTGGAGGTGGAGGCCCAATCGGCGACATATACACCCCATGATGCGAAGGCGGATGTGAAGAAGGATGCCCAGCCGGCACAGGTCCAGGCCCAGGTGGTGGCGGAGAGCCATGAAGCGGTGGGGGAGGAGGGGGAGGGGGGGGAGGGGGCTGCGGATTCGACATTAAAAGTTGAGGGTGCCCCGGGGGCATTGGTGGCGCATACGACATTATCGGCTGAAATTGTATAGATGTCGTAGAAGGTCTAGGAGATACCTGTACGAAGACGGTAGACTCGCTGTTCGGGTAAGGGTAAGGCACACTCTCAAACTGTATGCTCGCAGACTTTGGTAATAGTGACCGCTGTCGAGCACGCGGTTTCGCAGAGCCCGGCTGCGACTGCTTGTCGATGTCGCCCGGGGCACGAGGCTTCCTTCGCCCCATGGGAGAACCCGGAGATGCACCCGTTGGAGGGGTGGCGGACGAGCCCGGTTCTGGAGTGCCCGTGCGGGAGCCGAGCTGGGTATTGAGTCCTAGCTTTGGAGGACCGGCCTGGTGAGGAGACTGCAACCTCGGAGCGGACGAGCCGAATCCCGAGTTTGAAGAAGGCGGGCCGGTGTCCAGAGATATCGGATTGTGGATCGCCTGCATCAGAGGCGTCTGGGCGGGCTCGTTCGCCATTATGTTTCGAAACCCCTTTGGAATGTAGGGGATCGTGGTAAGGCCACCGCTGGAGGTCCTCCTATGGGACTCGCCGGTCCTAGACCCTTTGCGAACGGGCTTGACAACGGACTGGCTCCGTTTCCGCTCTTCTTCTTTCGCCAGAATGGCTTCGAGAAGGGCGCCATCATCCAGCGAAGGTTTTCGCTCGGAGGCGATCTTTACCCCAGGGTTTTGCATCTTGAATCCAGGCCTATTGTAAGGACGAGGATTCAGTTGCTTGTTGGGGTCAGCGGTGGAATTTGAGGGACCCTCCGGCGCTGTGGTAAAAGCATTTACGCTGGGAGGGAGACTGTGCGAGTGAAACGACGCATTGAAAGGACTCTGAAACGTATCCCCTTGTTGCGCAGAGGGAGGCAGGGGAGACAGAGAACGACGTTTGGTAGGAGGAGCAGAAACGTCAGAAAGATCGGGAACGACGATGTCCAAGACGGGCGTGAAGGCCTTGGGCGTCTGAGAGGGCTCCTTTGAGGGCGGAGAAGCAGGCCTGGATCTCGAGACGACGGAAGCAGGCCTGGACGGCGGCTGCTGCGTCTGCGAGGGCTCCTGTCCCTCCGAAGTCATAGCGGTAAAAAAAAACAAGAACGATACGGTGCTATCTGGAAAGAGGAAGCCGGGAACGGATGCTCGTCCCGGGACAGAGGAGAGACCGCAGATACGTAACCGTAGCTTGCAGTCGTCGACCGTATTTTATACTGCGGATGCGGTTTGGGTGTTCTGCTATTGGCTGAGATCACCAACAACGCAATGCAACCACCGTGCTTCTTTTTTTGCTGTGTTAGTTTTTTATTTTTTTTGCTGGTCGTAAGATAAGAGCTTACGAAGAAATAAAAAGCTGGAGGAGAAAGCAAACTGAGACGTCAGCCCGGACTGCGAAGCGGGTAAGGGCCCTACGCTGAGGCAGATCTAGGGCAATTACAAAGGCCAGGCGGAGAGGGGCGTGGCCACGGCGGAAATCCACGCGGACGATGTGGAATTGGGAAGAGGAGGAGACAACGTTACGGGGGAGGGCAAAAGGTGTTGTTGGCTGGCGGACAAAACGAGCGCAAGCGAATGAATTGGCCCATTGGTGGCAGCCCAGCCAGCCAGCCAGCCAGGCCAGCAGGCCCAGTTTGGCTGCGTTGCCGGTTACCGCTCTGAGCGGCCAGGTGTGCTCAACCACGCCGGATGCCCGGCTGGCGATGTCGACCGGCCTGCTCCAGCGGCGGTCTGGCAAACCCGCAGGCGTCGTCTGTCCGTGACGAATACGCCAACGTGGGTATTTTTTAATCGGGGCGGAAAGATGCCCGGGGATACAGGCCGGTGCAGCAGGAGCCGCGGACGGTACGCTGCACATGCATGGGCAATGCAAGGGATTTCTCACCTGGTAGGAGGAGTACTTTCTATTCAGAAGCAGCTATAGGGATTCTCCCCGATGAACAATCACAGATCCGATGCTAAAGCCGTGATCCCGATATTCGGATCGAATGTCTGAAGCGGCACGGCCGGACAGTCATGTCAGCGGGCTCCGTGAATGATGATGGTTTAAAAAAAAAAGATAATACTCATCATCGCAATCACCAAACTTCCACCCGCCGTTCCCACGCAGGGAAGACAGGCGTCACCGCAATATATCAAAAAAGGAAGGCATGCTTACCGTCAAGAAGAAAACAGACTATGCAGGAACGTCTCCAGGGCGGGTCTGGCGGACGGTCGAGAACGTTGACACAGAAAGCAGATAAATATCAGTGGTCAACCAAAACGTACGTGGGAAAGCCTTCTGGCTGGCCTTCGTAGCACGGAATTTTAAAGCCGACGGCAGCTGACAAAGCGTGTCTCCCTACCGCGAGCGATGAGCAAGTACGAGGGTGTAAAAAGACCGGTAGACGCCACGAGGAACGGCCGTTCGCGATTGAATTTTTTTTTTTACCCTGAGCGGCCGTCGCTGTGGAATGGATATCTCTTCGTGACGAGAAGGAGATCTCGAGAGGAACACTAATCTTAGGCGCATTATTAGCATTTTGCTTGGTTGGTCGTCCTTTTTTGCTTTCTTTCTTGGGCGAACAGCCGGTGTTTGCTTTTTCCGGCGTGGGCAACCTTTTTTGGTCCGCACAAACGGGCCCGCGAAAAGGACGCCGACGGGGGGCCATGGATGAGTGTATATGTATAAAACCTCGCGACGAGTTAAAAAAATAAAAACGGCCTCGGGGGAGGAGCCAGGATCCGGCGTGCATTGGCACAAAGCGCAGCGTGCGCCAGAATATCTCAATCCAACGGCTTTTTCAAAACTCGAAAACGTAAAGACGTCCGTGAGGGCGGTACTGTGCCGTGACGCTGCAGATGGAAAGATCGATGGACGCAAATAATAACAGTACCACAGAAAAAAGCCCGAGCCGGGCCGTCCAAATACGGAGTGACGAAAGCAAAAGGGACGAGGATATCAAAGCTATCGGATATCGAATCCAGCCGGAACAGGCGCCATGGTCTCTGCCCAAAGAGGCAGCGCCACGGCTGCCCGTACAACAGCCAGTCGTTAGGGACCGGCCGTCGACAGGACGTATAAAACATGTGAAGACACGGCCGATGAACCAGGCCCGGACTTGTAAAAGTATAGAGCGAGATGTACACCTCGAGATCTAGAGCAACCTCGAATGAGGATCCTACGATCCTGATACAAAAGCGGTGTGAATGCAAATGTACCTGCAAGGAGAGGTTACAGTGTGGCAACACCTCCTGTGCGCTGCACATTTGATAATATTGGCATCGACAATCTCGATCCACGACCGCCTTACTCTGGCTGCAGGGGACCGGTGATAGAAAGCTAACTCACCCGAATGACTATTTTATCGCACGTTGGCTATCGATCTCGAAACAGTACCTGAGATACAGAGACGTGACTCGGGTGTGGGTTTGTTCGAGTGGTGTTGTTGGACCGATGAGGGTACAAGTTTACTAGCCCGGACCAAAATCCAATTTATAATTAAGTGCATGAAATTCACGCTCAAATAGAGTACAGGACTATATCACCGTTTCTCTCACACCGGCGCGATACGAGCCTGCCTCATATCAAATCGATCACGACAAAATATAAACCTGCATCATGCATCTTGTCTTCTCCGTGGGTGCTTGGTTTTGAAATATGAGCACCGGTCCATCTACAGAGTAATGCTTCTCCGCTGACTTACTGCGACTCCGACTGCAGTGCAAACTGGCGTGCGGACACGCACCCGAGAGCAGCACCCTGGCCAGCCAGCATTTCGCAGGTTCAGAAAGGCAAGTGCAAGATTTCCAACCAATGGCAGGCGAGTGGATCCAAGCACGATCCATGTCGCATTTTCCCCCTTCGACTGTGGAACTACAGAGAACTTGGCTGACCCGAAGGCTAACTCTTAACTCTCTCGCTGCGTTCGTGGCGCGTCTCATACATACATACCCATACAGACAAGACATATCATACCGTCCACGCAATGCTAGTCCCTTCTTTTTTTTCCCCTAGAATGCAGTAACTACAATCTCCATCAAATCTTTCGAGAACCCCTTTCGAGACGCCATTGGTGGAATCGTATCACGTGACGCTTCAGCAACGCATGTTTGGACCTGTTTCCAAGTTCGTGTGCCCAGCTCGTCCAATGGCAATCGGCGGGCGAACTGCCAGGTGTCACAGCCGACTTTTTCAACAGTCGAACGGCAGCAGTTGTGCGACCTCGGCAAGTCGCGCCGCCATGAAGCGTGGTCTGGAGATGCCATTACTCGATTGATCTTGTGAACACATATTGCATATTATAATATCATATCATATGCTGCTTCGAACCTCGTGAAGCTACTTACTTACCCAAGTATATTTCCGATTCTAGCTCGTAGTTTAGCTAGTGCAACTAGTAGGTTATGTGAGCAGCACCACGAGGCTCGCAGGATCAATACTCAGACATAGCCAATCGGTTGCCGGTTGTATCAAATGCAAGACTCAGCTCCGGTTCAAGTTCACCCGGCCAGTCACGCAAACGTCGCCAGTGCAGCTTTAATTCTTATAAGCCCATTCTACCGCGATATCCGAATTGTCAAGCAGGCATCAGGGTCCGCTCTAGCTGGGCAACACGTACATTGCATGCAGATACCTTGCTCTCGCATTCAATTCAATCCTAACTCTGGCGAGTAACTGCTAGCTAGTCGTGATTTGTAGAAAGTGACCTGTTATAAGTTATCTGCATTTGACCGCAAGCTTGAGCTTACTCGTCTGTATGCCGGCCGTCTGCACAACTCACATACCAAACATGGCCCGGCTAATGACTAGCCTCCGGCACGAGCTATGCAGTCATGATCAATCCTGACCTCCGCCGCGAGGATCCGTGCTGAAACAGGCTTTTCGCTGAAGCCGGAGTTAGTGCGGAGCGCCTTGGTAATGCAATGGCTCCTGAACCTGTTTCTCACACGTATCTCCGGCGCCATTGAGCGGTCTCTAGCTATGTTGACGTTATCAAAAATAAAACCACTAGAATGCGCCTCGATATATTCAACATTAGCATTGGGACTCGATATCGATGTATCTCCCGTGTACCTGCCTGTGGAGCATCCGCCGGACCAGATCCTAGTCGCCGAGACTTGCCTTTTGCTTTCTCCGACGACAAAAAGATACAACACGCAACGCAATATCCTCGATTCGATTATCTCTGACTGTGAACGTTCGAGTTCACGAACTGGGTTTGACTGAGTATCTGGAGGCTTCAGACTACGACGATGGCTTCACCGATAGCTCTGCCATTGACTGGCAAAGTTGCCATTGTCACCGGCGGGTCAAGAGGACTCGGCGCTGACATGGCTGTTGCGCTCGCGAAGGCTGGCGCAAAGGTATACTCCCTACCGTCATGACATCATATCATCACCTTCCCCTCACTTTGCGAATTCAAACCGAGATCTTTAACACACTGATAACTGATAGTGCCGATATATATACTGCAGGTAGCCATCGTCTACACGTCTGAATCATCCACGCCGGCGGCCGAGGCCATCGTCAGCCAAATCAACGCCCTCGATATCAACACCGACTCCACCGCCGCCATCGCCATCCAAGCCGACCTCCGCGACCCGGCCTCCTTCCCCACCATCGTCTCCCAAGCCCTCACCCTCTCCGGTTCCATCAACATCATCGTCAACAACGCCGCCGTCCAAATCGGGCTGCCCATCGCAGAAATCACCCCGCAAGCCTTCACGGACACCTACACCCTCAACATCCTCGCGCCAATGCTCCTCCTCAAGGCCGCGTTACCACACCTATCCCCCCGGTCACGCATCATAAACATGTCATCAGTCGGCGGACGCGCGGGATTCGCGGGACTGTCACTCTACTGCTCGTCCAAGGCTGCACTCGAGGGGTTGACCCGTTCGTGGGCCGGTGAGCTCGGCGGCAACGGGACGACGGTGAACGCGATCGCGTGCGGGCCGATACAGACTGACATGCTGGATACGGTGCCCGAGCGGATCAAGGGCCGGCAGCGGGAGGATACGCCTGTGGAGCACCGGTTTGGCCGGAAGGACGAGGTGAGCGATGTGGTGGTCTGGCTGGCGGGCGAGGGGAGCGGATGGGTGAGCGGGCAGACGATCAATGTCAGCGGTGGATGGACGATGTATTGAGTGGATGTCCAGAGCTATTCATTGAGTAGTCTAGTATTAAGAAGCTCCGCGTTGAGAGCCCGCGATACAAGACTATGCATTGAGTCCGTTCGAGGGGCATGCAGTTATTATAATGAAGAGCTTGGTGTTTTTCCGGTGCACCCTGGCAGGTTGAGTACCAACTCTAGCAATATGCTCATATAGCTTTTTTTTGGTATCAGGACTGCCCCTACAGGCCCCGCTTCGTCGGCCCGAGGGCTAGCAGTCTCGTTCACGAGACGATATAGGGATACCCGAAGTGCGCGTATGAACGGCTTACACCTAAAAAAAAGAATTCATTCGGAAGAAAGAATTGGCATCCACGTAGCAGCCACAATAATGATGTGGAGGCCAGACTCGCCTCCGCAAGGTGTCATACACGTATTTATATTTCTGGTTTATTGATACACCGCCGTCCAGTACTTCCTGCCACTCTGGAACCCGCGCAAACTCCGGACAACTATCCACACACGTATACCCCGTCTACAAGCAGCCAGGGTGTATTATAATTAGCAAAATATTCAATAATGACAGTCTCTTCTACGCGGCAAAGCGGACGGCTTCCGCACGCACTCGTGCCGCCTCAACTTCAACCCCACTGTCTTTTCCGCCATAAATCGATCCCACCATGAATATTATTGAGAACGAGTCCGGCCTGCAGGACCAGCCCCCAGCGGTGGAGGCCAGACCGCAAGATGCCCTCTCGGTGCTATTAGCACGACTGAGAATGGCAAATGCAACCCAGAATCCAGAATCCGACGAAGCAGTTGTGGAACCGCCATGGCAGCGAACCGTCACCGCCAGAATATTCTACTGGAATCTCTACGGCCTTCCGTGGTGCCAATGCATCGGCGAACCTACCGACGACGACCTGCGAGACGAGAGCTATCTACCCCGATGGGAAGCGAAATACAGGGAGGCCGAGTCGGTCAGCATACCGTTCATAGATACCAGCTCGAACGAGGTCATCAAGAAACATTGGGCTGCCGCTCTCTCTTCGTGCCCGAATCGGTGGCTATTTCAAGAAGCAAACATGGTTTTCTACATTGTAAGTCGGATCCTATGCAATCCTTGTAGTCTAGCTAGCGCTCGGCTGGCTTCCGCAAGCCCTTCTTAGATTCGACTAGGCGTTGCGAAGCACGCATGGCTAATCGACGACTGGGAAACAGCGCGTAGGAGCAGCAGTCGTTCCTGTGACGACCGGCAGCGATTCGGAGTTAACAGGCTGGTACCCCATTCTCCACCATTATGCGGTCAACGGTCAGTTGAAGGAGTTGCGTGTTTATCTTGATATTAGAAGAATATGGTGGTTGTTCATGAAGCTGTATTTTCTCGGTTGTCTTGTCTGTCTGGTTGTCATTTCCCCTCTACGAGCTAGTCACTCTATAGCAAAGCCTGGCGACTGAACTCAACCAAACTCTCCCTTCCTTGTCGTGGATTCCAAGTCTTGTAATATTAGGTCTATTGTAGCTCAATATAAAACACACAGATGGCGCCATTGGCTTTCCTTGGGTAGCAAGACTGTAGACCTGTTACCCAAAACATGAAAAGCTACACTACATGGCCCAATTTGATCGTTTATATTAGATCAGGATGGAAGAAAGCTGAGAGATTCTGATTCTAAAACAATTCCGATGAGAATAAATCAGTGCCTGGAGCCTACCCCCGATAGAAAGCTTAAGATGAACAGTTGAACAGGTTGCGCAGGTTGCTGCGTATATTTGCATCAGCAGAGACCCGTAATTCCCATGAGTTCGATTTATAAAGCTACAATGATAATCGAGTGCCCATCAGCTCTGAAACAACTATAAAATATCTTCCTACTTGAGAATCCTTCTGCCACATAACTGCATTTATACGTACTCAAGTATGCATCGAGGAGCAAGTGGGCACTTAGATGCAAATACTTGAATCTGAGAGACTACTACATTGCATGTCGTTTGAATTATGCACTAGTATACTAACCTATAAACGCCCTCTGTCCTGAGAAACAATTGTATCTCTTTTTATATTTACTGCTGAATGTTAGACGTAGACCTGCTAGATGTGACATCCTGATACAAATTTCGAGGTTTTTGTTCAAATTTTGCTTCATGCTGGAACCTGCTGCTGCCCGGAAACTACGAGGAGCATACCGAGGTATTAACCATCTAGACTAGCTCCATGGAGAGGCTTTGGAAGGGAAGGTCTGTTTCATGAGACCAGAAGATTCATGACTGACAACTCACAGGGAGAAACAATCTGCATGCGGAAATAAGAGAAATCAAATCGAAATAGTATCAGGTAAATTAATTCTACAATAAACCAGTTGTGTGATATGCTGTTTATCTGGAGACTTTTAAAACGTCCATAAATCGTTTGGTAGCAAATTCTGCCATAAATAAATACAGCGCTAACAATTTGAACAGTATAAAAGGGAGGCCGCCCACCAATTTCTCCCAGCTGGCCACGAACTCCAGGAAACATTTCACCTCACCGATCATACCAGACAATGCTGCTACCAAATTCATTGTCGAAGAATACCTCGCGCAAGATGACATCTTTCGGAAATGGTTGTGCGTGTCTATCCTTCTGACGTCCGGGGGGCCGCCCCGGGGCACCGAAATCACCAGCTGGCTCAAGGTGAATGTAGCTACGCAGAGGAGAAGTTTTTTCGTGGTGGACGACGTCATATTAATCCTGAGCTGGTATAACAAGACACAGAACATGACGGGCTTGGCAAAGTCCATCGCCCGATACTTACCACCGTGCCTGAGCACTCTTCTAGCTCTGTACCTGGTCGTCGTCGACCCCTGGGTCGACTTCATCAAAACCGCAATCGTGCCAACTTGACCAGGTTGACAGCTACCGGTAACCTGCAACTCGTCACCAAATCGCTGCCGTGGCCAATGTCAACGATATCCTAATACCCGGCACCTCTATAGTCCTGAATTTCGCCCTACCACCTGAAAAAAGTGTCTTCCTTTGGGTTGATAGAAAGAATGCAATAAAACCAAAAAAGGTTACCTATATCAAGGCGACACCATTGTTCTTCAGTTTACTATCGGCGGCATTTTGGCTGATATCGGCCACCCAAGCCAACAATTACGCTACAGATTGTTGATTGCCCAACTGACCAAGTTTTTTTTCTGGGCTACAATATCACCGAACACATCAACCCAAAGATTATCCCGCTCATGAGGGTAGTTTTATTTGCCGCTGGCATTATCTCTGGAGCGTTCTGGGTAACATCAGCAGGAGGAGAGATCAAAGATCCAAGGCAAATATACATACCTATCACCAATATCATCGCGGCCGCAGGAGCAACGTTAGTGGGAATTGCCGTAGCAGTTCGCACCGAGGTATGTAATCTTTCTGGAGCTGATAAGTATATATAATTATGATTCTGACCCGAGCTTTTGGTGTTTATTCTAGAAAACGTGGCCCGATAGGGTCAACGCTACAGCTGTAAGTAATTGATGCTTCACCATGCTTATCACCATATTGATGTTGAATACAAATACATTTCGATTTCGATTCGACGACATCTGCTGACGTGTTGTGTTCTGTTGCAAAGGTCGGAGTCACGCCGCCAACCTACGAGACCACAAGGGGAGACCCCCCATTGATATCACTGGGCCAGCCACGTACGAACACTCTACCACGCAAGAAAACACAGAAATGGCGGCGACAATGAGCCTTCAATTGCAACCCCGACCACCAACCGAAAAGGTCTTCATACTGTGTTTTGACGCCAGCGGCGTTATAAAGCCGGATTCAAGGGCGTTGTCCTGGATAAGGAGCGTCTTGATATTTTGCTTGCATGCATCCTCGGATAATCACAGTGCAGAGATCAGAGATGGACTGAGCTAAATAAACAAACCTAGATAGTTATAGTTATAGTTATAGTTCTAGAGAGAGAGAGAGAGAGAGAGCGATTTCAATGAATCATCATTCATCCTTCCATCATCGTATCGTATAGTATCATGATCTTAAAGACGTGTTGGGTAACGTCTGCAGTAGGAAGCCTTAACCCCCAAAATGTCAGATCTATGCCGCAGTTACGAATCTGGCGGCGGCTGCCGCCCTACTGGCCATGATCCGCACCAAGGTATATTCTTTATCTGGGGCTGGTGTTGGAAGGTTATGCGCATGTGCACCCGGCTACGCAAGCACACAATAATGTAAATTAGCTATTAGATTGCTGCAGAGAACTTAAGTGGTTAGAGAGAGTACATCCGACATTAGCTAGATAACAGCTGGTATATATACTTACTTGTGATTATGATTCTGACTGGAGGTTTTGTATTTGTTTTAGACCGTCTACTCAAATCAACTGCACCGGGTATTTGTTCCAGGTTAAATGTTCAGAGACAGTTACTACACCTATAAGCATAAGACCCAACTTATGCTTATTATACTCGTGAATTCGAACGAACCCCCGCCGGTGCAAGACCCAATATATTAAGCTCGATGTTCAATAGATCTATACAATTTTATAGTTATTTAAGTATATAGTTATACGGGGAGATAACGTGGCTAACCCCATTCAAGGTATCCCTGCCTCCTATACACGTATAGGACATTACTACTTTGTCGTGTATCCACAAAGATTTGGCAGCAGCCATATAGTGCCTGTAGCCGTGTGCGACACGAGTGGGTAGAATGCCTGGGATGTTGGGAGGATCATGCTTTGCATGCCATATGCTAAGACTGGGGTATTTCTATATGTATATAGACATTTGCCAATTAGATAGATAGTAATATAACTATCTCACCCTATGCATCACCGACTTATCATGCTGTAACTTTGGATAATTGCCTACGGAATGACCATTATGCCAGTGTCATGTATGTAAGATATCATAGCTACCCATTTCCCGGAATAGTTCTGGATTAAATTCCGTTCAAAGTGAGCCAACGGCATTCGACGCCGCCTCTGTATCCTAGTATTTCGTACTTTGAGACTCTCGCAAATATAATAACATGTCGACAGGAGCAAGTTGCGCAGGGTACGCTGTGTGGTAGTCTCTGCGTTGGGCAGCCGCCAGCGACAAAAGCCCTAACAGCCAGCCCTCGCTTGCCATTCCCGATCCGGCCTAGCGCCACCTTCCTCCGTGGCCCAAAATTTTGCTGCAGGCGAACAACACGCAGACGCAGCGACGAATTCGACCAGCCAGCCAGCACAACGAACGACATCACGAAACCCTCCATCCACCAACCCATCTATCCCCACGCCTCGCTACCCGAACGAAAGAGATCCCTGGGATTCGGTATATCATAATCAGTCACAATGTCGGCAAAGAGAGGGTACGTCAATTGCGGATTCGCTCGGTGCACGGAAAAATGGGATCTAGGAGCTGCTGGAAGCTGCGTGGATGGACTTGGATGGCCTGGGATTGATGGGATGGACGACGCTGCTGCATGCTACTCTACCCTGTGGACCGCCGATGAGAACGATGATGGACGACATGGGACGACATTTGGAGCTCGAATCTAAAGGCGACTCGAGATGCATCAGACGACGATAATATCAGCTGGAGCCAGCTAGTTAGGCAACAGCTCGACCAACGGCGACACTCAGATATCCTACGATATCACCAAGAGAAGGAGCAAGCGACGGAGACCACCGAATCCAGTCCAAAGTCAGAGCAGTAGCAGCAGCAGCAGCGAGTTATCCTATCATCCAAGCGCCATGCCAGCCATCACCAACTCCAGATCCAATCCCAAGCCGAAAATGCATCACGATAGCTCTCATGAAATACAAGCTAACCGCTTCCACCTCTCTCTAGCAAAGGTTCCGCCGGCAACAAGCTCAAGATGACGTTGGGTCTCCCCGTCGGCGCCGTCATGAACTGCGCCGACAACTCGGGCGCCCGTAATCTGTACATCATCGCCGTCGCCGGTGCTGGTGCTCGTCTCAACCGTCTGCCCGCTGCTGGTGTCGGCGACATGGTCATGGCGACCGTCAAGAAGGGAAAGCCCGAGCTGAGGAAGAAGGTCATGCCTGCTGTCGTTGTCAGACAGAGCAAACCGTGGCGGAGACAGGACGGCGTGTACCTGTATTTCGAGGATAACGCGGGAGTGGTACGTTGACGTCCGCATTTACTCGTTCATTTTACACCGTGCGAGAAATTCTTGATATTGAGGCTGTGGCTGACGTTCTACTGGGAGTTTAGATTGTCAATCCGAAGGGAGAAATGAAGGGTTCCGCCATCACTGGACCTGTCGGAAAGGAAGCTGCAGATTTATGGCCTGTGAGTGCCCCTCTCAATTACCTCTCCTCTCACACTCTCGAGCTGTCAGAGGGTTACAGAGTATAAAAATAGAACAAAACGGCTAACTTGAAGCTCTAGCGTATCGCGAGTAACTCGGGTGTCGTGATGTGAGGCCTGGTTTTCTCGTTTCTGCTTGCCGTCGCCCTTTTTGTCTCTCTGACGCTTCATTTCATTCTCCGCCTGTACATCTTCCTTCGAGCATTATTATACGGCCTCTTCTTTTACAACGCATCGACCTGGGCTTTCTCTTCTTCCTACGTTCCGGAGCTCGGTATTATATGTATGTGCGTTACTACGGATTATCATGGGTTCGCACCAGGTGGAAAGGAGGGAGGGACCACGCGGCTTTGGGTAGATTGGCATATAGACCTCTGCCGAGCCGAACGTTTCTGACGAACGATGAATATTATAATACTCCATCAGACGGGGTCGCCGTGGCTCTGCTCTTCTCGGCGGCGGCTCGATGCGTAGCGGCGTAGTTGTGCTAGTCGGTCGTAGATATCTCGGTATTTCTTGTCGTGCTCCAGCTGCCGCTGTGATATGAACCTCAAATTTGACCTCACTCCGCCATCGCGCATGTCCACGTTCTCTCGATCGATCCACCGCGTCCCCCTTGAAGTCCCGCCGCTTGGCTCATGCATCGCCACTGCGCATGACAGCAACAGATGAGCCGGGAACCGCCCCTGGCTCGATCCAAGCGGCGTGCCCTGGGCTGCCCCCCCGTAGCCTATCGGAGGGCTGAAAATAGGAGATTACCTACGGACGTGAACCCCAGGCCAGCCGGATCAAAAGCTGCTGCGTCAGCTCGACCACTCATGCAGGGCAATTTTAGCTGCAAAGCGAGCAGGAACCCTCGCTGGCCTCCGACCTCCGACCTCCTGGCCGGATCCATCCAGAGCTTGAGATATCGCAGCCGGATTCAGGGTCCGGTGGGGACCTCCTGACGCTTAAAGGCGGGATGGCTGCCGCACTCCGCGCTGGCACTTCACCACCGTTCCCCAAAGCCGTCTACGTAGCTACACCTCGAAGAAGCATCGCCATTGCCCATCGCCATTGTCGTCATCGTCTACCTGAATAACGCCCCTGGCCGGCCCGGGAGGTCAATTATATATTATCATATCACCTGTCCCCGCTACGGCCGTAAACCGACAAGCGCGCACGCACGAACGCACGAACACACGCGCCGTGTCAAATGGTCTCGCGATACGAGACACCAGCCTCGACAAGACCGCCCTCCCTCGACCCCTCGCCATGTCCGCCGTCTACGCCCTCCTCCGCCCTCTCCTCGTCCTCCTGACCGCCATCTCCATCATCTCGACGGCCAGCCTCTACCTTTACCCGCTGCTGCTCAATTGCAGCTACCCAAACCCCGCCGCGCCCTTCCGCCTCCTCACTCTCGCCGACCCGCAGATCGAGGGCAACACGTCCATCTTCTCCATCCGCTACGCCGAGTCGCCCATCCTGCTTCGCGAGCTGCGTCGCCTGCGCAAGACGCTCGACCTGTGGGGGAACGACTTCTACCTCAGACACATCTACCAGACCCTCCACACCACCATCCCCGCGCTCACCTCCCGCTTCTCCTTCCTCCCGCAGGGCCTCACGCATCCAACCCACACCGTCGTCCTCGGCGACCTCATCGGCTCCCAATGGATCGATGACGACGAGTTCGCCTCCCGCGGCCAGCGGTACTGGCAGACCGTCTTCCCGGACACCAATCGCCTGCCCGAGAACGCCGTCGACGAGTCCAAACGGATATCGCCAGCCACGTACAGCACCATCCACTGGCCGAACACGCTCATCAACGTCGCGGGCAACCATGACATCGGCTACAGTGGCGACATCCGGCCGGACCTGATCCAGCGGTTCGAAAGCACCTATGGCCCGGTAAACTACGCCTTCACCGTCCCCTTCCCCGCTGTCAACGGCACGGTTCCCGCGCCGGACGGCATCGGCACGACAAACGTCACCGTCACGCCGTCCCTGCGTATCATCAACCTCAACAGTCTAAACATCGACTCCCCCGCGCGCGAATACAGTATCCAGATGGAAACGTACAACTTTATGAACTCGCTCTTCGGCGACAATGACGTCTGGGACGGCAGCGTGGCGACAGTCCTGCTGACGCACGTGCCGCTGTATAAACCCGAGGGCGTATGCGTCGACGGGCCGATGAACGAGTACTACGAGGAATACTACGGCGGCGTGCTGAAGGAGCAGAACCACCTATCCCGTGGCGCGAGCGACATGCTCCTCGGCGAGCTGTTTGGCGAACGGCGCGTCGGCGAAGACCACGTGCCGCAGGGTAAGGAGATGGGTATCATTCTTACAGGCCACGACCACGAAGGCTGCGATATCGTGCATTGGCTAGGCGAAGCGGAGAAGAAGGACGGCGAGAAGCTGAAGGAGGAGAAGGAGTGGAAGGCGGGCAAATGGGGTGAGCGGAAGACGGGGCTGGTCGGCGAACGGGATATATGGGTGCGGGAGGTGACGGTGCGCAGCATGATGGGCGAGTTTGGCGGGAACGCAGGCCTGACGAGCGCCTGGTTTGACACCGACACTATGAGTATGCACTCTATTCTATTCTTTCCTTTTATACGCGAAATGCTAACATCGCTGTGTAGGCTGGCGGTTCGAGTACTCGACTTGTCCGGTTGGCACCCAGCATATCTGGTGGACTGTGCATGTTGTCGACCTCATAACGGTGGCGCTGGGCATCGCCTACGCTGTTCTCCCGTTCACAGGCGTCCTGGGCAGCTCCAGACGGAAGGTTGTCGTGCCGAAAGTCATCGTTACAGAAGCCAACGGGGGCGCCAAGTCGCCCGCTGTCGAGAAGAAGACGCAGTGATATCAGGTGGTGTATTTCCTTACATTTTGATTTTGCATTTATTTTGGGCATTTTGCGGGCGGTACGCCCGTTGGTTGGATAGCATATATATATAGGGTATATAGAAGGGTAAGTCAGCGCGATTGGGTTAGCATAGTTGTAGTTGTAGCATATCGAGCAATATCCGTCGATGTATAAAATTCAAAAGCACCATCTGAGATTAATCTGTCATCACGTAAATCGTACGTAGCTCTATACTGCTGGATCCCGAAGCGTATGGCAGCTTGAGGACGTATCAGGGATAGTTATGCCTTGGCTGAACGTGATCTATCAAATACGTATGATACACTAGTCGCCGTCCATCATGCTATTATATCGGTTGCTACATACACGAAAGACCTAACGCACGGCAAATCTCTCTCTACTCCTCCATCCGGTCGTCTTCTTCCTTGACCCCATTCACAGCGCTCGCACATGACATCCCCGCCTGCCGGTCGACCATGCCCACCAGCGCCGTGACGATGTTCTCCTCGATCCCCTTACGTCCCACGTCCTCCAGATGCTTCTTCGGGTCCAGCTTGCCGACGTACCGCGTCTTCAGCTCCTGCGCGCTCAACCCGCCTTCCTCCTCGACGCGCTTCGTGTACGCCTCCGCCAGTCCGACCATCTTCTCGAGCCGGGTGACGTTCTCCTCGTCCGCGCGCTTGAAGTCCGGCATCTCGAGCGCCGCCGTCCACACGTTCTTGTGCAGGTTCATCAGCATGTTCTCCTCCAAGGGCGTCTTGCGGTAGTTTATCGCGATGGAATAGTAGTGGCGGTTGAGCCCGTGGACGAGGGCTTGCACGGACGGTTTCTGCAGGTATCCCAGGTTCGACGTCGACTGGCGGGGCTCCTGGCCCATCATCAGGGACTGCGGGTTGATCAGCCGGAAGGCGTCGATGACAACCTTGCCCTTGACGGATTGGATCGGGTCGATGACGACGGCGACGGCGCGCGGGGTCAGCTGCTCGAAGGACTGTTGGGTGTTGATGTCGACGGAGGACAGCCAGCAGCCGAAGCCTGGATGGGAATGGTACCAGCCGACGACCGTCTCGTGGCTGCGAGGTGCGGGTTAGCTTAGCTTTGTATGGCAGCGTTGGTATGGAGGTGTGGGTGGGCTATACCGGCCGGTCTGGCGGAGCATGTCCATCATTTTGGTTTGGAAGACAGGATCGACGGCTTCGACGGAGACGCCGGTTCCACTCTGCGGCATCGCGAAGACCTGATGGAGTCGTAGTATCAGTATCGCGTATCAGATAAGAGGTAGATGGATGGAGGGGTAAGTCGACGCGTACATCTACCACTCGCACGGTGTAATCGTCGACGAATTCCCCCAGCATCAGACCCATAACCTCCATCGGCACGCCTACCGCCATCAAAAACACCCGTTAGCAAGCCACTCACGACGCGAAGGCACCATCTGTAATCCATCCAGCCCTGCAGCAGGCCACGCTCAAATCAAGACGAGTGCGAGCTGGGAGAGCAGCATACCAGCTCGACCGTGCCGCAGCATCTTGAGCAGCGCCAGCGAGGAAATGTACACGGTTTCCGAATTATCGATCGCAGGCGTATCCTACACAGCGGCCGTCAGACGACTATCCATCCATCCGTCCACTTCTACTTCGACGGATGGGAAGCAACCGGTGACGTACCATGCCGGGAGCCTGGCCACCCATTCCCGCGCCGGGAAACATGCGACTTAACCGGTCCATCGCGAGCGTGTCTTATTTGTTGGATGATGGGAGATGAAGGGTATACTGTTCGCGGGAGATGCGGTCGTGACGTTAGAGGATGGAGGTCGTGTGTTCGTGTCTCGAGGTTGCGTGGTCGTGATGCTGCTGCTGCTACCGCGCTAATCGGAGCTCAAGGATGACAAACACAGGCCGCGTGTTGTTGAATGGCAAACGCTAGCTGCTGCAGCACCAGGCGCCATATTGAGTATACTGGCCAACATCTTTGCCCTCAATCGACGAGCAGCCTCGTACTATATTATATTATTCCACGAGCGGGGGAAATGAAAATCATATTCTGCTGGCTTCATGCTAGCTTAAACACGCGCCACCAGTTCATCAACGCCGTAGTTCATGTAAAAAGACAAGGCGCCTCTAGTAAAATGCAGATACAGATATGGGAAAAAACCAGACCACACCACCGGGGTATGAAGAGGGCATCATGTCCTCCTCGTCTCCTCCTCCATCTCTAATATGGCTTCCACCGAAGCATCTCGTGAAGAGTCCTTTGCACTTTCTCCTTCTTCTTCGTCTTCCACTTCTTTTCACTCTTGCGCCGTCTTTGAGGCCCCGGAGAACCACTCGATTCGGTGGTCACGGAAGCAGTCCAGGAAGATCCGGAAGACGCGCTCTTGTTGCTCGGGGGCCCACTGGATCGAAGAGAATCAGTATTGGTCATAGTCACAAAGGCAGTAGTTGTAGCATACCCCGCTTTCGCCGTCTCGGGGCTCGCTCCCCCGCCATCTTCGCCACTCTTCTCCCACTCTTCAAGCTCCGGAGTGGAGGCAGCAGAAGCCTTCTAGGTCTCGGTCTGTCCCTCCTCTTTCTTCTTCTCCTCCTCGCTTGCAGCTGGGGTTTCTCCTCTTTCCGCTTCCTTGGCTGGCTCCGCCGTCTTTTCTTTATCTGCCTCGGGCGCCGGCGTTGTTGCCTTTGACTTGGTAGCCGCTGCCTCCACCGTCGGTGTGGCTGCAGTTTCCTGATCTGCATCTTTCATATCAACTTCCGCAGTGACCTCCGTCTTCACGACTTCGACTCCATTGCTCGCTCCCGATGTTGGTGCAGGCTCTTTCGGAGGGGTTGTCGACGTCCTGGCGGAAGGCGCAACAGTCGAGGCTGCAGCCGGGGGCGCAGGAGTAACAACCTCATCCGTGTCCATCTTATCGACAGCATCCTCCTCAACATCCGCGAGCTCGCCATCGTCAACGACCATGTCCTCCGACTCGGGGACAGCTGGTGCGGCAACACCATTCTCGCTGGCGGTTCCGGACTTTGCAGGGGCGGGAGTGATTGCACCGGACCGCGGGGTCGGCGCGTTGGCGGCGGGCGTCTCGGCTTCGGCCTCCTTGTTGAACGCTCGCTTCTCTCGTCGTATCCTTTCCCGGTTCTGCTTCTTGACGAGGAAATTGTCCATTTCCTGCTCGTCTTCAGAATCAGAGTACTCGAGGTCGTTATGAATGCGCTTGTCAGCGCGTCGCCGGGAGTGGCGAGAGTCGGCATTCATCTCTTCGTCCAGATCGTCAGCTGCGGCCTCCTGGTCATCGCGATATCTCTCGTGCTCCATTGGAATCTGGGTGAGCTGCACAGACGGGACAGCTTTGGTACGCTCCAGATTCTGCAGGACGGACGCCAGAATCTTATCGAGATACTCCTTGGAATTCAGATTCTCCATGTTCGACGGCCGAACGTCAAGTTCGAAATCCGGAGCAAAGTACTACAGGAGCGATTCGTTAGCACACATCCCCCCATGACTAGGTCTCGTCAACCGAAGGAATTGATTGGGCTTACTTCGTAAAAATCGCAGTACGGCAAGGTTGGGTTCAAGTGCTCTCCGACGAGGACACCGGTTTCGTAGCACCATGTTCGGCTGACATTCCGCATTGTGTAGCCTCCGCCTCCTAGAACGAGGACTGGGAGGTTGAATTTCTTGACATATTCAACGCAATTCGCATGCCCTCTCATCGAGACGTTGAAACAACCGAGTCTGTCGCCGCTCAGAGAGTCGCCTCCACATTGAAGGACTACAGCTTCCGGTTGGTACCAGTGCATGACCGCACCGATAACCGGCTCGAAGATGGACTTGTAGGTTGCGTCAGTGATACCGTCACGGAGGGGGAAGTTGACAGCGTAGTATTTCCCAAGCCCGACGCCGATGTCTCGGAGCTCGCCAGTACCTGGGAAATACTCTCCGTATTTGTGAAAGGAAACGGTCATCACTCGATCGGTAGTGTAGAAGGCTTCCTCAACACCGTCACCATGATGGACGTCGATGTCGATGTAGAGAACTCGCTTCTTGTAACGGAGCAGTTCGATGATTCCAAGGACAATGTCTACGAAACGCCAAGTCAGCTAAATCGAGTTGCTCTTGTTCTGACCAGACCGCACCGAGAGCACGTACCATTGATGTAGCAGAAGCCCGAAGCTTCGCTCTTTTTTGCGTGATGCAAGCCACCAGCCCAGTTGATAGCGATATCGCACTTTTCACGGTTCAATCTCGCCGCTCCCTCCATGCTACCCCCACCGGATATTCCGCAGAACTCGAACAGTCCATCAAATACAGGGCAGTCGTCACCAACATTGTATTTGGTCTGTTCTTTTGTGAACTGTTCCATGTTGTCCGGAGTAACTTTCCAGAGGAAGTCGACGTATTCATCCGTATGGAATTGGGCCATCTCCTTACGTGTAGCCGGTTTCGCACGCTAGAGAGGGACGTCCGGGTCAGAGATCAAATTCGGACTCAAGGAGTTCAGGAGGGAGAAGCTTACGTAGATCTCCATCTTCTTGTATAGCTTATAATTCATGATGAGGGAGTGTGTCATCCTGATGCGATGCGGCTTCATCGGATGCCCAGCGACATAGGCGTAATTTCTGCAGAACCGAGTTAGCACCCAATCGTTCGGATTCGCCATCCGAAATTTCGTAAACTTAGAAACTTACCCGACATCGGCTGTGTTATCGTAGAGACCATCTTGTTAGTAATCCTCGTCGCAGGAACACGGGGGAGAGCCGTTGAGGTTTCCGACGTCCAATCGCATCGATCGAGGGCAAGAACTTACAATCGTAAAACTAGAACAGCGAGCGGGATTAGCAGCGGTTCGGAGTCAAGAGACACGCGATGATAGGCGTCGGCCGAAGCAGGAAATACTTACATATGCGACACGCTTCTTCTGCAGAGGCGAAGCGGGAAGCGGCGGACCGGAGTCAAAAACGATGTTTGTGCCGCCCATGATGATTGAATCTCGCGACCCAAGCAGGGATGGGAACCACAAAGAGGCGATGCGAAAGAGAATCGGACAGAGCCGAGTGTAGAGGAAGAGAGGAAATGCAGTTGCTGTCGGAAAGAAAGGTAAACTTTGAAAGGGTTCGATGGGATGAGAGCCCCGGCAGGCAACCGCGAGTGAGTAACGAGGGTAAAGCGTCGAGGTAAGAGGGAATCCAGCGATAAGGTAGATGGTGGTGAGAAGGAAGGAAGAAGGGAGTGTGGACAACGCCCGCCAGAAAGTCGCGCGTGAAGGCGTCGGCCAACACGCCACACAAAATGAAAAAGCCGACAGCCACCGCCACAATAGGCAATTGACACCAGCCACAGTCGGACAAACAGCTTGCGTTGAGCATGGCAACGCAAACCGTGAATGACTTCCGTGGCAAACACATCGACATGTATCAAACCTTCCCATTCGGAATCGATCCACAGCACCCTCGATGCAGATGTCCAAATCCAAGTCTCGGCAAGAGTGCTCAAAGCGTCCTGCCTGACAATACGACAAAAAGCTTGAGGGCAGATCGCAGAAAGCTTGATAAAGATATGATTCAGACGCGTTCAACAATCTTTTCATCATGTCAACTTATCTCCGGCCGCGGAGGGTCTTTAGAGCGCGTCTGGACCTCGTCTAGATCTTGTCTTTGCTCTGTCGAAACCCAAGTTAACTCCATTCGTTACATTACTAACTTCCCGCGGCTCGTGCTCTCAGCCCTTGCCATACGCACATCTGAAGCTCAATCGCGCTTACTCAGAGTATATGCATCGCGTTTCTCGATCTCTAGCACAACTCAATACAATGACCATCAACCCACTGCTATGCCTTACATCAAACTATCTCGAGCAGGCTGAAGTCTACCTCCTCCCATTCATCAGCAGCATATGTCTCATGCTCATATCTTGCTTGCGAAGGCTCGCTGCATGCGGCGGGTTCCAGTTATCGATCGATTGATATCAAGTATCCGCCTCATTCGACCTTTCATCAGGTGTACAGCAAGGCAAATACCCCAAAAGCGGGGTAAGATATCCAGATGTCATAGATTTCAGTCTGCGGGCTATGCACCAGAACGCGGAACATGCTGTCTGTGACAAATGCGCAATTTCAAAGCATCGCATTTGCCTGGCGCTTCGACAGAACGCTATTAGACGTCGAAATTCTCCATATGCATACCACCTACTTTTCCAGGCGAACTTACCCGTAAGTTAAACCTAATTGATTCATCCTCCCGTGGTTCGATCTAAATACAATCCCTCCAAGCGCTTAGATGGGCCCACCGGTTCAAGAGGAGATCTGGTGTCTGTCTGCCGTCCCGCTCTGGACGCCGACTAAAGTGCCGGCACAAACGGTGCCGGTGGGGACCAATATTATTCGAGGGCTCGGTCTCCACGTATCAAATATGTAATTAAGTACTCGCTCGATCCACCGCAGAGTCAAGCTTTGAACAAAAGGTGCTCCAGGAAACTATGACATCGCAAAAGCTTGTCTCCAACTTGCAACCTTAATGGCTGTCGAATCCGTTCAGCGGCCGAGAGATGGAAGGGCATGATTTAACGAGGCCCCCATCTAAAATGGAAGACTGTTTCTGATATTCCTCGACATATTACCTGATTCCGCACCACAAGTCTTGTTAATTTGACTTCCTGTACAACATCCAAGCTTATATCTCATCTCGCTGTATAAAATACGCATTGTTCAGCAACAACACAGCCAACCTGCTAGCTACCTCGCTTAAACCTTTTGGCACGCAGGCCTTTAGAGCAGGGATCATCGATTTAACTGCAATGCAATGCGCCTTTGTCGATGGACGGGTCTGGGATGAACATCCGAGAGTGTCTCTGGTGAAGGATGCATTGCCTGACGGATATTTCCTCCGGTGGTCCGATATTTTGGTACGTGTGGGCGATTTAAATTTATTCTGAACGGATGTCCCCGTTATCAACGATAGACCCATCGCTGAATTCAATTTCTGGTCGCGATCCGGTTCAGGGACTACGCCCGAGAGTCTATCTGTATCTACACGCCCATCACGATATGTAAGCATTCATGCTTCTGCAGATACCAAGAAGCTTTGCGACATGCCAGTCGATCAAGAAATCCAATCGAGATGTACCAACGACGTTTAACCCCGCCGTTCGGGATACCCATGAAGCCGCAGGCGGTCATCCCCAAATAGGCATGTCCCAGTGCAGGGTTTGGGATCTACTGTGTAGTCCCGCCTCATTGGGGCATCCTTGCCTCAAAGGCATCCTTGACTCACAACCCATTCAGCAGCAGCAGCAGTCTGCGCTGCGGCGCTGTTTCCACATTCGAGTCGATATCGCGCCAGCCGATGAGCTGTCCCAGGTTTCTTCCGGGCCAGCACGATGTACGATATCAACTGGAGTCTGCCTCGTGCATCGGACCGTTATTACGGATGCGCGATTTGCTGGGGCTAGCTGGCTGGTGATTTAGGTTGCTTGGCAGCCGTCCGAAGCGAGACGTAGAGTGGGGACGTTCCAGGAAAGCCTGGGAGGCTGAGTTGGTCGGGAGGCCATGGAGAACCATCCTATAGGCCTGTCAAAAGAGCGGTGGAGGAATGAATTCTCGCCGTCGCGGCCGTCTGATTGGGTTTGAGGTTATCCAGATAACTGGGCTCGTTGTGAGCAATGCGGACCATCAGAGTCTAAGACCTCTCCTCCCTCAGGTCCCGTGGTATCTGAAAGCCCAACTCTCGTCAGGATCTCTCTCGAACTCTTTCTTGAAAGCTTCCTGCTCGAGGTCGTTATTAAGGCCTGCCTTGACCCCGAGCAAGCGGTGGATATCGATTTGGATACCTGCATACAGACCACCCGGAAATATCTCAGCAGTCGAGCTGTACAGTGTGCTATCAGGATTTTTTTCTCTAGTCCAATAGCCGACATCTTGTCAAATTTAACATCCGCTTTCTTCTGGTTCTGGTATATACACGCTGCGTACATACGTACTCGTTCCGCTGCGCATGCTGCTTGGCCATTTCCTCGCGCACCGTCCCGGACGCATAGAGAAAGTGTAGTCGATAGCTCACAGCAGACTTGCCTTACCTGTTTCCGGACAGGCATACTTGTATACACCATCTTGATCATCGAATCAAGATCCCGAGTGTATATAACGCCGCTGCCTTTTCGATCGGTCGAGGCAAGACGAGCAACGTATCGCTTTGATGATGCGGAAGCGGGCTACCAACACGGCGGCGGCAGTGAGTCCTGTGGAACCCGACGTTGGCAACCGTCGTGAAGGCCTCTTCGGACCGGATGCGGGCGCCAAGCCGACGAATACGTCGGGGCCAGTGCTCACGACGACATCTGGCTCTGACTCTGGCTTTGCCTCTGGCCTCGACGGCGCCACTCCCTCCAATCTCTTTCTCGAGTCGTTGCGCTTGACGGACTCTCAAAGCAAGAAACATGTAAGCGGCACTAATGCAAATCCACATCCAACAGTTGGCCTGCGTGTTGGCTGTGCCGCTGCCTCATCTCTCGTGCGTCCGCATCGAGACTCGGCGACCCCGTCAACCCGCGAGCCTTGAGACTTCCGTGCGCGTGCCTAGCTAACTTGCATTCTTTTCGTTTCTAGTTGGTTTCTCCTCCGCGCCAAAGATGGGTCAGCCAAGGACACCGAGCATGTCCGCAGGTAGCGATACTTGCGAAGCGGGCAGCATCGAGGCCTCGACGCGCAATATTTACCAGAAGCAGACCCATGAAACGACATTCGACCTGTTTGCGAACCCGTGTCTTTGAAAAACGGCTCGTAAGAGGGACACCAAGAGGCAATCGGCGGGCACTTTCTCAATATCGCCATGTTGCAGGCAAGCCGTCCCTCGGTGCATTCGAGAAGCCGGTTGCGCTCGAATGTAATATCAGTCTCGGTCCTAACCGTAGCGAAGCCTCAGGCTGGCCCCAGATGGACCACTATGATAACACTACGTCAAGTGGCACCGTCGATAAATCAAGCAAGGGGACATCGACGTCCGCGTCTTCAGAAGCCGGGTCGTCTTCTCCAGCACCATCAGCTCGCAGGAAGGGCGGCCAGAGTTCCAAGAAAATCAAGCCAAAAAAAGAAGACGATGATCATTCGGATAGCGATGAACCAGACGTTGCCGCAAAAGGTCGCACTGGTCGTCGGAAACTTCCAACCAGGGCCTGGGCTTGTCCACTCTTCAAATCCGATCCCAGTTCGCATATTGATTGTATGAATAAGTGGTGGGGATTGAAGCGAAAAGTCAAGTGCGTTCATACATCAATCTGAATCTCCGAAGCTACTATGAAGCCAGCCATGAGCTCAATCATAATCGGGCATGTCACAGCTAACCCTCCTTCTGATGCGCTCAGGGCCCACTTGAAAGATTGTCATTACAAAAATCACCCTTTACCACCCGAGATTGAAAGATCGCATAAGTGGGACGACTGGTATGAGTACGTCGTCCGGGGTACGGATAAAGAATCACGAAAGCGCCCGAACATTGGTTAGTTATTCCCAACCTTAACGTGAACTCAGTAAAGAGGATATTTAAGCATATCCGAAGGCGCCAAAGCTGCTTGGCGACATTGCATCTCCACACTAACACTTCCATCGCAGACCCCAACTTTGTCCCAATTATAATCTACCTCGTGAAGGCAGGAGAGCAGCTGGGTGACCAAGACTCACCCTGTTTCGGTACTCGTATGTTGAAACTTTTTCAACATACCCAGAGAAATCCAGAAGAAGCAGAGGCAATAGTTCAGGGGATTAAAGCCATCCTGAGTCGAGCAGACGAACCGGTAGAATCTGGAAACGAACAATTTGCAGCTGACTCGTCGACTGCACCTCCCTGCACTGGTAATCCAACCCTTGGCCAATTTGGAAATCAAGATGTTGCAATTGACACGTGCTCGCAATGGCCAACTGGGGAATCGCGCTTGGAACCCGGTCTGGCTCCAACCAACGACTTTGACTGCGGTTCTGTCGAAGCGAACGAGCATATGTTGCTTTCTAATGATCAGACTTTTACTCTCAATGATAGTCCATCTCACGCGCAGGGCGCACTGCTGTACGATCAGCATTCGTCTGTCAATGCAACAGGAGATATCAGCCAATGGATCGCAACTAGTGATTTTCATACCAATTCCAACATCTCCCACGAGGTAATGGATGGATCGGCGATGTCACAAAATACAACATGCAAGGGCCGTGCACCTGAGACCGAAAGCACCACCATGTTGCACGGAATGGCGATCGGGCTTAGACTGGGACCTATACCTTACCCGGGTCCTTCTTACCCACAAGGGCATTCAGCTTCGGTTGCGACTGTGACTGCAGCTGCCTCCGACCGGATCCCGAGCGAGTTTGGAGATCATGCGGACCTCACAGGCTTCAACATGCAGCTCGAAGTTGCCTCCGGACTTGCGCCACGACTATTTCCAGCAGCCCCACCTACAAATCCAACAACAATGGATGCCATGCCCGCTCCAAGGTTTTTGCCGTCTGCTCAACACCGGTCTAATGTAAGTACCATCTTTGCGAAACGGAAACGACCCCGGGCCGAAAGCATGGAAAACATCAGGATCCCCGCCCTGGACTCTCGCGCATACCCCCTGCCGACACCCTCGCCGTCGGTGTACGAGCGTCCTCAGCTTAGCTCGTCTTTGATGACCCCTTTGCTTACGCCTTTTACCGCCGGCACTACTAGCAGTATAACGGCACCGAGCCATGTGATCCTGGTGATAGCAGGCACTCGGCCTGAACTGTTCAGGTTCACCGGCAGCATCTCGAACTCCATCGACGAGTTTATCAATTGGCTGGCTCAGACTTTCGGGTTCCGCTTTGACGATATGAAGCGCTGGTGCCTGTTCATAAACTCGGACGATGGGATTGTGGCGTGTCGCCAGGAAGAGGTCCTTCCCCAGCTGGAAAGATTCTGGGGCGAGGTGAACGTGTTTTTGAGTAGATCGATTCCTTGGTTCTGGATTGATATGCCTTGCACTTACAATGGTTTGCTTGAAAATTTGATGTTGCCTTATCGGCCGAATGCTGTGGTCAGTCCGCTTGACGCCGTCAACGGTCTCCCATTGACGGGCAACAACTCGTGGTGATACCTGGCGAGCCAACTGCGTACAGGCGCTATCCAACCGCCTTTCTGTTTTTTTATGTACAACTTGTTGCTTTCACGCTTCTTGTCTGCTTTGTTTCTTTAAACGGTTACAACTTTCGGCGTTCTTTGTATTCTTTGTACTTTGTCGATTGCCGACGGGCTAATGCGACTGATGTTTCGTTCATGTGCATGTGCGCGCCCACGTGGCCCACATGATTTTATATGCCGACCGAGTATTAATATGGTTCTGTTAAGCTTATATATCCCACCCCCCGTCGACGTACACTAGTTTATTATGGCTTTGAAGGACTGAGGGGCGATAGGGTAACTTGGAAAATGGTTTACTCTGCGGTCAAAGTGGTTTCTCCAGCGTGACAGAGTAGAAGAAATAGAGACGAAGAGAGATGGAGAGCCGCGATATTTAGTATATTTGATCGGTGTTATATGATTTGATACCTCGATAATTAATGTGTTTAATAATGCTGATAAAACACCCCTTTGTAATGAATACCGCGATGCCCCGCGCACGACCTCGCCACGGATGTAAAAGTCAAATTTCCTGGTCGCTATATCCCGCAATCGTTAAGTCTCGACCAGCCGGGGAGGCAAGACGGACAAAAAGAGAACAGAGCTGCGCTGGCTGAGTGTTCCCCGGAACTGCAGTGGCTTGACCTCGTGCCGAATATCCAGCAGGGGCGGAATCCGGTAAGGGCCTCTTCGCGCTGTTGTTGGTTGGTTGGCTTGTTGGTGCTGTTGGCGCTTCTAGCTCGCTCGATTGGCTGGTGGCAACAGCAGCATCGGCTTTTTTCTCAGCCTTGCCGCAGACGTGATGAGCCCATGCACACGCACAGTCACCGTCTGCATCATCGGCCACGCATCGAGACCCTCGCCCATGAGACACCAAGACCTCCATGGCTGCAGTAGATGCCCATGGGCGGTGGCATTCGGATTGCAACCTGAATGCATGCAGCCAGAAACCTCCTCCCATTACTGGAGCATGCGCCAAGCTCGAACCACGGTCGTTTTCATCCGCATCCAGGGCACGGGTCTGCATTGTGCATCGTATCGATAAAAGCACTCAGTTAAGGTATGATCTGAGGGTCGGCCGGTGTCTTGAGCGAACCCCTGACTTTCTCGTCTAGCCCCGCCACCTATTGGCCGACAGTTCTTGCGCTGAGCGAATGTTGGCATCCTTACAATCCTGATGGGCAGTATAAAACACTTTCACACTCGTATCAATCGGTAGCCGGCATTTTTAAGCTGATTCCAGTAATGCAAGCGAATGCAGGCTTGCAGACGGCTGAGAGAAGCGATGTGAATGAACGAAGAGAGCTTCTCTCAGTCCCAAGGCATCTTCCGACATCACGGCAAAGAGCACGAGCGAGCGAGCTCGTTCGTCGCACGCTATGCCTGAAAGACGCCTCCAAGTGCCATGGTGGGGAAGCAGAGAGGGTGTGGTGTCGGGAACCATTGGAGCGAACGGGCGCCACGGCGGTCGCCGCGAAGAGCGACCCACCTGCACCTGTCTTTCAAAAGCGAAAGGAAAGGATCTGAAGAGAGGATCGATATCTGATCTCCTGGAAGCCTGTGAAATTGCATGGACCGAATGAATGTCACGTCAAGCAAGCGATGCGTCGTTTGAGCGATCCATGCAAGGAGCATCCAGATTTTTCCCGAATCGATTCCAGCTAGAGGCCGGGGTTTTTCTTTCGAGGTTCTGAAAAGAAACGAGATGGTCAACTGCTTAACCGAAGTCACAGCCCTGCCCTCTCCCGAAAAAAAAAAGTTAGAAGAAAAAACGCGAACAGAACGGCAAAAAGAGTTTCTTAAAGTCAAACATCTGTGCGCGAGGACTGGGCGGAGAGTGAGGGGAAAAAAGGTCGACAGCCAGCATGCCTTGCCACTGACATGACCTTTTGGAGAAATAAATCGGCTTACCCTTCATGGTGCAACCCGAAGCTTTCCTCTTGGCTCATCAGCTGGTCGCCGGAAAGGTATAATTTACGTGAGCTTTATAATTTAGCACTTGGCTTTTCAGAACAATAGCGGGCCACGGCGGCGCATCTGGCTATTGTTTCTGATGCCCAACTCTACTCAACCGCTGGCGTTTCTGTGCCCAAGACGTCATGGCGGTGCCGGGGAAGTGCTGCCCGAAAGCCCCTTTCGCGCGCTAGCGTTCCTCGCGACTTAGTGTTCTTGTCTTTTCGCGGGCAGCTAGAAGAGAAAGTGGCATCTCAAGGTCGAATCGGCTCAAATGATGGCGGCATGTAACTAACACCTTCGGCCCGTGTGAATGGGAAGGTACACCTCTCAGCCCCGTGGGCCAGGTCCTCGAGCGTCGGAAAAAAGCAACAAGGTCCCATTGTGCGAATTCATCTCGAACGGGACAAATCGAACAAGTGGGTGGGCGGACAAGGGTCCACCATATCACATCGTGGTCAAACGAAGCAGAATTGAGGGGAGTGAGAAATGCCCATGGGTCCGGTGCCCCAAAAATTTCTGGTGGAGTCTTCGGGTCTTGGACGCAGCGAATTGGGCATGAACAATTTGACGACCTTGTAGCATGGCCCGGGAACCAGTGCTAAGATGCGTCAGGTTAGGACATCCATGAGATGATTTGACCGAACGGTTGAATAAATACACTGGGGTCCTCGCATTCTCCTCCCTTCCGCGAGGATGACACTACTTTTCGCACCTGCTAGACCGGACCCTCGCGAGAACGACACAACGTCGACAGAAGATACAAGATACCCCCCCGAATACATACATGCCCATTTCACGACGGAACTGCGGCCTCCTGCAGGTAACCATATCGATTTGCAACCGCATGCTCGAATCGCCACCGATTGCTGCTCACCTGCTGGCTGTGCATTCGAGCTGTCGCCCAGGGTGTGACCAGTACCCGAGTGATTGTTCCGCTTAAGGCCGTCCTGTGTGGTACCAATCCGTCGGAATTTTTATCTCATTGAGAAAGAAAATTCTCCTTTGCAACCAGCACTACCACTCACACCGCGGAGGAAGAACAAATACAGCCAGGTTTTCTCCCTGGAGAGAGCTGGGAGGCTTCAATGTCCTCCATTTGGGGGAATCCTGACAGTTGCGCTCCTATGAAATACTCGAACCAGTCCGTTGGATTTGTGGAACGTCCTGCATCGTTCGTTTCGAACGTTCCATCGTAAGCCTGCACACCATTACCATTTATTTCGATTTGCTCGCGTTGCCCAACTTGTTTCCTTTTGATGTGCCGTCATCTTAAGAACCCTAGAGAATAATTTTTATGTGTGTGGGTTACTTGAGCTGACATTTTCTTTCTATCAATGTTCGCCCGCAGGCAATGGTGTTTCGACGAGGATGCAAAGATCGACCCGAGTTCTGTCGGCGACTTCTCTGAGGGTGTTGCGACTGGGGTTCGCGGCCCCGAGGAAGGAGAGAACGATTTCGCGGAGGGTGACTATGGCGAGGTCGAAATAGTGATCAGATTCAAAGGGCGGACGGGGTCGTCGACAACCAGCAGCAGGACATTAAAGGTGAGCAAGCATCCATCTTCTCCGTTCGGCCTTGGACCCTTTCGCGTCGCTTTAACCTTTTTCGTTCATGCTAACACGATGCGTCGTTCGCGTGCCAGTTAATGTCGGAGCATGTTAGCGTGCCGACCGTGACCAAAGTTGAGCAGTCGACGGGTGTCTTGCCTCGGGACTCGCATCGTGTGTACCTCCCGCAGAGCAATCAGCGGCTCTGCGTCGTGGACAAGGAGACCGGCTGCGCATGCAACGAGTTCCGCCCGCCAATCCTGAGCAGCTTGTTGTCGCGGTCGCTTAGCGGGTCAGGCCTGGTCCTCACTCCCTCGCTGGACAGCTGCAACGGCACCTGCTCCCTTTCCGACCAGACTTCCGATGACTACACCATGCCGACATCGAACTCAACGTCGAGTCTGCTCGGCAAGAAGCGATTGCTGAGTAATGCGTCCGACGATGGCAATCAAACGCAGCCGACGAAGAAACACCCTCGCTTGTCGCAAGCTGAAGCCGCCGATGCACAAGACACCAACGACGGCGAGGAGAACGGAGAGAGACATACCTGCCCGTACTTCAAGATGTATCCGGAGCGTCATCTAGAATGCGGCACTAAAGACCTTGCTCAACGGCCCAAGATCAAGTAGGTGTTCCGTTATACCACGCGTATGATGTGTCGGGACCCGGTCAGCTCGCTAACCATCATGCGGATAGGTCCCACATCATTAAAGACCATCTTAAGAAAAGTGGAATCCCGATCCCGCCGGAAATCAAGAGCCAGAAGTGCGAGCCTTGGGACAGATGGTGCAAGTGGATCGTCCAAGATTCTTCAAAGGCCGACCGACCCGTACCGAATTCAAGTGGGTGCCACCCATGCCACGTTGCATAAGACTGGAACCTAAGCTAACGCTTTATCTTAGATCCTGACTTCTATCCAATCCTTAACTACATCGTCACCGCCGCTAGCGAAATCCCTAGCGATGGACTAACATGTTTCTCTAGCGTGATGCTGAGACTGTTCAAGGCTGTTCACTCAAAACCTGGCGAATGGAGCCCGTTCATCAATGGCCTGGAGAGTCTCGAACAGTCGCTGAATAATACTGGACCTTTGTCTATCAACGGCGGCGAGTCGCTACACGGAACCTCTCAAAAGGAAGAAGATGATATCGCCGCGGTGGAAAGCGCCGAATCAAATTACCATCAGGATCAGCCGGAGCTCGACATCGGCCTGCCCCTGTCTCACCAATGCAACGACATTCCTTTATCCCATTACCCTACGGCAGGGTCAGCTCTCCCAGAGGACCTCACGGTCCCATCGCCCTTCAATCTATCTGCACACTCGACCCTCACCGACCTCCCACACTCTCATTTGTCCGAAGATTATGGAAGCACCCACAGTCCGCTCGATCAGGCCCTCTTCGTAAGCCCCAATGAATTTATGGTATGGTTAAACTGCAATATGATGGGAGATCCAACCATGCAACGGGACGAACAGATCCCGGAGCCAGGCTACTACGAACCGATGCAGAATTGCAGCAAAACTACCGAGCCAAGCAATAACCACTTCGCCGCCGCGCCATCTGGGATCGGAACGAACTCGAAGAGTCTCCTCAGATCTGCACAACCTCCCCGAGTCCGGAAGAGAAAGAATGGATCGATACGATCTCAGCATGTGGGGGGTGCTCCTCTCAATGATAAAGCGGCCGTGCCGCCTGTCAAGAACATGATATCGGTAACGGCGGCGCCCATGCGGGCTGAACAGTACGAGTACGCGGGGATCTTCTCCGTTAAGGCTTTCCTTGACTGGCTGCGGACAACATTCGATTTCTCGCTAGATGGGAACGACGGCCGGAAGCTATGGTGTGTCGACAGCAGAGAGGACATCCAAGTCAGCGATGGTAACAGCATTGAGGCTCACTGCAGCACCTGGTCCACAAAGGGCAGCTTTACCGACATGCCGTCCTTTCGGATAGACACAGACTCATCTCGGGCTTTTGGAGCGGATAAATACGCCAATTTCACCCCCGAGTATGTCGATGACCTCACCCAAGACCCAACTATCGAAGACGGGCGATCCATCCTTAGTTCACGTCCTAGTAGCCATCACAACTACCGTTGATCATCATCCGAAACTACACGATACCACAACTACCGCGTTCTTCGATTTGCGTCTCGCTCTTAACTTTACCTTTACATATTTTTTCACAAAACTACATTGGGGACCTCGCGGCCAATCTGGAACGGAGATATCCTTTATAGCGTTGTTTCTATGGTCGGCTTGTGATGACCAAAATTTGTCGATAGACCGACCTCATTTTACCACACGGAGATCCGGCGTACTTGGTGTATATCCTTTTTTTTCTTTTTTTTTCTTCTCTTTTTCTTAATCTGAGGGCTTGTATGTCTGTACTGTGCTCGTTTCCACAAAAATTAGGGAGTTTTATTTCTTCTTTTTTGTTCTTTGGCTTCTTTACTGATATTCTCGGATCACGCGCGTCGACGAATATCGCTTACCTTCAAAATACACCTACCCATCGACAGTATACTGTTTTACCACTGCTCGATACAAGAGACCTGCTGCACTCGCCTTTTTCTATACTCCTCACTCCCTTTTTCCTTCCTTCGGGATAGCTCGGTGCTATTACCCATTCGCTGCAGCGCACTGTATCCGAGTAATGTATAATAGCGTCTCTCTGTCTTGCCTCTTTCGCTTTTTCACCGTCTTTTTTTTTCTTTGTACTTGATATACCTCTGGCGTTCGAGATTTACTATACCTTTCTTCCTTCGTTTCGACTTTGGGGGGCACTCTCACCTTCAGACCAACAATTGCTGGCGCAGGCTATGCACGTTTACATACAATCATTTTACCGCTCTATCTTTCCTAATGTTATATTTCCTTGCTGTTGTCGGGGTTAGCTGCTGTCGCTGTGCCCAAATACAACATTCCCTTGTGTTGTCATTCTACTCTCCGGTGGCCTCGTACGTTTGCTTGAACGTCGGCGGCTGTTTATATGCTTGCTTTCACGACTGGTGCTCGCCGGTGATCAAAGAACAAATCTGCGGCGGCCTCAATGCCGCTGTTTTTCTTCCTTCCGAGTGATTTCCACTATATAGTCCGTATAAATGGTAGCCACTCGCAGTGATATCCGGACATGTCTTCTCGCCATCCAAGCTGGCTCTTCGACCGGCTTCTCATCCATCATCTCTATTCTCACGCTCAAGGGCAGGGAAAGTCGCCAGCTTTGGTTCCGCAGACGGCACCGCGGAACTGTCATATAACGGACTGAGATGAGTCAAAGGAGCCCCCGTCACGACCCTCGCCGCAGCCTCCGGGGAAGCGGTGGAGGTACCGGTAAAAGACGCAACGGCCAAGCGAACCCATCCAACCGCCAGAATACAGGCCTCCAAGTCGAGACTCGTCGAGTATCGGGAAGAAACGGACGAACCAGTCCAAGCCCCTCCGGATACAGGAGGCCAATTGTCGTCTCGACGAACCTGTATCCTCGTTGCCTGGAGGGCCAAGATGAGACTCAGCACGGGTTACACAAGCGCATCGAACAGGTATACGCCCGAGACGACCTCACCATTCGCTCGTGCAAGTTTGCCAAGAACCAGAGGATGAGAGTCACCGATCCCGGGTACATCCCCGCGGCCGTCCCCGTCGTGGAGAAATACGAGTTCCCAGCCCCGAACAATGGCAGCGAGTACCGGGAACTTGGCCGCGTGGACTCCCTCCGAACGGCCTTTTTGGCAGCCTGGCACCCGGCGTCACTGCACTTCAATCAGTATTTCATCGAAGCTCGCGACTATCTCGACAGAAACAAGCTCTGGGTGGACGAAGTTTTTCTGATCGCCTACCACGGTGATGACTTTCTGGACAAATCGGCTGCGGTAGTATCGAGGTGGCAGCCAACGGTCGTCATCTGCTGTCCGCGGCCGGAGAAGTGGTACGGTGTGATCGTGGAGAGGGCAAAGCTGGCGTTCTGGCCGGACTCTCTCTTTCCGAGGGTCGTATTGTTCCGAGGCAGAGCGAGGAACTTCTACCCGGCGGAAGGCTTGCGTGGGGTGTATTATATCGATCACTGTCTAACTCGGGATCGACCTTGGGGCTTTGACTCGGAGTTTGATGAGTATTCGGGGGAGGAATGGTGGGACGAGGACGAGGACGAGGACGAGGAGGTAATGACACCGGAAGAAGCGGCTTTGTACGAGGAGGTCTCGAAGGAAAAGGCACCGGAGGGAGAGGCTCCCAAGCAAAGGTCCCCGAGGAAAGGCTCCCCTACAAAAGGCTCGAGGCATGGTTCCCCGACGAAGAGGTCTCCGAGGAAAGGCTCCCCGGTGAAAGAAGAATACAGGACTCCAAGGGAAAATGCTCGTGAGAAATCTGCCTCGGATCCGGGTAAATTGAAAGAGGTGGAAGCGGACCCAGCGGAAGGAGAGTCTGAGAAGTAAGGAGGCCCAGGGCGGGTACGGACGTCGACGCTTATTATTTTCAATATTCATAGGGTTCCAAGTTGGCCTTTCATGGGCACATTATAAATGGCATGGACGGAATCAAAGGCACGGTGGGGGGATTTCGTGTTTGTTCAAGTTATAGCGTATAGGATTAGCTTAGTCACCTCTGGGCTGCTGTCGTGTTATAGAACTTTTCTGCTGCTGTCCGCTTTCTAACCCATAGATATATTTGTATTCGTTGGATATCGTCAGCCTGTCGATGTCGACGATAACATCGTTCACGAAAATATCACGAGGTCGCTGCGTTGCACGCACTAGTACTCGTTGAAGTTTAGGTGCCAGGAATATATCTGACGGCTGGCTGGCCACCTGAATTCCATCCAACCTAACTCATGCCCATCAACTTGGAATGTTGGGACCCTGTCCAATAATAGTATTAATTGGGCATCATACAACATAGTCTCGGGGACGCTGGCTCCGCCAAGCTCGGAGGGTTGCGTCCCCGAGACTGCATACAACATTGGAGAACCCAGCGTCAATCTCTGAGAGTGATAGTTTTGAGTCCAATAGTAACCCCCGCTTTGGAATGAGACAAAGAAAGAAAGATTTGAGAATTCTATATATATTCGCTCCACAACGCCAATGAGGATCGTTGGTTTGGTATTTCTCCTCATTTTATTCCCCCAGCGCTGTGATATGATCGGCGAATGCTTTTGCGGCTTTTGTGCGACGTTGGAATTTGACGCACAGCAGCTCTGAGATCAAAGTTGATTGCTGTGCCAGACGATGTGCTCGGGAGGACACAGGATATCAAAGAAGAGGCAGCCGCCAAGCCGGAAGGCAGCATCCCCGAGACTGGTCGTGCCTCAGGGTCGGCCCTTGCCTCTGGCCTTATTCTTCTTTGTTTCAGGTTTGCTGCCATCTTTCTCGCTGGTGCTAAAGTATTTGTTCTGTGCCAGAACCATGTCGTTGCCCATTTTCCTGCCGCTCATTTTCCAGACCCGTGCAAAGTCGCCGGGAGAGACCTTCTTCCTCCCGCCGGGAACTTCGGCTTCCAGCAGCTCTAGAAAGTCTCGCGGGAGAGAGTCGGAGTTGTCCTCATTGGAGGAGTTGGTACGCCGTCGTTTGGACGGACGGGATGCGGGGATAGGTTTGACGGGTGTGGGGTCCTTTGGGTCGTCGTCCATGTCCTCGAGAAAGTCAGCTGACATCCCCGCCCCTTCGCTCCCGTTCCCGTCGGATTGAGGGTCCAATTCCAGGTCGCTGGCGGTCAGGCCACCGCCGACGGCATCTTGCCCTGGCGTCGGATCGTCCTTCAGGTCGACTACCAGATCTTCCTCGTGATCTCCATTCTGCGAGAGGAACGGCAGCGGGAGGCTGTTCTTGAATTTCAGTGCTGTTGCTCGGAGATCCCGTCAGTCAGCCGGGTTGGCGGATGGGGCACGGGAGGAACGGGCGGGATGGTCTGACACTGCTTGACGCCGGTGTCCCTGCCTGCGATCAAGATGGATTCCTTGACTTTGCCGATCCTCGTGAGGCGTCCGTTGCCGGTGCCGGCGCCGGTTAGGATGTGTGTCTGCAGCGGGTGCCATTCCAGCTTGGGCGGCTTGTAGGACTCGGCGGATTTGGAGGACGCGAACTTGCTGCCCTTGACGAGGAGCTGGCGGCGGCCGGAGGACGGCTCGCGTGGGATGCCCGTGGCCGTGAACGAGTCGGACGACGACGGCAGGCTCTCGAGGGCCTCGTCAATGGTGGTCGGACCGGGCATGACGGTGATGAACTACTATGATACAGATGGACGAGGGCTGCGAATGATGGTGTCGATAGACGGCGGCCGGCGGATGCGCGACTGGGATTTTGTGCGACGTCAACTTTTCGACAACAGGCCAACACATCCGCCGCCTTCATCATCATCCCATCTTCTGTTCCCCACACGCCCGTCCGAAGGCGGTCCCGCAGCGGGCGGAAGCCTGGTCGGCATCGGCTCACGATATAGTCAGGTCAGCATCAGCCGGGTTTCCGACATGCCCGATCCGTGGGAATGGGCAACTTGCATTCCCGGTCAGCTTCCCCAGCGAGTCGTCTAGCTCGAACAGCATGAAACCGACGGGCTCAACAGCTCAGCCCTCCTGGTGGTGTTATCGTTTGACCGCGCGGACTAACCGCACAAATGCAGTTGCATATGCAGGGTGAGATGTACGCATCATCGTCCGTACATACGGCACATACGTTCCTCGCGTCCGCCCAGAAGAGGGGTCCTGTCTCCTGGGAGCTCGTGGTCTCATTTATAATCCCTCCTGGCGTTACAAGCTCGGTCACTTGCCCCTCGACGCTCTTCTTTTCTCGTATATTCTTTTCTTCGGGCAGGTTGGCAGGTGCGCGTTTGCACGATGCTGCGTTGCGCCCCGCATCCTTCGAATCCCATCTCGCACCGCTGGACGCCGCCACGCTATATCGCTCGCCGACGATAATTAATAAGACCTTACGCATCGACGCTCCAGCGCACCGGAGCAAGCTACCTATCTATCCATCCCTCAATCCATCCGCTACATTCCGTCCTCCATCATGGGCTTCTTCAAGCGACGAAAGAAGCTGACGCTCGGCCTCCGCATCCGCCAGAGCCTCCATCGAGCACTCGCCTCGGACCCGCCGCCAATGGAGGAGAAAAATCCTTCGCCAGTCACGGCGGACGTCACTCCAGCCGACAGCCACGATCGGACGAGCAGCGGCCGGTCGACGTCGGCTGCGATCATACTCAACCCGGACGTGGAGTCCCAGATCCTGCTTCTCCCCGCGGAACTGCTCCGGGACATCTTCTCCTACCTCGACTCCGCGGACCTCCAGGCCCTCTACGACACGCACCCCCGCTTCCGAGCCATCGTCTACGAGCACCGCTCCTTCCTCTGCCGAGAGCTCGCCGAGCGCAATCTCCGCTACTACGCCCGGTACCTCAAGCCGGCATACTTTGACCTGCAGCGCGAATCCCGCGCCCAGTTCCTCGGCAAGGACGCCGCGTGGACGGCGTCGAGCGAGTACGGCGACGACAGCTCCACGAACAGCAAGATATCAACATGGTATCTCCGACTGTGCAAGCTGGATAGAGTCACGAAGGAGCTGTACGCGCTCATGCCGGACGACGAGAACGAATGGGAGACGGAGTATCTCCGCATCCAGGGTCTCTCGCCGTCGCAGTATAATCCGCGCGTGTGGCCGCGGCCGGGCAACCCGATGTTCTACTTTGCGCACACCATAATCTCGTTCTACCAGTACAACTCGCTCGTAAAGGCGCCCAAGGACAGCCTGAACCATTTTCGGGTGCGGGATATCAAGCCCGTGTGTCGGTGCGCGCAGGGGTATTTCCGGTCGACGGCGCACCTGGGCATTCTCTGCGCGGTGTACATGGCCTGTTTGAAGTACAACACGCCGAGTAACGGTAGCGGCGAGGATAGCATTGGTAAAGACCACACGATACTGGCGCCGTATCTGCCGGAGTTTGGCGGCGGACTGGGGAACTACCTTCGCGGGACTAGGGTTTCCGTTAAGGAATTGTTCAAGATGGTGGTCGTCGTCATGCATCCTGCGAATCTGCTCAAGGTGATCAAGGAGCCGAGCCTCGAGACCATGTCTCGATTAAGAATCGTCCTGGAGACGCTGAAGAAGGTGCTGGTGCGCAACGAGGAGGAGCGGCGGAGGAGCGGCGTGGCGAGGACGTACACGAAGGGGCTGGAGATGATGGAGGGGTTCGCGCGTTACTGGGAAGAAGTGGCGGACGAGGACGAGCGGCAGAAGCTGTGGTACTTTGAGGACTGGGACCGGCTCGGACCGCTCAGGTAGGATGAAGAAACGGCATACATCGCGGCATATAATTCGTGGGTTGACAGCATATATATCGCGGCATATAATGGTACATGTTAATTTATTGTAATTAGATGAGGACACGACATGTTTATGTTTGATGACACTTGCGTGCTGCGCTGCTACAATAATATAATCCTGCGCTCCATCTTTGATGATTTCCAGCGATGGCTTACTTCCAGCATCTGTTTCTTCGTTAGTCCTGTATATATTCACGATCGAATAATCTCTACTGTCAATGTGAAGTAGCACGGACGGTCTGCACTTACAAGATTTCGCAGTCCTCTTTTTCGACAACTGAATCTCCGGAAAGGAACTGGCCGCCGTTCTGTATAAATCTAGGCGTTAGAAAATATAAGTGCACCGAGCCGGGATATAGATTCGCACTCACCAGGTGTGGAGCAGCCTTGCCAGGCACTTTGTGTCCATCAATATCCGCGAGAGCATGATAGAAGGTCTTCTTCTCAGCATCATGTCCGCCGAGGATGGCCACACGACCATCCGGTATCGCCCCCTTTTTCGACGGTACAAACTCCATACTCTCAGGCGTGAACGGGAGGAAGTCGAACTCCCCATCGTGAGCGACCGCCTTTCCTTCCCATGCGACACGACACTTGTCCGCGCCGCGATCCGGCGCGACTTCGCACGGGTGGATTCCGCTGTTGAAGTTAAGAGCCGAGGCGAGGTACAGCGGCTTCCCATCGGCGTCGGCACCCACAGGCGCCCTGGTGATATAAGGCGCCGGTAGGTCCTTCGCGGCGGTCATAGGGATCCGCTGGCCGTGGGAGATGTGCGGGCTGCGTAAGTGGTGGATTATCCCATCGAGTTCCTTGAGGTGCAGCGGCTCCGTGCCGTCCTCTTGCTCCTCCCAGAAGATCTGGCGATGGTCGACCTTTTCGGTGCTGCCGTCTTCGCGCTCGACGATGATCTTGTCGCCTTCCTGCCCTGCGAATCGGGCGACGGGTTTGGCAGAGGCGGTGGTCTTCTTCTGATAGTTTTCCTTCAGGTCGTCCGCGATGAGCTCGCCAGGGTACCATTCTAGCTTGCCGTCGTTGAATTTGACTAGGTATTCGAAATGCTCGGTCCAGCCGCCGTAGAGCTCGTCCGTGGCGGGCACGGGGACCTTGACGTGGCGACAGTGCAGGATGGCCTCCGGTGTGTCCTCGACGATTTCCATGTCGTCCGCGTTGGCGACCATGAGGTAGCGGATGGGCAGGAAGACGGGGCCCAGGTGGTCCTTCGTGGAGTTCGATGCACCTTCGCCGGTTACGGCGGCGGATCCGGCGAGCGGTGCCTTTGGGGCGAACCTGCGGACCTTGCCGGCGGCGGCGGGGTGGTCTCGGATGAGCTTGAGGATGCCGGTGGGCAGGTGGTCGAGCCAGGGGACTTCCTCGGCGAAGGAGCCCTTGATTGTCTTTTCGATGATGGGGGCGTAGCGGGAGGGTTCGAGGCCGTACTGACGCTCCGCTTTCAGGTCGACGCGGATGACGCCTTTGTATACGACTCCCTCTTCGGCTCTTTGTTCTTCGGTCATGCGGTCGAGATCGGCTTTTTGGTCTTCAGTGATGGAGTCGAGTTCGGCCTGCTCCAGATCGCGCGTGAAGACCTGTACCATCGATTTATCTTAGCCATTTGCTTGGTCGTGTACATTGGGAGATCGGAGGTTGACGTACTTTGAAAGTCTTGATTTTGATGGAGTGCGAGCCGGCTTTGACGGCAGTGCCGGGGTTCTTCGTGCGATACTTCTCGACAACCTCCCGATGGTCTATCGCCTTCTGCGCCCAGTAGCTGTACGCCCGGTCCTCGTTGCCAAAGTTGAGGAACATCATCGTTGCATCGTCGTCTTCGAAGACATTGGGCCAAATCTTGCGGTGTAGCGGAATCCGATCGGGGTCTCCTCTATCTTTCTCTTTCTTACCCCCGGACGGTCCGGGTTCTTCGCCATCTGCTGGGCCGGCAAGTTCAGCATCTGCGGGTGGCGCGGCGGGGTCAGTCGAGGGCGGGTTGAGTTCGGTGAGTTCCTCGGCGTCGCGGAAGCCTGGGAGCTTTCGTCGGGTGAATACTTCTTCCTTGTGCGGGAAGATGCGCTGGTTGTCGCCGGATTTGAAGCTTTCGACGCCCTCTTTCGAGACGAAACGCCAGAGACTGCGGCCCTCCACTCGGTAGATCTGACGTTCGACCGCCGTTAGCTGATAGGAATTGGAGCTACGAGATGAAAAGTAGGGGTACGCACGGTTGTGGTCTTGACTTTGGGCTTGAAGCCCGAGCTGCCCATCACACCGTCCGAGGCGACGATGGCGATGCCGTCGAAGATGTCGCCGTTGATTTTCTCGCCCTTCTCGATGCCCTTGACGACGTTGGTGCCGACGCCAACGAGGCCCTGCGGGTCGTACTTGCCATGCCGTGCGCTCTCAATTCCTATAGTTGTAGTTCAGCCAATGCTGATAATGTTACAGAAACGTAGGGGATGGAGAATGGTACCGGTGAAAATGCCGTCGGCGGCGACGCCGGCTACGACGCCTGCTAGGACCGGTGCGGCGAGACCGCCTGACGCTCCGGTGAGGGCTGCGGCGGCTAAGACGACGGAGGTCCTGGTTGCCGCTTCCTCTGAGTGGATGAACCCTTCCTTGTCGCCGAGGGCAAGATGGACGAATCCTATATTTATATAACTTAGTCACATTCCAATCCATGACTAATATCCTACCAGAAGCTGGAGAAGCTGGAATATATATATACGCACCCTTGATGTGTCCGACGACGGGAATGCCGTCGGCGAGGTCGCCCACCGTCTTGAGCGGGTGGTGTATCCACGCATCGACGAACTCATCTTGCGTCTTCTTCGCGCCGTCCTCGTCGCCCGTGACGGCCTGGAATAGCGACTTGAGCTGCGATATCACCGGAACAGTCGTCATCGTCCTATATATCGATCAGGTTAGCGCACCCTGACTCGCGCGCGGATGTGAAATTCGATGGGATTGTCACATTACCGTCGAACATTCGATCGAGAAGACGCAGTGATTAAATAGGCATGTCCATCGCCGCGGGTGGAAATGCTCCGTGGCCGGCGGCCGGAATGCAGGTCCTGCAACGTTTGTGGAGCCGCGTCGAGGTGCCCGATATCACCATCTCATCGGATTCAAAAAAGTGGATTGTGTGTTGCGGCTGTTGCAGCGTCCGCGCTCGGCTAAGGCGGGCAGGCACGAGCGTCGCTCTCCAGCCGCGGCTTCTGTTTCGCTGGGAGGAAAGGAACGTCAACAACATTTTTGCCGGCCGGCCCACACCGCCCATCAACCTCGCATTCACCCGCCCACCGCGACACATCGCCACCACCCACGACACGCCGACGTGCACTACGAATACAGCACCGATATAGATCCCGCGATGGCGAATCGCATGGCGCCGCCGAATATATCATGGGTCGAGGCCCAGCGACGCGCCCAGGCGCGGATAGCAGACCTGGCCGTCCAGCGCGCTCAGGAGGCCAAGTCGGCGACCGCAGCCTCCCGCCTGCTCGGCCTGTCGCCGCTGAGCGAGATCACGGCCAAGGGGTCGAGTTTCCGCGTGGGACAGCTGGACACGGAGCTGCTGGACGCGGAGCTGCTGGAGCTGCTTAAGGGGCAGCTGTGGAGCGCCATCAAGTATTTCAACGTGGGTCACCAACCATTCTGAGAGTCTTCGCGCGGGGAGAGACGTTGGATAAACGGTGAATGGCTTGCTAACGGGCGTAGCTGGTGCAGCCGTCGGTGAAGGAGCATTACGAGATCGAGTTTGTCGCGCTGCTGCGGTTCATCCTGTTCAAGCTTACGATCTGGGACAACAATGCGACGTACGGCGCCGCCTTACAAAACCTCGCCTACGCCGACGCCCGGCGGAACGGTTCGTTATACGCCTTTTCTTTTCCTCCAGGAGAGCATACGCTGATGACGGGATTAGATGCAATCGACACGCCGCCGTCGCGGACGCAAAAGACGCTGTACGGCCTGGTGACGGTTCTCGGCCGCTACCTCTACGACAAACTCGACTCGCACATCTTGCAGAACGCATCCGCCGGTCTGGATTTCGACGAATCCCCCTTCTACCGCACCCTCTCCCGCGCAATGAGCAACCTGACAACAATTCACTCCATCGCCTCGTTCGTCAGCCTGTTAACCTTCCTCTCGAATGGGCGCTACCGCACGCTGCTCGACCGGCTGCTGCGCATGAAGCTCGTCACGCCGACACGGCATGTCCGGCGCGAAGTCAGTTTTGAGTATCTCAACCGGCAGCTGGTCTGGCATGCGTTTACCGAGTTTCTGCTGTTCATACTGCCCATCGTCGGCATCGCGCGGTGGCGGCGGTGGCTCGGCAAGCTGTGGCGGAAGGCCGTGCTGCTCATCCGCCGGTCGCGCGGCGCGGACGAAGACGACACAGCGACGGCGAGTACGAACGACGGCGTGCTCGGTTTCCTACCGGAACGGACGTGCGCGATATGCTACTCCGAGTCGAGTCCCGAAGACGTGCTGAACAACCCCGGCGGTGCCGCGACGTCCAGCTCGAACGACGTGACGAACCCTTACGAGGCGGTAGAGTGCGGGCACGTCTACTGCTACGTGTGCATCGCCTCGAAAATCGAACTGGAAGAAGGCGAAGGCTGGTCCTGCCTCCGGTGCAACAGCATCGTAAAGCGCTGCCGCCCCTGGCGCGCCGGCGTCGTCGGCCTGACGCTCTTCGAGGGGGAGAAGTCCGACGCTGTAACTTCCGACGGCGGGGAATTGACGCTGCTGAGTCCGCGTGAGGAACACGGGCTGGACGACATAATCGAGCACGTGGAAGACGACTACGATGACGACGACGACCCGATCAATGAAGCACTGCCGGAGGTGGTCTATGCCGGCGGCGCGGTGGACGAGGACGAGGACAGCGACGGGACGCCGACGGAGAGGGGCGGGAACGATGCGGGGTATTATATGAAGGGGGTGGTCGAGGATGATAGCAACTATGCGACGGCGGACGACGGGGAGATTGACGAGCTTGAGGTCCGGCCGTGGGAGCGGTAACCGCTATTTCCCACCTATTTTATTTACGTTATCGCTTTCTTCTTCATATTTTTTATATTATGTTTGTAGTTGTATGACCGATCCTGCCATTTCAGCGAGGGAGGGAGGGAGGGAGGGAAGGTGTCGGCCGACATGGATGGATGGGTACGGCATTTGGCTTCATGTATAGATAGATTTTTCGGGTATATGGGGAGTACATATGCGCATGCTAATGATAACTGTATTACCGCTACTTCACTCTTATACTCAATGCTGGATCCTGAGGACATTGTTCCAGCGTAATTCGAACCGGTCTCGACCTGCGAGACAAGTCTCGACACCAGCAATAAAGCCTGGCAGCAGTGAGCGTAAACATCTGATTCTCGCGTGTCTAATCTACTGGGAGTATAAAATAACTTGATATACTGGCTAGACAGGTGCGTTTATCAGAGGGTATACAGGCAGTACAGCATGATTGGAGACAGAGTAGACGGACGCGGGTGCAACGGTCATGTATATATATAATCTAACGACAAGCGCGATATAAGCCGGGCATGGCGGTCACCAAGATCATAAGCTTCTCACGGCGGTCTGGGCTGTCTGAATCGGGACTGGTGGGTCACTCCCGTCGTGCATGAAATCGTGCGATCCATTCAGGTACGGATCGTTCAAAAGTGCAAAACTTGCATTCGTCACCTGCATACATTTTAACACAACAGCACAGCATCCATCCATGCACGAAATATATTAATCACTCCAAGTCAGGTCGAAATTAGGATGCGAAAATTCCAAACTAGGACAGAAGTATTCAAGACAAGTTGACTTTGATTCCGTGGGGTTTTCATTTTGGTTCTATTATCATTAATAAGCATAATAGAGGTTGTGGAAAAGTATGTAGGAGAATCTAAATTACATAGGGAATAACGGTCGATGGATCGGTCGGGTCGGGTCGGTCGGTTTGGTTTACGAGAATGGTATGTTATGTTTTATTCGGATGAAAAGAAAAGAAAATGCCTGACTGACGGATCGGACGACAGGGACGACGGAACGAAATGCGGACCTCCAAAAACTCCAGCTAAAAATGTACCACAGCGGAAAGATACGAACGGAAGAGAAAAACAAATGCATTATGCAGATGCGAGAGTAAACCGTGACATGGACATGATGGAAAGACAGTTTTTAAAACTTGGCAGTGTCAAAGTCGAAACCGGAGACCTTGGGGATGCTGCCGATTTGGGGTGTGCTGTCCCGGCCGCTGCTGGGCCCGCCGCTGTTGCTGCCGTCGGACGACAACCGGTCCTGGCCTGCGGGGGTTTGGGATCTCGGCTCCGGGGTGAGGAGTCGCGGCTGCGGTGTTGTCGGGTGTGAAGTTGGTGATTGCGAAGGTAGAGGCGACTGTGAGGGCAGCGGCGAGGGGGATCGCTGCTGCGGCCGCGAGACATCCGTGGAGGAGCCTTCGCGGGACTCTTCCTTGATCTGCTCGATGGTACCCGCGGTCCTAGGGCGTTCCGTGTCGCTGTTGACGGTGGTGCCGTCGATGGAACCCGTTCTGGCGCCGGCGCGGTCGATGGAGGGTTTGGGGGAGGTGGGGTCGACGTCCGGCTTGACGGAGGCGGAGGCGGAGGTGGTGGGGCGGGGGATTTCGCGGGAGTCGAGTTCCATGACCATGAACTGTTGGTTGCTGCCGCCGGTGGCGGAGGGGGCGGACATTTCGAAGGCTTCCTGCTGCATGGCGGGGAGCTCGGCGAGGGGGATGCTGCCGGCGTCCGGGTGGGCGAGGCCGCCCTTGACGTCGAGGCTCTTGTCGGACTTTCTGGCGGCGGCGGCAACCGCACCGGCACCACCGCTGGACTTCTTCTCGCCAGTTTCAATGTCGTCGAGGTGGGCGGCGCCCCGCTTGGCGGCTTCGACTTTCTTTTGGTTGCGTTTGCGCATCCAGATGAAGCCGACGACGGCGATGAGGATGACTACGACGACGGCACCGATGGCGCCGCCGATGATGGCGCCGTTCGACGATGACGAGGAGGAGCCACCGGAATTCGGGGAGGAGTTGTTGGGGCTGGTCGAGTTTGATGAGGCGCCGGGGGAGACGGCGGGGGTGGAGGGCCCGGTGGCATTGTCGGAGGGAGAGTCGGTAGGGGAGGTGGGAGAGGCGCGGGAGGTGGTCGAGGAGGGAGCAGAGGAGCCGGCGGCGACGATTTCGAAGGGTTTGGAGCCGGCGGTTTGGAAGTTGGAGGGGGTGATGAGGATGTAGTAGTTATTGCGGGGGGTGAGGGTATCTGGGACGTCCCATTGATAGGTGCCAGAGTTGTCGGTGGCGGAGACGATGGAGGTGCAGCCGAGGCCGGAGCCGTAGCAGTAGGAGAGGCCGATGGTTTCCGAGTCGTCGGGGACCCAGGTGATCTTGAGAGGTTGGCCGGCGATGGCTTTGAGGCCGGCGGTGGGGTTGGTGATGGTGATGGCGGCGTGTGCGAGGGCGAGGAGGGCGGACAGCGCGAAGAGGAGGGACGATGGAGGCATCTTGAAAGCCGGCGAGGAGCCTCGTGGGCCGTGACCAGCGATGTCGGTCAATAGATGGTTGATTGAATGATTGGGTCTTTTGATCGAGATTGAATGAATGGGGTCGTGTAATCAATTGCGATGGGGAAGGATATTGTCGATGGGAGGGCAAGAACACCACCAACAACAGCAGAACAAGAACAATGAATGGAAATTGATGGAGAAAGGGAGACAGGCGGCGGAGGGCAAGAGTAGGATCGGAGGAAGGAGAAGAAGAAAAGAAAGGAAGAAGAAACGAGGGCAGGGAGCCGACTGAGACGAGACTGTCGGGATGGCAGGAGGTGCCGGGGCAAAACGAGTGTCGACGCAGACGAGTGAATCAGCGAGGGTCTACTCCGAACGATGGAGATGGAAGGAGGAAAAGAAAGGAAGAAAGAACGAGCGGAGGAACGAACGAGAGAAAGAAAGCGAGAGAGAGGAAGGGAGAGAGGGAGCAGGGGAGGGTCACACGATCGCCAACAAGCCCGTCGACGGAGGAAAAGAAAGACAAGAAGGGAAGAGAACGAACGAAAGAAAAAGAGATGAGGGTGTTGCCGGGAGTACTTCGCACTGTGACAAAGACTGCCGTTGGAAGAAGACCCCTTTTGCCCGCGAGATGCTGCTACCTCCCGCGGAAAGAGATTGCGGCCGCTCTTCCCTGCACTTCTTCCCCTGCAGCCAATCACAGCGGCCTCCGCCGGCCATGACGACACTCCCATCTCCGCCTAAATCGCTCTCTCTCACTCTCTCGTAGCGGACTAGCGCAGGCTCTTCCGTAGACTGGCCGACGTAACGATGGGCATCCAACGGTGGTGCCTATTTTGGGACCGAGCTCGTCGTGTCGAAGCTGTCGAACGCTGTCGAGCCGAGGTCACCCAACATACAGCCTGCATGCACCTGGCCATCTCTGCCACCTCGCTTGCAACCACACTTCTCCCGTTGTGTCCATCCAGCGCAGCGGATTGCCGGTCCAGTGACCAATGGCCGGTGGGTGGCATGCAGGTGGACGGGTGGGCATATAACCGGGCGTCGCCGTGCATGCAGTAGTGCCGCCAACACGGGCAGCTCGTCTGAAATATACACTGCGATCACATCAACATCACCCTTTCATTGACTCCAGGCGGTCAGTTTTTTCCACTCACAATCGATACTGTCATCTGCCACGTATGTATGTATGTGTACCTCTGTGCATACGCCATGTGGATAACGTGCGTTGCATTGACACTCGAGTGACTGTCAGGATGTACGATTATGTAATCCCGCCGACGTCGCTCTCTCCCCGTCTCTCTCAACCTCACTTCAATGGATCGATGGACTGGATCGATGGAACGAATACTGATGAACGGACGAATTCAATGGATGGAAGAAGAAGAATGAATGAATGAACGGAGGATGGATCGTTGTCGGGACGATGTGTTGCCGGTGAGGTTCCAGCCCACAGCCACATTTTCCCCTTCCATCATTACCACGGTATCCTAGTACAACATCGCGAAGAACACCGTCCAGAAGACCGACATTGCGAGCAAGCCCGACACTACCACGGCCCCAAACACGCCGCCTGCCTCATCCCCTCTCCCTCCCCCTTCCATCCCCCCTTCCATCGCGCCCTCCGACGGCTCCTCCTTCCCTCCACCATCGCCACCGTCCCTGCCGCTGTCCTTGTTGCTGTCCTGGCCGTTGCCGTTGTTCTGGCCGTTGTTCTGGCCGTCCGGTGACGGGTTGCCAGCACTCCCATTCGTAGTCACCCCCAGCCCGAAGTCAGGTACCGGCCCCAGCACCACCCCTGCATTCGAATCCGAATCCTCATCTCGAAGAAGAAGATTGTTCAACAGCCCGCACCCCGTCGCATTACGCGTCGCGCCCCGCCCGTTCCTTATCACAACCGGCAGGTCGAACACCCCATAATACTCCGTCGAATTCCACACGAACGACTGGTGGATCGAAATGTTGTATTCGCCCAAATCATTAATACCGGACAGACAGTCCGGCCACGCCCAGTTGACGTGCTTGACCGTGCTCCCCTCCTCCAACGCCAGAATCGGCCCTACATACCCGCTATCGTCCGTGGGCGGGACGCTGTTATTCGAGATGGTAAGGTTATGACCGTTCGGACGGGAGACGAAATATATCGCAATGGAGTGGAAGAACGTCGGTGCATTATTATCCGGGACGGTCCCGTTCGGGAGGGCCTGATAGGATGACGGTGGCAGTTTCCCATTCCCGGAAACATCTATCGCGATGTGCAGGTTGTCTGTCATTATATATTCCTCGGTCAGCATCTGTAATCTCATGCAAAGTATACGAGAGAATGTGTAAGGGGGCAATACTTCCGCCAACAGGCGTGTAGGGCTGCGGGGCGTCGATTATCGCTATCCCCGGCGTGAATATTTGCCCATTCCTGATATCGAACGTGCGGTCCGCCATCACCGTCGACGCCAGCGACGTTATTATTACCGCCAGCGGTAGTATCAGTATTCGTGAAGACATTGTTGATTGGAGAGGTGTTCATCGTGAGGAGCGACTCAGTTTGTTTCTTAGGATTATCGGGATGAATGTAGGAGGGCAATATATTTGTGGTAACGTGCGGGTAATCGGGTTTCATCGCGATAGCTAGCTATATTGCACCCCTGATATAGATGTTTCTGTGAATCCGTAGCGAGTCAGGCTATTGATCGGTTGGACGGTGCCGGTGTTGCATATGTTCTACCCCGGCGGCTGACATCATGATCGTTGGCCATTGCATCGGATAAAATAATCAATCGACCGTTTGCCACGACAGGTTTTCTTGCTTTGCGAGTGCGGATCACTAATCAATATCATGTTCGATATCGTCTCGTGAACGAGAAGCGTTCGATACTGCTCTACCTAATCGGTCTGGGGTAATGGTGCGATGTCCATGCGTATATTTAGCGGCTTGTCCCAATCTGTGGTCTCAATACCCTACGGTGATTGCTGATATGCATATGATGCGCTTGGGAGTAATGGAGTAACGGGCAGTCTTCTTAACTTGTTCAAACGTTCAGACGTCGTTATTTGACTCAATATGCCAGCTTTATGCATATACTTGCATGACTCCATGGATCTAGTCTATCAAAATTAATTGGTGGAGCCTGGCCTAAAATATCTATAAATCTGACTGCGTTTGTCAAGTTAGTATACAGCCTATCTGACTACTCTACACCCTGCAACCGCTTCGTGTTACAGCCGTCTACCCAAAATATGGGGTACTGAGTCGCCCAATTTACTGTATAAAAAGAGAGTCGGGTTGACAAGAAATCTGTCTCGCTGAAAATCTTTTAGGGTTTCTGTTGGATCCGAGGACGGACGTCTTTGAAGTCCCTCACGGTCTGCATGTGCACGACGCAAAGCAATATACAACTTGAACCCACTGTCGCATTCCTTTTGACTGGTGAGTATAGGAAACAGCTGCAGCCTACAACTTGGAGGGGTCCTAGTTGTCAGTTTATAGGCTGTAAATCTGTCGTTGATATATATATCGAGTATAAGGGTCAGCACGTGCGCCAGCTTAATATATTGACATGTTGCAGGGTATATACATGTATCTGGCAGGCTGTAACTGCCTATACCTGGCACCGGCATATATTGGGACTTGGCCGTTCCCAAATTAATTATATCCCATACGTCTACAACCACACCGCGCATCATGACGACATGCCTGTTGCGTGTGTGTATCGAGCTGGCTAACAATCGATATATAGTAAGTCTGCCTTGTCTCGTAAGCCAGTGGCTTTCAGCCCGTCCCTTGATATCGGTAGTTGGTGAAGTAAAGTGGGAGCAGAGATCCCTTTTAATCTTAACGTTCTTCATAGAACTCCGGTGTGACAGGTTTCAACAGATCTCTAGATCCGCAGACGATTGGTATGCAGGCATATGTCATGTATAGCGTGATTATACGCAATTTGAAAGGTTCTAGCTGATTCCGGTAACGTACCGGAAGATAATTGCTCTTTGAAGTTCATACTGCAGGATGATAACCAGCTAGCGCGTGGTCCGATAGGGAGATATCTGCCCGAGCCCCAACGCCTGATAGCAATAGGGCTATTCTCACCTCAGAAGTTGTTTATAGCTGAAATATCGGACCCCAGCGTGTGCAGCTCCGTCTGCAGCATGTATAAAAGTGGACAAAAGATCATATATCCCGTTTGAAGAATTAGGATATATTAATTTCTGATAAATGAGATGCGAGTCGTCACACACCGGTATCCCTGCAGCCAAGACTATATTGAAGGTGAAATTCACCCAAATAATATAGCTACAAATTGACTTGGCCAATCAAGGAGAGGTTGTGTAATAGAAGTTGGCCCAGGATTAACCAGATACTATAAACTAGAACACCCAGGCTGCTTACTAGATTAGCTGTTTTTAAGATTGGATTTTGTTAGACCAGCATCTACTACGCGACCAGAGTAACTAGTTACCAACACCCCTGAACCTGTAGACTAGATACCTTACCTAGGTTAAGTACTTCAGTATATAATTATATAAAGTATTTCTTAGGTGAATTCCACCTCCTGCATAGCCTTAGCGGAGCGTGACGAATTATTAGAACTCGATACATAATTCGTCTTGTAAAACAAACTGCAACAGCGAAGATCGTCGATTAAAATACGGCAATCTGGCTCACAAGGCAAATACATAATGATATTTATTAAACCGAGATCTGGAGTCTTTTATCTGCCTTTGCGCGCTATACTAGGCGGTGTAGTTTGATCGTTGATATCTTGGCCACATGTGCCTTGCGGCACAGGTATACTTATTCTACCGCTCGTTCAGTTTACATACGAGGTTCGATAGATCAACAGTTATATTTTATAATTTAGGCTATAGTGAGGTATTGATATACCTAGCGATAGCTTGTTGCGGTGCTATAATATATTGCATATAATGTGGGAAACTATGTTTACACCAGAATTCTAAAGTCTTGCAATTGGGCACGCGGGATATAGATTGAGGAGGTGTGGTGGGCCAAGCAGCTCCACCGGGCTCCATCCGATGCATCGTTCTGTCGTTTACGATCTTTGGGCACGCAACTATCTTTCGTTAGATATTCTCTGCCATCTTGACGGCTTGACGTATTCTCGCGAATGCGAGTTGAGGTAGGTGCAGCAGTCGCCCGACGGGATTGCCAATGCACAATACAGAGACGCCAAGGGAGCGGGGTAAAATAAAACCTGATTCTTACAGGATATATGCGGACTTTGGTTCTCCTATAGATGGTAGCAAGGAATCCACGTACGCCTGATTCGCAGCTGGACCTACTGGATAAACTTGCAGAATATAAGTAATGGTTGTGGCTTTCAAGGACTCAGCGCCACCAAGCTAAAGTAGAACAATAGTTTGTACTTACTTTCACAGAGATATAATAATAATCAGATTCTAGAATATGAATAAGATTGCATGAAGTGTACTTTGAGACGAGAGAGTACAGATTTTTTTCACCACGAAAAACTTAGGGCATACGTGGACTTCTTGCCATTCTCCGTATGATAATACTTACCTTTCAGATTCTCCATTGGCTTTGACCCAGATGGATTCTAGTCCTTATGAATTATCGGTATCACGAATCGAGACTAACTACTAGTACAATGCGCGCCGACCTACTAGAGACATATAAGTCGACATCGTACGTCTGCAACGCAGAATGTTAACACATACCACATGCAGATATGCACAGCTGCACAGGTCGCCGTGCCGTCATTGCATGCTGTCAGTATACGCTGTCAGTGCATGCATATCGTTGATGCGTGCAGGAATATTCTATTTTACATGCAAATATCCAGCGGCAACTAGTTGACCTCCTGCTCGGTTCCGGGGATATTGCGAGATAGCTAGTATACTCCGATTATTGTAAAGCTTGTCCTGATAGCCGGCTCCTCCCAAATTTTTGCCGGATACCCATCCTGGGTATACGATGATTGGCCATGCTTGCATGGAGACGGTTTCACGATGCAGTGCACGGAAAGTCCATATATTCCGGGAACGCGACTGCTTACATTTTACATCCGAAAGATGAGAGTAGCGACAAGTGATGGCTTCGCATCAGCAGCAGGAGGCCGTGCTTGTTCCGGGCTGCAGGCACTTGAAATAGACCAAGTCCTATTTCACATCCTATACCTTCAGCAAGGCCGGGTCAACAATCTTCACCTGCTGTTAGCGAGGAGAAGGCGGCATTTTGTAAGGCGTAAGCAAATATATACGTATGACATGTGTGTGTCTCTACGTATCTACGAAATAGAACAAGAACAAAGGTATGGGACAGCGAGTCCGACGGCCGACCCCCAATTTACTATATATACAACAGTTCTCGACTACTCAATCCTTCCCATTCCCTTGATCGCCATCCTCAAATACTCGACTAAAGAGCTGTTGGGCGATCGATAGACTCACGCAATAGGTCACTTTGATTGATACCTTCCATATCCTCATCGCCTAAATCTCAGCAATGTTTTCGAATTTACAGAGCTGATTCAACATGGTAAGCAATCTGACCACCTACTATCAGTTTCTATGTACATTTACCTTGGCGGTTTTGTTTCCTGGGTCTGCTGTTACATAATGTATCACCATTATTCCTCTGTTATTCGTCAAAGCAGCAGTAGGAAGTAAATAGAGTCCAACTGACAGGTTATTCTAGGCTTACCCCGAAGCGCCCGACGCCCGATTCCATGCTGCAGCGTCTCTACGCCAATGACTCTGGAATGGGGGTTCTCAACTCTGCGAGGCCCCTCGATTCCACTATGATCTTACGCGCAATCATCCGGAACTGTGGCAGTCGTACTACGTATACTACCACTATAGCGGCTGAAAATGCCGGCGCGACAGCTCCAGTGGAGTTTATAAAGTTTCCCAGTCACGCTGACCTGTAATATATGACAAAGTCTGGCGGTTGATCCCACCAGTAATTTAGAATAAAATTCGCCGTTGTGCCGGAAAACAGGGAACGATGGCGCTATCACTGAGGCGATTACAGAGTTCGTCAAGACTGCTTTAAGCGCGCTATCCCATATACTTTTGAATAGGGCGGTAAATTTGGTGATACCACCCCTTGTGCAACTCATCCTACGGTACGTACCAATTTGAAGAATAAGAAGGGGCAAGAAGTGGGATAGTCCAAGTTTAGGCTTGGTTTCTATTTATACAGCCAAATATTCATGCTATGAGTGTTCCTAACTTTGTTTAAGCATGTCGTCGCCGCAGGATTCGGGATCGTTTATCCAACAAACCCCGATGCTCACGTTGTAATGCAAACACTTGGTAAGCTGGCTTCCAACAGTATTTAGAGCTACCGCTTCTCACGAAACAGTTGACATTAACGCATAAATTTGCCGGCATATCCGCAAGATTATTCTTTCTGCCGGACCCCGAGTGGAGCAGCTGCTGGATCACCTACGAAGACTGGCGGGTATGAATAGTGAAGGTGATGACACTAGTTCAAATTCAGCCGGCAATAGCGAGGCCGAAAGCACCCAGGCCGACGACGACGAGTTGGCGTTGGGTCTGAAGCAATTCTATACCGATGTCGATCGGAATGGCTGCAGGCCGCTGCTTCTAGGCCAGCTCATAACAACTCAGTCTAGAACCAATGCGAGCATCGACCAAGACCCGGCCATCTTTGGGTCCGTGGTTTGGCAAAGAATCAAGAAGGATGATCCGGGTCTGGCGGGGAAAATCTTGGAATAGGTGAAAGACTACTTTCGAAAGAAGAATATTGCTGGCGCTATTTATGACACCGTACGCAAAATCTTCCGGGAAGATCCCTACTTGGTTCCTTGCGCTAGTTTAGATTCCTTCGCAGGCATGAGGATGCCCGAGGTTGTTGAATGGCTGATCAGGAACTTGGGGTAATATAATGCAGAAGAGGCCAAAGACCAATGGCAGGATGGGGTGAATGAATCAAGGTTCTCGATATCGACAATTCAAATTGGTTTCGGCCATATCCTACAAGCAGGAAAAAGGCCGCAAGAACCGTCACGGCTCATAGTTGCTGGTTCTACGTTCAACTCAAGCTAGTATAATGCAAAGTAGAATGACTCAGCGGGTTTTCTTATATATGCACGCCCCTTCGCCATGTAGTCAAATTGAGGAAAACTATGATGTCATCCTCTATATCTGTGATCTCACTGTCGTGTGATAATGCTTCCTGCGTCCTAAATATGTGGTGTTGTAGCTTGTTGGAGGTTGCTGTGGTTCTATAGATCTACGTGGTCTTGCGAGCCAGATCGCACGAAATAAAGGCGACCACTTCAATGTTCTATATGCATATATGGTTCAGAACCACTGTTTGTGTTAGTAGAAACTGTCTTACAATTGTCACTTTTTCCTACAGCTCTGAGGTCGATTATCCGGTCGCTCTGCTAAGGTAGTTACAGTTATGCATCACTCTAGGTAGCTACTGAATATTCAGTTAGTCAAGTAGTTGTTCTCAAACACGGTGGATGATAATTCAAGGTCATGGCTAATCAAGTGACTGGAACACCTTGAAGGCTGTTCTAAGTGCATTTCGACTTTAGTATCGTTTTGCAGCGTAATGAAACTGTTTTCTAGTCATCACTAGTGTGGGTAATTGCATTTGAACGTGCTGGCCCTTCGGATGCTTATTATGACCGCCTACGAAGATCGATAAAACGCGCAGTTGTCCTCAAAATCAGATTGAGTATATCTCAAGCTGATTATGTAGAATAGAACAATAATCGTCTGCTCTCTGAGCTTCCTATTGTAAGCACGGGCGGCGTAAAATAAAGCCTCTTTCTCTGAACAGGCCCTGAAGAATGATTTCAAATTCATCAAATTCATAAACCCGATATCAAGAGTCCATGCGTAGTTGAAACTATACTACCGACCTGGAGAAGACCCGATCACCATTCTGAAACACGGTCTACCAAAATAGCAATTGTCTCGGGTGACAAATTCAAATGGTCGTTGGAGTGCTCCCAGTATATTGGAAAGGAGGCCTCCGGGGTTTGATCGCCATCTTCATTTCATCCCCAAGTCAACTCGCCGCCTACCGGTGTGTATATATTGTCATTGTATAGAAGTATCATTTTGTACATCTCGAGCGGGGTATTGTCCTTCTCTTGTATGCATGTTTCGCGATGTTGTTGTGAATATATTAATATCTCCTCAACCAGATGCGCGATACAGCCAGCCAATTAACCTCAAAGTTCATTGGCGAAAGCGCGCTTCCAGCCGCCAATTCAGCTGGTCAGGGATGTGTGTATGCTTATATCTAGCATTCGCGGATATAACAGCCTATGGAATGTAAAACAACGCGCCCCATATATATTACACGTATACACTCAAGCTACATAGATATCGATCGACCGACGGAGCTCTCGTCGAAATTAATGTTGTAGAGTTTGGGATCGATTCAATCTCGTTGGCCTTCGACATGCATCACATGTGCACGTCGCTAAGGTAAAACACAATGAGCACCATACACCCATCTACAGATCTATCAGGTTGGCCAGGTCGGTCTATATACGTACGCGTGTGCAGTTGCCTGCAGGCCATCTGTCGAATCGCCACAGTCACTCTGCGTCGACATCGTCGAGCCGCCGAGTTTACGGGTAACCAGGCCGTGGGGCGCAGACCGTGCATGCAAAGTGATGACTCGCTGCAGGTGTCGAGTGTCTCGGTTATGTTCTGTGCTAGAGCCTTTGCCTTGTTTGTGAACCAGACAGCTGTACTAAGCTTTACCCAGCGGAGGCTCCGCCACTGCACTGCTTGTTGCATTGTTGGCTGGTGGAGTTAAGAAATCACCATCTAATGATCGTGGCTTCATCTTGACTCGACTGGGCGTCCAATCGATGCCCAGAGATTCGAAACAGAAGGCGAACGCTGGTTTTTTATGGTTCGGACGTCTAAAGTGTCGAAGGGGTACTGGAATTAGTTAGTGTTTGCACCTGGGAACTTTTCGCGAGACTGTGTGGAGACGCATATTGCTGGGGCTCGAGGGAGTGTATAGATGAATTTGCGTTTGGAGTTGATATCTCCTTCGGATCGGTAGCAGAGTAGATCTTAGACGGCCATGCTGTCGTTCGCTACCTCAGGCATAGACAGGGACGCTAGCGTTACATAATCATAAACATTTGCCTCCATTCTGACTGAAGTTGTTCTTAACGTCTACATGCATAGACGGAGTGGCCGGGCTGGCCGACTGGATACACGGTGCTTTGCCGAGAAACGTACCAATGCTGTGAAATCGAACGCGAACCTAGGCCGGGGTGTCTAGATTTATGGATTTCGACATTTGGAGCTCGAAATACAACATTCGAACCACACGGCTTATCGGCATACCCTGTGACATCATTGAGCACGGTTAGGCCCGCATCGGATGGTCATACTGCATTTGTACTACGGGCAGGCTCGAGATTTCAAGACTTGTTCCTGGTGGATACCTTTTTTCCCCGCGCGGCCATGAAGGGAAATCCTGGGATTAATTAGTCGATAGAGCCTCACTCAGGACTAGCCACAAACGGAAATATTATCTCGGTAATCGGGTTAGTTCTGCGACTACGATCGGGTTAGTCTTTCGGGCCCTGAATGCCGTCGAGATCTCGCAAATGTTCGCAAGCGTGGTTTCGAAAGGAGTGAGGTTGTGACAGACAACACAAAGCATTCGCTGGTTTCGGCAGGAGTGCTTGTTGCCGCAGAGCTTCATGACAGCCCCTATGGCCCTAGCACTCTTCTACAGAGGCATCGAGCATATTTCTTGTCAGTCTCGTGGCATTACCCCAGGTCTGCTGTCTAAACTTGCCGCCAGACGCGTCTCCTCATCTCTCCCCTTCGGCACGTATTCCGAACTTACGAACCATGGAACAGCCATTGTAATTAAACATAGGCTGCCGGCAAGTCTTACCGACGGCACTCTTGAATAAATATTTTATGCTCAGCAGGATGTTTCGAGGGACACTCCGATGTTATATTTGCATGAGTCGTGACAGCATTTGCATAGAGCGTAACTCTACGCGCGCGTTTGCCTAGAGCTGGCATTGCAGCATAACTTCACAATGTCTAAGGGTCTCAGTCTCGAGGCACCACCGCTATCTATCGATCGAGCTCGAAGCAGGTAAAGTTTGACCATTGAGGCTCGCGACACCACTATCAGGCTTTAGCATGTTGTCACGATGTCGAAATTACGAAGGGTAATGCTCGGCGTACGCATATGGTATCATAATGCTATTACAAGCAAAGTCTGCGAGGCCGCAAGGTCGTCGGCCTCATAGTTGATGTTATATAAAGTGAGCGGGACGATCCCTTCCGCCTCTCTTTTCTCAATCATCATCACCTGGCCTTGATCGATATTCCGCTCTTCCTCGGGCATATTTCCATTCCTACGGCTGTGCCGTCTTCTTACATTCTCTTTGTTCTGTAGCAATTGATTTGCTCATTGTCGTCAGTGCTTATCCAGCATCGATTCTATCCACTCTCTTGATACGATTCATTCAGCTACCTTGATACTTAAGTAATATTCATTTTAATTATAATAACGGACTTCACACTCGGACTATCAAGGAATAATTACTGCACGATATCCAACATGCGCTTCTCAACTATTGCCGCCGCCCTTGCGCTTACGGCTTCTCTAGTGGATGGCCACGGTCTCGTGACGAAAATCACGGGTGCCAATCTTGTCGTGATGCCTGGCCTTACAGTCATTGCTGGAACCAGACGAGACTGCCAGACGAACCAGTGCGGATCGCAGAGGGATTCCGCCATCATTCGGGATGCCGAGATCAAGGCTGGGAAGGCGGCGACTGCGCTTGGCCGAACTCAGGGGGTAAGCATATAGGCATCCAGAGACGCCCAATAAATTCTGGAGTGGGATATATTTCGCTAACTAAGGATTTGTCGATAGGGTGGGCCGGTTAGCGCTGCAAAGGCAATTGCCAACTTTATGGGTGGCACTGGCAATAGTACCACGGGTGTGAATAATCCAGCTGGCCAGACGAATGGTAAGTGGCTGTTCCATCAACCGGCAACCTGGGCCTGCCGCAAAATCTCAGCTGCTAACACAAAAACTTCAGGAAAAACTGCCGGCACTAACCTCCAAGGACGTGCTGCTGCCAAAGCGCCCCCAGCAAAACCCAAGGCTGAGAACCAGGCGAATGTGACAGACACATCACCCGCAGCCCTGATGCCAGGGGTTGGTGCGGCTAACGGAATGCCCACTTGCTCGGATACAGGTGTCATCACGATGACCTATCACCAAATCAACGGGGATGGTGCCGGCCCTCTGGTTGCTAAAATCGACGCCTTCTCCGGGGGTATCAGTCCGGAGGCTTTTGTCGTTGCCAAAATGATCAAGAACGTGCCGGGAACCGGCGGAAATTCCAAGAACACGATGACGGATTTTGACATTGCCGTTCAGATGCCCGAGGGAATGGTATGTGGCGCTACGGTGGCGGGAGTCTCGGGTGTCTGCATCGTCAGAGTCAACAATGCCGCTGCGGCGGGTCCGTTTGGAGGAGCTGCGGCTTTCATTCAGAGCCCCAGGGCTAAGAAGCGGGCGTTGGAGTTCCAGAGGCTGAAGAAGAGGCATTATGCTCGTGGCGTCGTCGCCCGGAATCCTATTGGCGGAGCAGAGGCGAACTGGGAGTAGTTGACGGCATCTGAGACTTGAATCCCAACTAGTGCTCTGTTTTTTCTTCTTCCTCCGTGAATGGGAATCGCATATTGGTGGGTTGATTGTCGTCTGCTCCGTGAAGAATTTTTGATTCTTCGTATTGCATTTTGTGGCGCCTGCTCCATTTGGGGGAAAAAGTCGCGTGCCTGCAGATTCATTTCGTACAATCGATCGGAGTCCTGTGATGGCGTGTAATTAGCTCGAGCTAGCATTTCATGGCGTTCGTGCTTTTTGATTCAATTAGTCACGCATATAATATACAAGCTATAAGGAGAGCTGAAGGTATAATTGTACTATAGTATTGACTCGATAAACACAAATTAATCTGCATCTAATCATATGGATTTATGGGTTTACGATATCGATATATATATGCTTTCCCGTTGATTGTGAACTCATGCATTATACCGGCTCTACGTGCCCGCGTGACTAGAATATGCACGTATGCGAGACCCTAAGCGCCCGAGCATTCGTTCACATCCGCATGATACTTGAAATCTCAGAATCGTAATGATCAGAAATATAGGAATCCGATTCAGCCTCAACCTGCTAACGTTCGACCCGATTGAGACTAATCCAGTGACCTCGTCCAATCATAAACTCCGGCGTAATAGTGGCTTGTGCCATTGGCCTTTTGTCTCGCGACAGCCTCGGTGGCTGCCGGCACATGGGCACCTCCTGCAGCATGCGCGGACGCAGTTCGCAGTTCGGCGTGGTTTGGCCGGTGTCTCTGTGTTGGAGGGGGGCGCTGGTGGAGTGCTCTTGGCCTGAAGTCGAGGAAGCGCTCCTCGAGAGGGCGGACGAAGGAACGAACGAACGCGGCGGAGTTGACCCAACTCGAACTCCGTGTCACCTGTGCAGCTCTCCCGAGTGGCCTGATCATGCAGTTCGGCTGGTGGCGTTCGTCTTTCGGGGCCGAGGCCTGCTCGGACGGGTTGACAGAGAGCTTCCATTGCAGCTTCTATTGCTTAATATAGCCTCGAACTCGTTATCGCCAATTATTGTCCACGTACGTCTATCACGCTACTTATCGACGCGATACATGCGGTAGGCTAACTCTGGCTATTTAATCCAGCGAGCATGGGTAGGTACCGCCAGTGCGAGCCTCGATGTCGCTTGTTCCCCCATGGCTCCGGCTCCCAACAGAACAGAGCGGTCACTTCTGAAACTTTGTTTCGCACCGGCCGGCGACCATTTCTTTTGCATAACCAACTTTTTTTTTTTTTTGAAATAACGGATCGTGGTACGGGAGTTCCATCTGGGGGTGGATGAGGCGGACCTCCCCTCCAACCGAATTCCCTGTTTCAGCTGTCTACGAAGAGCATTGTCCTGGCTTCCCAATGGTGGACGTAACCAATGCCCTTGAGCACTGGCTGATACACTGGTATACCCGTTGCTCGAGCACCTATATCGTAAGGAGTTCCTTCTGCTATACCTACAGCCATCATGCATATGGCGGTGCATAATTAACACAGGCTGATAACTGACTCGGTTTTTGGGAACTGTCAACAATTTCAGCTCCAGCTCCAGCTCCGAGGAGGTTCTTGACAGGCATCTTTGGCGTGTCGGATTTTCTAACCGAACGAGAGACCAATGGCAGGCATGCGCAAGAGGCTAAAGCATGCACCAAAGTGCAGCAGGACTCGGAAAGCTAAGAGGTTACTTCGACTTGCTCGATTTAGAAAAAAAAATCGCGGCGGTCGCGGTTCCAGACCTCCAGCCGAAATCCGCTCGCCCTAGGCCGAGAAGCACGGTCTAGAACAGTATCGATAGGTTGTTTCTTCAGGGTCCACGATGCCACTGGGACTCTCCAGTTGGGTCCACACCTTCCACCGGCTCCCATTGCATTGGGACCATCCTCGCAATAAATGCATTCGCTCGCATGCAAAAGTAAGAAAAAATCATGCATCGGCCAGCTCCCTAACTCGGCACCGCTGCATATGCAAAGGGAGCTTGCACTTGGGAAGCTCGTCGTGAGATTATGGAGCAAACTGCCGCAACTTTGACCCTTGCCTAACCTCTCGGCTGGATGCGCGGTCGCATACGAATGCTGCAAAAAAAACCACTGACAATACGTCTTTTCGACATTGTTGTCTGCAGGTAGGTTGGATACTTCTTTCTCTTTACCGTGCTCAATAGCTTATGTATACGTTTGAGGACCCACAGGCTGGAAAACAGATCCACGAATCATCGATGTATCGTTGCACGGAATTTGCCTAATGTTTTTGGATTGGGCGTGTCAATGAATAAGCAGAAGAGCGAGGGAAAAAAAGAAAGAACAAGAGGACTAAAGAAAGGCGCGCGGCGACCTATCAGCTGAGGGGCTCTGGATTCCTCCTATAGTAGCTCAAAAGAAAAGTATACCATCTTTTCTTCTTCGATACAGCTGCACTTGCTGGCTGGGCTATCTGCGACCTCCCTTGTTAGCATGATGCCTGCACGGGTTCAAAGGTTTCAACTGGAGACCTGCTTGACCGACCCGAATCTTCGGCGCGCTACCCAGCAAAAACCTGCATGTTCGCGGGCGGATCGCACAAAAAAAAAAAAAAGTGATGAATAAGGGACCTCTCTCCACAGCTGCGAAATGCATAATTGAGAAGCAACCCCCATCTCTATCCTACGGTCTATTTTCTGTGGCCAAACAGGCGAATAGACAAGAATGACCCTTATGTTGTCATCGCAGACACCGTCCCTTGCATTCAATTTATGGTGCGAAGCTGCGCCATCGGTTCGAGTCAGCTCGAAGCTATCCATATAGAATTACCTCCTATATATAACTTCAAAGCTATATAGGTCGCGCCGACCCGGCAATACGGTTCTCGATACGATCTACCCCAGAGTCAAAGAAAAGCATTCAGCTATCAGACATCACTCTCGTTGGAAATTATTCCCTCGGCAGCCTGCTCTGCAATTGCGCGCGCCGCCTGCTGGGCGTCCATTCGTTTCTTGCGCTCGTTCGTTCCAACAGTATGGAACACACCTATCCGACTTCAGGCTCAACTTCAACGTCTACAAGCAGTTCCATGAACTCTTTACGTCCACTGCTACCTCGCGCAGAGGGTGTGCATGGCCCAAGTCCATCTGACTTATCCGCTGGGAAGAGGAGAAAAGCGAGCAATGCTTGCACAGAATGCAGATCACATAAGACCAAGGTCCGTCGCTCGCTCGTCAATCCACGTTTTTTTGTTTCGCGGATTCATGTCAAAGGGCGATAGTTTGTTTTCCTTGTCACTACGACCGTCTCGTGGCTCCTATCTCCTGTTGTATAACGTAAAAAAGCTAATTGGATACAACGGGCCTGATCGGTGAGATCGTGTAGTGCGACCAAGGCGTCCCTTCTTGCTCCGCGTGTCGTCGAAGAGGTGCCGGTGAATGTATCTACATTCCTGGAAATGATGGGAGGCGGCGAGACCCCGTCGAGCGACTTCGAAGAGACAACGACATGATGAAGACGGTGCTGCAAGCGATTAAAAGCTCATCTGCGGAGGATGCGCATGCGATTGTCGAGTCAATTCGCTCAGACTTTACGCTGGAGGACCTAGTCTCGCTCATACACAGTCGTGGGACCGAGTTCTCAGAGGCCTCCCCATCATCCTTTGGGTCGGCCTCGAATTCCGCATCCACTGAACTGGAGAGCCCGCCTGGGAGGAAGGTCCTGCACAGTCCCGATAGCCATGCACACCATCATCAAAGGGAGCGAAAGTCTCACATGGCCGGAGAACCAGATTTGGAACTCCCTCCAATAGCAAACCACCACCACCGCGATTACCACCACTACGGACAGCACCGCGACCATCGGAAATACCCAGCGACATCCCCAGGCAAATTGCCAGTGTTTGAGGCTGCTACGCGTCCGCTGACCACCGACGAGTATCGACATTTCCCCCCAACCCTTTGACCAACAGGAAGTCGGCCCGCGTGGGCAAAGGCTGGAGGTGCTGATCCTCTTTTCCGTTCCTTCCATTTTTCCTTTTTTTTGGATCTTCTCTAGAACTTTAAACTTTGTTCACCGGAACGGCAAACAGCGAACACGAGAGATAACTATAGAAGCTAGTGCGGACGCTGACTTGGCCGCGACCTTGACCTGAAGAAGAAGAAGGGTAGACTTCAGCTCCGCTGAAGGTCCCTGGCGACGGATGTGGAAGTGGGGAATTAGGTAGCAAACATCGGTGGAAGGAGCGGAGCTAGGCTAGGCTGGGAGCTCACACGAACCAGAGGGCTGGGATCCACGTTTTCTGCAGGCGGCTTCGAGTTCGCGAGTTCAGAGAGTCGCGGGAACTCTCTCGATGGGGGAAAGGCAGAGTGCAGCTGGGCTGGGGGGGGACATATGCACACCGGTTAACGGTTGAGGGAGGATATGCGCTATGGAAGGAAAGCCCCCAATGGATTAGAATCAAGCAATCTGGGATGCCGTTGCAGAGTTTCCAAGGCCGAGTATATGCATAATAGCTGCATGCATAGTGCCACCAGCAGATTTACAGAGACGTTCGACTTGTTTCTTGTTATTTCCATTTGAGCTCTGCCGTGCCGTAGACGCACACCTGGCACCACATTTTTTTTTCTTCTCTTTAGCCTGCAGATTTGTTAAAACCGTCAACCTTTTTTTTCTCTTTCCTTTTCGCAGGTGGCCACCTGCACGCTAAAATGCCATCCTTTGTTCCCGCTTGAGTTTCTGTAGACCAAAGCACGGGCTTCCCGGTCTCCGGACTCGGAGCCAGATAACCCCAGCAAAAAGCCGCGTATGAAAAAGTATGGGATTTTGTAAGTCGAGCACGGATTCGATTGTGGCGTTTGGAGGCGCTTTGTGTCTAGAGCGGTCGATTAGCCGCCAGTTAGGCCGGTGGCAGCCACAGAGTCGACTAGTCTAGGCTTGTCATTCGTTCCCGGTGGAAAGGTCTCTAAGGAGTACTTTGTGAGAACTTTCGTGCGAGGGAGCGCAGCTTGGACCACGATCGAACGACACTAGTACAATCGATTAATTCCGCGCTCGTGCCCTCGCGACCACGCTGACCCGAAGCCCCCCTGATCCAACGTTACGTGGAATCACTCGAGCTCAAATACTTCTTATACGCGAACAAGCCAGGATCCGGCCAGTGCAGGTTCTCCAACAATCGTATTGAATACCCCGATCGATCCTCGCTGCGCCCGACAGGCGTATGCTCCGGATTTGGGGACGGAGGCGGTGACATTCAGCGTCCGCCCGTCCGCCCGTCCGTCAACTGTCGTCGTCGTCCTATCGATACGAATCGCCACCTGCAGCTCCAACTAGTTCTCTCGGAGCCTAGCAAGCGTCGGGCTTGCTCGATCCATGCGCCTGCCTGTGGGCACCGCGCGAGGCAGCCAGTGCCGAGTCGACTCGATAGGCCAGCTGGCTAGCTAGGCAGCTGGCGTGCATACATACACAGCAGCCAGCATCCGCAAGTATACGCCTGGCAGGTCCGACAGTTTGGAGAGTTCCGATCGATCTGGGGAACAATATCCTGCCAGTTGGGTCCGCTGAATCTTGTTTTGGGGTTGCACAAGCGCCGCCGGCCGCTGACTTAAGCAGGCCTGCCAACATCCATCCATGCCGGCAACGCACTTTGCCGATGGCGTCGACGCCTTGGCTCTAACCGCCGCCGCCGACATCGCGGACTTCAGGCTGCTCGACGCCCTTGCCGGCGATGAGAAGCCATCGTTTATCGTCCGGTTGCACCCGCGGCCGTCGTGCCACTCGCAGCCCGTCTGCTGGTTCAATTCGTCCGCCCGTCGGCGGCTGAGACTCGGCCGGGTCCCATCGAATGCGTCGACGCTGCCGCAGACGGACAATGGCTCGGGTTTGAATTCGTATTCCACATCGACGTCCTCGAACAGTGGCACCGGTATCAGCACGGCGTCTCTTTCGCAGTACGACAGCGACTTTCATGCGTGGATACTCAACCGGCTTGCAGTCTGTCCAAATGGCAACGGGAGCGGCCCCGCAATCCCGTACTACACCTGTACGAAGGGAATCCTGTGGACCACTACGACGCTGGAAGCTGGTGGAACCCAGTACCTTCTCTTCACGGGAATTCCCCTGTCTTTGAAGTCACCCTTAGAATATGACCGACAGAAGGCGCGGGGACCCACGAGTGAAATCTCAGCTCAGAATTTGAGCGGTGATGACCCTGCAAGCGGCCTACAAAGCTCATCGCCATTGACGGACCTTCGCAAGGACTGGGGGGCGCGTCGGCTGAGCTGGTTCAAGCCGGAGAGATGGTCCGTCAGCCTCCCTGGCAGTCCTACGACTAGGATCAGCGATACTCCTGATCTATGTCTCGAAAGGAGACCGTCTATAGCTCTGCAGCCGCCATATCATGATCGATGCGGGGAGCTCACGCCCCTGGATCCAGGTCCGCCAGCAAGAATTACACTGGCATATAACGAGCCGGAGAAGGAGCATGTCCCGGTCACCAATATAGATAATAGCAAAGCACCTTCTGGAGATGCTCTCAAGGACCCTACCAATGATATGGACCATCCAAATGGTATGTCAACACACCACCAATCCTTAGTACAAAAGCTCAATGTCTAAGGCTAATTGTTGATGTGCTAGTGTCGATCATCGACTGGACTCGGCACGAGTCTAGCGACCTGCTTCCTGAGCACACCAAATTGATCCGTGACTATGATTGGAGCACTACTCCTCTTGGACCAATTGAAGACTGGCCACAAAGTTTAAGAACAGTTGTCGTGCTGATGTGTGCCTCGTGCTTTCCATCGGCTCTTTATTATGGGCCGGACTTCACTCTCATCTACAACGACCCGTTCAAGGTCATGATGTCTGGTATGCATCCATGGGGCTTAGGCAAACCTTGCCGTGAGGTCTGGGGCGATGTGTTCGACGACCTGCTGCGTACCCGATTTGCGAAGGTCATACGGGGTATACCGACATTTCAAGAGGACCACGAGGTATTCATGATGAGAGAAGGCATAACTGAGCAGACTTTTTTCTCCTGGACTTTGAACCCTATTGTTGACGAGAGTGGAAAATGTGCGGGCATATGGAACTTTTCGGTCGACTTGACTGCCAGAGTTGTCGCCGCCAGAGGCTTTCAAATGCTGGGCGAGATTGGCCGCCGTACGAGTGGGATGACAAGCTCCGAAGAGTTCTGGAACAGGTTCCTCGACGGCATGCAGACTAACGAGACTGATGCTCCTTTTGCACTGGTGTATTCACGAGTCAGCAATTACGCCGAAAGTTCGAGTTGCTCGGATGCTCCAGTCCGAAAATCCAATCATGACTTCACAGTTGAATACGAAGGGTCTTACAACATCCCTGAAGGACATGTATGCAGGCCGCAGCGGATAAACCTCGGTGAGTCGGACGAAGGGTTTGCGGCCGCCTTTAGGGAGGCATGCGACCATGAAGTCTTGTATCTGAAGGGTAACAGCTTGGTACCCCCACAGCTCCTGGAGGGGCTCACTTCTTCGTTTGGGGATGCTGTGGAAGCTGTTGCGGTCTGTCCGATTCACTCGCATAGTGCTGCAGACGAAATTTCTGGATTCTTAGTGCTGGGACTCAATACACGGCGGCTCTGGAATGACGATTATAAGTTGTTCGTGGAGCTACTAATCCAGCAACTGTCGAGTGCCTTATCGGCCAGCTTCTTCTTCGAAGCGGAAGTGCGACGCAGCGAGAACCTGGCGCGTATTGCAGCCATGGAGAAGATAATATTGTCTAATCAGCTGGCTGCAAAGACGGTGGAGGCTAGAGCGAATGAATCGCGATTCAAGAGGCTCACGGATCTTGTACCTGTGGGAATATACATGTGCGATGCAAACGCGAAGGTCTACTTTGTTAATGATGCCTGGCACGAAATCACAGCATTTCCGAAAGGTGTAGACCTAACGACTTGGATGGACTACGTGCATCCAGATGACCGCGATAACCTGCGGGCGGAATTCACCAGCATATCAGAACGCACAGCAGATGCTGTTCCCCATACCTTTCGCTGGCTCACGCCGTACACCACGAAGGATGGACAGGTTATGGAACGGTGGACGTTTGGGTCGACTCAAGTCGAGATTGCGGAAGACGGCTCTATTGCGGGGTACTTGGGCGTGACGATGAACATCTCGGAGCAGAAGTTGAGGGAACAAACCCAGAAGAAAAGACTTGAAGAGGCAACAGAGCTTAAGCGGCAGCAAGATGTGAGACCCAAATCATTCGCTCTCTCAAATACGGGCATATTACGGCGTGAATACTAATACGAACCATTATGGTGCAGAACTTCGTCGACATTGCTAGTCATGAAATGAGTATGTAAAACGAGTCACCGTTGTGAACGTCTTCTTGATCAGCTCATGGTACTAAAATTTTGTGTTCTATATAGGAAACCCGCTTTCCGCAATTCTACAGCTCAGCGATATCATCATCAGCTCCTTACAGGGCTGCAATAAATACTACAAGGGGTGTGACCCGCAATTACAGGAGGAAATAACGGCTGCTATCGATGCAGCTCAAACAATCCTGCTATGCGCGAGCCACCAGAAACGAGTCGTTGATGATATTCTTACCTTGTCGAAACTCGACTCTGCGCGCCTGATGATCACACCTGTGGACGTGCAGCCTGTCGCGATCGTAAATGAAGCCATGAAAATGTTCAAGCAAGAGTGTCTCCTGCATGAGATCTCTATGGAATTGGAGGTAAGAATCCCTTGGCAACTCGGATGCTGTACAAAGCTCTCGGGCATGCGTGTGGCTAATAGAGGACTGTATCTGAAAATGCAGGTTGACGAGGGCTATAGAAATCTATCCGTGGACTGGGTGAAGCTTGATCCAACAAGGCTGCTTCAGGTGCTAATTAATTTGTTAACAAACGCCATCAAATTCATTCGATCGGAAGCTGAAAGAACGATAACTGTCACCATGAGTGCTTCTCTGGATAAACCCGTTGACCCGGAGGGGTTGATGGTTTTCCCATCCGTGAGAAAGATGAGCGAGTCATTAGCTGTGGAAGTAAACGACTCCGAACAACCTGAAGATTCTGTATTCCTATCCTTCGAGGTCAAGGATAGTGGCAGGGGGTATGTATCGCTGAAGCCCGACCGGCCGTTGATGAACAAAACTGACTGATCGACTGCAGTCTGACGAACGAAGAGAAAAAAATGCTGTTCCAGAAGTTCAGCCAAGCGTCCCCACGAACCCATATACAATATGGAGGCAGTGGCCTCGGGCTCTTCATATCCCGTGAGCTGGTTCAGCTCCAGTGCGGCGAGATAGGAGTGCTCTCAGAGGCAGGCAAAGGATGTGCATTTTGCTTCTACATTAAGGGGTCGAGAGGCGAGCCTCAAGGCACCGAGATACCAGCGTATGCGAGAACCATAGCGCCTGGGTCTCATACGAGGCGGTCGTCCTTACAGCTGTCATCACCATTTGAGCCGGCCTCTCGATCTGGGAGTCCCGGGGTAGTTTCGACTGTGGCTGAAGGGAATTGCTCGGGAACGCCGGATTACAAGCGGTTGCGTGGCTATCAAGTGCTTATCGTCGAGGATGTAGGTGGTGGAATCTATTTTCATAGCCGGGTCAGCTCGGAGCGGCACGAATATTTTGCTAATGTAGTGCCTTGTTTTCTCATCTTGCAGAACCTTGTCAACCAAAAGGTTGTTCGAAAGCAGCTCCAAAAGCTTGGATGCAATACGCACGTTGCGAATCATGGGCTTGAGGCGCTGGAAAAAGTCATGCAGTCCAAACTGTACATGAAAGCTGCTGAGGATGCGTATGATCTAACGGTGATATTGATGGATGTTGAGATGCCGATCATGGATGGCCTCAAGGCTACTGGGGAAATCAGAAGACTGGAGGCGGAGGGCTCGTTGGTGAGGCGAATACCGATCATAGCAGTAACAGCGAATGCGCGGCCGGAACAAATCAAACAGATGAGGGATGCTGGTATGGATGATGTGCTCAGCAAGCCATTTCGGATGCCAGAGCTTGTGAGCAAGCTGGAGCATGTCTTACAGAACGGTGGGCTGACTGCGAGAGCGCCGTCGTGAGGTGGTAAGTTTTCGCGTGTGCGCACGGGTCTGATGGCAATATCCGTGCGATTGGGGATGTGCATATGCGCATGTGTTAGTCTCGGGGACGCTACTCCTGCGACCTTGTCCAGGTGTATTTTAACTTTCTGGCGCTTCTGGAGGTTTACTATCAACTTTGGATTCATTTTCTTTTGACTTTGTCTCGAAATTCCTTGATTTTTAGCGTTTTCCGGGCTGCGAAATGCAGAAGCACGGTTCTATTGGACACTATAGGGGAGGGGGTCGAGGTCACAGTACTGCACTTCGAGAGGGGAAAACTTACAACGACCTGCGGGTCTAGTTGATACCATTAACAATGCGATGTGGTCATCAATGCAAGAAAGCAGGACCAAAGAGGAAGTATCAACAACGGTTCAGGCGCGGAGAATCATCGAATCCTAGTCATTGCAACATACTACCGGTATTTTCCGGGCCACATTGTCTTCGTGCACTTACGGCTCCGCGGCACAGTTGACTGGATCAAGGCAGCCATCGCGACAATGGTGGTGCCGAAAGCTATTCAAGGGCCGACCGATTGTGTCTCGGCTGGCTGCTAGCATGCTGTGATCGTGCTCTTTTTGCCCATTGCGATGCCGTCGAATGCCGTCCGTCAGCTTGAATACAAGCACTTAAGTACATGCAGGGCTGCGCATTTATTAATGTTACATCCCGTCAAGCACGTTTTCCGATCTCGATCTTCGTGCACTACTACCATGGTAAGCCTTTCCACAAGGCATGAAAGTGGAGCGGCCGTTTCGACGCCTTCTTTCCTTTGTGAAGCACGCGTGGCATTAAATCTTGCCAAACTAGTAATAACTTGGCACATGACCAATTAAATTTGGCGCAAAAAGCATGGTTTTGGCACGGTCCTTCGCCTGGCATCGAGGATCACGTCGTTGTGGCAAGCGAGTGCCCGCTCACCTTGATACGAATATGTCTGAACTTTGCAAGTGACTGTGACGAGAGATACCAATTGCTGAATGATAAGAACTTACTTGCATTGCATGCTCGTAAACTCCCAGCTCGAGGCCACGCCGCCCGAAAATCAGAAGTTTCACTTCAGGTGGCCAAGCGTCTTTCAGGCTGCATTCCATCGAATTGATTAGTGATAACGAGGCTGCGAGACATTTTCTCGAAAGCGTCGTGCCTTGTCTGTTGCCGAGAGTCCCAATGCAACTCCACACTCTTGCAAGCATGCGCACGCATGCGTATGCAATATATATTCAGATGGCGCCTGACATCGAGGCTAATATATTCTATCCACCCATACATGCGCGCATATGCGCATGCATGCGTCCATGTGCACAGAGGGCAAGCAGGCACATGAGCTCCGAGTGAGTGCGAAACGGGCAGAAGGTATCGAAAATCGATCGCCGTGATTCAATCGACGCGGCACAAAACAAGCGGAATGGGTTCTAGACTTCCGAGCGTTTGGAGGTACTCCTGCACAAGGATGGCTCAGTTACACGAGCATTCCACCTGGAACAAGCCTGCTTAGCTTATTGCAGTCTGTTAGCTTCAACGCCAGCGCCCGAGACTAACGCCAGCGACAAAACAGGGAACATTCCTCGAGGCAAGGCTCCTAGCGCAGCTTTGGATTGGTCGGGTATCGTCGCCGCTTGGTTACCGGTGAGACATCTGCGATAGCCGTTTTGATGCTTGGTGGATTTGTACGAGACTGCTTACATAGGCATGCTCATGTCGGCAGCGTGGTAAATATCCGCTGTGGATACTTCAATTGTCTAGTAGATATTAATATATCCCTGATTATTGTTTAGTGTGCTCTCGCCGTGGCACAATTCAGAAAACACCCGTGGGCGTATAATGGTCATCGCCAAGATGCAAAATTGATTAATCGATATTGATGGTATCATCTGGCAGCTTGCAAACGAGCATTGTCGGGCCGATTCGTTCTGAATGGGATAGTTCTATGCATGCAAGCAGGCTGCCCTCGAGCTCCGTCGTCAGTTTTGCCTTGTAGTCTCGATGTGATGGCTCATCGCGTCGTCCTCTGAGGGATCCATGAATTAACTGGATATTGGCGGGCAAGTAAGCTAGTCTGGGAGCCGTTATTTTAGGTTGTCACAGCCTGCAATATATGCGCATAGTTCAATGCCAAACAAACCAGGGATAGATACTGTCAGGAGCAAACCTCTGCTGGCTGTATTTGTCTATCAGTTGCCCTTGGTGTATCGGGTCGGTCAATCCGATTAGTGCGAAATACAGAAGTTCAATGTTCGAGCTCATACCCGCTGTATGCGGAACCGGAATCAAATCAAGACTCGTTTAGAACCCCATGAAGACAAACACATGCTTTTAGCTTGGACCCACTTGACCTCGTCTAGGTGCAGACGCTTGTTTGCTTGACTTTGACGCTTGGTACCTTCGTAAGATCTTGACTACAAGGGTCATTTCGGTACCTAATAGTTTCTCAATGGTGTGGGCAATATATCGTGACGGGACTGTTGCTCGCGGGTCTTGTATCCGGCTTTGACATTCAATCCGAAGCAATTTGACAACTGTAGTTCGTCTTTCTGTGCCGCCATAGGCTCACATATGGATAGTCTAGATGTCTTGCTAGATTAAAGGGTTTCTTTATGTATATTCCATACAATCGCAGTCGATCGGCTCGTCTTCCACCCCCCCGGAGATGAATGGTGGAGGATGTGGAATCTGCCCAAGCGGGCTGTGAGCGTATGGCCCGGCAAGGCTCTCAAAGTTCACCCTCTTCATTTCGGAATCGGACCTGCTCATTGGCGCTGCAAATCCCATTATATTAAAACAAAATCTGTTCCGAGACTAGACAAATGCGGCGACCTACATGTACCTTTCAGAAAATCGTTTGCTAACCAGAGAGCACTCATGAACAAAGGCCACTGCTCAGGGCCGGAGATCCTCGAGACACTTTGGCGCTGGATTGGTCGTTTCGACATTGATAGTCGCGCTGGTTCGGCACGGAGCTTTGGTTAGTCTTGTCACACAGGCTAGTTGGTTCCGAAGGGACCCCACAGAGCAAAAAGGAACAACGTTCGAAGTACATGTACAGAGGGAACGGCGGCGAGGTAGGCGAAGTCTTGCCATTCCGTCGCATTGACCAACGCCATCAGCCGTTCAGTTTCCCACCAGCGAATTCTGTCGCGCGCTGACATGCGCATATGCCCAGCTTGGAACTAGCGATTTGCCAAGCGGTTTAGAGCGCGAGCTGGCCAAAGGGTTCTCGTATTCGGACGCTACAAGAACTTACATATATATATCCCTTTGGAGCTCGCAAGCTAGCGACTCTGGGGCTAGGGCGCTTCTCAAGAATATTTCCAGTGTAATATTTCTCAAAACGGAGGGGGATTTATCGAACATGCAGACACAAACCTTAGTTCTCGTTACTCCAATGTCAAGAGCTGCAGTGTGATTGGCTGTTTGACGAGATCTTGCATGAACCCGTATCGAGGTCGGCTTGGTTTTTACTTTTGTTTTCCCTTCTTTTTTTTTTAATATTTACTTTTTCACCAGGATGCATGGGTGCCACTACGTATTGAGCCTGAAATCTGACCATGAAAGAAAGTCCATACTATGGGAAATACAAGGTTTTGATATCTGATATTGCTACAGTCCAAGCACCCCCGCACCTTCACACATTCGGTGCAGTGGGCCAAGCGAGCCCCACAGCTTCTTTCCACGTTTCTCCGTATGTTGGTCTGATGGAATGGACTAAAACGAGCCGTTCCGATAATTCAATTGAGCAAATAAAGAGAAAAGGTTACGAGAGCCAATCGCAATTACGTTTTTTTTGGATATTTGGAAAAGAAGATATACGTTTGAAACAGATGACAGTGTTCATAAACTGCACTAGAATCCACGGTACAAATACATTGACCTGGACTACAAAGTAATAACAGCGATGTAGGGAAAAAGGACAACAGCGACGAACCGTACATGATTTTGTGTAAATGAATGCGAAATCGGCATGCGTAAACGAAATGACAAACTTGATGAGATGATAGAAATGAAATATCCAACGATTGAAACATGAACGAATGTGTAGAACACTGAGGGGGTGAAACTCAATGCGTAAGCAGGAACTCAAACAAGCTGCATTTTTTAGTCCAACGATCCTTTGTATGATGGTATAGTGTGGATTGGAAAAAGGAGAAGAAGAACATGAACATCCATGATAAAACTGATCCGCCGTCCGCCTGTTGTGAACTCCGAAGGATATATAGCCCATTATATAGTCAAACAAAGGAAAAGTATTGGAACAGCAGGAAATAATGCAATAGAATGGAACCGACTGAGAAAGTGAATAAAAAATTGACGGTGTGCCTCTTTCTCAAGAAGCCTCCTCTTCTTCCTCGTATCCGCTGTAATTTGTGGCCGGGCTCGTCGCGGTCGAGTGCGACTGAGAATGGGACGGAAGGTCGTCGTGGAGCAAGCGTCCAGATCCTGACTTGGAATCTCGCTCCGAATCGCGCCTGGCGTTCAACTCCTTCCACTTCTTCTCGCAGGATGTGCCGGGAATCTTTTCCTTTCGGCCGTATTCCACCATCTTGCTCGATACGATCTCCCAGTAGTGTTTGTCAAGCCATTTCTTTGATTCTTCCAGTAGCTTCTCCTGTTAAATTCAAGAAAAATAAGGGAAACAGGCCGAGCCGGAGGGGCGGAGGCGCAGAGGGTCATTTGGTTAGCCTGATGCTCTTATCAGCAGTGGAGGTTGTCGCACTGGGTAGCACCGTGCATGCAGAGGGGGGTATTGATGGTGGTTTACATCTTCCGGCGTCCACTGCCTGATTCGTTCCTTTATCCTCTTAAGGCGCATTTGCAGTGCTGGGACACGATGAGTTCCTCGGCCGTCTTCTTTGAAACGGACTACAATCTCCTTCCAGGGAAGCTGTTCTTCGTCCTTGAGCTTCATGAGGAACCGATCGTCATCAGAGAGCTGCCAGGGCTGATTAGCAGAGGACTTTCTCCTCTTGGAGGGTTTCTGTATTTGCAGGCTGTCTGCTGACGACGGCCATTGAGGATATTCCATGATGTTATTATAGTCTCTCTTTCGGAAGTTGTGACCACTGGGTTCTCCAAACGCATCGGTCAACAGACCCTGCGTAGGGACGCCGTCGATCGTATGCTGCGAAGAAGCGAAATATGTGTTGGGAGCGGCACCGTTGGTGTAAGGAGTGGGATGAACGGGTCCCATACCGGGCAGAGCTATAGGATACATGGTCTGAATTCCATGATCGAACTCGTGCTTGTGATAGGGATTGCTGTTGTGACTGAACAGTGTTGGCGGGGCGGGCTCAAATTCTCCCTTCAGTTCCCCTGGTGGGGGCGCGTCCGGAGAATTCTGTTGGAATGATATTTGTGGCAGGTGATTCGCCGCTGGATTGTACAACCTTCTGTCACTAGACTTCAAGATTGTCCCTGAATGCGTACGGTTCATTGCTGGAGGAGCCAATGTTGTGGGCGGGGTCCCCGCAAAGCTTGATGGAAGGCTGGACGGGGTGTGGTTTTCCGAGATTGGATTGAGCTCGTTGTACTTGACAAGCTGGCTTGGGAATTGTGTATGCATAGAACCATTCACAATGGGAATATTTGAGGTTCTGGGACTGGTCCCATATAAGCTGGGAGATCCAAGAGAAGTAGGCGCATAGTGCGACTTCCTTTGGCTGGGCAAGCCCGGCGATACATTTGATGATACCACGTTCATTGGTGGAGCAGGTAGCGGCCCCGAACGGTAAATGCTATTTCTGCGATCTGGCACAGGAGAAGCGGAAGGACTGTGGCGATATGACGGGTAGGAGCTTTGATTGCCTGCCTCGATTCCGTTTTCGACCGGGTAAGTGATCGGGCCCTGTGTCGGGAAGAGAAAAGCAATCGAATTAGCGATCCGAAAATAAATACGCGGTACGGGACTGAAGCAATCGGGTATGCATGCACCCGTCTGATCCGAAATCACGACATACAAGGCTTGAAATTTAACGAAAGAAGTAATGGGGGTTATGCATGTCAGTTGCGGTGGAATCAATACACACTTTAGAACTCATCAAAGCTCTCGGAATTGCAATGACCAAGCAGTCCTGGTCACTGTTATTATACTGTGGTACAAAGATACGATGCCACAGGGTCGGTGTTGTGCAAGATCGATAAGAGTAAGACAGAAGAGGAATGACAACAGGTGAAGTTGAAAGTTCAACGTCAACCCCGGGAGTAGGAAAGAGGTTTATAAAAAGTTTGTGTTAAGAGAGAAGGGTTGGTGGTAAATTGTATAACTTACCATATCACTGTATTCTGAGTGGTTGATAGTATACCAGCTTTGAGAGTTGTAATCGAGATTTTCGTCCTTGACCTCGGGGGTTGGGCTTCTATTTGAATGCCAGTCGACTGAGGTCCAAGGTATATAACAGTGGCTCTGCTTTATATCTGGCGATGGCCGTGAGCAAGGTGGAGACGGCGGGTGGTGGACGTCGGTGTCAGTCGCCATCCTGGTTTTGCTTCTTCTAAGTTTGCCAGGATAGTAGATGCTCTCTCTTGAACCTACGTGACCCCGTATGCTTCCTTCCTTCCTTCCTTTTTTTTTTTTTTTTGCCTGCACCCGTGAAGCTAGCCCACTAGCTGCCTTTTCTTTTCTTTTTATTTCGGTCTGCTCCTCTTTCTGGGCTGTTCGGACCAAAAGGGGAGGCTCCTTCGATGGTCGCTAAAAGGTGTTTGGAAGGGGTGGGCGTATGTTGGATTGATGCACAGCTCCTTCTGAGGCGGCCCAAGATCAGGATGTTATGGAGGTGGAGGTGGACTTGTGGATAAATGTTATGTCCTGTTGCTGTGCTTTTCCCCCATCCGCCTGCAACAGCGAGCCCACAGCAGGAATGGATATGTGTATATATATGTGTATGTATTAAGACGTGTGGGAAAAGAAAATTCGGTACGTATATGCAAGACGAGGAAGCCTCCAAACAATAACGTGGACAGTTGGAAGGGATAACAACCTTTCTTCAAACCGGTAGGCTAAAATATAGACGAACATATGCACCCAAGCGCGGTGCCTGAACCTGTGTTCTTTTTGTAGACTGGTTGCGCGGCGGCCGCAGCCTTACTTTTTTCCTAGGGTGCGTTTAGGAAAAGACGACAGGTAGACGTCGTTCCTGACAGATGGCCTTCAATCGAGTGTTGGAATTGTAATATTGTTCTATTCAAGTCAACATGTTCTCGATGCTTGAATATCGAGCAGGCCAAGATGGATATCGATCAAACGATGCAGTCGGCGTTTTGAAGATGCTCGAGCCTGGCAGCCAGTGGCCTGTTTGGAGGAAGAAAATGGTCGCTGTGGAGAAGTATCGCAACTCTTTTGCTTTTTTATGTAGATATATGCATGATGTGCTAGGACAGGAAGAATATGGCCCGCTTCTTTTCCTGAGATATATCTTCCAACGTTGCGTGAGCGATTCAATTCGTTGCCTTTGTTCTAGATATAGCTCGGCGGGCTCTCGGGGTGAGATTATGATGCAAAGGTGTATGGGCCGTGTGGGCAGCTTGGGTGGCCTCCGGTCAGATATATCATAACATACCCAAGCTGGAGCCGTGCGCTCTTATTTGCGAATTTGAGAGGATAGCGGATGTGAGCGAGGTGACTGGGGGCACAGCTAGTGAGGACGTTGAGCTAGTCTGTCGCTGAATCCCTGTCCAGTAATTATAATAATGCCGTTGCGCTAACTGGATACAAGAGAGCCACAGGAAGGCAGGCAAATAGTTTCGAGGATGCAGGTAGGGAAGTACTTAGCTGGGAGGCGGCATGCAATCAGGTAGGTATGCCTCACTGCCACTACGTATGTCTAAAGGGAAGGATTGCGAGCCAGCGCGAGTAATTGCCCGCATCTTTCCTTTCAATCAAAGAAAGCGGCCGTGAACACGGCATTCTCTGAGTGGATGCATCATGGTGGGAACTGTAAAGGAAGTAACCGTGTACAATGCGGTGCTTGTGTCAAAATCTAGCTAGTCGAGCAGCAAGGTCTCTCAGACCCCGTTGAAAGGATCTGCGATCATGTCATCCCGTTCGCATTCGAGTCTTCAAAGAACAGAACGAGAGGGAGAAAAAAGCACTGGTCATTTCTAGAATGATACCTAGGCCGGTGCAGCGCTGATGGTGTGCACCTTCCTCTAGTTGCGTCGAAAGCAATCAGATTTCGCCGAAACTGATGGCTTGTCCATGGATTGAACCACACTTCAAGGCTCCCCACTCGATTCTCTCCCTGACTAGACTGTCAGGAAATCACTCCTCATTCCGTCTCTGAACCAGGGATGCAGGCAGACATGGTGCTGTAAATCCAAGGATCGATCACGGCCAGCCAGGCATAAAAATCTGAAACCGACCACAGCACCTTGAAGGAAAAGCTGCCTGCAATCGATGAATTCTTGCAGTAGATCGCTTAAAGTGGACATGAAATGACGAGAACGGGCCCATAAACAATTGTTTGGTGCTTGGAGAAACAGGTGGTTTTACGACCCTGAGTTGTGCGCGTGCGCCGCACCAGATGCTGCTTGCGCTTGGGGTGCATGCCACGCTGCTTGTTCATTAGCTGAAATATGCATGTACGGTCGACGAAGGCGCAAGATTAAAACGAGCAATCCTATGTGCGATTGAAGGGTCCGCAGGACTATCTACCGGCTTTTGTCTAGCTCGTAATTGCATTTTAACTCACCGGTGTGGGGCACGCACGTACATGAATGAATTCCCGTTTTTCCGTACATGAATGAGTACGGCACCTCTGTGCGTGTATCAATGACACAGAACTAAGGCACGGCATAGTCAGAGCAGCGTGTGTACCTTGCTTTCGCTGGTGGGGGCCGGCCGATATGAACGGGCCAAGGAAGCTAGCTAGGGAACGAAGATGGCCAGGACAGGACAGGGCCGTGCACACCGCGAATGCGACATCCTTTCTCGTCTCCAAAATTCAGAAGCTGCAAGACATCAATCTTAGAAACATAACCTAAGATGTCGACATCTTCCCAAACTGAGTTTCAAAGCGTTTCATGAGACCAAGCTGACCAGTTTATCGGTTGTAGAGAGGACCCGTAGCAAGGCATCTGAACAAGCTGTTATCACTTGCACCGCGGTAACAAGCTTTCCGCTGCCAGGCGACCAAAAATATTCTTATTTTAGGCGATACGTTGGATAGGCGGTGCGTAGAAGCCGCCTCTATCTAGCCACTATGCCTTGCATGAAGCTCGTAATTTTTAAAATAGAGACGTTGGGCGATACCATAGGACTAATGGCGCAGCCGATGTATCGTAGCGAAATATGTGGTCTCAACTGACCGGGGCAACAGATGGTCGATGTGGAGAGGTGCATTGGCGTTACGCTACCGGTTAGCTGCCCGCTGTGTCCCCTCACTAGTGAGCCTTCAGGCCTTTTAAAATTCACATCTTGCACCTGACCACGAAAGAAGAAATTAAGAGAAATGTCCTGCGCAGCACGTCGAGTCGAACCCTGGTCCACGTCCGCCAGCCTGAGCATCGGCATAATTCAGGTGCCACCTGTTTGGTTGCTTTTCCCAGATCCATTGAACTCTCCCCCACCCACCTTTTCAAGTGGGTCTGGTTCTTTCTTTTTCTGTGGCGTCTCAGCTTGCTTTTGGTGATCATGAGTTGCTGGTGTCAAGCTCGAAATTCCAATCGAGATGGTGTGTGTGCGTTGCGCGGAGGCTGCAGCGTCGTACAGACCAAATTCCTCCATGCGCCAGACCCTGTGCCAGTGCAGAGTTTCGAGCTCCGAGGCCTCACAGCCGAGCATTCTTCTATGATGGCTAGCGCTAGCTCGTCACCCGAGGATCCCCGCTCCTGTGCGGTCATCGACTCTGTTCCTTCGAGCAGGCCGAACAGGCCGAACAGGCCGAGCGCAGGGCCTCGAGGCGAGCTGGGGCAGGCTAAGCAGGTACCGGCACCCCAGAGATGGTATTGGGGGGTGCGTGTCTCGCTGTGGACGGAGAGCTTGAATCAGTCGACTCCGTGAAAGGTTCCACACTCCAAAATATAAAATTGAGTTCTGGAATTTGAGCCGACATCCGCATTTGTATAGTTTTCAAATCCATGCAGAGAGATACGACATCCATTGACAAAAGATATGGACATGAACGGCCATCCTGGGAGAGCACTGCAGGAAAGCAGCAGTTTGCAGCGCGGTCAGATTGTCTAAATGATCTTGCAATCTACCCTTTCCGAATGTTTTCGTTTCAATATTCGCCAGCCGGAGACAATCGCCCATGCAAAGCGGTAAGGGCGACTTCAGAAAGGGCCTTCGAAATTTCGCTGCCAAGGCGCTATTTTTACAGAGTTCGGCCTGGACCTTTGACTGCCAGCCGCCATCTGGTCACGCCTTCGATGGAAGCGCATGAATAAATCCATGGGGCGCATGCAGACTCTCCTGAGCAGGATGCTTTTCCGTCTCTGCGGTTACCGGACGCTGGGTCTAGCAGCTGTACAGGCGACACGCATCGGTACCCATTCACACTGTACGAAGTGAGCAAGCTTGCAAGTATGTACCGCAAAAGTATCTCCAAGCGCGGCATCTTCCAACTAAATTCTCAAGGCGACGGCCGTCATCCTTCGGAATATGACGCATCTGACCATGTCCGGCTGTCGGTGCAAGTCTTCTACCGGCCGGTAGACCATCTGCGCTTATTCATGCGTGGCCCGGATAGCGCAGTTTGCTTCTCTGCTTGTGCACAATGACGACGATACATTAGGTAACTGCCTCCTCTGTGACACAGGAACGGCATGTAGCCGTTGAGACTGACGGTGTATACCTAGAATTCTCTCTTGTATTCGCAGCGAAACGTAGAAGGGATTTGGATGCTGGGCTCCGAGAGCCTAGCGACGTTGTACATGGTACCCGACGTTCAAATCGTGTCAATGCTACCTCCTCAAACTCCTCAAAGGTTGACCCGGGTAGCGGGAAATTGGGCAGACGGCAGCCATGTCTGGGGACAGGCTTACCCACTAATCAGGTTTATGCTCATCTTGAAAATACCCCCGCAGGCAATCTATGACCTCGCTCGCCAGCTCGGCGTTCCTCAGCGCATAATTTACCAACATTGCATCGTGTAAATGGAGCTACTACCCTGGTGATTGGATACCACAATGACCATCTGGAAATCTGCAGAAGATCAGAGGATCATGAAAGAACAAAGAAACCGCTGGATCGGGTATATTAACAACAGGAAAAGAACTGGCTGGGCGTCGTGTTGCTGGGATTCGCTCGATCTGAACCAGGCTGGCAGCATTGCACAATATCGGTGCATCCGCAAGCGGGAAATTTGATGTGCCGCTAACGTTATAACGTTATACGGTGTCGCGTTCACGAAAGCATTGGGGCCGAAAGACGGTCCAGACACTCGTAGTATCCGGTACATCTGAAAATGATGGATTCAGTCTCGTCAGACGCCACGTATGCCATGGGTTCATGTGCATCGAGATAAATGATCGTTATGCTGTGTCTCGGGCATGTCGCAGGGATTTTCTTTGCACCTAGCAGCTACATTATAAACCTGGTTTCGCCGCTATCTTGAGCAACTACACATGGGTGTGCCTGTCGTGAAGATAGACGGGAAAACTTTAGGGTGGCCTGTGAAAGCGGCGTGGACCGGTGTGACTTTGCGAAAAATATTCGGATCATCCTATTGAACTGGAAAGATTTTGTTCTTGTGGCACCACAATGCAGTAGCGAACACTGGAAGTAGATCTGACTCGTATACATAGGCGATTCGGATGCGCTTCCCTTATTACCTGTAGATCGTGATTAACATAAGTCTGTGCGATGGTACGCTGTACCGCATGCCAGGCACCTTCCTTGGGATCATAACCTGGGTCCTGAAATTTAATTCATATTCCACAGGGCCATGCCATACGTGTGGTCGCTGCTGCCGAAATGCCATGCGGTGGGTCCTGAACATAGCATCGAAGTGGAAATGCAAGCCATGTTGGCTGAACTGCGAGACGTTTGTCCGCAGGTACGTGGATTTTTGGACAGAAGGAGCGGTCTAGATCAACTAAACAGAGATCTCTCTGAACCCGGTTAATTGTTTTCCCGAAGAAGGGCACTTCGGCGAACTTGCGCTGCTCATTTGTTGTTCACGAACAGTATGGAACCCCTCTATCCAAAGTTTCTGCCTAAGTACATGTACTTACTTATGTACCTACGCAGCGTTCTGATATTCTTCGACCTACATAGCTTTTGTATGCATGTACCTAATCTATGGCATGCGGCTGCTGCACATCACCTCCAGAATCACATAATGTTAATGGAAAGGCGACAATGGTGGCAAAGCCGCAGTGCGATAGTCCGAGATCTTGATTCGAGACTCAGCGACTCATGCGGTTGGGGATTGGAAGACATGCATGCTCATCAGATGCCGCATACCCGATTTCCTAACAATATACAAATAACGGCGGCCAATATTTGATTTGCTTAATGGATAACGTTGGTTTCCGGGGTTTTCTGGAGACGGTCTCGACGCTAGCAAAGCCTGGCAACGTTCTGAAGATTGATCTCTGTCTTGAGACAAGGTCTGGTGAGAACCGTGGCACTGCAATTGCACTCACGCATGCAGGTATGCATGTTGAACGTTTACGGTGATTTATAAACCCAAGACGTTTGAATTATGAAATGCTGTTGCTGCGAAGTCGTCCGCAACTTGAATTCTATCGTACATGTATGTGTCTGCCTCATGCGTGGACAGGGTCCTTAAAAACAGAGATTGATCCGTGTGGACATCTGTAGGTGACTTGCAGATGTAACTGTGCTCCATGGATCTAGTAAATCTGTATCTCTGATGAAGTTCGGGCTACTCCCGGAAGCACTGGCGCGGAGATCTTGAGAATTGGATTCCATAACGTGTACAGAAGAATCACCGATACATGATGCCGTTCTGATACGAGCTTTGAATTCTACCTTCTATGGAATCCCGAACAAAGCAGCAATCGTGAACAGATAAAAAGCAGCCCCATAACGAGATGTATATGCATGCAGGTGCAAGAAAAAAAGATTTAGGGACCTAATGCAGCAAAGTGTAAACCGGTGCATCCAACTTTTCCCGTCCCTTCAGCACATCGATCTCCAGAATGAAGAGGTAACCGATGAGATTGCCTTCCAACTGACGAACCAATGAGCCGGCAGCGGCAGCGGATCCACCTATATGAAAACGGCACGAGACATGTCAGCTCTGGAAAGGTTCTGCACCTCGATATTGCCGCGAAGAATCGGAAGGTGTGACTTACCCGTCGCGATGATATCATCTACAACGAGGACTCTCTGGCCCGGCTTGATGCCGCCCTTTTGCATCTCGAAAATATCTGCGCCATACTCCTTCATGAACTTGACGCTAACGCATTCGCCGGGCATCTTGCCCTTTTTCCGAACAGGAACAAAGCCCGCTTCCAACTTGAGAGCAAGCGACGGCCCGAATAGGAAGCCGCGGGCGTCAAGGCCGACAATTACATCTGGTTTCACCGGGAAAGCCTGAAGCACCTGGAGGGCCAATGCCTCCATTAACTTCGCGTGATGCTCGTAACTGGAGAAGAGGGGCAATATGTCCTCAAACAGAATGCCAGGCTGGGGGAAATCCGGATATTGCTTAAGCGCGCCACGCAGCTCATCGTGGAGCTTTGTGAGCTCCGGAACTTCTTCCGCGTCGGTGACATCAGTCATTTTGGGTATTCCTGGTTAGTCTTTGTACCAACCAACAGGGAGAAACAACCGGGGGAGGAAAAGGTGGATAGAGCGTATCGCAAAAAGATATCGATATGAGCAGAATAGTCGATTGATCCGATAATGTGATCGAACCCACAGCTTTGGAAGGCCTGGTAGTCCTGGAAGATCGTGCTGATGATGGTAGTAAGGGAGGGAAGGAAAGAAACTCGCCCCTAGGCTCCAAGAAGCAGACTTTTTGTCAAGCTCCGACGTTATCAAGGGATATCAGAACGATATCAGCGTGGCCGGGGAGCGTTCGGCCAGGAGAGATGCCAGGCAAGAATTTTGCATACACGCAGGGGTAGAGCTTGAGGCAGCTGAAGCCGATGCACACCAAGCGGACAAGTTACGCAGCTGGCAAGTTCATGCGCGAATTTCGAGCATGGGATTGAGAAACAAACTACTCTTGCTCTCCGCGCAGGCCAGGGAGCTAGTCAATAAGGTGAAAAGCGAACAGAAGGACGAACAAAGCGCGCTTAGCCTGCCCTGCTTGATGGAGCGAGTAAGAACCTAGGAATTGGATGGATTGATCGGGTTAACGGTGCGAAAAGTAAACCGGCTTGGCCCGAAAAATACTCTTGTCTTATGTTGTGAACAGATAGCTAGTCCAGCGAGCTAAATGAGCAGGTATCATTTCGAATATTTCTCTCTGCATCGGGCTTTAGTGCGTCGCATGCGAGAAACTGAAATGCGCCAGACGGAGATTAGTCAGCTGCCACGCGCCCCGCCGCACCCCGCCGCACCAGCCACAGCTTACGCCGAAAGCGCTCTCCGGAGCCCTGACTTTAACGGATTTGAATCGAGTCTCGCGGGCCAATTCATTAGCTTATTACGATGCTGTCCGCGACTTGCGGAAATTGGGTTGCAGGTGGTTGGCTCACAGACTCATATGCTATGATTCATTGCGCCGACCTCGCCGTGCGGTGGTGTTTCGGTCTGTGCCCCGCAGTCGGCAAACTCGCTCGATGACCACCAAAAAAATCCACCCAGCCGCCAACAGCCCCACCATCACCAACATCAACATCAGCATCGGCACCGCTCACCTTTGTCGACAAGGCATAGACGCAGCGCGTCGCGGGTGTCCCTTACAGCTGTCGAGACGACTTTGAAACCCGTCCAACCCGCCGCTATCTGAAACTCCACCCGCGTCGCAACATCTACCGTCGGTCAACATGGCTGAGTTACAGACGGAAGTCCTGCGAAGGCTGGATGCTTCGCCGGCAGCCTCCTTAACTTCCGAGGAAGACTTCCCAACGACACCCTTCGCTACATTAAAAGCCGCGCTCGATTCGCTGCAGTCCAAGGAGATGATCACATATGAAACGCGGGAAACCGAGTACAACCTCTTGACACCCGAAGGTCAGCAGATCCTGGCGCAGGGCAGCCACGAAGCGAAGGTCTGGCAGGTTGTGCATAAGCTGGGAGAGCTGAGGATTTCCGCGCTTGCTGTGAGTTTGGAGGTGTATTGATGGGTTTAAGCGGCTGCGGCACGGAAGCTTACAGTTTGGATAGTCTCAACCTGAGTTTGCGGGAGACCCAAATGCTGCCAGGCTTGGTCAGATGCGCGCTTTCAAGGAAGGCTGGATCAAGAAACACCCGGAGGACAGGGCAAAGATAATATCCGGAGTGAGTTATTCTGCACAGAGGGATTTAAAATTCGTTGATCGCAAAGTTGACCATTGCCTCGATAGGTTGACGACATTGTGGACGTCACACGAGCGGATTTGGAGCTCATCGCCAACACGGGCTCGGGTCCTGACGCCACTACATTATCAGATTTGAGAAAGCGCAAACTGATCACGCCGCACAAAAGATTCGCTTTCACCATTCGGAAGGGATCCAGGTTCGGCCTAGAAGTTTTGAAAGAATATACCGATCTGGATGCCGACATGTTACAAAGGTTGGGACGGGAACCAATTACTCTGCCCCTCAAGTGTTGGGTGGGACATGACTGACACCATCGCTTCTGTTGTAGCGGCAAGTGGCAAGAAGTATCTTTCAAGCCATATAATCTAAAAGCGCTGGGGGCACCCACCATGTCTGGAGCGCTCCATCCTTGTATGTTGGTCGATATATGCGCACTCCGCCGTGGTGAGAGGTAGCTAACTGCTATGAAGTGGGTAAGGTCAGACACGAATTCCGTCAGATTTTCTTCGAGATGGGATTTACGGAGATGCCTACGAATCAGTAAGCCTGACTTTGCCTCAGCTCCGGGCGAACACCACTAATGCGGTTAATGCCTCATAGATTCGTCGAATCTGGTTTCTGGAACTTTGATGCTCTTTATGTGCCTCAACAACATCCTGCCCGTGATACGCAGGATACGTTTTTCATCTTGAACCCTGAAAAGGCCGACATGCCCCGCTCTGAGAGTGGGGAGCCTCTAAGCGAGTATTGGGCCAACATTAAGCAGGTACACGAGAATGGGAAGTTCGGCTCATTAGGCTACCGATACCCGTGGCAAGCGGAGGAGTCTCTCAAACTTGTCTTGCGGACACATACTACTGCCACGTCGGCTGCAATGTTGTACAAACTAGCCCAGAATCCGCAGCCGGCGCGCTACTTCTCTATCGATCGGGTGTTCAGAAACGAGACGGTAGACGCAACTCATCTGGCAGAGTTTCACCAAGTTGAAGGCGTTATCGCCGATTTTGATCTCACTCTTGGCGACCTCATCGGATTCATGAATGAGTTCTTCGGCAAGATGGGGGTCAAGCAACTTCGCTTCAAGCCAGCTTACAACCCTTACACCGAGCCGAGCATGGAGATTTTCAGTTGGCACGAAGGCCTAGGCAAATGGGTTGAGATTGGCAATTCCGGGATGTTCAGGCCGGAAATGCTGGAAAGTATGGGCTTGCCTAAGGGCATGAAGGTCCACGGCTGGGGCCTGAGTCTCGAACGACCGACCATGATCAAGTAGGTGCCTTGTCCGAATTGGCAGTTTTGCCATTCCAACATCACCCCGTAATCGATCCATCCGCTGACAGCCGCCCCAATTTCTTGTAAACAGGTACGGAGTTTCGAACATACGAGAGTTGCTAGGCCACAAAGTGGACCTTAACTTCATCGAGAGCAATCCCGCTGTTAGACTCGACCAAGAAGTTTGAAACTAGCTCTGCATGGCCTTCAGCCTCCCATCGTTCTTCGGCCAGATATATGCCAATTTCGCAGGTGTTTTTTTTTTTGCGTATTCGCTGCATATATATTGAATAGACAAAACCCTGCTTGTTCGCATACATTGTCTGGAATGGCCACCAGCTGTACCGTAGTCAGCTGATGCTTCCATCTGAATATCTTCTGTCATAATGCATATCGTGGAGAGATGATATAAAATGAACGGTTTGCGAGTCGTGGTATTCAGGTTACCTGGGTCCTGCATATTGGGTCTGGCGGCAGTGTATGAGGGTGGCCAACAGAGCTAACAGCAAGTGATTCGCAAACGATAACGCAATTACCTAATTGTTCCTGGCTGGCAAGGGCAAGGGGGCCTCGACTTGAGATCGAGAACTGTCACTCCCGGCTGAAAATGTTCCAGATCTGTCAACGCCGACGCTTGTGCGTTCGAGCAAACCTTATCTAGCTGCAGGTTGGAGCGGTCAAGCTGCAGGTTGCTTAGGGTGGCGCCAGTTGAGAAGCACGAGTAGGAAGGCTCTCATGCGAAGTACACGTCCGTGCCGAATTTGTACCTCGTCGGTCATATCCACGAGGGGATGGAACCAGACAATCGCCAGTGATGGAGGAACCTCCATCCCTGACTGAACTGGATCAATTCGTCCGTCCGCACTCGATTGCCCCAGCCGTTGTCATTCATGTGACATGGTCAAGGAACCAAGTGGAGTAGCATGCTTTTGAGAACCAGGCTAAGAGCTCATCTCAATGCATGCGGCTGCGGTTGCAATTGCGGTAGCATTGAACTTGCGCTGCGCTCTGAATGCAGGTGTGTCTGCGATCCATGGACTGAATGTTGGCTCCTCTTATCAGCGTCGCCCTGAGCCGTGTCTCGCTGCATTCGTGGCGAGGGCGATCCTGGCCTAGACAGGCTTTTGTTCGGACCCTGGTTCGCCATTCAAGAATGCAGTATGTGAAGTTGACCCCCGGAGATGGCCCTGGCCTCTAGTCGACCTTTTTCATCAAAGAAACGTGGTTTGCGGCATTCAGCTGTTCGTGCGCGTGCACACTACCTACCCTACTATTGCGAGTGGAGCCACAGCTAAGAAGGAGTTCAGAACCACTATCCTGAACGAGAGATCGGTCCCGGGAGTCAGGACCGGCCGTGTTTGGTTTCCAACATTCCATAACCAACAGGCCTGCACGTCCTCGGTGCGATGAATCGAGTATAGCGCGAGAGCTCCGAATTGTGTTATACTGCCTTGGCGAGCAGGCTTGGGCCGCCAAAGGCGTGCGTGATGGTCCTGGGGCAGCTGAACGGTTGGCGTCGAGGTGCAGTATTTCGATGACGGTTTAGGGAGGTATTCCGGCGCTGATGAGGCTGGTCGAATTAATTACTTCAGTGCGCTGGCTGGAATTACATTATTGCATCCTGCGGGTAACGGTGGCATTTACACGCGCACGATTGATGCCAGCGGAGAAGATGAATTGATTCTCGGTCAAAATGTCGAGCTCCAAGATCAAGACCAAAGCCAAGAAGGCGAAATGCAACATCAACGGCAACTCAAGGAAGGGTCTGGTTTACGAGACCAACATCAACGCGAATGCTCGGTTTCCAGATGGAGTGTAGAACCTCGCCCTGTGCTCAGTGTTCCCGAGCCTACCTCGCATTGACCAGCATTTTTAATCGAGGGCTCCGTACTTGCTCCTTCGCATTGAGAGGGTTTCGGTACCCCCGGTCATCCATGCGGTTTCTATAGGAGCTGCTATACTGCTCCGTCCGGATACGTACCGGAACTGAAGCCACCTCTTGTTCTCAAATCCGCTGTTCTGCGAACCAACGAACCTCAAACCTGTAAACTAAGGACCATGCAGGTGGCGGACACCACACAGAAGCTTTTGCCCACATGGACGGCTCCCGCCGCTGGTACCAGACATTGCGCACATCACCTGCTCTCGTGCGTATTGGCTAGTGCCTCTCGACTCACGTCAGCTCGCATTTTAGTACTCTTTTCATCTAACATCTGTGTTCTATTTCTGAAGTAACAGCGTTCTGCCCCGCGCGGCAACCTGGTAGTATATATATATAGAATTATATGAAGGTATATTACAGTTCTTTTGACTTCGTGCATGACCACATATATGCATAAACATATGTGCATCACCAACCTGCAGCACACACAAAGTTATAGTATCTGGGAATTTAGCCGTATGACGGAGTTGGAATGGTTGTGTAAAGTCGCCTAATTTGGATACATGCCCCGTCTGGTGTCCTATTGTATATGAAATTAACGACCTGGGAGTGCTTGAGACCCTAAATAGGATCACTCAAGAAGCTCCGTGCTGCGGGAAACCAGCTGCACAAGCGCCACGGGCGTGTAAGCCTGAATTTGTCTGCTGTGGAGGGAACCTGGGATTTCGTCCTTGTTGGGATACTCTTGCGCTTCTGACTTATGTTTGTAGGTTTCTACCAACATGCGTCCGATTTCCGACCCACTTACCGTACTTGCCCTCCTTTGGTTTGTATTCATGCATGCATGCACTCTGTCCGTTTCGCAAAACGTTCGACAGGGTATCTATAGAAGCTAAGTGGTTTCATGCACTTTTGCTATCGCCTGAGATTCTGCTGTGCGCTACTGTTCCTCGACAGGTGATAGGAACTCGTTGCAAAATCGCGCATAAAGTTCTTCCTCCAAAGTTATCGGGAATGGAAATATTGTTCTGCTAGTATACTGCGTATTTCTTGCTATCGTGCGTCCCGAGAGCCTGGCACGGGCGGCTACAGGAGCTCAGAACAACGGTCGCTATCAGTCAACGGTGTACACCATGATCTTTATTTGCCTCCGCATTTCGAATTCCTGTTTTCCGATGCCCCGGCTGGATTTGCCGTGGCGCTACATACGTACATCCCATTCTTTCTCTTACGTTGGGTCAAATACTCGCTGCGCTTTGAAGCAGAGTTGAAAAGTTGACATGGGTCAACCAATGACGAAATAAGTGATCAAGGCTATTTGCTATGAATTACCTGCCACGGACCCTAGGTTTCAGCCTATGGCTAAGGATTTGTGCTCCGTCCACGAGACTAGGACTGGGATGCCTGCGAGGGTGGCAACGTTCCGTCGCCTGCATCTACACCTGTCAAACTCTTCGACCGTCTTCTTTGTTCGTCTCAAGTGAACACCAGGTCAGGTAATAGCTAGCGGTTTCAATGCCTTGCAGGTCTTGTAATTTCTAATTAATTTCCTTGCGCTCGTTAGCTAGTTTCGGAGCTACTATACCGACCTGGGCAAACCTTGTCGGTAAGTGACATTAGTTGAGCCGAAAGGAAGCACCGTCCCGTGAGCAATGGTACCTATCGATAGCCATTGAATAACCCATGCGATAGATACGAGAGAAATTGAAAGAAGGAGTCAATTCATATCGATATATCTTGCCACAAACCCAGAGCTAGGTACCATCGGAAATCAAAAGCACGGGTTTCAAGGAGTCCTGGAGCTTGAGGCTAACTTATACTGGTTTCAAGCCGAGCGCCAGGTTATCACAGATGACATGATGTGATGAAGTAGTAGCGCATAACATCCAGGTATCGGCCTTCTTGCCGACATTGCGATACAAGGTAGATATCGATGCATCGGACCTTCAACGTACTTTGTCTAGGTTCGGCTTGACTACGCACACATATTTTCAGAATTCCGAAGGACCTGATTGCGCATGTGCGTATCAAAATATATGTGCACACGCGTACATTGCCTCTTCTTCACAAAATCTAACAGATATCGCCATAAGATCGGAATTCAATGGAAGTTCTCTAACGTTGTCTGAGTAGCATACGCACATCACGTTCAAGATTTAGGCATATATGCATGCATGTTGCAGTCTAATTGTAAGTTTGGGGATAGACAGATTTGGAGTTATTCGGTATATATATCGGAACATGCGGACCAATATATTACATTTGTGTTACGACAGGGGAATATGAGCTCTCTATCGCCCTCTACTGCAATGCAATCTGATCATCCCGACGATGTCTAGTTGATTGCTAGATCGTAAGACCTGCGAAGGGTTGCAATTGGGGCTTGTTGCAATGCGCGCGCGCCCCGATATCGGCCATTGGACACTGCGTGGATGTAGATGCATCTCGAAGAGACAACCTTTCATGCAGACGCTGGATTATTGATGTAGTCGATATATCGTCTCGCGAGCGAAACTACCGTACTTTAATCGGTGGAGCCGACTTCACTGTTGCATTTTGGTTCACGAGGCAAGCTAATATAGGCATATCTACACGCCTTCATGATGGACTGGCCATGGATACGAAGATCCTATAATTACTTATCAAAAATGTGTATTAATAGAATCTATCCACCGAATGCGGGCTGATATGGGATTGCAATATTGGGTAGAAGGATGCCTAGATGTGCCATATCCCCACTTAAGTTAACAGCAGTGGCACCTAATTGATTCTCCTTTCGGAGAATATGAACATAATCATGAGGCGGATTATAACTTGATTTGTAGTCCCGATATCTCTAGGCACATAATATTTTCACAGATACTCGGGATTGATGTCGAAGAAGTGGCGGAGTATTGATTTGATCGCCTCACAACCGTCAACTATCAATCTTACCTTCTGTTGAATAGTAATTATACTTTGCTCCCTTGTTGCGTGCAGAGCATGTTGGATATCGGTATCTATCTATCCAACTTGGTCTTGAGGCCAGACTTGCCTGAGAGACTATATCCAACTGCAAAATGTCCAGGATTTTGGATTCTAGCAGCAAGGAGTCTAGGAATTTTAAATCACAAACGTGTCATTCTGCTGTCATACTGCAGTTAGCAATATCACATCATGTCTACTGTTGGGGAGGAACTTTCCGGATGCCGATATCATAGTCACGTCTTCTGCCAATGTATATCAATTTGTGCCCGACAATAAATGGCCGAACCCCATGGGGTAACCTTGTATGTATGTCACCCACGCATATTTCCGCTTGCTGGTTTAACCGTCATCAGCCTAGTACATGTCGTTTGGACACTGAGAAGCGAAACCAATTGCTCGCGAAAATGTCTATTGACAGGACGGCTTTGTCCGCTAGGTTGGTGGATGGCTTCCTTCTGCGTTTCCATGTTGCTCCGCTAGCGCCATGGTGTGTCCTGGTAATGGCGTGGGTTGGGTCAAGAAAAGTTGCGGCCAACGTTCGATGGTTGCTGCGTCGACGACACGACTTTATTTATCTGCGCGTCATTACCCTCTACTCTCTTTGTCTGAAGCAGCCTTCCATCTACACCGTCAGAAAGTTCGAAGCACAGTAGCAATAGCCATCTAACCACCTTATATCCGGCTGTCCACCACGTCTTCGCTGCTACGGCTCTCATGGAACAATCGAAGGAAATGGGCCACCAGCTGCCTATCAGATATATCCCAGCACCGATCCTCCGTCAACTTGATGTGAATACCTTCAAAGACGACCCGGATAGTGCCATCTCGATCCCGGAAAAACACTATCTACCAACGAGAAGCATCAGTGTATTCGGGGGCCAACTCATCGGACACACTATCCTGGTGGCACATGCTACCGTGTCGGATGGGCTCTCCATCCATAGTTTTCATGGAAGCTTCATCGATAAGAGTGGGTCTCCGTTCCCGGTTCGCGTTCTCGTATGTCCACAACGGTAGCAAAGACCTTCGCTGACTTGGAAACAATCATGATCACTGCTGCAGCTGATCCTGCATCCCCAATCGTATATAGGGTGAATCGACTGCGTACCGGGAACACGATAGCGAACCGTATTGTCCACGCTTTTCAGCACAATAAATTGGTTTTCATAGCCATGATGTCCTTCCACAGACTCGAGGAGAACCCTTCACTCAAGTTTACACGTTCCATTCCAGCAGATTTCCCTAAAATAAGGTTGATGGAGCCAGTCAAGAGGAGTGACTACGACCTCTCAATCGCCAATGACGGGCTGAAGCACAACGACGAGGTTCTGCTGGCAGCGCTTGAAGCGAAACATTTGATACCTCGGACGGCAAAAGCCTCTTCGGGTGGGTATACGCAAACCCTCAGCGCTAATTAGCACGGATCCCATTGTTCTTCTGAGAACTTCTACTGACCATACCTGTTCTCGATCGCATAGATACTTTGAAGCTGGATAATCTTCTCAAAGAAGCCCCCACTCTTCCTATCACTGGCATTGGTAAAGCATCTCAAATAATCCAGAAACTCGTCCATTGGGAGCGTCTCGCCAACCTGACTCCTTTGCCGTCGTCAGTAGATTCCAAGGTTGTCTGGCAATACATCCGCGTCAATGGTGTTCTACCGAGCTCTCCAAAATATGGTGCTGCTGCCTTCGGTATGGTCAGCGACGCATTTTCCAGTCAGCTCCCAGCTGTCGTGCTTCCTCACAAGGATGTAAGTCTGAGTTTCGTCCCAGTTTTTATCTCCTCAATCCGCCCAAGTCATGACGTTTTGCTGGAAAATTCTAATCACGGCATGGCAAGCAGCTTGCATGGATTACGTCGCTCGACCACGTCATGTATTTCCACCGGCCGTTCGATCCGACTAAATGGCTAGCAGTTGAAAATGTTGTTTCGGTGGCCGACGCGGGCAGGAGTGTGGTCGAGATGAGATACTGGAATGAAGACGGAGAATTGGTAGCAACGGTTCTGCAGGAGGTGAGCAATACGATGCACCAGCCTACATAAATCTTGGATATCTAACCGTAGAAACAGGGAATGTTCCGCAGGAAGCAAAGATCGAAGCTTTGAGCGCTACCTTGTGGTAAGATTTATAGTATAAGCGGTACCGTTCACCCGCTGGCAGACTCCAGAGTGTGTATTTGCCTCAGCCTTTTAGCTAGCTGAGCGCGAGAAGAAAAAGAACGGAAATATACAGAGAGGGCACCAGGATTGTATAATGTTGTGGGCCTCAACACAACGAAATGAAACATACCTAGACTGCGGTTATCTAGGTCCGGGGATGTAGGTATCGCCGTGGCCTCAATAGAAAAAATCGAGATGCAAATGCCCCGCCTCCAATGCATCGCATTAGCACATCAGCGTCGAATTTTGAAAGTGCCTGATCAATTTTGACAGGTATAGGTTCTCTACATAGTTTCGTCAATCAGTCAGCCTGCAATTGCCGCAGAACAGAATGCACCATTTTTGCAACAGTTTTGTTTGCATTCTAGAACTTGTTCAACAGTTTAGCTACGCTACGTGAACAAGGCAAAACTGCTAGAATGTGACGCAGAGCATGCATCTAGGCTGTCAAGGTGGCTCTGTTGTAGATATACCACGCAGTACTGCGTTGGGGCTCTATCAGTATTCTCGAGCTTACTACCTACTTGATTATTAGCTCTATTGAGGATTACTAGTAGTTGCAAAGAACATAGCGACAGCTTGCCACCAGGGTCCTAGGCCGGGAGAGCTTGATCCAGAACCTATCACCTTGAGGAATGTGTGGGCAAGGACATTTTCAGCTCAAGGAACGTTTCCATTCCCGGAACAAGAGATCGATGGTTTAGGCCACATTATGCAACAAGCTTTTGCAGACAACGCTGGTCAGGACCTTCTAGTCCAGTAGCGGCGTCATAGCTTAGCGAGTCTAGCCTTTGGGAGAACGCATGAATACTTACCTTCTCAATCCTGACTGACTCTGTATCATTGTACCAACAATCCTAGAGATTTTCGCTCGCCCGCTTAGTGGCGAGGGCGTTGAAGGCCATCGAGCCTGTTTTTAGAACGTTAAACTACTGTGTTCCTAGCTGGAAGTTCGAGTAAGCTGTAGCAACTGAGGTGTAATCTCGAAGATGAGTATTTCTGTCGCGCCTCTCGCAGGATCTTGAATACTTCGGCCGGTAGTCTCATGCTCTGATTTTAGAATCATCTTGACGTCTAAATAGTATATATTTAATATATGCATGAAAGCTGGGAAGATATTAAGGCGATTCTTCAGCTCATTGTTCCGAAGCTACATCAAAAGGTTTATTTAGCAAAGATCTAGTTCATTGCGGAGTTTCCACGCACCGGTGTGCCCCAAAATAAACTGCACCGGAAAAGGGAATGGCAAAGGCCAAATTTTACTTAGTGGCCAGAAAGCTGCAGTATGCTTTTACATGATTCTGGGTATATAAGACTGACCAGCCCAGGTACGCGACTATTCATCTGTAACATCGTACGCAAACCTTCTACACCTCAATCCACATAATGCATTTCCGCACGCTTTCGACGTTCGCATTATTTGTCTCTTTGGTTGCAGCAATCCCTCTTGGCCAACGGCAACCGGCGGCGGATGTGGCAATTGAGACACGAGCGACTGGAGATACAACTACGGATTCCCCTGAATGTCAATATATATCCAGATCCTGCCAGATGTATATACCCGATGCTCCATGCACAGGCCGCTGGGTGGCAAGTATGACCAGGTAGGTACAGTATAGGTGCATAGCCGTAGATTGCTATGAACTTCACCACTCGACTCAGCTTCCGGTTGTTCTAATGATCTTCATAATAGCTGCGTTCCAACGTCATGCGTCGATATACAGAAGGCAGTGGTGAAGCTATGTCAAATCTCGTCTTGAGTTCCGGGCCCGGCGTTGTTCCTGGGTAATGAGCTGCGATATTTGAAGAAATAAATAGCCCTGCATCCTAGCTGCACGGTAACCGGAACTTTGGGTCATTTGTAGTCTCCGAAATAATCTTGTTCAAATGTTCGCTGCATGTATACACATTTCAAAATGTCCGCTGATATCTGTACTTGGCTAAATTTCGTGGGTGTGGCGCAGATGTAATCGGTCAGACAGCACGCATCTGATAAGAACCCGTCGAGTATGCTAAGCTAGTTATCGTATGAATTCGAGCTGATAGCTGTACTGTCTGTTTTCTGCTTTCCTGGACGCATAGAATTAATTTCACTTGAGTTCGACCATTCGGGTATTTTTCAGCGGCGTGTTAAGAGCCGCTGCTCCTGTAGCGGCAAATATACAAGCGACAGAAATATCTGCGTTGTGTGAAGTTAAACAAATTTTCTTAGTGGAAAATTGCACCACCGCCACCAACTCGGTCTTCCCACGATCAATCTGCCGTGCGCGCAACCGCGCCAATCAACATGAACCGACGGCCAGCCCCAATGCCCTCGATCGAGCGATAGGGAAACGTATCCTACCCTGGACATCACCAGGAGACACCAAAATGCGAGCTGGTACCCGCGTATCAACGACGCTATGCTACGCGACTACTTTGCGGCGTGCCGTCCCACAATGCCCCGCCGTACGAAGTCGATACCAGTCAACATCGAGCGAAGGTCACACGTCTGCTGGGACTGATTCGATAAGCCCCGATGTCCCAATTTCTGGCGATGGAGCTTCAACGGCATCCCGTCGCGGCAGCGGCTCCAGTAGTAAACGCGGCGGCTCCAAAAAGTCCGGCATCAAATTATCTGAGAACCGCCAGAAGTGGCCAATTTTCCGCCCTTGGTCAATGCCGATGGGCAGCAACACGGCGTGGCTGAAACAATATATGGAAGAGTCTGGCGTCGAGCCCACTCTTGAACACTACCGGCTATTCCAGAAGAAGAGTAACATATATCGAATCCCGCTCACCCGGCAAGAATTCGATGACATCGTCACTGGCGTTGACCTATCTGGTGTGCCAAACTGGACTACAAGTGCCCTTCAAAGCAAGCGCAAAAATATCGAGAGGCTGAGAGAAGAAGGCCTCATCGAAAGAAAACCGTACATACTCCGCATTACCGGGGCCGAAGAATACATCGACGAACTGGACAGCTCAATGGACTCCTCGCTGACGCTAGAAAAACGGTATACCAATGACGAGATCGACTACGAAGCCCTGTTTGATTGCATGATAGAGCTAGATCCTACATACATCGCCCGGGCATTTCGAAATCCTCAGCTGAGAAGATTACGCCTAAGTTATGTACACAACATGGTCAAGCTCGCATTCCAGGAAGGCACATTGGGCGCCAACAAAGATGGCAGTGTATTCATCGGCCAAGAGGCCTTTAAAGTAAAATTATTGGCTGCGGGTGTCGACCACCATTTCCTAAAGTTCTACAAGGCGAACGCAACTACACGAGAAATCGACTTTGACTTCGAGAAAGCCAATGAAGTTCTGGCACAATACGAAGAAAAGGGCCTTGACTCACTTCCCGGCGATCCGGCTTTGAAAACGGGTACAATGTCTACAGCCCTACCGTCGCGATCGCCTTTGGACAACCAGATGAAATCAGAACGGTTGCTCCAGAATTCCGATGTCACTCAGGAGAGAATAAAGCTTACACAGAAAATATGGAGCGTCCTGGATCCATCCCGAGTACCCATAGATGAAGTTCCGGCCGCTTTGACGGTTGATACCGTTCTACGAGACGAAGAGGAGGGGACTGGGGCATTGAAAACTGACGGGGAAACTGTGCCGGAAGGAGAATCGCTTCCTTCGGCAGGCTCGAAGGATGCTCAAGGGCCATCTTCCTTGATCGGCGTCTTCGAGATTCTGAACAAGTCGATAAGTAGTGGCGAGGCGGCGCCAGCACCATCTCCTAGGATGGAGGATGAAATCCCAGTCACTGGTACCTTGGAAATCGAACCAACAGAACCTTCGCTCATTTCGTCCTCCCCCCCAGCCGAACCACCCATTACAAACACACTCGAAGAGCTCGGTTCTCAACCACCTCGGTCTGAGTTGCTAGCATCATCGCCCAGCGCTGAAACCCACCTCACGGGTGATCTGTCGACGGAAGAGCGGCCAAGCGAAGAACGCGACGGAGCTATCGAAGACTTGCAGAAAGCTAGTGCTGAGCTAGTCCCCGAGACTAGTGCTGAACCTGGATTGCAATCTGAACCGCCAATTCTGGCTGCTGTCGACCAAGAAACGCCTGTAGATACCACACCCAAGATCGAAGAATCTCAACTGGCACCGCCACTTGAGCCACAATCACATATCGAATCCGAGGCGCCACAGGCCAGATCCGCTCAATCTAAACAAGCTGCCAGCACTGCTCCACCACCACCACCACCCATAGATGATGGATACGAGTACCTTCGGCAGACCATGATGGCATCGCAACAAGAGAAATCGAAGGAAAGAGAGAAAGATAAAAAGGAAAGCGAAGACGATGACAGCGATTTCTATCTTGACGAGGAAGATTTCGACGACTTCCAACCTCCACCGACGAAACCACGAAGGCCCTTCTGATACCCCGATACTCTTGCTACGCTGAGACGATAAATCCATAAGCTTGCACTATCCGTGAGGTCACTGGTACATTGTACATCTGTATTATATTTAAGAGAATATTACCTACTGATGGAGCTCTCTCGCTTCACCTAGAATACTTCTCCCTCTGGAACCTATACATCATAACTAGACAAATAACTTGAGCGACTCATGAGAAATTTCATCACAAGACATTACCACGATTAAATTGAAATGTCATCTCATGCAATATGCTTGGCTTCCAACTCTTTCTCGGCCAGGACTTCCTCACTACCGTTATACTCGCCGTCTGAATGGGGAATTAATCCCAGTTCGGCATAAATGCCCTCGAGTCTCCGACGTTCCGTCGCAGCAGTTCCGGCTTCATCCCCGAAGACTTCGTCCATCTCCTCGAGGGAAAGATTCTTTGTCTCTGGGACCAGGAAGTAGACGAAGGCAGCGGCGAAAGTACAGATCAGACCAAAGAAGATAAATGTCCCATACTTCGTAGAGGCGACCATATCAGGCGTGGCTTGCCCAATCTGCATCCTTCGGTTAGTTTTGTCCTGTGGCAGCTCCTAGGGCTTGACTTACCGCAAAGTTGTTCAGCCAGTTAGAGGACCCTCCGATGGAGATTCCCTTCGCGCGGACACCCAATGGAAAGACCTCAGAGACCAGAACCCAAGCACCCGGTCCTACAACAACCATGTTAGCCAGGAACTCATCAATACATACCTCGGTTGGATCATAATCAGCCCTTACCCCACGAATAGCCAAAATGGATTTCGTAAATCCAGACAAAGATGACGGCAACCCATCCCGCCGCTCTGTGGTTCAGCCAATCGTTACCGAACGAGCCATAAAGGCCCGCCACGATAAAATGGCTGATGGCCATACCGATAGCCCCCGTGATCAGAACTGGCTTGCGGCCCAACTGATCGATCCAAAGCACAGCGGGGATGGTGGCCAAAAACATAGCAATGCCGCCGACACCTGATGCGAGAAGCGAGGTAGTGTTCCCCGTCAATCCAAGGTCCTGGAATATGAAGGCTGCGTAGTAGAGGATGGCGTTGATTCCGGACCACTGTTGGAAAACCATAATCCAGATGGCGACATTCACACGCTTGAAGAGAGATCTATTCTTGAAAAGGCTCATGTACTCGTGGAAGCCCAGGAGAAATCTATCCTTGAAAGTGCCATGCTGGTACTGAGGGAAGTTGGCTTCCGAGGTGCGCACCTCGAACAGATGCTGGGCCTTGACCTCTAGGTACTCCATGCGGACAAGCTCGTCGGTTTCGGGGCGGCGACGCAGCTTGGCGAGCGTCTCGAGGCACTCTTGGTCACGGCCATTCTTCATCAACCAGCGAGGAGACTGCGGCATGAACAGTATGCCGATACCAAGGACTATAGCTGGGACGAGCTGGATGCACACGGGGACAAGCCAAGCAGCATTGGACTGTCCAGGCCCAGTTCCGCCGATGTAGTTCGTACCGTAGCCAATCCAGTAGGAGATCATAATACCGAAGGTTATGGCGAGCTGTTGAAGACTGACAAGAGCACCTCGGAGTTCTGGTGGAGATAATTCAGCATTATACCTGACGAGAGTAATTGCTCAGTACATCGTCTCCCAGATTTATGTGTCGTTGCTGTAATGGGGGCTTCTCGACAGGAACTTACAGAGGTACTACCATGGATAGAGAACCGACGCCGAGACCGGTAACGAATCGACCACCGAGGATATAGCCGACGTTCTTCGCACACGCCTGGACAATGACACCAACACAGAACACAATAGTAGCCACGACACAGGCGTTCTTCCGGCCAAGGGCATCGGCCAGATAGCCATTGATCAAAACGCCAGCCCAGGCGCCCAGCTCGAGAATTCTTCCCCCGCAGTTAGGTCAGAACTATAATGGCAAGCATACGTATTCATGGGGGCTTACGCGGTCAAGAAGCCTCTCGCGGTGGGATTCGTGATTGTTTCCGGATGCACAGTATTTGCAAAGCTGGTCATGTTAAGAATCTGCCCAAACATTCCCTGGTTGTCTAATCACGAATACAGGTTAGAAGCTACCAGTCTGAAAATTGGAATGGAAGCATGGAAGGCAAATAGAGCATCAAACTTACATCCATAAACCAGTCCTCCAAGCGAGGCAAATACAGCAATTGCAAAGACATTGCTGTTTTGAATGAGACCTCTGATTCCAGGAGGCCCAGAGAACTGGGCTCTGCGCTTCGAGAATGCCTCAAACTCTTTGCCGCCTGACACCATTATTGTGTAAGATCTGATAGCGCACGCAATCGATGCGATATCAATTTGGGGCTTCAATCGGGGAGCTGGAGAGCTGCTCCAGTAAGTTCAGAGGGAGCACTGCTCATAATGCAACGGCGAATCTGGACTCTTATGTATAACACCACTACTGATCCTGGCTTCTCCGAGACCTACGATAGAGCCTCGGAAACGATAGCCAGGTACACAATACGTCTCCTCCTGGGAGAACCCCGGCCGGGATACCCAGTCGATGGCTCATGCAACTGCAGGGAGCTCCAAGGGATTTCATACATTTCAACGTTGGGTCTTGTGGGCCTGTGAAAAGATCTGGTTCTTCGTTCAAGCAGCGAGCCAATTAGCCTAAAGTGATTGGTGTACTCCTGCTCTAGAGCGAAGATCACAGGCAGTCCAGGATTTCAACGATCCCATTGCTAGTCGGTTGTGGGGGTGGAGATAAAAAATTTCGACATGGAGATACAGGTCAATATTCGTGTTGACGCAAATGGATATGTACATGTTGCCTGTTCCTGTAAGTGAAGAACTACTTTTATTGCGGGCTCCTAGGCAAAGCGACAGGGACAAGGGGAACAAGCTCTTGCCAGGAGATCCACAGAGCATTGGCAAAGGCTCGCTTCATCGAAAACATGCCAGCCCGATGCACCAAGCCGTTCTGGCTAAATGGAAAAATTGCAACTTGAGCTTGACGAGATGTGTGGCGTATGCTTGTCGTTAGGGTACAGTACTTGCAGATAGAATGCAACGCCGGGCCGAATAAATTTTGAGAAACGGAGGTCACTTGGCCAAGATGTGTCTAATAAGTTTGTCATGCACCCGCGGGAAGAACACTCCTGGCCCTGCGAGTGGGGATCAATTGCTCTCGATGAGCGCAGTTGTGCACACCGGACCATCCGCACGTCCGAGGTTAACGGTTTTAAGCAAGGTATGCCGCCAGGCAGCGATATTTATGTCTGGGGAATCCCCACCATCTTGATGGAAAGTGAATGCGCTGGTGCGGTTTGTGATGCTTACTCGATCACTTTCCTCTGAACGTCGGATAAATTGATCTCGGTTCCGCAGGCCGAGTGGGTCGTGCTTATCAATATCAAAGAATCAGAGCTGAGTCTGGTGGTGAATAAACCAGCACTGTACCGAAAAAGGAATAGCTCTCCGCTTTTAGTTAGGCGCTTCGGAATAATAAAAGGCAGTGGCTCGATCGCGCCGGGATTGACAGTCGGCAGAGAGTTAAGCTTACGATCCTTTCCTTCGACGAGAGATACAGTCAGCGGCCAAGAGATACCCCGACGAGCATGCATCGATATTACTCTTCAGACAAAACAAAAAAAATGGACACCAGTAATTTCAAAAGAGTACATGGGCCGCAGTCGGATTTGAACCGACATCTCTCCTCCAAGTTGAGATCAATTCCTCCGAAGAAGAGCCAAAAGCAATGGAGCATGCTAGTCTTTACACCATACAGCCTTATCGGGTGTCATCTGCTGATGATGCATGTCGTTGCACTTATAACCCAAGCCAAGACATATGCTGACTGCAATTTGTAGTGGTGTCGATAAGGGCGTACTTTCGAGCTGACAAGGTCCTTAGTTAGCTGGTCTGTTCTTGTCGCACGTCTTCTAGCGCCTACGGAGAGCTACTGGGATTGGAGTCGATCTATTGTTGTGTATTTCTGGAATCCGGCGTCTGCTATATGCACGATGCGCGCGTCATCATGAATACTATTGAGATATATCTTGAAATCAGACCATATAACGTAAGCAGCTTTGCTTCCCACTCACTTCCTTGGATTGAACTTGGTCTCCATCACCATCGACAGCTCTTCCGTAGGCTTATTCTACTGATGAAGGGAGAAGAGTCGATAGTGATTGAAGCCGACTTCCACCCAAGAAAGTGAGTGACATAAGCAGACACGCTGGACTCCGAGCATTTGAAAGAGGCAAACCCGTATCGATGCATACGCGTGCATGCAAACATGGTAAAAAATATACTCCACGACGACAACCAATGACACCAATGGACTCCCTCCCAATAATTTCCATTGCATATGCTAAAAATAACAATCGATTGCAAGTCAAATATCAAATATCCATCATTAGGTTTAGGTGAGACGTCGATTTCCAGGGTGGGCTCCGATGCTACTGTGTTAATGAGCTGGACTGAGAAATATCCACTCCATTCATCCAATTCCTGATATCTCGCTCCTCGCTACGCACAGGACTATTCAGCTCAGAAGGATACCTAGAAGTATCAGCTGATCTGACCCAGTCGTTCACGCTTCCAGCTAGGAGCCACGAAGTATCGAAACCTGGAGCGGCTGTCATTAGCTCTTGGGTGCCATAAGTCGGCGGTAGGTAAGTCGGCCCTGGACCGCTTGTTGATGCGGGAGGCGGCGTCACAACTGGACTGTTTAGACCGGACACTATCGGTGCAACTGTGGGTGTTGTGGGGGTAGCACCGGTGGTAGTGTATTCCATCATATCTACAGCCGAGAATCCGAGGTCGCTATCCTGGCCTATATCGAGAGGGACAGGCGCCGCAGCTAAGAGACCTGTCGGAATGCTAGCGGCATCCTCGACGGATGTGGGAGCAGATAAAACTTGAGTCTCGTCAATGGCAGTGGGTGTTCGTGCGGCTTCTGGAGAAGCCGTACCTGGCGACTCAGGAGATGGCCGTGTTGAACTCGGAAGCTCAAGCAGGCGTTGGTCTCTTAGTGGGTCCGGCGGGGATAATATCGAAGAAGTTTTGGACAGTATTATTCTGAGTAGCTGAGGATTCGAAGATGTTCTGAAGTGCATTAAATCTACCAAGCTTTTAAGATAATCGACGGGAGTGGGCATCCACGGTAGCATAATCGAATTAGCAGTCGACGCTTTGATATTTGGGATGCAAAGGATGACATCCGCAAGTGAATTTGTGATTTCGAAAAGTTTCGATTGCTTTGTAGAACGAAAACGGTGTTGTTAGCGTGAGAAGTTGATAGTTGGGTTCTTGAAACGGAAAATGCCATACCATGCCTGGACCGTGCGATTCAATCGCGCCACGAGAAATATGGGCAAGTGTTGTCAACAATTCCTCAGCGATCTTAAGCGGAAATGACAATGTCATGGCCTCGTTGTCGGTCTTCTCAGCTGAACCAGCCAGAAAACCTTGCTGCATGCTAACTTGCCAAACCAGCGTACGCATCCAGTGTTTTGTAACAAGGACGTCGGCTTTCTGGACTTCATTTGTATGTGTTTTGTGAGGGTGGACGTCTTTCAACTTGCTCTGCAGTTGCTGGAGGCGCTCCATCGAGGGCGCATCGTCGGTGTTTCGCGATGTCCAGGCGTCAATGACGGATTTGTCAAAATTTGCGAAAAGGCTCGCCAGGTTCATGAAACTTGCGAGTAGAGGTTCCTTGTCGATGTCGGGAGAGGGCAATTTTATAGTTTTGTTAAGAACGAAGGGTAAGTCGTGGACGATTGAATGTCCCCTAGAGAGTTGACACTGTGAGCTTTGCGATCGAGTTGCTGCCTACTTTCAGGGAATTCAACTCACCTCTCCGTCACAAATATAAGCCAGAACAGCCTTCTCTGCAATTCTGCGTCTTCAGGTGATAAGCCTTGGTAGCCACTTTCCCTATCAAGGTTCATAATTTGCACAAATGTGATCGCCTCTCTCAAGGCCAAGGAAGAAGCTGGCGTCTTGCCCAAATTTTCATAGTAGACATGGAAGAAGAGGCTCGTAAGAATCGCATAGATTCCCGGTCGTTCACGCCATTCAAACAATCTTCTTGCTCTGAGCGCTTCAGCGGCAAAATGTTCAGTGCTGACAATGATGGTCTTGGTAATTTGAGTCTCCGGATCGATGTATTGTTGTTTCCATTGTGGGAGCTGAAGTTGGCCCATGACCGCCGACGCCAATGCTGTCGCCAGAGCGTATACTTCGGGATCATTCGGTCTGGCCTCCAGTTCGGTTAGGAGGGTTTCCCACTTTAGTATCGGCCATACCGGATATAATCGGTGGTGATATATTTCGGCATATATGGCTAAAACAGGCGTTGGATACTTCGTCGCAGTGGAAAGACCTTGTCCCAGGCCAATTCCGTCTTGTTCCGCCTCGAGGTATGTGCAAGTCGGCGTGAGATTTACCGGCAGCGTGATGCCATTCCCATTCTGATATCCGAGGCCAGGACTCCGTTGAAAGGTTTGCAAAGGTGACCCCAACGGGGTTGGTTCTGTGGATTCTGGGTCGGTGTCTTCGTCGAGCGGACCCAAGCTGGAAGGGTTGTGTATCGGATGCCCATCAGGATCTATGTCCCGTGCATATTCCTCTTGTGTCCGCTTGATAGCTTCGATGGTCCTCGCGGTAGGCTTCCGAGGCCCGCCCTTTCGGAGCGCTTTAAGGAAGGTGCACGGTAGGCCGGCCTTGGAGCACGCTCGACATGGCTGGATGCCCTCGCATCGAATCTTTCGGATACTACAGCCGTCGCATGCGCGTTTGGGCATTCTGAATCGCGTCGGCGCGGGATTGGGTGATGCTTTTATGGCGGGACTTCAGACAGTAGACTAATCGATATGTGATGTCAGCAGTGGGGCTCACGACGATAAAAGAGTGCGGTCCACCGAGATATCCCCCGACGGGGGAGTTCAAGACCCGCGATTGCACGTCTGCATTGAGTGGAGCACATCAACATGACGGAAGGAAAGATCTTACTGGTTGATGGATTCAGATCTGCTAGCCAGTTTTTGAGCGACGGGACTCCCGGAGCAGTAGCGCAGCGCGATAATGTTGCACGGAGTCGCAGAGTCGGGACGCGAGTGCCATCGACAGGCCGCGAACACTAACCAGACCTTTCGCTCGATTGTTCAAGAACGTCGACGTGCGGGGAAGTTGCGGACTGACGGATGTCCGACGGAATGAGACCAGCTCGCAGCTCTACCTCGCGGGAGAGACTAACGTTAGCGATTGCTGATAGGATGAATGAGGCTGTCGTTGGCTACAGCAAAACGGCAGCAGGCGATCCCGTCTCTTTTGCCCTCCTGGTCGCCAGCAAGGCTGTCGGGTCCATAGTTCAGTAGCTTGCTATCCGTGTGAACCTGCTGGGGACAGTCCGTGGATGCGGGAGAAGGGTACATGCTTTCCCTAGCCCGCTTGCCTCCAAAGTACGTACGGCGGCTGCAGACTTGCGTGTAGTCATGCATGTTTGACGTTTGGGCCTTGCCTTGGCCTGATACCACCGCTTTAAGGCAGCAGCAGCGGGGTGTTGAGCAGCCAGGCTGCGCTGCTTAGACAACTATCCTCGTCGCCCAAGACATATGCCTTGAGATCCTTGGTGCGCGTACCTCGATTCAGTGGCTGATTGATGCGGTTCCGGACGGTGGGCCGTGATGATACAGAGCTCAGAGCCGTCGATGGGTCGAGGTCGACGACAGGTGCAATTTCCCGCTCTCGACGCCAACAAAGTCTGCCAACCGCAATTTCCCACAATTGCAACGGTTCACGTGAGCCTCAACACATTGCCAGTCTTAGTAAGCCTTCCTTCAACTTCCGCCACTGGCCACTCAGCTTCTCTTTCCAGCCCGGTTACGTTTCCACGGATGAATGAGGCAAAAGAGGTGCTTGTATTCTACGCTTCTAGCTACTTTTAGTTACATGTGCACAATCTGCAACAGACGATGTTCCCGCGTCCACCATGTACCTCTCGAACCCCGGCAAGCTGCCATGCAAAGCTCGCTAGCCTTGGATTTCGCACAAGGAGAATTATTCATCGTGCATCACAGCCACTCTCTATTGCCGTAGTGGCTCATGAAACGGCCGGTGTCCTTCACCGTGAGTTTTTTCAACGTTTCGAGCATGTGATTAACACTTTGCTCTGGGGTCAACGGCCCTGGGAAGTCCGGGTGGGTGCGCCGGAAGATTGCCGTGATGGCTTCATACATCTTGACCATGGCTGAGAACACCAAGTTCATTAGCAGTTTTTCTGCGACCGCATAAAGACACGTCCGGGGAGGTTGTGTGCAAAAGTTAAAGAGAAAACATTCACTCACATTCCTCGTGTGAAGTCTGGACTAATCCAGGGCTAATGGAAACGATCGTTACGCCGTCGGCTTTCAGTTGGACAGCATACTTTGCGACGAGCACGTTCATCGCAGCCTTGGAGGCGGCATAAGGGATGTTGGTCGCCATATCCCACATCAAGATAGCATCGACGTCTGCGATCCCTGTGCTCAAGACGAGGATCTTCTTCTGGTCGCCATTTCTTACTAAATCGAGAAATGGAGCGGTGGTGTACACTATGGACATGACATTATCCGTGAGGGAGACCTCAAAGGACTTCTGAAACTGCTGCAGCTTCTCAGCATCGCTGGTAAGGTCGAGCGGAGTGAGAGCCGTGGCATCCGTGAAAAGGGTAGCTGCGTTCTCCACCAGCACGTCAAGCTTCCCGCCCGTGACTTTGGACACCTGAGCGGCCGCCTCAGCCATTTGGGTAGGCGATGTCACATCCGCTTGAACAATATGAATGTTCTTGTTGGACCGAGCGAGTTCGGTGAGGGCCGGAGAAGATGTGGGATTACGGACGAGGGCAAAAACCGTGTTCGAAGGGTCCCTTGAGAGAACTTGGATAAAGCCAAGCTATATGCACTGGGTGTTAGCAAAAGTTCTGCTCTGCATTTAATATTTACAACCCGGTGGATATGACATCAGCTACGTACCCCGATACCTCTGGACGCTCCAGTAATAGCGTAGGAAGGCATGGCTGTATCTAATATTAGCCTCCTAGGTCCATATAGTGAAACCGTGCTCGAAGGGTGACAACTAATAACCGATGTGAATCGTCAATGAGAAACCTAAGAATATTCGCAATGAGAATTAAGGCAGAAATTATATATCTCGAAGTTGGAAAACGGTCGGCAGATGGGTAGCTGAACACTCAACCATTAGAGAGGGAGTTCGCCCTCTTATATAGCCATGAGATCGAACTTCACTATTTCATGCCACGTTCATATGATCATGCTCCACATCATACCGGCCCAGCAAGATAGCAGGTTTCTAGCCTCAGAACGATCTAATTGTGATTCTGGTGCATTCTAATGTTAAACCGGCGCCAATTCCGTCATTGGAAGACATAGCTTACCAAATAAGCCATTAATCATTAATGCATTTAGCTACTTCATTAGGCCGTTTGCCTCAATAAACTCAGTGATAAAGTTTAGAAGTTTACATATTCACTGTCTGTAGCCAAAGGGGTATTACTAAGAAATGGTCCTTTTAGCGTTCTGAGCCCAATTGCTCCTAAGGCGCCTTGCCCAAAACGTTACCGGGCCCATTGGGGCCCATTGGGGCCTGCATATCCGAGCTTCAGGCGCCGTGGGTCCAGCAGCGCAAACAAGCGAAAACGAGTTGTCTATTTTGGCTTTGGTCACCTGAGATCCCTTCACGGCCGAATGATCCCAGCCAGCCTCAACCGCTTAGGAAACACATTCAAATGGTAATTAGCCTAGCAGTGGAGAGATCCAATGGTATGATCTAGCTGGTACCATCTACACATCCTGATTAGTCAATTTCGTTCGAAGCTCTCGTAGCTGCAATGGTAATACGGCGATAAGATCCGAAGTTGAAATTCATATGCCAGTAAGCCTAGCTAGGTTTCGGCGCCGCTAAAAAAAACCGCTTCACTAACGTTATAACCAGAATTGTGACATAATTAAGTATCACTACTTAGCAATGATTATCTGTGGACCAAGATCTGTCTTATTTGGGAACCACAGCGATTTTATATCTACTGAGTTATATGAATATCGATAGACAATTGCGCCAGTGAAGTATTGCTAAGGTTTATGAGGCATGGCATCAGTTTAGATATGAGGATTGATTGATGCGAGTGTTAAGGAGATAGCCACCCATGACAAAGGAAATATAGCAGACTGGGTTTCAGAGTATCCGGTCCGTCACCGTCTCAGCAGAACCAGCGATCCCCACGGTTGAAACGTAATTTTACGCATTGAGCTATCAAAGCTTGCATTGCTGGAGACTAGGACGTCCCAGCCGTCGTCACCGGGGGACCCAAGCAACGCCTTCGAACGCTCCACTTTCTGGGAAGTCCAGTTGCACAAAACGACGGCCGCTTCGTTTCTGTATGTTCTCATATAGCCAAGTATCTCATTATCATCGGTGGCACCCTCAAGAAGGTCGAAGTTGCCGTAAACGAAAATATCTGCGTGCTGTTTCCTGAGCTCTAGAATCCGTTTCCAGAAAGAATATGGTGAGTCTCCGTCATCAACTTGCGAAGCTGCGTTGATGGATTCGTAGCTCGGATTGGCCGACATCCACGGCTTCACTTGAGGATCGGTGAATCCAGCATGCGGTGAATTCGACCACTGCATTGGAGTCCTCGCGTTATCTCTGCCTTTAATCTGATACTGGCGCCGATATTCTTCCAAGACCTTCGGATCCTTGTATCGTGCCAAGACTTCTTTCCAATGGTTCACGCATTCAATATCTTTGTACTCGCTCATGGCCCACTCTTTCGGGACGTTGATGACGCCGAGTTCTTGGCCCTGGTAGATGTACGGTGTTCCGGCTTGGAAGCCGAGGTATGCGGCTAGCATTTTGGCGGAGGGGACTCGGTGCTCGGGCGCATCTGAGCAGAATCTCGACACCGTCCGAGATTGATCATGGTTTTCTAGGTAGAGGGCGTTCCAACCTGAGTTTTCGTACATGAATTTCTGCCACTTTTCCGTAATCGCTTTCAATTTAGGCAAGGATAATTTCTTGTGCGAGAACTTGCCGCCGGGGCCGTGATCTATCTCCATCCTACAATTGCGAGCATGGTCAATATTAGTTGAGATACCTAGGGCGGTTTTGGCGATAAACTCACAGTTCGAAGTGAAAAATCATATTAAGCTCTTCTCTTTCAAAGCTGACACCCTTCAGAATCTCTGATGGGTCTTTGATACCTGGCATCTCTCCAACACTGAATGCGTTGTATTTCTTGAGAATTGCGCCCAGTCCTTTCAAAAATTCGTGCAGCCTCGGTCCGTTCGCAAAGTGCTCAGAGCCATCTTGGTAAATAGCGTCTAGGTCTTTGTTGCTAATACTAGCATCGGGATAGCCCGGCACCTTGGAAATGAAGTTGATCACGTCCATCCGGAACCCGTCGACGCCTCGATCGAGCCAGAAGCGCATGATATCATGGACCGCCTCAACCACGTCTGGGTTTTCCCAATTCAGATCCGGCTGCTCCTTTGCGAATATGTGAAGATAGTACTCTTGAGTTGCTTCGTCCCATTCCCAAGCTGATCCGCCAAAATAGGAGAGCCAGTTGTTCGGTGGTACGCGGTTACCGTCCACAATTCTGCCGGGGTGCCAATGATACCAGTTGCGATAGGGTGAGGTTTTCGAAGATTTCGATTGTTGGAACCAGTCATGCTATTAATCCCTCGTTTTTTAGCGTCAGATAACGTGAAATCAAGCGTTTTGCTAAGAGTTCGTAGTATTGTGGGCAGCGTAGAACGAACCTCGCTCGAACTATGGTTGACAACGAGATCCATCACTAGCTTCATGCCTCGTTTATGAAGCTCTTCAATCAACTGCTGAGTGTTTTCCAAGGTGCCATACTGCGGGTCAATGTCTCGATAGTCGGCAATGTCGTATCCCATGTCAATCTGAGGTGACTTGTAGATCGGCCCAAGCCAGACGACGTCTGCGCCCAGATTTTTGATATAGTCCAGCTTGGAGATTATACCAGGGATGTCTCCGATGCCGTCGCCATTGGAGTCCTTGAATGACGCCGGGTAAATCTGGTAGACGGACGCCTCTTTCCACCATGTTCGATTTTCTGGCGGTGGGGAGCTAGTGGGATGACTGCCTAAATGCTCATCGAGACGGTCAATATGAGTCTCGATAGGCTGTTCTGCAATCGCAGCAGGAGGAGCCATTGCGTCGAGTGTGTGATTGAGAGGAGGATGATGATGCTAAAATGCTGGTCGCTCCGCGTTACGATGTTGGAAGCTGGGCTGTAATTAGCGCCAACGATTGGCAGCCGACAATGCGATGTGCTAGCAGTCAAGCTCACAGCTGCGCGCAGCTCAGCGAGAACTACGCAACGGAGGCCTTATTTCCCGCAATGCCCAGGCCCTTTATATGTACTTATATCTGTATATATAAACCCCCAGGTAAGTAGCCAGTGAGCAAGTAGCCGGTAGAACGTCGACTGGATATTCTGCAGACCGTCTGGAATGGCGGATATATAGACCGGGAAAACTCCAGGGCAACTAGCGAGGTGTGGCCGATGTAATCAACTCAGAGAGGCATGCAATCGTGACATGACAGGGACCAATATATACGCTCATGTAGGTCTCTATTTATACTCGGTCATATGTAATGTGAACATGAGAGAGTGTAGGGCCGCCCCAAGACTGTAAAAAGCCAGGTAGATGTTCTGGGATAGGTCTCAGTCCTTGCCGGGACACCTCTGCCGGGTGGAATCCGGCAGGTGACGCCGGACTCAAGCAGCGATATTACTCCACGACGGTTTGCATATTGCGATTGATGCATGCACGCAGCGTCTTCTGGGCAACGAGATGCGGTGGGATGAAGCTAGAGATCCGGGGTCGCAACCGAGAAAGGCACCGAAAGTTCGGCCGGAAAATTTGCCCAGGCGGCAAATGTCGACGAAGGGCATCTAGCTCAGCAACTAGTATCGATACGCATGTCAGAAGCGAAGAAGGAGCGGTGCATGGCAATTGAGGCGACGCCATCTTTGAATTCAGGGACCGGATACGTGGACGATGGTCTGGACGGCGATAGTCGTATCGCCGCCATGCAGCTGCGGCTTCGAGCCACACACTAGCGGGCTGTGGCCAAACGAAGCATGTCTTGCCGACTATTTAGTCAGCATCGCCGTTGCGCGTGCATCGCATCGCATCGCATCGCATCGCGTCGCACACGAGCGCGAGCGCGACCCTTTCTTAAATGGAGTAATCGGAGAAGAGGATGTTTCCACACAGGAAGTTGCGGTTAAGCCTCTGGCATTCCGGATTACGAAACCCTTGGTTCGAATTCTAGAAGTAGCTGTCCGCCGCCCCCGGCCCGAGTCCTTATGTAATCACGGATCGCATTATTGCAATCGATCGGGACTGGTTGCACAATCCGGTGTTGCCCGGTGCCTCGGTTCAAAAAACGCTCCGTATAAAGCTCCACGGCTCTTCGCTCTAACAAGTCTTCTCATCGACTAATACTCACTCGCAGAACTCACCTATAACTTTGGTCCGTTCTACATTTCTCCAACATGAGCAACGCTACCCTCAAACTCGGTGATAGCTTCCCCGAAGATGTAGTCTTCAAGTAAGTTGGGTCCAATCGCGAATGCACATTGCATTGTACTTGCGTGCGGTGTAATTATAATTCCGCCACGCACAAAAACGTGCAGCCGAGAAAATGCCGCATAGAGTCCCCGATTGGGCTAGTTCATCTGCCTGGTGATGCTGACTGCGTGCCTGCAGGTACGTCCCATATACCGACGAAAAGGCAGACATCAAGGCCTGTGGCATCCCGGTTACTTACGATGCCAGCAAAGGTAAACCGTGCATCGATGCCTGTCCAAGCGCAAGCCCGATTCATAGATGCCTTTTGCTAACGAGCTATCGGTCGCGATTCGCCGTGTGATTGTAGAATTCGCGGGGAAGAAAGTCGTTCTTTTTGCCGTGCCCGGCGCTTTTACCCCCAGCTGTTCCGTCCGCCATGTCCCTGGCTATATCGACAACCTGGGGTCCCTTAAATCCAAAGGTGTGGATATTGTCATTGTCATTGCCTATAATGATCCCTTCGTCATGAGTGCCTGGGCCAAGGCGAACAACGTCAAGAACGACGACATCATATTTGCCTCAGATGTGGGCACTCAGTTCAGTCAGAAGCTTGGGTGGACGAATGGAGAGCGGACAGCCCGGTACGCACTTATCATCGACGATGGCAAAATTGTTTACGCCGGAAAGGAGGAGAAGTCTGGAGAGATCAGCGTTAGTGGAGCAGACGCTGTTCTGGCTAAACTTTAGGTTGCCTTATTGCAGCCCTGAACTCTTGGCCAAACTTGATGCACACTGGTTCCAAAATAAAGATACCAATAGATCTATAGACCCGGTTTATCAGAATACTATAACGCTCTCGAAATCCGAGTAAGCACTTGTGCAGCGATCAGAAAACCCAACCCCGCATGCAGTACAAAGTAGAACTATCTAGTAGTAGCTTAACTTATGTCGCGGCGGAGCCTCCATCGCACTTCAGGAAGCTCATCTGAGCCGTGCTCCAATTGGTCCGATTCGTACAGTCCCTGAGATCGCACACATCGGAACGCTTCTGCGAGATCTCGTTTCGATAGTACCTTCGATCCCACCGGCTAGCGCCACCGTCCACAGATCGAGCTTTTCGTCAGACTGTTTCCCTCCGCCGGACGATCCCCGCATCAGTGACAATAGCTAAAATTAAGGTATCCAATCATCGTGAGAGGGGTGTGGAGGGCTCGGGCCGGATAGGAACCATTGCACCACGTCACTCTTTAGCAAGGGCCTATATCAAAAGACTCCTAAGATGAGTTTAAAATTTCTTGATTTCGTCCGATGTATGAATTTCTAGATGAAATTTAAGCTTGCTTAACTTTCCTCTCTGCTCCCACTCCCACTTCTAATTAAAGATCCAGTTTGCCACCTACTTACTTTAATCTACCCCAAGCGGTCACTCCACTCCCACTTTTGCGCCCTTGGCTCGTTGACTTGAACAAAATATGCTATCGACCTCATCCCCGGAACACAATATAAAGTCCAATTGAGACAGTGCTCACTCTGAGTGCGACATTGGCAGCAGCATACCAGATGATCTAGTCATTCATTATTTATTCATTTGGTCTATTCCTGTCTACAAAAGTGATGACCAAGGCTCGATGCCCGAGTGCGCTCGGTCTATAATTAATCGCAAGGGGGGACATCCCTGGAGTTACTCGAACTCCAAATCTCTGAAATCTATAGTAAAGCGAAACTGCTTCGTCAAAACCATGGGTCTCCATACAGATGCGCACAGGCCAGCTGTATCGCCACAGCAAGAATCGAATTCAACCGGCACCACCCACCTCGTCGACATTCCCACGGAGCTCATCCTCCTCATCCTCTCAAGTGTCCACTGGTCGGACTATTACTCAGTATGCGGCACCTCGAAGGAGCTCCAGACCCTCGCCAATATCCCCGGATCCCTTTCTGCATCGCGGTATGGGCATCTCTTTTCGATCCCGCCCCGTATACTCCTCACCAGACAAACAGATCGGCCGTTCAAAATCCACCAACTCTTTTCGTGTGCTTCTTCTCGAGAAGGAAAGCCTTATTACAGGATTTCGATCCCGGCAACTGCTGAATCCACATCTTCAGCAGGCACAAGGATTATACCGCTAGCCACCTCGCCGTTTCGGAACGACTCGTTTAGCCATCCGGAGTGCCACAAGACCGTGGTTAGTTGGATGCACGTTGATGCTGCCAGGGCTGTCAATGCAGACGACATGATCGATAAAGCCGAGCCGCGGGCGCATCAGCTTGTTCTGCACCGTGGCGCATTATACGTCAACAACTTGATCGTTGGGACCGGTCGCAGAAATTACGATGGCCAGGGGTATGATTCAGCGTTCACATCCCGTTATGGACGTGACGCCGACGATGACGGCAGAGACCTGTACCCGACGTACATTACCGTGAAGGACGTATTCGACGCTTTCGACAGAGACCACCCATATCTCAGACAGAGGAGGGGAGGGAACGTGACGATTGTCGGATTCCAGCATGTATTCCACCCGAACGCGGGGACTCGGGGAGGGAGCCATTTTGAGGTGAGGTGGGTGTGGATTGCTGATGGCAGATGACTGAAGACGTAGTCAGCCAGGGGCCTCATGTATGTAGAATTGGCCCCAGGATGAATTCGACCGGTCGGATAGGATATATATCATGATAGTAATTGCTATTGTACTGTTATAGAAAGCCATATCGTCAGAGGTAGTTCGTTGACCGAGAGCTCAGCGATGCACGCCGTCGCACTACGGACGGATATGGATAGATCCCCAAGATCGGGATGCAGGCCTGTGCTTACCTGAACGGGCTTGTCTGGCCAGAGACAAGCGATTCCTGCCTCGAATGAAAGCTCCTCCAACCAACTCCCCGACAGCCAGTCGAGTCTCCTATCACGAAAGGATCTTGACGCTGTTCTGGCCGAACAGCGATCCTTTGCCCGACAGAATCCTCTTCACGTCTCGCAGCATTGCGCGCTCGACTTTGACTTCCTCGGCCTTCTGCGCCTCAACACAAAGCGGCGATGTGTCTAAATCTGTCTCTTTGTCCTGGCCATTGCTGTCTTCATCGTTGCTTGGTCTCGATAATGTTGGACTTGTCACCGTCGTCGCGTCACTTGTCGGGCTGTCGACCAGGTCCAGTTGTAGTTTCCCGACAAGAAGGTGAGTGTCGACGTCTTCGTCGACCCATTCGTGCTGATACTGCGCGGTGAAGGCAAGCCACTCGCGCACTCTGGCCCTGTCGCTCTTCCTCTTGAGCTTCTCTGCCTCTCGCTTACGATAACTCTGTTTTACTGCGACAAAAGGGTAGACCAGGTAGGAACCCATGTTGTGGTCAAAGCTCTCCAGATGCGAACCAAACAGTTGACTCCTTGATAAGAGGTGCGCAAAAGGGGGGTGTTACTGAACAGCAGGATGTTTGGGGGACAAAAGCTACGGTGAGCGCACGCCTTCTTAATATTGTCTTTATATGATCAATGATCGTGATGGTGGGAAAATAAAAGACAAAGGCTGGACAAGCCATGGGGAGGGGGGCGTTCGGGCTTTTCTCTGCTTTCCGATCGCAGACGCATTCTTTCCAACGGAATTAACCAAGCACATCGTGACGATGGCATTCCCGCCAGTAACTGTGATTCTCTTGCATGATGTTAGGCCCCGGCTGGTCGCGCAAGCGACACAAAAGGGAATGGCGGCCAATCAAGCGGTCTCGTGGCCACACACATTGCATGTCTCGCAAGCGATTTGCGGCTGAGTCGCTGTGGCTGTTCTGCTCAGCTGAGGGGTTCATTTAACAGGGAATGAGTTCCTAGCGAAGACGTCATATGTGGGAGACAGGAGTGCAATCCAACGAACAATCGAGAAGGCGTATAGAAAGCAACTTAAAGGTCGTAATGTTAAAGATTTCGTAGCTTGCTTGCGCTTAACGTAGACAAGCTTGATCCGGATAGCTCGTTCAAGCTCGGTTAGACGGAATCTTATCTAGGCGCATGCACCGTGACAGCTGTCCACGTACATGACATGTGCAGTTCCATTCATGGATCGATGTTGGTGAAGTCCGACGGGGCGAGGAGGTATAACATAGTACATGGACCATAATTACAATGGCAGGAAATTATTTGGATCGCCTGAGTTTTCCGGTAATATGGTCCGTGAGATTGTGGGCTGATAAGATTTACTATTTATATTGTAATATACTTCAACAGCAGGGACCGACATGATTCGAGCATCTCAACTATAGTCTAGCCTCCAGTGGCAACAGGTGAAATTTCGAGGGCTGGAAAACATGTACATGCATCGCACTATAAATATTTTTCAAGCGGAGAGGTTGGATAAATTCATCCCAGATCAAACTGCGTGTGTATAAATTTGGCTACAGACGAACAGGATCCTAGAACAATTACGAACTTAAGACCCCGAGTAGAAAAGCCGCTGCAACGCCGGCGATTTTATTCATCAAAAACTATCCAAATATGACATATCTTTCGCCTTACAAAGATAAATCCAACTATATATTTACCGATAGTCCATGGAATCGGACGAGATCCATCAATTAAGAAGCTTAATTTGTAACCCCCCCGACATGTGCAAGTTTCTTAAATTCAACCCGCCACAATATATAGTATAGAGCTACTAAGCAAGATATGATCTCCTCCAAGGACCGGCCAACAAGTAGATATTGATTATCGCCGATAAAGCAAGGTACACATATCCAGAAACGGGGTAAAATTTTCCTCGTATCGAAGTTAAAGGACGGTTATGTTGCATTCGATGCGTGCTATTGTTCTATCCTCCGGCATCTCCAATCCAATTAATTCGTATATATGTACAAATTTAGAACTTTTCCTCAATTCCAAGTCTTCATGTGATTGTCTAGCGCCGGATCCTCGATCAAGCCCATATTCAGTGGCAATTAAAATGGCCTTTGGTCGATTTAACACCTGTTACCGTCAAAACGGACGACAACGTTGTAGTTCTCATTCGCGAAGAATTGTCCCTTGATAGAGTTGACATTCGGCCGAATGGAGCATTCGTTCAAGATAGCCTCCGCGCCATCCGCAACCGTGTTGCACGGGATATTGATCTCGTAGTTGTTCTATTGAAACGGAAGAGCGGCCGTGTCAGAATGGGAAAATCTAATAGGCCGTCTAATGGGTCACTTACATCGTTGCACAAGAAAATTGCAGCTTTATTCGAGCAGCTGACACGCTCGCAGGTTCTCGGACCTGCACCCGCATGGCAACTATTGAATCAAGACCCGCACGTTAGCTACATGTCCGAATAGAATAGATTTGGTGAGGAGGGGGGTGAAATCTAAAATCATAGTTCACACGGCCAATATAGGAGGATATTACGGCCATCATGCTCTGGTTCAAGGCAATATTTTAGTTTACTTACTTGCCACCATGTCTCCTCAGATAGGGAATTCCCTCGGTTTGAATAACCAGAGGCTCGGCATAGCTCCCTTCAACCTGATTGCAAATTGGCCCACCCCTCCAGCCACGAGCCTCCAGCTTGACAGCTGCAGCTGAGACGCAGCTGAAGAGAGCAACGGAGCTCAAAGTAATCATAGCCGAAACCTTCATTTTGACGAGTATCAAGATTGTGCGAATAACTTCTGTTGAGAAATTCAAGATAGTGCGACAAATAGGAATCGCTGTAGAGTATTTTTAATGGGTATAGAGGGATATATTGAAGTTGATATCGAATAATAGTAATAGCAGACCAACTTTGAGGACGCCAAAGCGTTCTTTATATACATTTCGACCTCTATAACAATGCTTTGCCTTGGAGTGAAGTTCTCAGCAGTACCCCAACCAGTCCTGAGGTTCTTCGTATTCGTTCGTATTGTTCGTGAAGGTATTGCTACTCTCGACATCAATCTCGCGACGGCAACCTCATTCATTCAAATCACCATGTAGAGCTAGGGCCAAGGCTTTTGGATACATTCGTTCGTATAGATCCCTCCAAGACCCTGGAAAATTCCATGGCCAATTCCAGGCGTTTAGCCCAGGCGTCTATTGCAACCTCCCGTTTCCGCAACATGATATTGTTACGAACATAAAGATAAATTTACGGAACTTCATTCCGAAATTCTGTTAATGACTCGATTGATATCTAGTTAGCGAGGAATTCCTTGTGAGGGTAAAAGCGAGATATTTCTCCCTTGCGCCAGTGAGCTAGGATGCCTACAGCTTGGCAAGAGTAAGGAGGCCCTGAGCACTTTGAGGCAAAAGCTCAAGCATGTATAACCATGCCAAGCAAACGGTCAAAAGCTTATAATTAGCATGCTCTCTTGCCAATTAGTATGGTGATTTGTTTGCACCTCGTTTATTCGCAAATACACCAGTGAATCAGGTGTTCTTCGCCATGGCAGTTTCCCGAAGCCAGTAAAATTTACTGGCTTTCCTACAGGCATGCATGTCTGGCTCCAGAGGTATTCGTTTTCCAAATATTTTCTTCGTAAACTGCGGCACACGGCTTGATTTCTTTAAACCTCCACAATACGCTGCGATTCTAGGATTCTCTATTCTCTACGTTCGTTAGTAGGAGCTCTTTGTAGCCTTTTCAATCCATGCTCAGACTGAACCATATAAGACATGGCCGCATTCCACATCACCCGCACGAGTTCGTGACCCAGGTGTGACAGCGTTAATAGGACTATAAACATGAATACCGGATAGTAGGAACTCGCATATTCGTGAATTCGAATGCATTCGCATTGCTGGAAGCAAGAACCTGCAGATACTTATATATAGGTCGAATTTCGTACCGATAGGCCGTGGCCAAGCCGAAGCTTAAGTTGAGTGAACAAGATGCGCTTACCGCCTACGGTTCGGCAGCCAGGGTGGCCATGTATGCGAAAAATATTCCAGCTTCTCCAAAACGTGTACTCGTATTTGTACCTGCCAAGTTAACGGCTGGCACTGGCGTGGGTAACGGGTATCGGCATGAGGACTGGAGCAGGGGTAAAAAATGATGGGCAGCGCCACCGTTAGACGGGCCGATTGCACGAACTATCGAGCTACCGAAAAGCGATTGGTCTGCACGACCGCGATGACATTCCATTGCAGGCGACTGACTCGAGGAGCTGCGCGTTGGCGATGCTTGTATGACGTCGCGGGAGGCCAAATGTGTTGAGTGGGGGTCAACTGCCAACCGATGCCAAGCCAGATGGTGTATGAAGGGCAACTTCTCCCTCTATCTTGTACTATCGATCTACATGTATACAGTCTCCTGGATCTGGAAGATACACGGAGAAATTGTTGCTATGGGCGACGTCAGGTTTAGATCAGATCTAGGGATCATGTCTATCGCGCGCGAATATATACCACCAGTTGCACTACAGCTGCTCCCGTACAAATAAACATATATTCCGGCCATAAGTCGGGCTTTACTATAGCTTTGCATTGTTGCCCACGGCGCCCTTCACTGCATTCAGCTCCAACGTACGTTCAACTCAAATTTAAAGCGGTCACCGCAACATTCCGTTCCATCACCGGCCACACCGGAAAAAGGTTCCTGACAATCACCTAATTGCGTACGATACGTTCGGTAACTTTGGACTCAGTATAAAAACCGCTGACCGCCTGTTTTGGTGCCAAAGATCGACAGATCGCGATCAATTGGATCACCTCCAGTACAGTCATTCATCTTCAGAACACTTCTTTTGAGCCCAAGTTTTTTTAGAACCTCCGCTGTTCCGCAGGAATATTCCAGAGTCAAATCTTAACGACAACTACCGAGGTAGTAAAGAGGGCAATGCCAAACGCTATCCATTTCGGCGCTGGCAGCATCGGCCGCGGGTTCATCGGCCCGTTGCTAGTAGACTCCGGATATCATGTCACTTTCGCCGACGTGAATGAGGCTCTTATTGACTCTATCAATTCCCACGATCACTACACCGTCCACATTTTATCACAAACATCATCTACCACCGAAGTCACCGACTTTTCCGGCATCATCTCGACCTCAGAAGATCTGTTGAATGAATTCCACCAAACGGACTTGATTACCACATCCGTTGGTGCTCAAATCCTCCCCAAGATCGCCCCTACTATTGCCAAAGGGCTGAAGAGGCTCTATCGCGAGCGCCCGCAGGCTCTAGTTGATATAGTCGCTTGCGAGAACGGTGTTGGCGCGTCTGAAATCCTCAGAAAGGAGGTAGCACGCCACTTAAACCAGGATGCCACACCTGAGGAAACTAAGTTTCTCGAAAGAAATGTTGGTTTCGCAAACTGTTCCGTCGACCGTATCGTTCCACCACTCAACCCGAGCCAGTGGGCTGATGGCGACGGAAACGCCGAAGACCACAATCTCGACGTCGGCGTTGAAGACTTTTACGAGTGGGTTGTTGACCAAGACGCGTTGAAGTCAGATCACCACATCCACGGCATGAAGCTTGCTAAGGATTTGCTAGCATACGTGGAGCGCAAACTCTTCACTCTGAATACCGCACATGCGACTATCTCATATCTGGGATATCTCAAGGGCTACAAAACTGTCAACGAGGCTATCGAAGATCCGCAAATTTATAACATTGCCAAAGGTGCCTTACAGGAATCCGGCGCAGCTCTACTTAGAAAGCACACCATATTTTCGGAGGCGGAACATATGAAATATATATCTACCATCATGGACCAGCGGCTAAGGAACCCCAACGTTCAGGACCAGATCACTCGGGTTTGTAGATGCCCGAAGAGGAAACTGAGTCGGGACGACAGGTTAGTCGGACCAGCGATGATGGACTATGAATACGGGACGGGAAAGCCAATGAACCTGGTCAAGGCAATCGCTGCGGCATTGTGGTATGACAATACAGACGACGAAGATGCCCGGGATATCCAGGGCATCGTACAGGATAAAGGTGTGGAAGAAGCTTTTCGGCAGGTCAGTGGATTGCAAAAGGGCGAGCAGAAGGCGGACGAGCTAGTGGCCGACGTGGTGTCTGCTTATGGAGTTCTGAGGAGCGAGTTGGGAATAGAGCTTCCCAACTAGGAATTTGGAGAAGATTTGCAGTTCCCTTCTCGCCGCGTCTAAATCGAGGTATTTGGTGGTGGCTAACCCATGGGGCCCCGTTCCCAGTGTCGAATCATAACAAGTTGTTGCCGCTAAGAAGCTGTACGGGATCAAGTCCGGGTGCGGGCTTGGAATGTTTCCAATTCATGATTCCAATATGTCCCTCTAGGAATTTCTAAGTTAATACTATGCGCTGCATTTTGTCAGATGCAGATATACTTACATACGGATCTTAATTTATAAGTAGTCTTAAGAATCAGGTACTTAGATGTATCGCTCTCAAGAGCACTAAGTACATACTGATAGGTCTAACACCCACCAATTGAAAATTATCGCCTTATCGGACTGCACGCCACTCGTACATCAGGCTTATCAACGAAGCGGGCGGGGCTGGATGACTAATACAGTCGCGGCATTGAGTTACACAAAAACATCCATTTGTTGGAAATTATTTAAGTCCTGGAACGATAAATCGATATCGAGATCCAATATCCTCAGCAACTAGATTTATAATACGATCGTCGATACATAAATACCCGCAGCATCCATCATCATTTCTCGGACATCTAATCGATCCCTCAATTCTTTAATTTGTGTATCACCATGTCCAGCGTAGGAGCTACTGACGTTCCCATCACCGTCCCGAAATTGAAGGTCTTCCTTACTGGAGGAACTGGATATATGTGTGTAGCTACACTCCCTTCACTAAACGACCAACCTCAGCCGCATGGCTTGACTAGCCATATACCTGCAAATATAAATATATACTAATGTGATTCCTCAGTGGCGGCGCGGTACTTACGGCCCTTCTCCGGAGCCCCGACCTCAGCATTACGACGCTCGTTCGCTCTGAGTCCTACATTGAGACCTTGACTTCTCCCTCCTCAAATCCAAAATTCTTTTCCGGATCAACTCCAACTTGCGTCCTCGGTTCGCTCTCCGACAGTGATCTGCTCCGAAAACACGCTTCTATCTCTGATATTGTTGTCAACTGTGCTTCTGCGGACGACGTCACCGCTGTTGATGCCCTCATTGAAGGGCTAGCGGATTCACCCGAAAGCTCAAAAAAGATCTTTATTCACACCTCCGGTACTAGCGGGTTCGCTACCTGGAACAATGGTGACGAAGGCGGACGCCCGATCTCTGACACTGAAGATTTAGTGAAGTTGATGAAAGAAATGAACGACAAAGAAACATACGGGCACCGAACTGCTGCCTTGCGGGCCATTGAGCTCGGCAAGTCGAAAAACGTCAAGACCTTTATCATTGTCCCACCCACGATCTGTCAGTATTTTCCTACCCTCTGAATTACATAAGATACCTTGGTTTCCCAACGCTGACTTCGTTTACATTTACGGGCTATTCGAGTAACAGATGGCGAAACTGCAGCCATCATCCCTCGTCTATCGGTTCAGATCCCATATATAATTCGCACTGCGATTAAAACCAAGAAAGCGCACTATATAGGCTCAGGCAATGCTGTCTGGTCGAACGTCCACATAACTGATCTTACGAAGCTTTACGAGATTGTGCTTCGGTGCGCTTTGAGTGGTGTGGCAAAACATGGGGAAGAAGGTGTCTTCTTTGCCGCAAATGGAGAACGAAGTTGGAAAGATATTGCGACTGGAGTCAAGGCTGCCGTAGAAGCAATTCCAGGTTGGCAGGGAGGCGAGATAGCCTTGGAAAGTTGGACCGACGAGGAGGCGGCGCATGCCCTGTATACGGGTAATGTACAACTCGCCAGGTTGGGTTCAGGATCAAAGTAAGCCCAGACACAAATTTCTAAGAATCGAGTCGAAACATCCCAATATTTGAGCAACAAAACTGACCCCACCGTTTAGTGTCATTACATTGCCGACCCGAGGCCTACAACTCGGGTGGAAGCCCGCATTTGGAGAGGATGCGGTCATGGAAAGCATGAAGAAGGATGCCGAGATTTTAGACAAGGAAATTAAGAGCGCTCAGCCTTAGAGGAACGGCGCAAGATGCTCGTGGACGAAAGTCATGTACTTCTTACAACACTGGTTCATCCAAATATTATATACAGCGCTGTGCTCGCTCATTCGTCACGTTATAGGCTTATATCGACATGGCGGCTTGTAGTCGAAGTCGAACGGAAATATATATACTAAGATGACAGTAGACTGTAGGTTGGGGTATCCTGGAATTAAAATTGCAATGTTTGCGAAGACAAAGGAACTGAAAACATATCCTACCGTAGCGCAGGGAGTGCATCAGTTACGCAAAACTCAGCCTGCTGTTATGCCATGACGAAAGAAAAGGCTGAAACAATGGTGGTGAGTGCCAGGGTAAAACGTAATGACGAGACTGAGGCTGCACAAGCGCCACTTATGGCCCCTCTGGTCCTCATAACCACCCCGTCCACAGTCGAGTTTGCAGCCTTGGAATTGTTCCGTGTAGGATGTGGATTCGCGATTACACTGCTGTATAACTGCAGCAGCGCAGCTTCCGAGGCCAGCAGATCAAAGGTGATATGCCCGCCGTCTTGGATTGTAAGGATCGTATCAACAACGTTTCCCTCCACGGCGCCATCGTTTGAAGAGAACGTGAACCCCGATACATTAACCAAGGCCTTGGAATTGGATCCGGGGCCTTGTAGTTTAATGACAGAAATTTCCAACCCCGGCGGCCATGGTGTTGCTATCTTGATTTGCTTCGAAGGTCTAGGGTAATCAAAGGGCCAGACAGGGGACTCTTCTGTTGCAGGATTCGAGCTGCCCATCGTAGTATTGTATATCTCGAGGTTAAGCACCACTATTTTCTGGAGCTTGTTTTTTTCATCCCAGATGGAATAGGAGCTGTAATCTGTGTCGTTTCCACCCGAGATGGGCATGACCTTGAGGGTCCCATCGAACGACAGGATCTCAGAAACAAAGTAAGCACCATACGCGAGAGGCAAAACCCCGGCTGAGTAGTTTCCTGTGATTGTCGGATAAGTGACCGGTAATATGGGGCTGTACGAGGCCCGAGGCGTAGCATGGAAATAAACTCTGCCGATTCCGAGGGAGGCAGCGAGGAGGGCGTAATCTACAAGCCATAGCGCTGCCGCAAACGTATCAGAAACACCTGGACGCCCGACACATGATACTGTATTGGTCTCTCCGATAGAAAACTGTGCGCCAACCGATTCAGCGGCAGCTATTTGGCCGACATAATTGCTGATGTTCCAATACAAGGCGTCGTGAAGAAGCAATTGCCGAAGAGTAACAAGGCCGGTACAGCCTGACTGGGGGTAAAGATGCATCGTGTATAGAGTGATCCGAGAGCCTTGAAACCCAGCTTTGATAATACCAGGAATGTCGAAATCTTTAGTAACACTGTATACTGGATTGGCGAATCCCCCGGCGGTAAATTTGATGGTTATGTTAGGTTCGAGCTCTTGGACTTTGTCAGCTATGAAGTTCCATTCTGGAAGCATCATTTTGGCGTCCCAGCCCGCGTCTCGATAACCCTTGGAGCCATAAAAGTCTGCTTCGTTTCCGATCTCGAATAGCTCTAGCTGATCGCCCAGATAGTCAAGGACTCCGCGTGCCGTAGAGATCGCAGCATCAAAACTGTTGGTCGTATTTATGAGATTCAAACACCATATATACTTTGTATCAGGCGGATAAGTGCCCCGGAAGGACTTGAAATAGTTGGGACCAAGAGTGACATTGGTCTGCGCTTGAGGGCCATAGTAACCTGATTGAAACCTCGAAATACTGAGTGTATTGTTGGGGTCGTATGACGTCTTGTCGGATTCGCCCCCTCCAAGGCGTATAGCTGGGCCAGCGCCAGTATTTATGGACAGACCCTTGAGAAAGTTGCTGAAAAGCTTGGTCTTCGAGAAAATGGGGAGATCGCGATTTTGAATTGACCAGGATACAAGATTTTGATCGAGCGAGCGCAGTAGAGCGTCCCGAGCAGGCACGGTTATGGTGAGGTTGATGAACGAGGTCGCCGGCACGAGCGCCGTAGAACATAGCACCAGGAAAAGAATGACTGGTATCCGAAGAATAAAGATCATCGCGCAAAGTCCTTATCGGCGGGTGAGAAGTCGTGACTTGCGAGTTGTAGTTCGATTCCGCCTTGCTGATATGCATATGGACTTCGGTATATGTACAGTCTATGGTTTTGTTTATAGCTGTAGCCGGTTTGAATGGATCTCTAGTATACTTACTTACAGACAACAATTCCCTTCGTCAACTCATGCTCGGCTCAGTACCGGAAATACCCAGCTGGGACCGGGACGATGCAGCCAATGTAGAGATCGGATCGAATAAGATGCACAGCGTTATACCTCATCCATCCGAACAGTGCGTTGTGTGACGTCAGGCGCGGTGTTAGCGGCGACAGCCGGCCGCTTGGCCGTCCGCCATGACGGAGACTTGGAAATAGCCGGTTAGCCGCAGGAATGGAAATTTAAATCAGCGTATCTACATTTCAATTCCAGCACTCAAGGTAAGGACGTAGGTAATAATATTTACAAGCACATAGTACGCGAGATCCGACGTGACCAGCATGACAGACTCCCCGACAATGAAACGTAGTAACCCGTGAAAGCGGATGCAAGCCGCAAAATCGATGACGTGCGGACAGGGGAATCTGACAAAAGAAATACAAAAGCAGCAACACGCAAAACTCCGGCGCCTGTTTAGTCGAGAGGTGCATAACAAATGACGGCGAATGCGAATGGGACGCGGGTTGGCATAACCAATTCAATCCATAGTCGAATGCGAATCGTGACGGCGTGTCCTTGGCGATGTATCCATGGATCCAGCAACGAGTCTACTGACCATAACTTGCAGGACTGTAAACATACTTCTGAGGTTGATTCTGCGGCGGGGGCGGGGTATTGTGCCAAGTTGTATCGCCCATCATTTCAACCTTGTGGGGTGGACCCTGCATGGCGTACAGCTCAACGGGTTCTTGATGCATCTGAGTTGGCAGTTCATTCACAGTCGCGTATCCCTTGAAATCGTTATTGGTGTTGTGAACACTCGTCGTGCTGTGACCACCCATCTGTTGATAAGGCCAAGGCTGATTTCCAGCGGGAGCGTCATGCGCATTTGGATATTTGGGAGGCAATGAGCCGTTGTTTGTGTGCATGGTGCTCTGGCCGTGGTTGGCGCGTGATTGTGACATTCGTTTCCTCATGAACCAGATCAGGCCAACGATAGCAAGTGTCCCGACAATCGCGCCGCCAATGGCACCACCAAGTATTCCCGGAGACACCCCGCCCGCCGGTGGTACAGCTGTTGGAGTCGATGAGGAGGTGGAATCCGCAGTCGTCGAGGCATCGGCTGCGGATGCAGTGGTGGCTGCCGTTGTCGTACTGGAAGCCGATTGCGTCTTTCTCGCTCGTGAGGTCGCTAGCGTCGGCGTCGACGTTGGAGTAGGAGTTTTGCCTCCTCCCCAAACACCAAATTTATCGGATTTGAGAGTTTTCATCCCGTACCCAATTATGATAAATATCTGATAGTTGTTGGACTCTGGCCATGTCTCATCAGGAGTGAATTCCGTGTCCATATCGCCATATGCCGGATATGCCACTGAAGCGGTTTAATCGTCAACAAAAGCTTCGAAAGAACGCATGTGTACCTGCGCATGCAAATGGACCAGCACAACTACGAACCTGAATCACTGATTTCTAGCCCGATTTTCCCGTTGAGAGCAATCGTTACATTGAACGACTCTGCTGTGTTCTGATTCGCAGGCGTTTTCGGTATATACCAGACGACCGGGACTGGTATCCCCACCTGGAATCTGGCATTGGCGGTAGGCTTTATGACTGTGTCTTTAGTGTATGTGTAGGTGGTCGATGTCGGCGAGGATTCGATTTGCCGTTCTTCTACCCACGAGCCGGCCGCAAGACGTAGCGATATACACATGAATGTGAGTAGGGGTATCCATTTTTGCCGAGCCATCGGTTATCGATCGATCGTCAGGAACTCCAATTGTCGAATGCTGGGTCTAACTTTGTTACAGCGTCGCGTCGCGTGTAGTATATGTCGGTCTCAGGTATCGTTCCTAGGAGAAAGCCAAAAGCCAGAATAAAAGCCAAGGGCTTTACAGCGGGGTCCGAATGCATTTTAAAGTCCATATCGGTTGCCATCTGGTGGCATCAAAATGCATCTGTGTCACGACCCTCGGGTGCATCTGATCTCGTAGGTTGTCGTTCAATCTCGCTTGGGATTTGCCCAGCTTTCCTTCAGCGGCAGCAATAAGGGGAAGTTGATAACCCTTGTCGCGGCATTGACCTTTTGGGAAATGGCAAGGGAAATGGCTTGCTCTTTAAAACGCCGGCGACTTTTGGTCGAGAAATCTGTGCGGCACGAAAAGCTTTGAGATCAATGGTTGGCTCCAGCAAGCGAGATCTCTGCGTCTTTGGTGATAAGCCCCTGGCTAGCCCCCACAAACATGGGCCCGGAAGGCTTCTTTGTTCCGCGTCTTTGGCTCAAAGCCAGCGAATGAGCCTCAGGATCAACCTCCCTAGCCCGCCTGCCTGGATATTCCCTCGATTATGACAGATGCATGTGTCATGTAGATTACATGCAGGTACTCAGGGTCGGGGACAGTCGACTTTAACGCGTTTGCAGAGATCCCAGACCTGTGAAATTTCCCTTCAATTGTTCCGAGTTCGCGGAGTCGAGTCTATTCTTATTGTACGAAGTAACAATCGCCTAAGCCTATAAGCTCGAAGGCGCAACACGTTTAGCCTATCGCAATAAATCCGAGAGCAAGCGCTTGAATACATGTAATAAATACATCGAAATCATGAGTCTGTAATATCCAGCGGCGAATGTGTCAATTCGCTCATTCAGTACAGTACTGTCAAGTCCAGCCTGCAGCAAGCAATGGCAACCGAGGGACAGAATCCTCGAATGACAAATACACTGACATCGGGAGCTGTTGACTTGGGTTTGCCCGGAGTTCATATATATGTGCTCGTAGTCTCGCCGATGTTGGACGCGCTCCGGACTTCAAGGTCCTCCAAATCCGACATTCCGTATTTAGCCACGCGTTATCACACGACCTGGCTAAATATATACGAACAATTTAAATCAGGCAACTGCTCTGAGCAATCGCTAATCAAGTTTAAGTTAGTATAGGGGATACTGACCGCTTGGCAAGTTGCTCGTTCTCGACGCAGCGGGCGCCGTAACGGTGGCAGCCCTGCGGACATTCGGTCTTGAGCGAAAACTGCCAGTGGAACAGCTGCTTGGTCTCGTTCGCAGCGATACCAGCAACCACTTTCGTAATAGGACTCCCCTGACCAAAGCCGGGCTGCGCTGCCGCTCTATCCGCCATGAACTGCATGCTCAAACTCATCAAAAACTTGGTCCACCCTAACTATCATTGCAAACAAGATCACCCCTTGTCGTTAGATCGATTATATATGGACGCGGTTGCGCGTTTATTGCGGATTGAGGTGCATGCAAAACTTACTCGATAGAGATCCGAGCCAGAGGTTCCGAAAATCACGCGCTGGAAGCCAGCTTCGGGCCTGTTAGCGACGAGATAGAACGTAGGTAGCTTGATGGATCCCAACAACAGCCCAGATTAGAGCTCACCGTGCAGAATTGTTGTCGCACACATCGGACAGCTGATAGATAACACGTATCCAGGTTAGTCATGGTGTTAGCCTGCGGCCAACCTTGCCATTGTTTGAAAGTAGAAGCATATTCAAGAGAGAATTGGTTACGGTTCTGCAGTTGTGTAGATCCAGGCGTTCTTCCACACTTGATTAATTTCCAAGACGCTCATCCCTTCGCTTCTAAACTTGTCGACGCAGTGTCGAATGGCGTTGATTTCTCCATGCTCGGTTGGGTCTATCCAGAGACCAGCAAGCCATATCGAGTATATCGACAGCTTAGTCAGCTTTAAATGTATGAGGATATATTCCAAGCTCTAAGAGAGGAGGGGTACCTCCTGTTGTGGCCACTTTGTTATAACCCACGCACAAGATCTCTTTGCTTGTGGCATTAACGATTACGGATCCAAATGCAGCATAGTAGCAGGGACTCGGAAGCGCTGCAATTGACGCGCGCATGTATCGCCAGTCCAGTTCCGTTATGGAGGGCGCCGACAATGCGATGGTATCAAGAGCCAAAAGCCTTGTGAAATAATTAAGGACTGAGGTAGACCCAGCCATAACCACAATTGTATGGGAACATGGGGTCAGCGCAGGCATCAAAAATGGGCCATGGGCTCAGGAGCCTTGTAGCCTTGTGGCTAGAAGATGGAACGCGCATGTTATGGGTTGTAGAGATGCGTGAGAAAAGAGCTTACTGAACTGCATTCTGGGCATGCGGAGTTGATTTAGGGACTGGGACTAGTTCGAGTTCGGGTTTCGAAATGCTTTTTCGACTATATCGATGCAACGAAGCGGAGCGTGCAACTGTTAACTGGCAGCCTTTCACGGGATCTTTTGCTCTAGTATAACTCTGACATTGGGTCACATCGATGCATCGGATGTGCCCGAAGCGAATTATTCCTTGGCGGCCTCAAGGTACATCACGCTAAAACATCCATGTCGTCGTGCTTTGTGCAGGTGCGTATATGATGAAGAATGCTCGTCCTCAAGCTCCTAGCTCCCCATCAACGTTCGGAAACATGGGGCAAGACGAAGACTAGTCAAATTCGAGGCGGATGTTTATAATGAAATTTCTGTAAATTATTAAAATCTATATCTATAGAATGACTTCGGCTGCATGCAATAGTGCTCGTAGCTACAAGCAAAAACGAATTAACAATATGTGAATGATCACACAGATATTGCGGCAGCAACACTAGCATTGGAAGCGGCGGCACTAGAAGCTGCTGCGTTGCGACTGGCACAGGCCAGAACCTCCAAGATCGCGAGACCGGAAACGAGAACGCCCTGCTCAAACTCGCGAGAATCATTATAGTCTCGGTTGATGATGAATTTGCCCTCCTTTCTCTTTGCAAACTTGGTATACACAAACATCGCAACGACGCGATCGTGCTCGTCGACGAGTTTCAGAGCTCTTCTGAGCCTGGTCTTCTTCTGGCCTTCCAGATCGACGTTGCGAGTCGTTTTCCATGTTAATTTTTGACTCGACGGAAGAGTCCAGACGTAGCGAGAATGGAGCGAGGAATCGCTCTCGACTCGATGCTCGTTGCCATCAGCATCGCGGAAGTGAAATTTCGTCATCCACATATTGCTGCCCATTTTAGCCACCAGCGGGCCTTTGTCGTCTTCGCCGGTCCATAGCTGGACAAAGCGCTCTTTCAAGCTGCTCGGACGAGAATAGTGGAACTCCGCAAAATATAGAGGGTTCTTATCGGCGTCAAGGATATATTTTTGGATATGTAGAGTCTTCCACTTCGAATAAAGGTGAAATTCCTTGGTAGGAGAGGGTCCAAGGTCGGTGGATGGGACAGAATAGATGGATTCGTCGGAGACGTTCTTGGATTTGTCGAGTAAACCCATGTTGTGTAGAATTACCGTGCGATATATTGAAAATAGTTATCGAGTGGTCTGTTAGAGAAATGCAATGATGTCGAAAATGCTTTATGTTGTGAAAGTTGAAATTCGAATTGCGATTACGTCGACTGTCGGGTCTTATATAGAGTTCACGAACGGTGCACGTCCAGCGCGCAGCGTTGATCATGCCATTGATCGGTACTTTGCAAGCTTTGTCTCCGACGTTGTGCTGAGCCACGCCTGGTGCGACCATTGCAAGCCTTGGAATTTGCGTCCAAACTACCGGCATATGACGCAGGGAGGCAGACTAAAGCAGGCTCTAGAGATTGGTCCTTATATTCAAGTTCGTCCGTTCGCCATGCATATCAGCAGGGTTTGGATAAAGTGTTGGCAGTGTGCCCGGCAGGCAAGCTTGGGTAGTTTCCCGAGGAATTTCGGAAGTTTCCCGTCGGTCTGGACCAGCATCGGTGCGCGATCGAGGCTAAGATCTGACATTCCAGTCAGCCTGGTGTGCTGATAACAGCGGCTTGGCCTTTGTTGTAGAGTCCATCACTTACTAACTTCAGCACCGAGGCTGCTGTCGATTCGGCCTTGATTTGGGTGCCTGTTTTTGGCTGTGCCCAGGTGTGAAGGGTGGCCGGTGGCTTGGACGCGCGCGGTCATGTTGGTTTCGGACTTAGACGGAGAAAAGAAGTCGCTCGACGCCATCGCTGTTGCTGATTGCCGCCAGCCGCCGGAGAATCGATGCTTCAACCTCGGAACCGGCTTCCTCTTCCCTTCATACAACAGCAATGGCGACTACCCGCGCGCTTCTGGATCTCCCGCATGAGCTGCTCCACCAGATCTTCTTGAGTGTGGATCCAGATGATCTTGCCGCCTTACAACTTACCTGTTCTTCCCTTGACAGATACGTCAAGGGTAACGAACTGTTGCTGAAGGCGCTCTTTTTGCAGCACTGGGTAGATATCACCGTTGCCTGCCTTGACTTCTTGGACACCATCGCAGACTTGTGGATCACCGGCTTCTGACACCATACCGCAGGACGAATCGACGGCGAAGGGGACATCGGCACTTGGGTCGACCTGGGAGAAGCGTCTTCACAATGCGGTTTGGCTGCAAAAGATCCTCGAGTCGGATAGTCCAGATTCCAAGGTAACCTACCGCCATCCTGCCCTGCTGCATCGCGAGACCAGCCAGCGATTGTTTAGATCACACTAACAAGGTACCTCTCGCGAGTCTAGCTTAACGATTACCAGAAAGTTGTCGAAACCATTGTTGCCTTACTACAAGTCAAGAATCTTGACAACTCTAGAAGCCTAAGCTTCCTGACCGATTACTTCGAAGGAAACAAGTTGAACATCGATACTCTACTATGCCGCTCTTCGCTCTTCGAAGCTGTTGGCGATAGTACTCGGGTCGCAGCTGATACCGAATTCGAGCGCCAGCTCTCCGCGAAGCTGCACTGTTACTACGGCGTGCCGATTGATCCCCGCGGGAAAAAGCGAAAGCCAACTCACCCATGTGCACGTTCCAAAGTCTACGACCTACGAAATTATGACGCGAATACAATGTGGGGACCTTTCAGGGCTGATGGATCAGGGAGGGTGGACTGGGAAAAGATGGAGGCCATCATGATTGTTCTCGCGTACAACATGAATCTCACTGTGGATGAATCCGACCCTGCGTTCGGGGCGATCTGGACGGTGAAATTCAGAGGCGCGGTTCCGTACTCGGGGCCGTTTATCGAGCCAACAATAGTGGACGAAATAGACCCTCCTTTGGAAGCGGCGGATCCTTATGGTGTTACAGGAACATGGCTGAGGGTACCAAATTCTCGGATATCTAAGCGTCTCAATCCATACTAATTAATGTTACAACAGGTTGTGTGCTTTTTAGGTATCACGATAAACTTTATCCAGGTTTAAATATCAAGCAAAATTGCTGATTAATTGGTACGGTAGATTACCACGATTTCCATGCCTTCAATTTCAGTTCTGCGCCTCCGCCTGATGGTGTCCCACGCGGACCGATCGAAATTCCGGAAGCCCTCCGATTCATTAAGCTAGGGATACGCATCACCAAGATTGAGCCTCCTGGTCCAGATGATGGTCAAGATTTGCCAGTTGTGCATTTCAGAGGTGTGTCCCGCTTGATCGACGCCTATTGGGACCCCAATGCGAACTCGCTGCTCACTGGTGAGTTCCGTCGCCTGCTAGGTCTTCTCGGCAACTCGAATTTTCTAGTTGCGGAGCCCCCTGACGATTTCCGTTACATAGGGACGGTGAGGCAGACAAGGGAAGGTGCGGTTCGATGGACAAGCTTCTCCGTATTTCAGGGGTAAGAATACTGTAACACCGATCACTAGTGCTGAGTTTAAGCGGTCGCTAATCCAGAGACTTATAGGGAGGAAAGGTGGAGAAGCGAAGGTGTTCAGGTGGGCGGTCTTTGTTCCGGACGGGGTGTCCTGGGAACATGGTTCGACAAGTATGCTCAAGGTTGTCAAATTGCCCTTTCTCATCCGTCCGAAACTAATAAGTTTCTGCGCCCGACTAGAGATTTTGATCCCCACGGGCCCGCAGGCCCAACAGCCTTTTGGAAAACAAGCAATACCGTTGAGCGAAGCCTTTTATCCGACTCCGACAATGGTGGGTGGTAATAGTCTCGGGTGTCAGGATGATACGTCAATCGGTTCTCAAGAAGCGATAGCTCCGAATAACTTAGATGCAGAATTGAAAGCAATACCGCTTTTCTTGGTCGCTGTGAATACTTTTATTTCTACGGTTTAAATTGTAAACTGAGTGAGTTTATAGAAGCTTTCTTCGCAGTGACATGCAATGTCTGTAATCCCTTTGCGATCAAACGCGTAAATTGGCACATGCCGCTTAGGCATGTTTGTCTTCGGCATATAACTAGCCCCGCGGCTTACGTCTGGTGCTGTAGACCAAGGTATGTATGAGTTATGCCCTGCTGGCAAGATGTAAGCTGACACCTGACATTCAGTTCAGCAAACGCGCACCCAGTCTACCCTCAATACTTCATCCGTCGCGCATAGCTAGGCCATCACGCACCGATTGCAGCCATAGTCAAGATCATCATGGAGGAAAGTTTCGACATCGTCATTGTTGGTGCAGGCGTTTCAGGGGTCAGCGCCGCCTACCGAGTCCAAAACATGCTGCCTGACAAGACTTTCATAGTGCTCGAGAGGCGAGAACAGATTGGCGGTACCTGGGATATCTTTAAATACCCAGGTGTTAGATCAGATACCGATCTCATCGCATACGGATTTCCGTTCGCACCATGGTCCGGGGAGAATCTAATTGGGAGCGGCGAACAAATTCTCAACTATGTGCGCCGGACCGCAGCAATGCACAGCATCGATCAGAGAGTTCGCTTCAAGCACGCCGTCTCAACGGCCGAATGGTCGTCTGACGACAAGGAGTGGAAGCTTACGGTTTCTACTGGGAATAGCGAGTGCGTTATACATGCCAAGTATATCATATGGGCGTCGGGGTACTATGACCATGCACAGGGCCTTTCGACTGCTATACCTGGCATCGAGAACTTTGCAGGAACAGTAGTCCACCCGCAGTTCTGGCCTCAGGATCTGGACTACGCGAATAAGCAGGTCGTCATAATCGGCAGCGGGGCAACGGCAGTCACCATATTGCCCGCAATGGTTGATTCCGCTGCCCACGTCACGATGCTCCAGCGAAGCCCGAGCTTTGTATTGACGGTTCCGACGCAAGAACCAGAAAATCAGTTTATGGAGCGGTATCTGCCAGCTTGGTTGTCCTCGCGCCTGATCAGGTGGAAGCATTTGCTAATTGCGAGGATATTGGTGGAGGTCTGCCTTCTCTTTCCAAATTTCGCTCGTTCCACGATGCGCAAAGTTACGACCAGGCTTCTCCCCGCTCATATTCCGCATGACCCTCATTTCGAGCCTCGATACAACATGTGGGAGCAAAGGGTTTGCTTGACGCCAGACGGCGATTTCTTCAAAGCCCTCCACACCAACAAAGCATCTATTGTGACAGACACAATAAAGATGGTATCCCCGACTGGGATCGAGTTGGGCTCAGGCAACCGGCTAGACGCCGACATAATAATCACAGCTACTGGCCTTAAACTCCAGTTGTTTGGCGGTGCTCAAATTTTGTTGGACGGGAAACCTCTCCAGGCTCATGAAAAGTATGTGTGGAATGGCACGATGCTGCAAGACGTGCCAAATGCCTCGTTGCTCATGGGTTACACCGCTTTCCCTTGGACTCCTGGGGTTGATATTATGGGGCAGCTGGCGATCCGCCTAATCAAGATGATGGATCGGAGGGGCGCGAGAACCGTGACACCCCGAGTTGACAGCACGAAGGAACTGAAGCCGGCACCTCTTCTGGACATCACCTCAACTTATTTTATGAGTTCCGCACATTATATGCCCAAGGCCGGGGATAGGGGTCCTTGGCGGAGGAGAACTGGCTATTTCGAGGATGTGTGGAAAGTCAAATATGGAAATCTGGCCGAAGAAATGGTTTTTGAGTAAAATGACAGGATGCTTCATTGTTCTAGATATGTATAGTATCGTCAGCGATCGTCGATCCGTGAGGATTGGTCACAGCCTTTGCCTTATCAAATGAACTGTCCGGGCAATCGCTTCCGCATCCTTTTTCCCGGCCCTGTTCAGGACTGACACCGCAACTGCATCGTATACTCGAAAGCTATTTCTTGGCAGCCAAGGTAGCAAATCAATGTGAAAATAGGCTAAAGGTTAAGATTTCGCTCGCGCTGAATGTTTCCACCAACCAGCTCTACACCTCGTACCTGTAGACGTACGACAAAGCTTGAATGTGGCCGTTTAGCTAGGAAGACCTGGCAATCGGCGGCGAGAGAGAATCACTTCCGGCCAGCCCAGCCGACAAACCTGAGCGGTCAACAGGCTTCGGGAGCCCGGGCTGGTATCCCTTCCTTTGAACCCAAGAAACCCGAAAAATGGGACTGTGCTTACGATGTGCGAAACGCCCAGCCTTCTGCATGTCCGTGTGCTTAACGTTAAGATAATGTAACATCAATGGTATAAATTGATACGTAGAGTCCATGGACTCGGAGGATGCTGTATGCGCTCCCTAACGATTGGACGCATTCTCAATCATCGACTGATATCTCCGCAAGATATTCTCCTATTTTGCTACACCCCAAACATCGTCCTGCAACGAAACCCATACCTAAGAAGCATGAAGTTGTTAATCTTGGCTGTCTCCGCGGTTGCAGGCCTCGCCGCCGCGGCACCTCCTGAACCCGTATGTCTTCAAACTTCAAAGTCGAATTCGAAATTCGACTTATAGCGTCTTTAAAGGAGTATTAGCTGACTTTATATCCTTTCAGCAACAAATGAATAGGCGCGCATCACTGAGGCCGGCCCCTTACCAATCATGCGGTGGGCATGTCGTCAGCCCCCGCCCCTGCCCAAAGGGTTATATTTGCGCGGATAATCCGAACACTTGCAGCCAAGCTGCTGACTGCCCGGGAATCTGTGTCAAGCCAGAGCCGTGCGGCGGCTTTGCTGGGCTTCCATGCCCTTATGGGAAGAAGTGCTATGATGATCCACGAGACGACTGTGATCCACGTAACGGTGGAGCTGACTGTATCGGAATTTGCATTTAGCGATTTTTGATCTCTTCTGTTATTTGGTATGCGTTATTAGCTATGTATACTAAACTATGGAAAATTGGAAGTCCGGGTGTCTACTTGGATTTGCCCTTCTTTACCCTCTGGCCAATCTGAGTTATAAGATCGGTCCTTCTGTTGGTGTGACCCTTGTATCTAGATGTTCAGAGTGTTCGAAGGCTGGGCGGATACTATCGACCGTAGGATCCCAGGTCCAAAACTCGACGCGCAAACCCATTGTCCTTCGATCAGGGCCGCTCATGCGTAGTGAACTCGTGAGTGGGATAGTTGAGGGTCCGTCCGATGTATTAAGTCTGACCGAATACATGATATGATGCTGGCACCCGTTTGCCTGGAGCAACGTGAGGCGAGGATCGCTGGGCGAGTGTGGGGCTGGGTGAGATGGAAATGTCAGAGTCCCTCGCGTCCTTGTCGTTTGCCACAGCTCGGGCGAACTGCCGAGGTGGGTCCGGCACTAAGCTTTGGCTGGGCGCAGGGAGGCGTGATTGGCGGCGGGCGCCGAAATGGGCGACGCAGGCTGACAACACGCGCGACGCGATCCAATAACGCCGCGACGTCCATCCGCGACGTCCGAATGCATCGTCATTCTGCATTGCAAATGGACTGCGCCGGGGCCTCGCTCGCATTCGGGTCGGATCTGATGCAATGGGTGCCGTATCTGCTGAGCGCGAACAGAGGACGTATATATGTGTATGTAAGGCTGCGGTTGCCAGCATACCCTAAGCAATACTGCGCGATAGCTCAGGTGTAACTGCTGCTGGGTGGCGCTACATATATATATAAGAAAAGCCAGCAGAGAAGGAACCCATCCGTTGGCTTCAGACATTCGGAGCCAGTCTTGTTCATATAATATATATCCATATCAAAATGTTTAATCTCAAGGGTGTTCTCCTACCGCTCGCCACGTCTATCCTCGTGCTGGTCGGACTCGGCGAGTCTCAGCTCTCGTCCTGTCCCCAACCTGGGTTTCGATACCTCCCTCCTCGCATCCTCCCTGGCTTTTCGCTGACCAAGATCGCGGAGAATCTTACACATCCGCGTCAAATAATCGTCGATCGAAGAGAGCAGCTTGTGGTGTCATCGCTTGGTGAAGGGCTGATCGGGTTCAAGACGACTTACGACTCGAATGGATGTCCATCCGCTACAAACCGGAAAGTCCTGGTCCCTGATAATGGACTTAACTTCACTCATGCGGTCCTTTTCTCCAGCGACTACAAAACGTTATATGCCAGTACTCCTGATGTCGCCCTGTCCTGGGAATATGACAGTCGACTATTTGAGGTCAGAGGAGAGGCCAAAGTTCTAGTGAAGGGCATGGCCCTTAAGAACCCCTTAGCGATCACGAGAGCGATGGCAATTCCGAGAAAATACCCGAATCTCTTACTGGTGTTCAGAAGCTCAGAGGGCGATAATGACGTAGCGGCGAGCATGGTTTCCACTGGCAGGTAAATATATCCATTGTTCCTTTTGATATACCCAGAGAGATCGAGGAAGCTAAGGGGACTGCCAGATCTATGGTTAAGATATTCGATTTGTCCAAAGTTCCATCTGGAGGCTATGACTACGTGAAAGACGGTACTACGTTTGCGTACGGCGTTCGAGATTCTGTCGATATGATAGAAGATCGCTACCATAACTTCTGGAACGTTGACAATGGCGCCGATATGATCACTCGATACAACCAGTCTATCGGTATGGACAACCCCGCAGATGAAATCAATTTCCTCGGGGAAGTATGTCCCGGTAGCGGAAAGACCACACCACCGAACTACGGCTTCCCGGCTTGTCATGGAGTTTGGAATGTAAGAATACGCATCGTAGCCCTGTCGAATGCAACATGCCTATCATTGATACCACCTGGATGGCTGCAACATACTGAACCTTATTCTTCAATCTAGAGCTCAGCACTCGCAAATAACACCCTTGACCTTCAGGTCGGCCAAAGCTTTACTATCTATCCGGACGTTCTCACAGACAGCGAGTGCCAGACTGAAACGGTTCAACCTCGCCTATCAATATTTCCGCATTCTGCCCCCCTTGGAATGAGATTTTATAACCCTTACCATCCGCACCTGGGCGAGGAGTTCGTTGACTCCGCTTTCATTACATATCACGGTCCAACTGGACACAAGATTGTCAATGTTCCTTTCAACAGGGGCACTGTTGCTGCTCCTTCTACAACAAAACAAGGAACTGTGGATTTTGTTTGGACAGACCAAAGCATAAATACCGCAAATTGCAAGAGCGAGATAAATACGGGCCCGACGGCCATTGAATGTATCAGGTGAGTTGTCTTCACTGAATTTACGTGTATTACATTGACTAATCTGGCTTTGTACAGTCCTGTCGGTCTGGCATTCGACGAGGGAGGTCGCATGTACTTTACCTCTGACCAAACTGGAGAGATATTCGCCGTCACCAAGGATTCGTGAGGCAGTGTTGCCGGTGGCGTTGTATCTTGGGAGGGTCGTTGGATGTTGTGATGGCGTGGACCTTGTTAATTGAACGATTGGGGCACAGATCCCTCCTGTCATTCTGCTGAGGGAATATTTGCATATTGACTTGTAGGCGCATGCACATTATGGAACGCATTCGCGGGATAGGCGGTGTATATCGGTATTATCCAATCAGTAGTTTCCATATGAAGGATGCGTCGATCCCATTGTACTAATCATGTCACTGATTGATAACAACTTTAAGAGATGCCGGCCGCTGCATTTCATTCTCGTTCTACCTAATTTATGAATTTTGGCTTTTCCCTTGTTTTTGCTGGGGGGGTTCAAGCAAGATATCTACCTTGCTTCGTCATCGAACTTTAGAAACTTGCCAGATTCCTACTTAGTTCCCGCGCCGTCTAACTTGGATTTCGAAACTTAGTTATAAACCAATATCTCATTTGGCCCGGTCTTGCATTGATGTTTGTGGTTTAGCATAATAATTCACAGCCTACTAGCTAACGATCCGGCGTACGCCTGGAAAGCTTTGCTTGCTACCTTTCTGGATATCATCGTAAGGGCGCCCTTTGTTCTTGGAGAGGAGCTGATGCTGGGCGATTAAATCGCATAAGGGTTTATGAAAGTTGATTGGTTACTTTCAGAGAAATTTATATCCAGGGTTAGCTATAGATTTGATTCTTGAGTGATGATGCGAATTTCTAAATCACACGTTCGATATTGCGAAGGGTGCAATGTTTTAGAATCCACTGTAGCATAGATCGACCCTTACTACGCATTTTCTTATAATTCACAAAGCGGATCCTCAAACTAGGTCATCGATGGCTTTGCGATTTGGCTGGTATCGCTGTCTATCGCTGTCTATCGCTGGCTTTATCCCGCTCTGGACGGCTAGTCAATTGTATTCTAAGAAAGCTCTAAACTCAATGCCACCCTGGTTGGTGGTGGCGATGCCCCCTCCGGGACTGCCTCATCCGGTTGGGGTTTGATGAATGTCATTAACACCAAATTGATCGATTCGCAGCCGTTTTGCACGTGAAATTAGTATTAAGCAATATGAGCAAGGTTCCCTCGTTACCCACAGCTTAGCTAGGGTGTCATTGCAGTATAGGCCAGCGTATTTGAGGGACAGCTGCAGAAGACAGAACACGGAGAAGGGAGGCAGGGGCGGGGGCGGGAACTAATGGTACCGAAATAAGACTGATGAGTTAGCGGAGTATAGTTGTATATCGATATATCATCAACCTCAAAGCATTAATCGTCAAAAGAAAGGTGCTTTGGTGATTAAGAAACATTGGAGGACATACGTTAACCTATGTAATGTCAGGGTACAGCCCAATTGCCCAGCTTGGGTTTGACCGGTGATAGTCATAAAATCAACCAAAGATCTTGGCAGGTCAATTCTTTTAGAAGTTTAAAGTGTCGCCGATATATATAATAGGAAAGGCACATGTTCGATGACTTATGGACATTGCTACCTCCGTTAATTCGTCAGTCAGGTAGATCATGTAGAACAATTTAGTTTCCTGCGATAAGAGACAATCAAAAATTTCCCAAACGACTAAGAGAAGAAAGTCTAGTTCCTAACTACCGAATGGCCTTGTAGCATGTAGGTTAGTTAGAAACCCAATCATAACGGAGCAGTGATGCGTGACTTTTAAAACTTGACTTAGATATTAATTTCCCCACTATGTGCTGAGTCCTATGCAATACTAGATTGACGCGTCACGATTCTACAGAAAATCCATTTTCGACGGACAGTGTCAAATTTCAGCTATTGGCTGGTACCCCGGGCACCAGTCGGGGAAGGTGGTAACTGACCATGATATCGCTCCATGGAGCGAACCTAGTGGAGTTCTGTAGTATGATTCCGAATTCTCTATGCTGCGTCCACGAGGCTCGTCAAGATTATTAATAGATGCTTGTAGTTCCGAAGTAGCTAGAAGGGCCGTTGTAGCGGTTTATTGAAGATCGCCGCCTTAAAGGCTTCGGGTTGCTGTTTTGATCTCGATTCCGACAAAATTGTAACGTTGATGTCACTCTACTGGTACAATCCAGAGCCCTCGCGCTTTGCAGTTTAGCAATTATAATATGGTATGGTATACCTTACATGCATGGCTATGCTGGAACTTGCATGTCTGGTGCAGTCTTCTCTGCTAACTTCTTATGTCATAGGTTTATGTTTTGAAGCAGCGGCGGATTCTAGCACCGCAGACGCTCTGGTGGAGGTAAGGTAAAATGGAGAGCTGATAGCTAGTCGCTTACATCAATACGTTAACCTGTCGAGAAATGCCCCTGCTAGACGCGATGCTACAATTTGAGTAGTGCCTCGAATTTGTATCAATACGTGCGGGAAGCCGACTGAAGGTTGGACGAATGTATCGCGACCGTTATTTCGGTCCCGAGATTCTATTCCGTGAGGGGGAGTGTAATCTTTTCTTAGATACTGGACCAGGATCGGGGTGTTTAGGTTCTCCTACATGTTTTACCCTTGGCGTGAAGTTTTGGGAAGGAGGCTG